>OX155979.1:105000-1401418 GCA_944548615.1 Micropterix aruncella | reverse complement strand
ATCTTGTTTTTTATATGACACATATCATTGATAATAGAATTATAAATATTATATTAATTTTAAATTCTATACCCTTGCGTTTTTTTTTTTAAATTGAAATAATCTTTCAACTTTATGTAACGATTGAAGTAACATTTGTAATTATACATTTTAGTAAGATTATGCGATATGAGGTTTAAGGTGGTTATAGAATAAATTTCAATATTTCAACAATTTTATTATACATATTTTTTACTGAATATATTATTATCCCTATGATGTCCTGCATTTGTAATGTAGTTCATCAGAGCAGGAGCTGAGTTTGGCAGCGGCTTGTTCAGGAGTGAGGTCTCTCTGCGATTGACTAAGCATCTCGTAGCCGACCATGAACTTTTTGACCGCCGCGCTTCTCAGTAACGGGGGATAGTATATTGCATGGAGGAGCCAATGAGGCTCCGATGAAGCGCCTTCCCTATAGTCTGGTCCTGTTGGTGCACCTGCAATCAAAGCACGAATGAACGGGTGAGTAAATATAATAGAATAGAATAACTTTATTGTGCTTATTGAATATGACACTGGTTTTGTAAAAAAGACAATTTATGCACAAATGGCGGACTTATCGCGATTGCGATATCTTACAGTCAATCATTTGATAAAATAATTACTAATTATCACCTTAAAATACATAAAGAAGTAGTAAAGTTAAATTTAAAATAAACTTATACAAATATATGTCAGTAACTTGTGCTAAGGTTGCCCAGGGAAGGATAAAGGAGAGGTCAAGGTGAGGTATTTGGTTAGTGGCTGTGTAAATATAAATGTTTCTTCAACAACTTTCGTTGCATACTTTCATATGCAACGAAAGTGCATGCCTGATAGAGTGAGGGAGCTGATTCCATAAACGAGCAGAATGGACTGTAAAAGGGTGCGTGTAAACAGAAGAATGATGTATCGGAATGGCGAGTGTGTTATCCCGGCTCGATCGAAGTGGAAGACCGTGGCCTCCCAAAGGGTGGAAATTCTCCTTGAGATAGGAGGGTGAAGTGGGGTCATTGAGTATGTTGTAGAGAGGTAGGTAGAGAAATACACGCACAGACAGAATTCAGTCTGGAATTTGTCCTAATCATCTCTCTGGAGGGGGAGGGGCTAGATTTATATATCCATCTTTATCACAATTCTTTTTTTAGCGCGTTTACAATACTTTATTTTCTTGTCCGTTGGTGAGCCGGTAAAGCAAAACAAGTTCACTCTAGATATAATGATATTATATGATAGATATGATGATATGATATGATAGATATGATGATATACACGCATCAGCCTTACGCTGCTAGTGTATAATATAATAATATTAATGACTAGTCATCGGATTATATGCACTATCAGTGCCAAAATATGCATGCATATATGCACTAAAAAAGGGCGAAATATACACAAAATACGCACAATCAAGATGCTATTTATAATTAAAATTAAGTTATGTTTTCACAAAATATACATATTATTATTTATATTTTGTAATTCTTTAAATATTTTTCATTAAACACAATTAAATATTTTTCAAGATTTTTTAGAGCAAACTTGTGACGTTTGTCTTTTAATATTCATTTGTAGGCAAAAATGACCTCTCTACATCAACTGACGTTACTGGACAGAACTTGAAGTTTGGCACTATTTTTGCAGAAACCTCTCCAGGCAGGGTTTGGCCGTGCCCGTTGATATATGCGTTAACTTTCTTTATTCCTTCAAGACCCGCGTTTTTATATAGAACAGCATTTAATTTGCTGCGGACCTTTTCTGATAGTGAACTCGGAAGGGCGTTACTCTGATCAATCATTTTTCCATTATTTCTAAGGACTTGCACAGAGGAAGGTTATTAGTGTCTAATCTCTCAACAAATATTTCTAAAATGTGTTGCGATAAGAGCAATATATTGCTTGATTGAAGGATCCTCAAATGCCTGCTGGCTTGAATTAATTGCAATGTCCTCTGAACTTTCAAATTTAACAACTACAAATTCTTTTAACGCCTTGAAATTCTCAGCATAAAACAATACAGCTTTAACCAAGTTCCCCACCGCGTTAATACTGGCTCTGGGGGCAGTGCTAGTTTTGGCAGTCGCTCTTTATATGCTTGTACTCGCGTTGGTGCTTTCTAAAACACTTTTTTTGTAGAGGAAAACAAATTTTGACATTCTGGAACTCTTTCCTGATCTCTTCCGCAAGTCGATGTAATCCGCGGGCTAGACAGGTGACAGGAAGCAAGCTTGGGTAAAACACTTTTAGAGCTTGATCAGCTTTCACCATATATAAGGCGCACCGTCAGAAATTGCTTGTCATTTTCCACTATCACCAGTGAACTTTTCCTCAAGCTCTATAAAACCTACATTCGCCCGCTCCTCGAATACTCCTATCAGGTATGGAATCCTTACTTTCGGAAGGATATAGAGCACCTGGAAAGAGTTCAGAGAAGAGCAACAAAGTTGGTGCTATCGCTGAGGAACAAACCATACGAAGTACGACTGAAAGAACTTCGTCTGACAACATTAGAGGAACGTAGGCAGCGAGGAGACTTAATAGAAAGCTACAAAATGCTTCACGGTTATTACAGTGTGCCCAACCTCGAGAGCATGTATACCCTGAACAATAGCAACTGCGTGGACACTCGTTGAAGCTAAATAAGACAATTGCAGCATCGAACCCCAGGAAATATTTTTTGACAAATCGTGTAGTGGACGCTCGGAATGCGTTGCCAGAGGATGTGATCAGTGCTATCTCTGTCAATAGCTTTAAAAACAAACTGGACAATTTTCTTAGTGCACAACAGTCACAAGTTTAAAAACAAGTGCATGTGATATACACGCATCAGCCTTAAGCTGCTAGTGTATAATATAATAATAATAATAATTATTTAACTACTGAAATAAGCACTATCGATGAGAAAGTACTAAAATATACAATAACGTTATAAAAATAGCATGGTATGCATTTGCAAATAATCTGATGTATATTATTGATAAATATAAGCGTTGAATATCCCTTTTAGGCCCAAAAGTTTTTTTTTGTAAAACTATATTTTATATTTTATAAACTAAAAAGAAAGAAAGTGAAGTCACTATGATTAAAGTGAAGTCTTAAATACTATCACCCCAGAACAGATATACAATCTAGTGGGGTGATAAAATCCACACAAATGCAATCTCATCTGCTTCGCAAAATCAATTGTATTGTATTGGATAATTAAAAAAAAAAAAAAAAAAAAAAATTTTGCACAGCGGAGGAAGGGGGGCTTAAGGCTCCCTTCCGAGTTGACGCGACTAAAAATTTAGGTATTTTTGCAATGCCACGCGCCCGCCCGCTTTTAATATATACATAAAGATGTATAGGTATACCGCGGCGACAAGGGAATATGTCCCACCGTTGGCAGTGGCCAATTACGAATGACGATTTCGGCTTCGCGCATCGTCTAATATAGTCGACTTGGCTTTTCAATTATAATATAATAAATTATCAAATTAATAGTTTCTTAAAAGGTCAAGATTAGATTACAATAATAAAATAAATTAGGATCACTGCGTTATTTTTTATATCACTGAAAGTATCTTTTATAAATAGAAAAAAAATGTTTGGTCATAAGATTTCTGGAAATTACGTAATTTCAAACATTTTTTTCTTATATTTTTTGTATGGAAGTTCCAAAAACTGTCTTGGTACTATGCAAATAGACCATACGCTGGTGTAAATAGTATTTTTTAATATTGAGAATCATCAGGTTTTTCAAAAACTGAAGACAAATCTCGCTCGTTTTTATTTTTTTGTAAAACAGTAACAGAATAAAGATAATTTACAATTAATATGGAAATAATTTACCAATTTCGTTTTGGCGAAATAATAGCTTAAGGACCGGGTTTTTAAAATCCGGCATAATTGTATTAAAGTTCTTTTTCGTGTTCTCACAACCAGGCCACAAAATTACGCTTCATATAGCTTTTGACCGCCACGGCCTCTTAACCCTTCAGGCCTCGGCCTCTCAGCCGATTGACAAGTTGATGTCCCAAAAAATTTTAGTAAAAATTAGTAAAAAAATTGAGTTATGACTAGTGATGGGTGTGATCACGAATAGCAATAACAATAACGTGTGATATTTGCAATCACGAAGAACGCGTTACGAGAATTTGAAAGAACATGCTATTTGAATCACGGCTACGAACAGCACCGCGTTGCCATCACTCGGCGCCGCCACGACGCGACCGATCACTGATCAGTGATTATATGATCAGTGATTGGCCGTTCTCACTGATCGCCGTCGAACGACCGCACGGCGCGCCACTGGACGATGATCGGTGAGCGCCTAATTGAACCGTTCACTTAGTTTCGTTCATTCTTAGATCACTAGTGATCGGCGATCAGTGGATCAGTGATATGATCAGTGGATCAGTGATCCGCCGTTCGTTCTGGCGAACGCCCGCGCCGGCTGGACGATGACTGATGAGTGGGCGTTCATTTCGTAAGTAACGTGAATTTGGACACTGTTATCGTATGAATTTGGACACTGTTATCGCTCGCGTCGTAATCGTTCGTGTAAATGAGTTTGCTCATGATTTATTAAAGCAATAAAATAACTTTTGGGGACAAGTGGCTTTCATTATTTCAGAAAGACGAACTCGGCTTAGCGCCAAAAGAGCGAGAGAGTAAATCTTTCTGAACGCTAATTCTACTAATTACTAATAAATATTAAGCAAATATAATGCGCGTTTCTGTTATTAGTTATCAAATTGACGAAACTTTGTTACTTAACGTTTCACAGTACATTTCAGTACAATGACGAAAATCACGAGTAGCAGTTATTATCACGCGTGATAAAATACCAGTAACGTGATCGTCGCGTGATTGAAAATTGAGAATCACGCCCATCACTAGTTATGACACTGTCTCACCAAAACATTAATTACAGCCAAACCACTGTATCCATAATTAAAATAAAACATATTAACATAATAAAACACAATGAAATGAAACAAATTAAATTAAAATAAAATTAAAATGGGGCCGTCACGATGAATCGTCTTTTGGCCGATATCGGCCAATCGGGACTCTAGGGGTTAAAAGGTAACGGCGCGAAAATTGCTTCATTGCATCGCGCAATTTATGCAGGATCGCTTTGCGCGGGTCTCGCCTCATGAAGTTGATTCGATGATGAATGAATGTGCACTATCGGGCCTTAAGGGGATATGGGATGAAAGAAAAGAAAACTCACCGTGCCATCCCATGCTGTACGGGAACGTGCACTCAAAGAGATTGTCATAGACTGTCGTTAGTCTCTTGATAATTTGAGCGAGGGACGTCCTTTGCTCCTCGTTCAAGTCCGTAAGCCTGCTGGGGTGATGTCCGACGGGTAGGACCATAGTCTCGAAAGGCCAAACCGCCCAGTACGGCACCAACGCCACCCATTGCTCGTTCTTCACAACCATTCGTTCCTGTAATCAATGTAACCTTTATGTTTGGATCTACAGTTGAACCTCTCATATTAAGCACCTCTTATAACGAGTCATTTATAGTAATCCCTCATATGAGGGATGTTATTGTATTACTCATATTACATTTATTTATTTATTTAGTATAATAGGTACGCAATCAATACTCTAATAATAGATGGTTATCGCTAATATTTTTACATTGTTACTAAATAGAGTATAATATTTTATGCGTACTCCGCATGCTTAACCCTTTACCGCATACTGTGACAAATTTGTAACACTCTGCTTTTGGTATAATATATTACTACCAGCGGCTTCTATGATCTTTTCTTGGAACTAATTCGTATGTAGGGAGTATAACTCACCTAAATATGTGCTAGTGGCGCTTCTACAGAGACGCATAGAAACTATAATCGACTGTTTCGTCAGTCGGTTGGCAAAATTTGACCGATTGACAATTATCAGGTTTTCAATACGATTTTTATTGGTTTTATCTTAATATCTGAGGGAAAATAGTGATTCACCCGATAGGAGAATGGACCCACAGACTTTTACGGAAAAAGAAGTAAGTTCAAACCGTAATATGTAGTGAATATTATCATTTCAAAAATGTTCCAAATTTGGATCACCATGCAGTTGTTATGATTTTTGTAGTACCAAATATGGAACTTTATGCACTCCAGTCGATAGTTTAACAGTTCCGAATCCGGAACATTATGCAGTGGTAGACCAAGATACTTTCATACACAAGTAACATTTGCATTTACTGCACATTACTTGTGATTTTTGCATGCATCCCTCAAATTTGCATCTCTGGCGATCCTTTTCCCATTGTAGCCAGTGATTCAAGCCATCTTCTGCTACTTCTATCGGTGGTAGTTCTAGCCTTTGTCTTTTATTAAGGCATACCCGGCAACGAAGAGGCCGACAGACTGGCAAAACTGGGCACACTGGAATGCCCGGTGGAGCCAGTTGTAGGGGCCCCCTTCGCTACAGATAAGAAAATCATCAGAGACTGCTCGGAGCAGGAACATCGGGCATCCTGGAAACAGAGCCAGGGATGTCGCCAGGCAAAAGCCACGATGGAGCAACCACTACAAAAGAAAACCAAGGCCCTACTTCACATGAGCAAGAAGAACATTAAATAAAGGTCGAAACGGTTACACATAATTTCATACTTAAATAAAAGTTGCATATGTATTTTTTTTATTTTATTTCAACCACCACTACTTACCACCTTTTATTTCATGATGTTCCGAAAGTGGAACATTCAATATTGCATGCCTGACCGCATGATGTTCCAGATTTGGAACAAAGAGTTTTTCTATCCTAAAATTTTCAAAAATGCTTCTTTTTTTTGTATTTTTATTTTGGGTTTTATTTAGGACCCTTAACAACATATATATTTTTCGATTGATTTAAAAAATCCATGCGGTAAAGGGTAAATTAATAATTGCGTATGCGCCGTTTATCTCATGATTTACAAAAGTATCAGTACAAAAATTAATATCCTTAAATTTTTTACATTATTAACAATATTTACATTCAATTATTAGTGCCATCTATTGCATTTTTTATATAGGCTTATTATATAAATACATCACAGAAATAATAAGGAGAGATAGAATTCCATTGATTAACATATCTGAACATTAAAGGGAATAATTATTACGAATAGAAACCAAATTAAAAATTAACATCTTAACGAACTGTTCTGTCTCGTTCGCTTGAACTATTTTCCTTTATGAGTTAGTTCAATATGAAACGCAAGGAAGACCGTTTATTAAAATGATTAATCCACTATTACCACAACGCTGTTTAGTTTCATAATTGAATCGCCTATTCAATGATGTAGATATATTATGCACTAGCTGACCCGTGCCCACTTCGTTGGGCGGTAAAACTTTTCACCTGTGATGAAATTATGAGTGTGGTTCGGTTAGTACTGAGTGCTATGATTTAATTCCTGACTGCCAAAAGAAGGGTTATATTTTTACTGCATATGTATGTATGTATGCCAATTTGACTATAATACCGTTATATGTGAGTGTCTTCTTGTGAAATTATATGCAGTTACAGGGAAATTGACAATATGACCAATAAACATGACCTAACGATTTAAATTATTTTTTTATGAAATACCTACCACTTTTTGTGACTGAAATATAAAAGTTAGACATTATTATTAGGCTACGCGGTGACAGGCAGGGACGGGGGGGGGGAGGGGGGTGACGCGGTGACCACCCGGGCAGTTCTAACGACATGGGTCGTTTTATCTGCCCGGGATATCGTGCATCGACAACCTCACGCGTACCAGAAGGGTATTACGTGAGGGGTGGACGAACGGAGATATGGAGGAAGATTCTCATGGATTCTACCCCCTCCGGCACCCCGTGAACCGTTTATTTAATCATAGAAATGTCAACAATTCACTTACTATCTATCATTATAAAATATACAAGTTTTAGCTTACGTACTAAAGTTATAAACAGAGTAAAGAAAAATAAAAGAAATAATTATTATTTAGTAGGATGACTGGTAGGCGATGAGATGGTGAATCCATGCTACTGAGTGGTCCCGGGTTCCTGCTGCAAACGGCAGGGGTTCCGTCGGGGGCATCTACATCGAAAGAACCTGCAAGAAGGCACGCACCCACAGGGGCGGCTAGGTTACGTCACAATACAAAATGGGCGACTTCGGGCGATGAAGCAGCCTCTGGACAGCACCGTTAAGAGGGGAGGCCCTCCCCCAGAGGAGGAGAGCCCCGCTACCTCAAATCCTCCCAGTTTGACACCCAGTGGTCCACAAACTCCCGGAACGCTCGGTAGTAGACCTCGCAACTCACGAGATCCGCATACCAGATCGACAGAGTGCCGACGAACGCACCAACCACATCCATCATGTTTGCCCGTGCAGCGTCCAGCTTAGGGCATGTCCAAATGATGCGGTCTGCGGTCTGACGACCGGAGCCACACGGGCACCAGGAATCGTCGCTAAGTCCAAAGCCAAATAGCTCGGCCCTGAACTCACCGTGACCCCCGATGAGTTGCGTGACTCGGTGGTCAAGCCGTAGAAAATCATTTTTCATCCGCTCGGACACCGACGGGAAGAAACTATGGGTGAGACGGCCTGTACCGCCGGCATCCCACCGTTCCTGCCAGACGCGCAGGCTCTCAGCCCGAATCAGGCGGGTACTCTCCACAAACCTGGTTTCCGCCGGGTTCACCGTCAGACTGAAATAGTCCACGAGCTCCCGGCGGCGTAACCGTGACTTAGCCGCACGCTCCAAAATCTCCAGATCAATCGGAGTATCCCAGCGATGACGGAAAGAGCGAGAGTGGAGGTCGTTCGATACGCGCCAGTCATCGCCACAAGTGGGAGACACTGGCCTCGCAGTAGAACCACACGCGCGGCCTCCGAGATGGAGGGCCACGCCCAAGCACGCGCTGCATAAGACACTTGCGAAACGAATACACACTTGTACAGCAGTTTTATGGCCGGGGAGCGAATGCCCCACTCGGCCGTTTTATGAGCAACTTGGGTTGTCGACTACAGCGGGCGAGCCCGTCACCACAGGAAGTTTTAACGATTAGTCGTTCTATCTCCCTGAAGTGAGCGTAGAAGACTTGGGACAAAACAGTCCACCAACTAGCTACGCCACAACCCGTAAGAGACCAACGCCTTAACCGCAAGATAGCCAGTAATGTTACCTGGCGGGCCGACACTCGCGCCCTTACTTCCAATTGTGACCAGATTACTCCGGTCTCTTGATTGGTTTCGAGTTCGAGGTCGCTTGCGCGGTCCTCTCCCTTACGAAGCGGTGAAACGGTGTATACCGAATCTATCGCGGACCACGGCGTCCTTTGCCCGGCTGTTCACCCAGGATCGGATGGCCGATGGTCATTTCAAGAGCAGTCGCCGTAAGGTCCGCAACCATCCCCGCTCTATAGGAAACAGTACAGCTTCCAGACTTTCCCGACTCTTAGTCAGAGTTAGCTCCGTCTCGGAGCGCCCGAAGGTTGAATTCTAGGGGAGACCGACCCGCAGGCAATCGTCCTACTCTGGCTCCCCCTTCTGCGTGGAGGCCGCCGGATAGGTGTTGACCCGTGAGTATGACCGATCCTGAACGAATGGGTCTTCGTGGCCAACTCTAACAGGGCCCATTAGCTCCCTGCTGATGAGGTTCACAAAAGGGGGAGGGAGGGGAGACCAATACTATCGCAACGTTTTCCTACTTGTACATTGAAGCATATAGGTACATGAAAGATACATGCATGCCAAGTTTCATCCTTTCTGCCGGTTACGACCATAACTTCTATTTTTTGAGCTAAGGTGCGACCTTTTACAACGTTTTATGTATTATTATTATTTTTGTGAAAATATTTGTATATTTAATTATATATAATTTACATAACTGCAAGACATGCCAATGTTTAATCATTAAACTTGCCACGGCAACACTTACATACCTACCTTTTTTAAATATTCACATTGCAACACTGACAACAAATGTCAAACCAACGCGACGTTTATTTTGTGTTAACTGTTACTTGTTATACAGTGTTACTTATCAAACTGATTCCTCCGAGTTTTCGATTGTTATTGATATCGCAATGGAGGAGCAGGATAATAATGAAAGTAATGCAGATTTTAAAATTGATGTTTTTAAAGTGGAGCTGTCAGACACGGGCGACGAACTCAGACAAAACATTTTATTGTTCGAAGAGGGTGAAACATGTATTATCAAACCAGAACGAAGCGATGCTGTGGAATCAGACGTCGAGGAAGAGGCAGATGATGTCGTTTTGGTAGAGGTCAAAGTATTGGTGAACAGATTAATTGATTTCTCTTGCGTTGTTTGTGGCTGTAAGATCGATACGAGTAAGCCGATGGGTTATTGGAAATGTCTGAAAGATATGGTGGAGTTGCTGTGCCATGTCTGCAATAAGAAATGTGTGTGTGCTGAGTGTTACCGTGGATTTGCTCGTAAGGACACTTTGAAACGACACATCGAAGGGGTGCATCTCAAGATAAAGAAATATAAATGCGGTAAATGTGACAAAGCTTTCACTGAATGTGGTCATTTAAAACGACATATAAAATCGGTTCACCGCCAATTGAAGTATTCGTGTCAGGAATGTGAGAAAGCTTATTCTCAACGAAGTTGCTTAACTACACATATTAACTTCGTACACCGAAAATCAATTAATTTTAAATGTTGGATATGTGAGAAACCATTTCCAAGTCAAGCAACAGTTAGAAACCACCTCAATATGGTCCATCGCAAAATGAAGGAATTTAAATGTAAGCAATGCGAAAGCGCTTTCTTTGATCAAAGTGCCTTAAAAGTACATACGAATTCAGTCCACCTGAAGTTGAAGCCATTCGCCTGCAAGATATGCAAATGCAGCTTTTCGATGCGAGCCAATTTAAATATACACGTGAACTCTGTTCATCTTAAAGTGAAGAATTATATTTGTGCTGAATGTAAGAACGCATTCTCAAGAAAGGGGGAATTAGTTCAACACATTAACGTAGTTCATCTGAAATTAAAACCATTTATTTGTACGAAATGTAAGCGTGCGTTTGGCCAAAGATGTCAATATAAAAAGCATGTACGTTGTGGGAGTTGTTCCTTTAGAAACACTCAACAGCAGCGTTAGTTGAACCGCATTTAATCTCGGGAGTAATGTGTATTGTATTAATTGTACATACGAAAAGTACATACGAATTCAGTCCACCTGAAGTTGAAGCCATTCGCCTGCAAGATATGCAAATGCAGCTTTTCGATGCGAGCCAATTTAAATATACACGTGAACTCTGTTCATCTTAAAGTGAAGAATTATATTTGTGCTGAATGTAACCACGCATTCTCACTAAAGAATTGTTTAGTTCGACACATTAACAAGGTTCATCTGAAACTAAAACCATTCATGTACGCAATGTGAGAGTGCGTTTGGCCGAAGATGTGACTATAAAAGACACATGCGCTCTAGGATATGTTTATTGAAAAATACTCAACAGTAGCGTCAGATTAACCTCGATCAGTCTCGGTAGTAATGTGTAATGTATCGTAGGCTACCTGCCTGAGCGCGTCATTACGTGGTTATGTTTTTTGCTTTTGAGTGTCTCTGTGAACTTACAAGTGCACGCTGTTCATCCAGTGATGAAGTTTATGTGCGCTGAATGTATTTACGCTTGCTCTGGAAAAGGATATTAGTTTTAAAAAGAAAATTTAAATAATCTAGGTATTTGTACGAAATGGAATCTGGCATGAATGGGGACTTTAAACGACATATAAATTCTGGAAATTGCTCTTGGAAACGACACAAATGCGTCAGGTTAACCTTAGCCCTAAGTTATATATTAAGCTATTACGATTTTAATACTGATGCGTATAATCTTGAATTAGTTTAAGGATTTTAACGTTAAGAAACCATGGGTTAATAATGTAGTTATTCGCGTTTGTAAAGTTTATATATCGAATATTATTAGTTTATATTTTGTTATCTTTATCAAAATAATCGGGTATTAAATGAATTGCGCTCTGCGGCCGCTTCACACGTGTCGTTTGCTCCAGTATTTTAATTGTCGCTTGCTCCAGATGTGGCTTGTCTGCGTTGCTTGCTCCAGATGTGGCTTGCCTGCGTCGCTTGCTCCAGATGTTTGCTACACAAAGGTTGCAACCTTTGTGTTAACCGTAGTGCCAGACCGCAAGTAGCAGTAAGGATATGACCGGCCCAGAAAGGTAACCATGAGCGTCTTCTAACTGAACTTTCGTGCTGGATATTATCTAGCTGCATCCCCTGATTTCACACACTGTGATGAACTTACCCATACACGTTACATTTTACGTCGTCTCATTTTGTTGTATTATTAAATTTTAATATTTAAAAGATGTAATGTTTCTTTATACCTTTTTGATTTTTAACGCTGTTTTATTTTCCCATTTTATTTTAACTTTTTACACAATCGTAGAATTAATTTTTTCGGTATATTCTGTATAATTATGTTTTTACTCATGCTAGATTATGTGTAATATTAGATTGCTGAATTTGTCATTTTTTTAGCCCGATATTATAATTAGTACGTAGGTTTTAACGTAGGTAAATATATATCATTAGGATATTAGAATTATACATAATATAATATTTGTAAGTTTTTATTTAGGTTTTTTGATTACAAATTAACTCTGAACATTATGTAACGATTCTTGTAACATTTGTAGTTGAAAGATTACCTTTTATTATGATTATGCGATATGATATTTAAAGTAGTATGAATTAAAAATTATATTATAACAAATTTATTATACTTTTAAAATAAATATATTGAAAACTCATGTATTTTATCAAAGCAGGACTGTTTGTCAGCGGCTTCTTAAGCAGTAAAGTCTCCTCGCGGTTGTCTCAGCATCTCGTAGCCGACCATGACATTTTTGACTTCCGCCCTTCTCAGTATCTGAGGATAGCATATTGCACGAAGGAGCATATGAGTCTCCGATGAAGTGCCTTCCCTCTGGTCTAGTTCCGTTGGAGCACCTGGAATCAAAACTCGAATATATTCAGTCTGTTTTGCACTACATAATAATGGTAATAATTATTGTTATTATTATTTATTCTGGACAGCCTGTTTTAATGGTAAGTTCAAATCTGGTCTTTTAAAGCTAGCCATACACAATATTAACAAGTTTTTAGATAAAAATCCAGTCCGTTCTTAAATTGAGTGATATAGTTTGCACTAATCACTTCAAAACGGCGAAAACAGCGTGCTGCCTCACGCCCTCACTACCAGATTTGGCCGAATTTCTCCGTTCTCCAGTCTGGTCACAAGTTCGAAGTTGCTTTCGCAACCTCTACCTGGTGTTAGCAGTAATTCGGTTCGAATTTCTCTCGGACCGTGGTGCACTTTGCCCGTCTTTCACGAGTGATCGTGTGGCTAACGGACTTTGAACGACTACCTACCGCATTATCCGGCTTCGAATTCTCTGGTTGGCCTCAAGCAGACTATTCGAAGTCCTTCGTTTGCAAACACGAAGGACTATCTAATGACACTCCAGCAAAGGATTAAAATTAAATGGAAACTCGAAAGGCCTGTTCAGTTGGCAGCAGACACGATGGCGATTCTGAAAGACGACAACGCTCCACCCGTCAAATGACAACTGGTCCGTTTACTCGCACTTCATCCTGCTGATGATGGCATTCTTTGCGTGGTCACCAACCACGTTTCTCATGGCCCACCCAAGACAGCGATCTAGAAGCTCTTCCTACTACCGCTGGGTTACTAGCAGCATTAAAATCCGTATTTAAATACATTTATTTAACCCTGTAAACTGATTTATATATTTGTTTTGTATTGAAAGCAATTGATTTTGTTGTACTTAGGTCATCCAATTGGTATCTATAGCCCATGTCACAATACGCACATTTTCATTGCAACGATCTTTGCCAAAGTGCAAATCTCCTGAAGACAGATTGAAGGAAAAATGTGCATAATTTTTAATGTAATTTAATTTAAGTCCTAAACTTGGTATTGTTAGATATATTAAAAGTAATACTGTATTAGTCACTTGGCTTTTGTATTTTTATTTCATTTTGCAACATTTTGTACTTATTTTAACTAAGTAATATACGAGAATTTAAGTATGCGCTATCTGTCCCATAGTGAATTTGACGTTGGTGTATCACTGATATTGGCCTCGATTGCGTTTCTGCGTGAACTTGAATCGGAATCGTTCATGCCAGCAAGATAAAACAATAGGCTCGATTGCGTTTCTTTGTGATCTCAATTCGGAAATTAGTTTCTTGTGAACGAGACAGTTCAATACGCCAGATCACAAACCTACCAATCAAAAAAAAGGCGGCATAATCTAAAGTCAGCCGAAATGTTTTCAAACTAATTATTCAGGTGTTTTATTTTCGGCAGGTAGTTTTGTGCGGAAAAAGATACGTTCGTACATTTTATATTACGCAATGCTCTGTCTCGTTTGCTTGAACTATTTTCCTATATAAGTTAGTTCACGATAAAACGCGAGGAATACCTTTTATTTAAAAGCGTACTGAAACGTCATGGTGACGTATTCAGTGATATTTTATCACAGTTCGGACCTGGCACGAGCACCTTAAATTTTACCTACATATAAGTATTCATTAGGCCAAGAAGCTTTCGGAACTTTGCTGGCAGTTTATATAGTATTAAAAAACTTGAATAATATCCAAATAATAACTTAATTTTGTACTTATTATTAAAATTCTACAAGTAGTGTGTTTTTTGGTCCAAGGTATTAAAGAGTATTTTTTTATTTTATTTTATAAACATTATTTTTTCATCTTTTAAAAACATTTCAGTAATCAAATATGCCTTATAATCGTAAATCAGTACTGCCATCTGCCGGATTCGATACGAAGTCTCTGCAATAATGGCAACGTTGCGTTCAATACGGCGGGAGGTTCATTCGCCGGCGCCCACTGGGACAAGTTCTACTGCAAAAATAAATACAACATACCGTTTGTGGTAGATATATGGTTTGTATTAGCCCAATAACAATATTAAAATTTCTGGAAATATTCTAAAAAAGTAAATAACGACGTTTAACCACCTGTCTAATTAGTTTTACTACCTAGATAGTAGTGACATTATCAACATTAATTACATATATTAATAAATGCGTTTAATTTCAAAAGGCGAACTTATTGCCTAAAGACAATGTTCCATAACTGACCCGTATTTATTTGCAAACATTGTTCGCAGATAATGACTAAATTAAGCCATAGTACAGTAGGGCGGTGTCGACTACAAGGGGGAGACCTGTCATACCAGGCTTGTATAACGATAAGTAGTCGTTCTTTTTGCCGTGAGACGAGACAGTCTTAGAGGCAAAACAAATCTACTGTCTTGCCTTGCCAATAAGCCCGTTAGAGGCCAACTACTTACGACGAGGCACCGGGAAAGGTACCCAGCGGGCAGCCTCGCCCCTTAAATTTTGGAAGGATATCTCCATCTGAAATTAACGTCCAGCATACCTCAGACGGGTTACGGGTCCGAAGTCGTTTACGCGGCATCTACCTGTTGTATTACAGCGGTACCTAATTCAATTTGAATTTATCACGGACCTGGGCATCCTTTGTTCGTAGTGCCACACGGGGTCAAGTGGCCTATAGGTCATCTCAAGTTCAATTAATCATTTTAGTAAGTCGTCTTTCTTCCGTTTCATCGTGAACTAACCTTATCGGGAAATAGTTCAAGCCGACGAGACAGAGCAGTGCGTTAAAGCGTGATGTAAAGTGAACGATCGTATCCTTTTCCGCACAAAAACTACTTGCTGAACATAAAAACACCTGAATTAGTTTGAAAACATTTCGGTTGACCTTAGATTATGCCGCCCTATTTTTGATTGCTAGTTTTGTGCTGGTAAAGCGAACAACCGTTTATTTTATATGCCGCTTAAACATAATTGGCCCGATTGCGTTTCTTCGTGAACTAAAATAGGAACTTAGTTCAACTGAACGAGACAGAGCAATACGAAATGATCCGTCGTCGATTTTCCCGCACCAAAACTACCTGTCGAACCTATACTTTTAGGTCATCCAATTTGACGCCTGAATAAGTTTGAAATCATTTTGTGCGGTGTTAGATTTAGCTGGTGTATCTTTAGTGGGTAGTTTTACTCAGTAAAAGTCACAACCGTTCATTTCGCATTCCCCTCTGACGTACCTACTGCTCCGTCTCGTTCACACGAACTAAATCAGTTTAAAGTTGATTAAAATAAATGTATTTAAATACCGATTTCAATGCTGCTAAAAATCCAGTGGTAGTGGGAACAGCTTCTAGGTCACTGTCGTGGGTGGGCCATGGGAAACGTGGTTGGTGACCACGCAAAGAATGCCATCATCAGCAGGATGAAGTGCGAGTAAACGGCCCAGTTGCCATTTGACGGGTGGAGCGTTGTCGTCTTTCAGAATCTCCATCGTGTCTGCTGCCAACTGAATGGGCCTTTCGAGTTTCCATTTCAGCCTCTGCTGGAGTGTCATTAGATAGTCCTTCGTGTTTGCAAATGAAGGACTTCGAATAGTCTGCTTGAGGCCAACCAGAGCATCGAAGCTTGAGAATGCGGTAGGTAGTCATTCGAAGTCCGTTAGCCACGCGATCACTTGTGAAAGACGGGCAAAGTGCACCACGGCCCGAGAGAAATTACTGCTAACACCATGTAGAGGTCGCGAAAGCAACTTTGAACTTGTGACCAAACTGGGGAGCGGAGAAATCCGGCCAAATCTGGTAGTGAGGGCGTGTGGCAGCTGTTTTCGCCGTTTTGAAGTGATTAGTGCAAACTCTATGACTCAATTTAAAAACAGACTGTATTTATATCTAAAAACTTGTTAACATTGTATATAGCTAGCTTTACAAGATCAGATCTGGACTTACCATTAAAGCAGGCTGTCCAGAATAAATAATATTAACAATACTTAATACCATTATTATGTAGTGCAAAACCGACCGAATATTTTCGAGTTTTGATTCCATGTGCTCCAACGGAACTAGACCGCAGGCAAGGCACTTCATTGGAGACTCATATGCTCCTCCGTGCAATATACTATTCTCAGATACTGAGGAGGGCGGCAGTAAAAATGTCATGGTCGGCTAAGAGAATGCTGAGTCAATCGCAAAGGGGCTTTATTCCTGAAAAACCGCTGACAAACAAGTCCTGCTTTGATGAACTACACGAGTTTTTGAGTTATTTTTTTTTTTAAAGAATAATAAATTTGTTATAATATATTTTTTAATTCAAACTACTCTGAACATCATATCGCATAATCATAATAAAAGGTAATCTTTCAACTGCAAATGTTACACGAATCGTTACATAAAGTTCAAAGTTCAAAATTAATTTGAAATAAAAAAACCCTTATAAAAAGTTATAATTATTATATTATGTATAATTCTAATATCCTAATGATATATCGATGGCATAGAATGCAGATGTGGTATGTGCAATGGAATACATTTTACAGGACAGCAATTTTAAAGTTTGGATATCTGGTACTTTTAAGCTTTTATTATTATAGCTCCTATATTTCTATATACTGTAAACTAGTTCATTGGCTAACACAATATAGGTAATTAGAATAATAAAAGTAAAATATGGATGCTTAAATTTGAATTAATTACCTATAGGTGTGCACTTACCACTTCTGTCTACTGCTCTATTGTACATACCACAATTGTCTGCTTTTGATATCAGTTTCTTTTAAAAGAAAAACATGAAAAAAATACCTTTTTAGAATTGAAAAATATTTAATTAAGTTTAGTAAAGTACATAGAAGTTATTAAACAAGCATGGATAGTTCTATGCAAGATTAATCTGTGGGTTTTTTAAACTAAGTGGGTTTACCTAATTAACAAAAACAACTCAAATTTTATTCCTCATCTTTAGAATCCACTCATCTAAACATGCGGGAACTTGAAGGCAGAGAATGATAAAAATATTCATAATCCTGTGGGATTACTTAACCATCAAGTAGAGACAATAAGTCCTTCTTCTTGGCTTCTGTGATAGTCAAGGTTTAATTGTATGCCCTATTTAATATTATATCTTGCTGCCGATCCGCTGCCTGTAAGTTAAAACTATGATTACAAATCACAATCATTTAGCAGAGAAGGTAACAAACACATTTTTTTCTTTTTACCTTAGCCCTTCTTTTTTGATTAATATTAATTTTCATGAAGTTTTCTTCATCGAGGTCATATTTGTACATAATAATATTGGGCTTAGTTTTGGTAAATCGCAGCCATTTAATTTTCAGCCAATTCACAGTGTTTTTGTCATTATTTTATGTAGTATTGTGTACTACTTGATTGGTCAATAAATTAAAATCGTAAAAGTCACTGTTAGTCAAAACATTTACAATACATATATGGGTTTGGATTTATTCTAGTAGCAGAAATTAGGAAGGCCTGTGTGATTTATTTTTTAAAATGTTTTCTAGCCCTTTCTATTGTGGCATGCATGGCATCTGCCTCTGATAAGAATGCCCAGATTCCATGTACTTGAGATATATTGTCTACAGGTGGCTTAAATTATTCAGAGCATATAACATTGCAGCACAGACATGTTCATTTCTGTTTTGGCCTCCACATGTGTCTGAGAAAGAAGAAACATGAGTCACGGTGTCAGGCAATGACTCTAAATATTTAAAAAACAGGTACCTATTTCATTGCTGCCTCTCTGAGCTTTACATTCATCCCATAAGTAGCAGTAACCATCTGGAATGGTTTTCATATATTGTGAAATTATATGCATTCAATTTTATCTTGTAATAAATAGCAGAATCATCTACAAATGGGAGAGTCAATATACTTTGCAAGTTAAACGAAACCAATCTGAATGTTTTACCATGATTCTCTTGTGCCTTATTTTTTTTGACATTGTTTCATTTTCATTGATGCATTTTCTCTGGCTTTATGTGCTGCCCATTAATCTTTCGAGTCATCTTTATTTGATGAGGCATTATATGCATTACATTTTGTACACTAATCCTTTTTTTGGCTGATAAAAGCTTAATGCTGGATCATATGAATGAAAAATATCCTTATAAACATAATAGGGCACTGGTAGCATTTCTTGAATTTGTTCTTTGTACAAACGATACATAATGCTTATATTTAAATCAGAGACCAAATATAATTTCTTGCTGTCACGCCTGCAGCAATGAGATTCCATCCGTGGGAATGAGTCAATGTGAGATTTAACAGCTGCAATATTGCTCACTGATGTAGCAGTGGCTGGTTTCTTGCCTGCTCTTTTGTCGTTACTCGAATATGTGGCAGTACTTGACACTATCAAAGTGTCTAATATCCTGTGACTAATCGATAATGTATTGCATAAAAACTTTGTAGAAACTTTTATCAATGCTCCTCCTGGTGCCCTGAAATGATATTGTTTCGATAGTTTCTTAGGGATTTAAGCATTTTGTCGAACAACATCACCAATGGTAATAAGTGATGATAAATATTGCTTTTGTTTGATGGTATCACTTAAAGCCCGATATTCTTCCAATATATTTTTATTTAATTTATTTTTAGTAATTTATTCAGATAGTTACCAGTCCCTGATTCCTCACATGCAAGTTCAACTAAAAAACTTCCTCGTCTAACCATATTTCCCTTCTTTTTACTAAAAGGCACTTGAATTTACAATAAAATTACACGGAAACCAACTAACCGAATCACCAAAGTGACAAGTGAAACGTTGACAGAACGTCTTGGTTGTCAGTTAAGGTGGCAAAATATACAAAGTGCCACATACCACATTTGTACATTTAATTTGTTCATGTCGAATGGGGTAAGGGCACATGCAACAATTGACTCCTACATAATTTTCATTTTTAATCAATTTACCACATTTGATACATTAGTAAATCATAACTGGGACAACATACGCTTACCACATTTGTACGCAACAAAATTTAAGTTACAACGACCAACTCTGTGTAGGTACTTAACTCAATTTTGACAAAAAGTGTACTTACCACATCTGCGTTCTATGCCATCGATATGTAGTTGCTTCATGCTCTATGAAAAATGACAGTCAAAGCAACATGCGGCAACTGCGGGGCGGATCACCCCGCAAACAACAGGAGGTGCCCTGCGTTCATGGCAGAAATCCGCCAGACAACGAGGCAGCAGCAAGGTGCTCCGCGAGCGGCGGCTGCTGCCCCTCAAGCAGAGCCGCGAACCGCTGCCCCGCGCGCCCCGCGCGCCCAGCGCTCCCAGACCGCCCCAGCCCCGGAACAGACTCAGTCTCCACGGGCTTCGCCGCGGAAACCGGCAAAACCACAGGCTATGCCTCAGCCTCCCCCCGCTCCACAGCTACAGAAACAAAAACCGGTGGCGAGCCGGGAGGCTCCCCTTTCGTGGAGGCAGAAGCCGGTACCGTCGACCGCTTGTCCGCAGCCAGCTACTGCAAAGAAGTCAAATCGGCAGCGCTCCAAGTGGCCGACGAGAACGCCTCCACAGGAGACGAAGGTGGTCGAGAAGGCGAACACCCCAATACACCGACCCCAGCCCCAAGAGCGCAGCCAAGAGGCTGTAAACGTAACGGTGGCAGACCTGCTGTTTCTGGTAAGCGAGCTGCTTGCCAACCCGGCGGAAGCAAGCTCCATCGTAGCGCGCACCCTACAGCGCCTACTGGGGCCGTCGTCCGCCCTACAGTGCACAGCCATGCCTCCTGCATCGGCAGGCCACTAAGAATAGTGCATTGGAATGCGGATGGCATCAAAAGCAAGCTTCCGTCGGTGCGAGCCTTCCTGCAGGAACAGCAGGTCGACGTCCTCCTCGTATCGGAGACAAAGCTCCTGAAGTTCGTCTCGGTGCGCATACCCAACTACATCGCGTACCGGACGGACAACGTGACGACAGAAGGTCGCGCGTACAGGGGCACCGCCGTCTTCGTGAGGAGGACGATGCTCCACCAACAAATCGACGTGCCGCAGCTAGACTCGCTGTACGCAACGGGAATTCAGCTAAGAGCAGGCGGAGTAGACTTGCGGATTTTTGCAGTCTACAAACCGCCCAGCAACCGACTGGAGACTGGCGACATCGACAAACTCCTACACCAGACGATACCTACGATTGTAGCCGGCGACCTGAACAGCAAGCATCCGGCGTGGAACTCGACGCGCGCCAACGTCGATGGCGCGCAATTGCTTAACCACGCCGAGAAAAGAGGCTTCACGGTCGCCGGACCGGAACAACACACACGTGTTCCGAGCACGCCAACCCACTCGTCAGAGGTACTCGATGTCGCCCTCCTGCACAACGTGACATTTCCCTATGTGCAGGAAGTCATTTATGAACTCCAGTCGGATCACCTGCCGGTTCTCCTAGAACTACAGACCGACGTTGCTACAGCGAGTCACTATAGAGAGCGCCGCCGTATTGACTGGAGACGATACGAGAAGCTGCTTGGTAAGGCAATCCTAGATTATAAGACACCGGTCACCGCCGGAGATATTGAGAGCCGGGTGTCCAACCTTCAGGAGGCCATCAAGACCGCGCTGGAAGCCAGCTCCTCGACGATAGAGGCGAAAGCGACACGTCCCCGCCTCCCGCAACGACTGCGAGACAAGCTGCGGGAGAAGCGGCGCTTGCATCGCTTCTGGGCCGAAAATCGGTGTCCGGAAGCTAAGCGCCGCTTAAACAAAGCGAACGCTAGCTTGCAAGAGGAACTGCAGACGTACGCAGCCGAGTCGTGGGAGGAATTCCTCGACTCGATAGGCGACGACATGCCATCTATATACAGGCTGAATCGTCGCCTGCTGAGTACGGCTGAACCAGCGCGGCCACTACTGGATTCGACCGGGAACCTCCACTATGTCGCCGACGACAGAGCGACTCTCTCCGCCGACCACCTGGAGAAGACCTTCGTCCCGCACGACATAGAAGACCAGGAGCACTCCAAGGTGGTCCACGAGCACCTAGCTGCGGAGGAGGAATCGCCACCGGAGCTCGGCAGAGAGATCCCGCCGATAACTCCGGCTGAGCTCCAGCGTCGAATCCAGCAACTCAAGCTGAAGAAGGCACCCGGCCCCGACGGCATCAGTAACGGCGCGCTGAAGAGGCTTCCGCGTCGCCAGCTGCCGGCCCTCGCAGGGCTGCTAAACTCCTGCATCAGACTCGGTCATTTTCCAGAGAAGTGGAAGACGGCTAAGGTGATAATGCTGCCGAAATCTCACAAAGACCTACGGCAACCGGGCAACTACCGCCCGATCTCGCTGCTGCCTACCCTCGCGAAGGTCTTCGAGCGATGCGTGCTGGCGCGACTAACGCCGCACCTCGCCCCGCGCAACGAGCAGTATGGATTCCGTACGGGCCACTCGACTACCCTGCAACTCACGCGGGTAGTACATCGCCTGACGGAATCCTACAATAAGCACCAGCATACGGCAGCCGTCTTCCTGGACGTCGAAAAGGCGTTCGACCGAGTCTGGCACGAGGGCCTCCGCTACAAGCTGGCGACACAGACCACGGCACCGCGCCTGCTCCGTAACGTGGTGGCTTCCTTCCTCTCCGGAAGAGGGTTCTTCGTCGCGGTGGAGGGCGAGCAGTCCACAATTCGTCCCATCGCGGCGGGAGTCCCGCAGGGAAGCTGCTTATCGCCGGCGCTATACGGTGTCTACACAAATGACATACCGCTCAGCGCCGGCGCGGAGCTGGCGCTATTCGCGGATGACGCTATGTATATGGCAACTTCAATCAACATCAAGGTCGCGGCCAAGAAACTGCAGCAGCAACTAGACCTTATGCCAGAATGGCTAAGGAAATGGCGGATTGTCGTTAACGCGGCTAAGTCCGAAGCGATCATCACCGGCTCACTCAAAGTTTACCCGGAGCCGGTGAAACTCGGCGGCACCCCGGTACCGTGGAAGAACACGGTCAAGTACCTCGGGGTGCATATCGACCGTCGCCTTAACTTTGCGCACCACGCGAAAGCAACAATTGCCGCTTCGAAATCCGCCTTCTACGCGCTGCTGCCCGTTCTCCGTTCGGCCGCGATCCCGGCGAAGACACGTCTGCTGATGCTGAAGATGTACGTGAGGACGAAACTCACGTACGCGGCACCGGCCTGGTACCACCTCATCTCGGCATCGCAGCGGAGTAACATCCAGCGAGTGCTGAACGTGGGGCTAAGAAAAGTGTCGGGAGCCCCTTGGTACGTCCGAAATGCGACTCTGGAACGCGATTTTAGCGAAACAGAGTCCGTGGAGGAACACGTAAAGCGCCTCGCGCGCGCTATGTACCGCAGGGCCGACACCTCGCCTCACGAGCACATCCGCCAGCTCGCTCCTCTGCACACCAGACCACCAGATGTCCGGAAGCCGTACCCGCGCAGTCTGCTTGATTAGCGGACCACCAGCGCGGGTATCGCAGCACAGCAGCCTTGCCACAAAATATGTCATTACCAACTCCCGTCACAATCCTTCACGATAAGGTGCCTAAGCACATAACAATGAGTCTTGCCACAGGGCACAAAGCCCTGTGACGCCATTCCAGAAAGCCGGGCCAATGGGCCCGGCTCACGTGAAACCCCACGAAAAGGCAAAATGCCTAGTGGAAGATGTCACGGGCCTCTAGCAAGGCCCGTCGACAGATATTTGATTTGATTTCTATGAAAAATGGCGAGTAACAAAGTTGACAACCTGGAATTTTGATTATTATCAATTGCATGTGCTGGAGCGTTGCCTATCTCAGTGTTGTCATTGGGCCTGGATGAGTAGGTGGACCTGGAAGAAAAGTTCTACTTTAAATGATATGGTTATTGTTACCTTGACAGATATGGAAAACGTCTTTACTAAACACCGAAAAGCCTTTCGAGAGTGTTTCCGTGAAGATCCATTCCTGGTCTTCAATATATCTTATAAAATCAGCCAAATCATAAACTTACACCCGACAAAGTGAGCTCTAGACCACACTTAAATTTGACAGTTCAAAACTTATGAAAATTTGGTCATTTTTACTCCCTCAACACTCAAGTTTTTTATATCGGGCTCTCAAGGTTTCCCTCAACTCAAGTATGGCATAACTTGGCAGAGTACTATTAAAAATAACATACTTAAGTAGGCACTCAATTAGGCTAATCGAGTGTGCCCTTGAGGGAAGTATCTTCGATACATTTTTGTTTTCATAGACAATACTTGAGCGAAAATAAAATTTAAAATTTAACGACGCTCTGGTAACAATGGATTAATAAAATTTTAGTAAGTATCAATGTTCACAAACTTGTCAATATTGTTTATGACTAGCTTTACAATCTGATTTGAACGTATCAGCAAAGCTGCCTGTCCAGAATGAATAGTTATATAATACTTTTGTAATAAATAATAATAATAATAAACCCTTGCAAATCATATTAATATTGAAATAATAATAAATACACTTATTAAACAATGCAATACATATCCTCTTTATTTATTAATTAATTCATATATTGATATATTGATTACCATACAGGACCAGGCTAGAAAGAAGGCACTTAATCTGAGCCTTATTGGCTCCTTTATGCAATACACTATCCTCCTTTACCGAGGAGTCCATCATTCAATAACACATTTTTAAAAACAAGCAAAACATTAGTAAAACACATTTTTAAAAACAAGCTTTTATTAAAATGCTCTATCCCGAGCCAACCCTGGGTACAGCAGCAATGTCATAGAGGAACTAATATCATAATTGAATGCTATACAGAATTTCGTGTTTGTTCTGTTGACCGTTGAGGAGTCCCTTGGTCGGGAGCTAACCTTGGGCACAGCAGCCATGTCATGTTGAAATTTAGAACGGTCTATCATAATTGAATGCGTGTACAAAATTTCGTGGCTGTGCTGTTTACCGTTGAGGAGTGCCCTCGTTGGGAGCCAACCCTGGGCTCAGCAGCAATGTTGTGATGGAACTTATAACGGGCTATCATACTTGAATGCGTATACAAAATTTCGTGTCAGTGCTGTTGACCGTTGAGGTGTCCCCTCGTCGGGAGCCAATTCTGGGTGCAGAATCAGGTCATGATTAATATAAAAATGCACTGTCATCGTACCTGAACCAACATGTGAAATTTCAATTTCATAGGATAAGAGGAAGTGGTTCTAATTCTGCTTGCAAAAGTTGACCTAAACAGACTAACATACTGACAAACATTGCAAGGAAAATAAAAGCTTGTAAAAAGTTCATGGTCGGCTACGATATGCTGAGTCAATCGCGAAGGGACTATACTCCTAAACAAGGCGCTGCCAAATTCAATTACTGCTCTGATGAGCTATATTACAAATGTAAGACATCATAGAGATAATAATATATTTATTAAAAAAAAAAGTATAGTAAACTTGTTATAATATGTTTTTTTAATTCATACTATTCTAAACATCAAATCCGATAATCATAATACAAGGTAGGGTAGGGGGCCCAATAGATGAACATTTAAGGATGTGGCCGACTTTATGATGGTTTTTTATGGCTTTATATAACCTATTTCCTTATACGTATATGTACATTTTATAGCTAATGTATTAAGGATTATGCCTATATTTTTAATTTTAGTTTAAAGTGATACTACAATTTTATAAAAAATATAAACTGTGAAAAAGTCGAAAATAACCAGTAGTTGAACGCTTGTGTCCTATCTATGAACATTAATGGCCCAGATTATGAACTAAGAAAAATAGGAAACAAGAAAAAACTAACTTTAGGTACATAGAAAATGCGCTTTTATAATAAATTGTTTTACATACATTTTATTAAAATGTCGTACAATTTTCAAATATACCTAATGAGACAAACTTTTACTCACACATTTTCAGATCAAATACCTACGGCGTTTAAAAATAACAACAAGCCTCGTCGACTATAAGAGGGCATTTGCAAAACTTCTTTTATATTGTTAACAGAAACTTTTGAAAGGTCTGAAACAGCTGGATACACAAAATAAGTTAAAGTATCCAATTTGCTGCCTTTCTTTTTTTTTTAAATACTTTATACGTTGTCTTCTCCGTATTTATCATTACCACCTTTCCTGCGTAATAGCGGTCTCTCTTTTTAGTAGAAAAAACGACAACGACGTGTGTACCATATGTTATTGAATTCGATAGTTCTTGTAGACTTTTGGAGTTTCCAGAAAACATTTTCACATTGGTATTTATTATAATATTATCTTTATTGTTTTCTTTGTCTGTGTGAAATCCCTTTTCAATAGAAGCTATAGTCTTCAAAATATCATTAGCCATGAACGTACTACTATTTCTATTCTTATTTTTAGTACGATTTTTTATTAGTGGCTTTTCAGCTATATTTTTTTCTCTCATTACTTTTCGAAGCAGTATAGCCTCTTCTTTTTCTTTCTTCTCCGTTTCTTTTTTTTTTGCATAATCTTAATTTTTTTCGATGTAATTGCCAATGGTATGGGTGAACATTTTCTTTTTATTGACGATTTCTTCTGACTCAGGATATATCAAAATCTCCCCAATGCTTTTAAATTTATTTTCATTTACCTAAAATTTCCTTTTTGTTTGAAGTACTACTTCTTTTCGATCAACTAGTTCATTACTTAGAACTGTAATTTGTTTAGATAGTGGTATCACACCCATTGCCGAAGTACTTGGTTCACAGTCAGTTACTGCTGAACTTGAAGCAGCTGAGTCAATGACTTTTAAAACATCAATATGGGAAGAATTGTTTGTACCTATTCCCTGCCTTAAGTATTTCTGTTTCGTCAGGCAGTGTCGTCACTGGTGAATTGTGTCTAGAATATTTCCACGGTAATGGTATAGAAATTGAAGTATCGATTAGATGATATTCATAGCATATCCAATTTTGGCCATTTTTATTCTCCATGTCGCGAGTTTATCTCCTCATGACCCGTTAATATTGTGGCAGGACCTTTTTTAGACTCCAGTGGAACTTTGCCTCGCACCTTGTTGTGCAAAGTTCCCTTTGGTATTCCAAATTGCAGGCTGGCCCGATGTAAAGGAATTGCGTTCGACTTTATAAGCTTCACTGCTGTTTCTAAAAACTTCTGCGAGGATTTCTTCTCAACCTTGGGTGACATCTGGTAAATCTGACATATTATGTAATATACATTAACCTTGTGGTGAATTATATAATAAGCGTAAATAAATAGATCTAAATACTCGTATTTGCTTATTAGAGTGATACATGCCAAGGACCATGCCATGTTTAAGTAATATGAAATCAGGGCAGGAGTAAATAATGAAATGTTAATTCTATATTGAGAAGTAATGTTGATTAGTTTTTAAAAACGTTTTTGTGCTAGAAAATCATTTTATTAATTTAAAAAAGTTGCCTTTTGTTATCGAAACACATACGTATAACTAGCTTATCCGATTTTTTGATTATAAATTGGCCTCCTCGGCTCAAATTTCACTTAATGGTTACCGCCGCCATTAGTTGAACGAATATTATTTGTTCGTTCAAGTATTGTTGTCAATATCCAATAGATGAACATCATACAAAAATGTTCGTTCATCTATTGGTCTCGGTACCCAATAATTGAACACCATACAAACTATTTTCAACAGAAACTCTTTAATTACAATGGAAACAGAAGTTCATGTTTTGGTAGTAATATAAATAATAAAATGGTTAAGTCATTCATGCCATTATTGTCAAATAAAATAATCCAGTCGAGCGTCAAAAACGCTAATCTTCTTTTCGTGGAAATACCCAATACATGAACGACGTTCAACTATTGGGTTTCAGTTAACTTTTGAGGACCATTGCTTGAACAGCGGTTTTTAAATAACATAACTGATTTTAATTTCCATTAAACTCTTTTAACAGTCAATAACATAGTCTATTTTTCATACATAGCATTAGAGTCATGATCTGGCAATTCAAATTCGAACAATCAACGAAAAAGCTTAGTGATGGTAAGTGCATACCTTAGAAGGTTTCCATACAAAAGTAACGAATCACTCCAGGCATAATTTCAACGCGCTATCCTGTCAAGACTGGTAGCAATACTGACACCAAATTCTACACAAGCATAGGGATGTCATTGCCATTACGTAAAAAAAATGTTTCCCCAACAGGAAAAAATGCCATTTCTTAGAATATTCGAAAAACCGTCAAATGTTCAACTTCTGGGGGATGTTCATCCTTTGGGCCCCCTACCCTACTCGTATAAATGCAAATGTTACGTGAATCGTTACATAGGTACAGTTCAAAGTTCAAATTTAATTTTAATTCAAAAAACCCCAAAAGGATATAGAATTTACAATTAATATACTATCTATAATTCTAATATCGTAATGATACATCATATAATATCATAATGATAACATCATAATAATAATATCATATTGATAATATCATAATAATATCATATTGATAATAGCACAATATCATAATAATACACATTTATTCCTACGTACTAATTAAAATATTGCATAAAAAACAGCTATCTGATATTACTCATAATCTAGCATAATTTTAAAAAAAATATACAGAATACACTTGAAAAAAATAAGCAATAATTATTTAGAATAAAATGGAAAAAATATAAAACTACGTAAAAAAACAAATATCAAGAAACTAAAAAAATCAACCATTATAATATTGTGTAATTAATAAAATATATTAAAAATAAAAAAATCCAAAATTTCCAATGTCATATGTCTGACCATTCAGACGTTAGAAAGTTAGCGCAATTTATTTTGAAAGATTCCGTTATATTGATGGATAGAAAGATATATACATACATACAGGTTACAAAAGCATTATAGTAAAAGAAGAAAAGACAACCTAATAAAATACCGCCTTTTTAAACAACACAATTATCAGTTATCATAATATACTTATGGTTTATCTACGGTAAAAACATTTAACTAATTCCAAAATACAGTCTGGCCGAAAACCGTACCTACACGCTACGTTTTGGGAAAAAATATTTATAATGAAACACAGTAGGTAAGTGTTAGATTAAAGAATCTAAGGATTTGTCTCAGTAAAACCTCCCAAGAGGTGTATTATACTCAGACTAGTGTTTTTCCACTTTTACTAATTATTTCACGCTACATAGACGTTTGAATTATTATGAGATTGAAAGAAAAAGAAAATACCTTAGTCGTGCTTCCGTTAAATAATCATTAATTTTGACAACGATCGAGACAGGTAGGTACCAACAATTTGTGGGTAAACTATACAAAATGTTAAACAAAGCATAACCTTAAAAGGTACTTCTAGCTACATTTTGAGTTTCTAACTTCAAAATGTACCTAGAAGTACATTTTGAGACACTGAAAACGACTTATCTTTCTCCGCTTCGAAAATTGTTCATTTTTAAAACAAATATGAATAACGAGAATTACCTACTCCAATTGATTTCAAGTCTTATTGGCCAGACTGTGCACATCGGTATTACTTTCATTTAAAAAATAGAGCGTCTAAATGAATTCAAATCTAAATCATTCTTTATTCTAAAAAAATCTAAATCATTCTTAATCGTTACCTCTCATGCCAATCACACGCTTACACTTCGTACAAATAAAGTGTTTAAATTTTGTTCGAAACTACGAATTCTTTTCGTGTGCAAGCGTAGTTACATTCAGCACACATCAACTTTTTCACGTTAGGAAAAACAGAGTTCACACGAAAGTTCACAGAAATACTCGAAAGCATAAACATAACCACGCAATGACAGCTAGCCTACAATTAATACATTATACATTACTCCCGAGATTGACTGCGGGTAATCTAACGCTGCTGTTCAGTATTTCTAGAGGAACAACTCCCACAACGTACATGCTTTTTATAGTGACATCTTTGGCCAAACGCACGCTTACATGTCGTACAAATAAATGGTTTTAGTTTCATATGAACTGTGTTAATGTGTTGAACTAAATGATGCTTGTATGAGCATTGGTAGTTACATTCAGCACAAATATAATTCTTCACTTTAAGATGAACATAGTTCACGTGTTGATTTAAATTACGTCGCGTTGAGAAGCTATGTTTGCATATCTTGCAGGCGAATGGCTTCAACTTCAGGTGGACTGAATTCGTATGTACTTTTAAGTCATTTTGATAAAAGAAAGCGCTTTCGCATTGCTTACATTTAAATTCCTTCATTTTGCGATGGACCATGTTGAGGTGTTTTTTAACTGCTGCTTGACTTGGAAATGGTTTCTCACATATCCAACATTTAAAATTAATTGATTTTCGGTGTACGAAGTTAATATGTGTAGTTAAGCGACCGCGTTGAGAATAAGCTTTCTCACATTCCTGACACGAATACTTCAACTGGCGGTGGACTGATTTTATATGTTGGTTTAAAACACCACTTTGAGTGTAAGCTTTGTCACATTTACCGCATTTATATTTCTTTATCTTGAGATGCACCCCTTCGATGTGTTTTTTCAAATCGCCCTTATAATTAAACCCCCGGTAACACTCCGCGCACACAAATTTCTTACTGCAAACATGGCACAGCAACTCGACCATATCTTTCAGACATTTCCAATAACCCATCGGCTGAGTAGTATCGATGTTACAGCCACAAACAACGCAAGAGAAATCAACTAATCTCTTCACCAATACTTTGACCTCTGTCAAAATTACATCTTCTGCCTCTTCCTCGACGTCTGATTCCACAGCATCGCATCGTTCTGGTTTGATAATACATGTTTCACCTCCTTCGAACAATAGAATGTTTTGTCTGAGTTCGTCGCCCGTGTCTGACAGCTCCAAATTAAAAACCTCAATTTTAACACCTGCATTACTTTCATTATTATCCTGCTTCTCCATTGCGATATCAATAACAATCGAAATCTAGGAGGAATCAGTTTGATATTAACACTGTAAAACAAGTACCTAACAGTTAACACAAAATATACGTCGCGTTGGTTTGACATTTGTTGTCAGTGTTGCAATGTGAATATTTAAAAAAGGTAGGTATGTAGGGTCCCATCAAACTTGCAGAAGGCAAATTTGCAGACGGCAATCTTGCAGACGGCATTCTTGCAGGCGGCAGTTTTGCAGAAGGCAATCTTGCAGAAGGCAGTTTTGCAAATGTCAAAATGACCTAACCTAACCTAACAGAAAAACTTAAAACATTTTTTTTAATGTTTAGTTTGATGTACTTATAAAAGTCATCCACTACAAGGATGCCGGTAATTAATGTCACTTCGATTTTAGGGAAAGAAAAACCTAACCTAACCTAACCTAACAGAAAAACTTAAAAACTGTAGGTACTGAAGGTTGCCGCCTGCAAGGTTGCCGCCTGCAAGGTTGCCGCCTGCAAGGTTGCCTCCTGCAAATCTGCCCTCAACAAATTTGGAACTGTCAAAAGTGACATTTGTGCAAAATTGCCGCATGCAAAACTGGCGCCCCCCGAAATGTAAGTGTTGCCGTGGCAACTTCAATGATTTAACATTGGCATGTCCTGCAGTTATGTAAAATATATATAAATAAATACATAAATATTATCATAATAATAATATAATACATAAAAAGTTGTAAAAGGTCGGCTCCTTAGCTCAAAAAAATAGAAGTTATGGTTCCCAACCGGCAGAAAGCATGAAACTTGGCATGCATGTATCTTTCATGTATATGCTTCAATGTAGAAGTAGGAAAACGTTGCGAGAGTATTGCCCCCCCCCCCCCCTCCCCTTTTTGTGTACCTCATCAGCAGGGATCTAATGGGCCCTGTTAGAGTTGGCCACGAACACCCATTCGTTCAGGATCGGTCATACTCACGGGTCAACACCCATCCGGCGGCCTCCACGCAGAAGGGGGAGCCAGAGTAGGACGCTGGCCTGCGGGTCAGTCTCCTCTAGGAGTCAACCTTCGGGCACTCCTAGACATTTTGCGCACCGTGCGGCGTAAGCCAGTCGATTGTGCATTCTGATCGACAGCCGGGGGTGTCTGGAATTAGACTGTCTACTATAGAGCGGGGGTAGTTTTTTACCTTACGGCAACTGCTCTTAAAACGACCAATCGGCTACCCGATTCCGTGTGAAAGCCGGATAAAGGACGCCGTGGTCCGCGATAGATTCGGTAGACACCGTATCACCGCTACGTAAGAAGAGGAGAGCGAAAGCGACCTCGAACCTGTAACCAGTCGGGAGACCGAAGTAATCTTTGCAACTGGAAGTAAGGCCGCGAGTGTAGGCCCACTGGGTGGTTAACCTGGTTTTTCGAGGTAATGCGTTGGCTTCTTACTGGCATGTGTCGTAACTAGACGGTGGACTGTTTGGTACAGTCTTCTGCGCTCACCTCTTGTTTGACAGAACGATCTACTATAGTTAAAACTTCTTGAGGTGACGGGTTCGCTCGTTGTAGTTGGCAACTCTAGTATGGCTTGTATATAAGATACTTCAACCAAAACTTTACAATGTGATTTCGGTCCAACTAGACATTTGTGTACCGAATTTCTAGTCCCTAAGAACATTATTTTAAGGGAGATATTTATAAACGATGCCATTCCTGGTGAAACAATTTCAACTACAATCTATTCAACTCTTGCTATGACCAAATGATGAATATATACAAATTTTCAGTTCACTCGGATTAACCGTTTGGGCGCTATCGTGGAGGAATAGACACACAGACAGGCACACAGACAAGCTTTAATCTGGAAATAATCCTAATCGTCTCAGGGGGGTTTAAAAAGGGTATTTCCGTCTTCAACTCAACGCGCGTTTACAATACTTTCCCTCCTGGTCGGTTGGTGAGCCGGGAAATTAAAATGTATTTCTTCAAATAACTTATTTTCCATGTATATACTTTAAATAACGAACATTTTTCAAATTGCACGTACCACACACATATTACGTAATTACGTTTTTGGTATTTTCGACCTCCCTGTCCCCCCCCCCCCCCCGTCCCCCATATCAACAGACGTAATTAGCGGCCTGCCCCCCCCCCCCTTTCCGACTCCGATTACGTAATTAACGAATTTCAGAAATTGTGATGAATCGTGAACCCAGCGTTTGTAAAGCGTTTGACGACTCTTCCACAATGAGGCAGAGCTCCGGATCCTTCGTGCCCTTTTTTACTTGTTTTCAAATTGCTTCCACTCCTCGAAGGCCTCCGTTGAGCCTACGGTCCCGAGAGCAGTGGAAACGCTTTGGCATACGCACTTAGCAATTCCATGTGTAAATCCGCCATAGTCGATGCGCCACACAACCACATTAATCTTTCAAAGATCGAGTTGGAGCGTGCAGCGGAGCGCTAGTCCAGAGTTGCAGAGCGGCCACCGGATTGCCAGCGCTTCCAGGAACAGCCCGGGCGACGAGGATCGCCTAGGAGCGCGTGGAGTAGATCTACGCACATCGCGCGAAGGGGTATCTTCGGAGCGGCACTTCGGTATTTCCGTGCAGGTTTAGACCAAAATAATCGCGATGCAGTGGCCAACGCTGATTACGTAATCAGGACAAGCACCCCCCCCCCCCCTCTCCCCCAACTTAATCAAGCGTAATCATTAGCTCAAACCCCCCCTCCCCACTCCCTAGTTCCTCGATGATTACTTAACATGTGGACGGCCCCATCCTTATATTAAGAGCGATAGGTATGTACGCCAACCTAATATAAATACGGAATCCGGAAAGTTCTCAGTTTGCCTTATTTCGTAAATTATTATAACTATTTTTACATCATTAAATATGACATTCAATTTTTAAATTTAAAGATGTTTTGGTAATAATGGAAGAATGAAGATTTGGAAATAATGAATTAATAATTTGATTAAATATCAATGGTACATATCAACCGGAACTACGCTATGGACAGACACCTACTAAGTCAAAAAATACAAAAACAAAGTCATTAATTTATTATAATATTTTCATATATCTAACCATACCAAGTTTAGTACCTAGAGGTAAATTATAATATAAATTATAAAACAAATTGTGTATAAGTTTCATTAAATCATTCTTTCCTTAAATCGGCAGCCTACAGGGGGTTACCAAAACGCCAAAACGAAAACGACCAAAACGACAGTGGGCCTGAAGAATAGGAATTATGAAGATCGCTTGAAATTACTTAGACTGACTACTCATACACAAAGAAGACAACGTATGGACCAGATTGGATAATTACAATTCTCGCAAATTATTAAGATGTACCTGAGCTAAAGAATATATACCTACAAATAAATTCAACGTCAACACAAATCTTCGAGGTCAGAGCACAAAACTCGTTCTGCAAAAAAGAGTGGTGGACATGTTGAATAAACTACCATTGGAAGTGATTAGTGCAAGAGTTACATGGGTTTATAATAAAAATAATAAACGCATGTAAATCATAACAATAATAATAAATACCCTTATTATATAATGCAATACAGATCCTATATTACTCATAATCTAAAATAATTTTAAATATATACAGAATATACAGAAAATATAAATTTAATGATTATGAAAATTTTATGTGTAACACGTTAGAAAGAAATAAGAAACAATAAAACTAATTTCAAAATGAAATATCAAGAAACTATAAAATCGACCCTTACATGTATATATTATTACTTATATAAATTAACAATTAAAATGGCAATAAAAATATCTTGATTAAAAATATTAAATCCACGAAAAGCTATTCTTTTTTTTATGCCTAGAACACAATAAAAAATCTACTAAATAATCTCGCAAAAAAAGAATCAGAGAAAAGAGGAATTAATTAAATATTACTAACGCGACGAAAAATGAAACGTGTATGGGAAGCTGATCACAGTAAATGAATTCAGGAGATGAGCCAGATAATATCCGAAAGGAAAGATCACTTAAAAGACGCTCATAGTTACTGTGCTGGGCCGGTTTAGATAGCAAAGGGGTTCGTTCAGCTTGGGCCATAGATTCAAAGAGAATTACCGCTCACGCTGTAATACAACAGATAGAGGCCGCGTAATTGACTTAGGACCCGTAAACAGTAGGGAGGACAGAGGTTACCTGCAGGTTGACTCCAGTCGGAGATATCCTACCAAAACTGGTAGTTAGGGGGAGAGGCTGCCTGCTGGGTATCTTTTTCGGTACCTCGTCGTAAGGCATTGGCCTCTAACAGGCTTGTTGACCAAACTAGGCAATAGATTGTCTTATCTCTACGTTCATACCACGGCTGAAAGAATTATCACATATCGTTTTTTTTTCCTTTTCCCACTAGGCTGATGCCTTTTCGTGGAACCCGCCTTGTTGCATTTCGGCAACATCTTCTAGGTGGGCATTTATAGCATCACGCAGTCAAATACTCAGGCGGTCACCCATCCCAGTATTGACTGCGGCCAACGCTGCTTAACTTCGGTAACAACGAGGAGAACCGGTGTCAACGCCCGGGGTGACGGGTTCGCCCCTTGTAGTCGACACCACCCTACTTTCCTGGGCCGGTCATATCCTTACTGCTACTTGCGGTCTGGCAGTAGTTATAGCAAATGTGACAAACGTCAAAAGCGATGATGCGAGCCAGAGCGAGCGATGCCATGGTCTTACTACCTACTTTCAACGGTACATGTAATAGCTTATTTAAATAAAATTATAGTTTAAAAACTAAAAAAAACAGCCTTTAATAGCAATGTGAATTAAGAAGTAAAAAACAATTTTGAAATATAAAAATATTGTTTAACAGCGATAGAAAGTACAGTAACTCTTCTTCTTCTTCTCGAAGTGCCTCTCCATTACTGGAGGTTGGCCGTTAGCTCTGAATACTTTTGTCGGTCTTGCGCCATCCGGAAGAGCTGTTCTGTACTGGTGATCCCGGTCCACTCTCTGACATTGCACAACCGCGACTTTTTCCTCCTTCCACGGCGTCGTTTACCCTCAATTTTGCCCATAAATATCAGTTGGAGCAGCTGATATCTGTCATGCCACAGCACGTGCCCCAGATATTCAATATAGTTAAATGACGTTGTAGTCGATAAATAAATAGTTTAAAGTGAGAATAAAGTAATTGACAACAAAAAAAATATTAATTTTTAAAAACGTGAGATCTTTTCTACTTTATTTTTATAATAACCCTGGTAGCTATTTAAAAATAGCTACCACAATGAAATATTTATAACAATTGATATCAAGCAACCCACGCTTTTCAAAAATATGTTTTTTTGCCAATTACTTTATTCCCCTTTTACAGTAATTTAAAATCAATTTACCTGTATTGAGTTAGAGCACTTTCTATCCTGTAGAACAATATCTTAATATTTCAAAATATTTACTGTTTAGTTCACATTGCTATTAACCCTTCAGGCCTCGGCCCCTCAGCCGATTGACAATTTGATGTCCCAAATAATTTTAGTAAAAATTAGTAAAAAAATTGAATTATGACACTGTCACACCAAAAACATTAATTACTGCCAAACCACTGTACCCATAGTTACAATGAAACATATTAACATAATAAAACATAATAAAATAAAACAAATTAAATTAAAATAGAATTAAAACGGACTCGTCACGCTGAATCAGTTTGTGGCCGATATCGGCCAATCGGGGCTTGAGGGGTTAAGCTGTGTTAAGCAGTGAATTACTTTTCGGCGCACCTGCTACTATCATGGCTGGCCAAATCACGTACATGTACAGGTTGCTTTCTATTTAAGTGTTTCGATTTTATTTTATTTGTTTGAAAATTATAATTTTGATAAAAAATGATTTTTTAATCTCGATTTAATTTTTTTTTTGCCAAGCGTTTGTAGCAGTGGTTCGCATTAAGCGTTTGGATGCAGCAGGAGCAGGTTTGGCGTGTGTAGGCTTACAAGCGCTTGCCGCCGATCCGACCGAGTCGGTTTTTGCTCGCAAATCAAAGAAAGCTTGTGGAAAATTCTTGCTAGCCATCCACACACTTGTTTGCTTGCCAAGCGTTTGTGGCAAGCGTGTGGATGCGGCACAGCAGTTACCGTTTGTGGTAAATAAATGGTTTGGGATCAGCACAAGAACAAGATTAAAAGTTTCTGGAAACATTCTGAAAAATTAACTATCAATTTTTACCTAAATGACAAATAGTGTTCAAGCGCTGCCATAAATGTACCTCCAATTAGAGCGATGCAATCATTTAAAAAACTCTCATAGTGAATAATGGCGTACTTGGAGGTGTCAACTACAACGGGCGGACCCATCACCTCAGGAAGTTTTAACGATATTTAATTGTTCTGTCTGCCGATTAATGGCGTACAATTCGAACTCCTCTGTTTTTAGTGACATCACAGCCTAAGGTTAGCAAAACAGTCAGATCTTAGATTCCCTAAAAAAACCGCCAGATCCAAATTTCAATATCAAAGACAGCTCTATCATATTTTCCGTCCCGATAATTTGCTTATTTCACTGCTTAATCCTTAGAAAGCCAGCCATGGGAATGAATTGTACGACGGCATGTTTTCAACCCTCGAAAATGTGTTTATAGGGGGTGCTACCGCACGCATGCTAATATAAAGGGTGAGATTTAATTAACCGGTATACTTCAAGGGTCTGAATCAGTACGAGCAGGTAAGCAACTTTTGATTAAAAAATGGTTTTTTTTTTTTTTTTAATTATTTAAAACTGAAGAATTTGACTGTTATATATAAGTATGACAAGCGTTTAAGCGCGCTGGGCCATCTAGTTGTAGGTAAAGTAATGCTAATAAACAATATAAACGATATTCTACCTACCGCTATTGGATACCAATGTGGGTAGTTTTATTTTCTCTCACTTTTAATTTTTTATATAACTAAAACTTTTTATTAACATTTAATTTAATTGTTTGTGTATATTTTTTAAATTTTGCTAGATTATAAATCCTATCATATTGCTAAATTTTAAAGTTTTTTTGGTGCCGTATTATAATTAGTACATATATAGGTAGCCAGATATATGTGTCATATAAAAACAAAGACGGCAACCTCCATAAAACCGTTATTTGCAGAAAACGAAAAAAACCTTTTATAAAAAACAGAAACAGTAGCAGATAAAAGTGATATCTTAATAAACCTTCAGGCCTCGGCCCCTCAGCCGATTGACAATGTGATGTCCATTACAAATTATTTGAAAAATTGAATTATGACACTGTCTCACCAAAACATTAATTACTGCCAAACCACTGTACCCATAATTAAAATAAAACATATTAACATAGTAAAACATAATAAAATAAAACAAATTAAATTAAAACGGGGCCGTCACGCTGCATCGTGTTGTGGCCGATATCGGCCAATTGGGGCTCTGTGAGTTAAACCATTCCTAAGTTAAAATTATGATGAAATGCAAAAAGTTAAACAAATGGTTGTGAATTAATAATTAATAGTTAATAATACAATAGCAATAAGTTGTTGGAGATTTCCGCCTTTGAAAGAACATAAGGAGATCGCCGTTTTTGTTGACTCATAGTGGACATTGCTGGATTTGTTGCGGAACCGAGCGTGTCCACCATACTAACTGCTGTGTTCTGATTGACTAATTCGGAGGTTGCCACGTTTGAAACAAACAACATTGGAGACATAAGTTTTTGATGCGAACGTTGTTAGAAACACAGCAAAAAGTATTGGATGTAGCCGCTATTGTCGGGTCCAATATTAATCGGAAGATTAGTGTTCTACAGATAAATAATTTTGCATGATTAGTTCAATTTACACATTTTATGGAGATTGCCATGTTTATTTTTATATGACACATATAATTGATAATAGAATTATAAATAATATATTACTTTTAAATTCTATACCCTTGCGGGTTTTTTTTAAATTGAAATAAACTTTCAACTTTATGTAACGATTCAAGTAACATTTGTAATTATACATTTTAGTAAGATTATGCAATATGAGGTTTAGGGTGGTTTTTAGAATAAATTTTAATATTTCAACAATTTTATTATACATATTTCTTTACTGAATATATTATTATCCCTATGATGTCCTGCATTTGTAATGTAGTTCATCAGAGCAGGAGCTGAGTTTGGCAGCGGCTTGTTCAGGACTGAGGTCTCTCTGCGATTGACTCAGCATCTCGTAGCCGACCATGAACTTTTTGACCGCCGCGCTTCTCAGTAACGGGGGATAGTATATTGCATGGAGGAGCCAATGAGGCTCCGATGAAGCGCCTTCCCTATAGTCTGGTCCTGTTGGTGCACCTGCAATCAAAGCATGAATAAACGGATGAGTAAATATAATAGAATAGAATAACTTTATTGTGCTTATTGAATATTACACTGGTTTTGTAAAAAAGACAATTTATGCACAAATGGCGGACTTATCGCGATTGCGATACAGTCAATCATTTGATAAAATAATTACTAATTATCACCTTAAAATACATAAAGAAGTAGTAAAGTTAAATTTAAAATAAACTTATACAAATATATGTCAGTAACTTGTGCTAAGGTTGCCCAGGGAAGGATAAAGGAAAGGTCAAGGTGAGGTATTTGATTAGTGGCTGTTTAAATATAAATGTTTCTTCAACAACTTTTTGAAAGTATGCAACGAAGGTGCATGCCTGATAGAGTGAGGGAGCTGATTCCATAAACGAGCAGAATGGACTGTAAAAGGGTGCGTGTAAACAGAAGAATGATGTATCGGAATGGCGAGTGTGTTATCCCGGCTCGATCGAAGTGGAAGACCGTGGCCTCCCAAAGGGTGGAAATTCCCCTTGAGATAGGAGGGTGAAGTGGGGTCATTGAGTATGTTGTAGAGAGGTAGGTATAGAAATACACACACAGACAGAATTCAGTCTGGAATTTGTCCTAATCATCTCTCTGGAGGGGGAGGGGCTATATTTATATATCCATCTTTATCGCAATTCTTTTTTTAGCGCGTTTACAGTACTTTATTTTCTTGTCCGTTGGTGAGCCGGTAAAGCAAAACAAGTTCACTCTAGATATGATGATATGAGATGATAGATATGATGATATGATATGATAGATATGATGATATACACGCATCAGCCTTACGCTGCTAGTGTATAATATAATAATATTAATGACTAGTCATCGGATTATATGCACTATCAGTGCCAAAATATGCATGCTTATATGCACTAAAAAAGGGCGAAATATACACAAAATATGCACAATCAAGATGCTATTTATAATTAAAATTAATGTATGTTTTCACAAAATATACATATTATTATTTATATTTTGTAATTCTTTAAATATTTTTCATTAAACACAATTAAATATTTTTCAAGATTTTCTAGAGAAAACTTGTGACGTTTCTCTTTTAATATTCATTTGTAGGCAAAAATGACCTCTCTACATCAACTGACGTTACTGGACAGAACTTGAAGTTTGGCACTATTTTTGCAGAAACCTCTTTAGGCAGGGTTTGGCCGTGCCCGTTGATATATGCGTTAACTTTCTTTATTCCTTCAAGACCCGCGTTTTTATATAGAACAGCATTTAATTTGCTGCGGACCTTTTCTGATAGTGAACTCGGAAGGGCGTTACTCTGATCAATCATTTTTCCATTATTTCTAAGGACTTGCACAGAGGAAGGTTATTAGTTTCTAATCTCTCAACAAATATTTCTAAAATGTGTTGCGATAAGAGCAATATATTGTTTGATTGAAGGATCCTCAAATGCCTGCTGGCTTGAATTAATTGCAATGTCCTCTGAACTTTCAAATTTAACAACTACAAATTCTTTTAACGCCTCGAAGTTCTCAGCATAAAACAATACAGCTTTAACCAAGTTTCCCACCGCGTTAATACTGGCTCTGGGGGCAGTGCTAGTTTTGGCAGTCGCTCTTTATATGCTTGTACTCGCGTTGGTGCTTTCAAAAACACTTTTTATGTAGAAGAAATCAATTTTTGACATTCTTGAACTCTTTCCTGATCTCTTCCGCAAGTCGATGTAATCCGCGGGCTAGACAGGTGACAGGAAGCAAGCTTGGGTAAAACACTTTAAGAGCTTGATCAGCTTTCACCATATATAAGGCGCACCGTCAGAAATTGCTTGTCATTATTTAACTACTGAAATAAGCACTATCAATGAGAAAGTACTAAAATATACAATAATGTTATAAAAATAGCATGGTATGCATTTGCAAATAATCCGATGTATATTAATGATAAATATAAGCGTTGAATATCCCATTTAGGCCCAAAGGTTTTTTTTGTAAAACTATGTTTTATTTGCACAGCGGAGGAAGAGGTGCTTAAAAGGTAACGGCGCTAAAATTGTTTCATTGCATCGCGCAATTTATGCATGATCGTTTTGCGCGGGTCTCGCCTCATGAAGTTGATTCGATGATGAACGAATGTGCACTATCGGGCCTTAAAGGGATATGGGATGAAAGAAAAAAAAACTCACCGTGCCATCCCATGCTGTACGGGAAAGTGCACTCAAAGAGATTGTCATAGACTGTCGTTAGTCTCTTGATAATTTGAGCGAGGGACGTCCTTAGCTCCTCGTTCAAGTCCGTAAGCCTGCTAGGGTGATGTCCGACGGGTAGGACCATAGTCTCGAAAGGCCACACCGCCCAGTACGGCACCAACGCCACCCATTGCTCGTTCTTAACGACCATTCTTTCCTGTAATCAATTTAACCATTAAGTTTGGATCCACAGTTGAACCTCTCAATTAAGCACCTCTTATAACGAGTCATTTATAGTAATCCCTCATATGATAGATGTTACTGTATTACTCATATTCTTCTTCTCCGTCGTTCCCTCATTACTGAGGATCGTGGCCACCAGACAACAATTTGCCTACGAGGCTCCTCCATTTCGACCTATCTTTAAATTATCACTGTCTTTAAATTAAATAAATTATATTATATTTCTTTCCTTCCTCTTTTTTTGGGTTTGTCATACTAGGTTTGGCGTTTTATGGGTTTGTTAGATAGACGAAGTTAGTATCTATTTGCAAATAATGTTCATACAATAGTATAGGTTAAATCTTAAATATTTCCTGCAGGCAATAAGCTCGTCTTTTCTTAGGAATAATACGTTTCATTATTATTATTATTATTAATTAACACGCTTTTTTTAGGTCGACCTGTATGTAACTAACTATGTAATGGAATCTAAGGCCATCATCATTTACCTATCTTCCAAGGATCGTAGCGTCATGAAAATTGGCAGTTGTATGTAGTTCTGATGACAATACAATAATATGGTACTGTCGAACTGATCTGATGATGGAGTCGGAAGATATGAACTGGAACTTTATGATGGAACATCGTATCATAGCTGTGTTTGGACTTGTGAAAAGTCTTGGAATGAACTTTGACCATGATTAAGTTTCAAGGTCTGATGATGAAGCCGGAAGACAGGAACTGGCATTCCATGATGGAATATCGTATCATAGTCGTGTTTGCACTTGTGAGAAAGGTCACGTAAAGGACTTTGAACACGATCAGGTTTCAAGGTTATAACAAACCTATTATATATTGAATTGTAAATATTGAGTGTAAATAGTGTAAATATTGACATAGGTGCCTGTATAAAATGCATATAGACCTGTACATGGAGAGTGTAAATAGAATAATATTATGGATTTTTTGGTTTTGACGAGCATTTATAAAAGCGTGTTTTAGTGTTTTTTTTAAACTATTAAATTATTTTAAATTAACACTACCCTAGATGTGGAGTCTCAGGGAATCTTATATTCAAATGCAACTTTTTGTGAGAAAATGACGCCGAACCGCATCAACTACAGTACCCTGCGAATTAATTGGAACAAAGAGTATTTTTTTTTCGAAAAGTGCTTTATTAGACATAAACATACAAAAACAGTACTAATAGTTATATATTGTTAGTTTGAATATACATTGAGTCCTCGTTTTTCATTGATAGCACCTTTTACTCTTGTAGGCATAGAATTTACCAGGTTTTGACAGCTTCCTTTTAGTTCATTCATTCTTTATCGTGAAACTAGACTTTCTGAATTGGAATTCGGACCCTAACCCTTTAATTATTATATATATATATATATATATATATATATATATATATATATATATATATATATATATATATATATATATATATATATATATATATATATATATATATATATATATATATATATATATATATATATATACATATATGTATATATATATATATATATATATATATATATATATATATATATATATATATATATATATATATATATATATATATATATATATATATATATATATATATATATATATATATATATATATATATATATATATATATTAATTATTATATATATTAACCCTTTAATTTGCGAAGTAAAACTCGCCCGTACCGTTTCGAACGTGAAACCGTCGAGCGTGAAATCGGCATGAATCGACGGCCTTGAGAAAACGACCATAAGTTATAAACCACTATACGGATCATAAAAAGAAGAACTGTAAAATGATCGCATTGAATATGAATTTTTTAACTGCCCATTAGACATTTTGCCGTAGGTAGGCGATCGTCCCGAGCGGGTCGTAAGACATTGGAGGGGTTTAACATCTTATCAAACCATATGATAAGGGAGCTCCACACGAGAGAACTTAGTTAGTTAGTTAGTTTATCTGGGCTTTTTCCCGCACTTGGCCTCTTGATTGGGCCGTTGTGCGTGGCTCATGTTTCTATTTATGTTACTCCAGCCAACCCAGGCTGTCCCAGAAGGTTAGCAGCCTGTTTAGGTTGCTACAGGCCTCCGGGACAGATGCTGGAGATTGTAGTATTCTTGCCCGTTGCTCTGCCACGCTCCTGCATTCCATGAGCATATGCTGTGGCGTTTCTTCTTCCTCCATGCATCCTCTGCATAGAGGGCTGTCTGTCACACCTACGGTAAACAGGTGTTTGTTTAGGGGACAGTGGCCTGTCATAGTACCTATGACTTTACGGATTTTATCCCTTTTTAATCTGGTGAGGTTGCGGGCAAGTTATTTTAGATGCTTCCGGCACCGCGTTCTTTGTTTGCCTGCATCCTGATTCTGAACTAACGACCGGCTGCGGTAGGTTTAGAACAGCTGTCTTGCCACATGTGAGCGTTCACTTTACCACCCATTCACTCCCCCCTTCGAAGCCATAGAATTTGAGATGCGGAAATCGCAGTTTTAGATATTTTTTCTAGAAAGGAGTTGATTATTTTCCTGGAGAGACCAAGATCTTTAAAAAGGTGAAACAAAGATTTAGCTGGCAGGCGAACAGTGAAGGTGAACAGTGAAGCCGTTCCGGGCGACGGCATTTGCGAGATCATGGTATTTATTAAATTTGTACTCGTGGTCTTTTGGGATATTTGATTCCCATGGAACAGTTAATTCTACGATAAGGACCATCTTCCGAGATAGAGAGTAAAGAGTTATATCTGGACGCAGGGCTGTGCATCCGAGACCTTCAGGGAATTTATACTGCTTAGAGACCGAATCGACCTCTATAATCCTATCTGAAGCTTTCTCGATTATTGAGAAAGGTTTTGCAGTGAGATGTTTTTTTGCCTTTAGAGCCAACCCGCACAAACTGTATTGGGGGTTTGGAGGATACTGTGGAACCCTTGTTGGCACGAGCCACTGAGAGGCTAATTACCTCGCGAATAACAGCAAGGACTTTGTCGTGGCGGTAAGTGTACCGTCCTTGATCCAAGGCCACCTTGCAGCCAGTTAGAATATTATTATGCAGTATTTGGCCGAATACCGAATATTAATAAAAGTGGCCGAATAGTCTGAATACCAAATAGTACCGAATATTCATGGCATCACTAATGAAAACGTACCTGTCTTTAATTCTAGCTTCGTTTGGTAGAAAACTGGATGCCCAAATCTGGCAGTGAGGGTGGGGGTTGGAGCAACCCATGGCAGATCCTTTGTTCTCGAAGATTTGTACCCAAGTGTACCGTTTGTCCAAATCACGCTGCTCTTCTATCCATCTGAAATACGAGGATCATTTAAAAAAGTTTCAGGCCTCATTGACGTAAAGTACCTGTACAAAAATAATTCTTTCGCAGTCCAATAGATGGCCTTGACATTGTAAACCGTAAAAAAATCAAGTCTGATCATTACTTTGTAAATGGCACTCTTCCAAAGTTATCAGCTGATATTGTCTGTATAAACTGATGAATGGTGGTGAACGGTTTTGTGCAGCTTGGGCCACAAGATACATTTTGTTCTCGGATCGGCTCAACTCATGATTCAGCTCCTATTCAGAAGCCTCCTCGAGTGGAAGGCTACCCCGGGTAAGACTCCCGTGTCTCAGGCCTCAGAGCTGGTGGACCGGTTTCTCCCGGCGGGATTGCATCCCGGCGCCACTGGACGGCTTGCGCACCGGTCGACGACGCCAATCGGCTGTGCAATCTTACTAATTGTTGAAGGGGTCTGGAGACTATGGAAATACAGTTTCCTAAGCAGCGGGGGTGGATGTTGACCTGTTGTCATGCCACTCTTGAAATGACCTTGGGCCACTCGATACCGTGTGGCAATACGGGCAAAGAACGCCCAGGTCCGCGATAAATTCTAACTGAATTACCGCTGTAATACAACAGATAGAGGTTGCGTAAGCGACTTTGGACCCGTAACCAGTCAGGAGGGCGGAGGTATCCTGAAGGTTAATTCGAGACGGAGATATCCTGCCAAAACTGGTAGTCTGGGGGCGAGGCTGCCTGCTGGTTACCTTTCCCGGTGCCTCGCCGTAAAGAGTTGCTCTCTAACGGGTAGGTGGCGGAGCTTGACGGTGGATTGTTTTGTCCTAAGTCTTCTGCGCTCATCTCACGGGAGACAGAATGATACATTTCGTTAAAACTTCCTGAGGTGACGGGTTTGCCCGTGTAGTTGACAACTCTAGTTGTCTGTAAATCTGGGAGCTAATGCTAATGGGACCTGTTCCAGTTTGGCCACTAAGACCCATGTGTTCAGGGTCGGTCATACTCACAGGTCAACACCCATCCGGCGGCTTCCACGTAGAATTGCGAGTTAGGGTAGGACTCTGGCCTTCGGGCCAGTTTCCCCTAGGAGTCAACCTTCGGGTGCTCCTGGATGGTTTACGCACCATGCGGCTTCATCCGGGGGAGTCTGGAAACAGTACTGTCTCCTGCGCATGTGTTACTTCGCATACATTCATTCACTGCTAACGTACGGCGCGGAGTTATGGGGGCGAGCAGCCGACAGGCAGAGGGCTTTCGTTATGCAGAAGCGTGCAGTGCGCACAATAGCGCGTGTGGCGCTTGATACGCCAGCTAGGCCTATGTTTAGAGATCTCTGCATCATGACGCTGCCGTCCATTTATATAATGGTAGTAGCGCTGTTCGTTCGCAGAAATATAGCCGATTTTGAAGTGAATGTTGTGCATCATCACTATCCAACAAGATCCCGTAGCATGCTACGTTCGGTAAGTCATGCATTATCCAAATACATTACCAAATATATTACGACCCTGTGGACGTAATATATTTGGACTACGAGAAGGCCTTCGACAGAGTCCCTATAAACCGCCTCCTATTTAAGCTTGAGCATCTGGGGGTGAGAGGAAGTGTTTTGAGATGGATTACAGACTTTCTTACTAATCGCACTTTTCAAGTAAGAGTGGAAGCGGCCTTATCGGACTCATATGATGTCCTCAGTGGTGTACCGCAGGGATCGGTTGTGGGGCCAGTGTTATTCATTCTATACCTGACAGACCTACGAGCTAGTATATCATCAAGAATGAGTCTATACGCAGACGATACGAAGATATATGCAAATCCACTACTCCGTAGCTGCAGCTTACAGAATGACCTCAACAAACTCAGTGTTGGGACATCGGAATGGCTCCTAACTCTTAATGCTGAAAAATGTGTTGTTCTTCATCTCGGTAAAAAGAACCCTAAGAAGCCGTACTTTCTAGAAAACACCTGTCTTAGTGCTGTGAAATCACAAAGGGATCTTGGCGTAATAGTCACCGAAGACCTAAAATGGGAAGAAAAAGTGACTGCATTGGTAAAGAAAGCAAACTCTCTATTGTTTCTAATTCAAAAAGCTTTTCACCATATCACAGAGGAACTGATGCTGAAAATCTACAAGTCATTTGTAAGACCCATTTTGGAACACGAATATCAGATCTGGAATCCATACTTTAGGAAGGATATCGATCTTCTAGAGAAGGTCCAGCGAAGAGCGACTAAATTGCCTTTTAACTTGAAGCATCTAACATACGAGAGAAGATTGTCGGCTCTCGGTTTGACAACTCTGGAGCAACGGAGGGCACGGGGTGACTTAATAGAGACATATAAGATCCTGACTGCATCGTATGACGTTCCTGGGTTGCAGACTATCTACACCATGTGCACTAACACACATCTGCGTGGGCATCGTCTGAAACTCCAGCGTGAATCATTCCATTCAAATCCCAAGAAACATTTCCTCAGCAGTAGAGTGGTAAATGAATGGAATGCTCTCCCAAGTGATGTGATCAATGCCAATAGTGTCAATGACTTTAAAAATAAACTGGACTTATTCAACAGAAATTCAAGCACGGACTCAGGCGCGTCAGCTTAAGCTGCCTGCCTGTTAAATATATATAATAATAATAATAATAATTATCCAAGTCGGAGAGGCTAGCCTATATCGTCGGCCCAGCGGTTTACAAAGCACATTAGGTAGGCGCAATCTCTTGACGTGTTTAAGAGACGCCTTAAGAGATACCTTATAGATAAGGCGTTTTACTCACTGGAGGAATATTACTCGAGTGAAGTCTAAATGCTTTGGTGGCTAAAGTATTTAATGATCTCTTTTGCTTTTTGTCAAGTATTTTTTCTTTTTACATTATTCTTGTGTTTTTTTCTTCATTTTGTTTTGTTTATTTTATCTTTTCTTTACGATAAAAAAAAATATGTTTGTTTGCTAATATGTATGAATGTTTGCTAATCTGACTTATATACCAGTATACCAATAAAATGAATATGAATATGAATATATAGATAGAACGGGGGTAGTTGTTTACCTTACGGCAACTGCTCTTGAAACAACCATTCGGCTACCCGATACCAGGTGAAAAGCCGGGCAAAGGATGTCAGGGTGTGCGATATATTCGATAGACTCCGAATCAACGCTACACAAAAGAGAGGACCGCGTAAGCCACTTCGAACCTGTAACCAGACGGGAGTTCGGAGAAAACTGGCCGTAACTGGTAGCGAAGGCGCTTGGTCTGCCCGCTGTGTTAACTACCCAGTGCCAGGCGGTAAGGGTTGGTCTCTCGCGGGCTAGTTGGCGTAGCTAGATAGTGGATTGTCATTGTCTAAGTCTTCTACGCTCATCCCACGGCTGAAAGAACGATCAAATATCGTTATACCAGGCTGGGGTGATAGGTTTGCCCGTTGGAGTCGACACCGCCAAACTCTCTGTAAACAGCGAGTAGCAAACGGTTTCGTGCAGCTTAAGCCATAAGATCCATTGTGTTTTTGGGTCAGTCAACTTATATACTGTTCAACCCATCTCTATGAAAATTGGTATACATAGGTATTGCGCACGGATATAACTCGGGCAACACCGGGTAGTACTGATAGTACCCTACATAATCAGTGATAGTATATACCTGTCAACAACCGCTTTGATCTCCTCTAGAGTCATCAGTGGTAGAGTGACGCCTGAATTTGGATGGAAACACATCACTCTGAAAGTTTAAACGAAATATTACACAAGATGATTTATATCTACTTAGGAATTCGATGGGAGTCGAAAAGTCCTAGACGAATGGGAGAGTGGAATTCGCATTGGAGGTCTCAGAATCAATAACCTAAGATTCGCCGACGACACGACCATCATAGTTGCCGATGAATATGAGTTGGCGACCCTATTACGCAGGGTGGAGAAGGAAAGCAAGGAGTATGGACTGCACATGAACCACAGCAAGACCAAACTCATGTTTGTGGACCGGGCTGGAACCATGCAACGCACCAACGAGCTGAGTGACCTTCGAGCTGTGAAAGACTTTGTCTATCTGGGCTCCATGATATGCAACGACGGAAACTGCGAAAAGGAGGTCTCACGCAGAAGGCAGATGAAAAGATCGGCCATGAGCAAGCTAGAAAGGCTGTGGAAGAATCGGGGTATAAGTAAGCAGACTAAGGTCAGGCTGGTTCGAGCTCTGGTTTTCTCGATCTTTCTCTATGCATCGGAGACATGGACCCTGAAGGCTCGGATACGCACCAAAATCGATGCACTGGAGATGTGGTGTTGGCGTAAAATGCTGGGAATCCCATGGACAGCATGCCGCACAAACAAATCTGTCCTGGAAGAACTCGGCATCCAAGTGAGGCTCTCCACCGTATGCATGAGAAGGGTCCTGCAGTTCTTCGGTCATGTCGCCAGGAGAAACCCAGAGAATCTGGAGGAAATGCTTTCCGGGGGTCAAGTGGAGGGAAGAAGAAGCAGAGGCAGATCACCGGCCAGATAAAACGACCTCATCAAAGAAGTTAGAAAAGGGTCAATACAATCTGCGACCCGCCATGCAGAAGACAGGTCGAAGTGGAGGAGCCTCGTAGGCCAACTGTTGTCTAGTGGCCACGATCCTCAGTACTGAGGGAACGACGGAGAAGAAGAAGGAATTCGATAATTTAACAAAATTGAATGAAATTCTCACCGACAAGTTCCTTTAGCCGGGCCCATTTTGAAGAGCGGATCGTCTGATTGGGGCGGGCTTGGCACGTCTTCCAGCATCGCGGGGAAGTCGTTCTCAAAGACAAACGTCGACTGGTACATTGGATTCACCTGCAATTATTTTTAATTTATAGATAGATAGAGATTCTTTAGTGCACATTAAACAAAAACACACAAAAGGCGGACTTATTGCCAAAAATACAACAAGGGTTCGACAGTATCCTCCAAACCCCCAATGCAGTTTATGCGGGATGGCTCTAAAGGCAAAAAACATTTAACTACAAAACCTTCCTCAATAATTGAGAAAGCTTCAGATTGCCTTCACTTTTTTGCCGCTGCCTCTTGGTCTATACATTGAGCAGTGGAGATGCAGGGCCAAGTGCGGAGGCTATTCCAAAGGAACGACTCCACTCACCTCACCGTTGCCCCTGGTGGCTCCTGGGCACAGAGGGTTACCACTTTGGTCCTCCTTTTTGTCCTCTTTGGCCTTCTCGGTCTGCCCTGACCACAGTCTCTTCATTCTGTGGGGCGAAACCAGCACCAACTCGTCCTTCAGTGGGTTGTATCGCACGTGCTGATGCTCTGAAATTTACAAATATTGATAAACATGACGTAAGGCCAGTTTTCAACGGGCGGATCAAATCTTTGATGTTACAACAGCATGCAAAATAAGATGAGGGAAAAGGTTTCTTGCTGGAATCTGCCCGAATGGCACTCGTCTGAGCTATGAGGTATGGCAACTAGATCTGTTAACTACAACGGGCAAACCTGTCACCTCAGGAAGTTTTAACGAAATTTATCGTTGTGTCTCCCGTGAGGTGAGCGCAGAAGACTTGGGACGAAAAACAATCCACAATCTAGCTACGCCACCTGCCCGTCAGAGGCCAACGCCTTACGGCGAGGCACCGGGAAAGGTAACCAGCGGGCAGCCTCGTCCCCTGACTACCAGTTTGGAAGGATATCTCCGTCTGGAATTAACCTTCAGGATACCTTCTACCTCCTGACTGGTTACAGGATTGAGGTCGCTTGCGCAGGTTTCTCCCTTATGTAGCGGTGATTCGGTGTCAACGGAATCTATCGCGGAACACGGCATAATTTGCCCGGCTTATTCACCCGGGATCGGGTAGCCGAATGGTCGTTTCAAGAGCAGTTTCCATAAGGTTAACAACCACCCTCCTCTATAGGAAACTGTTCCCAGACTCCCCTGGCTGTTAGTCGGAGTGCACAATCGATTGGCTGATGCTGCACGGTGCGTAAACCGTCCAGAAGCGTCCGAAGCGTCCTAACCTGGTTCTCTCTTCTCCGTGGAGGCCACCGGATGGGTGTTGACCCGTGAATATGACCGACCCTGAATGAAATGGGCCTTCGTGGCCAACTCCAACAGGGCCCATTAGCTCCCAATATGGCAGTACGATCATGAGGTATGGCAGTAGGGCGGTGTCGACTACAACGGGCGAACCCGTCACCCCAGGCTGGTATAATGATATATATCGTTCTTTTAGCCCTGGGATCCTGGGAGTGCACCAGCAACCCGTTAGAGACCGACGCCTTACGATGAGGCACCGGAAAAGGTACACAGCGGGCAGCCTCACCCCCTAACTACCAGTTTCGGCAGGATATCTCCGGCTGGAATTTAACCTTCAGGATACCTCCATCCTCCCGACTGGTTACGGGTTCAAAGTTTGAATTTATCGCGGACCTGTCGTTTGCCAGTATTGGTAACTCGGGATCGAGAGGCAGACGGATCGATTCAAGGATTGTAGACGTCAGCTCGATAACTACCCTCCTCTGTCATAGGGACATAAGCCTCCATACCCCCTTGGTTATTCGCGGGCTGGGGCTTTCTCTGTTTTATGGGCAAGTGGAAGTATTCCCCCGAATCCGCGATCTTCTGATCCCAACCGCCTCCGACTGCAGTATTACAGCGGCGGAGGAAGCCCACAGCGGCCCTGACAGGGTAAGCCCAGATAGGAGTTGATCCGGGGGTTGAGCAGGCCAGATGACACAAAGAGTTTGCCCAAAACCACGCAATCTGCACGGAATCATTAGGAACCTAAACGCATGCGCAGTGTGTCTCTGCCATCTTCTCGGGGAATGTTTTTCGCGTGTCAAAACAATTCTACCTACAGACGGAAGGGGACGAGGCTACACGAGCTGAGCTGAATAAACCCGAACGGCCGAACGTCAAGCGAAGGTCGGCACTGGAAAGTAATGTTGTATGACTAAGAGATGCCAGAGATGCTGAAATTATCTTAAAAACCACTTTTCTTTAAATACTCTTCTAGACCCCAGATACCTCAGTCTTTGCAAATATTCAGAAGATAGCCAATACCTCTAGATTGTTAGTTTTAATATAGAAATTGTCCTCCTTTTTCATTGATAACACTTTTCACTCCCCTATATGGTTTATAGTCAATATATTGATCTGAATTTGAATTCGGACCAATATATTGTTGACATCTTATCGAACCGGAACTGAACGGAACGTGTTAGACTTAAAATCTCTCAAAAATGTTACCATGCCCTTGCAAATAGTATAATTTCATACGGTATTCTAGGTTGGGGAGGGTCTACACGTATTGTTCTAAATCCGCTTATGACAGCGCAGAAGGCGCTTCTTCGGGTTATTGCCATGAAACCCCGAAGGTACCCCTCAAACGACTCGTTTGCAGAGCTGAAGATATTAGACATCAGGCAGATATATGCAAAAACAGTCTTTTTTAACTACCTAAAAAGTAAAGATATTCACGTTAAAGTTGAGCATAAAATTTCAACGAGGAGTGCCACAACCTGTAATCATATTGTACAGAAAACCCGAACATCCTTCGCCCAAAGACACTTTGGCTTTAAAGGACCAAAAATTTATAACCATCTAAAAGAAGCTATAAAAACATGCCAAACACACTAAGTCAATCCAATTAAAATCTAAAATTACACAACATTTACTTCAACTTGGTAGAAATGAGGTGGAAAAGGCCAGTGACGGCGCTAGACCACACTTGGACGTCGGCGAAATTAGGTTCGCGAGGCCTTTTCTATTTCCCAGTCAAAAAGAAAACGTTAGATTACAAGAGCCGAATTATAGTGATACTAATGTATGAGTAAACGAGTTTTATTGCTAATCAAATGATGTTAAAAATTACACAAATAGAAATTAAAATAGACGAACTTTTCGGCTTTTGGCCTCACTAAACTTTTTCAGGATGATGTCATAGCTAATACTAGCCGCTATTTCAGCTTCAATTGATAGAATTGACAACGCAGATAGTCTCTCTTGGGTCATCGTGCTTCTCAAGTAAGTCTTATTCAATTTTAACTTTGAGAAGCTTCTCTCAGCGGAAGCTGTACTGACGGGAACTATGAGCATGATTCTAATTGCTATGTAAACATTTGGATATATTTCTTCCAAATTATTTTCTAAAATGTACTGAATGAGTTGTTTCGCGTCGTTGACAGAGTCAAGTGAATTCGCTTTTAAAAGCTGTAGCTCTTCATATATGTAGCTCGAAAGGCTGTATGTCACTGTTTTCGCCGTCGCCTTCCCGCAGTAAATCATTACAATGCTTGAGAAGGTCCTCTTTGGATATCGATTTCAATAATCTGGATAATACCCCTAAAGTACGACTCACTCACTTCACTCACGCAAGTGTATGAAAATAAATAAGAATAAACAAATAAATTTTAAATAATTTGTAAAACTTTTGCGAGGTCCCCTCAGGTGCGAGGCCGTCGGCGGTCGCCGACGTCGCCGACGCCTAGCGCCGCCACTGGAAAAGGCAATAAGTCATATTTTAAAGTAAAGGTCTGCATTATTATTATTATTTTCATACATTGCACTAAACTTTATATTTTAATACTTTTTATTTATTTGTTCTACAAACTTCATATTACGACATTTTATATAAATATTTATTGCCATGACTGTGCTATATCAATATTTTAAACATAATTATAAGTTTAATTTGAATTCGCTTATCTATTTTATATTTTATCATATTTTGTATTTTTCATTTTAATATTATGTGCACATGAATAAATCTTTGCCATACATAGAGTTTTCCTTGGTACGGGCTATGGCCTAGTTAGGCAGATTCTGCAACTAATACAATTGTAAATTTATGTTTTTGAATGAGTAAAATTATTATTATTATTATTATTAAACCATATGATATGGCAGCTCCACAAGATCTATCCTTCCAACAAAGGAATTTTTAAACAGGATCTCGCCCCATGCCATTCTTTGAAGAAACTGAAATAGTTTTTACACAGAACCTAATTACTGTACCTAAGTACTTGAATGGAAAACAAGATGATCAGTGCAGTAATTCAAGTTTGGTTTCACGATAATGAACTGAAAGGAATCTATAAATAGGATAGAAACGAATTTACCGCGTGAATTTTGTAGCATCCGACGTTTCGGCGACACTGCAGCCGCCGTTGTCTGGAGTAGACTGAAAGAGCTGTCAATCCGTTGTTAGGGCCATATTTAATAGGATAACTCAGAACAGCTCATAATTGAGAGCAGTCATTCTAGTAATAAATGTTCTACTTAAAGAGGTCTTTACATTGGTATGTGATTTACAGCTATTGAAAAAGTGGGCCCAAAATAACCATTCTATTTTCACGTTTTTTCTATGGTGTTTTTTTTCTATTTATTTCGGATCTAGCATTGAGATGATCGAATCAATCGCTATTCCCCAAAACTGCATACATTCTTGGCCATTGTGAGAAATAGTAAAGAATTAAAGAGCGATACATAACCTTCAAGTCATCGACAGGACATCGATATTATACGAAAAACTATTAAAGAACGCCACAAAAACTGTTTGCAACGATAAAAACAACGTTTAGAACAATAAAAACAGTGTAAAACCTACCTGTCGGCTGGAAGTTTGCCATTTTCCGAAACGATATCAGCAAGCCTCTCCGACAGAAAAATGTCCTCTACGGTTCTTCCGTAAGATAACGAAGCGATTATCTCCGCCATTGCGCAACATCACATTTTAGTAACACATTAATCGAAAACAATACTGCTTATTAGATAACTTGTTATCAATAACCTCGCAAAATGAACAGATTTTTTGACGTTTGCTTTTGTTTACAAACAAGGATGACAGCTGAAGTAGTTGTTTAAGAATACACAAGATGGCGCTTTACTGAGAATTTGTAAATCAAAATGTTATATGGCGGTTTCTTCAAATAAATAATATGTTTATAGCTGTTAATCAAATGTATACCCACTCTTTACGCTTATCACAATAGTAAATTCAATAAAATATTTAATTAAGCATTATTACCACAATGGTATAATTCATATTTCACTATTATATCGAAAGAAGTTCACAGTATATTCCAAACACGGCGCTGATTATTATAAAAAACTTTTTAAGACTTCCTAAATTTATTTTTGTAAATTAATGTTCACTCTTCACGTCGGCCAGTGCTGAGCCACATCATTAGTGGTGAAAGCGAGGCGGCACCACTGTAACTTAAAAAATGTATAGGAAAGAGCGAGAGATACATAAGCAATGGACATACGTTGGCCAACATGTAGAGGGGTACAACTTGTAGTAGCAATACATTAATCGAAAACAACATCGCTTATTAGATTTCGTTATGTATTTAGTTATCCATGTTCTGTGTACCTATGTAACTGTGATGTCCATTGTTTTTCTTTGTAGGTACTAAACATAACAGTAGTCACCCTCCCGTCAACACTATACATACAAACTGGCACAAAATCACCACCCTAGCTGCATGGAATTTCCACAAGGAAAAGAAGAATAAGAAGATTAGATAACGTTATATTTGACGTATGCGTTTGTTTACAAAATGAAAGACGACAGTTTATTGTAGAAGTTGTTGCAATATCCACGAGGTGGCGCTTTATCAAGCAGTTGGAAATCAAACTGGATCCATATTACTACTATGGCTTTTGATTACGTTGTATAACAACTGTTAGTGTAATATTATTGATTATTAGTGTAATACACTATACAATCCATGATATGACAGTAGTATTTTCAAATAAATAGTATTTTTATGGTTGTTAATCTAATATATACAAATTATTTTTACGTTATTATCACTTTCTGTATATTCAACAAAATCTTTAATATAAGTAATCTTCATCTGTGTGCTTCATTTGAGTGCATCAATCGAAAAATTCATATTATATATTGGGCCCGATTGCGTTTCTTTGTGAACTAAAACTAAACTTAGTCCAAGCAAACGAGACAGAGCAATACGTTAGAGCGGTATATGAAACGAACGATCGTCGATAAATACTACCTGCCGAACTTATACTCGTCCGAATAAATTCGAGCATATTTCGTGCGGTGTAAGATTTGACCTTGGCGGGCAGTTTTAATGCAAAAAGTGACAACCGGTCATCTCACACTTCGCTCTAGCGTATTGCCCTGTCTCGTTCACAAGGACTAATTTCTGATTTTAGTTCACGAAGAAACGCAATCGAGCCCATTATTAGCATTATTATACATTGATAGAAAGTAGTTCATAAAATATCCGAAAGATGGCGCTGAATACAATAAAAAATATTAGTTTAATCTTTGCAAATTTGATTTTTTTAACAATATATATATTTATTGATTTAAATTCCAATGCGATCATTTTCTTCTATTAGGATATATTTGGTTGAAGACGGCAAAAGAGGAAAGAAGAGAATCCTTATCAGCAGTTGTAACTCTACTGGGCTATTTCCACTAGTGATGCGTTAGGTGCGATCGAATTTGGAAATCCTACTGCTCATTAATCCTGCTAGTCTATGAGCTAGTGAATATTTTACAACATGTTTTCCTAGTTTGTGAAAGTAATTAATTCTGTTTTATTATTGATGCTAATCAAGGAAATCCGTATCTGACAAGGATTATCCGACGGGTAGGTGGGCGAGTGGTGCATTTGAATTGTAGACCCCTACTTATTTTCCCAGGTATAAATGTTATCCATTTACTAGTCGACCACGAAATCCACTAAAAAATCACTGACTTATTTACAATTCAACGAAGCTAGTCTGGCGGCAAGGCCGTAGCCAAATGGGAGGGGGGAGGTCAAGGGAGATTGACCTCCCTTCCCTCGAATTAAAAAAACATACCTCTTTAGTAAGTAGCAATGAGACTGCAGACTGCAGTTACATACGCCTGTCTCACTTTATTGTATGTTATACACAACATAATAGTTAATCAATATAAACAAAATTCCCTAACTTTTGTAACAGTTTCGAATACACATCTGTGAGAGATCAGACAATGACGTCTGTGAGAGATCTTCGGAGCATTCTAGATAATAAATTGCTATTTGAGGAGCACATTGAAAATGCTATTTCGAAAGCTAACAAAATGTTTAGATTTGTCCTTAGAGCATCTACTCTTTTCAGGTAGACCGATACCATTTAAAATATTATTCAATTCTTGCGTGAGAAATCATTTGGAATTCGCATCAGTCATCTGGAATCCGCAATACAAAACATATATTTCCCGAATCGAGGCAATTCAAAAACGGATGACGAAGCGTTTGTTATATTTTGTAAAACCATCTTCGTACGCAGTCGCAAAAGTCGTAAAAGTCGCAAATGTCGATAAAGTCAAAAAAGTTGAAAAAGTCGAAAAAGTTAAAAAAGTTGAAAAAGCCGAAAAAGACGGAAAGTCGGAAAAACCGCTAAAGTCGAAAAATTCTAATAAGTCGGAAAATTCGAAAAGTCGAAGTAGAAGTCGAAGTGAAAGTCGATTTCGATTGTCTAGGGTTAAAGGGTGGTGCTAGGTTGGGGGTGAGGTTGTGGTAGGATTAATGATATTAATATTCAGATGAATTACAGTCCTGACTACTTGACAGAAAAGTCTCGGGGTGACATCCGACATTGCCGTCGGATATAAATCCGACATTGCAAATGCCTGCAGTGATGTCGAATAAAGTGTTGTCGTATTTGGGCATGATATCACCCAATCGTCCAATGCACGATACATTTAACGACGAGTTACAAAGAGAACAACACTACGACCCCGAATCATTAGCCTAAGCTGTTCGTAAAAATTTTAATGATTCGCAATTGAATCAACAACAAAAGTCTGCGTACGAAATTTTGATCGATTCTGTGAACAAAGGAAATGGTGAAATTTAATTCCTGGATGCTCCCGGAGGGACTGGTTCTCAATTTCATTAGTTTTGGCGAGGATTCGATCTCAGAATGAAGTTGCCCCAGCATTGGCTTTGTCTGGAATAGCAGCGACTTTGTTAGAAGGCGGACGAACTGAAAACCTACCTTGAAAATGCCACTCAAAATGCAAATCAACGAGACACCAGCCTGCAACATCGCCTAAAACATCGATATGGCGCAGGTTTTACAGATATTCAAATTGACGTTTGGGACGAATGTGAAAGCTCCCCCCACAAGGATGTTGAAAGCTCTTCGTGACTACATTTTTTTTGGTGGAGCCATGATTCTGTTTTCCGGTTATTTTCGTGAGACTCTTCCAGTTAGTCGTTCGTCAGCTACGTTCAACTGTAGCTGACGAACTAAACGTGTGCTTAACCCCTTGAGTATGATACGACCAAATCTGGTTCTGAAACAATTATCCGTTGAGTATGATACGACCAGATCTGGTTCCGCGTTTTTTTCACTTCTTTGACGTTCTCATATTTATTCATAATTATCTAATTGTTTTACAAAATGATATATCAATATTCTATATTCGAAATTTCAATGCAATCATTGTGCAGTTGTTCTTTTTATGATTGGTGTAGTAGTTTCGTAGTTATAGTACTTTAAGGTCGATGTCGCCGAAAATCCTACAAAAGAGACAGATGCATCCATGAAAATACCCATTTACTCCAAGGGTTAAAATCATCAAGTTTGTGGCTACATGTGAAGACACTCCGATTGACGACTAACATGCGAAAGTTTTTGCAACAAAATCGAAATGCAGTTGAGTTTTCGAAGCAATTGTTGTAAGTACATTGGTAAAAAGAAAGTCGCAGCTGTTGACATCTCGACCGGATTCATAAGCGTCAACTAACTGAACTTTCGTGCTGGATATTATCTAGCTGCATCCCCTGATTTCACACACTGTGACGAACTTACCCATACACGTTACATTTTACGTCGTCATTTTAATGAATTATTTAAATTTTAATATTTACAAGATGTAATGGTGTATTTTTCAGTTTCTTTATATTTGATTTTTAACGCTGTTTTATTTGCCCATTTTATTTTAACTTTTTACACATAATCATAAAATTTATTTTTTCGGTATATTCTGTATAAATGTTTTAACTCATGTTAGATTATGAGTAATATTAGATTGCTGAACTTGTAATATTTTTGGCGCGATATTATAATTAGTATGTAGGTTTAAATATATATCATTAGGATATTAGAATTATACATAATACACCTAATAATTGTAAGTTTTTATTAAGGTTTCTTGATTTCAAATTAATTTTGAACTTTGAACTTAATGTAACGATTCGTGTAACATTTGTAGTTAAAAGATTACCTATTATTATGCTTATGCGATATGATGTTTAGAGTAGGTAGTATGAATTAAAAATTATATTATAACAAATTTCTCAATTTCTTTTTTCATAAAAATAACCTATATATAGCAGTTCAGTTCCCTCTTTGTTAATGGGTACCAACTAGTAATGAATGTTTGTATAAATTTGTTTTACAAATACTCTTTATACTTACTTACATTATTTATATTATTATTATATATTGTTTTAATAAGTTTGCCTGGATAAATCATAACGTAAATTGCTTAATAGAATAAGTTTCAACGTTTTCGTACATTTTTGCTAATCGATTTGTCTATTTTTAGTACGAAGTAAAATGTCTTGCAGTTGCGTATCTGTTTGTGTCTCTGTCATATTAAATAAATAAAATATTGTATTGTCTTCTTTTTCCCTATACCCTGTACCTAGTGACCTAGACATTATTATCGAAAACAGTTTTTTGACGAAATGGCAATTAGTTAATTAATTAGACAGGCCCCCAAGTAATATTAGCCCAGGGCCCCACAAACTCACTGTCCGCCCCTGGATCTATTGCCTCACGCCCTAACTACCAGATTAGGCCGGATTTTTTCCGTTCCCCAGTGTGGTCACAAGTTCGAAGTTGCTTTCGCGACCTCTACCTGGTGTTAGCAGTAATTCAGTTCGAATTTCTCTCGGACCGTGGTGCACTTTGCCCGTCTTTCACGAGTGATCGGGTGGCTAACGGACTTAGAACGACTACCTACCGCATTCTCAGGCTTCGAATTCTCTGGTTAGCCTCAAGCAGACTATTCGAAGTCCTTCGTTTGCAAACACGAAGGACTATCTAATGACACTCCAGCAAAGACTTAAATGGAAACCCGGCGCCAACTTTAGCGCCGAAAGGCTTCATCCGATTGAGCTGAAAGTTGGCATGCAGGCTTCATTTGGTGATGGCATGAGCTGAAAAGATTGTGGTTGAAATCCGTCCACCCAGGTTTGGTTCCCAACTCCTCAACGGTCAACAGCAGAGACCCAAAATTTTGTATACGCATTCATTTATTATAGCAACTTCCAAGTATTACCATGACATGGCTGATTACCCTGGGTCGGCTCCCGATGAGGGAACTCCTCAACGGTCAACAGCAGACACAAAATTCAAAAAGGTCAAAAAGTCAAAAAAGTACAAAAAGCAAAAAAAGTCGAAAAAGTGAAAAGGTCGTAAAAGTCAAAAAAAGTCAAGTCAAAAAAGTCGAAAAAGACAAAAATTTCAAAAATTAAAAAAAGTCGAAAAATTCGGAAAAGTAGAAAAAGTCGGAAAACTCGAAAAAGTCGAAAATGTCGTAAGTTTTAAATCATTGAAATTGCCACGGCAACACTTACATACCTACCTTTTTTAAATATTCACATTGCAACACTGACAACAAATGTCAAACCAACGCGACGTTTATTTTGTGTTAACTGTTACTTGTTATACAGTGTTACTTATCAAACTGATTCCTCCGAGTTTTCGATTGTTATTGATATCGCAATGGAGAAGCAGGATATTAATGAAAGTAATGCAGATTTTGAAATTGAGGTTTTTAAAGAAGAGCTGTCAGACACGGGCGACGAACTCAGGCAAAATATTATATTGTTCGAAGAAGGTGAAACATGTATTAGCAAACCAGAACGAAGCGATGCTGTGGAATCAGACGTCAAGGAAGAGGCAGAAGATGTCGTTTTGGTAGAGGTCAAAGTATTGGTGAAGAGATTAGTTGATTTCTTTTGCGTTGTTTGTGGCTGTAACATCGATACGAGTAAGCCGATGGGTTATTGGAAATGTCTGAAAGATATGGTGGAGTTGCTGTGCCATGTTTGCAGTAAGAAATGTGTGTGCGCGGAGTGTTACCGGGGGTTCAATTATAAATCCCTTATGAAAATACACATCGAAGGGGTGCATCTCAAGATAAAGAAATATAAATGCGGTAAATGTGACAAAGCTTTCACTGGCAGTGGTAATTTGAACCAACATATAAATTCAATTCACCGCCAATTTAAGTATTCGTGTCAGCAATGTGAGAAAGCTTATTCTGACCGTTCTTTGTTAACTAGACATATTAACTTCGTACACCGAAAATCAATTAATTTTAAATGTTGGATATGTGAGAAACCATTTGCAAGCCAACAACACGTTAAAAATCACCTCAACATGGTCCATCGCAAAATGAAGGAATTTAAATGTAAGCAATGCGAAAGCGCTTTCTTTTATCAAAGTGCCTTAAACGTACATACGAATTCAGTCCACCTGAAGTTGAAGCCGTTCGCCTGCAAGAAATGCAAACACAGCTTTTCAAGGCGAAGCGCTTTAACTCGACACGTGAACTCTGTTCATCTTAAAGTTAAGAATTATATTTGTGCTGAATGTAATCACGCATGTTCACTAAAGAATAATTTAGTTCTCCACATTAACACAGTTCATTTGAAAATAAAACCCTTTATTTGTACGAAATGTAAGCATGCATTTGGCCGAAGAAGTCACTATAAAAGACACGTGCGTTCTGGGAGATGTTTATTGAAAAATACTCAACAGCAGCGTCATATTAACCTCGATCAGTCTCGGTAGTAATGTGTAATGTATCGTAGGCTACCTGCCTGAGCGCGTCATTGCGTGGTTATGGTTTTTGCTTTCGAGTGTCTCTGTGAACTTTCGAGTGAAAGCTGTTCATATTAAAGTGATGAAGTTTATGTGTGCTGAATGTATTTACGCTTGCCCTGGAAAGGACATTAGTTTTGAAAAGGAAATTTAAATAATTTATTTTTACGAAATGGACACGTGCATCTGGCATGAGTGGGGACTTTAAACTACGTATAAATACTGGGAATTGCCTTTGGAAACGACACAGCAGCGTCAGATTAACCTTAACCTTAATGTATATATTAAGCTATTACGATTTTAATACAGATGCGTATAATCTTGAATTAGTTAAAGGATTTTAACGTTAAGAGACCATGGGTTGATAATGTAATTAATTGCGTTTGTAAAGTTTATGTAGCGAATATTATTAGGTTATATTTAGTTATCTTTATTAAAATATCGAGTATTAAATGCATTGCGCTCTGCGGCCGCTTCACACATAGCGTTTGCTCCAGTATTTTAATTGTCGCTTGTTCCAAATGTGGCTTGTGTGCGTCGCTTGTTCCAGATGTTTGCTACACAAAGGTTGCAACCTTTGTGTTAACCGTAGTGCCAGCCCGCAAGTAGCAGTAAGGATATGACCGGCCCAGGATGGTAACCATACGCGTCTTCTAAGTGAACTTTCGTGCTGGATATTATCTAGCTGCATCCCCTGATTTCACACACTGTGATGAATTTACACATACACGTTACATTTTACGTCGTCTCATTTTAATTTATTATTTAAATTTTAATATTTACATTATGTAATGGTGGATTTTTTAATTTCTTCATTTTTGATTTTTAACGCTGTTTTATTTTCCCAATTTATTTTACCTTTTTACACATAATCATAAAATTTATTTTTTCGGTATATTCTGTATATGTTTTAACTCATGGTAGATTATGAGTAATATTAGATTGCTGAATTTGTCATTTTGTTTTGGCGCGATATTATAATTAGTACGTAGGTTTAAATATATATCATTAGTATACTAGAATTATACGTAATATAATAATTGTAAGTTTTTATTAAGGTTTCTTGATTTCAAATTAATGTTGAACTTTGAACTTTATGTAACGATTCGTGTATCATTTGTAGTTAAAAGATTACCTATTATTATGATTATGCGATATGATGTTTAAAGTAGTAGGTATGAATAAAAAAATATATTATAACAAATTTATTATTCTTTAAAAAAAGTAATAACATAAAAACTCATGTAGTTCATCAAAGCAGGACGTGTTTGTCAGCGGCTTTTTCAGGAGTAAAGTCCCTTTGCGATTGACAGCATCTCGTAACCGACCATGACATTTTTGACTGCCGCCCTCCTCAGTATCTGAGGATAGTATATTGCTCGGAGGAGCATATGAGTCTCCGATGAAGTGCCTTCCCTGTGGTCTAGTTCCGTTGGAGCACATGAAATCAAAATTCGAATATATTCGGTCGGTTTTGCACTACATAATAATAGTATTAATTATTGTTATGAATTATTGCTTTATAAGTCCAAATATGATGTTGTAAAGCTAGCCATACACAATAATTATAAGTTTTTAGATAAAAATACAGTCTGTTTTTAAATTGAGTGATAGAGTTTGCACTAATCACTTCAAAACGGCGAAAACAGCAAGCTGCCTCACGCCCTTACTACTAGATTTGACAGGATTTCTCCGTTCCCTAGTCTGGTCACAAGTTCGAAGTTGCTTTCGCGACCTCTACCTGCTGTTAGCAGAAATTCAATTCGAATTTCTCTCGGACCGTGGTGCACTTTGGTGGCTAACGGACTTTGAACGACAACCTACCCCATTCTCAGGCTTCAAATTCTCTGGTTGGCCTCAAGCAGATTATTCGAAGTCCTTCGTTTGCAAAGATGAAGGACTATCTAATGACACTCCAGCAAAGGCTTAAACGGAAATTCGAAAGGCCCGTTCAATTGGCAGCAGACACGATGGCGATTCTGAAAGACGACAACGCTCCACCCGTCAAATGGCAAATGGACCGTTTACTCGCACTTCATCTTGCTGATGATGGCATAGCGATCTAGAAGCTCTTCCCACTACCACTGGATTACTAGCAGCATTGAAATCCGTATTTAAATACATATATTTTAATCAACTTTAAATTGATTTATATATTTGTTTTGTATTGGATGCAATTGATTTTGTTGTACTTAAGTCATCCAATTTGTATCTATAGCCCATGTCACAATACGCACATTTTCATTGCAACGATCTTTGCCAAAGTGCAAATATCCAGACAGATTGAAGGAAAAATGTGCACAAATTTTAATGTAATTTAACTTAAGTCCTAAACTTGGTTTGTTAGATATATAAAAAGTAATACAATATTAGTCACTTGGTTTTTGTATTTTTATTTCATTTTGCAACATTTTGTACTTATTTTAACTGCATAATATACGAGAAATTAAGTATGCGCTCCATAGTGTAGTTTACGTTGGCGTAGTACCACTGATATTTAGCCCGATTGCGTATCTGCGGGAACTTGAATCGGAATCGTTCATGCCAGCTAGATAAAATAATAGGCTCGATTGCGTTTCTTTGTGAACTAAAATCGGAAATTTGTTTGTTGTGAACGAGACAGTTCAATACGCTAGATCACAAAACTACCAATAAAAAAAGGCGGCATATTCTAAAGTCAACCGAAATGTTTTCAAACTAATTCAGGTGTTTTATTTTCGTCAGGTAGTTTTTCTGCGGTAAATACGATCGTACATTTTATATGACGCTTTATCGCACTGCTCTGCTCTGCTTGCACTACTTTCCTATATAAATGACTTAGTTCACGATGAAACGCAAGGAATACCGTTTATTTAAATGATTAATCCATTATTAATCCCCAACGTTGCTTAGTTTCAAAATTGAATCGCCTATTCAATGATGTAGATATATTATGCTAATGCATCTTAGAATAAAATATTTGCCTTACAAAGTGAGGCAAACTGACACAGATGCACAGTTGCACAGATGGATATTTGACCCAAAAAGACGATCAAAATTATTTTATCGTCTAATAATAGTCATAATAATATAATAATGATATATACATAATAGTCTATTTTTTTAGTCCATATTTTAGGCTATAGAAGGGGGTACCTATATTGCTCAAAAACTTTATTTCCAGCGTTAATAAAAAAAAGGAAATTTGTAGGTAGGTACATCAAACCGAAATTATTTCTTCATAATTACGGAAGGATTATTGAGAAGAAAAACTAAAACCCTCAACCAATATATTACTCGATTCCTTATTAGGGTCATCATACGCAATAGCAGAATCTTCTTTCACCTCTTCTCCAGTTTCACTCGGAAGTAACATTTCCTTTGTTTCTTTAGTAAATAGGTTGGTTCTTTTTTGAGGAATAGGCTTCATGCTTGTTATTAAAGGATCCGCATTGCAGACTTTTGAGCAACATTACTTGCGTTATGGGAATTTCTCCTGAGACCCTCAAATATCTGTGTGTCTCCCAGTTGTCTGAGCTACTCCTTTATAGAGATAATAGTTAATTTCTTAGGTAATATTGGTTTCTTAGATGAACGTTATCATCATAGGTCTATTGGAATTTTCCAATAGACCGTCATAGGTGAAATTGGAATTTTCCAAACCACTCTAATAAACGACAAATAAAGTCGCATCAACATCACCGCTGTTTTCAAATTTTTACTTGTACTGCGTCTGCTGTGAGCTGTCGCTGCCCCGCTGCTTAATAATCACATTAAAAATATGTCATGTGTAGTTAAACTATCTAAAACCTCTTTTAAGTATAATAGCAAACGTTAAACTCTATAACAAGGATATAGTTTATCCTGATATTTTCATGTTATGTTCTAGATAAAGAGGCTTTGAAAATGGATGAGCTTGAGTTCGGGTAAGTTGTGGCCTTGACCAAATTTTACTGCTAAATGCTTTCCGATAATTAGCGCTTTGTGTCGAATTTGTCGTAATGTCCTTGTCAACTTTCTACGTTTCCAGCCTCTCGAAGCTTCATTTGGCTCGCATACATTGGGTCTTTAGATTCATTTCTGTCCCTCAAGTGCTGCGTCTTACGTCTTTTACTATATTCTCTAAGGTCATCAAATAGTTTTAGTGAGCGACCAGTTTTGTTTGTAGCGGTTATTTTTGTAACCGGTATTTCAACAGTAACTTGCGAGAAAGCATTGTTTTTTTAAGAATATCTGTTCTGTTTGATGAACAGCAAGCCATCTGTTCTTTATTCTGACCTCATATAAAAATTTGTGTAAAAACGCTAGCTTTTGTTTTTGGGAAAAGTATGATCGTTAACTATAATATTTTCTATTAAATCTACTTTTTTGGCCAATTCTCTCTCTTTAACCTTTTTATTATATTGCATAAATATTCGCTTGTCATTTTTTTGACCCCAGAGTAGCCTGGAAAAGAAATAAAGTGATTTTAACACAAATGTCCAATATAACAAATTTGTAATGTGCGTCTTGCACAAGAAAAAAGATAATTATGAATAGATAGGCAACTGATCTCTTTATGCATTGGAATTCTGGCTGATAGGAAACTTCTTTTTATGCCGAAAATAAAAACTAAATGGCGGCTTTTTTCCCCACTTAGTTTATTTTTCTAGGAAGAAACCTTCCCGAGAAAATGTTAATTTGTCAAAATCGACTATTAATCACCTTTTTGGGTCAAATACCTATCTGTGAGTTGGCGGGACTTCGTCATTCTGTCGGGGCAGCATACACATCGCTTTGTTAACATAGGTGTAAGTACTACGAAATCGTATACCCTTTTGCCGTAAGGTTAACATCTACCCCAGTAAGTTAAGTTAAGTTAGGTTAAGTTGCCGTAAGGTAAACAACTAATCCCGCTCAATAGGAAACACTACTGTTTCCAGACTTCCTCGCCTATCAGTCGGAATGCACAATCGATTTGCTGATGCCGCAAGGTGTGCAAACCGTCCAGGAGCGTCCAAAGGTTGCTTCCTAGGCGAAACTGGCCCGCAGGCCGGAGTCCTACCCGGGCCTGCAATTTTGCGTGGAGGCTGCCGGATGGGTGTTGATCGTGAGTTTAGCCGACCCATACACATGCCTAACTGCAACAGGGCCCATTAGCTCCTATACCAACTCAAATTTAATAGACTACCGACTACCCAACAAATAATGTACAAAATCTAAAAAAAACTTTTTATTTAAATGTTTACAAAAAAAATACGCAGTGGCAGCCGCGGTATGCGGCCTACCCGCGTAACGGATTAACAGCTCTTTCAGTATACCCTGGACAACGGTGGCTGCAACGTCGCCGAAACGTCGGGTGCTACAAAATGCACGCGGTAAATTCTTTTTTATCTTATTTATAACTAATTCAGGTATTTTTATTTTCGGCAAGTACTTAGTTTTTGTGCGGAAAAATATACGATCGTAAAGTTTACATTACGCTTTAACGAAATGCTCTGTCTCATTCTCTTGAACTATTTTCCGATAGGTGTTAGTTCACGATGAAACGCAAGGAACACCGTTTACTAAAACGATTATTCCATTATTACCACGACGCTGTTTAGTTTCAAAATTGAATCGCATATTCAATGATGATTAGAATAAAATATTTGCCTATTAACAAAATAATAATCTAGTATAGGCCATATGGATCTAATACGCCCTGTTTGCAGTTTGGTCATGAAGACCCATGTGTTCAGGGTCGGTCAAACTCACGGGTCAACCCCCATCCGGCGACCTCCACGTTGAAGTGCGAGCCAGGGTAGGACTCTGGCCTGCGGGCCAGTTTCCCCTAGGAGTCAACCTTCGCGCGCTCCTGGACGGTTTGCGCACTGGGCGGCGACAGTTCGTTCGAGTATTGTGAAAGCAAACTGTTTAGTGATTGAACGATATCATTGATATTGGTTTTACTCGGTGTTGTATAAATTGCAAATATATTTATATCATCCTCAATTAACATATGTAAGCAGTTGGAATCGTCAATTTTCTTTTCTGTAACGGAAGCTTTTAGGTCGGATTTTAGGTAAATTACAACTCCATCATTCTGAAGTCTTATATTTTCGGTATGCTATCACTCAAACCCCGGCAGTACCTACTCTCGCGGTATAAATGTTACTAATCCAGCATTCGGTTAAAATAATAATATTAAATTGATAATTAAATTGGCAGTATAAGGCGGTCATCAAAATTTTTATTGATGCTACGTTATCCTGATTAACCTGGTTATCTTGCGGTAAGGGGTTGGCTGGTAGATAGACGGTGGACTGTTTTGTCCAAAGTCTTCTGCGCTTACCTCACGGGAGACAGAACGATCTAATATCGTTAAAACTTTCTGAGATGACGGGTTCGCCCGTTGCAGTTGGCAACTCTAGTTGGCTGATTTTAAAAGGTATATTAGAGACGAGGAAGGGTGTAATATCGCACATGAAAATAAACGATGTAGATAATACTATCGCACATGTATATAAACGATGTTATATCGCACATGCACCTTCACGAAAACACTATGGAAAGGCTTTTCGGTGTTGGGTAAAGACGGTTCCCATGTCTGTGCTGTCTGTCAGTGGCGGATTAACCCATGTTGGGGCCCTCAGGCCGTCGAAATCTCCGGGCCCCCTTTGAACCTTTCGGGGGGGGCTTTAAGCTGTTAAACATTCTGACGACAGTGGGATTGCCCGAAGTACATGAACTTGACGGACGACTCGGAGAAGAGTGTACCTTAGTATCGACTACAAATAGCAATCTTGAGGGTGGTACTTGAGTGTCACTCGAGTGAGGGTACTTTTAAGGTGTACCTAAACTATAGCCTGTGTAGCTTTATATGTAAATCCTACACTACACGCCTGTCAAGGAAACAATAACCACATCCTCAAAAGTGGAAACCTTATATTAGAGTGTGCTGCTTTGCACAACATTTTCATTTTAACGTAGGACGACGCCTTCACCTCCAGGCCCAATGACAACATCGAGGTCGGCAGCGCTCCAGCACATGCAATTGACAATAATCAAAATGTTCGCTTGTTTGTTTGTTTGTTTATACATACTCTTTATTGTGAAATTTTACAATGGGCGGGTTTATTGTCATGCGGCAATTTCTTTCAACCAAACCTACTATGAAAGTGTTCTAGTGGTTTTGCATTAAATCGACAGAACTGAAATGCAATTCCGTTAATTTTATCCTAATGGAAAATGGAAACCCAGCCGGGAATCAAACCCTGGGTCTTACGAAGTAAGATCAGGCGACCTAGCCACTATGCCACCGGCTGTTCTATGCCAATGCGATTATAGCAGCTTTTATTATACGCCATTTTCGATAGAGCATGAAGCAACTACATTTATGACTACTAGGTGACTTCTCACGGACATAAAGTTGACAATACCGCAATGATTTCCAAACCACAGCCTCAACAAACTAAAGTGCTTTACAGGGTTACGGCATCGATCACCATTGGGATGTTCATTACAGTTTTACGTTTATATTTCCTTTCTCGTCTATCCACGATCCCTTAACCATTGTCAGATATGGTATTGGAGACCAAAACAAAACGGCTTCCATCAATTTCCGTTATACAGATAAAATCCATTTTATTTTGGGAAATATGCATTTAATATAATACGAAATTTTTACAAAAAAAATACAACTCCATTTTTTTATAAGCGCAGATGTCATGGTAAAACTTAGAATGAGCTATCGTAATTAAATACGTATACAAAATTTCGTGTCTGTGCTGTTGACCGTCGAAGAGTTCCTTTGTTGGAAGCCACCCCTGAGTGCCGAAGTCCTGTCTTGGTAAAACTGTCGTAATTGAATACATATGTACGCAAAATTTCGTGTCAGTGCTGTACTGTTGACCGTTGAGAAGTGCCCTCGTCGGAAGCCAACCCTGGATGCAGCAGCCATGTCATGGTGAAACCTAGAACGGACTATCATAACTAAATGCGTATACAAAATTCGTGTCTATCCTGTTGACCGTTGAGTGTCTCCTCGTCGGAAGCCAACCCTGGGTGTAGAATCAGATCATGTTTACCATAAAAATGCATTTTCATCGGAACTGAACCAACATGTAAATTTTCGACGTCATATGATAATATTTAAGGATTGCCCTCAATTCCTGATGGATATTATCATCAGAACAGGATTTTGATAAAAATGAGACCAATCTGAAAGTATATCCTTTCAAAAAAAAATAATTTCCAAATCGCTTCATCAATGATGGAGTTCTGATGTAACAAACATTTAAAAAAATGATACAACCGTATTGATAAGCTCCTTCTTTTATTGAAGTCGGTTTAAAATAAAGTAGATAATGAGTTCTTATTTAATAATGTCTCTGTTATATCGAATTGATGATGTTAAAAATTGTCGCTATGGTTAATCATGTTAAAACGGTTGTAAAACTCACAATATATTAGTATGTAAGTAATATGTATGTATTATTATTCTTTTGATGGAAAATAAATAGTTTACGGGGTTGCCGGAGGGGGTAAAAACCCGGAGATTTATCATCCGTGTCTTCGTTCGTCCAACCTATACTAGCTACCCTTCCGGTACGCGTGAGGTTGTTGCACGTAATCCCGGGCAGATAAAACGACACATGCCGATAGAACTACCCGGGTGGTGGGCGGGGTTTTCCCCTTCGCCTATCACAGCGTAAACATAATAATAATTATAAAATATTATCAACCAACCCAATCCGTTCAGCCCTTTTCTCCAATACGGTTTGTGGGCCGGATTCTTTGCTGGATAGGGCATGATGCTTTTTTGTCATCGGCGCAAAAGAAATTCGGCGTCGATATTTCGTGCAAAAGGCGAAACGAAATAATGCATTGAGGGAGTCGATCGAGCAACCACCAAGAAATAAACGCCGACGGCTAGCAAACGCCAGACACAACACCTGACGCACGTCGTTTTTCATCCATAGAGCACAATGGTTTTGTTCAAAGACAACGAAAAATACTCTAGATCGTGTAATGGGATTGTATCAGATTCGAATTAGAAATGAATCCAATTGCTTGAGGGTCCCTTAAGTGCAAACTCACTGAAGGGAGTAGGTACTTAAGTATCGAATATGAATAGCAATCTTGGTACCTAAGTGTCACTCGAGTGAAGGTTCCCTTGAGTTGTACTTAATTATCGACTGTGAATAGCGTAGCAAACGGTTTCGTGCAGCTTGGGCCACAAGATCCATTTTGTTCTCAGATCGGCTCAACTCACGATTCAGCTCTATTCAGAACCCACCTCGTGCGGAAGTCTACCCCGGGTAATACTCTCGCGTCTCAGGCCTCACCGCTGGTGGACCGGTCCGTACTGGCGGGATTGCATCCTGGCGCTACTGAACGGTTTGCTCACCGTTCGGCGACGCCAATGTGTTGTGCACTCTGACTAATTGCTGAAGGAGTCTGGAGACTATGGAAATAGACTGTCTCCTAAGCAGCGGGGATGGATGCCACTGTCGTGCCACTTGCTGCCATGCCACTTGTGTAATGACATTGAGCCATCCGATCCCGTGTGGCACTACGGGTAAAGAACGCACGGGTCCGCGATAAATTTAAACTGAATTACCGCTGTAATACAGCAGGAAGAGGCCGCGTAAGCTACTTCGGACCTATAAATAGTCGGCAGGACGGAGGTATACTGCAGGTTAACTCTAGACGGAGATATCCTGCCAACACTGGTAGTTAGGGGGCGAGGCTGCCCGCTGGTTACCTTTCTCGGTGCTTCGCCGTAAGGCGTTGGTCTCTGACGGGCTGTTGGAGGAGACGGACAGTGGATTGTCTTGTCTCTAAGTCTTCTACGTTCATCCCTTAGCTGAAAGAACGATCACATATCGTTATACCAGCCTGGGGTGACAGGTTTTCCCGTTGTAGTTGACACCACCATACTGTGGATACGGATTTTAACGTTGTCATTCCCAAAGGCCTCTTCTTGAAAAACTAAACTTGCCAATTTGTCTATGGTACATTTCTTTTTCTTGGACCATAAACAAATTTAACACTTTTATTTAAAAAATATAGTCACCCTGGTCCGAATTCGTGATGTCGCTAAATACTTCCCCATGACGTTTCAGTATGCTTTTGACTGTTTACAAGTACGAGTTCAGTAAGAGTCAAACGCAATTCGGACCGTACCCTAAATCGCATGTAACATTTGTTTGAAATTGTAGTTACTTATAACTTGTACCATTGCTTATGTATGTAGAGTTATTGGTAATTCGACGTATTCCTACAGGAAGTGTTATGGAAGAAAAATGCAACAAAATTAACCTCCTCCTCCCCCATATGTTTTGCCAAAAATCAATAGTTTTCGAGATTTTTATTTTTTGCTTTAAAAAACCTAGAATTTGACATTCAAGCATTAAAAAACACTTACGGAATGGTTTTTACTTATTTTTTTCGTAACTAACACTTTGATTAAGCTAACAAAATCATAAAAAGTACTAAACATCCACAAAATCAATAATGCCGTAATGATTATTATATAATATTAGGTTGCGCAACTCTATATAGCGATAGGGCTATCCTTCCAAGACGGCGAAATGCAGGTGGCGCTGATAACATTGACAGTCAAACTATTAACAATTTATTTGGCCATCTATAATAACATTGATAATTGAAGTTTATTTTATAAAGGACCGATTGTTTATAAAACCCCAATAATTTAAGCAACTATAAACATAACAACATTAAATTTTTATTTATTTATTTATTTCCGTAATTCAAGTTACAAATTATAAAGAAAATCCTTATTCTAACAAAAAAACAGTTTATAATAAGTGTATATATTATACCTAGCATCCTTGCTTTGGCGTAAGGATGTTGTGTTCGGCAAAAAAGGTACTTAGCCTCTGAAGAATTAATTTTTCAAATATCTTGCTAAAAGATGGCAAAAGTGATATTGGCCTGTAGTTGTTTATGTCTTCCCGGGGTCCCTTTTTATGGATAGGAATCACTTTTGCCATCTTCATTTTAGTTAGGATTATATAGAAAATTAGATTATATAGAAAATTTTACGAAATTACTTAAGAATTTTGATTGAAAATATTGGAAAATGTTGTTTCCTCTACATATATAACCTAGAAAATCTGCGCTTGGATGTTCAACGTTCATACCTTGCAATACCGACGTTTATATCTTATACCTTAATAGGTATTTATATTATACTTGTTATTTTTATTACTTTTGACATAACCAAGTGTAGGAACTCCTATCAACTGGTTTAAAATAAAAAAATAAAATAAAAAAAATAAAGGAAATTCATCTTTTGACATAACGGTTTACCACCTCACTAGGTATGAACCTGTGTTGAGGTGGTACTAACATCGATGAATTCTTTTGAGACGAGAGGGCAAATCTTATCTAATACTTGAGTACAATTTAAAATTTAAAGTTAAATTTAAAAACATCAATAAAATTATAAACTAAATTAAAATTTATGACAATCTTCTAAGTTATATGGAATAATAATATTTTTTTAATTAGATATAAACACATATACATATGATATATACCATATATAGATATACATTATTATAATATATATTATATATATTATATAACGTATATATACTAATATTATATATAAATTCATACATATAATATGATAGTAGGTATATAAAATAGAGCTATAATATATAAAATAAATATATATCACGATCACACCTGAGACCTTAATAATTTTTCACAGTCTTCCCTAGATTTATTTAAAAGCCAAGTTGCCACCACTCTTCTAAACGTAGCGTAAGGTACGTCGGTCGTCTGAACGTCCATTGTCAGTATACTGTAAAGACAATCTATAGCATTTTTATTTATACATCTATAATAATAGCAATTACTAGTGCAATCTATAGCATTTTTTTAATAAACATTTTTTATACATCAATTATAAAGCTTTTTAAAGCGTTTTAATAAATCAATGATAATATATATAAAGCTTTTACATAAATCAATGATAATGTGAATAGATAGACAAATAAGTCTATCTGAACATTAAAGTGTGTAATTACTACTTAATGAAACCAGTATACCAAATGAAAAATTGACATTTTTATATAATTAATATTAAAGCAATAACACTTTATTATTGCAAAACGTATGGGCGTGCTTAGAGCGCCATCTACAGTGCACCTCTATAATGTTATAGGTACCACGAAAGTTACTATATTAACCATAACAATTATTTTTTAGGAACTATCATTACCATCTACACGTTGCGTCTCCTAGTAAAATACTGGTTTTCATTTCGCAAGTTACACGTTTGCATGAAAATTATCACTATTAACAACACTTTTTGATGTGCAGTTATTGGTAATAAGTATGTATTCTGTATTTATTTATATATAATTTACATTTGATATTGTTATTATTAAGAGTGAAGTTCTGTATTTATGTTTATTTAATAGCACATTATTGCAAACAAGTTTAAGTAATACCATTGAAAGTGGCATGGCAACACTTACATAATTTTTTAAAAACTCACATTGCAACACTGAAAGCAAATGTCAATTCAAAGTGACTTTTGTTTGGTGTAAACGTTGTACTTATTGAATTGATTCCACCGAGTTTTCGATTGTTATTGATATCGCAATGGAGAAGCGGGACAGCAATAAAAGTAATGCAGATGTCAAGATTGAGGTTTTAGAAGAAGAACAGTCGGACTCGTTTGACGAACTCGGACAAAACATTTTATTGATTGAAGAGGGTGAAACGCGTATTATTAAAAGAGAAGAAAGCGATGCCGTAGAATCAGACGTCGAGGAAGAGACAGAAGACGTCGTTTTGGTAGAGGTCAAAGTGTTGGTGAAGAGATTAGTTGATTTCTTTTGCGTTGTTTGTGGCTGTAACATCGATACGAGTAAGCCGATGGGTTATTGGAAATGTCTGAAACATATGGTAGAGTTGCTGTGCCATGTTTGCAGTAAGACATTTGTGTGCGCGGAGTGTTACCGTGGATTTGCTCGTAAGGACAATTTAAAAGGACACATCGAAGAGGTGCATCTCAAGATGAAGAAATATAAATGCGGTAAATGTGACAAAGCTTTCACTCGAAGTGGTGATTTGAGCCAACATGTAAAATCAATCCACCGCCGATTGAAGTATTCGTGTCAGGAATGTGAGAAAGCTTATTCTCAACGCGGTCACTTAACTACACATATTAACTTCGTACACCGAAAATCAATTAATTTTAAATGTTGGATATGTGAGAAACCATTTCCAAGTCAAGCAAAAGTTAAAAGACACCTCAACATGGTCCATCGCAAAATGAAGGATTTTAAATGTAAGCAATGCGAAAGCGCTTTCTTTTATCAACGTGCCTTAAAAGTACATACGAATTCAGTCCACCTGAAGTTGAAGCCGTTCGCCTGCAAGATATGCAAATGGAGCTTCTCAATGCGAGCACATTTAAATCAACACGTGAACTCTGTTCATTTTAAAGTGAAGAATTATATTTGTTCTGAATGTAACCACGCATGGTCACGAAAGAATGATTTAGTTCAACACATAAACACAGTTCATCTGAAAATAAAACCATTTATTTGTACGAAATGTAATCGTGCATTTGGCGATAGAAGAACCTGTAAAAGACATGAACGTTCTGAAAGTTGTTTATTGAAACATACTCAACAGTAGTGTCGGATTAACCTCGATCAGTCTCGGTCGTAATGTGTAATGTATCGTAGGCTACCTGCCTGAGCGCATCATTTCGTGGTTATGTTTTTTGCTTTTGAGTGTCTCTGTGAACTTTCGAGTGAACGCTGTTCATCTTAAAGTGATGAAGTTTATGTGCGCTGAATGTATTTACGCTTGCTCTGGATAAGGATATTAGTTTTAAAAAGGAAATTTAAACAATTTATTTGTACGAAACGGAAACGTGCATCTGGCATGAGTGGGGACTTTGAAGGACACAGCAGCGTCAGGGTAACCTTAACCCTAATGTATAATATTGAATTAGTTGAAGGTTATTAACGTTAAGAAACTATGGGTTAATAATGTAGTTAATTGCGTTTGTAAAGTTTATATAGCGTATATTATTAGTTTATATTTTGTTATCTTTATTAAAATAATCTAGTACTAAATGCATTGCAATCTGCGGTAACTTCACACGTGTCGCTTGCTCCAGATGTCGCTCGTGTGCGTCGCTTGCTCCAGATGGTTGCTTGCAACCTTTCTGTTAACTGTATTGCCAGACCGCAAGTAGCAGTAAGGATATGACCGGCCCAGGATGGTAGCCATGAGCGCCTTCTAACTGATCTTCCGTGCTGGATATTATCTAGCTGCATCCCCTGATTTCACACACTGTGATGAACTTACCCTGTGATACACGTTACATTATACGTCGTCTCATTTTAATTTATTATTTAAATTTTAATATTTACAGGATGTAATTATTGTGGATTATTTAGTTTCTTTATATTTGATTTTTACGCTGTTTTATTTTCCCATTTTATTTTAACTTTTTACACATAAAAAATATTTTTTCGGTGTAGGGATTCTGTATATGTTTTAACTCATGCTAGATTATGAGTAATATTAGATTGCTGAAGTTGTCATTTTTTGGCGCGATATTATAATTAGTACGTAGGTTTAAATATATATTATTAGGATATTAGAATTATACATAATATAATAATTATAAGTTTTTATAAGGGTTTCCTGATTTCAAATTAATATCAAACTTTGAACTTTATGTAACGATTCGTGTAACATTTGTAGTTGAAAGATTACCTTTTATTATGATTATGCTATATGATTTTTAGAGTAGTATGAATTAAACATTGTATTATATCAAATTTATTATACTTAAAAAATAAAAAAAAACATAAAAACTCAAATAGTTCATCAAAGCAGGACTTCTTTTTCAGCCGATTCTTCAGGAGTAAAGTCCCTTAGCGATTGACTCAGCATCTCGTAGCCGACCATGACATTTTTGACTGCCGCACTCCTCAGTATCTGAGGATAGTATATTGTACGGATGAGCATATGAGTCTCCGATGAACCCTGTGGTCTAGTTCCGTTAGAGCACCTCGAATCAAAACTCGAATATATTCGGTCGGTTTTGCACTACATAATAACGGTACTAATTATTGTTATTATTATTATTAATTCTGGACATCCTGATTTAATGTTAAGTCCAAATATGATCTTGTAAAGCAAGTTTTTAGATAAAAATCCAGTCTGTTTTTAAATTGAGTGATAGAGTTTGTACTAATCACTTCAAAACGGTAAAAACAGCGGGCTGCCTCACTCCCTCACTACCATATTTGACCGGATTTCTCCATTCCCCAGTCTGGTCACAAGTTTGAAGTTGCTTTCGCGACCTCTACCTGGTGTTAGCAGTAATTCAGTTCGAATTTCTCTCGGACCGTGGTGCACTTTGCCCGTCTTTCACAAGTCATCGGGTGGCTAACGGACTTTGAACGACTACCTACCGCATTCTCAGTCTTCGAATTCTCTGGTTGGCCTCAAGCAGTCGAAGTCCTTCGTTTGCAAACATGAAGGACTATCTGTTGACACTCCAGCAAAGGCATGGAAACTCGAAAGGTCCGTTCAGTTTGCAGCAGACAAGATGGCGATTCTGAAAGACATCAACGCTCCACCCGTCAAATGGCAACTGGCAATGACTTGCTTTAGCACGTGAGAAAACTACCAGCAAAAAGCAGTGCAGTTTGTTACCGCGCATCATTTCTACGGGTCCCATCAAACTTGCAGAAGGCAGATTTGCAGACGGCAATCTTGCAGACGGCATTCTTGCAGGCGGCAGTTTTGCAGAAGGCAATCTTGCAGAAGGCAGTTTTGCAAATGTCAAACTGACGTTTCGAGGGTCGGCATTTTTGCAGACGGCATTTTTGCAGAAAATGAAGTTAGAAGCAAAACATCGTATTTAAAATTTAGTGTTACCAGAGTAGAAATCGACAAAAGCCGCGTTTTCATATGTCAGGGTACGGAAACCAGTCCACTTCTTTGAGTGTCCTCTCCATCGCGGATCTCAGCAATCAACTTTCGATTTTAGGGAAAGGAAAACCTAACCTAACCTAACCTAACAGAAAAACTTAAAACATTTTTTTAAATGTTTAGTTTGATGTACTGAATCATCCACTACAAGGATGCCGGTAATTAATGTCACTTCGATTTTAGGGAAAGAAAAACCTAACCTAACCTAACAGAAAAACTTAAAACATTTTTTTTAATGTTTAGTTTGATGTACTGAATCATCCACTACAAGGATGCCGGTAATTAAATGTGGAGAGGTAAAAATATACACCACTTTAATTTACCCTGACATGATAATTTGCTACTTCTTTTTCTAAATTTAAAATTAATAACATATGACCGCTTTACTGCTTTATTTTTGGTTTGTAAAATAATATACTTAAAATTATTTTATTCATGTAATCATGTCCTAATGCGCCATTCTCAAACGTTGCTAACTTCGGGTTTGTATGCAAGTTTGCTTTCTGCAAGAATGCCGTCTGCAAAAATGCCGCCTGCAAGGTTGCCTCCTGCAAATCTGCCCTCAACAGATTTGGAACTGTCAAAAGTGACATTTGTGCAAGACTGCCGCATGCAAAACTGGAGCCCCCCATTTCTACTCCTAGAGCACCCTGCCTAGCCTGACTTGCAATCTCCCTTTTATAAGTGTGACCATTGCAGCGTATTTCGCGTGACTATTGTCATTTCACTGAGTATTAGATGGCTTGTTAGCGTTCCCCACCCCAAACGCCCTCTCAAACTTGCAACTAAAACTAGCCTAATAACGAACCAGGGTGACCACAACTTCAAGGGTAAAAAATATAGGGGAGTCATATTGATTTATTTAACCCTTCGACTAGCGGCATAATTTCATTGCAGACCGCGGCAATTTATAGGAACTTCTTGCAATATCGCCGCGCTCGACAAAAAGTACTAAAACTATGGAACTACTATAGCAATCATAAAAGAATGACTGTGCAATGATCGCATTGAAATTTCATATATAATAAAATATTGAAATCTTATTTTGTAAAACACTTAGATAATTATGAATAAATATGAAAATTCGAAAAAGTGAAAAAAACTCGGCATTTCTAACAAGTAGGTACTTGTCTTACGGAAGATACGGAAACCTATTTAAAAATTGTAAATACTATAGTGATCTTTATTAGATTCTCTATCAAAGGTAATATTTCGTTCTGCTTATTTACATACAAAAATATTTTGATATTAGCTCATAAACCAATAAAAATTTTGATGATTTCTCGAAAAAAATATATGATGATGTTTGACAATTGAATGTTCTGATGTGCAACCAAATTTGGTCTTTACGTAGCCGAAGGGGAAAATGACAATAATTATAACTCCAGTACATTAGCACTTTTACACTCGAATCTATAGTCGAGTAATTATAATTATTTGATCATTATTTGATTAATCATTATTTGAGGGAGCTAATGAGCCCTTGCTGAGTTGGCCACGAAGACCCATTCTGTTCAGGGTCCGGCGGCCTCCACGCATGAAGTGCGAGCCTGGGTAGGACTCTGACCTTATGGTCAGTTTCCCCTGGGAATCAAACTTCTGGCGCTCCTGGACGGTCTGCGCACCGTGCGGCGTAAGCCAATCGACTGTGCACTCTGACTAACAGTCGGGGGAGTCTGGAAGCAGTACTGTTTCCTATAGAGCGGGGGTGGTTGCGGACCTTACGGCGACTGCTCTCGAAACGACCATCGGCCATCCGATCCTGGGTGAACAGCCGGGCAAAGGATGCCGTGGTCCGCGATAGATTCGGTGCACACCGTTTCACCGCTTCGTAAGGGAGAGGATCGCGCAAGCGACCTCGAACTCGGAACCAATCGAGAAACCGGAGTAATCTGGTCACAATTGAAAGTAAGGGCGTGAGTGCAAGCCCTCCGGGTAACACTCCTGGCTACTCGCGGTTAAGGCGTTGGCCTTTTACGGGCTTGTGGCGTAGCTAGACGGTGGACTGGTTTGTCCTCAAGTCCTCTGCGCTCACTCCAGGGAGATAGAACGACTAATCGTTAAAACTTCCTGAGGTGACGGGCTCGCCCGTTGTAGTCGACAACCCTAGTTATATCATCTAATAATGATTTTTTTGATCTATAAAATATTATTATCTATTCTGATATGTACAATTGCGTGAAATATAATATTTAAATGTTTATATACATTATTAATAGATAATTGTATTGTGAATTTATTATTATTTATTATAATTCATGGAGAAGATCCTGCCATAAATGTACCGACCAATTAGAGCAATGCAATCATTTAAAAAACTCTCATAGCGAATAATGGCGTCCTTGGAGATGTCAACTACCACGGGCGGACCCATCACCTCAGGAAGTTTTAACGATATTTAATTGTTCTGTCTGCCGATTAATGGCGTACAATTAGAACTCCTCTGTTTTTAGTGACATCACAGCCTAAGTTTAGCAAAACAGTCAGATCTTAGATTCCCTAAAAAAAACCCGCCAGATCCAAATTTCAATATCAAAGCCAGCTATATCATATTTTCCATCACGATAATTTGCTTATTTCACTGCTTAACCCTTAGAAAGCCAGCCATGGGAACGAATTTTACGACGGCATGTTTTCAACCCTCGAAAATGTGTTTATAGGGGGTGCTACCGCACGCATGCTAATATAAAGGGTGAGTTTTAATTAACCGGTATACTTCAAGGTTCTGAATCAGTACGAGCAGGTAAGCAACTTTTGATTAAAAAAATGGTTTTTTTTTTTTTTTTTTTAATATTTAAAACTTTGAAGAACTTGACTGTTATATATAAGTATGACAAGCGTTTAAGCGCGCTGGGCCATCTAGTTGTAGGTAAAGTATTGACAATAAACAATATAAACGATATTCTACCTACCGCTATTGGATACCAATGTGGGTAGTTTTATTTTTTCTCACTTCTAATTTCTTATATACCTAAAACTTTTTATTAACATTCAATTTAATTGTTTGTGTATATTTTTGAAATTTTGCTAGATTATAAATCCTATCATATTGCTAAATTTTAAAGTTTTTTTGGTGCCGTATTATAATTAGTACATAGGTAGCCGGATATATGTGTCATATAAAAACAAAGACGGCAACCTCCATAAAACCGTTATTTGCAGAAAACGAAAAAAACCTTTTATAAAAAACAGAAACAGTAGCAGATAAAAGTGATATCTTAATAAACCTTCAGGCCTCGGCCCCTCAGCCGATTGACAATGTGATGTCCATTACAAACTAGTTGAAAAATTGAATTATGACACTGTCTCACCAAAACATTAATTACTGCCAAACCACTGTACCATAATTAAAATAAAACATATAATGAAACATAATAAAATAAAACAAATTAAATTAAAATTAAAACATGGCCGTCACGCTGAATCGTGTTGTGGCCGATATCGGCCAATTGGGGCTCTGTGAGTTAAACCATTCCTAAGTTAAAATTATGATAAAATGCAAAAAGTTAAGCAAATGGTTGTGAATTAATAGTTAATAATACAATAGCAATAACTTGTTGGAGATTTCCGCCTTTGAAAGGAACATAAGGGGATTGCCGTTTTTGTTGACTCATAGTGGACATTGCTGGATTTGTTGCGGAATCGAGTGTGTCCACCATACTAACTGCTGTGTTCTGATTGACTAATTCGGAGGTTGCCATGTTCGAAACAAACAACATTGGAGACATACGATTTTGTGCGAACGTTGTTAGAAACACAGCAAAAAGTATTGGATTTAGCCGCTATTGTCGGGTCCAATATTAATCGGAAGATTAGTGTTCTACAGATAAATAATTTTGCATCAATAGTTCAATTTACACATTTTGTGGAGATTGCCATCTTTATTTTATATGACACATATCATTGATAATAGAATTATAAATAATACATTACTTTTAAATTCTATACCCTTGCGGGTTTTTTTTAAATTGAAATAAACTTTCAACTTTATGTAACGATTCAAGTAACATTTGTAATTAGGTATACATTTTAGTAAGATTATGCGATATGAGGTTTAGGGTGGTTATAGAATAAAATTTAATATTTCAACAATTTTATTATACATATTTCTTTACTGAATATATTATTATCCCTATGATGTCCTGCATTTGTAATGTAGTTCATCAGAGCAGGAGCTGAGTTTGGCAGCGGCTTGTTCAGGACTGAGGTCTCTCTGCGATTGACTCAGCATCTCGTAGCCGACCATGAACTTTTTGACCGCCGCGCTTCTCAGTAACGGGGGATAGTATATTGCATGGAGGAGCCAATGAGGCTCCGATGAAGCGCCTTCCCTATAGTCTGGTCCTGTTGGTGCACCTGCAATCAAAGCACGAATGAACGGATGAGTAAATATAATAGAATAGAATAACTTTATTGTGCTTATTGAATATTACACTGGTTTTGTAAAAAAGACAATTTATGCACAAATGGCGGACTTATCGCGATTGCGATACAGTCAATCATTTGATAAAATAATTACTAATTATCACCTTAAAATACATAAAGAAGCAGTAAAGTTAAATTTAAAACAAACTTATACAAATATATGTCAGTAACTTGTGCTAAGGTTGCCCAGGGAAGGATAAAGGAGAGGTCAAGGTGAGGTATTTGGTTAGTGGCTGTTTAAATATAAATGTTTCTTCAACAACTTTTTGAAAGTATGCAAAGAAGGTGCAGGGAGCTGATAGAGTGAGGGAGCTGATTCCATAAACGAGCAGAATGGACTGTAAAAGGGTGCGTGTAAACAGAAGAATGATGTATCGGAATAGCGAGTGTTATCCCGGCTCGATCGAAGTGGAAGACCGTGGCCTCCCAAAGGGTGGAAACCTTGAGATAGGAGGGTGAAGTGGGGTCATTGAGTATGTTGTAGAGAGGTAGGTAGAGAAATACACACACAGACAGAATTCAGTCTGGAATTTGTCCTAATCATCTCTCTGGAAGGGGAGGGGCTATATTTATATATCCATCTTTATCACAAGTGCCAAAATATGCATGCTTATATGCACTAAAAAAGGGCGAAATATACACAAAATATGCACAATCAAGATGCTATTTATAATTAAAATTAATGTATGTTTTCACAAAATATACATATTATTATTTATATTTTGTAATTCTTTAAATATTTTTCATTAAACACAATAAAATATTTTTCAAGATTTTCTAGACCAAACTTGTGACGTTTGTCTTTTAATATTCATTTGTAGGCAAAAATGACCTCTCTACATCAACTGACGTTACTGGACAGAACTTGAAGTTTGGCACTATTTTTGCAGAAACCTCTCCAGGCAGGGTTTGGCCGTGCCCGTTGATATATGCGTTAACTTTCTTTATTCCTTCAAGACCCGCGTTTTTATATAGAACAGCATTTAATTTGCTGCGGACCTTTTCTGATAGTGAACTCGGAAGGGCGTTACTCTGATCAATCATTTTTCCATTATTTCTAAGGACTTGCACAGAGGAAGGTTTTTAGTTTCTAATCTCTCAACGATTATTGCTCAAATGTGTTGCGATAAGAGCAATATATTGCTTGATTGAAGGATCCTCAAATGCCTGTTGGCTTGAATTAATTGCAATGTCCTCTGAACTTTCAAATTTAACAACTACAAATTCTTTTGACGCCTCGAAATTCTCAGCTTAAAACAATACAGCTTTAACCAAGTTCCCCACCGCGTTAATACTGGCTCTGCGGGCAGTGCTAGTTTTGGCAGTCGTTCTTTATATGCTTGTACTCGCGTTGGTGCTTTCAAAAACAACTTTTTTTGTAGAGGAAATCAATTTTTGACATTCTTGAACTCTTTCCTGATCTCTTCCGCAAGTCGATTTAATCCGCGGGCTAGACAGGTGACAGGAAGCAAGCTTGGGTAAAACACTTTTAGAGCTTGATCAGCTTTCACCATATATAAGGCACACCGTCAGAAATTGCTTGTCATTATTTAGAAATAGAAATATTTTTATTGTCCGAAATTGTGGTGGTACATTTATGGTGATAATGCGTAAAACTATGTATCTCACAATTACCTGTTATTAAAACAGATTGACAAATTTACTTATCTGCTAAATTGACTTATCTGCTAATTATAATATCTTATTAAAAAATTTAATTATTTCACTGGTTTAACATGAAAAACTCTAAACAGACCGGATAAGTAGAACTAACAGTAGAAGACAATTAGAAAAAATAATTCACCAATAATATAAAAAATAAAGAAAAAATCAAAATCAAGGAATATTCAAAATTCCGCCTATAAATACGAAATGTATATAATTGAAAATTTGTAATCTTCCTAATTGAATTATTGTAAAAACAAAATGAAAATGCATGCCTACAATATAATATTATGAGAAATATTCGTTTAATGTGTAAAAGCTTTTATCGATAAGCCATTTTTTCAACGCTGCGGTAAACCCTTTTCCTTTTATTTCTTTGATATTTGCAGGTAGGTCGTTATAGATTTTTATTGCATTGTATAACATTCCTTTTTTAAATAGAGTTAAATTTGGCTTGGGTGCTTGTAGCTCATGTTTATTTCGTGTGTTATAGCCGTGTTCAACATTGTTTGTTTTGAAATATTGATCGTGGTCCCTTATAAATTTGCAGGTTTCCAAGATGTATATCGATATAAACGTTAGCACAAACTCCTTTTTAAATAGTGGTTTGCAGCTGTCAGTCTTTGGAATTCCACATATTATTCGTAAGCATCGTTTTTGTACTATGAATATTTCCTCTGCGTTTACCGAATTGCCCCAAAGCGTAATTCCATATTTTATGCAGGCGTAAATATATGCATAATATGCCATAAAGGCTGTTTTTTTATCTGTAGTTCGTTTTAAAATCCTTAGAGCGTAGCAAAATTTCGAAATTTTTATTTTTACATCTTCGACATGGGCTTTCCAGTTCAAATTACAGTCGATTGTTATCCCTAGTAATTTGATTTTTTGCACCATATCAATAACCTGAGCGTTATGTTTAATTTCGAATTTGTATTTTTGTGCTTGATAGGAATGAAATTGCATACATTTTGTTTTTTCCGCATTTACACTTAAATTATTTGACCCTAACCAATCAGTTACTTCTATAAAGTTTGTGTTTGCGCTGCTTTCCACATCAGCTTTAGTATGGCCCCCAATTAAGATAGAAGTGTCGTGCTGAAATAAGCTATGTTTAACTACTGAAATAAGCACTATCGATGAGAAAGTACTAAAATATACAATAATGTTATAAAAATAGCATGGTATGCATTTGCAAATAATCCGATGTATATTATTGATAAATATAAGCGTTGAATATCCCATTTAGGCCCAAAAGTTTTTTTTGTAAAACTATGTTTTATTTGCACAGCGGAGGAAGAGGTGCTTAAAAGGTAACGGCGCTAAAATTGTTTCATTGCATCGCGCAATTTATGCATGATCGCTTTGCGCGGGTCTCGCCTCATGAAGTTGATTCGATGATGAACGAATGTGCACTATCGGGCCTTAAAGGGATATGGGATGAAAGAAAAGAAAACTCACCGTGCCATCCCATGCTGTACGGGAACGTGCACTCAAAGAGATTGTCATAGACTGTCGTTAGTCTCTTGATAATTTGAGCGAGGGACGTCCTTTGCTCCTCGTTCAAGTCCGTAAGCCTGCTGGGGTGATGTCCGACGGGTAGGACCATAGTCTCGAAAGGCCACACCGCCCAGTACGGCACCAACGCCACCCATTGCTCGTTCATCACGACCATTCTTTCCTGTAATCAATTTAACCTTTAAGTTTGGATCTACAGTTGAACCTCTCATATTAAGCACCTCTTATAACGAGTCATTTATAGTAATCCCTTATATGAGGGATGTTACTGTATTACTCATATTCTTCTTCTCTGTCGTTCCCTCATTACTGAGGATCGTGGCCACCAGACAACAATTTGCCTACGAGGGTCCTCCATTTCGACCTGTCTTTAAATTATCACTGTCTTTAAATTAAATAAATTATATTATATTTCTTTCCTTCCTCTTTTATTGTGTTTGTCATACTCTTTAGATAGACTAAGTTAGTATCTATTTGCAAATAATGTTCATACAATAGTATAGGTTAAATCTTAAATATTTCCTGCAGGCAATAAGCTCGTCTTTTCTTAGGAATAATATGTTTTATTATTATTATTATTATTAATTAACACGCTTTTATTAGGTCGACCTGTATGTAACTAACTATGTAATGGAATCTAAGGTAACTAATTTAACCATCTTCCAAGGATCGTAGCGTCATAAAAATTGGCAGCTGTATGTAGTTCTGATGACAATACAATAATATGGTACTGTCGAACTGATCTGATGATGGAGTCGGAAGATATGAACTGGAACTTTATGATGGAACATCGTATCATAGCTGTGTTTGGACTTGTGAAAAGTCTTGGAATGAACTTTGACCATGATTAAGTTTCAAGGTCTGATGATGAAGCCGGAAGACAGGAACTGGCATTCCATGATGGAATATCGTATCATAGTCGTGTTTGCACTTGTGAGAAAGGTCACGTAAAGGACTTTGAACACGATCAGGTTTCAAGGTTATAACAAACCTATTATATATTGAATTGTAAATATTGAGTGTAAATAGTGTAAATATTGACATAGGTGCCTGTATAAAATGCATATAGACCTGTACATGGAGAGTGTAAATAGAATAATATTATGGATTTTTTGGTTTTGACGAGCATTTATAAAAGCGTGTTTTAGTGTTTTTTTTAAACTATTAAATTATTTTAAATTAACACTACCCTAGATGTGGAGTCTCAGGGAATCTTATATTCAAATGCAACTTTTTGTGAGAAAATGACGCCGAACCGCATCAACTACAGTACCCTGCGAATTAATTGGAACAAAGAGTATATTTTTTTCGAAAAGTGCTTTATTAGACATAAACATACAAAAACAGTACTAATAGTTATATATTGTTAGTTTGAATATACATTGAGTCCTCGTTTTTCATTGATAGCACCTTTTACTCTTGTAGGCATAGAATTTACCAGGTTTTGACAGCTTCCTTTTAGTTCATTCATTCTTTATCGTGAAACTAGACTTTCTGAATTGGAATTCGGACCCTAACCCTTTAATTATTATATATATATATATATATATATATATATATATATATATATATATATATATATATATATATATATATATATATATATATATATATATATATATATATATATATATATATATATATATATATATATATATATATATATATATATATATATTGATAGGAACTCCGGCAGGTTCACTTAGTACAAAAACGTCAATTTCCGTAAGAATAAATGTATTTTCCGAAATAAAACAAAGCAATACAATAGCCGAACGTTGCCTCGATATAAGTCAATCCCCGAATGGAAAATTCCCTCCTCATTCGATGAGCCGGGACACGAACCGCTGATACATTTACTTCGTACAAAATTATACCGCATGGCTTCTCGTTCAACCGGCAGATGGCGCTACTGTCTTTTATACATAGATGTCGCTTGCGGTCATACTTGAAATTAAATTGTTGTATATTCTAAAAAATATATCTAACAGTCGGCCATCCTGAAAATCGGCTCGCCCCGAGACGACTGCTGGTTCATGTGTGTAGCACTCGGTAGTCTTGCATTTGACCATGCAAATGAATTGTTCAGAAATGCTTGTTTGCAGCTGTAAATAGTGAGTGATTGGTGAACTCTCCGTTCGGCCATGTTCTGTAAACAAAGGAAACAGCGCCACGGTGCAAGTTTTACTCTCAAAACACCGCGACACAAAAATATTAATATTTAATTGTTAAGTTTAATATTTTTCACATTTAGTAAGTTATGACGAAGTCATGTGAAGTATTTTTAACTTCAACAGAATAAAATTCCATCCTCGTTGATTGATGGACTTTGACGTATCAAGTCAAATAAGCCTCATCAAATCAACATCAACCAGAGTAACAAAAATCTCAATTTTTTTTTTTTTTTAAAAAAAATTACTTCAGATGGAATACAACCTTATCTAACAACGATTTCAGATTAACACAATACCAACTTAACAATAACTTCAAATCAACATTCATATCATCAAATTCTTAAATCATCAAACTTCAAACCATATCCAACATCAAACTTCATTTTCAGATCATCAAAATTTTCAAACAATCGTCTTCACTTTTGATAAAACACAATCTCAACTCAATAGCAATTTCAGATGAATACAATCTCAATCCAACAATAATTTTCGATGGAACACACCCTAAAATCGCAACTTTAGAGGAACATAATCAGAATTCAACAATAAATTTAGATGGAATGCATTCCCTATTTCCAAAGAACTCCAAGTGCACATTATAATATTATCAGCTGATTTTTGTTTTGTTTTTCAAAACTCAAAGGCACTCTGAGGCGTAATAATAGCCTTTATTTATTTTCATGATCATGATTTAAAACTCGGTAGATATCTCTCCGATAAATAAGCGCATACACTTCAGAAGGTTACTTATGCGTATTAATAGCATTAGTCACTTCATTCGGAAGGATCCCAAGGCAGTTTTAATAGGTTGCCCTGGCTTCTTCATAACGAGCGCTTTTGAAGGATTTACATTCCATGTAGGAACGACCTCGGAAGGACCCTGATGCGTATTAATAGCATCAGCTACTTCCTACGGAAGGATCCCAAGGCGTATTAATAGCCTCGGCTACTTCATAACAAATGCTAGCAAGAAGGGTTTACATTCCATGCCGGAAAAACCTCGGAAGGACCCTGATGCGTATTAATAGCATCAGCTGCTTCCTACCGAAGGACCCTGGGACGTATTAATAGCCCCAGCTACTTCATAATATAAACAAACGCTTACAGATGGATTTACGTTCCACGTGGGAATCACCAGAAGGGTTTACATTCCATTTAGGAAATACCTCGGAAGGATCCTGATGCGTATTAATAGCATCGGCCGCTTCCTACAAAAGGACTCAAGAGCTTATTAATAGCATGAACCACTTCCAATGGAAATACCTCAAGGCGTATTAATAGCTCCAGGCACTTTATAAATAGAAAAGTATATCAAACCTTTGTAAGGCTTTGTTTCACATATTAATGGCTGCAGTTTTTAACTGTCCAGCACCAAAATAAATTCTTAACCAGACTTGTTTATTCAAACGAACATATATCATGGGCAAATAAAATTTTGAATATAATATCAATCATAATATCAAAGTTTCATTATATTTCTGCAACTAGTGCAGCAGTATGTCTGGTTATTTATTATATATTTTTTTTTAAAAAATCATATTTTGCCCATTCCATCGCTTCAAACGATCGTTTGCGATGATATTCTTGTAATTATTCCTAGATGAAGGAATACTCTCAACCAGGTAACGGTCATTCGGGAACACTTCTGTAATTAAACAAGGTCCAGCAAATCTTGGAACTAATTTTCCACTCGTCAATCCTTTCTTTATAACTTTTCTCTCTACCAGTACCAAATCACCAACTTTAAAGTTCTGAGCTGCTCGACGTTTCTTATCAAAACGCGTCTTCATATTCAAGGCGTTGATTTTAGAGACTTTATCTGCTTCTTCTCTTACCACTTCAATATCCACAACTGGTGTTTCATGTTCAATATGAGCAGTTAAATTAGGATTGAAGCCGAATAATAATTCATATGGCGTTTTACCTGTCGTTTTATTTACTGTGGAATTAATGCCCATTTGTACTTTACAGATGTAATGTTCCCAATTTGCTTGCTCATCAATACAATAGGCTACCAAAGAATCCAAAATTGCTCTATTGGTTCTTTCAACCTGACCGTTTGCCCTGGGACTTGCAACTGCATTCAATATGTGTTTAATTCCTCTTTCAATACAAAACTCTTCAAATGTTTTGCTTGTAAAAGCTTTACCTCTATCGGATATTAATCTATTCGGTACACCGAATGTTTTTATCAGCATATTCATTGCCATAACAACATACTTTGCACTTGTATCACGTACGGCTTCGATAATAGTAAATTTTGTGAAAGCATCGATCATCACGAGAAGGTTAGTCTTGCCTGTTTTAGTCTTACAAAATGGACCTAAATGGTCTATGTGCACAGTGGCAAAAGGTACTGCCTTTTTCTCAATAGGATGCAGAAATCCTGGTTGCTTTCCTGTTGGTTTCTTCGCGAATTGACATTCTGGGCATCCGTTTATGTATTTCTTGATAAATGTATGTGCCTTAGCAAACCAATAACGCTGCCTTATTAAATGAAGGCATTTCTCAACTCCTTTATGTCCATTCTCATCGTGGTGTATCTGTAATATGCGCCATCGTCCATCCTTTGGAACAACAATTAAGGGTTTCCCATCGATAAGCCGACATAATTTTCCGTTCACAATTTTGTAATCATTAGTAAGACCTTTCCGAGTTTTATTCTTCAAATCTTCCTCTAATTGTTTTCTTAAATTCCGTACATTTTCATCTTCGTATTGTAGAACATCAATCCAGTCGTTAATGTCAATTCGTTGTACATGTGCCGGATTGCGACTTAGCGCATCAACATGGGACATAGACGGTCCAGGTCGGTAGATCACATCGAAATCGAAATTTTGCATTTCCAACCACCATCTTCCAATACGCGGCACCATATCTTTCTTTGTCCATGTCAACCTTAATGCATTACAATCTGTTACTACAGTGAAGGTTATTCCAGTCAAGTAAATTTTAAATTTGCGAGCACCCATTACCACAGCAAGTGTCTCCAATTCATAGCTGTGATAACGTTTTTCTGCTGACATCGTTTGTCTACTGGCGTATGCAACTGGCTTCCATAAACCGCTTTCTTGTTCCTGTAGTAAAATCGCACCCAATCCAATCTGAGATGCATCAGTATGAAGTTGAGTCTTAAAAGTAGAGTTATAAATTGCCAAAACAGGATATTCTGTCAGGGCTCTTTTGGCTGCCTCAAAAGCATTTTGCTGTGTATCATTCCATGACCAATCAGTATCCTTCTTAAGTAATGTTGTCAATGGAGATACCATTATGGCGAAATTCTTTATAAATTTACGAAAATATCCAGCCAATCCAAGGAACTGACGAACTTGATGAACATTTGAAGGTGTAGGAAATTCTTGTACTGCAAGTAACTTACACTTTGAAGGACGAATCTCTCCTTTTGACACTTCATAGCCCAAATATTCAACCTTAGTAGTTAAGAATGAACACTTCTCCAATCTCAATGTCATATTTGATTTCTTCAACACCTCAAAAACAGTACGAAGCCGTTGGATACCCTCTTCTTCATTATGGGCCAAGATTAATATGTCATCTAAATAAGCCATTGCATACTGGAATCGTAGAGAACCCAATACACCATTCATTGCCCTTTGAAATACTGCAGGTGCATTGGCCAGCCCAAAACTTACTCGTCGATATTGATAATGGCCATCAGGTGTTATAAATGCTGTATATCTTCGAGAATCTTCATGAACGCTGATTTGATGATAACCTGAAGCCAGATCCAACATAGTGAAAACACTATGATTATTTAAACGATCCAATAGATCTTCTATTAGAGGTAACGGATACCTCTCCTTTTGTGTTATCTTGTTTAAAGCACGATAATCTACACACATTCTCGGCTCTCCATTCTTCTTTTGTACCAGAAGTACAGGACTTGCATAATCTGATTGCGATTCTTCTATGATCCCTTCATGAAGCAGATCCGAAACAATGTCCCTGACCGTCTGACGTTCAGCATCAGAAAGCCGATAAGGTCGATAGTAGATTGTTTTCTGTTCTGTCAATTTGATCTTCATCTCAACGTTGATGTGACCCAATGGTTTATTATTTCGTTTAAAACAATCTTTGAATTCATCGAGTAAATTGTCAAGTTCTTGGCGATCTTTTTGTGATAATTGATCACCCACTTTGTAACCTCCTTTTTCCTTAATGAATGTATAATCACATCGCGCAATACACTCATTCTGATTTATGCGAAGTACTTGATTAGTCTGATTTACCACTTTGACTTGTGCTTTTCCAAATTCAACCTTCATTTCGCTCTGTAATACTTCTTTCTCCCTTAGTGGCTCCAAATGTTGACCTCCGTATGTTATTAATGACCCAGAGTACGGTTCAGATAAACATACATTAAGCACATTAATTCCTGGCTGTAATTCAACATTATCTTCAGTATATAGTTTGGTCTTTGAAGAAAGTTCTACAGCTTGAGGCATTTCTGTCCACGGAGTGTTATTGAGAATCCTCAACGTATTTGCTGTTTTAATGACATAGATATTGGATAACTCGGTAAAAGTTTGTCCAATTAATATGTCCATTTTCTGCTCCTTGTCGTCAACTACTAAACTTTCAACATTTGCAGAAGCTTCATCAACTTCCAAAAATATCTTGACATATCCTAACGGCGTGATCACTGATCCACCGTAGCCACGAATCAAGCAGTCACTTTTCTCGTTTACTTCCAAACCGAGTTCCAGGACTTTATTATATTTCATTATATTAATGCTGCTGCCAAAGTCCACATATCCCGTAACTGGGATACCATTTATTCTGGCAGTCACATAATATTTGTCCCCATCAGTGTTAATACAAATTGATCGTACGGGTTTCCGTGTTTTATTCATATCCTGCCTTTTAAGTTTGAAGCATTGCTCCCGATTATGGCCACGGAATTTACAAAATGTACAAAACACCACTGGCGGTGCTCCACTCTTATCCTTATCTAGCGTTAATATCGTCTTTTTATTTTTGAAACAATCTTTAGTCATATGGCCACGTCGATTACAGATTTTACATAGTAGCTGTCTTCGATCATATCCTCGGTTGATTTTAGGTGTAAATGAAGTACTGGCAATTGCTCGATTTATTTCGGGCAGTGCTCGAAGCGATGACAAATAGCTCCTGAGAGTGTCAGTTGTTTTACACCCCGCTGATACGGCTCCTATTTCCAGCACCTCGCTTCCAAGAGTGCCTATAATCGCTTCGCAGATGACTGAATCCTGTAACTGACATGCTACACCCAAGTTCAACTTTTCGTTGAAAAATTGCAAAGGATCTTCATTTATTGCTCTTTTATAATTCACAATTGTTTTCAACATTTCCAATACACTACGTCCAGAAGGAAAAGCATTTCTAAGACGCTGCTTCCAAAGCGACCAATCAACATTATATGACGTTTGTTGATCATACCAAGTCTTAGCATAGCCAACCAATTTTGTTGTGGCATGATAAATTTTCGTCTTCTCATCCCAGTTATAAAGGTTAGCTATATCATCTACAACGCGAATCCACTGTTCTATGGTGGTAGACCTATTTGCAGGATCGAATCTAGGGATCACATCACCATGTCCGAAATATTTAACAATCGGTTGTTGTACAGCATCTGTCGCAATTGCCGGTGAAACGATGTGTTGATGCACACTATCTGTTGCCACCGCTGGTGAGTCAACGTCCATATTATTGGCCGCTACCGTCGGTAAATCGGTGTTCACAATATTGGCCGCCAACGTTGGTGAGCTAGTATTCGTAGTGTCGGTTGATACTGCTGGTAATTTAGCAAGCATATCGTTGGTTAAATGAGCCACACCCGATGCAGGAAATCTTTTATTTAAGATTCGCTCTACCTCTGTTTCGATCTCTCGCCTACGCTTAGATCGCTCCTTTGAATGTCGATGTTTAGATTTTGAGCGTCGTTCATAGGTATCACTCCCTTCTGTATTATCGTTGTTGAACGCGTCCATTTTCGTGAAAATAGCGTACGTGCTCAACTCTACCAAATGAACATACAATTGGCTCAATCGTGCGACATCACTATTTGACGTTTAATTAACCCAATCGCCCAACACTACTGTCTGACATCTGATGACGTCACGCCGGATGACGTATTATTTTTCTCGAATTTCGGAAATTATTATCATTATTTCACAATCAAGACAGCTCAAAAATACACAGAATTTCAGCACTCCCAGGCCGTCCAGTAAAAATAAAACGTTGTACTCACGTTCGGCGCGACGAAAGAACTGGACTTTTCCTCGTACCTGGCCTTATTAGATATGAAATCACCTGTTGTCCAACAGAAAACAAGCTGCCTCAGGTATTAAACGCTGTCTCCAATCTGTAAAACAGTCATTTTCAATGTTTTTATGCCCAAAAATAATGATACGCAATTTGCGATCGATTGCGCAATAGTTCGAATTCTCCACTGATAATGTTTAAAATCACGAAAAATGCACTTGTGGATTGTGTTATCCCACTTCTGATATTTGATAGGAACTCCGGCAGGTTCACTTAGTACAAAAACGTCAATTTCCGTAAGAATAAATGTATTTTCCGAAATAAAACAAAGCAATACAATAGCCGAACGTTGCCTCGATATAAGTCAATCCCCGAATGGAAAATTCCCTCCTCATTCGATGAGCCGGGACACGAACCGCTGATACATTTACTTCGTACAAAATTATACCGCATGGCTTCTCGTTCAACCGGCAGATGGCGCTACTGTCTTTTATACATAGATGTCGCTTGCGGTCATACTTGAAATTAAATTGTTGTATATTCTAAAAAATATATCTAACAATATATATATATATATATATATATATATATATATATATATATATATATATATATATATATATATATATATATATATATATATATATATATATATATATATATATATATATATATATATATATATATATATATATATATATATATATATATATATATATATATATATATTAATTATTATATATATTAACCCTTTAATTTGCGAAGTAAAACTCGCCCGTACCGTTTCGAACGTGAAACCGTCGAGCGTGAAATCGGCATGAATCGACGGCCTTGAGAAAACGACCATAAGTTATAAACCACTATACGGATCATAAAAAGAAGAACTGTAAAATGATCGCATTGAATATGAATTTTTTAACTGCCCATTAGACATTTTGCCGTAGGTAGGCGATCGTCCCGAGCGGGTCGTAAGACATTGGAGGGGTTTAACATCTTATCAAACCATATGATAAGGGAGCTCCACACGAGAGAACTTAGTTAGTTAGTTAGTTTATCTGGGCTTTTTCCCGCACTTGGCCTCTTGATTGGGCCGTTGTGCGTGGCTCATGTTTCTATTTATGTTACTCCAGCCAACCCAGGCTGTCCCAGAAGGTTAGCAGCCTGTTTAGGTTGCTACAGGCCTCCGGGACAGATGCTGGAGATTGTAGTATTCTTGCCCGTTGCTCTGCCACGCTCCTGCATTCCATGAGCATATGCTGTGGCGTTTCTTCTTCCTCCATGCATCCTCTGCATAGAGGGCTGTCTGTCACACCTACGGTAAACAGGTGTTTGTTTAGGGGACAGTGGCCTGTCATAGTACCTATGACTTTACGGATTTTATCCCTTTTTAATCTGGTGAGGTTGCGGGCAAGTTATTTTAGATGCTTCCGGCACCGCGTTCTTTGTTTGCCTGCATCCTGATTCTGAACTAACGACCGGCTGCGGTAGGTTTAGAACAGCTGTCTTGCCACATGTGAGCGTTCACTTTACCACCCATTCACTCCCCCCTTCGAAGCCATAGAATTTGAGATGCGGAAATCGCAGTTTTAGATATTTTTTCTAGAAAGGAGTTGATTATTTTCCTGGAGAGACCAAGATCTTTAAAAAGGTGAAACAAAGATTTAGCTGGCAGGCGAACAGTGAAGGTGAACAGTGAAGCCGTTCCGGGCGACGGCATTTGCGAGATCATGGTATTTATTAAATTTGTACTCGTGGTCTTTTGGGATATTTGATTCCCATGGAACAGTTAATTCTACGATAAGGACCATCTTCCGAGATAGAGAGTAAAGAGTTATATCTGGACGCAGGGCTGTGCATCCGAGACCTTCAGGGAATTTATACTGCTTAGAGACCGAATCGACCTCTATAATCCTATCTGAAGCTTTCTCGATTATTGAGAAAGGTTTTGCAGTGAGATGTTTTTTTGCCTTTAGAGCCAACCCGCACAAACTGTATTGGGGGTTTGGAGGATACTGTGGAACCCTTGTTGGCACGAGCCACTGAGAGGCTAATTACCTCGCGAATAACAGCAAGGACTTTGTCGTGGCGGTAAGTGTACCGTCCTTGATCCAAGGCCACCTTGCAGCCAGTTAGAATATTATTATGCAGTATTTGGCCGAATACCGAATATTAATAAAAGTGGCCGAATAGTCTGAATACCAAATAGTACCGAATATTCATGGCATCACTAATGAAAACGTACCTGTCTTTAATTCTAGCTTCGTTTGGTAGAAAACTGGATGCCCAAATCTGGCAGTGAGGGTGGGGGTTGGAGCAACCCATGGCAGATCCTTTGTTCTCGAAGATTTGTACCCAAGTGTACCGTTTGTCCAAATCACGCTGCTCTTCTATCCATCTGAAATACGAGGATCATTTAAAAAAGTTTCAGGCCTCATTGACGTAAAGTACCTGTACAAAAATAATTCTTTCGCAGTCCAATAGATGGCCTTGACATTGTAAACCGTAAAAAAATCAAGTCTGATCATTACTTTGTAAATGGCACTCTTCCAAAGTTATCAGCTGATATTGTCTGTATAAACTGATGAATGGTGGTGAACGGTTTTGTGCAGCTTGGGCCACAAGATACATTTTGTTCTCGGATCGGCTCAACTCATGATTCAGCTCCTATTCAGAAGCCTCCTCGAGTGGAAGGCTACCCCGGGTAAGACTCCCGTGTCTCAGGCCTCAGAGCTGGTGGACCGGTTTCTCCCGGCGGGATTGCATCCCGGCGCCACTGGACGGCTTGCGCACCGGTCGACGACGCCAATCGGCTGTGCAATCTTACTAATTGTTGAAGGGGTCTGGAGACTATGGAAATACAGTTTCCTAAGCAGCGGGGGTGGATGTTGACCTGTTGTCATGCCACTCTTGAAATGACCTTGGGCCACTCGATACCGTGTGGCAATACGGGCAAAGAACGCCCAGGTCCGCGATAAATTCTAACTGAATTACCGCTGTAATACAACAGATAGAGGTTGCGTAAGCGACTTTGGACCCGTAACCAGTCAGGAGGGCGGAGGTATCCTGAAGGTTAATTCGAGACGGAGATATCCTGCCAAAACTGGTAGTCTGGGGGCGAGGCTGCCTGCTGGTTACCTTTCCCGGTGCCTCGCCGTAAAGAGTTGCTCTCTAACGGGTAGGTGGCGGAGCTTGACGGTGGATTGTTTTGTCCTAAGTCTTATGCGCTCATCTCACGGGAGACAGAATGATACATTTCGTTAAAACTTCCTGAGGTGACGGGTTTGCCCGTGTAGTTGACAACTCTAGTTGTCTGTAAATCTGGGAGCTAATGCTAATGGGACCTGTTCCAGTTTGGCCACTAAGACCCATGTGTTCAGGGTCGGTCATACTCACAGGTCAACACCCATCCGGCGGCTTCCACGTAGAATTGCGAGTTAGGGTAGGACTCTGGCCTTCGGGCCAGTTTCCCCTAGGAGTCAACCTTCGGGTGCTCCTGGATGGTTTACGCACCATGCGGCTTCATCCGGGGGAGTCTGGAAACAGTACTGTCTCCTGCGCATGTGTTACTTCGCATACATTCATTCACTGCTAACGTACGGCGCGGAGTTATGGGGGCGAGCAGCCGACAGGCAGAGGGCTTTCGTTATGCAGAAGCGTGCAGTCCGCACAATAGCGCGTGTGGCGCTTGATACGCCAGCTAGGCCTATGTTTAGAGATCTCTGCATCATGACGCTGCCGTCCATTTATATAATGGTAGTAGCGCTGTTCGTTCGCAGAAATATAGCCGATTTTGAAGTGAATGTTGTGCATCATCACTATCCAACAAGATCCCGTAGCATGCTACGTTCGGTAAGTCATGCATTATCCAAATACATTACCAAATATATTACGACCCTGTGGACGTAATATATTTGGACTACGAGAAGGCCTTCGACAGAGTCCCTATAAACCGCCTCCTATTTAAGCTTGAGCATCTGGGGGTGAGAGGAAGTGTTTTGAGATGGATTACAGACTTTCTTACTAATCGCACTTTTCAAGTAAGAGTGGAAGCGGCCTTATCGGACTCATATGATGTCCTCAGTGGTGTACCGCAGGGATCGGTTGTGGGGCCAGTGTTATTCATTCTATACCTGACAGACCTACGAGCTAGTATATCATCAAGAATGAGTCTATACGCAGACGATACGAAGATATATGCAAATCCACTACTCCGTAGCTGCAGCTTACAGAATGACCTCAACAAACTCAGCGTTGGGACATCGGAATGGCTCCTAACTCTTAATGCTGAAAAATGTGTTGTTCTTCATCTCGGTAAAAAGAACCCTAAGAAGCCGTACTTTCTAGAAAACACCTGTCTTAGTGCTGTGAAATCACAAAGGGATCTTGGCGTAATAGTCACCGAAGACCTAAAATGGGAAGAAAAAGTGACTGCATTGGTAAAGAAAGCAAACTCTCTATTGTTTCTAATTCAAAAAGCTTTTCACCATATCACAGAGGAACTGATGCTGAAAATCTACAAGTCATTTGTAAGACCCATTTTGGAACATGAATATCAGATCTGGAATCCATACTTTAGGAAGGATATCGATCTTCTAGAGAAGGTCCAGCGAAGAGCGACTAAATTGCCTTTTAACTTGAAGCATCTAACATACGAGAGAAGATTGTCGGCTCTCGGTTTGACCACTCTGGAGCAACGGAGGGAACGGGGTGACTTAATCGAGACATATAAGATCCTGACTGCATCGTATGACGTTCCTGGGTTGCAGACTATCTACACCATGTGCACTAACACACATCTGCGTGGGCATCGTCTGAAACTCCAGCGTGAATCATTCCATTCAAATCCCAAGAAACATTTCCTCAGCAGTAGAGTGGTAAACGAATGGAATGCTCTCCCAAGTGACGTGATCAATGCCAATAGTGTCAATGACTTTAAAAATAAACTGGACTTATTCAACAGAAATTCAAGCACGGACTCAGGCGCATCAGCTTAAGCTGCCTGCCAGTTAAATATATAATAATAATAATAATTATTATCCAAGTCGGAGAGGCTAGCCTATATCGCCGGCCCAGCGGTTTACAACAAACTCAGCGAGCACATTAGGCAGGCGCAATCTCTTGACGTTTTTAAGAGACGCCTTAAGAGATACCTTATAGATAAGGCGTTTTACTCACTGGAGGAATATTACTCGAGTGAAGTCTAAATGCTTTGGTGGCTAAAGTATTTAATGATCTCTTTTGCATTTTGTCAAGTATTTTCTTCTTTTTACATTATTCTTGTGTTTTTTTCTTCATTTTGTTTTGTTTATTTTATCTTTTCTTTACGATAAAAAAAAATATGTTTGTTTGCTAATATGTATGAATGTTTGCTAATCTGACTTATATACCAGTATACCAATAAAATGAATATGAATATGAATATATAGATAGAACGGGGGTAGTTGTTTACCTTACGGCAACTGCTCTTGAAACAACCATTCGGCTACCCAATACCAGGTGAAAAGCCGGGCAAAGGATGTCAGGGTGTGCGATATATTCGATAGACACCGAATCAACGCTACACAAAAGAGAGGACCGCGTAAGCCACTTCGAACCTGTAACCAGACGGGAGTTCGGAAAAAACTGGCCGTAACTGGTAGCGAAGGCGCTTGGTCTGCCCGCTGTGTTAACTACCCAGTGCCAGGCGGTAAGGATTGGTCTCTCGCGGGCTAGTTGGCGTAGCTAGATAGTGGATTGTCATTGTCTAAGTCTTCTACGCTCATCCCACGGCTGAAAGAACGATCAAATATCGTTATACCAGGCTGGGGTGATAGGTTTGCCCGTTGGAGTCGACACCGCCAAACTCTCTGTAAACAGCGAGTAGCAAACGGTTTCGTGCAGCTTAAGCCATAAGATCCATTGTGTTTTTGGGTCAGTCAACTTATATACTGTTCAACCCATCTCTATGAAAATTGGTATACATAGGTATTGCGCACGGATATAACACGGGCAACACCGGGTAGTACTGATAGTACCCTACATAATCAGTGATAGTATATACCTGTCAACAACCGCTTTGATCTCCTCTAGAGTCATCAGTGGTAGAGTGACGCCTGAATTTGGATGGAAACACATCACTCTGAAAGTTTAAACGAAATATTACACAAGATGATTTATATCTACTTAGGAATTCGATGGGAGTCGAAAAGTCCTAGACGAATGGGAGAGTGGAATTCGCATTGGAGGTCTCAGAATCAATAACCTAAGATTCGCCGACGACACGACCATCATAGTTGCCGATGAATATGAGTTGGCGACCCTATTACGCAGGGTGGAGAAGGAAAGCAAGGAGTATGGACTGCACATGAACCACAGCAAGACCAAACTCATGTTTGTGGACCGGGCTGGAACCATGCAACGCACCAACGAGCTGAGTGACCTTCGAGCTGTGAAAGACTTTGTCTATCTGGGCTCCATGATATGCAACGACGGAAACTGCAAAAAGGAGGTCTCACGCAGAAGGCAGATGGCAAGATCGGCCATGAGCAAGCTAGAAAGGCTGTGGAAGAATCGGGGTATAAGCAAGCGGACTAAGGTCAGGCTGCTTCGAGCTCTGGTTTTCTCGATCTTTCTCTATGCATCGGAGATATGGACCCCGAAGGCTCGGATACGCACCAAAATCGATGCACTGGAGATGTGGCGTTGGCGCAAAATGCTAGGAATCCCATGGACAGCACGCCGCACCGACAAATCTGTCCTGGAAGAACTCGGCATCCAAGTGAGGCTCTCCACCGTATGCATGAGAAGGGTCCTGCAGTTCTTCGGTCATGTTGCCAGGAGAAACCCAGAGAATCTAGAGAAAATGCTTTCCGGGGGTCAAGTGGAGAGAAGAAGAAGCAGAGGAAGATCACTGGCCAGATGGAACGACCTCATCAAAGAAGTTACAAAAGGGTCAATACAATATGCGACCCGCCATGCAGAAGACAGGTCGAAGTGGAGGAGGCTCGTAGGCCAACTGTTGTCTAGTGGCCACGATCCTCAGTACTGAGGGAACGACGGAGAGGAAGAAGGAATTCGATAATTTAACAAAATTGAATGAAATGCTCACCGACAAGTTCCTTTAGCCGGGCCCATTTTGAAGAGCGGATCGTCTGATTGGGGCGGGCTTGGCACGTCTTCCAGCATCGCGGGGAAGTCGTTCTCAAAGACAAACGTCGACTGGTACATTGGATTCACCTGCAATTATTTTTAATTTATAGATAGATAGATAGAGATTCTTTATTTCACATTAAACAAAAACACACAAAAGGCGGACTTATTGCCTAAAATACAACAAGGGTTCGACAGTATCCTCCAAACCCCCAATGCAGTTTATGCGGGATGGCTCTAAAGGCAAAAAACATTTAACTACAAAATCTTTCTCAATAATTGAGAAAGCTTCAGATTGGATTCTGGAGGTTGATTCGGTCTCTAAACAGTATAAATTCCCTGAAAGTAAAATGTACAATAATGTCAGTATTGACATATATATTGGTTGTCGAATATTTATGTGTGCGTTCAGAAATTTATCTTTTAAAAACTAGGGAAAATATATCAAGCTACTTAAAATCATAAATTAAGTCAGTTAATCTGTAACACGACATTCATTGACTGTTAGGCGGTAAGAAGTTCGCCGGGTCACCTAGTATATTATGTATATATTCTATGTATAGTTAGTTAGTTAGTTAGTTTGACTGGGCTTTTTCCCGCACTTGGCCTCTTGATTGGGCCGTTGTGCGTGGCTCATGTTTCCATTTATGTTACTCCAGCCAACCCAGGCTGTCCCAGAAGGTTAGCAGCCTGTTTGGGCTGCTACAGGCCTCCGGGAGAGATGCTGGAGATTGTAGTATTTTTGCCCGTTGCTCTGCCACGCTCCTGCATTCCATGAGCACATGCTGTGGCGTTTCTTCTTCCTCCATGCAGCCTCTGCATAGAGGGCTGTCTGTCACACCTATGGTAAACAGGTGTTTGTTTAGGGGACAGTGGCCTGTCATAGTACCTATGACTTTACGGATTTTGTCCCTTTTTAATCTGGTGAGGTTGCGGGCAAGTTTTTTGGACGCTTCCGGAACCGCGTTCTTTGTTTGCCTGCATCCTGCGTTTTTTTTCCATTCTGTAAGGTGGGTTTCTTCGGTGTTCCTGCGTAGCCATGTTTTTATTTGGGCCTGGGGAATGGGCATCAAGGGTTCCGGTTAGGGGTCCATATTCTATGTATATGCTTTCATGTATTATAATGTATAATGTCGTTTTCTTTGAAAGATATGATTTTTTTTTAAAAATGTTCTGTCACAAACAAACGTTTTTACTATCTGCTGGTTGGCTGGGTGCATATTGCCGAGTATGGCAATAAGCCCGCCTTTTGTACCCGTTGTGGTCAATAAAGAGTTTTGGTCAAAATACTATCTGATCTGAAAGTATCAGCTTTTACAAAACTCTTGCACTTTTTTGCCGCTGCCTCTTGGCCTATATATTGAGCGGTGGAGATGCAGGGCCAAGTGCGGCGGCTATTCCAAAGGAACGACTCCACTCACCTCACCGTTGCCCCTGGTCGCTCCTGGGCAAAAGGGTTACCACTTTGTACCTCCTTTAAGTCCTCTTTGGCCTTTTCGGTCTGCCCTGACCATGGTCTCTTCATTCTGTGGGGCAAAACCAGCACCCACTCGTCCTTCAGTGGGTTGTATCGCACGTGCTGATGCTCTGAAATTTACAAATATTGATAAACATAACGTAAGGCCAGTTTTCAACGGGCGGATCAAATCTTTGATTTTACAACAGCATGCAAAATAAGATGAGGGAAAAGGTTTCTTGCTGGAATCTGCCCGAATGGCACTCGTCTGAGCTATGAGGTATGGCAACTAGATCCGTTAACTACAACGGACAAACCTGTCACCTCAGGAAGTTTTAACGAAATTTATCGTTGTGTCTCCCGTGAGGTGAGCGCAGAAGACTTGGGACGAAAAACAATCCACAATCTAGCTACGCCACCTGCCCATCAGAGGCCAACGCCTTACGGCGAGGCACCGGGAAAGGTACCCAGCGGGCAGCCTCGCCCCCTGACTACCAGTTTGGAAGGATATCTCCGTCTGGAATTAACCTTCAGGATACCTTCTACCTCCTGACTGGTTACAGGATTGAGGTCACTTGCGCAAGTTTCTCCCTAATGTAGCGGTGATTCAGTGTCAACGGAATCTATCGCGGACCACGGCATAATTTGCCCGGCTTATTCACCCGGGATCGGGTAGCCGAATGGTCGTTTTAAAAGCAGTTTCCATAAGGTTAACAACTACCCCCGCTCTATAGGAAACTGTTCCCAGACTCCCCTGGCTGTTAGTCGGAGTGCACATCTTGAGGTGTCGACTACAACGGGCGAGCCCGTCACCACAGGAAGTTTTAACGATTAGTCGTTCTATCGACCTGCAGTGAGCGTAGAAGACTTTGGACAAAACAATCCGACGTCTAGCTACGCCACAACCCGTAAAAGACCAACGCCTTACCGCGAGATAGCCAGGAATACTACCCGGCGGCTCGAGACACTCGCGCCCTTACTTCCAATTGTGACCAGATTTCTCCGGTCTCTCCATTGGTTCCGAGTTCGAGGTCGCTTGCGCGGTCCTCTCCCTTACGAAGCGGTGAAACGGTGTATACCGAATCTGTCGCGGACCAAGGCGTCCTTTGCCCGGCTCTGAACCGGGATCGGATGGCCAATGGTCATTTCAAGAGCAGTCGCCGTAAGGTACGCAACCACCCCTGCTCTATAGGATACAATACAGTTTCCAGACTCCCCCGACTGTTAGTCGGAGTGCACAATCGATTGGCTTGCGCCGCACGGTGCGCAGACCGTCCAGGAGCGCCAGAGGTTTGATTCCCAGGGGAAACTGGTACGCTGGCCAGAGTCCTACCCAGGTTCGCACCCCGTGCGTGGAGGCCTTCGGATGGGTGTTGACCCGTGAGTGAGACCGACCCTGAACACATGGGTCATCGTGGCCAACTCATCATGGGCCCGTTAGCTCCCAGTCGGAGTGCACAATCGATTGGCTGACGCTGCACGGTGCGTAAACCGTCCAGAAGCGTCCGAAGCGTCCTAGCCTGGTTCTCTCTTCTCCGTGTAGGCCACCGGATGGGTGATGGACCCGTGAATATGACCGACCCTGAACGAAATGGGCCTTCGTGGCCAACTCCAACAGGGCCCATTAGCTCCCAATATGGCAGTACGATCATGAGGTATGGCAGTAGGGCGGTGTCGACTACAACGGGCGAACTTATCACCCCAGTCTGGTATAACGATATAGATCGTTCTTTCAGCCCTCAAATGAGCGTAGAAGACTTGGGGACAAGACAATCTACTGTCTAGTTCACCAGCAACCCGTTAGAGACCGACGCCTTACGGTGAGGCACCGGGAAAGGTACACAGCGTGCAGCCTCACCCCCTAACTACCAGTTTCGGCAGGATATCTCCGGCTGGAATTAAAACTTCAGGATACCTCCATCCTTCGACTGGTTACGGGTTCAAAGTTTGAATTTATCGTGGACCTGTCGTTTGCCATTATTGGTAACTCGGGATCGGGAGGAAGACGGATCGATTCAAGGATTGTAGACGTCAGCTCGATAACTACCCTCCTCTGCCATAGGGACATAAACCTCCATACCCCCTTGGTTATTCGCGGGCTGGGGCTTTCTCTGTTTTATGGGCAAGTGGAAGTATTCCCCCGAATCTGCGATCTTCTGATCCCAACCGCCTCCGACTGCAGTATTACAGCGGCGGAGGAAGCCCACAGCGGCCCTGACAGGGTAAGCCCAGATAGGAGTTGATCCGGGGGTTGAGCAGGCCAGATGACACAAAGAGTTTGCCCAAAACCAAGCAATCTGCACGGAATCATTAGGAACCTAAACGCATGCGCAGTGTGTCTCTGCCATCTTCTCGGGAATCTTTTTCGCATGTCAAAACAATTCTACCTACAGACGGAAGGGGACGAGGCTACACGAGCTGAGCCGAATAAACCCGAACGGCCGAACGTCAAGCGAAGGTCGGCACTGGAAAGTAATGTTGTATGACTAAGAGATGCCAGAGATGCTGAAATTATCTTAAAATCCACTTTTCTTTAAATACTCTTCTAGACCCCAGATACCTCAGTCTTTGCAAATATTCAGAAGATAGCGAATACCTCTAGATTGTTTGTTTGTTTGTTTTATACTCTTTATTGTGAAAATGTCACAATGGGCGGGGTTATTGTCATATGACAATCTCTTACAACCAACCCTACTATGACGTGTTATATGTATGTGTGCGTGTAACATGTCTGTAAGTGTGTGTCTTGTTATTGCATTCGATCGACAGAATTGAAAATGCAATTACGTTAATTTGATCCCAACGGAAAATGGTGACCCAGCCTGGGAATCGAACCAGAGACCTTACAAAGTAAGATCAGGCGACCTAACCGCTATGCCACCGGGCCGTTTTAGTTGTTAGTTTTAATGTAGAAATTGTCCTCATTTTTCATTGATAACACTTTTCACCTCAGGGGATATGGTTTAATGTCAATATAGTGGTCTGAATTTGAATTCGGACCAATATATTGTTGACATCTTATAAAACCGGAAAGGAACGGAACGTGTTAAACTTAAAATCTCTCAAAAATGTCTACCATGCCCTTGCAAATAGTCTAATTTCATACGGTATTCTAGGTTGGGGAGGGTCTACTTGTATTATTCTAAATCCGCTTATGACAGCGCAGAAGGCGCTTCTTCGGGTTATTGCCAAGAAACCCCGAAGGTACCCCTCAAACGACTCGTTTGCAGAGCTGAAGATATTAGACATCAGGCAGATATACATCAGGCAAAAAGAGTATTTTTTAACTACCTAAAAAGTAAAGATATTCACGTTAAAGCTGAGCATAAAATTTCAACGAGGAGCGCCCACAACCTGTAAACACATTGTACATTAAACCCGAACATCCTTCGCCCAAAGACACTTTGGCTTTATAGGACCAACAATTTATAACCATCTAAAAGAAGCTATAAACACTTAAGTCAATCCAATTAAAATCTAAAATTACACAACATTTACTTCAACTTGATAAAAATGAGGGGGGAAAGGCAATAAGTCATATTTTAAAGTAAAGGTCTGCATTATTATTATTGTCATAAATTTTATATTTTAAACTTTATATTTAATACTATTTATTTGTTCTACAAACTTCATATTACGACATTTTATATTAAAATTTATTTCCATGACCGTGCTATATCAATATTTTAAATATAATTATAAGTTTAATTTGAATTTGCTTATCTATTTTATATTTTATCATATTTTGTATTTTTCATTTTAATATTATGTGCACATGAATGAATCTTTGCCATATATAGAGTTTTCCTTGGTACGGGCTATGGCCTAGTTAGGCAGATTCTGCAACTAATACAATTGTAAATTTATGTTTTTGAATGAGTAAAATTAATATTATTATTATTATTAAGGTGATTCGTCGCGGTCCGACGAAACTATTCTGATAATAGATGGCGTTGTAAGCAATATTAACAGAAAAATACGATTTTTAGCTCTCTCAGTGCAGTAAAAATTACGAAATAAATTTACCGGGAACTTTACATATACACGGTTCGATGTACTTTGTATCACCGCGATAATCAACCGCATTACGAAATTAATGGGGAAAACAGGCCAATTTCGGTTCAGATATAGGTTAGGCCTGTTTTCCCCATTAATTTCGTAATGCGGTTGATTATCGCGGTGATACAAAGTACATCGAACCGTGTATATGTAAAGTTCCCGGTAAATTTATTTCGTAATTTTTACTGCACTGAGAGAGCTAAAAATCGTATTTTTCTGTTAATATTGCTTACAACGCCATCTATTATCAGAATAGTTTCGTCGGACCGCGACGAATCACCTTAAACCATATGATATGGCAGCTCCACAAGATCTATCCTTCCAACAAAGGAATTTTTAAACAGGATCTCGCCCCATGCCATTCTTTGAAGAAACTGAAATAGTTTTTACACAGAACCTAATTACTGTACTTGAATGGCCCGGAAACTCCCCCTAATGTTTTTGTAAGGTTTATATAGCGTATATTATAAACTACGGATTCTATCGTCTATCGTCTCAAAAAAACTATCGTCTCAAAAAAACTACGGATTAGGAGTTTCTATTGCGGTGGATGGTAATACTACTAATAATTACAGGGTTCCCTTTCATTGCAGTTGTATTTCAAAAAATATAGTATATCAACTTCTGTGCAGGACTTGCGATGCCTTTTATATCGGTGAAACAACAACACCACTTAATATTAGACTAAATAATCATAGGGCCAGTGTAGGAAATGAAAGCCAGCTCCCAATATCTTTGCATGCCAGGGCGCATAATTTAACTTTTGATCAATGTTTTAAAATTAAAATAATAAAATGCCTTGGTGATAATGCAAAAGAAAGGGATGTCAAATCTTGGGAATTGGCTTTTATTTATATTTTAGGCGCTTGCAAAGGTTCCGGTCTCAATAGGCAAAATTAATAAGGTTTATCATATCATCATAATCATCAAATGCTTTTTATTTTTATTTATCTTTCATTTAAAAATAACGTTTTACACGGTTCGTTATGATATACTTTAACTTAATCGTGAAAAATATTATTAGCTATTTCTTTTTGTTCGATTCCTTGAATTTAAATTTTCAAAGAATTGTTCGATTTCAGAAATGTCATTTATCTTGACGACGGCTTGGCCGAAATATTGAACCAACATTTTTCATTAATCATTAGTTTTTAGATATACTAATCGCCTATTCCTTTCCAGCATAGATTCTCGACTTTCACTTGTGTCAACACTGCATGAGACAGGAAGAAGTCCGGTTGACCAGACTTCTAATACCACAGCAGGGATAATTGACCAACACTGAAAGAATAGAGAAGAAAAAAAGGCGTGGAGTCGCTCGTGGTCTACACAGGCCAGATAAGTCTCCTTTCATTTATTGTATACGTTAATTTATTTAGTATTAATACATAATTTCAATTTGAAAAAAAATATTTACACTTATACTATATATATATATATATATATATATATATATATATATATATATATATATATATATATATATATATATATATATATATATATATATATATATATATATATATATATATATATATATATATATATATATATATATATATATACACTTTAGGGTTTTTGGTTAGTAAAAGGGATAGAGTTGAGTACCTTAGCCGAACGTTTCGGAGCCCGTGGCTCCTTCCTCAGCGGCGAGAAGAATACTGGCATCCGCTCCTGTCACCAACGGCTACCCGCTTTTCTTCTGTGGTACTGGGAGAATGGTGATTTAGCGGGATGATAATGTGAATTTAAATTAAAATGGTTTAATTTTGAATTAAAAAAATACATATCGGGAATTATTATTAGGGCATTCCCGGAAAATACACCTGAAATAAAACTTAAAACGTGGGAACTTGGACATATATGGGTACTAGGGGCTTGCCAGGGGTGCGGACTAAACGTCCAACACTGAGTGTTCCATTATTAACACATATCAAAACGAAATTAACATATTCATCGCATACACACACCCACGCAATCCAACACACATACTCACACACACTCACCTCCCCACACATATGTAGTTCAAACACTTTTAACGCACATGCACTACAACTATTTTTTATATATTTTTTATTAAAATTTAAAAAAATATGTATTTTTTTAATTCAAAATTAAACAATTTTAATTTAAATTCACATTATCATCCCGCCAAATCACCATTCTCCCAGTACCACAGAAGAAAAGCGGGTAGCCGTTGGTGACAGCAGCGGATGCCAGTATTCTTCTCGCCGCTGAGGAAGGAGCCACGGGCTCCGAAACGTTCGGCTAAGGTACTCAACTCTATCCCTTTTACTAACCAAAAACCCTAAAGTGTATAAAAATACAAAATTTTCATTAAAAAAGTATATATATATATATATATATATATATATATATATATATATATATATATATATATATATATATATATATATATATATATATATATATATATATATATATATATATATATATATATATATATATATATATATATATATATATATATATATATATATATATATATATATATATATATATATATATATATATATATATATATATATATATATATATATATATATATATATATACCTATATATATATATATATATATATATATATATATATATATATATATATATATATATATATATATATATATATATATATATATAAAATGTGTAAAAACGCTAGTTTTTGTTTTTCGGGAAAAGTGGGATCGTTAACTATAATATTTTCTATTAAATCTACTTTTTTGGCCAATTCTCTGTCATAATACTTTTTTATTATATTGCATAAATATTCTCTTGTCATTATTTTGACCCCAGAGTAGCCTGGAGAAAAAATAAAGTAATTTTATCACAAACGACCAATATAACAAATTTGTAATGTATCGTCTTGCCCAAGAAAAAGATTATTATGATTAGATAGGCAAATTTAGGCAACTGATCTCTTTATGCATTGTAATTCGCTTTATAGATTTAGCATAATATTTCAAAATATATGCCGGGAAATACCCTAAAGTATAACAAAACCCGAAACTTTGGAGTAATGAAAAAATCTTTCTTTTTTTCAATTTATGAAATTTCTCTAAATTTCTAAATTTATAGTTCAAATATTAAATAAATATGTAATATAAGCAGCAGATAGCTGGTCTAATATCGTTCATTTCGAAAATCAATACCATTAACTTAGTAACTGCAAGTTACTTTAAAGCAGCCTGAATAAAGTCGTTTTAAATAAAGCAGTAAATCGTCGGCACGTATAACTCTCAAGTCGCTTGGATTATGGCTGATAGCAAAGCTTCCTTTATGCCGAAAAAAAACTAAATGGCAACCTTTTGTTCCGCACTTAGTTTATTATACTAGGGAAGAAACCTTTCAGAGAAAATGTTAATTTGTCACAATCGACTTTTAATCACCTTTTTGGGTCAAATACCTGTCTGTGAGTTGGCAAAAAAGGCAGCCACAACTTACCCGAACTCAAACATCGTCCATTTTCAAAGCCTCTTTATCTAGAACATAATATGAAACTATCAGGATAGACGACAAGAAACTATATCCTTGTTATAGAGTTTGACAAAGAAGGGAATGTTACCATGTCCGAGAATCTTACCGCTTAACTGCATGTGCAACATATGCAGGAATTCGTCTTCAATATTTATTAAATCATACAGCTTAACGTTTGCTATTATACTTTAAAGAGGTTTTAGTTAGTCTAACTACACATAAAATATCTTTAATGTGATTATTAAGCAAATGGGGCAGCGACAGCTCACAGCAGACGCGGTACAAGTAAAAATTTGAAAACAGCGGTGATGTTGATGCGACTTTATTTGTCGTTTATTAGAGCGATTTGGAAAATTCCAATTTTACCTATGACGGTCTATTGGAAAATTCCAATAGACCTATGATGATAACGTTCATCTAAGAAACCAATATTACCTAAGAAATTAACTATTAGCTCTATTAAAGGAGTAGCTCAGACAGCTGGGAGACACACAGATATTTGAGGGTCTCAGGAGAAATTCCCATAACGCAAGTAATGTTGCTCAAAAGTCTGCAATGCGCATCCTTTAATAACAAGCATGAAGCCTATTCCTCAAAAAAGAACCAACCTATTTACTAAAGAAACAAAGGAAATGTTACTTCTGAGTGAAACTGGAGAGGAGGTGAAAGAAGATTCTGCTATTGCGTATGATGACCCTAATAAAGAATCGAGTAATATATTGGTTGAGGGTTTTAGTTTTTCTTCTCAATAATCCTTCCGTAATTATGAAGGAATAATTTCGGTTTGACGTACCTACCAATTTCCTTTTTTTTTATTAACGCTGAAAATAAAGGTTTTGAGCAATATAGGTACCCAATTCTATAGCCTAAAATATAGACCTAAAAAAACAGAGTATTATGTATATATCATTATTATATTATTATGACTATTATTAGACGATAAAATAATTTTGATCGTCTTTTTGGGTCAAATATCCATCTGTGCAACTGTCAGTTTGCCTTACTTTGTTAGGCAAATATTTTATTCTAAGATAATGCATAATATATCTACATCATTGAATAGGCGATTCAATTTTGAAACTAAGCAACGTTGGGGTAATAATGGATTAATCATTTAAATAAACGGTATTCCTTGCGTTTCGTCGTGAACTAAGTTCATATAGGAAAATAGTGCAAGCAGACCAGAGCAGTGCCTTAAAGCGTAATATAAAATGTACGATCGTATTTACCGCACAAAAACTACCTGACGAAAATAAAACACCTGAATTAGTTTGAAAACATTTCGGTTGACTTTAGAATATGCCGCCTTTTTTTATTGGTAGTTGTGTGATTTAGCGTATTGAACTGTCTCGTTCACAAGAAACTAATTTCCGACTTTAGTTCACAAAGAAACGCAATCGAGCCTATTGTTTTATCTTGCTGGCTTGAACGATTCCGATTCAAGTTCCCGCAGATATGCAATCGGGCTAAATATCAGTGGTACTACGCCAACGTAAACAACACTATGGAGCAGATAGCGCATACTTAATTTCTCGTATATTATGCAGTTAAAATAAGTACAAAATGTTGCAAAATTAAATAAAAATACAAAAACCAAGTGACTAATATTGTATTACTTTTAATATATCTAACAAACCAAGTTTAGGACTTAAGTTAAATTACATTAAAATTTGTGCACATTTTTCCTTCAATCTGTCTGGATATTTGCACTTTGGCAAAGATCGTTGTAATGAAAATGTGCGTATTGTGACATGGGCTATAGATACACATTGGATGACCTAAGTACAACAAAATCAATTGCATCCAATACAAAACAAATATATAAATCAATTTAAAGTTGATTAAAATATATGTATTTAAATACGGATTTCAATGCTGCTAGTAATCCAGTGGTAGTGGGAAGAGCTTCTAGATCGCTATGCCATCATCATCTTGCGGTGTCAACTACAACGGGCGAGCCCGTCACCACAGGACGTTTTAACGATTAGTCGTTCTATCGCCCTGCAGTGAACGTAGAGACTTTGGACAGTACATTCTACGTCCAGCTACGTCACAACCCGTGAGAGTCCAACGCCTTACCGCGAGTAAGCCAGGAGTAAACCCGGCGGGCTCGAGAACTCGCGCCCTCACTTCCAATTGTGACCAGATTTCTCCGGTCTCTCGATTGGTTCCGAGTTCGAGGTCGCTTGCGCGGTCCTCTCCCTTATGAAGCGGTGAAACGGAGTGCACCGAATCTTCGCGGACCAAGGCGTCCTATGCCATCATCAGCAAGATGAAGTGCGAGTAAACGGTCCATTTGCCATTTGACGGGTGGAGCGTTGTCGTCTTTCAGAATCGCCATCGTGTTTGCTGCCAATTGAACGGGCCTTTCGAATTTCCGTTTAAGCCTTTGCTGGAGTGTCATTAGATAGTCCTTCATCTTTGCAAACGAAGGACTTCGAATAGTCTGCTTGAGGCCAACCAGAGAATTTGAAGCCTGAGAATGGGGTAGGTTGTCGTTCAAAGTCCGTTAGCCACCAAAGTGCACAACGGTCCGAGAGAAATTCGAACTGAATTTCTGCTAACAGCAGGTAGAGGTCGCGAAAGCAACTTCGAACTTGTGACCAGACTAGGGAACGGAGAAATCCTGTCAAATCTAGTAGTGAGGGCGTGAGGCAGCTTGCTGTTTTTGCCGTTTTGAAGTGATTAGTGCAAACTCTATCACTCAATTTAAAATCAGACTATATTTTTATCTAAAAACTTGTTATTATTGTGTATGGCTAGCTTTACAACATCATATTTGGACTTATAAAGCAATAATTCATAACAATAATTAATACTATTATTATGTAGTGCAAAACCGACCGAATATATTCGAATTTTGATTTCATGTGCTCCAACGGAACTAGACCACAGGGAAGGCACTTCATCGGAGACTCATATGCTCCTCCGAGCAATATACTATCCTCAGATACTGAGGAGGGCGGCAGTCAAAAATGTCATGGTCGGTTACGAGATGCTGTCAATCGCAAAGGGACTTTACTCCTGAAAAAGCCGCTGACAAACAAGTCCTGCTTTGATGAACTACATGAGTTTTTATGTTATTACTTTTTTTAAAGAATAATAAATTTGTTATAATATATTTTTTTATTCATACTACTTTAAACATCATATCGCATAATCATAATAATAGGTAATCTTTTAACTACAAATGTTACACGAATCGTTACATAAAGTTCAAAGTTCAACATTAATTTGAAATCATTAATAAAAACTTACAATTATTATATTACGTATAATTCTAGTATCCTAATGATATATATTTAACCTACGTACTAATTATAATATCGCGCCAAAACAAAATGACAAATTCAGCAATCTAATATTACTCATAATCTACCATGAGTTAAAAAATATACAGAATATACCGAAAAAATAAATTTTATGATTATGTGTAAAATGGTAAAATAAATTGGGAAAATAAAACAGCGTTAAAAATCAAAAATGAAGAAATTTAAAAATCCACCATTACATACTGTAAATATTAAAATTTAAATAATAAATTAAAATGAGTCGACGTAAAATGTAACGTGTATGGGTAAATTCATCACAGTGTGTGAAATCAGGGGATGTAGTTAGATAATATCCAGCGCGAAAGTTCAGTTAGAAGACGCGTATGGTTACCATCCTGGGCCGGTCATATCCTTACTGCTACTTGCGGGCTGGCACTACGGTTAACACAAAGGTTGTAACCTTTGTGTAGCAAACATCTGGAGCAAGCGACGCACACAAGCCACATTTGGAGCAAGCGACAATTAAAATACTGGAGCAAACGCTATGTGTGAAGCGGCCGCAGAGCGCAATGCATTTAATACTCGATATTTTAATAAAGATAACAAAATATAAACTAATAATATTCGCTACATAAACTTTTCAAACGCAATTAATTACATTATCAACCCATGGTTTCTAACGTTAAAATCCTTTAACTAATTCAAGATTATACGCATCTGTATTAAAATCGCAATAGCTTAATATATAAATTAAGGTTAAGGTTAATCTGACGCTGCTGTGACGTTTCCAAAGGCAATTCCCAGAATATATACGTAGTTTAAAGTCCCCACTCATGCCAGATGCACGTTTCCATTTCGTAAAAATAAATTATTTAAATTTCCTTTTTAAAACTAATGTCCTTACCAGGGCAAGCGTAAATACATTCAGCACACATAAACTTCATCACTTTAAGATGAACAGCTTTCACTCGAAATTTCACAGAGACACTCGAAAGCAAAAACCATAACCACGCAATGACGCGCTCAGGCAGGTAGCCTACGATACATTACACATTACTACCGAGACTGATCGAGGTTAATATGACGCTGCTGTTGAGTATTTTTCAATAAACATCTCCCAGAACGCACGTGTCTTTTATAGTGACTTCTTCGGCCAAATGTATGCTTACATTTTGTACAAATAAAGGGTTTTATTTTCAAATGAACTGTGTTAATGTGGCGAACTAAATTATTCTTTAGTGAACATGCGTGGTTACATTCAGCACAAATATAATTCTTAACTTCAAGATGAACAGAGTTCACGTGTTGAGTTAAAGCGCTTCGCCTTGAAAAGCTGTATTTGCATTTCTTGCAGGCGAATGGCTTCAACTTCAGGTGAACTGAATTCGTATGTACTGTTAATTCATATTGACGAAAGAAAGCGCTTACGCATTGCTTACATTTAAATTCCTTCATTTTGTGATGGACCATGTTGAGGTGTGTTTTAACTGTTGCTCGACTTCGAAATGGTTTCTCACATATCCAACATTTAAAATTAATTGATTTTCGGTGTACGAAGTTAATATGTGTAGTTAAGTAACCGCGTTGAGAATAAGCTTTCTCACATTCCTGACACGAATACTTCAATTGGCGGTGGATTGATTTTATATGGTGGCTCAAACTACCACTTTGAGTGAAAGCTGCGTCACATTTACCGCATTTATATTTCTTTATCTTGAGATGCACACTTTCGATGTGTCGTTTTAAATGGTCCTTACTAGCAAATGCACGGTAACACTCCGCGCACACAAATTTCTTACTGCAAACATGGCACAGCAACTCCACCATATCTTTCAGACATTTCCAATAACCCATCGGCTTACTCGTATCGATGTTACAGCCACAAACAACGCAAGAGAAATCAACTAATCTCTTCACCAATACTTTGACCTCTGTCAAAATGACATCTTCTGCCTCTTCCTCGACGTCTGATTCCACAGCATCGCTTTGTTCTGGTTTGATAATACACGTTTCACCCCCTTCGAACAATAGAATATTTTGCCTGAGTTCGTCGCCCGTGTCTGACAGCTCTTCTTTAAAAACCTCAATTTTAAAATCAGCATTACTTTCATTAATATCCTGCTTCTCCATTGCGATATCAATAACAGTCGAACACTCGGAGAAATCAGTTTGATAAGTAACACTGTATAACAAGTAACAGTTAACACAAAATAAACGTCGCTTTGGTTTGACATTTGTTGTCAGTGTTGCAATGTGAATATTTAAAAAAGGTAGGTATGTAAGTGTTGCCGTGGCAAGTTCAATGATTCAAAACTTGACATTTTCGACTTTTTCGACTTTTCCGACTTTTTCGACTATTTTTACTTTTCCGAATTTTTCGACTTTTTTGATTTTTGACTTTTTCCACTTTTTTGACTTGATTTTTTTTGACTTTTACGACTTTTTCACTTTTTCGACGATTTTGGCTTTTTGTACTTTTTTGACTTTTTGACCTTTTGACTTTACGGATTTTCGACTTTACGACTTTTCGAATTTTGTGTCTGCTGTTGACCGTAGAGGAGTTCCCTCGTCGGGAGCCGACCCAGGGTAATCAGCCATGTCATGGTAATACTTGGAAGTTGCTATCATAAATGAATGCGTATACAAAATTTTGGGTCTCTGCTGTTGACCGTTGAGGAGTTGGGAACCAAACCTGGGTGGACGGATTTCAACCACAATCTTTTCAGCTCATGCCATCACCAAATGAAGCCTGCATGCCAACTTTCAGCTCAATCGGATGAAGCCTTTCGGCGCTAAAGTTGGCGCCGGGTTTCCATTTAAGTCTTTGCTGGAGTGTCATTAGATAGTCCTTCGTGTTTGCAAACGAAGGACTTCGAATAGTCTGCTTTAGGCCAACCGGAGAATTCGAAGCCTGAGAATGCGGTAGGTAGTCGTTCTAAATCCGTTAGCCACCCGATCACTTGTGAAAGACGGGCAAAGTGCACCACGGTCCGAGAGGAATTCGAACTGAATTACTGCTAACACCAGGTAGAGGTCGCGCAAGCAACTTCGAACTTGTGACCACACTGGGGAACGGAAAAATCCGGCCTAATCTGGTAGTTAGGGCGTGAGGCAATAGATCCAGGGGCGGACAGTGAGTTTGTGGGGCCCTGGGCTAATATTACTTGGGGGCCTGTCTAATTAATTAACTAATTGCCATTTCGTCAAAAAACTGTTTTCGATAATGATGTCTAGGTCACTATAGTACGGCCAATATCAACGTGCACTTGGAGTCATAAATCATTAGGCCGGACCTCTCGCTCACACTCGCTGTCTTTCGCTCGCACTATGGGGATGCGTGTTTTAAAAATAATAATAGCAGTATCGATGGATTATCGATGTATCGATGGAATATCGATGGATTATGATGGATCGATGGTTGGATCGATAAAGATGACAAGAGATATCGATGGATATTATAGATTACGATGAAAATTTTCGATGGGTTTATTTGTAATAATTGGTTTAGTTAGTTTTAACCCGCTAGGCACTTAACATCCCTTGCGGGATATGTATGGCGGCCGGCTGAAATCCAAAATATCCCATACGGGATATCGCGCTCGCCGCTCAAGAAAATGTCGTTTAAATTTCGAAATGCGATTGTATATTCTATCGAATGATGCCATAATATAGCCAAATATGCCTTACTATGAAATTGCTCGATTGCCGTATTATGTAGGATTATGAATAACTACGTCCCTTACAAAAAAAGCGATGACATCATTTCTGACCGACTAATCTGCGACGCGGCCGGCTCCACTAAAAACTGCTTTTTTGTGCGATTTTGTACGAGTTAGTGAATAAAAGTGAGTGATTTCCTTTCTAAAACTCTTAATCAACGAGCATTACTTATTGTGCGTAGCCCATTTCCTTTTCTTCATTTGTTTTCGAGTGAAAAACTTTGTGCAGCCACGCGCCTTGTTTCTCAAAATGGCTGGTAAATTTCGTCACACTTTTGAAACGACGAAATATCACTTGATATGACGTAATATTTGTTTATTTCGTTAATTAAATAGTTATTACTTCATTTACATCAAAAATAATCATAGGATTAAACGTATTTTGTGAATACAAAGTGTTTGAAACTTTGACCAGTTTTTTTGAGTTCGTATTTTGGCGGTAAAAACCGATATTTCTCAATGTGTATAGTAAAGCTTAGTATTTCTATCGATAATGAACTAAAAAAAAGGCCGACAAAAATTTTTTTTTCGATATTTTATTTTTGAAGAAATTTGTATATTTGAATATTGGATTTTATAGTGGGGCTAAAATAACATAAAACTTATCATGCATAATTAAATAAAAAATGCAGCAATAACATAAAAGTTTTTTTCAAAATTTGGGGTTATTTACTGAGAAAAAATTGGACTGTTTCGTCCTAAAGCTTCTCTATGCTCACCTGACCAGTCAAAACGATCTAATATCGTTATAACTCCCTGAAGTGACGGGCTCGCCTGTAGCTGCGCCCATGGTTGACTCACGGGCGAGGAACTCCTCAACGGTCAAAAGCACAGACGCGATTGGGATGACTATTTTGACTTTTTTCTTAAAAAATGTGTTTTTGTTTTTTTAGATGTCAAGATTCAATTTGAGCCCTGATCGGACCCCTCCTCGTGCCTTCATGGATCTCCTGGAGGGGTCCGTGTCAGACTATTCGGACGAGGAAGCGGGTCCGGTATTTTGTTACGAGGACGGTGACGATAAATTGGATGACGACGACTACGCCTACGTTCCCTGTGATGTTGATATCGAGGAACATCTCGATGCCACATCACAGGCGATAGATCTGCCAATCGATCGGCAAGCCGTTGAAATCGAGGGCTGTCTCGATCTCAACGACTTGCCGATAGATTGGCAGAGCCCAGGTGGTACTCTCCGACAATTGTAAGTATATATGTCAGTCTCTAGTCAGACTGTCAGACAGTATCAGTCAATTTATTTATTGTGTTTTTATCTTCCGATAGTCACTTGTCACCGTCCTCGGCGGACCCGCAACCGTCCACCAGTGCCGGCGCGTCGGCTGAGCCGCAACCATCTACCAGTGCCGGCGCGTCGGCCGCCGAGCCTCAGCCGCCGTCGCCGTTCAAGAGGCCGACGATTCGCCGCCCGCCGCCCAGGACTGAACAGCGCTCGCCGCCCGGCACGGCCTACTACTGGCCGGACCATTTCCTCTCTCCCAGCTACAGAGAGGTAGGAAATACAAATATTTATTTATTTTCCAATATTATTATCCAATATCAATATTATATCAATATTTTCCAATATCAATATTATATCATAGTGGAATCTATAACAGCCGTAAGAGGCCAACGCCTTAACCGCGAGATAGCCAGAAGTGTAACCCAACGGGCTTACACTCACGCCCTTACTTCCAATTGCGACCAGATTCGAGAGTTCGAGGTCGCTTGCGCGGTCCTCTCCCTTACGAAGCGGTGAGACGGTGTAAACCGAATCTATCGCGGACCACGGCATCCTTTGCCAGGCTGTTTACCCAGGATCGGGTTGCCGATGGTCGTTTCAAGAGCAGTCGCCGTAAGGTCCGCAACCACCCCCGCTCTATAGGAAACAGTACTGCTTCCAGACTCCCCTGACTGTTAGTCAGAGTGCGCGATCGATTGGCTTATGCCGCACGGTGCGCAGACCGTATAGGAGCGCCAGAAGGTAGATTTCCAGGGGAAACTGACTAAAATATCCTCGTTTAAAACGACGTTATCAATTTAATCAATTATATATTACTAATAAATACATGTACGTAAATGCAAATGTATGTAAATAATAATAGTATGTAAATAATAGAAGTAGGTAAATGTATATATTTATATATAAATGAGAATATTATATGTATAATGTTAAATATTATATAAACAAGTAAAATATTACCATAGTTCTATAATTGCAGTATAAAATTACGTGCGCATCTTAATTTAAAAGAAAAGAATCTACCCTAGTACGTGCACCTAGTTGGGTAGTTTTTAAGACATAATTTTTGTACTACTTTCTCTTAAATAAAGCATTATCTATATAGCTATATCAAGCTCTCGCTAGCTCGTTCACAGAGCACCAACACGGGTTTCTTAAAAATCGGTCGGTTGTTACAAACCTTGCTCATTTTACTGATTATACTTTGGGACGTATGGATCGGCGTATTCAGGTGGACGCGATATATACTGACTTCTCAAAGGCCTTTGATCGTGTCAATCATGTTGAGCTAATAGCTCTTTTATATACAATTGGCTTTTATTATAATTACAATATACATAGACAATTGACTTTTATATATAATTAACTTTAAATATACAATTGGCAATGATGAAATTCTGGAAGTAGATCGAGTGCGTGATCTAGGAGTCATCTTAGATCGCAAGCTTTTAATGAATAAGCACATTGATTCAGTCGTCAACAGGGCTTACAGCACCCTCGGTTTTATCATGAGAGTTTGTAGACCTCTTAAAAACACTCATTCTTTGACAACGGTTTATGTTGCATACGTACGCAGCCTGCTTGAATTTGCTTCTAATATTTGGTCTCCACAGTATGCTACATACAAGCTGAGGATTGAGCGTATTTAAAAACGATTTATACGTCATCTAAATTACCGCTTATTTTCCAGCGGCTTGTCGTACGCTGAAGGTCTGCAACGCTACACGGTTTAGAGACATTAGAGGACCGGCGAGTAGTATCAGATATGTCGTTTCTACATAAAAGTGTTCATACTGGGTTGGACAGTTCATACCTCCGGAGTAGGGTGAGCATACGAGCGCCGTCCCGACTCGCACGTGCTCACTCAACTTTTTACGTACCAAGGTTCAACACTAACTATGGTTCCAATTCGTTATTGCCGCGCGTTATGTATGCATACAATGTATGCTTTAACGATATTGACATATTTAACCATCAGAATAGTCGATCCTTTGTTAAGGAAGTACGTGAAAAGCTGATTATCAGATCGGATTGAATTAGCATGCACAAGCACTCACAAGCACATTCGCACTACAGATACACACACCCACACACACATACATACACGCACCATATTTTGTAATCCTTATATAGCAAATATAGTAAAGGCGGAATATTCTTACTTTCCAGAGGTCTCCGTTGCGCGCTCTTCGGTCTTCGCCCGCTGGCTCTGGCACGATATCACCTGCCTCTGTTTGGTCGCCGAGTGCTCTAAGGTTAGAACTTATTCATTTTATATTGACTTTTTGATCGATCGATTGGTGGGGGTAGGTACATCAAGACAGTAGACAGAGTACAAACGCGAGAATTAACCGAAGCGGCCAGACTACATTTGCCATTGTGCGTCGTAAGTGCGACGGGGTCGCACGTGTCTTCGTTCTCCCATAATCTCTCCTATATAAGCGCACTATAACGCTCGTCACCAGTTAAAGGTTATCTTATTTTTACTTTGTTTTCACCATCGAGTAAGTTTTCAGAAATTCACAAAACGATCACAAACAAATTTATTGAAATTTATGTTGGCAATTGCAATTTAGGGGCAATTGTAGCATTCGTTGAGGATCTTATATGTTTCAACGAGGTCACCCCTGGTCCGACGATCCTTAAGTGTAGGCAGCTGCAATCTGCGGAGTCGTTCTGCGTATTCCAGATTTTTGAACCCCATTGGCATCTCGGTCGCTCGGCGGTTTCAGGCTGTGACCTCTTAAGTGACGGTTTGAATTGAACACAAACATGCTTTCCAACTCTAGGCAGTCATAGTGTTGCCTCAGTATTTTGTATGTCTCTATAGCTATGTCCACACTGTGCCCCTTTCATGTTCAACTTTCCCTTCATCATTCTATTCAACTTTCCTTTAGGGCAAGCAACTGTTGAATGCATCATGTCCGTGCGTCATTCGACCGGAGTCGTTATTATCGTTCAGTATAACAACATGTGCGACGAGATGATTCTACTATGTGCGGCCTACTTGGTGATAAGAAAATCTAGAAAACAAAAGAGAACCAAGCGCATGTTGTTGGCTCGAAGATATTTTATGGATCGAAATAATGTAATTATGCGTGAACTGCGAGAAGATAAAGATATTCTTTTTAAAAACTTTACACGCATGTCCGAAAACAATTTCGATCGGCCTTTTATGACCGAAGACTTTTGATCTTCTTTTTAACTCCATCAACGTCCAAGTTGTATTTCGTAGCCAAAACTTGCAGACCATCATTTCTTTTTATTTTATTTGTGTAAATTTTGTTATTTTGGTCCCAAAGTTGTGGAAAATTTATGTAGTCTTCAATAAACTGTAAAGTAATATCGTCCGCCATCTTGATGTTGAACGCTATGTTGCACAGAAATCCACGGACCGCGGGAACGCGTGCGTCGCAGCGCGCGCTATGCTTTCAACTGATTTAAGGCATGCGCCAAGGGCATGCCTCACGTGCGCTGTTGACTGCGCTATAACGCATGCCCTTGTTGAACGAAAAAAGGCACAGTGTGGACATAGCTTATGAGATCTCCTCTGCATCTCCGTCGCTCCAGAGTTGTCAGTTTGAGGATTTTTAATCTACGTTCATAGGGTGTTTTTCTTAAGGTTTTTGGCAGTTTTGTCGCTCTACGTTGTATACTTTCAAGCGGGTCGATGTCCTTGGCAAAATAAGGATTCCAGATTTGAAAACAATACTCAATCAGAGGACGACTGTAGGTTTTGTTAATTTTTTGAAATGTCTGTATTGTCAATACTTGAAAAGCTTTCTTTACCAAATATAGAAGTGAGTTTGCCCGTTTTACGATGTTTTCAATATGGTTTGCCCATTTCTAGTTGTCCGTTATCGTTATACCGAGATGCATTTCTTAGGGTTGATTTTAATAACCCAGACTTGAGTCCATTTTGTGATTTCATCTAAAGCTTCTCTTAACGTTCCACAACTCAAAACAGCATCTGCAGTAAGCTAACATCATTTAAATTTTAATTTTCAGCGTGCCTTTGGCGGTGGCCGGGCGAGTCCAGGGGAGAGCAGCGGGCGGCCGGCGCTTGAGAGCCGGCGCACGGGGCGGAGCGGCGGGCAGCGGACGGGCCGGCGCGGCGGCTGGCCAAGGAGGCGGCGCGGCGGCTGGCGGGCGAGGCGACGCGGCGGGCGCCGGGCGGCGGGGGCGGGCAGCCGGCGGGGGGCGACGGGGGCGAGCGGCGGCGGGGTCGAGGGGGTCTAGAGGCGGTCGGCACGCCGCCAACAGAGCTGTGCTCGGTGAGACTGTGTGGTGTCGAGGCGATCCGATTGTTGAAGTATGTGGGGGCTAACGGGCCCATGATGAGTTGGCCACGATGACCCATGTGTACAGGGTCGGTCACACTCACGGGTCAACACCCATCCGACGGCCTCCTCGCATGGGGTGCGAGGCCTGGGTAGGACACTGGGTCAACCAGTCTCCCCTGGGAATCAAACCTCTGGCGCCCCTGGACGGTCTGCGCACCGTGCGGGGTTTGCTCCAATCGGTTGTGCTTTCCGACTAACAGTCGGGGGAGTCTGGGAACTGTATTGTTTCCTATAGAGCGGGGGTGGTTGCGTACCTTATGGCGACTGCTCTGGAATTGACCATTGGCCATCCGATCCCGGGTAAGAGGCGGGCAAAGGACGCCTTGGTCCGCGAAGATTCGGTGCACTCCGTTTCACCGCTTCATAAGGGAGAGGACCGCGCAAGCGACCTCGAACTCGGAACCAATCGAGAGACCGGAGAAATCTGGTCACAATTGGAAGTGAGGGCGCGAGTTCTCGAGCCCGCCGGGTTTACTCCTGGCTTACTCGCGGTAAGGCGTTGGACTCTCACGGGTTGTGACGTAGCTGGACGTAGAATGTACTGTCCAAAGTCTCTACGTTCACTGCAGGGCGATAGAACGACTAATCGTTAAAACGTCCTGTGGTGACGGGCTCGCCCGTTGTAGTTGACACCGCAAGATGTTGAAGTATGTAAGAATGATGAAGACATCCCCGCGCCATTGAAAGAGTTAGTGGATAAGGCGGAGAAGGTTTCTCGTGATCGGCGCGCTAGGGAGACAGCAAGGTTATTGCGGCTGCGGGACGTCGGCACGAATGCGGACGAAAGCGACGAGAACGAGTTGTCAGTAGATGCGGAATCCATCATATCGCGGGAACTGTTCGAAGGAGATAGAACGGCAATGCAATTCCAGTGGTTCCCTATGGATACTTTTAGGGGCCGCCGGGAAGAATTTCATTGTCGCGCTGGTCCTACCGTTCAGGTCCAAAGTGAATATGAGGCGTTCCGCTCTTTTTGGGACGATCAAATTCTGGAGCATATCGTGCAGGAAACTAATCGGTATGCTATAGAACTGTCGGTTGCTTCGGAAAGGTTTGCTAGAGATTGGTACGAGACGAATGTGCATGAAATAATGATACTTCTTGCATTTTACCTTTTGAGTGGCGTTGTTAGGCTGCCATCACAAAATGATAAATTTTCAAATCATCCCCTGTTGAAATTCCCCGTGTTTAGAAATCTAATATCAAAAGACCGTTTTTGGTATTTAAGCGGAGCCCTTCATTTTGTAGACAAGTCTACCCGCACGCCCGACTCACCCAGGACTTTCTGTCTTGGTCCATTGGTTGATCACTTCAACGAAAAGTTTCAAACTAATTACGTGATGGAACAAGACATATCGTTGGATGAGTCGTTGCTTTTATGGAAAGGTAACCTGCTCTTCAAGCAGTTCATTAAAACTAAATCCGCCAAATTCGGCATTAAAACATTTGAAATTTGCGAATCGACTACTGGTTACCTGTGGTCGTTTCATATTTATACGGGTAAAAATCACGCTGATCAATCTCCGCTTCCAAAGAGCACCGAGATTGTCGCACGCCTCATGAAGCCTCTTCTAAACAAAGGCTATATTTTGTACATGGATAATTGGTTCAATTCGCCTATGTTATCGAGGTTTCTGAAGCGGAACAAAACAGATTGTGTTGGCACTTTGCGTAGATCGCGCAAAAATGTGCCGGCACTGCTCCAACTGGCAAAGGTTGATCAAGGCACTTGTCTAGCACGGCATTCCGGGGATGTTGTTGTGATGGCTTACCAAGATAAGAACCAGATTTACGTAACGTCAACATACCATACCACTGAGTCTCTACTAATAGACGGTAGACCTGGACGTCCATCACACTATAGACCGGCGCTTATTGCGGACTACAATCTCAAAATGGGTGGTGTTGACAAGAAGGATCAACAGCTAGAGCCTTTCCTGGTTGAAACTAAAAAAAATATGAAGTGGTACAAGAAACTTTTCAAGAGACTCCTCAATGTATCTGTATTTAACAGTTGCATTGTCTTCAGAAAGTGTTTTCCCGAGAAGAGAATGATTTCTCACAAGGACTTTCGATTAAATTTGATTGAAGAGATTATGGAGCAGCATTTAGCTCATGTCCCTCTTCGAGCAAGTCATGTACGACCAACCAGAGACGCCCGCTTACCAGCTGTACGTTTTTCAGGCTCTGGGCATGGACATTACCCAGAGCTAATACCTGCCAATGCTGCAGGTAGTGCTCCGCGAATTCAATGTATCTGGTGCAAACTACGTCGTCCTCGAGTACCAGGTAAGATTGGACCAAGAACCAGGTTCCAGTGTAAGAAGTGCTTAAAGCCACTGTGTTTGGAACCACCTTGTTTCGAGGAATTCCATACATTGGCGTAGGCTGATTCTCTGTTTTATAGTGATTTTTATAAAAATAGTTGACATTAGTTTACCTATAGTATCATTATTTCAGTACGATGGATGGATGGATGTGTGATGATTGATTGGATCTGTAGAATTTGGGGGGGGGGGGGGTGTTGGCTCGGTGCTCGATACAAACTAAAAGTTATCCAAAATCGAAGACTATCGCGGTTGTTTGACATTATAAATAGGATAGAAAACGAATTTACCACGTGAAATTTGTAGGACCCGACGTTTCGGTGACGTCTACCCTAGACAAAGGCGGCTGCAACGTCACCGAAACGTGGGGTCCTACAAATTTCTCGCGGTAAATTCGTTTTCTATCCTATTTATAAAAGTTATCCATCTCTGATACTTGGTAATAACTGTATTTCATCATTAGGTATAATTTTATGTACCAACTGATAAACTGTATGACTCACACTGAGAAAAATATTAGATTGATTCTTACATAATGTTTTATATAGAATAACGATGTTTTACTCTAAAATCGAAGACTATCGCGGTTGTTTGACATTATAAATAGGATAGAAAACGAATTTACCGCGTGAAATTTGTAGGACCCGACGTTTCGGTGACGTTGCAGCCGCCGTTGTCTACCCTAGACAACGGCGGCTGCAACGTCACCGAAACGTCGGGTCCTACAAATTTCACGCGGTAAATTCGTTTTCTATCCTATTTATGATGTTTTACTCGAAATTTTGTTGTATTACAAGGAGTTTTGATGAAACTCCATTACTCGATTATATGTATCATTATATTTTAACATGATTCATGTGTCCGACTAACCGTACGTATACTACTACATGCTGCCATGTTAGAAGCGAGATCCCAAGTCGCACCTAATGAAATATACGTAATCCTTGTTGAAACATGCGTATTTCCGTGTATTACAGCATTATATTTTTCTCAGTGTACAGCTTGTTTGTATCGGCAAGCCACAAGTTGCCGCCGTCGCTCACTACTCACTACCGTTGAATAAGCCGATACTCCGCAATTTTTTAATTGTTTATATTTTTCTATGTTTCGTTTGTATTCTATTTTTTTTATTCATACGTAATCACGCTGTGATGTAACATGATGTGTTTTTTGTGATACATTATAAGTTTTTATCAAATGTGGCAATTTTTAAACGTTCATGTATTTTGTACTGGAAATTTAGTACCAATAAAAAAATTGAAAGCATAAGTCGCATAAAATATAATTGATAAAATCCAATCTTGTCAACTTTTTTCACTTAGATTTTTTTTGTCAAATTTTTCTATGTTTCCTTTGTATATAAAGAAACCAATACATGTATACCTAATCCAACTGATGAAAGTTTTTATTTTAGTCGGTACAATTGTTTTATTTGTTTATTTTGTATTACATGTTTGTTTTATATTTATCAAATGAGTGTTGTTACTATAAAATTTTGTACTGGAAATTTAGTAAATAAAAAAAAAATGGTTTGTTGAGTTTTTTTCTAGGATTTTTTAATAATAATAATAATTATTATTATAAATAGCTTTTAAAACGAATTTACCGCGTGAAGTTTGTAGCACCCGACGTTTCGGCGATGTTGCAGCGGCCGCTGTCCAGTCTACTCTGGATAACGGCGGCTGCAACGTCGCCGAAACATCGGATGCTACAAACTTCAAGCGGTAAATTCGTTTTTTAACCACTTTTGTATAAATGCCTTTGGCAATTATTATGAAATCAAAAACTTAATGCGTTTGTTTGACATTATAAATAGCTTTATAAACGAATTTACCGCGTGAAGTTTGTAGCACCCGACGTTTCGGCGATGTTGCAGCGGCCGCTGTCCAGTCTACCCTGGACAACGGCGGCTGCAACGTCGCCGAAACGTCGGGTGCTACAAAGTTCACGCGGTAAATTCGTTTATAAAGCTATTTATAATGTCAAACAACCGCGATAGTCTTTGATTTCATAATAAATGCGAAGGCTCAATACAAAAGTGGTTAGAAGTTTTTCAAATGTATTGAAAACTTGACGCTTATTAGATGTCCAATAACTAATTATTATACTCCAGTCACATTTCATAGAAGAAACTAGAAAATCACACTCATAATTGGCCTAAACAAATAAGAACGCGCCGCGCGATATTGCAGACAGGCGCTTGCGCTTAATTTTATCGATATTCGCGAAATCGCCGATTGCGCATACCTATTTGTTTACGTAATTAGTATGGAAGAATTACCATATTTTGGGCGTGATTTTCTATAGTTTTTCTATGAAATGTGACTCTTAGGAGTATAATAATTAGTTATTGGACATATAATAAGCATATCATGACACAATATATTTGAAAAACTTTAGCCACTTTTGTATTATCAGCTGTCAAAGTTAATACCAAATTTTCGTCTCTGACTCGCAAAAGTTTGGATTTTTCTGTAGTATCAGACAAAGCTGACAGTTCTGGTGTGATTTTCTAAGAAGTGTAGTGTAGTGAAAAAGTTATTATGAAAGAATTTCATATAAATAAAGACCCTAAGTAGTCACAAATATAAAATTAAAAAAAAAAATTTTTGCGAGAAGACGTCAAATTTTTCTTGGTTATTATGACTGAATAACTAAATATTTTTGTATGCAAAGAAGTAAAACAAAATAATGGTTTTGGTAAAGCATTTAATAAACAACATAACTGTATTTACAATTTTTGCATATTTTACGTATTTTGTGACAAAAAAATCGAAATGATTTTATAGGCGAGTTTTTTCAGTTTGCCAATTTTGTAATATTTATTCATTATTATCTTAATTGTTTTACGAGATAAGGTTATAATGTTTTATATGTCAAATTTCAATGCGATCATTTTACAGTTCTTCTTTTTACGATCCGTATAGTGGTTTACAAGTTATGGTCGTTTTTATCAAGGTCGTCGACTGGCGTTGATTTCGCGCGCGAAAATGTCGCGCGCAAAAGTGATAGGTAAGTTTTTACCTCGCAACAGGAGGGGTTAAACTAAGCTCCTATTTTAGTTCACGAACAAACGCAATCGGGCCCAATATGTTTAAACAGTTGCATTGTCTTCAGAAAGTGTTTTCCCGAGAAGAAAAAGATTTCTCAAAGGGACTTTCGATTGAATTTGATTGAAGAGATTATGGAGCGGCATTTAGCTCATGTCCCTCTTCAAATAAGTGGTATACGACAATTCAGAGACGCTCACCTTCCACCGGTGCGTTTTACAGGATTTGGACATTTCCAGGTAATGTTACCTAGTATTAAGCCCGGAGCCCGTCCTCCGCGGTATCTATGTATCTGGTGCAAAGAACGTCGTCCTCTTGCACCAGGTAAGGCTGGACCCAGAACCACTTTCCAGTGTAAAATGTGTGAGGTGCCACTATGTTTGGCCCCTAAACCTTGCTTTGAGGAATTTCATACAATTCCTTAAGCTGATTCTCTTCTCTGTTTTATAGTGATTTTTATAATAATAGTTTACATTAGTTTACCTATAGTATCATTATTTCAGTACGATGGATGGATGGATGTGTGATGATTGATTGGATCTGTAGAATTTGGGGGGGGAGGGTTGGCTCGATGCTCGATACAAAATAAAAGTTATCCATTTCTGGTACTTGGTAAAAACTATATTTCATCATTAGGTATAATTTTATGTACCAACTGATAAACTCTATGAATACACACTGAGAAAAATATTAGATTGATTTCACGTTTCACTCGAAATTTTGTTGAATTACAAGGAATTTTGATGAAACTCCATTACTCGATTATATGTATCATGATATTTCAACATGATTCATGTGTCCGACTCTAACCGTACGTATACTACTACATGCTGTCATGTTAGAAGCTAGATCCCAAAGTCGCACCTAATGAAATATACGTAATCCTTGTTGAAACATGCGTATTTCCGTGTATTACAGCGTTATATTTTTCTCAGCGTACTGTTTTAAGCTTGTTTGCATCGGCATGCCCAAGTTCTCGCGGTCGCTCACCTCTACCGTTCAGCAAGCCGATCCCCCGCGATTTTTTAAATTGTTTATATTTTTCTATGTTTCGTTTGTATTCAAATTTTTTTTTGTTCATACGTAATCACGCTGTAATGTAACGTGATGTGTGTTATGCACTTTTTTTTGTGATACATTATAAGTTTTTATCAAATGTGGCAATTTTTAAACGTGCATGTACTATTGTGTACTGGAAATTTAGTACCAATAAAAAAAATTTAAAGCATAAGTCGCATAAAAAATAAATGATAAAATCCAATCTCATCAACTTTTTTCACTTAGATTTTTTTTGTTATATTTTTCTATATTTCTTTTGTATATAAAGAAACGAATAATTGTATACCTAATATACCTACCAACTAATGAAAGTTTTTATTTTAGTCGGTTCAATTGTTTTGTTTATTTTTATGACATGTTTGTTTTATTTTTATCAAATGACTGTTACTGTAAAATTTTTGTACTGGAAATTTAGTAAATTAAAAAAAATGGTTTGTTGAGTTTTCTTCTACGAAATTTTAATAATAATAATAATTATACAAAAGTGGTTAAAAAACGAATATACCGCGTGAAGTTTGTAGCACCCGACGTTTCGGCGATGTTGCAGCGGCCGCTGTCCAGTCTACCCTGGACAACGGCGGCTGCAACGTTGCCGAAAACTCGGGTGCTACAAAGTTCACGCGGTAAATTCGTTTATAAAGCTATTTATAATGTCAAACAACCGCGATAGTCTTTGATTTCATAATAATTGCAAAGGCATGATACAAATGTGGTTAAAAAACGAATTTACCACGTAAAGTTTGGACACCAACGTTTCGGCGACGTTGCAGCCGCCGCTGTCCAGTCTACCCTGGGCAACGTCGCCGAAACGTCGGGTGCTACACACTTCACGCGGTAAATTCGTTTATAAAGCTATAATGTGAAGCAACCGCGATAGTCTGATTTCATAATAATTGCAAAGGCATACAAAAGTGGTTAGAAGTTTTTCGAATGTATTGAAAACTTGACGCTTATTAGATGTCCAATAACTAATTATTATACTCCAGTCACATTTCATAGAAGAAACTAGAAAATCACACTCCGAATTTGCCTAAACAAATAAGAACGCACCGCGGCGATATTGCATAGACAGGCGCGCTGCCTAATTTTATCGATATTCGCGAAATCGCGGGGTGCCCATACCTATTTGTTTACGTAATTAGTATGGAAGAATTACCATATTTTGAGCGTGATTTCCTATAGTTTTTCTATGAAATGTGACTCTTTAGAGTATAATAATTAGTTATTAGACTCTAAGACTGAAAAACTAAATATTTTTGTATGCAAAGAAGTCAAACAAAATAATGGTTTTGGTAAAGCATTTAATAAAGAACATAACTGTAAATACAATTTCCGCATAGACTTTCGTATTTTGTGATAAAAACATCGAAATGATAAATAGGCGAGTTTTTTCACTTCGCCAAATTTGTAATTTGTCGCCATTATTATCTTAATTGATTTACGAGATAAGGTTATGTTTTATATGTGAAATTTCAATGCGATCATTTTACAGTTCTTCTTTTTATGATCCGTATAGTGGTTTACAAGTTATGGTCGTTTTTATCAAGGTCGTCGATTTTGCGCGCGAAAAGGTCGCGCGCGAATGGGACAGCTGAATTTTTACTCCGCGAGGAGAGGGGTTAATACCCAATATTCAGAATTCGATATAATTTTGGTCTAATTAAATCCAGATATCGATCGATAATCGATTTGTGTCATGTAAGCCTTATTGGATTTCGTCATCCAAGGGTGCGAAATATGTGTCGCGCTGCGCTAGCTAAATCTAGTTTAAAATTAATTTTCCATGAGATTTGTTGATATTTGTTCGAATGAAAATATTAATCTGGAATTACGGAGTGTCTGTGTCAGTTTATATCTCAGAAATTACTTCTGATAAGTGAGCAATGTGATTTCTAATAGTGACAGTTTTCATCAATATTGCCGTGGTTGCGCGACCTGGTATTCTGCTTGTATGTACATATTTGCATTTTATTAGAAAATATTAACACATTTGCCCTTTATGACGTTTCCAATACGAAGATAGATAATTAAACCATCTTATAAAGATGTTATCTTACATAATTCAAAGTTGGAACTGTCGATATTTTAATTGCGAAAAATATTTTGTTACTCTAAAATTATCATTGTATGAAATTGTTTTCGGCCCTCAATATCTTATTATTTTTGTATGAAACCAAGTGAAACAAAGTGTTAGGGATGTATTACGAATTTAATACTTATTCACAATCAATTTACAAATATGTTATTAAATTAATATATTCCGAGATATAATCTAAAACATTACCTAAATGGCAGTTTTTTTTGTTGTGAATTTTGATTGACCATAAAAAATCATATTTATTGTTTTCTAAAATTATATTCCAATATTCTAATTGCAAATTTAATCGGGAACACAATGTAGTTTTTATTTTAATTATGGATACAGTGGTTTGGCAGTAATTAATGTTTTGGTGGGACAGTGTCATAATTCAATTTTTTTACTACTTTTTACGAAAAAAATGGGGCGTTAAATTGTCAACCGGCTGAGCGGCCGAGGCCTGAGGGGTTAAGTCACCGCGTTGAGAATAAGCTTTCTCACATTACTGACACGAATACTTCAATTGACGGTGGACTGATTTTATATGTTTGTTCAAACTACCACATTCAGTGAAAGCTTTGTCACATTTACCGCATTTATATTTCTTTATCTTGAGATGCACCGCTTCGATGTGTTGTTTCAAATTGTACTTACGAGCAAATCCACGGTAACACTCAGCGCACACAAATTTCTTACTGCAAATATGGCACAGCAACTCCACCATATCTTTCAGACATTTCCAATAACCCATCGGCTTCATCGTATCGGTGTTACAGCCACAAACAACGCACGAGAAATCAACTAATCTCTTTACCATAACGTTGACCTCTACTAAGACGACATCTTCTGCCTCATTCTCGACGTCTGATTCCACGGCATCGCTTCGTTCTCTTTTGATAATACGCGTTTCGCCCTCTTCAAACAATAGAATGTTTTGTTCGAGTTCGTCGGACGAGTCTGACTGTTCTTCTTCGATGGCTAACGGGCCCATGATGAGTTGGCCACGATGACCCATGTGTCCAGGGTCGGTCACACTCACGGGTCAACACCCATCCGACGGCCTCCTCGCATGGGGTGCGAGTCCTGGGTAGGACACTGGGTCAACCAGTCTCCCCTGGGAATCAAACCTCTGGCGCCCCTGGACGGTCTGCGCACCGTGCGGGGTTTGCTCCAATCGGTTGTGCTCTCCGACTAACAGTCGGGGGAGTCTGGGAACTGTACTGTTTCCTATAGAGCGGGGGTGGTTGCGTACCTTATGGCGACTGCTCTGGAATTGACCATTGGCCATCCGATCCCGGGTAAGAGGCGGGCAAAGGACGCCTTGGTCCGCGAAGATTGTACGGTCTGCGCACCGTGCGGGGTTTGCTCCAATCGGTTGTGCTCTCCGTTTCACCGCTTCATAAGGGAGAGGACCGCGCAAGCGACCTCGAACTCGGTACCAATCGAGAGACCGGAGAAATCTGGTCACAATTGGAAGTGAGGGCGCGAGTATCTCGAGCCCGCCGGGTTACTCCTGGCTAACTCGCGGTAAGGCGTTGGACTCTCACGGGTTGTTGACGTAGCTGGACGTAGAATGTACTGTCCAAAGTCTCTACGTTCACTGCAGGGCGATAGAACGACTAATCGTTAAAACGTCCTGTGGTGACGGGCTCGCCCGTTGTAGTTGACACCGCAAGATGTTCTTCTTCGATAATTTCAATTTTAACATATATGTATTACTTTCATTTTTTGCTCGCTTCTCCAGTGATATTAATAGCAATTTTATAGTTACAAATTTAACACCATACAAACGTCACTTTGATTTGACATTTGCTTTCAGTGACAGTGTTGCAATGTAATTAATAGTAAATTCATGGAGGGTCCCATCAAACTTGCAGAAGGCAGATTTGCAGACGGCAATCTTGCAGACGGCATTCTTGCAGGCGGCAGTTTTGCAGAAGGCAATCTTGCAGAAGGCAGTTTTGCAAATGTCAAACTAACGTTTCGAGGGTCGGCATTTTTGCAGACGGCATTTTTGCAGAAAATGAAGTTAGAAGCAAAACATCGTATTTAAAATTTAGTGTTACCAGAGTAGAAATCGACAAAAGCCGCGTTTTCATATGTCAGGGTAGGGAAACCAGTCCACTTCTTTGAGTGTCCTCTCCATCGGGGATCTCAGCAATCAACTTTCGATTTTAGGGAAAGAAAAACCTAACCTAACCGAACCTAACAGAAAAACATTTTTTTAAATGTTTAGTTTGATGTACTGAATCATCCACTACAAGGATGTCGGTAATTAAATGTGGAGAGGTAAAAATATTCACCACTTTAATCTTGTAAAATTTAATATGACCGCTTTACTGCTTTATTTTTGGTTTGTAAAATAATATAAAATATTTTTATTCGTGTAATCATGTCCTAATGCGCCATTCTCAAACGTTGCTAACTTCGGGTTTGTATGCAAGTTGGCTTTCTGCAAGAATGCCGTCTGCAAAAATGCCGCCTGCAAGGTTGCCGCCTGCAAGGTTGCCGCCTGCAAGGTTGCCTCCTGCAAATCTGCCCTCAACAAATTTGGATCTGTCAAAAGTGACATTTGTGCAAGTTTGTCGCATGCAAAACTGGCGCCCCCCTTCATGGACAAGATCTTTCAATTGGTATTCATATAAACATTCAGGCTAAGATATCTAAAGTATCTCGCTTATTGAAGTCAGGTCGAATCCATATTCTCGTCTTTTTGTCGTTTTAAATTTTCATTTAAAACAATAAAGCCGCTGCGACACGTATGATTTCGTCGGCCATTGTTGCCCGATTGTGTAGCCCGTTTACGAGTCAAAATGATGGCCCAGAAATATTGCCGCGACTGGCCCGGCTATCTATTTCCCAGCCACTTGCTGCATTAATAGATAAAATCAGAAATTTGAACTGAATTACCGGTAACACCAAGTAGGGGACGTTCAAGTATTACGTAACGCAATTTGAGGGGGAAGGGGATCTCTTGCAAAACGTTACGATGCATTACAGAGGCGGGAGGTGGTTTCGAACAACGCGTTACGTAACATTGTGTTTTTATTATTTAAGTAAAAAAATAGGGAATTAAAACCTCCCAGGTTGGCAACCCTTTTAAAAATATAAATACATGTTATTTTATTTGAAGAGTTTATTAGTTTAAAAAAAGCTAAAATAGGAGAATGCATGACAATAACAATGCTGGATGAAGGCAAAAATGTATGTAAGGACAGGGCCAAGTCAGGAAAACGGCATAAATTAATGTAAAATTAGTAGTAAAAGTTTATTAAGACAAATTTGACCCCATTTTAACAATGTTAAAAGCTCATATTCAAAAGCCTCCTTGAGCGGAAGGCTACCCCGGGTAAGACTCCCGTGTCTCAGGCCTCAGAGCTGGTGGACCGGTTTCTCCCGGCGGGATTGCATCCCGGCGCCACTGGACGGTTTGCGCACCGGTCGGCGAAGACAATCGGCTGTGCATTGTGACTAATTTCTGAAGTGGTCTGGAGACTATGGAAATACATTGTTTCCCAAGCAGCGGGGGTGGATGTTGACCTGTTGTCATGTCACTCTTGAATTGACCTTGGGCCCCTCGACCCCGTGTGGCACTACGGGCAAAGAACGCCCAGGTCCGCGATAAATTCAAACTAAATTTCCGCTGTAATACAACAGATAGAGGTTGCGTAAGCGACTTCGGACCCTGAACCAGTCGGGAGGACGGAGGTATCCATGAAGATTAATTTTAGACGGAGATATCCTGCCAAACCTAGTAGTTAGGGGGTGCGGCTGCCCGCTAGGTACCTCTTCCGTTGCCTCGTTGTAAGGCGTTATACTATAACAGGTTGCTGGTAACTAGACAGTAGATTGTCTTGTCCACAAGTCTTAAAAACAAATCTAAACCCTGTACATCATAATAATAATGTAATAATAACATTAAACACGAACCTATTATATAATGCAATACACATAATCTTTATTGATTAATTCATTCATATATTGATTAATATACAGGACCAGGCTACCTAAAGATAAGGCAATTCATCTGAGCCTTATTGGCTCCTTTATGTAATAAACTATCCTCCGTTACCGAGGAGTGCATCAGTCAAAAAGGTAATAGTAAAACACATTTTTAATACAAGCTTTTTAAAATGCTTTATCCCGAGCCAACCCTGGGTACAGCAGCAATGTCATAGTGGAACTTACATAGAACGGACCATCATACTTGAATGCTATACAGAATTTCGTGTTTGTGCTGTTAACCGTTGAGGAGTGCCCTCGTCGGGAGCCAACCCTGGGCTCAGCAGTAATGTTGTGATGGAACTTATAACGGGCTATCATACTTGAATGCGTATACAAAATTTCGTGTCTGTGCTGTTGACCGTTAAGGTGTCCCCTCGTCGGGAGCCAATCCTGGGTGCAGAATCAGGTCATGATTAATATAAAAATGCATTGTCATCGGCACTGAACCAACATATGAAATTTCAATATCATAGGATAAGAGGAAGTGGTTCTAATTCTGCTTGCAAAAGTTGATCTAAACAGACTAACATAGTGACAAACATTGCAAGGAAAATTAAAGCTTGTAAAAAGTTCATGGTTGGCTACGAGATGCTCAGTCAATCGCAAAGGGACTATATTCCTGAACAAGGCGCTGCCAAATTCAATTACTGCCCTGATGAGCTATATTACAAATGTAAGACATCATAGAGATAATAAGATATTTATTTAAAAAAAAAGTATAGTAAACTTGTTATAATATATTTTTTAAATTCATACTATTCTAAACATCATATCCGATAGTCATAGTACAAGGTACTCGTATAAATGCAAATGTTACATGAATCGTACATAAAGTTCAAAGTTCAAAATTAATTTTAATTAAAAAAACCCCAAAGGGATATAGAATTTACAATTAATATACTATCTATAATTCTAATATCGTAATGATACATCATATAATATTATAATGATAACATTATAATATTGATAATATCATAATAATGTCATATTGATAATAGCACAATATCATAATAATACCTACACATTTATTCCTACGTACTAATTAAAATATTGCATAAAAAACAGCAATCTGATATTACTCTTATTCTAGCATAATTTTTAAAAATATACAGAATACACTTGAAAAAAATAAGCAATAATATTTAGAATAAAATGGAAAAAAATAAACTACGGTAAAAATCAAATGTCAAGAAACTAAAAAAATCAACCATTACATTGTGTAATTATTAAAATATATTAAAAATAAAAAAATCCAAAATTTCCATTGTCATAATTATGTCTGATCATGTCAAGTTAGCGAAATTTATTTTGAAAGATTCCGTTATATTGATAGATAGAAAGATATACATACATACAGGTTACAAAAGCATTATAGTAAAAGAAGAAAAGACAACCTAATAAAATACCGCCTATTTAAACAACACAATTATCAGTTATCATAATATACTTATGGTTTATCTACGGTAAAAACATTTAACTAATTCCAAAACACAGTCTGGCCGAAAACCGTACCTACACGCTACGTTTTGGGAAAAATATTTATAATGCAACAGTGTTAGATTAAAGAATCTAAGGATTTGTCCCAGTAAAACCTCCCAAGAGGTGTATTGTACTCAGACTAGTGTTTTACCACTTTTACTAATTATTTCACGCTACATAGACGTTTGAATTATTATGAGATTGAAAGAAAAAGAAAATACCTTAGTCGTGCTTCCGTTAAATAGTCATTAATTTTGACTACGATCGAGACAGGTAGGTACAATTTGTGGGTAAACTATAGAAAATGTTAAACAAAGCATAACCTCAAAAGGTACTTCTCGCTACATTTTGAGTTTCTAACATCTGAAAACGACTTATCTTTCTCCGCTTCGAAAATTGTTCATTTTTAAAAGAAATAAATATGAATAACAAGAATTACAAAACGAACGCAATTTCATGAAATGTACCGAGAGGGAAAAAAATATGTCGTAAGGGTTAGTGTTGCCACATTAAAATATTCCCCCCCTCCCTCCTCCACGTCAAATTGATTTCTACTCTTAATGGCCAGACTGTTTGCTCATCGGTATTATTTTCATTAAAAAGTAGAGCGTCTAAATGAATTAAAATCAGAATAAATCTTTATTCTAAAAAAATCAAAATCATTCTTTATCGTTATCTCTCATGCCAAGCACACGCTTACACTTCGTACAAAAAAGTGTTTGAATTTTGTTCGAAACTACGAATTCTTTTCGTGTGCAAGCGTAGTTACATTCAGCACACATCAACTTTTTCACGTTAAGAAAAACAGGGTTCACACGAAAGTTCACAGAAATACTCGAAAGCATAAACATGACCAAGCAATACGCGCACAGGCAGCTAGCCTACAATTAATACAATACACATTACTCCCGAGATTAAATGCGGTTCATCTAACGCTGCTGTTAAGTGTTTCTAAAGGAACAACTCCCACAACGTACATGCTTTTTATATTGACATCTTTGGCTAAACGCACGCTTACATGTCGTACACATAAATGGTTTTAATTTCAGATGAACTACGTTAATATGTCTAACTAAACCTTCCTTTACTGAGAATGCGTGGTTACATTCAGCACAAATATAATTCTTCACTTTAAGATGAACAGATTTCACGTGTATATTTAAATTTGCTTGTCTTGAGAAGCCGCGTTTGCATGTTTTGCAGGCGAAAGGCTTCAACTTCAGATGGACTGAATTCGTATGGACTTTTAGGGCAAGTTGACTAAAGAAAGCGCTTTCGCACTGCTTACATTTAAATTCCTTCATTTTGCGATGGACCATGTTGAGGTGTGTTTTAACATTTGCTTGATATGGAAATGGTTTCTCACATATCCAACATTTAAAATTAATTGATTTTCGGTGTACGAAGTTAATATGTGTAGTTAAGTAACCGCGTTGAGAATAAGCTTTCTCACATTCCTGACACGAATACTTCAATTGACTGTGGATTGATTTTATATGTTGCTTCAAATGACCACTTTCAGTAAAAGCTTTGTCACATTTACCGCATTTATATTTCTTTATATTGAGATGCACCACTTCGATGTGTCTTTTCATATTGCCTTTAGTATTAAATCCACGGTAACACTGCGCGCACACAAATTTCGTACTGCAAACATGGCATAGCAACTCTACCATATCTTTCAGACATTTCCAATAACCCATCGGCTTACTCGTATCGATGTTACAGCCACAAACAACGCAAGAGAAATCAACTAATCTCTTTACCAATACTTTGACCTCTACCAAAACGACATCTTCTGCCTCCTCCTCGATGTCTGATTCCACAGCATCGCTTCGTTCTGGTTTGATAATACATGTTTCACCACCTTCGAACAATAGAATGTTTCGTCTGAGTTCGTCGCCGGTATCTGACAGCTCCACTTTAAAAACCTGAATTTTAACATCTGCATTACTTTCATTATTACCCTGCTTCTCCATTGCGATATTAATAACAATCGAAAACTCGGAGGAATCACTGTATAACAAGTAACAGTTAACACAAAATAAACGTCGCTTTGGTTTGACATTTGTTGTCAGTGTTGCAATGTGAATATTTTAAAAAATGTAGGTATGTAGGTAAATGTTGCCGTGGCAAGTTCAATGATTCAAAATTGGCATGTATTGCATTTATGTAAATTACATATAAATAAATACACGAATATTTTCGTAATAATAATAATAATACATAAAAAGGTGTAATAGTACGGCTCCTTAGCTCAAAAAATAGAAGTAATGGTTCCCAACTGGCAGAAAGCATGAAACTTGGCATGCATATACCTCTCATGTATATGCTTCAATGTACAAGTAGGAAAACGTTGCGATAGTATTGGTCCCCCTTCCCTCCCCCTTTTGTGAACCTCATCAGCAGGGAGCTAATGGGCCCTGTTAGAGTTGGCCACGAAGACCCATTCGTTCAGGATCGGTCATACTCACGGGTCAACACCCATCCGACGGCCTCCACGCAGAAGGGGGAGCCAGAGTAGGACGCTGGCCTGCGGGTCGGTCTACCCTAGAATTCAACCTTCGGGCGCTCCGAGACGGTTTGCGCACCGTGCGGCGTGAGCCAATCGATTGTGCATTCTGACCGACAGCAATTAGACTAACTACTAGGTATAGAGCGGGAGTAGTTGTTGACCTTATGACAACTGCTCTTAAAACGATCGATCGGCTACCCGATTCCGTGTGAAAGTTGAATAAATGACGCCGTGGTCAGCGATAGATTCGGTAGACAACGTATCACCACTGCGTAAGGGAGAGGACCGCGAAAGCGACCTCGAACCTGTTACCAGTCGGGAGACCGGAGTAATCTGGTTGCTACTGGAAGTAAGGGCGCGAGTGTTGGCCCGCTGGGTGGTTAACCTGGTTATCTCGAGGTAATGCTTTGGCTTCTTACGTGCATGTGGCATCACTAGACGGTGGACGGTTTTGTCCAAAGTCTTCTGCGCTCACCTCAAGGAAGACAGAACGATCTACTATAGTTAAAACTTCTTGAGGTGACGGGTTCGCCCGTTGTAGTTGGCAACTCTAGTATGGCTTGTATATAAGATACTTCAACCAAAACTTCACAATGTGATTTCGGTCCAACTAGACATTTGTGTACCGAATTTCTAGTCCCTAAGAATATTACTTTAAGGAAGATATTTATAACCGATGCCATTCCTGGTGGAACGATTTTAAATACAATCTATTCAACTCTTGCTATGACTAAATGATGAATATATACAAATTTTCAGTTCAGTCGGATTAACCGTTTGGGCGCTATCGTGGAGGAATACAGACACACAGCAGGCACACAAAGAGACTTTATTCTGGAAATAATCGTAATCGTCTCAGGGGAGTTCAAAAAGGATATTTCCGTCTTCAAATCAAAAAAATATTTAGCGCTTTCACAATACTTTCCCTCCTTATCGATCGGCCGGCCGGAAAATTAAAATGTATTTCCTTAAATATTCGATTTTCCATGAGTAGGTAAGTAACGAACCTTTTTAAAAGCCGTATCCACAGTATGGTGGTGTCAACTACAACGGGCAAACCTGTCACCCCAGGCTGGTATAACGATATGTGATCGTTCTTTCAGCCATGGGATGAACGTAGAAGACTTAGAGACAAGACAATCCACTGTCCGTCTCCTCCAACAGCCCGTCAGAGACCAACGCCTTACAGCGAAGCACCGAGAAAGGTAACCAGCTGGCAGCCTCGCCCCTTAACTACCAGTGTTGGTAAGATATCTCCGTCTAGAGTTAACCTTCAGTATACCTCCGTCCTGCCGACTGGTTATAGGTCTAAAGTTGCTTACGCGGCCTCTTCCTGCTGTATTATAGCGGTAAGTAATTCAGTTTGAATTTATCGCGGACCTGGGCGTCCTTTGCCCGTAGTGCCACACGGGATCGGATATCTCAAGGTCATTTCACGAGTGGCATGACAGCAGGTGGCACGACAGTGGCATCCACCGCCGTTGCTTAGGAGACAGTCTATTTCCATAGTCTCCAGACTCCTTCAGCAATTAGTCAGAGTGCACAACAGATTGGCGTCGCCGAACGGTGCGCAAATCGTTCAGTTGCGCCAGGATGCAATCCCGCCAGGACAGACCGGTCCATCAGTGGTGAGGCCTGAGACGCGAGAGTCTTATTCGGGGTAGACTGCCGCACGAGGTGGGTTCTGAATAGGAGCTGAATTGTGAGTTGAGCCGATTCGATATTACTTACATACTAACATATTGTTTAAACAGTTTTACAACAGTTTTTTAACATGATTAACCATAGTGACAATTTTTAACATCATCAATTCGATATAACAGAGAAATTTACAGATTACATAATAGGTATGCTATAATAAATAGGAACTCATATATTACCAACCATAAAAATAATATTTATTTGAAAATACTACTGCCATCATGGATTATATAGTTTATTACATTAATAATAATCAATAATATTACTATAATAATATTACTATATAACAGATGTTAAACAACTACGTGGCCCAGCATTGGCAAACGTAAAGAAATGGTATTTAGGAAGTTTTAAAAGTTTTTTAGGGTCCCATCAAACTTGCAGAATGCAGATTTGCAGACGGCAATCTTGCAGACGGCATTCTTGCAGGCGGCAGTTTTGCAGAAGGCAATCTTGCAGAAGGCAGTTTTGCAAATGTCAAACTGACGTTTCGAGGGTCGGCATTTTTGCAGACGGCATTTTTGCAGAAAATGAAGTTAGAAGCAAAACATCGTATTTAAAATTTAGTGTTACCAGAGTAGAAATCGACAAAAGCCGCGTTTTCATATGTCAGGGTAGGGAAACCAGTCCACTTCTTTGAGTGTCCTCTCCATCGCGGATCTCAGCAATCAACTTTCGATTTTAGGGAAAGAAAAACCTAACCTTACCTAACCTAACAGAAAAACTTAAAACATTTTTTTTAATGTTTAGTTTTATGTACTGAATCATCCACTACAAGGATGCCGGTAATTAATGTCACTTCGATTTTAGGGAAAGAAAAACCTAACCTAACCTAACCTAACAGAAAAACTTAAAACATTTTTTTGTTTAGTTTGATGTACTGAATCATCCACTACAAGGATGCCGGTAATTAAAAGTGGAGAGGTAAAAATATTCACCACTTTAATTTACCCTGACATGATAATTTGCTACTTCTTTTTCTAAATTTAAAATTAATAACATATGACCGCTTTACTGCTTTATTTTTGGTTTGTAAAATAATATAAAATTATTAAGCTATTGCATAGCTTTTATCGCGGGCCTAGGCCAGCGCGGCGACCGAATGAATAAATTTCTTAACGAAAATGAATGATTTTAAACTGATAATTACGACTAAACGAGTACTGCTTACGATTCAAAAAAAATATATGTTAAACAAGAACATTTTTCTAATATTCTTAGCTTTGAATATTTTAGATTTTCTTTATATAACATACCATAATTAATTTGTGAAATTAGGTCTAACCGAACACAAAAACGACTACTACGCAAATACTATCTGGCGTATTATTATGAAACCTGCACCATTTTAAAGATAATTTAATTATCTATCTTTTTATCTACGATTTTTTTTGAATAATCCGTTTTTTTTTGCTTTATCGAATAAAAAATTCGTGCGCGGCGCTCTATCGGAAGACGTTTACATTATTCCGAATCATTTGCTTCCGCAGATGATTCGGAATAATTTCAATGTTTTCCGATAGAGCGCAGTTATCTGACATCAGAAAAAATAAATAATTTTAATTGCATAAGTTGTTAAAAATGCTATGTAATAGCTTTACCGCGGCAGTCCCCGAGTGCCACACGTATTGTTTTTTATTCATGTAATCATGTCCTAATGCGCCATTCTCAAACGTTGCTAACTTCGGGTTTGTATGCAAGTTTGCTTTCTGCAAGAATGCCGTCTGCAAAAATGCCGCCTGCAAGGTTGCCGCCTGCAAGGTTGCCGCCTGCAAGGTTGCCTCCTGCAAATCTGCCCTCAACAGATTTGGAACTGTCAAAAGTGACATTTGTGCAAGACTGCCGCATGCAAAACTGGCGCCCCCCGTTATATATCAGCGCTATCTTTGGGATATACTATGAACTTCTTTCGATATAATAGAAAATATGAATTATTCGATTGTGATACCATTACTTAAAGATTTTATTGAATTTACCATTGTGATAAGCGTAAATAGGCTAAAAAATATTATTTATTTGAAGAAACCGCCATATAACATTTTGATTTCCAAATGCTCAGTAAAGCGCCATCTTGTGTATTCTTAAACAACTACTTCAACTGTCATCCTTGTTTGTAAACAAAAGCAAACGTCAAAAAATCTTCATTTTGCGAGGTTATTGTTAACGAGTTATCTAATAAGCAGTATTGTTTTCGATTAATGTGTTACTAACATGTGATGTTGCTCAATGGCGGAGTTAATCGCTTTGTTATCTTATGGATGAACGGTAGAGGACATTTTTCGGTCGGAGAGGCTTGCTGATATCGTTTCGGAAAATGACAAACTTCCAGCCGACAGGTAATTTTTTCACTCTTTTTATAGTTGCAAACGTTATTTTTTATTGTTGCCAACAATTTTTGTGGAGTTGTTTAATAGTTTTTCGTATAATATCGATGTCCTGTCGATGACTTGAAGGTTATGTCACGCTCTTTAATTCTATGCTGTTTTTCACAATGGCCAAGAATGTACAATGGCCAAGAATGTGCCAAATATGCACATCTAGAGACGGGCAAAATTATCGCCTAGTTAGATGTGCTATTGGCAGGAAAAGTCATGTAAGATGTGTTAAACCTCTCATTATTAATTATTATAAGAAGCAAACGTTACATGAACAATGAACTGTATACGTAATCTAAGCAAGGGCCCATTAGCTACCCTTCGGGAGCTAATGGGCCCTTGCTGAGTTGGCCACGATGACCCATTCTGTTCAGGGTTGGTCACACTCACGGGTCAACACCCATCCGACGGCCTCCACGCTTGAAGTGCGAGCCTGGGTAGGACTCTGGCCTTATGGTTAGTTTACCCTAGGAATCAAACTTCTGGCGCTCCTGGACGGTCTGCACACCGTGTAAATTTGTTTATATCCTATTTATAATGTCAAAAAACCACGATAGTCTTCGATTTTATAAAGTAAGAACTCCTTGATTTTTGTAAATTTTACAATAGTTTTTGTTAAATAAATGTCAAATAAATATGCTACTGTGTTTTTACTTTTCAGAAGAACTAATATATGTTGATTTTTGTTAATGTTATTAAAACATATCTAAATAAATAACAATTGTATTGTGTTTTTCGTGACTTCCAAATTTAATAAAATATAAATATTGAAAAAATTAAAAAATCTAATTTAAATCAAATAAATCAGATTATCTGATTTTTTTGATTTTTTAAAAAAAATCATGATTTTTATCAACCTTGTTTTAAAGTCAATAAAATGCAATATACCTATTATTAGCCATTAGGAATTCTATATTTGCTTCCTTTCACTACCATTCTATATCATTTTAAGGGCCAGTTGTTTGATCCTTGGTAATATTCCCTATTTACAATAGTAATTATTACTAGAGTATTCAATATTGCCAGTTTTTAGCAAGCTCTTGGAAAAGGTTGTTTACGACCAGCTATATCAAGCTCTCGCTAGCTCGTTCACAGAGCACCAACACGGGTTTCTTAAAAATCGGTCGGTTGTTACAAACCTCGCTCATTTTACTGGTTATACTTTGGGACGTATGGATCGGCGTATTCAGGTGGACGCGATATATACTGACTTCTCAAAGGCCTTTGATCGTGTCAATCATGTTGAGCTAATAGCTCGTCTGTCGTCTATGGGCATACATGGAGATCTGTTAAGGTGGATAGCATCCTACGTTTTCAAGCGAAGGCAGGCCGTTGTCGTTGGTGGATTTAGATCTAGTTTCTTTGGCATTGAGTCTGGTGTTCCACAGGGATCCCATTTAGGGCCTTTGCTTTTTAATGTTTATATTAACGACATCGGTACTTGCTTTAATCACTGCGACTATCTCCTTTACGCAGATGATTTGAAAATCTTCATGGGAGTGAAGAACCATGGCGACTGTCAACTGATCCAGGAAGATCTGAATCGTTTCACTCGTTTTTGTGAACAGCGTAAACTTTCTGTAAATGTAGCTAAGTGCCATAAAATCTCATTTTCGCGAAATGTCAATATTATTAACTTTAAATATACAATTGGCAATGATGAAATTCTGGAAGTAGATCGAGTGCGTGATCTAGGAGTCATCTTAGATCGCAAGCTTTTAATGGATAAGCACATTGATTCAGTCGTCAACAGGGCTTACAGCACCCTCGGTTTTATCATGAGAGTTTGTAGACCTCTTAAAAACACTCATTCTTTGACAACGGTTTATGTTGCATACGTACGCAGCCTGCTTGAATTTGCTTCTAATATTTGGTCTCCACAGTATGCTACATACAAGCTGAGGATTGAGCGTATTCAAAAACGATTTATACGTCATCTAAATTACCACTTATTTTCCAAGGGCTTGTCGTACGCTGAAGGTCTGCAACGCTACGGTTTAGAGACATTAGAGGACCGGCGAGTAGTATCAGATATGTCATTTCTACATAAAATTGTTCATACTGGGTTGGACAGTTCATACCTCCTGAGTAGGGTGAGCATACGAGCGCCTTCCCGACTCGCACGTGGTCACTCAACTTTTTACGTACCAAGGTTCAACACTAACTATGGTTCCAATTCGTTATTGCCGCGCGTTATGCATGCATACAATGTATGCTTTAACGATATTGACATATTTAACCATCAGAATAGTCGATCCTTTGTTAAGGAGGTACGTGAAAAGCTGATTATCAGATCGGATTGAATTAGCATGCACAAGCACTCACAAGCACATTCGCACTACAGATACACACACCCACACACACATACATACACGCACACACACATACAAACACACACATACACACACTCACACATACACGCTCTCCATCACACAAACACACACTAACATCCATACACTGGCACCTAGCGATTTTAACTGTTACTTTTAAATTCTTTTTGGTTTTATTTATTTTGTATTGTTTAGCATATTTTGTAATCCTTATATAACAAATAATTTAAAACATCATTGGCTTTGTTACTGGTATATATATTATGCTTATACGTATTTTTTTATGCTGTATGTTTTTAAGAAAAATAAAATAAAATAAATAAAATTTCAAAATACTACAGTAAATAGGCTAGCTCGGCTGTTTGAACGTCAAAACTACCAAAGTAAAATCTTGATAGTAATTTGAGTTGCCAGCATGATAAACGACATATTCCACAGAATCGCATTTTCCCGACAGAATTCTAGCCTTATTTTATTTTCGATGCTGGCAATAAAGCGCCAAATGTCATATTGTTTCATCGCGCGTTGCCAAATGCCGCTGTTACGCCGATTTCGTGAACGCGTGCAAAAGGCATTTTATTGCTATAAATATTCGATCCTTTACGAAAATTTGCAAAACAGATGTCAGCGCTTAAAACTAGGAAAACCAGAACCGCAAATTACGTCAAATATTTTACCAATACAAAACCAATACCGCAAATTACGTAATTGGCGCACTACATGCAAATTATCTAATCTAATGAACAAATATTCAACAGTGACCGAGTATCGCATTTTGGCAAAGATGCGTTGACCATCTTTCGGAATCTGATAGAGAACTACCGTAACGTAATTCTTAATAAAAAAAACCACATCGTGTAAGCGTCGCACAGAAAGGCGCTGCTTGGAAGAAGCTAACAGAAGAGTCTAATGCTAACTTTGGCAAATCCTTTAGGACTGTCACACAGATCCCAATCCATTTCTAAATAACTATTTACAACGGTTATTATCAAAACACATATGACTGTTTTGCCGCAGACCACTGACAGCAACCCATGTATCAAGAAAACTGACACTACGCGCACGCTGAATCAGCTGATTCGGAGCCGCCATCTTGCGAAAGTAACTATTACCACTCGATATCGGCTGGTAAATTTTAGCTTACTATAGTAACTCGAATTACTATGGAATGGTGGTAACTCGCGATCAAACAACACTTTTTCGCAGAATTACTACCGATTTTAACTATTACCACAGATTTTTACTATTACCACGGATCAAACAACTGGCCCTAAGGCATTACCCGACTAGAAGTTGTAATAAAGTATCAATTGGAGACACTGGCTATACAAGGGTGGCTCATATCACCAAAGGTAGCCGTTATGACCGCTATTCAGCCATTATTCAGCATTATACAAGCCGTATCAAATGCGCCTATCCAGTCATATAACAGTCATATAAACGTTTATATGACCAATTATTGTGACTAAAAGCTGTAGGGATAACGTTGCCGTGACCGCTATATAGCCAATTTGTGCTACTTCGGTATTTGTAAATTTCAGAGCATCAGCACGTGCGATACAACCCACTGAAGGACGAGTGGGTGCTGGTTTCGCCCCACAGAATGAAGAGACCGTGGTCAGGGCAGACCGAGAAGGCCAAAGAGGACAAAAAGGAGGACCAAAGTGGTAACCCTCTGTGCCCAGGAGCCACCAGGGGCAACGGTGAGGTGAGTCGAGTCGTTCCTTTGAAATAGACGCCGCACTTGGTCCTGCATCTCCACTGCTCAATAGATAGTTCCAGGGCAGCGGCAAAAAGTGCAAGAATTTTGTAAAACCTGATACTTTCAGATCAGACAGTATTTTGACGATAGAATTAATAATAATAGTAATAAAAACTCTTTATTGACCGCAACGGATACAAAAGGCGGGCTTATTGCCATTCACGGCAATATCCGCCAGCCAACCAGCAGGTAGAAATTACGTTTGTTTTTTGCACAACATTTTTTTGAATATTTCATGTGTTTCAAAGAAAACGACATTATCCTACTACTATTATAAATGCGAAAGTTTCGTTGGAGGTAAACACTTCGTTGGCGGTAAACATTTTTACTTGTGATGAAATTATGAGTGTGGTTCGGTTAGTACTGAGTTCTATGATTTATTTCCTGACTGCCAAAAGGATGGTTATATTTTTATTGTTTGTATGTATGTGTTTGCGGAACTGTTGCGGACCGAAGTCTAGGGAGGGGGTATAATCAAACATTAACGCCGTCTGTTGGCGCTTAGTCGAGAAATGGAACGCGCCGCTTGAGCAACCCAACTGGGTTCTTCCACGGGCCGAGAAAGAGCAGTCATCGATTTTATCAGTCCTTGCCGAGAGTATTTGGGTGACACAACCGTTTTTTAAAATTATTTAAACTACCCCCTGCTATGTATAATTTACATCATACCACAAAAATCATGAATGAATATGTCGCTTTTATGAATGACCAATATGATTCCCACTCATAATTCTTCATTTTTTACTTATTCCTTCACAGTTTATACAGCTAGACTATGGAACCAGCACCCGTCAAAAATCAGAAACGCACCAACGGTTTCTACCTTTCAAGTGTCTCTGAAAAAGCATTTCATGTCCCTAAATTCCTAGTTATCCTAAGTATCATCCGACCCTCTCCTATCCTTCGCTTCTTGCGAATTATTCCAAATCCTAATTATATTTAAAAATAGCATTTTTGTTACTTGATTAATTTTTGTTATGTAATAAATAAATAAAATAAAATACAAACGGAGCTGCCATGGAATTCACCGACCGTAGTCGGGCCCATCATAATACTATTTTTTACACTTCTGGGGGGTTAGCGGTGGATTCCGGACTAACGACCGGCTGTGGTAGGTTTAGGACAGCTGTCTTGCCACATGTGAGCGTCCACCTTACCACCCATTCACTCCCTCTTCGAAGCTATAGAATTTGGGATGCGCAAATCGCGGTTTGAGATAATTTTTCTTGGAAAGACTTGATTATTTTTCTGGAAAGGCCAAGATCTTTAAAGAGGTGAAATAGAGATTTAGCTGGCAGGCCACGAGCGCCAACTTCCACCGCGTGAAGGTGAACAGTGAAGCCGTTCCGGGTTACGGCATTTGCAAGATCATGGTATTTATTTAATTTGTACTCGTGGTCTTTTGGGATATTTGATTCCCATGGAAAAGTAAATTCTACAATAAGGGCCACGTTCCGAGATAGAGAGTAAAGAGTTATATCTGGACGGAGGGCTGTGCATCCGAAACTTTCAGGTAGTTTATACTGCTTAGAGACCGAATCGACCTCCAGAATTCAATCTGAAGCTTTCTTAATTATTGAGAAAGGTTTTGTAGTCTTTTTGCCTTTAGAGCCATCCCGCACAAACTGCATTGGGGGTTTGGAGGATACTGTCAAACCCTTGTTGTATTTTAGGCAATAAGTCCGTCTTTTGTATGTGTATGTTTAATGTGCAATAAAGAATCTCTATCTATCTGTCTATCTATAAATTAAAAATAATTGCAGGTGAATCTAATGTACCAGTCGACGTTTGTCTTTGAGAACGACTTCCCCGCGATGCTGGAAGACGTGCCAAGCCCGCCCCAATCAGACGATCCGCTCTTCAAAATGGGCCCGGCTAAAGGAACTTGTCGGTGAGAATTTCATTCAATTTTGTTAAATTATCGAATTCCTTCTTCTTCTACGTCGTTCCCTTATTACCGAGGATCGTGGCCACTAGACAACAGTTTGTCTACGGGGCTCCTTCACTTCGACCTGTCGTCTGCATATGGCGGGTCGCAGATTGTATTGACCCTATTGTGTCTTCTTCGATGAGGTCGTTCCATCTGGCCGGTGATCTGCCTCTGCTTCTTCTTCCCTCCACTTGACCCCCGGAAAGCATTATCTCCAGATTCTCTGGTTTTCTCCTGGCAACATGACCGAAGAACTCTCTCACATACGGGGGAGAGCCTCACTTGAATGCCGAGTTCTTCCAGGACAAATTTGTTGGTGCGGCGTGCTGTCCATGGGATTCCTAGTGTTCTATCAGCGAAGAGTGTGTGAATTTTCGGATGCCTTTTGCATCAGGGCAAGTCCCCAGTGGACTGTAATAATATATGTAACTCACCCTCTTTCGTGGTCTACAGCACCCTTTATTTCAGCCAGGTTGGCCTCGGCAGTGGAGCTTCCTCGATTTTCCGGCTGCTGACTGACGACACTTTAACTTCTACGGCTTCGCGGCAATTAAAGCACATTTATTTTTCTAACTTGTATGTATTATCAAAATACTTATTATTAATGAATACTTTATGGGCTCATTGCCCTACGCTTACTTATACCCCGATTCTTCCACAGCCTTTCTAGCTTGCTCATGGCCGATCTTGCCATCTGGCTTCTGCGTGAGACCTCCTTTTCGCAGTTTCCGTCGTTGCATATCATGGAGCCCAGATAGACAAAGTCTTTCACAGCTGGAAGGTCACTCAGCTCGTTGGTGCGTTGCATGGTTCCAGCCCGGTCCACAAACATGAGTTTGGTCTTGCTGCGATTCATGTGCAGTCCATACTCCTTGCTTTCCTTCTCCACCCTGCGTAATAGGGTCGCCAACTCATTTTTATCGGCACCTATGATGGTCGTGTCGTCGGCGATTCTTAGGTTATTGATTCTGAGACCTCCAATGCGAATTCCACCCTCCCATTCGTCTAGGACTTTTCGACTCCCATCGAATTCCTAAGTAGATATAAATCATATTGTGTAATATTTCGTTTAAACTTTCAGAGTGATGTGTTTCCATCCAAATTCAGACGTCACTCTGCCACTGATGACTGTAGAGGAGAATAAAGCGGTTGTTGACAGGTATATACTATCACTGATTATGTAGGGTACTATCAGTACTACTCGGTGTTGCCTATATTATATCTGTGCGCAAATACCTATGTATACCAATTTTCATGGAAATCGCTTGAACAATATATAAGTTGGAGCTGAACCTTGAGTTGGACCGACCCAAAAACACAATGGATCTTATGGCCCAAGCTGCACGACATCGTTTGCTACTCGCTGTTTACAGAGAGTTTGGCGGTGTCGACTCCAACGGGCAAACCTATCACCCCAGCCTGGTATAACGATATTTGATCGTTCTTTCAGCCGTGGGATGAGCGTAGAAGACTTAGACAACTAGGGTTGTCGACTACAGCAGGCAAGCCCGTCACCTCAGGAAGTTTTAACGGTTAGTCGTTCTCTCTCCCTGCAGTGAGCGCAGAAGACTTGGACAAAACAGTCCACCGTCTAGCTCCGCCACAAACCCGTAAGAGACCAACGCCTTAACCGCAAGATAGCCAGGAGTGTTACCCGGCGGGCTGACACTCACGCCCTTACTTCCAATTGCGACCAGATTACTCCGGTCTCTCGATTGGTTATGAGTTCGAGGTCGCTTGCGCGGTCCTATACCTTACGAAGCGGTGAAACGGTGTATACCGAATCTATCACGGACCACGGCATCCTTTGCCCGGCTGTTCAGCCAGGATCGGGTAGCTGATGGTCGTTTCGAGAGCAGTCGCCGTAAGGTCTGCAACCAGCCCCGCTCTATAGGAAACAGTACTGCTTCCAGACTCCCCCGACTGTTAGTCAGAGTGCGCAATCGATTGGCTTATGCCGCACGGTGCGCAGACCGTCCAGGAGCGCCAGAAGGTTGATTCCCAGGTGAAACTAACTATAAGGCCAGAGTCCTACCCGGGCTCGCACTTCATGCGTGTAGGCCGTCGGATAGGTGTTGACCCGTGAGTGTGACCAACCCTGAAAAGAATAGGTCTTCGTGGCCAACTCAGCAAGGGCCCATTAACTCCCAGAAGACTTAGACAATGACAATCCACTATCTAGCCCGCGAGAGACCAACCCTTACAACCTTGCATCGGGTAGTTAACACAGTTACGGCCAGTTTTCTCCGCCCTCCCGTCTGGTTACAGGTTCGAAGTTGCTTACACGGTCCTCTCTCTTGTGTAGCGTTTATTCGGTGTCTACCGAATCTATCGCAGACCCTGACATCCTTTGCCCGGCTTTTAAACCGGTATCGGGTAGCCAAATGGTCGTTTCAAGAGCAGTTGCCGTAAGGTTAACAACTACCCTCGCTCTATCTATAGGAGACAGTACTGTTTCCAGACTACCCCGGCTGAAGCCGCATGGTGCGCAAACCATCCAGGAGCACCCGAAGGTTGACTCCTAGGGGAAACTGGCCCGAAGGCCAGAGTCCTACCCCAACTCGCACTTCTACGTGGAAGCCGCCGGATGGGTGTTGACCTGTGAGTATGACCGACCCTGAACACATGGGTCTTAGTGGGCAAATTGGAACAGGGCCCATTAGCATTAGCTCCCAGATTTACAGACAACTAGAGTTGTCAACTACAACGGGCAAACCCGTCACCTCAGGAAGTTGTAACGAAATGTATCATTTGTCTCCCGTGAGATGAGCGCAGAAGACTTAGGACAAAACAATCCACCGTCAAGCTCCGCCACCTACCCGTTAGAGAGCAACACTTTACGGCGAGGCTCCGGGAAAGGTAACCAGCGGGCAGCCTCGTCCCCTGACTACCAGTTTTAGCAGGATATCTCCGTCTGGAATTAACCTTCAGGATACCTCCGTCCTCCCGACTGGTTACTGGTCCGAAGTCGCTTACGCAACCTCTATCTGTTGTATTACAGCGGTAATTCAGTTAGAATTTATCGAGGACCTGGGCGTTCTTTGCCCGTATTGCCACACGGGATCGAGTGGCCCAAGGTCATTTCAAGAGTGGCATGACAACAGGTCAACATCCACCCCCGCTGCTTAGGAAACTGTATTTCCATATTCTCCAGACTCCTTCAGCAATTAGTCAGAATGCACAACCGATTGGCATCATCGACCAGTGCGCAAACCGTCCAGTGGCGCTGGGATGCACTCCCGCCGGGAGAAACCGGTCCACCAGCTCTGAGGCCTGAGACACGGGAGTCTTACCCGGGGTAGCCTTCCACTCGAGGAGGCTTCTGAATAGGAGCTGAATCATGAGTTGAGCCGATCCGAGAACAAAATGGATCTTGTGGCCCAAGCTGCACGAAACCGTTCACCACCGTTCACCAGTTTATACAGACAATGTCAGCTGATAGCTTTGGAAGAGTGCCATATACTAAGTAATGATCAGAATGACTTGAATTTTTTACAGTTTACATATGTCAAGGCCATCTATTGGACGGCGAAATAATTATTTTTGTACAGGTACCTTACTTCAATGAGGCCAGAAACTTTTTAAATGATCCTCGTATTTCAGATGGATAGAAGAGCAGCGTGATTTGGGCAAACGGTACACTTGGGTACAAATCTTCGAGAACAAAGGATCTGCCATGGGTTGCTCCAACCCCCACCCTCACTGCCAGATTTGGGCATCCAGTTTTCTACCAAACGAAGCTAGAATTAAAGACAGGTACGTTTTTAACGTACCTGTCTTTAATTCTAGCTTCGATATAGTACCGAATATTCATGGCATTAGTGATGCCATGAATATTCGGTACTATTTGGTATTCAGAGTATTCGGCCACTTTTTTTTAATATAAAGGTATTCGGCCAAATACTGCATATATTCTAGCTGGTTGCAAGGTGGCTTTGGATCAAGGACGGTACACTTACCGCCACGGCAAAGTCCTTGCTGTTATTCGCGAGGTAATTAGCCTCTCAGTGGCTCGTGCCAACAAGGGTTCCACAGTATCCTCCAAACCCCCAATACAGTTTGTGCAGGTTGGCTCTAAAGGCACAAAACATCTCACTGCTAAACCTTTCTCAATAATCGATAAAGCTTCAGATTGGATTATGGAGGTCGATTCGGTGTCTAAGCAGTATAAATTCCCTGAAAGTCTCGGATGCACAGCCCTACGTCCAGATATAACTCTTTACTCTTTATCTCGGAAGATGGTCCTTATCGTAGAATTAACTGTTCCATGGGAATCAAATATCCCAAAAGACCACGAGCACAAAATAAATAAATACCTACCATAATCTCGCAAATGCCGTCACCCGGAACGGCTTCACTGTTCACCTTCACGCGGTGGAAGTAGGCGCTCGTGGCCTGCCAGCTAAATCTTTGTTTCACCTTTTTAAAGATCTTGGTCTCTCCAGGAAAATAATCAACTCCTTTCTAGAAAAATTATCTGAAACTGCGATTTCTGCATCTCAAATTGGCTTCGAAGGGGGAGTGAATGGGTGGTAAGGTGAACGCTCACATGTGGCAAGACAGCTGTTCTAAACCTACCACAGCAGGTCGTTAGTCCGGAATCCACCGTTCACTGTGGCCTTTCGAGACTATGGTCCTACCCGTCGGACATCACCCCAGCAGGCTTACGGACTTGAATGAGGAGCAAAGGACGTCCCTCGCTCAAATTATCAAGAGACTAACGACAGTCTATGACAATCTCTTTGAGTGCACGTTCCCATACATCATGGGATGGCACGGTGAGTTTTCTTTTCTTTCATCCCATATCCCTTTAAGGCCCGATAGTGCACATTCGTTCATCATCAAATCAACTTCATGAGGCGAGACCCGCGCAAAGCGATCATGCATAAATTGCGCGATGCAATGAAACAATTTTAGCGCCGTTACCTTTTAAGCACCTCTTCCTCCGCTGTGCAAATAAAACATAGTTTTACAAAAAAAACTTTTGGGACTAAATGGGATATTCAACGCTTATATTTATCAATAATATACATCGGATTATTTGCAAATGCATAACATGCTATTTTTATAACATTATTGTATATTTTAGTACTTTCTCATCGATAGTGCTTATTTCAGTAGTTAAATAATGACAAGCAATTTCTGACGGTGCGCCTTATATATGGTGAAAGCTGATCAAGCTCTAAAAGTGTTTTACCCAAGCTTGCTTCCTGTCACCTGTCTAGCCCGCGGATTACATCGACTTGCGGAAGAGATCAGGAAAGAGTTCAAGAATGTCAAAAATTGATTTCTTCTACATAAAAAGTGTTTTTGAAAGCACCAACGCGAGTACAAGCATATAAAGAGCGACTGCCAAAACTAGCACTGCCCCCAGAGCCAGTATTAACGCGGTGGGGAACTTGGTTAAAAGATGTATTGTTTTATGCTGAGAATTTCGAGGCGTTAAAAGAATTGGTAGTTGTTAAATTTGAAAGTTCAGAGGACATTGCAATTAATTCAAGCCAGCAGGCATTTGAGGATCCTTCAATCAAGCAATATATTGCTCTTATCGCAACACATTTTAGCAATAATCGTTGAGAGATTAGAAACTAATAACCTTCCTCTGTGCAAGTCCTTAGAAATAATGGAAAAATGATTGATCAGAGTAACGCCCTTCCGAGTTCACTATCAGAAAAGGTCCGCAGCAAATTAAATGCTGTTCTATATAAAAACGCGGGTCTTGAAGGAATAAAGAAAGTTAACGCATATATCAACGGGCACGGCCAAACCCTGCCTGAAGAGGTTTCTGCAAAAATAGTGCCAAACTTCAAGTTCTGTCCAGTAACGTCAGTTGATGTAGAGAGGTCATTTTTGCCTACAAATGAATATTAAAAGAGAAACGTCACAAGGTTGCTCTAGAAAATCTTGAAAATTTTTTAATTGTGTTTAATGAAAAATATTTAAAGAATTACAAAATATAAATAATAATATGTATATTTTGTGAAAACATACATTAATTTTAATTATAAATAGCATCTTGATTGTGCATATTTTGTGTATATTTCGCCCTTTTTTAGTGCATATAAGCATGCATATTTTAGCACTGATAGTGCATATAATCCGATGACTAGTCATTAATATTATTATATTATACACTAGCAGCGTAAGGCTGATGCGTGTATATCATCATATCTATCATATCATATCATCATATCTATCATCTTATATCATCATATCTAGAGTGAACTTGTTTTGCTTTACCGGCTCACCAACGGACAAAAAACAAAGTATAGTAAACGCGCTAAAAAAATAATTGTGATAAAGATGGATATATAAATATAGCCCCTCCCCCTCCAGAGAGATGATTAGGACAAATTCCAGACTGAATTCTGTCTGTGTGTGTATTTCTCTACCTACCTCTCTACAACATACTCAATGACCCTACTTCACCCTCCTATCTCAAGGAGAATTTCCACCCTTTGGGAGGCCACGGTCTTCCACTTCGATCGAGCCGGGATAACACACTCGCCATTCCGATACATCATTCTTCTTGTTAAACGCACACTTTTACAGTCCATTCTGCTCGTTTATGGAATCAACTCCCTCGCTCTATCGGGCATGCACCTTCGTTGCATACTTTCAAAAAGTTGTTAAAGAAACATTTGTTTTTACACAGCCACTAACCAAATACCTCACCTTGACCTCTCCTTTATCCTTCCCTGGGCAACCTTAGCATATGTTACTGACATACCTATATATTTATATAAGTTTATTTTAAATTTAACTTTGTGTATTGTAAGGTGATAATTAGTAATTATTTTATCAAATGGTTGACTGTACGATATCGCAATCGCGATAAGTCCGCCATTTGTGGATAAATTGTCTTTTTTTTAAAACCAGTGGAATATTCAATAAGTTATGTTTTTATAGCACAATAAAGTTATTCTATTCTATTATATTCTATTATATTTACTCATCCGTTCATTCGTGCTTTGATTGCAGGTGCACCAACAGGACCAGACTATAGGGAAGGCGCTTCATCGGAGCCTCATTGGCTCCTCCATGCAATATACTATCCCCCGTTACTGAGAAGCGCGGCGGTCAAAAAGTTCATGGTCGGCTACGAGATGCTGAGTCAATCGCAGAGAGACCTCACTCCTGAACAAGCCGCTGCCAAACTCAGGTCCTGCTCTGATGAACTACATTACAAATGCAGGACATCATAGGGATAATAATATATTCAGTAAAAAAATATGTATAATAAAATTGTTGAAATATTAAATTTTATTTTATAACCACCCTAAACCTCATATCGCATAATCTTACTAAAATGTATAATTACAAATGTTACTTGAATCGTTACATAAAGTTGAAAGTTTATTTCAATTTAAAAAAAACCCGCAAGGGTAAAGAATTTAAAAGTAATGTATTATTTATTGCTATTGTATTATTAACTATTAATTATTAATTCACAACCATTTGTTTAACTTTTTGCATTTCATCATAATTTTAACTTAGGAATGGTTTAACTCACAGAGCCCCAATTGGCCGATATCGGCCACAACACGATACAGCGTGACGGCCCCGTTTTAATTCAATTTGTTTTATTTTATTATGTTTTACTATGTTAATATGTTTTATTTTAATTATGGGGACAGTGGTTTGGCAGTAATTAATGTTTTGGTGAGACAGTGTCATAATTCAATTTTTCAACTAATTTGTAATGGACATCACATTGTCAATCGGCTGAGGGGCCGAGGCCTGAAGGTTTATTAAGATATCACTTTTATCTGCTACTGTTTCTGTTTTTTATAAAAGGTTTTTTTCGTTTTCTGCAAATAACGGTTTTATGGAGGTTGCCGTTTTTGTTTTTATATGACACATATATCCGGCCTATGTACTAATTATAATACAGCACCAAAAAGCTTTAAAATTTAGCAATATGATAGGATTTAAAATCTAGCAAAATTTAAAAAATATACACAAACAATTAAATTGAATGTTAATAAAAAGTTTTAGTTATATAAAAAATTAAAAGTGAGAAAAAATAAAACTACCCACATTGGTATCCAATAGCGGTAGGTAGAATATCGTTTATATTGTTTATTAGCATTACTTTACCTACAACTAGATGGCCCAGCGCGCTTAAACGCTTGCCATACTTATATATAGCAGTCAAGTTCTTCAAAGTTTTAAATATTAAAAAAAAAAAACATTTTTAAAATCAAAAGTTGCATACCTGCTCGTACTGATTCAGACCCTTGAAGTAGGCCGGTTAATTAAAACTCACCCTTTATATTAGCATGCGTGCGGTAGCACCCCCTATAAACACATTTTCGAGGGTTGAAAACATGCCGTCGTACAAGTCATTCCCATGGCTGGCTTTCTAAGGGTTAAGCAGTGAAATAAGCAAATTATCGGGACGGGAAATATGATATAGCTGGCTTTGATATTGAAATTTGGATCTGGCGGTTTTTTAGGGAATCTAAGATCTGACTGTTTTGCTGACCTTAGGCTGTGATGTCACTAAAAACAGAGGAGTTCGAATTGTACGCCATTAATCGGCAGACAGAACAGTTAAATATCGTTAAAACTTCCTGAGGTGATGGGTCCGCCCGTTGTAGTTGACACCTCCAAGTACGCCATTATTCGCTATGAGAGTTTTTTAAATGATTGCATCGCTCTAATTGGAGGTACATTTATGGCAGCGCTTGAACACTATTTATCATGGAGGTAAAAATTGATAGTTAATTTTTCAGAATGTTTCCAGAAACTTTTAATCTTGTTCTTTTGCTGATCCCAAACCATTTATTTACCACAAACGGTAACTGCTGTGCCGCATCCACATGCTTGCCACAAACGCTTGGCAAGCAAACAAGTGTGTGGATGGCTAGCAAGAATTTTCCACAAGCTTTCTTTGATTTGCGAGCAAAAACCGACTCGGTCGGATCGGCGGCAAGCGCTTGTAAGCCTACACACGCCAAACCTGCTCCTGCTGCATCCAAACGCTTAATGCGAACCACTGCTACAAACGCTTGGCAAAAAAAAATGAAATCGAAATTAAAAAATCATTTTTTATCAAAATTATAATTTTCAAACAAATAAAATAAAATCGAAACACTTAAATAGAAAGCAACCTGTACATGTACGTGATTTGGCCAGCCATGATAGTAGCAGGTGCGCCGAAAAGTAATTCACTGCTTAACACAGCTTAATAGCAATGTGAACTAAACAGTAAATATTTTGAAATATGTATTAAGATATTGTTCTACAGCGATAGAAAGTGCTCTAACTCAATACAGGTAAATTGATTTTAAATTACTGTAAAAGGGGAATAAAGTAATTGGAAAAAAAAACATATTTTTAAAAAGCGTGGGTTGCTTGATATCAATTGTTATAAATATTTCATTGTGGTAGCTATTTTTAAATAGCTACCAGGGTTATTATAAAAATAAAGTAGAAAAGATCTCACGTTTTTTTAAATTAATATTTTTTTTTGTTGTCAATTACTTATGATACGACCAAATCTGGTTCTGAAACAATTATCCGTTGAGTATGATACGACCAGATCTGGTTCCGCGTTTTTTTCACTTCTTTGACGTTCTCATATTTATTCATAATTATCTAATTGTTTTACAAAATGATATTTCAATATTCTATATTCGAAATTTCAATGCAATCATTGTGCAGTTGTTCTTTTTATGATTGGTGTAGTAGTTTCGTAGTTATAGTACTTTAAGGTCGATGTCGCCGAAAATCCTGCAAAAGAGACAGATGCATCCATGAAAATACCCATTTACTCCAAGGGTTAAACTATTTATTAACCTCCAGTAATGGAGAGGCACTTCGAGAAGAAGAAGAAAAGTTACTGTACTTTCTATCGCTGTTAAACAATATTTTTATATTTCAAAATTGTTTTTTACTTGTTAATTCACATAGCTATTAAAAGCTGTTTTTTTTAGTTTTTAAACTATAATTTTATTTAAATAAGCTATTACATGTACCGTTGAAAGTAGGTAGTAAGACCATTGCATCGCTCGCTCTGGCTCGCATCATCGCTTTTGACGTTTGCCACATTTGCTATAACTACTGCCAGACCGCAAGTAGCAGTAAGGATATGACCGGCCCAGGTAAGTAGGGTGGTGTCGACCACAAGGGGTGAACCCGTCACCCCAGGCGTTGACACCGGTTCTCCTCGTTGTTACCGAAGTTAAGCAGCGTTGGCCGCAGTCAATACTGGGATGGGTGACCGCCTGAGTATTTGACTGCGTGATGCTATAAATGCCCACCTAGAAGATGTTGCCGAAATGCAACAAGGCGGGTTCCACGAAAAGGCATCAGCCTAGTGGGAAAAGAAAAAAAAACGATATGTGATAATTCTTTCAGCCGTGGTATGAACGTAGAGATAAGACAATCTACTGCCTAGCTCTGTCAACAAGGCTGTTAGAGGCCAATGCCTTACGACGAGGTACCGAAAAAAGATGCCCAGCAGGCAGCCTCTCCCCCTAACTACCAATTTTGGTAGGATATCTCCGTCTGGAGTCAACCTGCAGGTAGCCTCCGTCCTCCCTACTGTTTACGGGTCCTAAGTCAATTAAGTGGCCTCTATCTGTTGTATTACAGCGTGAGCGGTAATTCAATTTGAATCTATGGCCCAAGCTGAACGAAACCCTTTGCTTCCTAAACCGGCCCAGCACAGTAGGTAACTATAAGCGTCTTTTAACTCATCTTTCATTTTGGATATTATCTGGCTCATCTCCTGAATTCATTTACAGTGATCAACTTTCCATACACGTTTCATTTTTCGTCGCGTTAGGAATATTTATTAAATTCCTTTTTCTCTGATAATTTTTTTGCGAGATTATTTAGTAGATTTTTTATTGTGTTCTAGGGATAAAAAAAATAATAGCTTTCGTGGATTTAATATTTTTAATCAAGATATTTTTATTGTCATTTTAATTGTTAATTTATATAATAATATATACATGTAAGGGTCGATTTTATAGTTTCTTGATATTTCATTTTGAAATTAGTTTTATTGTTTCTTATTTCTTTTTAACGTGTTACACATAAAATTTTTATAATCATTAAATTTATATTTTCAGTATATTCTGTATATTTTTAAAATTATTTTAGATTATGAGTAATATAGGATCTGTATTGCATTATATAATAAGGGTATTTATTATTATTGTTATGATTTACATGCGTTTATTATTTTTATTATAAACCCATGTAACTCTTGCACTAATCACTTCCAACGGTAGTTTATTCAACATGTCCACCACTCTTTTTTGCAGAACGAGTTTTGTGCTGTGACCTCGAAGATTTGTGTTGACGTTGAATTTATTTGTAGGTATATATTTTTTAGCTCAGGTACATCTTAATAATTTGCGAGAATTGTATATATCCAATCTGGTCCATACGTTGTCTTCTTTGTGTATGAGTAGTCAGTCTAAGTAATTCCAAGCGATCTTCATAATTCCTATTCTCCAGGCCCACTGTCGTTTTGGTCGTTTTCGTTTTGGCGTTTTGGTAACTCCCTGTAGGCTGCCGATTTAAGGAAAGAATGATTTAATGAAACCTATACACAATTTGTTTTATAATTTGTATTATAATTTCCCTCTAGTTACTAAACTTGGTATGGTTAGATATATGAAAATATTATAATAAATTAATGACTTTGCTTTTGTATTTTTTGACTTAGTAGGTATCTGTCCATAGCGTAGTTCCGGTTGATATGTACCATTGATATTTAATCAAATTATTAATTCATTATTACCAAATCTTCATTCTTCCATTATTACCAAAACATCTTTAAATTTAAAAATTGAATGTCATATTTAATGATGTAAAAATAGTTATAATAATTTACGAAATAAGGCAAACTGAGAACTTTCCGGATTCCGTATTTATATTAGGTTGGCGTACATATCGCTATTAATATAAGGGTGGGGCCGTCCACATGTTAAGTAATCATCGTGGAACTAGGGAGTGGGGAGGGGAGGGTTGGAGCTAATGATTATGCTTGATTAAGTTGGGGGAGAGGGGGGGGGGGGGGTGCCCGTCCTGATTACGTAATCAGCATTGGTCACCGGATCGAGATTATTTTGGCCTAAACCTGCACGGAAATACCGAAGTGCCGCTCCGAAGATACCCCTTGGCGCTCCGCTGCACGCTCCAACTTGATCTTTGAAAGATTAATGTGGTTGCGTGGCGCTTCGACTATGGCGGATTTACACATGGAATTTCTAAGTACATATGCCAAAGCGTTTTCCCTGCTCTTAGGACCGTAGGCTCAACGGAGGCCGTCGAGGAGTGGAAGCAATTTGAAAACAAGTAAAAAAGGGCACGAAGGATCCGGAGCTCTGCCTCATTGTGGAAGAGTCGTCAAACGCTTTATAAACGCTGGGCTCACGATTTCCGAAATTCGGTTAATTACGTAATGGGAGTCAGAAGGGGGGGGGGGGCAGGCCGCTAATTACGTCTGTTGATATTGGGGACTGGGGGGGACAGGGAGGTCGAAAATACCAAAAACGTAATTACGTAATATGTGTGTGGTACGTGCAATTTGAAAAATGTTCGTCATTTAAAGTGTATACATGGAAAATAACTTATTTGAAGAAATACATTTTAATTTCCCGGCTCACCAACCGACCAGGAGGGAAAGTATTGTAAACGCGCGTTGAGTTGAAGACGGAAATACCCTTTTTGAACTCCCCTGAGACGATTACGATTATTTCCAGATTAAAGTTTGTTTGTGCGCCTGTCTGTGTGTCTGTATTCCTCCACAATAGTGCCCAAACGGTTAATCTCACTGAACTGAAAATTTGTATATATTCATCATTTGGTCATAGCAAGAGTTGAAAAGATTGTAGTTAAAATCGTTCTTTCAGAAATGGCATCGGTTATAATTATCTCCCTTAAAATGTTATTCTTAGAGGCTAGAAATTCGGTACACAAATGTCTAGTTGGACCGAAATCACATTGTAAAGTTTTGGTTGAAGTATCTTATATACAAGCCATACTAGAGTTGTCAACTACAACGACCGAACCCGTCACCTCAAGAAGTTTTAACTATAGTAGCTCGTTCTGTCAAACAAGAGGTGAGCGCAGAAGACTGTACCAAACAGTCCACCGTCTAGTTACGACACATGCCCGTAAGAAGCCAACGCATTACCTCGAAAAACCAGGTTAACCACCCAGTGGGCCTACACTCGCGCCCTTACTTCCAGTTGCAAAGATTACTTCGGTCTCCCGACTGGTTACAGGTTCGAGGTCGCTTTCGCTCTCCTCTCCTTACGTTGCGGTGATACGGTGTCTACCGAATCTATCGCGGACCACGGCGTCCTTTATCCGGCTTTCACACGGAATCGGCTAGCCGATTGGTCGTTTTAAGAGCAGTTGCCGTAAGGTAAACAACTACCCCCGCTCGTAGTATAGTAGACAGTCTAATTCCAGACACCCCCGGCTGTCGATCAGAATGCACAATCGATTGGCTTACGTCGCACGGTGCGCAAAATGTCTAGGAGTGCCCGAAGGTTGACTCCTAGAGGAGACTGACCCGCAGGCCAGCGTCCTACTTTGGCTCCCCCTTCTGCGTGGAGGCCGCCGGATGGGTGTTGAGCCGTGAGTATGACCGATCCTGAACGAATGGGTGTTCGTGGCCAACTCTAACAGGGCCAATTAGATCCCTGCTGATGAGGTACACAAAAAGGGGAGGGGGGGGGGGGAGGGCAATACTATCGCAACGTTTTCCTACTTCTACATTGAAGCATATGCATGAAAGATACATGCATGCCAAGTTTCATGCTTTCTGCCGGTTGGGAACCATAACTTCTATTTTTTTGAACTAAGGAGCCGACCTTTTACAACTTTTTATGTATTATTATTATTATTATTATGATAATATTTATGTATTTTTTTATATATATTTTATATAACTGCAAGACATGCTAATGTTAAATCATTGAAGTTGCCACGGCAACACTTACATACCTACCTTTTTTAAATATTCACATTGCAACACTGACAACAAATGTCAAACCAAAGCGACGTTTATTTTGTGTTAGCTGTTGCTTGTTATACAGTGTTACTTATCAAACTGATTCCTCCGTCTTTTCGATTGTTATTGATATCGCAATGGAGAAGCAGGATAATAATGAAAGTAATGCAGGTGTTAAAATTGAGGTTTTTGAAGTGGAGCTGTCAGACACGGGCGACGAACTCAGACAAAACATTCTATTGTTCGAAGAGGGTGAAACATGTATTATGAAATCAGAACGAAGCGATGCTGTGGAATCAGACGTCGAGGAAGAGGCAGAAGATGTAATTTTGACAGAGGTCAAAGTATTGGTGAAGAGATTAGTTGATTTCTCTTGCGTTGTTTGTGGCTTTAACATCGATACGAGTAAGCCGATGGGTTATTGGAAATGTCTGAAAGATATGGTGGAGTTGCTGTGCCATGTTTGCAGTAAAAAAATTGTGTGCGCGGAGTGTCACCGGGGGTTTAATTGTAAAAGCAAGATAAAAATACACATCGAAGGGGTGCATCTCAAGATAAAGAAATATAAATGCGGTAAATGTGACAAAGCTTTCACTCGAAGTGGTCATTTGAGCCAACATGTAAAATCAATCCACCGCCAATTGAAGTATTCGTGTCAGGAATGTGAGAAAGCTTATTCTCAACGCGGTCACTTGACTACACATATTAACTTCGTACACCGAAAATCAATTAATTTTAAATGTTGGATATGTGAGAAACCATTTCCAAGTCGAGCAACAGTTAAAAGACACCTCAACATGTTCCATCGCAAAATGAAGGAATTCAAATGTAAGCAATGCGAAAGCGCGTTCTTTGAACAAAATGCCTTAAAAGTACATACGAATACAGTCCACCTGAAGTTGAAGCCATTCGCCTGCAAGATATGCGAACAAAGCTTCTCAAGGCGAGGTAATTTAAATCGACACGTGAAGTCTGTTCATCAGTGAAGAATTATATTTGTGCTGAATGTAACTACGCATGCTCATACAAGCAACTTTTATTCGTTCAACACATTAACACAGTTCATATGAAACTAAAATCATTTATTTGTACGACATGTAAGCGTGCGTTTGGCCAAAGATGTCAATATAAAAAGCATGTAGGTACGTTGTGGGAGTTGTTCCTTTAGAAACACTCTAAAGCAGCGTTAGATTAACCGCATTTAAGGTCGGAAGTAATGTGTAATGTATTAATTGTAGGCTAGCTTCCTGTGCATGCATTGCGGGTCATATTTATGTTTTCGAGTATTTCTGTGAACTTTCGTGTGAACTCCGTTTTTCTTAACGTGAAAAAGTTGATGTGGGCTGATTGTAATTACCTACCCTTGCACGCGAAAAGAATTCGTAGTTTTTAAAACAAAAGTGTACGAAGTGTAAGCGTGTGCTTGGCATGAGAGATAAGGATAATTAATGATTTTGATTTTTTTAGAATAAAGAATGATTTAGATTTAAATTCATTAGGACGCCCTAATTTTTTTATGAAAATAATACCGATGTGCACAGTCTGGCCAATAAGAGTAGAAATCAATTGGACGTGGGGGGGGGGGGGATATTTTTATGTGGCAACACTAACCCTTATGACATATTTTTTCCCTCTTGGTTCAGTTTATGAAATTGCGTTCGTTTTGTAAGTAATTCTCGTTATTCATATTTGTTTTAAAATTGAACAATTTTCGAAACGGAGAAAGATAAGTCATTTTCAGTGTCTCAAAATGTACTTCTAGGTACATTTTGAGGTTAGAAACTCAAAATGTAGCTAGAAGTACCTTTAAAGGTTATGATTTGTTTAACATTTTTTATAGCTTACCCACAAATTGTTGGTACCTACCTCTCTTGATCGTTGTCAAAATTAATGATTATTTAACGGAAGCACGACTAAGGTATTTTCTTTTTCTTTCAATCTCATAATAATTCAAACGTCTATGTAGCGTGAAAGAATTAGTAACAGTGGAAAAACACTAGTCTGAGTAAAATACACCTCTTAGGAGGTTTTACTGAGCCAAATCCTTAGATTCTTTAATCTAACACTTACTGTGTTGCATTATAAATATTTTTTCCCAAAACGTAGCGTGTAGGTACGGTTTTCGGCCAGACTGTGTTTTGGAATTAGTTAAATGTTTTTACCGTAGATAAACCATAAGTATATTATGATAACTGATAATTGTGTTGTTTAAAAAGGCGGTATTTTATTAGGTTGCCTCTTCTTCTTTTACTATAATGCCTTTGTAACCTGTATGTATGTATATATCTTTCTATCTATCAATATAACGGAATCTTTTAAAATAAATTTCGCAATTTTTCTAACGTCTGAATGATCAGACATATGACATTGGAAATTTTGGATTTTTTTATTTTTAATATATTTTAATAATTACACAATATAATGGTTGATTTTTTTAGTTTCTTGATATTTGTTTTTTTACGTAGTTTTATATTTTTTCCATTTTATTCTAAATATTATTGCTTATTTTTTCCAAGTGTATTCTGTATATTTTTTTAAAATTATGCTAGTTTATGAGTAATATCAGATTGCTGTTTTTTATGCAATATTTTAATTAGTACGTAGGAATAAATGTGTATTATTATGATATTGTGCTATTATCAATATGATATTATTATGATATTATCAATATGATATTATTATTATGATGTTATCATTATGTTATTATATGATGTATCATTACGATATTAGAATTATAGATAGTATATTAATTGTAAATTCTATATCCTTTTGGGGTTTTTTGAATTAAAATTAATTTTGAACTTTGAACTTTATGTAACGATTCATGTAACATTTGCATTTATACGAGTACCTTGTATTATGATTATCGGATATGATGTTTAGAATAGTATGAATTAAAAAAAAATATTATAACAAGTTTACTATACTTTTTTTTTAAATAAATATATTATTATCTCTATTTATTTATTTATTTATTTATTTAATTTAACAATTCATTTACAAGTGCACAAGTATCACTAATAATCATATCAATAAAAAAAATATATATAATTAAAATTAAACTTAAAATTAAACACGGCCGATATGAGCATTAGCATTTAAGTACTGCTGCTGCCCAACTAAGTGCCAGGACTTGTTCCAGGGCAGCTAGCTCTCTAGTTTTTATATCACATATATTCGGCAATGAATAAAAAAAAAAAAAAAAGGAAAAGAAATATATATATTCCCGTCACCATTACAAATTATAACTAATAATCACTAACTAATGATCACAATAGGAAATAAAACACAAAAATAAATAATCGTGTTAATAAAATAAAAATAAAATAAAATGTCAAATGATATCAAAAAATAGTCACCAAAATTTATGAATAAGTAATAGTAATAAATAAAAATAAAAAAAGTCAAAGAAAATAATAATAATAATAAGAAATGTCAGGGATAATTGTCTATGATGTCTTACATTTGTAATATAGCTCATCAGGGCAGTAATTGAATTTGGCAGCGCCTTGTTCAGGAGTATAGTCTCTTTGCGATTGACTCAGCATCTCGTAGCCGACCATTAACTTTTTACAAGCTTTTATTTACCTTGCAATGTTTGTCAGTATGTTAGTCTGTTTAGGTCAACTTTTGCAAGCAGAATTAGAACCACTTCTTGTTATCCTATGAAATTGAAATTTCACATGTTGGTTCAGGTACGATGACAATGCATTTTTATATTAATCATGGCCTGATTCTGCACCCAGGATTGGCTCCCGACGAGGGGACACCTCAACGGTCAACAGCACTGACACGAAATTTTGTATTATACGCATTCAAGTATGGTAGACCGTTATAAGTTCATCACAACATTCTACTGACGAGGGCACTCCTCAACGGTTAACAGAACAGCTTGGAAATTTTGTACACGCATTCAATTATGATAGCCCGTTCTAAGTTTCAACATGACATGGCTGCTGTGCCCAAGGTTAGCTCCCGACGAAGGGACTCCTCAACGGTCAACAGAACAAACACGAAATTCTGTATAGCATTCAATTATGATATTAGTTCCTCTATGACATTGCTGCTGTACCCAGGGTTGGCTCGGGATAGAGCATTTTAATAAAAGCTTGTTTTTAAAAATGTGTTTTACTAATGTTTTGCTTGTTTCTAAAACTTGAGTTGAGGGAAACCTTGAGAGCCCGATATAAAAAACTTGAGTGTTGAGGGAGTGAAAATGACCAAATTGTCATAAGTTTTGAACTGTCAAATTTAAGTCTCCTTAACAACTTTCCTTCGTTCATTCCTAATCTCATTCAATTGAAAATCGAACTCCCTACCAAAATCGATATCCTTCTGGCGTCCAATTCCATTAAAATTTATCGAGTCATCGCTAAATTCATTAACCTAAATCATTTAGCCATTTAACCCATATTCCGAAATGCCTTCTGGGGGCGGCCACTTCCGTTCGCTGCTCCGGGATCGGACCCGCCTTGTGACGTCAGGCCGATGGAAATGCGGCCCCGTTGTCGAGGTTGGCTGTGGAAAAAGTCGCTGAATAGGGCGAGTTTTTGGCAGTAACTTGCGGTCAATGGACGACACATTCTCGGTGCGGCCGATGCCGGGGGAGGGACCTGCTCTCGGGGGGCGGTGGGGAGCGGCGCTGCCCCCAGAAGCACTTCTCTATTACCCTGACCCTTCTCCTTTTTCTTTCTCCAAAATATTCCCCTAATATTCTGTTATGTTTTTAGTCTCTATGTTGTCCTCTGTGTATGCAATTGTGATGTCCCTTCCTTTTTGTTTTGTTTGTAGGTACTAACATTAACAGTAGTCATCCTCCCGTCAACAATACATACAAACTGGCACAAAATCACCAGCACCCTAGCTGCGTGGAATTGCCACAAGGAAAATAAGAAGAAGAAGAAATTTAAGTGTGGTCTAGAGCTCACTTTGTCGGGTGTAAGTTTATGATTTGGCTGATTTTATAAGATGTATTGAAGACCAGGAATGATCTTCACGGAAACACTGTCGAAAGGCTTTTCGGTGTTTAGTAAAGACGTTTTCCTTATCTGTCAAGGTAACAATAACCATATCACTTAAAGTAGAACTTTTCTTCCAGGTCCACCTACTCTTCCAGGCCCAATGACTACACTGAGATAGGCAACGCTCCAGCGCATGCAATTGATAATAATCAAAATTCCAGGTTGTCAACTTTGTTACTCGCCATTTTTCATAGAGCATGAAGCAACTACATATGTGACAAACAGGTGTCGTCTCACAAAGATAAAATTAACGATGTCGCAAAAAAATTAAACCCAAATCCTCAATAAACCAAAGTGCTTTTCAGGGCTGCCACATGGATGTTCATTACAATTTCACATTTATATTCCCTTTTTCGTCTATCCACGATCCCTTTACCATTGTCAAATGTAGTATTGGAGAACAAAACGGCTGCCACCAACTTCCGTTATACAGATCAAATCCATATTATTTTGAGAAATATGCATATAATAAAATAAAGTAGCTAATGAGTTCATAATTATTATCCGCCAACCTAATCCGCTCCGTCTTTTCTCCAATACTGCTTGTGGGCCGGCTTCTTTCCTGGATAAGATGGCACGATGCTTTTTCCCAAGGCATACCGATGCGGCTTTCTCATCGGCGCTAAAGAAATTGGTATCGATATTTCGTGCAAAAGGCGAAAAGAAAGAATACGTAGAGGGAATCGATCGACCAACCAGCAGGAAATAAGCACCGACAGCTAGCAAACGTTGGGTACAACAACTAACTGTCGCACAGCGTTTTTTAGCCATAGATCACAATAATTTTGTTAAAAGACAAAAAATCTCTAGACCGTATAAAAGGAATAAATGTTTCAGTATTATTTGACTGTTTACAAGTGTGAGCTCTGTAAGCGCCTTAAACGCAATTAGAACCGTACCCTAAATCTCATAACATACCATTTGTTTGAAATACATATAATTTGTACCATTGCTTATAAAGGATTGTTGGTAATTCGACGTAATCTTGGCAAGAAGTGTTATGGGAGCCAATATGCGACAAATACCTCCCCCCCCCCCCGTGTTTTTGGTCGAAAATCAATAGTTTTCGAGAATTTCTGTTCTATTTCTTTTTCTTTAGTAACCCAGGATTTGAAATTAAGGCCTAAATTAATAAAACTATATACTTACGGAATGATTTTCACTTAATTTTTTTCGCAACTAACACTTTTACTAAACCAACAAAATCATAAAAATACTAAACAGCTACAAAATCAATAAAACTGTAGATGGTACATATTAGGTTGTGCAGCTACGATAGGGCTATCCCTCTAAGACTTCGAAATGCAGGTGGCGCTGATAGTATTGACGGTCAACCTATTAGCAAAATATTTGGCTATCTATAATAGCATTGATAGATAATGTTTTTTTATAAAGGACCGATTGTTTATAAAACCCCAATAATGGAGCCAACGATAACCATAACAACATTTAATTACTAGTGAAATCTATAGCTTTTTTTATAGACCTGGTTACATCCAGGGTATAATTCATTACATCAATTACAATCAATGATAATATGAAGAGATAACAAATAAGTCTATCTGAACATTAAAGTGCAGTAATCATTACTTATTAAAACCTGTATGCCAAATGAAACAATATCATCTGTATATAAATCATATTAAAGCAATAAGATTTTATTATTGTAATTTACATATATTACTATAATTTTACAGTGGGGGTAGTAGATCAGGTTGACCGGCATTTGGCGATTCGTCCTGTTACCAGAAACGAGAAAAAATACTACAAAAAATGATTTTCCATTTATTGGAGCAAGCACTGAAATGCATTTGTGTTGTACAAAAAAGGACGGTGTTTCAAATAACTTTAAATTTAGAGAAAGTGTAATCTCTAGATATTTAGAAAATTACCCTGCAGCAGAGTTATCATCCAAAGGGGGAAGACCATCAACCACCCCAATCCCTTTACGTCTAACTGGTAGACATTTTATTGGCGTTCCCCCTACCGCATGCAAACTGACTGCTGCAAGCTGTTGTGCTGTTTGCTGCTCCAAAGTAGATGAAAGAGGGATACAATCCTTGTAGCAGTGCAGTCCATAGCTATCCGTGGACTACGACTTTTTTGCGATTGGTTTGTATGAGAAGGGAATTGGTAATAAGTCATAATTCTAGAGCCTTTCATGAATTTAGCAGTTCACCTAGAAAGTGTAATTTAAAATTGGCCTAAGAAAATTAGTTGTATTAATTTTGTACACACAACAATCACTGGCTACCTCATTTTCAGAATGTTCCGAGATTAGGTCGATTGATATTTACATTCCATACAAATTATATTTGAAAAAATATTTAATAGATTATTACAAAAAATATTCGGCGACATTTTATGTTGACAACATCTGACTTGCAAAGGATGCAAAAAAGTGTCATAAATGGGGATGTGCAAAAATGTTGTGGTCGTAAACAAGAAAGATGTCATAAACATTAGTAAACAAGTATTGTTAATGAGGAATCAAATGAAAAAATGAGTTTTTGCCTACTTTTTGAATAATAACCTAAAGGTAGGGCGGTTAATACAGAGATGATGTTAAATTCTTAAATGACACGAGGCTTCGCGCAGAACTATAGTAGGTGGCGAACACAATAGATCAGCAATGGTCGCAGTGTTACATGGCTCATAAAGACATTAGAAAATCTCCACACAACAAATATGGTAGCCCTTTCTAAGTTTTACCATGACATAGCTGCTGCACCCAGGGTTGGCTCCCGACGAGGGGACTCCTCAATGGTCAACAGCACAGCACATTATACACGAAATTTTGTGTATGCATTCAAATACGACAGCCCGTTCTAAGTTTTACCAAGAAAGGACTGCAGCAAATAGAGTTGTCAACTACAACGGGCGAACCCGTCACCTCAGGAAGTTTTAACGATTAATCGTTCTATCTCCCTAGAAGTGAGCGCAGAAGACTTGGACAAAACAGTCCACCGTCAAGCTCCGCCACATGCCCGTAATAGGCCAACGCCTTAACCGCGAGATAATCGGGCCTACACTCACGCCCTTACTTCCAATTGCGACCAGATTACTCCGGTCTCTCGATTGGTTACGAGTTCGAGGTCGCTTGCGCGGTCCTCTTCCTTTCGAAGCGGTGAAACGATGTATACCGAATCTATCGCGTACCACGGCATCCTTTGCCCAGTTGTTCACCCGGGATCGGGTAGCCGATGGTCGTTTCAAGAGCAGTCGCCGTAAGGTCCGCAGCCACCCCCGCTCTATAGGAAACAGGACTGCTTCCAGACTCCCCCGCTTACGCCGCACGGTCCGCAGACCGTCCAGGAGCGCCATAGGATTGATTCCTAGGGGAAACTAGCCCTAAGGCCAGAGTCCTGCCCGGGCTCGCACTTCATGCGTAACACTCAAGCCCTTAAATTAGGTACTGCACTGACTAAAATACACTAAGTCCTAAAATTCGGGTCTATAAGTTCATTTTTTTACCGTTTTAGAATCCGATGTCACAAGGATTTACACGCGACGGGGTGCGTTCTTAAACATTTGTTCGTTCAGTTCTCGTCCTAACGTCGCGCGCGCCGGTCGTTCCTCTTGCAAATCAGGCTTATTTTGTATCAAACAAAGTACGCTCTTTCGCATTTTTTTATAAATTCTTTTTGAATAAAAGCATTCAAAATCGAAATATAAAAAAAAACATATCAGCGTTGCCTACATAAAATACGCATTTTGGGAGACGGTACTGAGACATGTCCCTAGGCCCTAGATTATTTGGTCTTACTATTCTAACATTGCTGTGTTGCAACATAATTAATTTTCTTCAGTATTAAGGATCTACTCTTTTTTGTCAGACTGTACCTTGTCTTGTTGCGCATCAATACAAATTATATGTAAATAAATACAGAAATACTTAAATTATAACGATTGTTTAGAAAAAGTTGTCTTTAATATACGAGTTATTTACATTCTGGCCACTACATAAAAGACACTAATTCGATATAGGAAACATATTTTGATGTGGCAACACTTACCTTTATGTCGGTTGAATTGGGTCCTGTTCGTTCAGTTTATGAAATTGCATTGATATTGTAAATAATTCTCATTATTCTTTTGCGTTACAATTAAACAAAACTGTTAGATACGGAGCTAGAGAATTAGTTTTCAGTGTCTTAAAATGTACTTTTAGGTAAATTTTGAGGTTGTGTTTTGTTTGACTTTTCACTATAGTTTAACGACCTGTCTCTGAGTACATTACGCCTCTTGGGAGACGGTACTGAGATATGAGACCTTCTACTTGATTATTCAGATGTTGCCTTTCTCGACATCGAGGAAGATTAGCCACCAAGGTAGAATGGCTGCGAAATGTCTGCATTGTATTCATTTATGACCTAAGAAAATTTGACCATATTACGAAGTACAGAAGGAGATTTCACTGGCTTACGACCCATGAAAGGAGAGATGAGAGAGTCCTAGGTTTGCTTTTCAGAATCCTGAAGTGGGCCGCTCCGAACTATCTTATAAGTCGGTTCAAACCCCTATCTTCTCACGGGCGCCCTCTGAGATCTGAAGACAACCTACTGCTCTCGATCCCTGTACACAGTTGTGATTTCTTCTCGCACTCCTTCTCCACAAGCGGAGCCCGTCTCTGGAATGCTTCACCCGCACATATGTATAAGGATAGCACCGAGTTTGTTCTGCTTTAAACGAAGGCTCGAAGAACACTTGCAACCACGCTCATAAACTTTTCCCTATTTTTCCCTATTTTCCCCTCCCTATTGCGTCCCCTGCGTCATTATAGGTCTATTATTTGTTTTCTTTTTAAATTCATTGTTTTTTCCTTATGCTGAATGGTAATGTTTAAATTGCCTAGTTTATCTTATTTTTACCGCATAACATGTAGTTCCATTAGGTTAAGGTTAGCTGTAAGATATTGCTTTTGGGCAATAAGCTCGCCTTTTTGATGAAACAAATAAAGCGTGTTATTATTATATCAATAGATTTTTTAGTCTTACTCTTTTCACATTACTGTTTCAATTAAAAAAAAATCCCAAAACGTAGGGTCTGCTCCTACTGGCCAGACTGTACTGTCCTACCTACAACTTCAAACAAATATCATCGTGTATAAGAATTGCGCTTAAAGAGCCCAAAACCTGTAAACTGTTAAAAGCATACTGAAACGTCATGGTGACGTATTCAGCGATATCACAGTTCGGACCTGGCACGAGCACCTTAAATTTTACCTACATTTAAGTATTCATTAGGCTAAGAAGCTTTCGAAACTTTGCTGCCAGTTTATATATTATTAAAAAACTCGCAAAAAAACTGCGTAATTATGGACTATCCAAATAATAACTTAATTTTGTACTTATTATTAAAATTCTACAAGTACCTAGTGTGTTTCTTGGTCACAGGTATTAAAGCGTATTTTTAAATTTTATTTTATAAACATTATTTTATCATCTTTTAAAAACATTTCAGTAATCAAATAAGCCTTATAATCGTAAATCAGTACTGCCATCTGCCGGATTCGATACGGTCTCTGCAATCATGGCAACGTTGCGTTGTATACGGCGGGAGGTTCATTTCTATGTTACGCGTTTTCGCCGGCGCCCACTAGGACCAGCTCTACTGCAAAAATAAATACAACATACCGTTTGTGGTAGATGATATGGTTTGTATTAGCCCAATAACAATATAAAATTTCTGGACATATTCTAAAAAAAGTAAATAACAACGTTTAACCATCTGTCTAATTAGTTTTACTACCTAGATAGTAGTGACATTTTCAACAATAATTACATATATTATTAAATGCGTTTAATACTAAAAGGCGAGCATATTGCCTAAAGACAATGTTCCAAAACTGACCCGTATTTATTTGCAAACATTCTTCGCAGACAATGACTAAATTAAGCCAATATGTACAGTAGGGCGGTGTCGAGTACAACGGGCAGACCTGTCATACCAGGCTTGTATAACGATATTATGTGGTCGTTCTTTTTGCCGTGAGACGAGACAGCCTTAGAGGCAAAACAAATCTACTGTCTTGCCTTGCCAATAAGCCTGTTAGAGGCCAACTCCTTACGACGACGCACCGGGAAAGGTACCCAGCGGGCAGCCTCGCCCCTTAAATACCAGTTTTGGAAGGATATCTCCATCTGAAACTAACCTCCAGCATACCTCCGACGGGTTACGGGTCCGAAGTCGCTTACGCGGCCTCTATCTGTTGTATTACAGCGGTAATTCAATTTGAATTTATCACGGACCTGGGCATCCTTTGTTCGTAGTGCCACACGGGGTCATCTCAAGTTCAATTAATCATTTTAGTAAATCGTCTTTCTTCCGTTTCATCGTGAACTAACACTTATCGGAAAATAGTTCAAGCCGACGAGATAGAGCAGTGCGTTAAAGCGTGATGTAAAGTGAACGATCGTATCTTTTTCCGCACTAAAACTACTTGCTAAACATAAAAACACCAGAATTAGTTTGAAAACATTTCGGTTGACCTTAGATTATGCCGCTGTATTTTTGATTGCTAGTTTTGTGCTGGTAAAGCGAACAACCGTTTATTTTATATGTCGCTTAAACATATAGGGCCCTATTGCGTTTCTTCGTGAACTAAAATAGGAACTTAGTTCAACTGAACGAGACAGAGCAATACGAAATGATCCGTCGTCGATTTTCCCGCACCAAAACTACCTGTCGAACCTAAAAGTAGACGCCTGAATAAGTTTGAAATCATTTTGTGCGGTGTTAGATTTAGCAGGTGTATCTTTAGTGGGTAGTTTTAATCCGTAAAAGTGACAACCGTTTTTTTCACATTCCGCTCTGACGTACTGCTCCGTCTCGTTCACACGAACTAATTTCCGATTTTAATTCAAGAGAAACGCAATCGAGCCCATTGTCCTATCTCGGTGGCATGAAGTAATTCCGATTTTAGTTCACGGAGAAACTCAATCGGGACAAATATCAGTGGTTCATCAACGTGAACTACGCTATGGGGCAGATAGGTAAAATTTATTTATTTCATTATCAAATTACATACCTAATATTACACAGGAAAAAAAACCATTACTTTCTAATTAAATCAAGCGACAAGTTGATTCATCCCAATCCCAAGCAACCCGAGGAACGTCAAACATCTAACTAGGCTTACGCCGATACAATACGCGCACAAAATATTGCAAAATGAAATAAAAATACAAAAACCAAGTGACTAATATATTATTACCTTTAATATATCTAACAACACCAAGTTTAGGTCTTAAGTTAAATTACATTAACATTTGTGCACATTTTTCCTTCAATCTGTCTTCTGGATATTTACACTTTGGCAAAGATCGTTTCCAGTACGGAACAGCTTTTCCGTATGGCGCTAGACCGACGAAAGTATTCAGAGCTAACGGATAACCTCCAGTAATAGAGAGGCACTTCGAGAAGAAGAAGAAAAATCGTTGCAATGAAAATGTGCGTATTGTGACATGTACTATAGATACAAATTGGATGACTTAAGTACAACAAAATCAATTGCTTTCAATACAAAACAAATATAGAAATCGGTTTAAAGTTGATTAAAAAAAATGTATTTAAATACGGATTTCAATGCTGCTAGTAATCCAGTCATAGTGGGAAGAGCTTCTAGATCGCTGCCTTGGGTGGGACATGGGAAACGTGGTTGGTGACCACGCAAGGAATGCCATCATTAGCAGGATTAAGTGCGAGTAAACGGCCCAGTTGCCATGGAGTGGAGCGTTGTCGTCTTTCAGAATCGCCATCGTGTCTGCTGCCAACTGAACGGGCCTTTCGAGTTTCCATTTAAGCCTTCGCTGGAGTGTAATTAGATAGTCCTACGTGTTTGCAAACGAAGGACTTCGAATAGTCTGCTTGAGGCCAAACAGAGAATTCGAAGCCTGAGAATGCGGTAGGTAGTCGTTCGAAGTCCGTTAGCCACCCAATCACTTGTGAAAGACGGGCAAAGAACACCACGGTACGAGAGAAATTCGAACTGAATTACTGCTAACACCAGGTAGAGGCCGCGAAAGCAACTTCGAACTTGTGACCAGACTGGGGAACGGAGAAATTCGGCCAAATCTGTTAGTGAGGGCGTAAAGCAGCCCGCTGTTTTCGCCGTTTTGAAGTGATTAGTGCAAACTCTATCACTCAATTTAAAAACAGACTGGACTTTTATCTAAAAAATTGTTAATATTGTGTATGGCTAGCTTTACAACATCAGATTTGGACTTGCCATTAAAGCAGGCTGTCCAGAATAAATAATAATAACAATAATTAATACCATTATTATGTAGTGCAAAACTGGCACTACATAATAATGGTATGCGAATGGTGCGGTCTGGCACTACGGTTAACACAAAGGTTGCAACCTTTGTGTAGCAAACATCTGGAGCAAGCGACGCAGACAAGCCACATCTGGAACAAGCGACGCAGACAAGCCACATCTGGAGCAAGCGACAATTAAAATACTGGAGCAAACGACACGTGTGAAGCGGCCGCAGAGCGCAATGCATCTAATACCCGATTATTTTAATAAAGATAACAAAATATAAACTAATAATATTCGATATATAAACTTTACAAACGCAAATAACTACATTATTAACCCATACTTTCTTAACGTTAAAATCCTTAAAATAATTCAAGATTATAGGCATCGGTATTAAAATCGTAATAGCTTAATATATAAATTAGGGTTAAGGTTAACCTGACGATGTTGTGTCGTTTCCAAGAGCAATTCCCAGAATTTATATGTCGTTTAAAGTCCCCGTTCATGCCAGATTCCATTTCGTACAAATATATTATTTAAATTTCCTTTTTAAAACAAAGCAAGCGTTAATACATTCAGCGCACATAAACTTCATCACTTTAAGATGAACAGTGTTCACTCGAAAGTTCACAGAGACACTCGAAAGCAAAAAACATAATGACGCACTCAGGCAGGTAGCCTACGATACATTACACATTACTACCGAGACTGATCGAGGTTAATCTGACTCTGCTGTTGAGTATTTTTCAATAAACATCTCCCAGAACGCACGTGTTTATTATAATGACCTCTTTGGCCAAAGGCATGCTTACATTTCGTACAAATAAATGGTTTTAGTATCATATGAACTGTGTTAATGTGTTGAACTAAATGATTCTTTAGTGAGCATGCGTGGTTACATTCAGCACAAATATAATTCTTCACTTTAAGATGAACAGAATTCATGTGTTGATTTAAAGTACCTCGCCTTGAGAAGCTATGTTTGCATATCTTGCAGGCGAATGGCTTCAACTTCAGGTGGACTGAATTCGTATGTACTTTTAAGTCACTTTGATTAAAGAAAGCGCTTTCGCATTGCTTACATTTAAATTCCTTCATTTTGCGATGGACCATGTTAAGGTGTATTTTAACATTTGCTCGACTTGGAAATGGTTTCTCACATATCCAACATTTAAAATTCATTGATTTTCGGTGTACGAAGTTAATATGTGTAGTTAATTGTCTGCGTTGAGAATAAGCTTTATTACATTCCTGACACGAATACTTCAATTGACGGTGGATTGATTTTATATGTTGGCTCAAATTACCACATTGAGTGAAAGCTTTGTCACATATACCGCATTTATATTTCTTTATCCTGAGATGCTCCCCTTCGATGTGTCCTTTTAAATGGTGCTTATGAGCAAATCCACGGTAACACACCGCGCACACAAATTTCTTACTGCAAACATGGCACAGCAACTCTACCATATCTTTCAGACATTTCCAATAACCCATCGGCTTACTCGTATCGATGTTACAGCCACAAACAACACAAGAGAAATTAATTAATCTCTTTACCAATACTTTGACCTCTACCAAAACGACATATTCTGCCTCTTCATCCACGTCTGATTCCACGGCATCGCTTTTTTCTGTCTTGACAAAACATGTTTCATCTTCTTCGAACAATAGAATGTTTAGTCTGAGTTCATCGGCCGCGTCTGACTGCTCTACTTTAAAAACCTCAATTTTAACATCCTGCTTCTCCATTGCGGTATCAATCGAAAACTCGGAGGAATCAGTTTGATAAGTAACACTGTATAACAAGTAGGTAACAGTTAACACAAAATAAACATCGCTTTGGTTTGACATTTGTTGTCAGTGTTGCAATGTGAATATTTAAAAATGTAAGTATGTAAGTTTTGCCGTGGCAAGTTAAATGGTATAACATTGGCATGTCTTGCAAATATGTAAATTGTACCTATATAAATCAATACACAAAGATTTTCTAAATAATAATAATAATAATACATAAAAAGATGTAATAAAGAGGCTCCTTAGCTCAAAAAAATATAAGTTATGGTCCCAATCGGCAGAAAGCATGAAACTTGGCATGCTTGTTGCTTTCATGTATATGCTTCAATGTAGAAGTAGGAAAACGTTGCAATAGTATTGGTCCCCCCCCCCCCCCTTCCCCCTTTGGTGTACCTCATCAGTTTTTGTGTACCTACCAGCATCAGCGTTCAGTATCAGTCATACTCACGGATCAACTCCCATTCTGCGGCCTCCACGCAGAAGGGAGAGCGAGAGTAGGACGCTGGTCTTCAATAGGAGTCAACCTTCAGGCGCTCCTCGACGGTTTGCGCACCGTGCGGCGTAAGCCAATCGATTGTGCATTTTGACCGACAGCCGGGAGTGCCTGGCATTAGACTGTCTCATATAAAGCGGGGGTAGTTGTTTACCTTACGTCAACTACTCTTAAAACGAACAATCGGCTACTCGATTCCGGGTGAAAGCCGGATAAAGGACGCCGTGGTCCGCGATAAATTCGGTAGACACCGTATCACTGCTACGTAAGGGAGAGGGCCGCGAAAGCGACCTAGAACCTGTAAACATTGGGGAGACCGGAATAATCTGGTTGCAACTGGAAGTAAGGGCGCGAGTGTCGGCCCGCTGGGTGATTAACCTGGTTATCTCGAGGTAAGGCGGTGGCTTCTTACCTACTTGTGGCGTAACTAGACGGTGGACTGTTATGTCCAAAGTCTTCTGTGCTCACCTCACGGGAGACAGAACGATCTAATATCGTTAAAACACCCTGACGTGACGGGTTCGCCCGTTGTAGGTGACAACTCTAGTATGGATTGTATATGAAATACTCAAACCAAAATTACACAATGTGAATTCGGTCCAAGAAGACATTTGTGTACATATGGGCCCGATTGCGTTTCTTTGTGAACTAAAACTAAAATAAGTCCAAGCGAACGAGACAGAGCTATACGTTAGAGCGGATTATGAAACGAACGATCGTCGATAAATACTACCTGCCGAACTTATACTCGTCCGAATAAATTCGAGCATATTTCGTGTGGTGTAAGATTTGACCTTGGCGCGCAGTTTTAATGCGAAAAAGAAACAGCCGGTCATCTCACACTCCGCTCTAGCGTATTGCCCCGTCTCGTTCACACGGACTAATTTCCGATTTTAGTTCAAAAAGAAACGCAATCGAGCCCAATTTCTAGTCTCTAAGAGCAATATTTTGGGCGCTATCGTGGAGGAATACAGATACACAGACAGACTTTTTTTGGAAATAGTCTTAATCCTCTCAGTGGGGTTCAAAAAGGATATTTTCTTCTTCAACTCAAAAAAAATTATTTTGCGCGTTCACAATACTTTCCCTACTGGCCGGTTGGTGAGCCGGGAAATCAAAATGTTTTTCTTCAATTAAGAGTTTTTCCATGTATAAACTCTAAATAACGAACCTTTTTTAAATTGCACGTAGCACACACCGGGGCCGGCCACATATTACGTAATTACGTTTTTGGTATTTTCGACACCCCCCCCCCCCTCCCCATCCCCCATGTCAACAGACGTAATCAGCTCAGTTGCCACCCCTCCTTCCGACCCCGATTACGTAATCAACGGAATTTGCGGAAATTTTGATAAATCGTGAACCCAGCGTTCGTAAATGGTTTGACGACTCTTCCACAATGAGGCAGAGCTCCAGATCCTTCATGCACTTTTTTAAGCTATTGCATAGCTTTTATCGCGGGCCTAGGCCAGCGCGGCGACCGAATGAAGAAATTTCTTAAGTTGAGAAAATCACAATGTTCTATTCTAAAACTCATAAAAATCATATAAATATGTACCTGTAGGTACGATAGTTTCTAATGACTACGTAAGTTGTGAATAAGGCAATGTTTTCATAATTCTTCAATGTTTTTAAATTGATAATAACACAACTTTGACGTAGATTTTTTCTCAATGGCAGATTATAGGTTTGAGAAAAACTCAAACTATAATTGTCAAAACCGCAACGTTTATTTTCTACAGTGTTGGCGGTTCCTACGTTGTCAATCCCGTCCCGACACGCTCTTTGCGACGCTATCCACAGCCGGCGGAAACTCCCATATAAGCCTCATTTTGTATGGAGACTCAAGCTTTGTGACAACACGCGCGCACACGTACGCGGTTGCGGCTGCTGCCATTGTGCAACTACAGTGTAATCGACCCAAAAGTGACCCGTGTATTGACAGAACTGTCATGGCGTAATGTCGGAATGACGCAGCGGCGGTGGTCTGTTTACGTAAATTTTTGGAGGAGTTTCGCGCATAAAGTGGCTGAAAATTGCTGGACCTCCACACAGGATGTGTCTCGTGTGTAAGGTGTAGTTGATAAGTTGTAAGAAACCCGGAAAACGTAAAGACTATGTTTTATGTGCGTTTTCCCCAAAGGACCAAAACAGGTGAGTTTCACTCTTTCCTATACCAAATCGGGTTTCTTTTAACGTATATGAGCTGTAGAATCGTGGCAACTGATATTAGTGGATTAAGTGCGTAAGAATCATCGTTTTTAATAATTCTAGTATTTTGAGGTTCTTCTTCTTCTTCTTTTTTCTTTTTGGCAATCCACCCAATGAGGGTGATTTCTGCCAGGTGGTTATTATTTAATTTAATTTGGGAACTTTATTGTTAGTAGGACAGCACTGAAACAAACAGACACAAAACATATAACAATGGAAACAGTAGGAACTAGTATATTATGGAATGGAATAATGTTACTAAAGGGAAATGTGGTTGAGGGAAATAAATTTACAGAGGATTTTGAGGACTTTTGGAGAGTTAAGGGAGAGGAGATGGTCCACACACAGTGGGAGTTGAATTTTGAGGGCTATAAGGTCCGAGACGAAATTAGGATAGTTGTTGTTAAATGGGCAGTTAAAAAAGAGGTGGTCAGCAGTGCAGACTGCATGACCGCAATCGCATTGGGGGGACGGGAGGACGTGTATCCTATAGAGGTGAGCGGGGGTGCAGCTGTGGCCAATACGCAATCTGCAAATGACTGCTATTTCCTTGCGGCTAAGTGGCTGATGATGGAACCATGGCTTAGGTCGGATCCCCGGCTGTAAGGTGGAGTACCTTTGCGCCTTGATTTTGGATGACAGACGCCACCTCTGTGTCCATTTGTGGGATAACTGGGAATCAAGGGTGGGGAAGAGATCAGGGGGGGGCAGGCGAATGCCGCCCGCAGCGCCGAGCGTACGGGCCGCATTCGCCAGCTCGTCCGCCCTCTCATTTCCCCTAATACCTGTGTGTCCTGGGATCCAACAGAGGATCACCCGAAAGTCGGCCGACTCCAGATTAAAGCACTTTAAACGTATATCATTCTCAATGTGGGATGGCTTGTTGTTTAGGGAGGGGAAGCTCAGTTTTTGTAAAAGACTGAGAGAGTCTGTGAATACGACTGTTTTTCCTAACTGAGCTGACTCTATATACTCCAACGCCTTTAGAACTGCCACGCTCTCCGCTGTATAGATTGACGCTGCGCTTGGCAGCTGGACCATGATATGGTGGTCGATATTGTCGTGATATACGGCAGCCCCGACATAATGTCCTTCGTCGGTTTTAGAGCCGTCCGTAAAAATGTAGCTCCAGCCTGGCCAATTTTCGGAAATGAGGGCGTTGAATAGGGGGTTGTTGTCAACCTGGTGATCATCCCGGTTGTTTTTGGTTGGAAGGGTTGACTGGTGAAATATTTGGGGGGTCCTCAACCTTTCCTCCAGTGAGAGGAAAAAGTTGGGGGGGACCGTGTGGCGATAGATCATTGATGAGTGACGATTAAGAAGACGGTGGCTCTTACAGAGAAAAGGCAATTTGGCAATAGGGGTGGCAGCAGCAGACAGCTGTGACGATAGAATTGTGAATTTGGGGATAAGGGGGTGAGTAGTCATGCCCAAGCGTTTCAAGTAAAATCTGTCAGCTAGGAGTTGACACCTAAGGTCGACAGGGGGTTCAGAGGCTTCGATCTGGAGAGCGTTGGTGGGGGAGCTCTTCATCGCTCCTAGTATAAGACGAAGTCCTTTAAACTGGAGGGAGTCCAGTTTTTGTTGGCGAGCCTTTGAGAGAGGGTAGGTGACAAAGGTGGCATAGTCGATTTGCGACCTAACAAGTGCATTGTAGAGAAGTCTGACTGTAGTAGGGTGTGAACCCCACCACACTCCACATGTCGCTTTTACGATGTTTAGATTTTTTTCACCTCGAGAGGCCACCTTGTCAATGTAGGTTGTCCACAACAGCTTGCAGTCGAGGGTAACACCCAAGAAGGTCGCTTGCGAACTAACTGGGATAGACGTAGTGTTGTACTCTACACTGATATTGGGGGGGATTCTACGCCTGGAGAAAACTACAGCGGTGCTCTTCGGAGGAGATATTTCTAATCCAGACTCCAGGAGGAATGAGTCCAGGGATGTGAGGGCGTTTGACACGTCAATTAGTGCTCTTTCAAGTACGGCCGCTGACCGATATAGTACTATATCGTCAGCGTATTGAAGGACTCGGCAGTGATTGAGTACTACCGTTTCGAGTTTGGAGGTGTACACATTGTAGAGCAGAGGGGACAGTACACTTCCCTGGGGAAGTCCCTTGAATGCCGAGCGGGTGAGAGAGATTGATGGGGACTGGATATTCAGTTTCCTTTCACGAAGGATGTTACAGACAAAGTACGCCGTTTTAACCGGGATACCGGTGGCAATAAGTCTGCGCTGAAGAATGGGGATTTGTACGTTGTCATATGCTGACTTAACGTCCAAGAATACGGCGACAAGGTATTCTTTTCTTAGTTGCGATAGACGAATGTCTGTTGTAAGAATGCTGATGTTGTCTAGTGTACCCTTGCCGTTGCGGAATCCATATTGGGACCGAGGCAGTTTTTGGGCGGATTCCAGGTACCACTCTAGCCGATTCTTTAAGAGGTGTTCACAGATTTTGCAAATTGTCGAGGATAACGCAATTGGGCGGAAAGTTCTTGCAGAGGGCTGACTAGACGGACAAGATGAGGGTTTGGGAATAGGAATGATTATTTGACTCCTCCACGCAGAAGGCGGCCTGCCTCTATCGAAGAAGAGGTTGAGAAGGCGCAGAAGATAGTTAATGATTGAAGACGGAGAATTTATAATAAATGAATAAGGGATTAGGTCCTCTCCAGGCGAGCTATCCACGAGTTGTCGAAGAGATGCTTGGAGTTCTTCGTGAGAGAATGGGGAGTCTAGCGAATGGGGATTCTGCGTCGCGGGAAAATGTGAATCCTGAGGCATTATTATCTCGTTGCTATTGGGACAATACGGAGAAGACAGGTTGTCAGCAAATAACTCCAAAAGGGGGTCGGAGATACCATTATGGTTTTGGGTGGAAAGTCCACGCCTGAATCTTTTTATCATTGTCCACACAGTAGAGGAAGCGGTGTCAGGAGAGAAACTGTGGCAAAAACGTCTCCATCCTTCCCTTTTTTTTCGTTTTAGGATTCGTTTACATTTAGCAGCAGAATTCTTATAGGTATTCCAGGTGATAAGTGAAATGTTCTCGCGATAGGCATGGAAGGAGTTTTTCCGCTCTTGGACCACTTGCGTACACTCTGAATCCCACCAAGGAGGGGAAGACGGAATGGACGAGCGGGCCGAAGTCTTAGGAACATGCCTGTGAGCGCAATTTGAGATGCATTCGATAAGTGCAGCGTAGCATATGTCTTCTCTCCCCTCCACCGCTGGAGGAAGAGAAGCAGCCGAGATGGTGAGATCCTGTAGAAATCGACTGAAGTCATCAGAATGACGGTCTGCTTTAAAAACAGGACGTCTGCTGGTCGGATTGCTACGACAGAGAGCGAGGTCAAAGTCCACACTGATTGGGTAGTGATCGCTGCCCACGGGGTCGGATAAGGTTCGCCAAGAGGAGACAAGAGCAAGTGACGTAGTGCAGAACGAGAGGTCAACTGCGGCAGGCCTCTCTTCAGGGCGAGCCACCCGGGTTGGAGAGCCATCGTTGAGAAGACAAAGGTGGTATGCGTCCATTACTTCCAACAGAGCGGATCCTCGTCGGTCGGCGAAGTCGCACCCCCAGACTGTGGAGTGGGCATTAAAATCTCCAAGAAGAAACAACTGGCTGCCTACAGAAGCGAAAAATGATGTCCACCAACCGTCCGGCACGGATATACGGGGCGGGATGTAGATAGATGCAAAAACTGTGCTGCCAACCTTCGCAGCCACAATCTGAATATCTGGGCCAGGGGAAGGAACGGGGACAACGGTAAATCGGATTGAGTTCTTAAAGGCAAGGAGAGCCCCTCCTCGACCATCAGTGCGATCTGCGCGTATCAAGAGAACCCTGGGATATTGAAGATATCCCTGCTGCGCAGCCAAGTTTCTGACAGCGCAACGACTTCCACATTGAGAATGTTAAGGAGATTAATAAGCTCAGCCTTCTTTCCGGCGATCGATCTGCAGTTCCACTGCAAGATGACACCCATGATGCGGCTAGATACCAGAAGAGTATAAAATGTATGAGGTTACTGAAAAATAAAATGAGAGGTTTAAACTAGATTTGGAGGATAGAAGAAAGAGGAATATAATTAAGCGAGGGGAAACAACTATCCTATAGAAGTTGTTACCCACACTAGGAGATGGGAACGGCGAGGGACCCGCCGTCAAAAGAGTAGAACTCGTCGATAGTGTTATCGAGTACGGTGACCAACGATGAGATGGTACTAGCTGAGGAAGACTCTGGGGCAGACCTGGCCTGCATGGCAAGAAGCTGCTGTTGTGCTGTTTTAAGAAGGGACGCGATGCTGGCAAACGGGTTTCTGTGCTGATTTTCAAGACATACACCATTTCCGCTTGAGATAGGGAAGTTATCCCAAGTAAATCTGGGACTGGGGGGCGATGAAGGGGAAGGTACGGATTTCCGTTTTTTGTTTCCCCTGGAGTGTTGGGGGCGGGGAGGGTCCTTAACCACAATAAGAGGACGATAAGATTGCCTTTCAAAAGTTGGCTTTGGAGAAGGAGTGAAAGAGGACGCAACGGTCGAAAAAAGGGCTTTTTTGGGGAATCTTGAGGCTGCTTCAAAAAATGAAACATTCTCGGATGACATCAGATGTTTTATTTTTTTTGGCGAACGTACTCCTCGCAGTTTGGATTGTTTGCGGCATGAACCTGTGACTTGCAGTTAATACAAGCAAGGCTTTCCGCCTTGCAAATAGAACCGCTGTGTTCACCAGCACAACGGAAGCAACGGGGGGTTTTAGAGCGGCACACGTTACGGCTGTGTCCAAAGCGGCAGCAATTAAGGCATTGGAGCACTGGGAGAGAATAAGCCTCTACTGGCAGGGAATTATAAAATAAGTAAACCTTCTCGGGGAGAACCTGACCCTCAAAGGTCAATACTACGGTACGGGAGGGCTTCCATACGGGCACCTCACTCGACTTATCTCTGAAGTTTAATCGTCTTATTTTGTGCACCCTGATCGGGTTGCACTGGTTGAATCCCTCTAAGAGTTCCTCGTCTGACAAAGACGAGTCTATTCCCTTGACAAGTCCAGTACGGAAAATGGTGTAAGTGGGGATGAAAGCAGAGAACTTATATGCTTTTAAGCACGGCAAGGCCGTAAAAGAGTTGGCGTATCCGCCCGTTTGGAAGGAGATTTCAACTCGGCTGCGTCCAATCTTCTTAACCGAGCTAACTCCCTTGACTTTCTTGTCGTATAAAAGTTTTCCTACGGAAATGGCATTTATAGTTGAGTTCTTAACTCCAGAGTCTTCATGGCTAGTCACAGAGGAATCATGTTGCAAATGGACTATAAATGGCCCAGATGCATCATTTTTATAAAGGTTAATAATCGGTTTGGGGAGAGCGATCGAGGGAGTCACAGACTCGACCTTAATCTCAGACACTGCGTCGGGTACCGGAACTTCCATGAGTTCAGCACGCGGTGGGGGCCTTTCGCCCCCCCCCCCCTCGGCGGGGGCCGGAGGGCCGTAGCCCTCCGGCCCCCCCTGCCTTACACTCATTTCGTTTCCGACACGCGCTTTTTATTTGACATGAGGGTAGGTATGTGCCGAAAAGAAAAAATAAACCGACCCTAATTTCGCGGATTTCTCCGGAATTCAGTCGCCTGAAGAGCAATAAAAATATAGACAGTACTCACAGAGTTGAAGTGGGAGGTTGTACACGTAAGGATACACAGGTTTAGACAAACACACACACAACGCGAGCACACGACGAACACGTCCGACCGGCACCACGGTGTTAGCAAAGATCCAAAAGTGACCTATTTTGAGGTTGACCTGACAGTTTAGGTTAGGTTTTGTCATGGAGATTTGTAGGGTTGTGTTTGTTTTTATTTTTATCGATATCGACACTTATGATTTCCTCGTCATTCGCTACCGATGAATGCAACAACCAAAACCGAATAGTAAAAGCAGTTTCGTATTTAACCGCGGTGGAAATTAATAACACCGGAAAATTACTTACACTTTTTACAATAGCTTTATAACGGGTCTGTCGAAATACTTCAGCATACAAGAGCTGAAAATGTAGTACGTATTGTACATTAAAAAATACAAACGAGTTTTTAGTTAGTGACACCTTTGAACTGGGTGAATCAGTTGAGCAAAAAAACAAATATTAAAAAAAAATGAAAAAAAAGATTAAAAAAGAAATGACATAATTAAAAGTTTGACAAGCGTTGAGCGCGCTGCGCCATCTAGCAATAGTAAAATATCGCGTATAAACAACATTCGCGATATTTTACATACTGCCAGATGGCGCAACGCGCTCAATGCTCGTCAAACTTTTATTTATCAGTCAAGATTTTCAAATTTTCCAAAAAAAGAATGTTTTTGTGTTTATCCCAAAAATTCCTACCAAAATGTGGTTATTTGGTAATACTTTATGCACCCACTTCAAGGATATCATTAATTAAAATCTCACACTGTATAGATCAGCCACATAAAAAGGTTCAAAAGTATATGATGAAATCACCAAGATTCACCAAAACGGACCGCATATATATTTCGAAAACGACAGTCCATAAACGGACTGCCAGCCTATGATCTGCCTATAAATCTTATGAAGTCTACCATCTCCTTGAATGAAATCTGTATCCTCACAATGCAGTCAGCAGTACAGAAACCTCCTTTCTGTGAATGACATCCTAACTTTGTTATACGATCTATCACTGCTAAATATAAATGATTAATATATTTTATTTTATTTTCAGTTTTTGCTCCGAGGGAATGAAAATTATTGGCTGATTTTAAGAAGAAAACTGAATGTACATGGTCATCATTGAAGAAAAGCATCAAAGCGATTGACAGTACCTAGTCACCAATGGTCAAAAATATGTTTAGACTATGATTTCTATGTTCTTGTTAATACTCGGTTCCATTAGATTTCTTTAATACGTTGTGCAATGTTTTTATATTAGGCAGTTTTTAAAAACAGAATGTGACATAAAATTTGAACACATCTTTGTTAGTTATTAATTATAATGCACTGTGGTTAATTTAATGTACATTTGTACGAATTTATAGCATTTGTATGACAAACAAAAAAAATGCCCTTCAGAAACAGAATATGATAGTTAAAATTAAAACACATCGTTGTTAGTTATTAATTATCATGCACTGTGGTTAATTTAATGTACATTGGTATATAGCTACTTTATTGCTTTTTTTAATCGTGATTCAGGGCAAGTTTTTTATTTTGTCCCATGAAAATGTGAAATTACCAGAAATAATATTTGTTTGTATTATTAATTTGAGTTTGGTTGAAAAATGTGGATGATTGTGACCAAAATTGTGATTGTGTAACAATGGAAAATAAGAAAGTTCATGATTTTTAATACTTTTAATTTTAAGTACACTGTTCCTAGTATAATAATTTCCTTACTATGTTACCGTATACTGCTGTCAAATAATGCCATGTAAATAAAATGGACTGTTAAATATCAAATATACCGAGGGCCTAAAGCTGAAAAATCGTATATACGAATATGCAGTTTACAGGAGAGAGGCTTGTCAACGCTATTGTATGTATAAAATCGAAGACTATCGCAGTTGTTTGACATTATAAATAGAATAGAAACGAATTTACCGCGCGAAATTTGTAGCACACGACGTTTCAGTGACGTTGCAGCCGCCGTTGTCTAGACTAGACAATGGCGGTTGCAACGTCACCGAAACGTCGGGTGCTACAAATTTCGAGCGGTAAATTTGTTTCTATCCTATTTATACTGTTGTACGTAATATTGAATACATAAAAATGATTCACCCTACTAATTTATCAAACGATAATAATTTCATTATGTTGTTCAAAATAGGGTGATTTGCCCCGAGAAGTCGATTTTAGAAATTCTGTATATACGTTTAATCTTGAGGCCCTCGATATACCACTGTATACATATTGCAGGAATAAAGTTTACCAACTTGTTTATCTTTATTTGAAATTCACTCAAAATCTGTTATCATGTTGTGATATTTAACTGCGTTCATTTTTTTGGTACGCTTTAACGGTACACGCCATGACAACAGATTTTATGCTACGATGAAATCTGGGTTCCGGGATGCGCTCGAGTGCTCATAGTGAAAAGTGTCGATATCGATACTTTGATGCGACACTTTCACATTACTCTCTAGTTGAGACGTCATTTGTTTGAATGTGTGTGTGAATTTAGTGACGTGCTGTTGGCGACGGAAAGCTTATGTTTGATTATTTTTTGTATGGAGTTCCACATCTCTTTATTAAATTATCTTTGGCTATCCAGTCTGTAAGCCGAGCGCGTGCGGGCCGCTCGGGCCGCTCGCTTTGCATCGAGTGCGATATACGGCGTCGTATTTTCAAGGAAGAATTAAAAGCACAACTCGGAACTGCATAAAAGTGCAATCAGAGATTAAGTGGCGACATCTCAGAAAAATGGAGTAAGAACAGCAGCTACTGCTTGACTTCTTAATATCGAACAACCTCGTACACCTGTTCGCAACGCTGCAGGGTAAGTTTTTTGAAAAAAATATTTATCGAGTCAGCGTGGTGAATATAGTCGAATGATATTGAAAGATCAATAATCTAGAATAATAATAAAATAGGAACATAAAACAGGTCTTCTTTATATGATCAGTATGGTAGTTTCGGAGTAAAGGGGCGAACACACTATCGAACGCGTCCGCTGCCGCGGCTGTGTCGGGCGCGATTTGTGTAATGAATTTCTATTGAGCCGTGCATATTATCGGACGTCAGGCGCGGACGCGATCTTGAGGCTTCGGACGAATGTACATACTGTCCATAAACCGCAGCGACGCGTCCGATAGTGTGTTCGCCCCTTAATCGTCATTTTTCTGAAAAAAAATATCTTTTTATTGTGATTTATTCTTCTTCTTCTCGTTCTCTAAGAGACACTACAATTCAAACGTCAGCGCTCGAGGAGTTAATCGGACTCAATAAATGAGATATAGGTATTAGTTAGTTAGTTAGTTGTACTGGGCGTTCCTCCGCAAGTCGACATCCAGTGTGCCTATTTTGCGTGTAACGGGGGTAGCGCTATTCCACCCACCCCAGCTCCTCGACGAAAGCCAGCAGGGCTTTCAGGTTTCCTGCTGCCTCGCGCAGGGTGCCTGGAGTCCCAAGGTGTTTTGTCCTGTATACTTCTACCTGTTTACAATCTAGCAGAATGTGTTTTGTGGTTTCTTCCGCCTCCATGCATGCTCTGCACATAGGGCTATTCGTTCCGCCCATGTTGAAGAGGTGTTTGTTTAGTGTATTGTGTCCTGTTATCAGTCCCACTAGTTTGCGTAGTTGGGGCTTTTTGTCCTTAGAAGTGTTTTGGTAAGTTTGTGGTTGTATTCCACTACTATTTCTTTGGTTTGTCTGCAGGTGTCTATCTCTTTCCAGTGTGTTTGATGTAGTTGTTTGTAGTGGTTGTCAAGTTGGTTGTTTATGTGCGAGTAGGGTAGGGGCACGATAGGTTCGGGTCCGTATGCCGGTGTGTCTGAGCCCTTACGGGCTAGTTCATCCGCAGCATCGTTTCCTCTTGAGTTACTGTGTCCCTTGATCCATTTCAGTGTCACCTTATTGCCTTTTCCGCATACCTCGAGGAGGCTTTGATGGCATTCGTATATGAGCCCAGATGTAAATCTATCGCTTCCTAGTGCCTGTAGCACTGACCTGCTGTCCGATAGAATACATATGTTTTCGTGTTTTAGCTGTCGCTGTTTCACTGCGTTGCAAGCTTCTATTATTCCCATACATTCTGCTTGGAAAACTGTGTTGTGTGCTCCGAGTGGTTTGAAGATGTGTATATTTAGGTCTTCCGAGAAGACACCACATCCTGTACCTTTGTTGGTTTTTGATCCATCTGTGTAGATTCTTAGGTCCGTTTGATTCAGTGCTTCTTTTGAGTCTTCTGTTAATGATATGGCATATTCTTTCCAGAAGATCATAGTTTTGGGTATTCTGTCGATTGCCGCATCCAGCATTGGACAACTTGACAGTATATTATCATATATATTCGTGTGCGGTGTTTTATATTTGGTCCATAAGTTTAGATTCTTTAGACGAGTAGCCGTTGCGGCTGCTTCTTTTTGTATATGTAGGTGTAGTGGTAGAAGCCCTAGCATGATTTCCAGCGCCGCTGTCGGAGTTGTTCTCATGCAGCCGGTCGCTGCTATACATGCTAGCCTTTGCATTTTCTGTAATTTGTTGATTGCAGTAGTAAGTTGGGTGCGGGGCCACCATACTACAGCTCCGTAGCTTATCATTGGTATTATTATCATTTTGTACAGCCACAGTATAATGTGTGGGGCTAGTCCCCATTTCTTGCCCACCATTCTTCGGCATTGCCAGAAGGCGACTGTTGCTTTGTTTAGTTTGTTTTCTAGGTGTTTATTCCAGTTTAGTTTTTCGTCCAAAGTTATTCCTAGGTACTTTACTTCTTTAGAAAGCGTTAGTCTGGATCCAAACAAGGTTGGCATTTTGTATGTACCCAATTTCCGTTTATGTGTGAAGAGAATGGTGTCGGTCTTTTTTGGATTTACCGATAGGTCATTCTCCTTGCACCATTTCTCTACTATTTTCAAAGCTGTTTGTGTAAGGTCGCACAATGTGCTTGTTACTAGTCCGTTGTTCATTATTACTAGATCATCTGCATATCCTATTGTTAGGAAATGATTGTTGTTTAGTTTTGTTATCAGGTCGTTTACTACCAGGTTCCATAGAAGTGGCGAGAGTACACCTCCTTGTGGGCATCCTCTCATCACGAGCGCCTGGTGATTTTGGTTTTCAGATAGCCTGATGATTCTCTTTCTTAGCATGTTCATTATCCATTCTGTAATCAATGGTTCGGTTTGATGTCTGTTTAGAGCTTGTTGAATGCTACTGAAATTTGTCTTGTCGAACGCTCCTTCTATGTCGATGAAGGTGCCTAGGCAGGAGTTTTTCCTTGCTAGTGCAGTTTCTATGTTGTTTACAACGGCATGCAGTGCTGAATCTGTCGATTTGCCTTGTGTGTACGCGTGTTGGTTCGGGTGAATACCTATGTTTTTAAGTGCTGTGTCCTTCAGTTCTCTGTCACATAGTCTTTCTAGTGTTTTTAGCATGAAGGAGGTAAGGCTAATGGGTCTGAAAGATTTCGGGTCTGTGTAATCAGTTTTCCCTGGTTTTGGTAGAAAGATCACCTTTACTTCTCTCCATTTCTGTGGAATGTATCTAAAGGCGATGCAGCTACATAGTATGCTTGCTAGTTGTTCGATAAGTTTGTCTCCTCCCCATTTTAGGAGGACTGGGTATATTCCATCTAGTCCTGGTGATTTGAAGTTGTTGAAACTGTTCGTTGCCCAGACTGTTTTGGTCCGTTCCGTTATATGCTCCGCTATCTTCCACTCGTTTTCGGTCGGATGATAGTTTTCTGTTTGTACGTCCCATTCTTGTTTGTCAACTACTCTGCAACCTGGGAAGTGCGTTTCTACCAGTAGACTTTCGGTCTCAGCCGGGTTACTGGTAGTGCTGTTGTCTTTCCTTCTCAGAGTGCCCAGTAATTGTTTTGGTTGATCGGCCATGATCTTCCTTGTTCTATTTGCTTGGGTAATTGTGGATATATTGTCGCAGAAGTTCCTCCATGAGGCTGATCTTCTGTGTCTTATTCTCTTTTTGTATTCTGATTTGGTTGTTTTGTATTTGTCCCAGTCTTCATCAGATTTTGTGTTCGTAGCTCTCTTTATTTTCCTCGTCCGTCTTGCCCTCTGGTGGGTTGTTCTTTTCCGGTGGGAAATCTCGGAAATGTCCCCCGCCGTGTTGGAAACGGATATAGACCGTACCACATAAGTAGCTCAGTCTTCTATCCCTTTCCAACACAGTAGGTACAACGTCCTCCGGGATTCCCACCAGAAGTAGTGTGCACTTCTTGGTTTTAAGTGTTATCGCCTGGTGTAGCGTCCACTTTCTCACCATGGCCCATTGGTTTTGGAAGTTTAGGACCCTTCCAATTTTGGTGAGGTTCTCCTCTAGAGCTGGTATTAGGATACCGCACCTTGTGTTTCTGACCATCTCGTCCTCTCTCTTCCCGACCAGATGGTCTCCGTTTTGGAGCGTGGCCGTCTCCAGCCACTTTGTCAGCCATGCCTTCGTATTGGCGTCTTGGCACCACAGCTTTAGGTATCCGTCCACAAAATTGGGTCTACCTGAGAACGCTGGGGCCTGCGCTTCTGTATCAAGATCGGTCTCGATGGCTATCTGGTAGATGGCATCTCCGATCTTGCGTTCCACCTCCTGAGCGTCTTGCTGCGTCAGTCTGTCCGTGCGTGCGTTGGTGATCGCAACTGCCAGGTCTGTCGCTGCTGCCGCCGCGTAGGTGGAGGGTTGTTTTGACCCCTGAGCGTCCGTCTTTCGCTTCTTTTGGTCGCCTCTAGGGGAAATGGTTTCGTCCAGGCGGGCCCTCTTGGTTTTCGCCTGGTTTTGTACCGCTGGGGTCGTCGCTCCCTCGCCCTGTCCTTTAGGGGCTTCGACCTCCTTTTTGTTTCCAGGGGCGCGGCTTCCTGCTTCTCTTCGCTTTTGGAGCCGCAGCCTCTTCCTCTGTGAAATACTCTTTCTCAGAGGTTGGTCTTTTCCGGTCTGGGCAGGTTTCCCCTTGGGTTTGCACCTGATCTCCCAGCCGGGATCGATGACTTGCTTTGAGGGTTCAACGTGTGTCCCGCTCTTAGCTGTCTCCGTGGTCTGTTTTGAGGACCCAGCTGTTGAAGGCTTCATCGTCTCCAGCTTGTCCACCGTGGCCGGGGTTCCTGTTGTTGGTACCCCAGTTTCTAGTGGACAAACTAGCTTCAATGGCTCCCTCACCGCCGTTTCTCTCTTGGTTTTTTCCGCCTCCCTTAGTGCTTCAGCTTTCGCCGTCTCATCTAAGGTGGGCGTATGTTTCGTACTCTCCTCCTTTTCCTTTGATTTTTTAATTTTAAATTTCTCCATATTTGTTCCCACGAGTAGCTAAGGAAGTATTTGTCCGTTCACGCAGGGCCCCGCTTGCGTGAATAAGGCTATGATACAACGGGTTTCGCCCGGTTCCCGAGGTCTTTCGTTAGAGACTGCGCTCCCTCACAGCCATGCATCCATCGGCACGAAAAGTTCCACCTTGGATTAGGGGAGAGGTTACGAGGGAGGGTAGGAGTGGACGTGGGGGCAGGATTGTTAGAAGGGAAGGGAACTGACTTTTTGGATCATAGGAGGTTGGTAGGAATATATGTTTTAGGTGGGGGAAACACCGGTCGGGTGGGAGTGTCCCCGTCCAGGTGGTCGCCCTCATATTTAGCTGCTAGTGGTTCGGGGTATGTTTGTAAAATGTTGCGACGCCCGTTTTCAACCACTAGCATTGTCCGGGGGGTACGACCCATCCAGCAAAGCCCGGGTGGGTTCCTCCCTGGTCCGCTACGGCAGACCAGAGAAGACGTGGACGTATATGTTGGACTTGAGGTGCAGGCCAGTAGTTCAGCGTCGCGTACCTGAACGTACCCACTACCCCCGACCCCCAGATATAGGTATTTAAAAAGTGTCAAATCTATACATTTCGGTAGGTTAAGTTAGTTTTTTAAAACAATTCATTAACACCTATGTGACAGTAGGTTAGGTTAGTTTTTTTAAGAACCATGATAATGCTTGCACTTGCACTCCCTCACCGTCATCATGGTTTATGACTCCACATGAGGTTTGTGTAGATTTCATGCACCATTTTAAATAAATAAATTAAAATTTTCACAGTAATTTAAAAATAACAAATTTTGCTTGTATCGAATATAATTGAATGTCTCTTGGTAAAATAAACTGAATTAATTGCAATTTAGTTTTAACTGTAGTATATTTCCTGTCATAGCATAATATGATATTGAACCTTCAATAAGGCTGGATATTTTTTTGTTACAGGAGGATCCTGAACACACTGTCTCTTCGCTTAATACTCAGATTGATGCTACAGAGGAAGAAACAAACTCCGTATATTACAGCCCCTTTCGAATAGTTGAAGGTCGAGCTATACAGGCCAGTGGCCTCATTATCAACCGACTAATCACAGTTAGAAGAAAACTGTTAACTCCATCAGAACCCCGCCGCAGCGAGAGCCGCAGTAGTGAATACAGCAGCGACAGCGAAAATAAAAAGAAGAAAAGGCGTACAAGCGACACGCCTGGTAGAACGCGACCTTTGCCTGAAAACTTCAACTTGCTTCAACAACTTCAGAATAAGGAGGTCTCGTCTCAAGATGACGTGCAGTGGCTCAAAGTCTTCTCATCACCCCGAGATCTCGCTAAATCTAAATGTCATAATACTCTGCGCGAGCGGGTAGCCATCCTAGAGGGAAACGACTATATAGCTTACTGCAAAACATTCCCAGCGCTACAATCTCCATGGGGCTATGAATTGGTGAGTAATTTTGTAAGCTTATCAACATGCGACATTTCTCACTTGTTGCAAATTTAATACAGTGGCTACATTTTGCGGATCTAACCGCTAAGACATCGATCACGCGGCATCGATGAATTCTGCTGAACGCGCTTTTTCTATTTTGTCTTTTTTGAGGTTATTTTCAAAGAGTATCATGTTATTATATTCGTAATTATTTTCGATTTCCATGTTGTGTTTAAAAACGTTGTAAACAATCCGAATGACAGTACGTTTGACAGCTTGCTACTAACCGCTGCTAATCGAAATTCAATTAAGTTCAATTAAGTCATTGCGTTTTTGTGGGCTTTCCGCAGATAATGTGCAATCGATGACTCATCGATGTGTTCTGCAAAATGTAGCCAGTGTCACTATTATATAGAATAAAAAAAAAAAAATAAAACGCACATTGGAATATGCTCCTGTAGCGTCATTGTAAGCATTTGAGTGTATTATGTTATATTTTTTTATTTATTTAATGCTTGTACAATTAAAAAGTAATTACAATGTCACTGAGCAAATAATAGAACATTGAAAAACAACAGCTTAGGATCAACACAGCTCAGGCGCTATGCACATCTAACGGGGCCTCTTGCCTGTATCTAGATGCAGAATTGTTGTGTAAAACATAACGCAATAGTAAATATATATATAAGTAAATACAACATTTTTTTTGTGCAGTTCGCCAGTGACTTCAATTCAATATATGGAGACGCAAAAAGCAAATTCGAAGAAAGATTCCTAACAGTGAAGACTCGCCTACTAACATTATTGGACGAGAAGGCCCAAGAGTTCATACGCAGACTTGATATTCAACCTGTCTTGGATCTTGCAACCTGTAAGTAATGTTTAGTTTTAAATAATACCTCAACTTAAGTCCTGGCCATTTAATTGTTCTATTAAAATCTGTCTTCTTCTTCTTCTTCATCTTTAACAGCCCTTATCTATAGGGGGAGATGGGGCTGTTTGGAACGATTTTTGTAATGACCCTGTAGTTTCCTCATTTTTATGTATTTCCAAGAACTAAATACCACGTTACTTACTCTGACTAATTGCCTTGACTTTGGCATTTAAAAAAATATTTTACCAATAGAAATCCACGTTATTTGTGAGTGTCATAGGCTATATATTAATCCGAAAAATGAGAAGACTTTTTCGTGGTAGTCGGATTTTCAAAGTAAGTCGGAAAAAACGGTCGAACGAAAACGTTTCTAACGAACGCTGCCTTAACGATGAGAGATATATGTTTAAGTTCTAGAGAAAAGTTGTAGATCTTAATAATGCCTACAAAATAGTCTTACTTATTAAAAATATTTATCAAATTAAATCTCCTCAACTACTTCTAGAGTTACGGCAGTCATGGATGAATAATCCGGTATATTTTAAGTGCGAGACGAGGCGATCCGGTATATTTATGTTTGCAGTGGGAGAAGAACCAGCGAACGTTGCGGCCTTCCTGTCCATTCCGCTGCTGCTCAAGCAGATGCATACGATACCAGTGAAAGGTGTCAAGAAACAGTGGAACCCCTCGCGTACAGAAGTAAGCAGCGCCTTCATAAGTTTAGTAAAGTAGAAAAGAAACTAATGCAAAAGCAATTCTATGAAAATACATCTCTTCTAAGAACGGACTCTAACTATCAGGAAGATTTAAATACGAACAATCCATCTCTGACAGGCGTGAAAGAGAATTGTACATGGCTTCAGATAGAAAATTTTAGTTTATTTTCACAAATGGGTTTTGATGTAATGCACGACTTACACGAAGGTTGTTCAAAGTATATCATGTGTTCACTGCTTGTAGTTTTTGTAGATAAACTGTAATAGCAAAATTTCTTCATTTTCCTATGGCCCCGATAAAAAAGATAAACCGGTCACGCTAGCAATGCCTAATACCTATACGAAAGGGCAATATACGTTTAAACGCTGCCGAAATGTACACATTTTGCAAGTATTTTGGGGTGATGTTCGGCAATTTCGTTCCGAGGTACGATAAGTATTGGGAACTATATATTCAATTGATGAAAGTTATAGATTTTGTCTTATCTCCCGCCTTTGCACCTGATCAAATTGACTTTGTTAACCCTTCAAATGAAAGGCGTCCTTTTGGGGATGCAAGTTTTAATACACTGAAATGAAGGGCGTCCATTTGGGGACGCGATGGGGGCCGTTTGCGAAAAAATCTATTTAAAAATAGAACGGGCTTCTTTATTTTATCGTATGATGCCAGAAAATAGCCAAAGATTCGTTACTATTAAATTCTACGATAGTATCATGCGATAAAAGCTGTATGAGATATTGCAACACTCCAAACGTCGTGGAACTTTCCACTGTTGACAGCGACACAAAGCGCCGAACGAGTGCTACGCGGCGCGCTACAATTATTTTGATTTTAAGTGTTTTTAGTTGGATTTTACCCGTAAAAGTGAGTTATATGCATTCTAAAATTGTGTAGGAATGATAATTACCGATTGGAGCAGGCCATTTCCTTTTTTTCACTTAGTTTTTAGTAAATTTGTGAAGTGACGTATCGCATTCTCGATGGCGTCGCAGCGAAAATATTTTCGAAACGAATGATATCAGGCGAATGTAGTAATAATATTGGTTTATTTCGCTTATAAAATCGTTATTATTCAATATAGGAGGTATATACTCAAGGAATTAGATGTATTTTGATATTTACACGTCGTTTACAAATGCAACCACGTTTTCATAGTTTATATCTTGGCGGCAAAAACCGAGATTTTTCAATGTTTGTAGAGAAGGCTTGGATTTCTATCGATATGAAACAACAAAAAAATACGGAAAAAAAATTTTTTTTTTCGATATATTTATTTTTGAGAAATTTGGTTATTTGAATATCGGGTTTTATAGGAAAACTAAAATGCAGCTTAAAATAACATACAACTTTTTTTCAATTTGGGCTTATTTACTGAGGAAATCTAGACTGTGTCTCACCATGCGGTGTAAGATCGTTATACCAGCCTGGGGTGACGGGTTCGCCCGTTGTAGTCGACAACCCAAGTTGTTAGTCAGAGTGCACAGTCGATTGGCTTATGCCGCACGGTGCGCAGACCGTCCAGGAGCGCCAGAAGTTTGATTCCTAGGGGAAACTGACCATAAGGCCAGAGTCCTACCCGGGCTCGCATTTCATGCGTGGAGGCCGTCGGATAGGTGTCGACCCGTGAGTGTGACCAACCCTGAACAGAATGGGTCTTCGTGGCTACCTCAGCGAGGGCCCATTAACTTTCTCAACGGTCAACAGCACAGACACGATTGGGTTACTAACTATTTTGTTTTTTTTTTGAAAAATGTATTTTTGTTTTTTAGATGTCTTTTAATCGAGATCCGGATCGGACGCCGCCCCAGGCGTTCCTAGATCTCCTGGAGGAGTCGGGGTCCAATTCGGATGAAATAGATGAGGGTGCAGCGCCGGCGTTCTGGGATGATGACGTTGGATATGACGATGACGACGCAGATATCGTGAAAATGTCGATCGATTTTCAAAGCCCCGGCGGAACTCTGGGTAATTAGTAAGTATATAAAGAATTCCATGTTATTTTCAGAATTTATCGTCAATTTATTGTATTTTTGTCTTTCAATAGTGAGTGGCCGCTGTCATCATCCCGGTTGTCGGCTGCGCCGCTGCCTCCACCACGCGGGCCGGTTGCAGCCCTCGCTGGCACAGCGCGGGGACTGCCCGTTCCGGCCCAGCATCCGCCACCCGCCGCCGCCTAGAACCCAGCGCTCGCCCGCCGGGCCGCCCACCCGACGCCTATTTTTCGCCCAACTACAGAGAGGTATAAAATACAAATATTTATTTATTTTCCAAAACTTTTCGGTACGAGTACTTTACCTTCCTAATAACTCACATGAATACTCAATATCATTAAAACCATAGATTTAAGTAGCAAAATTGCGTTTAAAAGTATCCGAAGACGACTCTATTCGACCATTCGGCTACCCGATACCAGGAGATAGCCGGACAAAGGATGCCATGGTCCGCGATAGATTCGGTACACACCGATCACCGCAAGACAAGGGAGAGGATCACTCGAGCGACTTCGAACCTGTAACCAGTTTCGAATCGCTAATCGCTAGTTTAGGTAGGTTTAGGACAGCTGCCTTGCCGCATGTGAACGTTTACCGTACCGCCCATTCGCTCCCCCTTCGAAGCCGAAGAATGTGAGATGCGGAAATTGCGGTTTTAGATAATTTTTCCAGGAAGGAGTTTGAAATTTTCCCGGAGAGACCGAGATATTTATAGAGTCACCCGTTCTCTCAATCTCGGTCTTCGGCGGGTACAAATACACCAATTCTTCTAAGGACGGTCAGATTATCGACGATCCTACTAAGCAGTATTTTGTTACTTTTCAGACATCGCCGCTGCGTACGCGCTCTGCTTCCCCTGTCTGCCTTTCGCCGCCTAGCACTCTAAGGTCTGTATTTATTAATTTTTCTGGAAGTCTCTAACTATAGAACACCTTTGATAATCCACTATATATAGATAATCCACTATATACATTGATCTGGAAGTCTCTAACTATAGAACACCTTTGATAATCCACTATATAGGAATTGTGTCATAGTACATCAAAAATCAATAATATTCACCGAGACGAGATTTTAAAAGTGTATGTTACCAGCCGATTCTAACTTATAAACCTCAAATTGATTCAAACTAGCTAAAACCAAGTGCATAAGGACCTAACAAATGGGTCTAGACACATAGAATACTCATTATTATTCTTCTTCTTCTTTTGGAGAATACATTTTAGTCAGGATAGGAGAATTTCATATATGAAGGAGCTCTCGTACAAGTGAAAACAGGGCAATCATCATCCGATATTGGAAAAGTGACTTAAAACTATTAGCATACATTGATCTGGAAGTCTCTAACTATAGAACACCTTTGATAATCCACTATATAGGAATTGTGTCATAGTACATCAAAAATCAATATTATTCACCGAGACGAGATTTTAAAAGTGTATGTTACCAGCCGATTCTAACTTATAAACCTCAAATTGATTCAAACTAGCTAAAACCAAGTGCATAAGGACCTAACAAATGGGTCTAGACACATAGAATACTCATTATTATTCTTCTTCTTCTTTTGGAGAATACATTTTAGTCAGGATAGGAGAATTTCATATATGAAGGAGCTCTCGTACAAGTGAAAACAGGGCAATCATCATCCGATATTGGAAAAGTGACTTAAAACTATTAGCATACATTGATCTGGAAGTCTCTAACTATAGAACACCTTTGATAATCCACTATATAGGAATTGTGTCATAGTACATCAAAAATCAATATTATTCACCGAGACGAGATTTTAAAAGTGTATGTTACCAGCCGATTCTAACTTATAAACCTTAAATTGATTCAAACTAGCTAAAACCAAGTGCATAAGGACCTAACAAATGGGTCTAGATACATAGAATACTCATTATTATTCTTCTTTTTCTTTTGGAGAATACATTTTAGTCAGGATAGGAGAATTTCGTATATGAAGGAGCTCATACAAGAGAAAACAGGGCTATTTCACTTGAAATCTCAATTATCTGCATACTTTGAATATCTTTATACATATATTAGTACATATATATATTATTACATATATATTAGTACATATAGTATACATAGGAAATAATACACGAGATTTGGTTTAGGTAGTAATATATAATTTAATAAAACAACTTAAATTATTAGCGAGAGCAATTGAGACTCCGCATACATTGGACCCCTTTCAAGCAGGTACTTCTTTATAAGTATTTTGAATGAATTTAAGTTGTTTGCATTCTTATAACTCTCATTTAAATTATTATAAAATCTCGGCGCAAGGAAGTAAAAATGCCTTTGGGCAAATGAGGACTTTACAATCGGAATATTATAATTCGACCCAGTAGCTTGCCTTGTGTTTTTAGTTTGTTGGCTTCTTGTCTGCTGATCCTTGATTCTGTCAAACTCAATTCAGTAGCCTCCTCGTGTAAAAGGCTACCCCAGGTAAGGCTCTTGCGTCTCAGGCCTCACGGCTAGTGGATCGGTTTCTCCTGGTGGATTTCCCCGGGCGCTACTGGACGGTTTGCGTACCGTTCGACAATTTGAATATTACGATGAATAATTTTACTACATATCTTTTCTACTACTTATGAATAATTTTACTACGTATCAATTGATTTTATATTCCCTAAGGGGATTCATTTTTCACTGGACTGTTACGGGATGACATAACGATTCTAGTAATACCGCAGACTTCTAAATCGGTCTGAGCGTTTAGAAGTTATGATGGAATAAAGAAACAGAAATTTGCGGTCAGGGGAAATTTTCGATCACTACAACAGAATTAGGTTTTTGAAATTGAATTGAAATTTAGACAGGACGTGAGAACTAATAATATTGTTTTAATTTTCAGACGACCTCTAGCGGCGGCGGGGCGAGTAGCCGGCGCGCGGCGCGCGGCGGAGAGCGACGGGCGGCGTTTTGTTATTACTGTTTCATATAGAATAACGACGTTTCACTCGAAATTTTGTTGAATTACAAGGAATTTTGATGAAACTCCATTACTCGATTATATGTATCATTATATTTCAACGATGTAACGTGATGTGTGTTATGCACTTTTTTTTGTGATACATTATAAATTTTTATCAAATGTGGCAATTTTTAAACGTGCATGTACTATTTTGTACTGGATATTTAGTACCAATAAAAAAAAATTAAAGCATAAGTCGCATAAAAAATAAATGATAAAATCCAATCTCATATTTTTCTATGTTTCTTTTGTATATAAAGAAACGAATAATTGTATACCTAATATACCAACTGATGAAAGTTTTTATTTTAGTCGGTACAATTGTTTTGTTTATTTTTATGACATGTTTGTTTTATTTTTATCAAATGACTGTTACTGTAAAATTTTGTACTGGAAATTTATTCTATTTTTGATATTTCTAAATGATATTTTTAATATTTAGACAATGTAATGGTTGATTTTGTATAGTTTATTGACTTTCAGATTTCTAACTTGATTTAATTTTATTTTTGCCAGATATATGATATGTTTAAAATATGAATATTATAAAAAATGTATTTATTAATTGTAAGTTCTATACCCTTACCGGGTTTTTTGGAATAAATAAACTTTGAACTTTGAACTTTGAAATAAAAAAAAAATGGTTTCTTGAGTTTTCTTCTAGAAAATAATAATTATTATACAAAAGTTGTTAAAAAACGAATATACCGCGTGAAGTTTGTAGCACCCGACGTTTCGGCGATGTTGCAGCGGCCGCTGTCCAGTCTACTCGGGACAACGGCTGCTGCAACGTCGCCGAAACGTGGGGTGCTACAAACTTCACGCGGTAAATTCGTTTTTTAACCACTTTGTATAATGCCTTTGCCATTATTATGAAATCAAAAACTTAACGCGTTTGTTTGACATTATAAATAGCTTTATAAACGAATTTACCGCGTGAACTTTGTGGCACCCGACGTTTCGGCGATGTTGCAGCGGCCGCTGTCCAGTCTACCCTGGACAACGGCGGCTGCAACGTCGCCGAAACGTCGGGTGCCACAAAGTTCACGCGGTAAATTCGTTTATAAAGCTATTTATAATGTCAAACAACCGCGATAATCTTTTTCATAATAATTGCAAAGGCATGATACAAATGTGGTTAAAAAACGAATTTACCACGTAAAGTTTGGACACCAACGTTTCGGCGACGTTGCAGCCGCCGCTGTCCAGTCTACCCTGGGCAACGTCGCCGAAACGTCGGGTGCTACACACTTCACGCGGTAAATTCGTTTATAAAGCTATAATGTGAAGCAACCGCGATAGTCTGATTTCATAATAATTGCAAAGGCATACAAAAGTGGTTAGAAGTTTTTCGAATGTATTGAAAACTTGACGCTTATTAGATGTCCAATAACTAATTATTATACTCCAGTCACATTTCATAGAAGAAACTAGAAAATCACACTCCGAATTTGCCTAAACAAATGAGCACGCACCGCGGCGATATTGCATAGACAGGCGCGCTGCCTAATTTTATCGATATTCGCGAAATCGCGGGGTGCGCATACCTATTTGTTTACGTAATTAGTATAGAAGAATTACCATATTTTGAGTGTGATTTCCTATAGTTTTTCTATGAAATGTGACTCTTTAGAGTATAATAATTAGTTATTAGACATATAATAAGCACATAATAACACAATATATTTGAAAAACTTTATCCACTTTTGTATTATGACCTGTCAAAGTTAATGCCAAATTTTCGTCACCGACTCGCAAAAGTTTGGATTTTTCTGTAATATTAGACAAAGCTGAAAGAACTGGTATGATTTTATAAGAAGTGTAGTGTAGTGGAAAAGTTATTATGAAAGAATTTCATATAAATAAAGTCCCTAAGTAGTCAGAAATACAAAATTAAAAAAAAAAATTTTTACGAGGAGACATCAAATTTTTCTTGGTTATTATGACTGAAAAACTAAATATTTTTGTATGCAAAGAAGTAAAACAAAATAATGGTTTTGGTAAAGCATTTAATAAAGAACATAACTGTAAATACAATTTCCGCATAGACTTTCGTATTTTGTGATAAAAACATCGAAATGATAAATAGGCGAGTTTTTTCACTTCGCCAAATTTGTAATTTGTCGCCATTATTATCTTAATTGATTTACGAGATAAGGTTATAATGTTTTATATGTCAAATTTCAATGCGATCATTTTACAGTTCTTCTTTTTATGATCCGTATAGTGGTTTACAAGTTATGGTCGTTTTTATCAAGGTCGTCGATTTTGCGCGCAAAAAGGTCGCGCGCGAATGGGACGGCTGAATTTTATTCCGCGAGGAGAGGGGTTAAGTTTCTAGTAGCTGACCTTTGCGAAATGTTTACCACATTGTTCGAGCAATCTCTTAAACCCAAGTTTCACAATTTATTGCATTACCACTCCGCAATGTTACGATTTGGTCCCTTACGGCATCTGTCCTCTATGCGCTTTGAAGCTAAACATCGACCGAACAAGTTAGCCGCAAAAACCTCAAATAATCGAATGAACGTGACATTCACAATAGCTCGAAGACATCAGTTGATCTTAAATGATATTTTTCTAAAGGGAAGTAGTTCGTCTTTTTCATTCGGAGGCCAAAAAGAAATTGCCGATAGTAAAGTTAAAAAAATTCTAAATAAAATGAAGCTGTCTAATATAAGCAAATTGTATAAAGTCAAATGGACATAAATGTGTTCTGAGCGGTATAGAGCAAATGACATAATTATTTCTGCAATTGAGGAGTAAAATGTTACCTTTGCTAAAATAAAAGATGTATATGTTGATGGTGTATGTAAAATAATAATTAAGGCAAAGCTTTTTGAAACAATAGGTTTAGATGATCATTATCATGCTTATTATCTACGAAACTCGTGTCAGACGTCAGTATTCATTGATCAGGAATTGATGCAACATCCGTTCATATGCAATGGTGTAGTTATCGGATGTGACATCAATCTACCTGAGCTCCATGTTGTACATAGCAAGCCTATTTAATTGAAATGAATGAAAATCTTAAAAGTTGAAAAGTTAAATATTATATTGATGTTATAATGATGAAAATAGTTTATACATGTATGAATAAACCTGTAATCTGTAAATTTATGGCTTCTTATGTTTGTTAATCTTAGTTAAGGCCCTAGTCTTCAAAAATTTACGCCTAGCGCTCTTGTGATGAGATGTCAACATTTTCTATTTTTTAAAGTAAACATACAATAGGAAAAAAATACATTGTATGCGATAATTGGCAATATGAGTAATATTTAGGATTTTTTTGACCTTTTAGTTCGGAATGTAGGACTAAGTAAATGGTCCTCAAACTTAGTTCGTTTTCTTTGAACACGCTTGGAGTTGATTTTCTGCACTTAGATATGAACAACTAATAGGTTATCGAAAAAAATATTCAGCGCAAAATTGAATTCATATGTTCCTCTTTAGTATGCGCTGGTCAGATTTTTCAAAAGTTTTTTGAATTTCTTAATCTAAACGTCAAAATAAGTAAGATTTTCTCGTTTTTTTACGTTGAATAAACCATACTTTCTCTCTTTAAAAGACACTCAAAATAAATAATATTTAAATATTATAAAATAGAAGCGTTGATTGATAGAATAAAAATAAAATTATTATAAAAAGTATTTTTTTCATAACATTCTCAATTTCTGAAAGTACGCCCAAATCCCGGCTTTATAAACGAAAACGCTGATAGAAATTTACTAGTACGAGTCGAGCGCTCGTAGTGTTCGGACGTTTGGATCTACGCAAATTTTCGTGGGATCTCTCGCTCTAACAGTTATTCTCCCTCACACACAGATTCATTAGATTATATCGACAGAGTTAACGCATAGTCAAAGCTTACTCTACTTATAAATATTATAATATTTTATTTTGTAATTTGATTAGTTGGACAATACGGTGTAAGAGATGGATTATAAAAGAAAAAACTATCCTTGTACAAAAAAAAGGAAATTGAAGTCAAATGTTAAACTAATGAAAGTAAATAGGATGCAAGGGTAAGTATATTTCCACCATGACATGGCTGATAAACCCTGGATTGGCTCCCAAAGAGGGAACTCCTCAACGGTCAACAGCAGAGACCCAAAATGTTGTATACGCATTTAATTGTGATAGCTCCTTCCAAGTTCCACCATGACATGGCTGATGTACCCTGGGTTGGCTCCCGATAAGGGAACTCCTCAACGGTCAACAGCAGAGACTTAAAATTTTGTATACCATTGAATTATGATAGCCCCTTCCATGTTCCACCATGACATGGCTGATAAACCCTGGATTGGCTCCCAAAGAGGGAACTCCTCAACGGTCAACAGCAGAGACCCAAAATGTTGTATACGCATTCAATTGTGATAGCTCCTTCCAAATTCCACCATGACATGGCTGATGTACCCTGGGTTGGCTCCCGATGAGGGAGCTCCTCAACGGTCAACAGCAGAGACTCAAAATTTTGTATACCATTGAATTATGATAGCCCCTTCCATGTTCCACCATGACATGGCTGATAAACCCTGGATTGGCTCCCAAAGAGGGAACTCCTCAACGGTCAACAGCAGAGACCCAAAATGTTGTATACGCATTCAATTGTGATAGCTCCTTCCAAGTTCCACCATGACATGGCTGATGTACCCTGGGTTGGCTCCCGATGAGGGAACTCCTCAACGGTCAACAGCAGAGACTCAAAATTTTGTATACCATTGAATTATGATAGCCCCTTCAATGTTCCACCATGACATGGCTGATAAACCCTGGATTGGCTCCCAAAGAGGGAACTCCTCAACGGTCAACAGCAGAGACCCAAAATGTTGTATACGCATTCAATTGTGATAGCTCCTTCCAAATTCCACCATGACATGGCTGATGTACCCTGGGTTGGCTCCCGATGAGGGAGCTCCTCAACGGTCAACAGCAGAGACTCAAAATTTTGTATACCATTGAATTATGATAGCCCCTTCCATGTTCCACCATGACATGGCTGATAAACCCTGGATTGGCTCCCAAAGAGGGAACTCCTCAACGGTCAACAGCAGAGACCCAAAATGTTGTATACGCATTCAATTGTGATAGCTCCTTCCAAGTTCCACCATGACATGGCTGATGTACCCTGGGTTGGCTCCCGATGAGGGAACTCCTCAACGGTCAACAGCAGAGACTCAAAATTTTGTATACCATTGAATTATGATAGCCCCTTCCATGTTCCACCATGACATGGCTGATAAACCCTGGATTGGCTCCCAAAGAGGGAACTCCTCAACGGTCAACAGCAGAGACCCAAAATGTTGTATACGCATTCAATTGTGATAGCTCCTTCCAAATTCCACTATGACATGGCTGATGTACCCTGGGTTGGCTCCCGATGAGGGAACTCCTCAACGGTCAACAGCAGAGACCCAAAATGTTGTATACGCATTCAATTGTGATAGCTCCTTCCAAGTTCCACCATGACATGGCTGATGTACCCTGGGTTGGCTCCCGATAAGGGAACTCCTCAACGGTCAACAGCAGAGACTCAAAATTTTGTATACTCATTGAATTATGATAGCCCCTTCCATGTTCTACCATGACTTGGCTGATAAACCCTGGATTGGCTCCCAAAGAGGGAACTCCTCAACGGTCAACAGCAGAGACCCAAAATGTTGTATACGCATTCAATTGTGATAGCTCCTTCCAAGTTCCACCATGACATGGCTGATGTACCCTGGATTGGCTCCCAAAGAGGGAACTCCTCAACGGTCAACAGCAGAGACCCAAAATGTTGTATACGCATTCAATTGTGATAGCTCCTTCTAAGTTCCACCATGACATGGCTGATGTACCCTAGGTTGGCTTCCGATGAGGGAACTCCTCAACGGTCAACAGCAGAGACTCAAAATTTTGTATACCATTGAATTATGATAGCCCCTTCCATTTTCCACCATGACATGGCTGATAAACCCTGGATTGGCTCCCAAAGAGGGAACTCCTCAACGGTCCGCAAACGCTAACGCAACTGCAGACGCGACCGTAAACGCGACCTCAAACAGCTACGTCGGCGTCCATCGCACAGTCGCTTTCCAAGAACCCAAAATTGGGCTATAAGGTGGCCTTGGATCAAGGACGGTACACTTACCGCCACGACAAAGTCCTTGCTGTTATTCGCGAGGTACTTAGCCTCTCAGTGGCTCGTGCCAACAAGGGTTTGACAGTATCCTCCAAACCCCCAATACAGTTTGTGCGGGTTGGCTCTAAAGACAAAAAACATCTCACTGCAAAACCTTTCTCAATAATCGAGAAAGCTTCAGATTGGATTATGGAGGTCGATTCGGTCTCTAAGCAGTACAAATTCCCTGAAAGTCTCCGATGCACAGCCCTGCGTCCAGATATAACTCTTTACTCTGTATCTCGGAAGATGGTCCTTATCGTAGAGTTAACTGTTCCATGGGAATCAAATATCCCAAAAGACCACGAGTACAAATTAAATAAATACCATGACCTCGCAAATGCCGTCACCCGGAACGGCTTCACTGTTCACCTTCACGCGGTGGAAGTAGGCGCTCGTGGCCTGCCAGCTAAATCTTTGTTTCACCTTTTTAAAGATCTTGGTCTCTCCAGGAAAATAATCAACTCCTTTCTAGAAAAATTATCTAAAACCGCGATTTCTGCATCTCAAATTCTATGGCTTCGAAGGGGGAGTGAATGGGTGGTAAGGTGCACGCTCACATGTGGCAAGACAGCTGTCCTAAACCTACCACCGCCGGTCGTAAGTCCGGAATCCACCCTTCACCTCCCAGAAGTGTAATAATTATATATGATGGGCCCGATTTTTGGTCGGTGAATTCCATGGCAGCTCCGTTTGTATTTTATTTATTTGGGATAAAACTTAGATTTATATATATATATATATATATATATATATATATATATATATATATATATATATATATATATATATATATATATATATATATATATATATATATATATATATATATATATATATATATATATATATATATATATATATATATATATATATATATATATATATATATATATATATACATATATATACATATATATATATATATATATATATATATATATATATATATATATATATATATATATATATATATATATATATATATATATATATATGTATATATATATATATATATATATATATATATATATATATATATATATATATATATATATATATATATATATATATATATATATATATATACAATATATATATATATATATATATATATATATATATATATATATATATATATATATATATATATATATATATATATATATATATATATATATATATATATATATATATATATATATATATATATATATATATATATATATATATATATATATATATATATATATATATATATATATATATATATATATATATATATATTTATTTATATATTTTTAATTTTAAAGTAAAAGCTTGTTTTTAAAATATTTAACCTATTATTTTATAATTGTGTTTTAGCCAAAATTTGGTAATTTTACAGATCAACTGAGGAATCTCGCCAGCCATTATTAGATATTAGTAACACAGAAACCGATCCACGCGCGTCATTTGTAGTAAATTGCTTTCAAACTGAAAGAGTTTTAGAAGCACCAATATACACTGAAAATACGGAGACACACATATTCCAATTCCACAGAGGAAACTCCTGACCGATTCCAAAGTAATGAAATTGCTAAGATACACGGTACGTTCTATATAATGAAAAAAATACGAAGACAGGTCACTACGTCAAAAAATGATTAGACTTCGTATTGATATTTAAAACTCATTTAAAACCACGTATTTAGCTTTCACTCAAAATGTCCTGCGACTGACAGACTAAACAAAACACAGCAGTAGACTTAAATGACATGATGCTTTGGAAAAAAGGAGCCACATTATTTCCTTTCTGGCTTCAAAAGCAAAAAGGCTTGATTTTGATGTAGATAGTAACCTTGCTGAAACTTTTAATTCTGCAATTGCTAAATACACTGAAGGAAAACAATAAATTATACACCACGAAATTATTACCAAGAAAGATGCTCAGCTGCTGCAATTTCCTTTAATTCCAAAAAACCTATTAATCTAATCCATAAAGTCATATCTAATAAACCTACTGGAAAATTAACAAACAAGTGTGACATACAAAAATCAAAAAGAAAAATATAGAAAAGAACGTTTCGTAAAAAATATCATAGTAATAAAAATGATCCCGATTATGGTCAGAAGGCTCAAAGATAAATGAAACTTTCTGATCAACAAAAGAATGAAATCAACAAAGTTGTAGCCAAGAATGGATAGAGCAGACAAAGAAGGTTGACAGCATCTATATTTTGAGAGATATGTAAATAAAAATATAATATAAGTTGTGCACCTCTAGTAAATTCTATTGTTAAACCGCGAAACATTTAAAATATTGCGTCATTTATTCATAGACCAGATAATGGAAAAAAGGTCTGCAAGAAAAAGTAACAATTGAGCGCTGTGGACTGTACATCCACAAAACAATTCCACACTTAGGAGCAAGCCCTGATAGTCTTTATAAAAGATAAGTTGGCAAAACTGGACTAGTAGAAGTCAAGTTTCCATTTTCAGCAATAGCTATAAATCCTGAAGATGCAATCAATAACCATAAAATAAAAGTTTGGAAATTTGATATAAAATACAACACTTTTATAATTAATAAAAACCATGTTTTTTATTACTAAATTCAATGTCAGGTAAACGTTACTGAAATAGATGTGTGCCTATTTGCTGTGTGGACTGGAGAAGAGCATTCTATGAAAGTTAAATATATTTAAAAAAAAGACGTAGCGTTCTGGAAAACAAATATGATTTGTCCGTTGACATAATTTTATGTAAACTGTTTTGTTACCCGTATTTATCGACTCGCGGTTTGATCACTACATGCCAGTAAAATAGCCCACCTAAATAATTGAAGACATGCAGAAGAAAGCTGATAAAAGGAAAGTTAATAATCCGCCTACTTAGCCAAAAATTATCCTATAAGCATTTGCTAGTATATAAAATACTTGTCTACTAGTATATAAATTACTTGTTTGATATTTGTGACTCATGAGTATATTTTTTGGTTTTCCTAATAAATAAATATGAAAGATTTTGTTCTGATCTTTTACTTACGTCATAAAATCATAGATCCTTGAATTACACATCATATAAATAATTACCACGAAAATATTAGCCTGGGATAACAGTCTCAGCTACCAGTCATATTCTAATCCCGACAGGAACTAGAATGTGATTAATTGTTGAGTTGTTTAGCTCTGGCTAATTTGTTCATATGAGCTCTAAAGAGCTTAAAATCGAATACCCATTTATAAATTCTGAAAAAAAATCCCGTATAAAATATCCAAAGATGAGTAAATACATAAATACATTTATTTAGTAGAGCATCTTTCATGTCAAAATCGACCCCGAGCTCGCGCGAACCCCCCGCGGCCCGCCGTACCCACACACCCCTGGCCCTGCCGAAGTCAAATATCATATTTTGCACGGCAGGTCTGACGCCGAGACAGAGTTTTTAGAGCATACGTTTCTATACAAAATATTACAGAAACGTCTTTCAAGTTCTTAAAGACTATCTTGTATAGAAATTTTCTATTTCCGACCTAAACTCTGTCTCCACGTAAAATTATTCGAGTAAAATTAAAATTAAACACTCCTTTTGTTATAACATGTATGTCAGTTGTAAATAAATAAATGTTTTATTTTGTGTAACTGTTGTTTATTTTTTAGGTTATTGGATACACAAACACGCACAAGTAATGCAACATAGGCTTCAGATCTTCTTCAGGTTTTATTTGCAATGCTGTTCCTGGTCAACCGCAGTGTAAATATTGCAGGAATAGCAATAATGGATTTCTTTTCCCTGCAATTAATATTTACACAGCTGTTGTACAGGATACAGCAGTACAAATAAAATATGCTGAAGATCTGAACTGAAGCAATGCGTACGTTGCTTTATTAGCAACTTTCAAGTTGTGTTTCAAAGAAAGGTGTGATTCAACCTTGTGGAGTATGCAATGTTACCATTGCTGCTCCCGCAGTGTAACACTGCGTGAAAAGAGTAAAGTTTACATTGCTCTTTCCGCAGTATTCTATTACAGGAATATTATCATATTATATATTCTTGTAATAGAACACTGTGGAAAGAGCAATGCAAACATTGCTGTTTTCCCGCAGTCTTACACTGCAGGAACAGCAATGTTAACATTGCTAAACCCACAAGGTTGAACCACAACTCTTGTTAGAAACACAACTTGAAAGTTGCTAATAAAGCAAATTTCGCATTGCTAAACCCACAAGGTTGAACCACAACTCTGTTAGAAACACAACTTGAAAGTTGCTAATAAAGCAAAGTGCGCATTGCTAAACCCACAAGGTTGACCCACAACTCTGTTAGAAACACAACTTGAAAGTTGCTAGTAAAGCAAAGTGCGCATTGCTAAACCCACAAGGTTGAACCACAACTCTGTTAGAAACACAACTTGAAAGTTGCTAATAAAGCAAAGTGCGCATTGCTAAACCCACAAGGTTGAAAGGCGGAATTGATAGCAAATCTACAGAGTAAAGTTAACATTGCGAATTTCACAGATGCCTTTTCACAAAGTAAAATTGTGAAATATGAGCCATCAAAGTAAAGTTGTGAAAGCGCGCCTTTGTGAAATTAACAATGCTATGCTCTGTCATATAAGCAATGTTTTTCGACAATTTTGGCGTTGTGGCTGCCACTATTTTACTTTGATGGCTCATATTTAACAACTTTTTGTTGTCAAATTGACCATGTTTTTTTCTGAGTGTATATACACATGAAACTTGCATACAAGAAATACAATTTCATTTTCCTGTCCGGGGTCATAGTTACCTTCCCGCAGATCGAGTTTTTGGCCGCGTTGAAAAGATACTGAGAGGAAAACAATTTATCTTGACTTGATGAGTATTATGATGTTTATTTTCAAATTGGAAATGTAAAGAAATGTGGCACTGACTGGGTAATAAGGGATACAAAAGAGTTGCAAAAATATTGGAATGATTTGACTATGATAAGCGAGATGAAGCGGATTTATATAAAATTGACTACAAGAGGCAGGCAACGCTTTGTCAAGGTGTAAGGCTTGGAAAACTTTGTATTTGAATCAGAGGAAGAGTTCCAGTCTTTAACAAAAAGGAATATTAACAACAGACGACTACAACGGATAAGATTGAATGATGTACCATTAGAACATGGCATCACAAACGAGAAGAAAGCTGATGTTAACAAGCTTCTGTGTGCTATGTTTGGTGATGGATGGCAAGATTTAAATGACCACCGGTTTGAATGGTACAAGCATAATATAATGTTTTCAACGCCAACTGCCACTGAAACACAGGAAGTAGAAGCGACTTGTGACTGTTTAGAGGAAGAAGTTGCAGTTAGGATTTAAGGCTAGAAAATAAATTCTTTTCATTCTTATAATTTTTAATACAATTAATATAAAAATATTAATTATACTGTATGGTTTTCATTCAAACTAAGTTTTGTCCAGGGCCTGTACATTCAAAAAGAGTTTTGTCCACGAATTTCATGCAAAACATGTTTTGTCCAAACTAGTATTTTAAAATTTATGTATTTGAAAGATGTGTGTCAGGTATATTAGTATTTAACTGTATTCCCTATGCATTTCTAAAGAAATAAATCTGTCTAGAATACCTATAAGAAGTAATAGGCAGGTGTAATACATTTTTTACATTTACCCAACAATCCGAGCCGGTGGACAAATCACTATTTGAATGTTTGCTCCTCATATTTGACGTATGCGTTTGTTTACAAAATGAAAGACGACAGTTTATTGTAGAAGTTGTTGCAAAATCCACGAGGTGGCGCTTTATCAAGCAGTTGGAAATCAAACTGGATCCATATTACTACTATGGCTTTTGATTACGTTGTATAACAACTGTTAGTATAATATTATTGATTATTAGTGTAATACACTATACAATCCATGATATGACAGTAGTATTTTCAAATTAATATTATTTTTATGGTTGTTTATCTAATGTATACAAATTATTTTTACGTTATTATCACTTTCTGTATATTCAACAAAATATTTAATATAAGTAATCTTCATCTGTGTGCTTCATTTGAGTGCTTCAATCGAAAAATTCATATTATATTATTAGCATTATTATACATTGATAGAAAGTAGTTCATAAAATATCCGAAAGATGGCGCTAAATACAATTAAAAATATTTAATCTTTGCAAATTAGATTTTTTTAACAATATATATATTTATTGATTTAAATTCCAATGCGATCATTTTCTTCTATTAGATTATATTTGGTTGAAGACGGCAAAAGAGGAAAGAAGAGAATCCTTATCAGCAGTTGTAGGTAACTCTACTGGGCTATTTCCACTAATGATGCGTTAGGTGCGATCGAATTTGGAAATCCTACTGCTCATTAATCCTGCTAGTCTATGAGCTAGTGAATATTTTACAACATGTTTTCCTAGTTTGTGAAAGTAATTATTTCTGTTTTGTTATTGATGCTAATCAAGGAAATCCGTATCTGACAAGGATTATCCGACGGGTGGGTGAGCGAGTCGACCACGAAATCCACTAAAAAATCACTGACTTATTTACAATTCAACGAAGCTAGTCTGGCGGCAAGGCCGTAGCCAAATGGGAGGGGGGGAGGTCAAGGGAGATTGACCTCCCCCCCCCCTCGAATTAAAAAAACATACCTCTTTAGTAAGTAGCAATGAGACTGCAGACTGCAATTACATACGCCTGTCTCACTTTATTGTTTGTTATACACAACATAATAGTAAATCAATATAAACAGAATTCCCTAACTATTGTAACAGTTTCGAATACACATCTGTGAGAGATCAGACAATGACGTCTGTGAGAGATCTTCGGAGTATTCTAGATAATAAATGGCTATTTGAGGAGCACATTGAAAATGCTATCTCGAAAGCTAACAAAATGTTTGGATTTGTCCTTAGAGCATCTACTCTTTTCAGGTAGACCGATACCATTTAAAATATTATTCAATTCTTGCGTGAGAAATCATTTTTAATTCGCATCAGTCATCTGGAATCCGCAATACAAAACATATATTTCCCGAATCGAGGCAATTCAAAAACGGATGACGAAGCGTTTGTTATATTTTGTAAAACCATCTTCGTACGCAGTCGCAAAAGTCGTAAAAGTCGCAAATGTCGATAAAGTCAAAAAAGTTGAAAAAGTCGAAAAAGTTAAAAAAGTTGAAAAAGCCGAAAAAGACGGAAAGTCGGAAAAACCGCTAAAGTCGAAAAATTCTAATAAGTCGGAAAATTCGAAAAGTCGAAGTAGAAGTCGAAGTGAAAGTCGATTTCGATTGTCTAGGGTTAAAGGGTGGTGCTAGGTTGGGGGTGAGGTTGTGGTAGGATTAATGATATTAATATTCAGATGAATTACAGTCCTGACTACTTGACAGAAAAGTCTCGGGGTGACATCCGACATTGCCGTCGGATATAAATCCGACATTGCAAATGCCTGCAGTGATGTCGAATAAAGTGTTGTCGTATTTGGGCATGATATCACCCAATCGTCCAATGCAGAGTTACAAAGAGAACAACACTACGACCCCGAATCATTAGCCTAAGCTGTTCGTAAAAATTTTAATGATTCGCAATTGAATCAACAACAAAAGTCTGCGTACGAAATTTTGATCGATTCTGTGAACAAAGGAAATGGTGAAATTTAATTCCTGGATGCTCCCGGAGGGACTGGTTCTCAATTTCATTAGTTTTGGCGAGGATTCGATCTCAGAATGAAGTTGCCCCAGCATTGGCTTTGTCTGGAATAGCAGCGACTTTGTTAGAAGGCGGACGAACTGAAAACCTACCTTGAAAATGCCACTCAAAATGCAAATCAACGAGACACCAGCCTGCAACATCGCCAAAAACATTGATATGGCGCAGGTTTTACAGATATGCAAATTGACGTTTGGGACGAATGTGCGATGCCCCACAAGGATGTTGAAAGCTCTTCGTGACTACATTTTTTTTGGTGGAGCCATGATTCTGTTTTCCGGTTATTTTCGTGAGACTCTTCCAGTTAGTCGTTCGTCAGCTACGTTCAACTGTAGCTGACGAACTAAACGTGTGCTTAAAATCATCAAATTTGTGGCTACATGTGAAGACACTCCGATTGACGACTAACATGCGAAAGATTTTGCAACAAAATCGAAATGCAGATGAGTTTTCGAAGCAATTGTTGTACATTGGTAAAGGGAAAGTCGCAGTTGACACCTCGACCGGATTCATCACATTGTCCATTGATTTCTGTCAGTTGACCGAATCGAAGGACGAACGCTGTCGGCGTGTTTTTCCGAATTCCATAATTAGCTGACCGAACGAGCCAATTAGCGATGAAAATCAAATACGTCGATGACCTCAACGCGACCATTCAAAATGTAATTCAGTGACAGTTGTTTGCCTTCAAATCGATAGATACAATTATCAACCAGGATGAGGTAGTCAACTATACCACAGGATTTTTGAATTCGCTGGGATTGCCTGGATTGCCACTTCACATTTGTAATAGAAATTAGGCTCAGTCATAGTCATGCTGCGTAACATCAATCAACCTCGACAATCAACATCAATCAACGGATTTACAATTCGATTTTAAACGGCTGCAATTCCCCGTGTGTCTGGCCTTCACGATGACAAATCACGCGTGTTGGAAGTTTACGGAATTAACTTGGAATTTCCTTATTTCGCGCATGGACAACTGTATGTCCCGTGTTCGCCAAGCCATCGGTCGGAAAGCCATATATTTTTTTTTACTCGCCAGAAAACAAAACGAAATACATAGTTTACCAGAATGTTTTGTGTTGAATGTGAACTGCATTTATATTTCATCATGTAAATTAAATTTATTTTACTGCAATTTTACTACGAAATTATTTTATTAGAATTTATATACATTTATTTATTTATTTATTTAGTTAGTTATTTATTTAGTAACACATCTAGTAAAAAAATAATGTCATATTTGATTAAGATGTTTGCAAGAAATTGATGCGACATTATTTTTAATGATTGACACAGTCGCCTAACTAGGCCTAGGCCTGTTCTAAGGCAGACTTTTATTGACGATATTAAGTGTGCACTGTCAACTTAAACTATAGTTAGTACTTATTTTTAAATCGACAAATATAAAACTACAAGTATTTACGCATATAGAAATATGGATAAATTCTTATACCTATACATCTATAGATAAAATATATATCCATATATGCACACATAAACATACATATATTTATACGAAAATAATAATAAAACCAAAATAAATAAAATAAAAACTAAAATAATATACATATATAAATCAATTACATATTGATATAACGCTCACATACCTATAATAGTCATTTAAAATTATCATGGAAAAACTAAATACTAAGTACTAAATACTATCATTCAAAATACAACAGTCAGCATATTCCCTAAACCGTCCCTACCCACCTCCAACAACCAATCGGTTAAAGATTTTTTAAAAGTGGATTTGTTCTCACTACTTTTAATTGCTTCGGGAAGATTGTTATAAATACATTCTAGGGCCAATGAATTTATTTTAATTACAAACGACTTTCATTGACATTTCATCGACAGCCATATTATAGATTTCAATGAATTGGATTTGGAAGGTTGATTAGGATTAATAAACGCTTATGAAGAGTTACAATCAAATCAATTTTAGGTGGTACGAAGTTCACCGGGTCATCTAGTTTGTATTATATTTTACCTTTAGTTACTAAACTTGGTATGGTTAGATATATGAAAACGTTATATTAAATTAATTACTTTGTTTTAGTATTTTTATTTTACATTCCATTATATTGTACCTACTGAGCTTAGTATATGTCTGCTCCATAGCGAAGTTCAAGTTGATATGTACCATTGATACCTAATAAAATTATTAATCCATTATTACCAAATCTTCATTCTTCCATTATTACCAAGACGTTAAAATTTAAAAGTTGAAAGTTAAACATTACACATTCTAGGGGACAACTAGAATGTGTAACGACCCTTCAGGGATGCAAAAGGTACGGCCGAGTTTTTACTTCACAAGTTCAAAATAGTTATATTTTCCTAATTTACGAAATAAGGCATTTGGCGGCGAATAAATGTCCGGATTCCGTATTTATATAAGGTTCGCGTACATATCGCTATTAACATAAGGGCGGGGCCGTCCACATATTAAGTAATGATCGAGGAACTAGGGGGCCGGGAGGGGGGGGAGGGTTGGAGCTAATGATTACGCTTGATTAAGTTGAGGGGGGGGGGGTCCTGATTACGTAATCAACGTTGGTCACCGCATTGCGTTTTTTTTGGTCTAAACCTGCACGGAAATACCGAAGTGCCGATCCGAAGATACCCCTTCGCGCGATGTGCGTAGATACTTCACGCGCTCCTAGGCGACCCTCGTCGCTCGGGCCTGTTCCTGGAAGCGCTGGCAAGCCTGTGGCCGCTCTGCAACTATGGACTAGCGCTCCGCTGCACGCTCCAACTCGATCTTTGAAAGATTAATGTGGTTGTGTGGCGCATCGACTATGGCGGATTTACACATGGAATTTCTAAGTACATATGCCAAAGCGTTTTCACTGCTCTCGGGCCCGTAGGCTCAACGGGGGCCGACGAGGAGTGGGGGTAGTTTAAAAAGAAATAAAAAAAGTGCACGAACGATCCGGAGCTCTGCCTCATTGTGGAAGAGTCGTTAAACGCTTTACAAACGCTGGGTTCAAGATTCATCACACGTCAGAACGGGGGAGGGTGACAGGCCGCTGATTACGTCTGTTGACATAGGGGTTGGGGGACAGGGGTGTCGAAAATACCAAAAACGTAATTACGTAATATGTGGACGGCCCCGGTGTGTGCCACGTGCAATTTTAAAAAGGTTCGTTATTTAGAGTTTATACATGGAAAATCTCTTATTTAAAGAAATCAATTTTAATTTCCCGGCTCACCAACCGACCAGGAGGGAAAGTATTGTAAACGCGCTAAATATTTTTTTTTGAGTTGAAGAAGGAAATATCCTTTTTGAAGCCCCCTGAAACGATTAGGAATATTTCCAGATTAAAACCTGTCTATGTGCCTGTCTGTGTGTCTATTCCTCCACGATAGCGCCCAAACGGTTAATCCGACTGAACTGAAAATTTGTATATATTAATCATTTGGTCATAGCAAGAGGTGAAAAGATTGTAGTTAAAATCGTTCCACCAGAAATGGCATCGGTTATATATATATATCTCCCTTAAAATGTTATTCTTAGAGGCTAGAAATTCGGTACACAAATGTCTAGTTGGGCCGAAATCACATTGTGAAGTTTTGGTTGAAGTATCTTATATACAAACCATACTAGAGTTGCCAACTACAACGGGTGAACCCGTCACCTCAAGAAGTTTTAAATATAGTAGATCGTTCTGCCTTCCGTGAGGTGAGCGCAGAAGACTTTGGACAAAACAGTCCACCGTCTAGTAACGCCACATGCCCGTAAGAAGCCAAAGCATTACCTAGAGATAACCAGGTTAACCACCCAGCGGGCCAACACTCGCGCCCTTACTTCCAGTTGCAATCAGATTACTCCGGTCTCCCGACTGGTTACAGGTTCTAGGTCGCTTTCGCGGTCCTCTTCCTTACGTAGCGGTGATACGGTGTCTACCGAATCTATCGCGGACCACGGCGTCCTTTATCCGGCTTTCACCCGGAACCGGGTAGCCGATTGGTCGTTTTAAGAGCAGTTAAGAGTTTCAAGGCGATAGGTGAGGGCAGCAAACCCCGCCCTCCGCCCGGGCAGTTATAACGACGAGGGTCGTCTTGTCTGCCCGGGATGTCGTGCTACGACAACCCTGCGCGTACCAGAAGGGTAGAACGCGCAGGGGGTGAAATAGGGTAGACCACCCCCCCCCCCCCCGTACCGCCCCGAGAACCCATTTATTTATAATAAAAGATATGTACAAAATAAAAAATTACAAAAATAATACTAAATTTACCATATTCACAAAAAAAAAAGAAAAAAAAAACAACAAATATCACAAATTTAGGGCCGGTGAGCGGGGTAGAGGACGCTCCAGAAACGATGATGGTGGAGGCGCACGGTCCGTGGGCAGGTCTCGGAGCAGCCATGGGGGGGAGGAATCCCTGGATCCTGCAAAGAACGAAACGCCCCTCGGGGCGGTAAAGAAACGGACACAAAGACGGGCACTTCGGGCTGGAAGTAGCCGCCGAATCACGCCACCAAGGAAGAGGGTACCCCCTGGGGGGTATCCCGAGGCCTCATGCTTTCCCAAGAAGCCACCCAGTGCTCCACAAACTCGCCAAACGACTGGAAGCAGCTCCTACAACTGACCAGATCCGGGTACCAAATCGGAGAGCGTTGTCAAGCGTTTAAGAGCAGTTGTCATAAGGTCAACAACTACCCCCGCTCTATAGTAGACAGTCTAATTGCTGTCGGTTAGAATGCACAATCGATTGGCTCACGCCGCACGGTGCGCAAACCGTCTCGGAGCGCCCGAAGGTTGAATTCTAGGGTAGACCAACCCGCAGGCCAGCGTCCTACTCTGGCTCCCCCTTCTGCGTAGAGGCCGCCAAATGGGTGTTGACCCGTGAGTATGACCGATCCTGAACAAATGGGTCTTCGTGGCCAATTCTAACAGGGCCCATTAGCTCCCTACTGATGAGGTTCACAAAAGGGGGAGGGAGGGGGGACCAATACTATCGCAACGTTTTCCTACTTGTACATTGGAGCATATACATGAAAGATACATGCATGCCAATTTTTATGCTTTCTGCCGGTTACGACCATGACTTCTATTTTTTTGAGCTAACGTGCGATCTTTTACAACTATTTATGTATTATTATTATTATTAATGTGAAAATATTTGTATATTTATTTATATATAATTTACATAAATGCAATACACGCCAATGTTAAATCATTGAACTTGCCACGGCAACACTTACATACCTACCTTTTTTTAATATTCACATTGCAACACTGACAACAAATGTCAAACCAACGCGACGTTTATTTTGTGTTAACTGTTACTTGTTATACAGTGTTACTTATCAAACTGATTCCTCCGAGTTTTCGATTGTTATTGATATCGCAATGGAGAAGCAGGATAATAATAAAAGTAATTCAGATGTTAAAATTGAGGTTTTTAAAGTAGAACAGTCAGACGCGGCCGATAAAGTCAGACAAAACATTCTATTATTCGAAGAAGATGAAACATGTTTTGTCAAGACAGAAAAAAGCGAAGACGTGAAATCAGACGTGGATGAAGAGGCAGAAGATGTCGTTTTGGTAGAGGTCAAAGTATTGGTGAAGAGATTAGTTGATTTTTTCTGCGTTGTTTGTGGCTGTAACATCGATACGAGTAAGCCGATGGGTTATTGGAAATGTCTGAAAGATATGGTGGAGTTGCTGTGCCATGTTTGCAGTAATAAATGTGTGTGCGCTGAGTGTTACCGTGGATTTGCTCGTAAGGACAATTTGAAACAACACATCGAAGGGGTGCATCTCAAGATGAAGAAATATAAATGCGGTAAATGTGACAAAGCTTTCACTCGAAGTGGTGATTTGAGCCAACATGTAAAATCAATCCACCGCCGATTGAAGTACTCGTGTCAAGAATGTGAGAAAGCTTATTCTCAACGCGATCACTTAACAACACATATTAACTTCGTACACCGAAAATCTATTAATTTTAAATGTTGGATATGTGAGAAACCATTTCCAAGTCAAAGAACAGTTAAAACACACCTCAACATGGTCCATCGTAAAATGAAGGAATTTAAATGTAAGCAATGCGAAAGCGCTTTCTTTGCTCAACGTGCCTTAAAAGTACATACGAATTCAGTCCACCTGAAGTTGAAGCCATTCGCCTGCAAGATATGCAAATGTAGCTTCTCGATGCGAGCACATTTAAATCGACACGTGAACTCTGTTCATCTTAAAGTTAAAAATTATATTTGTGCCGAATGTAACCACGCATGCTCACAAAAGGATCATTTAGTTCAACACATTAACACAGTTCATATGAAAATAAAACCATTTATTTGTACGAAATGTAAGCGTGCATTTGGCCGAAGATGTGACTATAAAAGACACGTGCGTTCTGGGAGATGTTTATTGAAAAATACTCAACAGCAGCGTCATATTAACCTCGATCAGTCTCGGTAGTAATGTGTAATGTATCGTAGGCTACCTGCCTGAGCGCGCCATTGCGTGGTTATGTTTTTTGCTTTCGAGTGTCTGTGAACTTTCGAGTGAACACTGTTCATCTTAAAGTGAAGAAGTTTATGTGTGCTGAATGTATTTACGTTCGCTCTGGATAGGGATATTAGTTTTAAAAAGGATATTTAAACAATTTATTTGTACGAAATGGAAGTCTGGCATGAGTGGGGACTTTGAAGGACACAGCAGCGTCAGGTTAACCTTAACCCTAATTTATATATTAGGATTTTAATACCGATGCGTATAATTTTGAATTAGTTAAAGGTTTTTAACGTTAAGAAACCATGGGTTAATAATGTAGTTAATTGCGTTTGTAAAGTTTATATACCTACCGTATATTATTAGTTTATATTTTGTTATCTTTATTAAAATAATCGAGTACTAAATGCATTGCGTTCTGCGGTCGCTTCACACATGTCGCTTGCTCCAGCATTTTAATTGTCGCTTGCTCCAGATGTTTGCTTGCAACCTTTGTGGTAACTGTAGTGCCAGACCGCAAGTAGCAGAAGGATATGACCGGCCCAGGATGGTAACCATGAGCGTCATTTAACTGATCTTTCGTGCTGGATATTATTTAATGCATCCCATGATTTCACACACTGTGATGAACGTACCCATACACGTCACATTTTACGTCGTCTTATTTTAGTTTATTATTTAAATTTTAATATTTACAGGATGTAATGGTGGATTGTTTAGTTTTCTTATATTTGATTTTTTCGCTGTTTTATTTTCCCATTTTATTTTAACTTTTTACACATAATCATAACATTTATTTTTTCGGTATAATTCTGTATATGTTTTAAATCTTGCTAGATTATGAGTAATATTAGATTGCTGAAGTTGTCATTTTTTTGCGCGATATTATAATTAGTACGTAGGTTTAAATATATATCATTAGGCTATTAGAATTATACATAATATAATAATTATAAATTTTTAAAAGGGTTTTTTGATTCCAAATTAATTTTTAACTTTGAACTTTATGTAACGATTCGTGTAACATTTGTAGTTTAAAGATTACCTTTTATTATGCTTATGTGATATGTTTTTAGAGTAGTATTAATTAAAAATTATATTATAACAAATTAATTATACTTAAAAGAAAAATAATAACATAAAAACTCATGTAGTTCATCAAAGCAGGACTTCTTTATCAGCGGATTCTTCAGGAGTAAAGTCCCTTTGCGATTGACTCAGCATCTCGTAGCCGACCATGATATTTTTGACTGCCGCACTCCCCAGTATGTGATAATAGTAGATTGCACGGAGGAGCATAATATGAGTCTCCGATGAAGTGCCTTCCCTGTGGTCTTTTTCCGTTGGAGCACATGGAATCAAAACTCGAATATATTAGTTCGGTTTTGCACTACATAATAATAGTATCAATTATTGATATCGATTATTGCTTTATAGGTCCAAATCTGATGTTGTAAAGCCAGCCATACACAATATTAACAAGTTTTTAGATAAAAATCCAGTCTGTTTTTAAATTAAGTGATAGAGTTTGCACTAATCACTTCAAAACGGCGAAAACAGCTGCCTCACGCCCTCACTACCAGATTTGGCCTGATTTCTCCGTTCCCCAGTCTGGTTACAAGTTCGAAGTTGCTTTCGCGACCTCTACCTGGTGTTAGCAGTAATTCAGTTCGAATTTCTCTCGGACGGTGGTGCATTTTGCCCGTCTTTCACAAGTTATCGGGTGGCTAACGGACTTCGAACGACTACCTACCGCATTCTCAGTCTTCGAATTCTCTGGTTGGCCTCAAGCAGTCGAAGTCCTTCGTTTGCAAATACAAAGGAGTATCTATTGACACTCCAGCAAAGGCATGGAAACTCGAAAGGTCCGTTCAGATGGCAGCAGACACGATGGCGATTCTGAAAGACGACAACGCTCCACCCTTGAAATGGCAACTGGGCCGTTTACTCGCACTTCATCCTGCTGATGATGGCATTCCTCGCGTGGTCACCAACCACGTTTCCCATGGCAAATCCAAGACAGCGATCTAGAAGCTCTTCCCACTACCACTGGATTACTAGCAGCATTGAAATCCGTATTTAAATACATTTATTTTAATCAACTTTAATCTGATTTCTATATTTTTTTTGTATTGGAAGAAATTGATTTTGTTGTACTTAGTTCATCCAATTTGTATCTATAGCCCATGTCACAATATCTATAGCCCATGTCACATTTTCATTGCAACGACCTTTGCCAAAGTGCAAATATGCAGAAGACAGATTGAAGGAAAAATGTGCACAAATTTTAATGTAATTTAACCTAAGTCCTAAACTTGGTATTGTTAGATATAATAAAACTAATACTATATTAGTCACTTGGTTTTTGTATTTTTATTTAATTTTGCAACATTTTGTATTTTTTTTAACTGCATAATATACGAGAAATTAAGTATGCGCTATCTGCCCCATAGTGTAGTTCACGTCGGCGTACCACTGATATTGGGCCCGATTGCGTTTCTGCTTGAATTAAAATCGTAAATTAGTTTCTTGTTAACGAGACGGTGCAAAAAGACGCAATAGAAGAATCTTCTTTCACCTCTTCTCCAGTCTCACCCGGAAGTAACATTTCCTTAGTTTCTTTAGTAAATAGGTTGGTTCTTTTTTGAGGAATAGGCTTCATGCTTGTTACTAAAGCATCCGCATTGCAGATTTTACCTTAAGTCATGGTGTGCAACATTACTTGCTCTATGGGAATTTCTCCTGTGACCCTCTAATATCTTTGTGTCTCCCAGCTGTCTGAGCTACTCCTTTTAATAGTTAATTTCTTAGGTATTATTGGTTTCTTGGATGAACGTTATCATCATAGGTCTATTAGAATTTTCCAATAGACCATCATAGGAAAAATTGGAATTTTCCAAACCACTCTAATACATGACAGATAAAGTCGCATCAACGTCACCGCTGTTTTCAAATTTTCGATTGTACTGTGTCTGCTGTGAGCTATCGCTGCCCCACTTACTTAATAATCACATTAATATATTTCATGTGTAGTTAAACTATCTAAAACCTCGTATAATAGCAAACGTAAATAATGTTGATTTAATAAATATTGAAGACGAATTCTTGCATAAGTTGCAGTTAAGCGGTAAGATTCTCGGTCATGATAACATTACTTTCGTTGTAAGACTCTATAAAAAGGATATAGTTTCTTGTCGTTTATCCTGATAGTTTCATATTATTTTCTAGATAAAGAGGCTTTGAAAATGGATCATACTTGAGTTCTGGTAAGTTGTGTCCTTGCCCAAATTTTACTGCTGAATGCTTTCCGATAATTAGCGCTTCATGTCGGATTTGTCGTAATGTCTTTGACAACTTTCTACGTTTCCAGCCTCTCGAAGCTTCATTTAGCTCGCATACATTGGGTCTTTAGATTCATTACTGTCCCTCAAGTGCTGCGTCTAACGTCTTTTACTATATTCTCTAAGGTCATCAAGTAGATTTAATGAGCGACCAGCTTTGTTTGTATCGGGTAGTTTTATAACCGGTATTTCAACAGTAACTTGCGAGCAAGCATTGTTTTTTTTTAAGATTAACAGTTCTGTTCGATGAACGGCAAGCCACCTGTTCTTCATTCTGACTTCTCATATAAAAAATGTGTAAAAACTGTAATGATATAAAATCGAACGCCTCCTGTCAAATAGAATACTTAATATCTAAACCAAACCATGCCAAGTAAGTACACCTATTGCCATCTATACGCAGCAACGGGAAGGCAAGGTGAATGGTCTTCAAAGCGTAAACGTAGTAATTAGTCGATTCATTCATTATCCTAAAATTTAAATCATATTTCAAAACGTGTAGCGACATCTAGCGGCAAAACGCGAGAAATGTTACCACCGATAAGCAGATAACTGTAAACAATTTTTACCGACATCTCGGCAAGAGAATATAAAATATATTAAAATAAGATTAAAACTCAATAAAACAATAAAACGTTTATATATTCGTTAAAAATGAAGCGTAATAGCAATAAACCACTAAATAAAATAAAACTAAATAGGCTTTAGAGAAAAATCAAGGAAAAATCGATGATTCAAAAAACGCCGAAATCACATACAAAAATGGGTCTTCAAAAGATGCATGATAGAAACACAGGATATTTAGAAAGATTTCAGCGACGACACGCACTATAGACGTAGAGTAGAATAAGCACTATATTCTGAAACGAAAGTAGAACCTGAAAACAGAATAAATAGTTAGCAATCGATTTAAATATCGCCGGGAACGAATTCGCAGCCAACCTCGAAGTGACAGTTCAATTTATGGTGAAAGTGTCGTACTTTACTGAGAAAAATCGCCACTATAGACGATAATGCTAATTACAGCCGATATAGATAGAACACACAGTAGATAAACCTACTAGAATAAAGCCAATTAAATAAGCTATTTTATGAAGCATAGTGTATACTCCGTACGATAGATTACAGGGAGAATTTAATGGTTGAATCTAAATAAATGACGATTTGACGGAAAAATAAATCAGAATTATCCACGGCAAGAAAATGTTGCCATGTTTTGACACCAAATAGAGTCGGAATATCGTACAAATTTTGATCACTAGAGGCGCTGTAATTCAGAAATGAAGGAAATTTTAAGGTGGACAACTAACGAAAAACAGACGAGCGTCTTAAAGAGCGTCTCATTCATATTTGGCGGGAAAGTTTTGGAGGGAAAGCCATATCCCAAAAAGCAGACGATAATACAAATATTAGAGTATACAGAAAGAAGAAGTAAGTTAAAAAGGTCATAGGTGACATATTTTTAAAGGAAACGGATGAGTAATTTCGATGTGAAAAATTGTTTTCAAATTGGGTCACTGAAAAACCTACTAACGCCGAATAACTTTTTATAAAAACCATATAGGGTTATAGTAGAAAAAAAATGAATAATAATAGCCATAATAGTTAATGAAATAGACATACTTTTTGGAAAAATATACACGTACCTTTAGAAGCACATAGCGCCGCGAGGAGGCAACATAAAATTAATATATATGCAGAAATTAGATGCTGGGGATACAGATTATAAGGGAAAAATAAGGAAATCAGCTCAAATGAGTGAATTAAAGAAATAAGAGTGCAAAAATAGCTCGATGTGCACGAAATGGTACGGAACCCCAATGTGGAAAAACGATAGTTGGTAACCAGAAAGAAAAAGCATGATGGCCGCGTTATTTTGCATAGGAAGGGGTTGAAAAGCACATCTAAAAATGGAGAAATTGCCGTATTTTGAAGGGTATAAAAAGGCGATGGGCGATGCCAAAATCAATTCAGTTTACCAGGAGAACCACCGCGTAATAACCTCGTTACCCAAACGTCGAAAAAGTGCCGGAAAATGTAAAAGTTCAAGTTAAAACGAGGGAATGTTGGCAGAAATGCTCTCCGACATTCCCATCCATAAAAATCATGTAGAATCTAAGTGAAGTTTTTTTAACACATATTTATTTTATTAGAAGCGGTACATCAAATATTTGGCGGGAAAGTAAACAAAATTAAACAGTGCTAAGATTCGATAAGAGATCGACGTAAAACAGTAAAAACCCTCTATAAGCGACGCCACGTACATCAAATATTTGGCGGGAAAGCAAACAAAATTAAACAGTGCTAAAAATTCGACGAGAGATCGACGTAAAAACAATAAAAACCCTCTATAAGCGACGCCACGTACATCAAATTTTGGCGGGGAAACATAAGTATGTAGAATCAAAGAGTAGTAAGATAGAAGAAAAATAAAAGAAAGACATTTCTTTTAAAATAAACATTCACGAGGAGATCATATAAGTAATATCAAGACAGACATTCGGAATAGACTTCGCGTCACGAAGACAACGTCCAATCACTTTCATCTTTCGACAGAACGGGGTTGAAACAATCGTACGAGACGGCCGACATCCCTACGATGCAGCTGTCAAAAATTGAATAAAACAGTTTTTAGTTGTTATGTGTTTAGTTGTTAAGAAGTGTATAAAGGTGTTATGTTAGTGTAAGGTATGTGTTAATTGGATTGGATGGCAGCTTAAAACGAGTAAGATTGTTCAAATTACTATAATTGCTTTATAACCGCCGAATCTGGCAATACTATAAAACTGTTATTGTCGATATTTTTTAATATTTTAAGCAAATATGTATGTTGTTATAATTATGAATAACATATGCGTCTTATACTGTTTCGCGCTATAATTGAAATAGAAAGCCAATACCATCTGCTTGTCGTACTGTCCGCTACTACATTGTTAGCGTGAACCTTTTTTATAAGGCCAGTACTTGATTGTGACTGCAGGCCGTCAATAAAAGACGAAGCCTCATTGATTGAGATACTTGAAACTGCCTGGTTTCACAGAGACAAAGTCCGTGAACCAGCGTAGCGATAAATTTAGAAAAAAATGTATATACGTATGTCGTAATTGATTCGACATACCCAGTAATATAGGTTATGATAAGTTGTCTTTTTGTGCTATATTGCGTATTGTCATATTATCATGTTATTATTATTTCATGCAAAGCTACAAAAAGAGCCATATATGTAAATGAATTGTATAAACTAAAAATTTTATTTTACAATATATCGAATATTTTGCCGGAAAAAGTGTTCATATTTTTTTCAATCAAAAGGATACCATACCTGAGAATAAAAATAGACTGAGCTAAATTATAATTAGAAATTGATTCGATAGATCAGAGGCAGCACTAACGGATGAACGAACGCAGTAATGGAATAAGCGAGATTGGCGCCTTTATTATAAATGTATCTCGTAATCCAATAAATATATAAGAAAAATAACTCCTGAGTTCACGACGCACTGACAGAAGACTGTAGCATCCGTCAGTGTGATAAATAGTGCATCGACAAATCAAACGATGTCAGATATTCAGTAATGATCAATAGCGTACTTATAAGTACATAAAAAAATAAAAAATCCCAGCTGATTGGAGCAATCGTCAACCGATATTGAGAAAGTGACTTAAAACTATTAGCATACATTGATCTGGAAGTCTCTAACTATAGAACACCTTTGATAATCCACTAGATAGGAATTGTGTCATAGAACATCAAAAATCAATATTTCTCATCGGGACGAGATCTTAAAAGTGTAGGTTACAAGCCGATCTTAACTTATAAACCTCAAATTGATTCAAACTATCTAAAACCAAGTGCATAAGGGTCTAACAAATTGGTCTAGACACATAGAATACTCCTTATTATTCTTCTTCTTCTTTTGGAGAATACATTTTAGTCATGATAGGAGAATTTCATATATGAAGGAGCGCGTACAAGAGAAAACAGGGCTATTCACTTGAAATCTCTATTCTCAGCATACTTTGAATATCTTTATACATATATTAGCATCGTCCTCTTCTTTTAGTCACTTCTCCGTTCAATTTTATCTTCATCAAGCGCTTATCGCTGATGATGCATCGCGCGCACGTTTAAGTAACAAATATTGCTAAATATTATTATTATTAAATAATATTAATTAATATTAGTGTTAATAATATTAATAAATATATTAATATTGATATTAATAATATTAATAAATATATTAAAAAATATCGCTACAAAATGGCTTGCCCAAAGTGTGGCCAATCATGATCATTGCGAGATATTGTCGTCATACATCACACAAATTATACAAATTATATTAAATAAGATTATATTAAATAAATAAGATTAAATAAATAATAATAAATAATAAAAAAAAAAATACGCTACAAATTGTCGACCCAACTAGTGGGGCCTAACACACAAAATAATAATATATAAATTACAAACAAATAATATAATTAAAAAAAAAATGCTACAAAACGCTAGTTTTTGTTTTTCGGGAAAAGAGGGATCGCTAACTATAATATTTTCTATTAAATCTACTTTTTTGGCCAATTCTCTGTCATTATACTTTTTTATTATATTGCATAAATATTCTCTTGTCATTATTTTGACCCCAGAGTAGCCTGGAGAAGAAATAAATTGATTTTAACACAAATATCCAATATGACAAATTTGTAATGTGCATCGTCTTGCCCAAGAAAAAAGATTATTGTAAATAGATAGGCAAATTTAGGCAACTGATCTCTTTATACATTGGAATTCGCTTTATAGATTTAGAATAAAATTTCAAAATATATGCCAGGAAATACCCTAAAGTATAACAAAACCCGAAACTTTGAAGTAATATGTTTGTTCCTTTTTTTTTTCATTTTAGGAAATTTCACTAAATTTATAAATTTATAGTCCAAATATGAAATAAAAATATAGTATAAGCAGCAGATAGCTGGTCTAATATCGTTCAATTCGAAAATCACTACCATTAACTTCAAAAAATCACAAGTTACTTTAAAGCAGCCTGAATAAAGTCGTTTTAAATAAAGCAATAAAACGTCCCCACGTATACTCTCAGGTCGCTTGGATTCTGGATGATAGCAAAGCTCCCTTTATGCCTGTTGCGGGATAAATAAAATGTGCATATTAGGTTAAGAATAGCATACGAAACCCTAAAGTAAGTTTCAATATCCATGACTCAAAAACAAATGCATCTTTCCTCTAACAGCTTTGCATAAATTAAGGCAGCTGCAGATTAAGAAAAAAAAGCTCCCTCGGCCTTCGTTTCTAGGAAAAAACCCGGAATATTCTACGCCGAAAGAAGAAACGGCAATAAAGCAAAATATCCCGACCCTAAAGCCATAAAACACCCGGCGCCATAGGCGAGACAGCACCACCAAAATACCGTCGCTGGAATGACTCGCCGAAATACAGTTTAACAATGAGCAAATGCCATACTTAGACAACCAAAAATTGAGGCACTTAACGTCCTAATTAAGCTAGATTAAAACTAGAATAATAATAATAATTTTTTAATGTATTTTTTGATGTTTATACCGTAGAGATAGCTATAATATTACGGAATCTAACATTAAGATGAAAAAACAATCACAAATTCACTAAATACGTAAAATATTGAAATAATTATTAGACAACCATTACCTAGGCTAGTTTAGAAATAAATTAGCGTAACTGAAGATATTGTAAAGGTTAAATTAGCTAGATTATAATTTAATCTTAAAATCGTCATAAATAGCGCATACTGGCATCTGTTGGAGAAAGCCGAAGGCTATAAGCCACGCCTCTGTAAAAGTGTAAGCGCGCGCTTTTCAAACGCAACCAATGAAAATATTGGACCAGAATCGCCGCCAATAATAGGGAAACGCGCGAAAACACGATATGGAAGGATCCCGAAAGCCCTTAAAAGCAAGAGCGGACGGAACCAAACCAGTCTGAAATCTGTTAGCACCGTGTACAGTTGTCTAACGTCTAAAACGCGACACCATCAACACCGTTTGTTACGTGTATTTAGTGAGTAAACTTCGCGTTACCGAAAACTAAATTATTGACATTTCAGACTCGGGTATTTTAAAATATGTAGATATCCTAAGAACAGTTTTGAGAACCCGAATTGTACGATTTCTTTTGGACTTAAGTGTAAAAAAAAATTAAATAAACATTACTTGCTATATTTTTAAAATAAATCTTTTTCTCCCGTAAGACTGAGTTTTTTGTTTACTGGTTAGTGGTCCTATTTTAAAAACAATTAGATAATTCTCCCTATGGTGACATTGAAGAAAGTGACAGTGAACGATAGAGGATAGCCGACATACTGCCCCAGTAAAGAGCCACTGAGAAGCCGACGTGACCATACATCACCCGACATCAAGAAAGTAACTCTCACCGGAGCCGTATCCGACATCGCCTGCGATCAAACCACCTGAATATGGGGTAAGCCGTTCAACTCTCCTTTCGATGTGAATACGCCGTAGTCTGCTTTAGGAAAAGAAACCGCAGATTACGGACAGATTACTAAACGGACGCAGTAGAGGCTGCTGATTCGTCGGCCCCTTGAAAAAGGACGCCACATTATAGCGTTTCTTTTTGGTCCTAATCGAGCCGGATCACTAGCTCAGACCATTAGCACGGAAAGACCAGCAGGAGATAATTATTTATTTAAAATTTAAAATAAATAAATAAAAGATGTCGTCGCCGCGAAAAAATAGCGCGGAGAGAAGCGAATCTGCCAGAAGAAGCCTTAGAATAGCGGAACGGAAGCTAAATCAAAGCATCTCCGAAAATCGACGGCAAGGCGGTAGATTGGAGCTACAGGATCAGGCCAGAGGAATGGCGGATCCTCCGACATCGAGCTGTTCGGGCGAAACTGCAACTGCCGCAAGGCCTTTGTCACGCGCCGCGTCAACAAGTAGCCGCAGATCATCGCGATCCGCAGCCACAACAATAAGACGCAGGCAGCTAGAAGCAGAAATGCAGGCAGAGGATGAGAGAGAACGCATGCGGGCTGACGCCGCCAGAGCCGACGCCGAAGCCACCGCCGCCGCCGCCGCCGCCAAAGCCGACGCCGAAGCCACCGCCGCCGCCGCCGCCGCCAAAGCCGACGCCGAAGCCACCGCCGCCGCCGCCGCCGCCAAAGCCGACGCCGACGCCGCCGCCGCAATTCGACGAATCCAACTTGACAGCCTCGAGAGAAAACTGCAAATACAAAAACAGCTGATCGAGGCCGAAGTTGAAGATGAGATGGCGGACGACGCGAGCAGCTATGCCAGCAGCCAGTCGGAACGACAAAGCCGACATAGAACAGCGAAGTGGATCGACTCCGCCAAAATAACGATGCCGATCGACACGGCACATTGGCCCTCCACAGACGCGACAAATCAAGCGCCCAAACGCCCGACAAATCAAGCGCCAATGCACCCGACAAATCGAGCGTCCGTAAGCGCTGCAATTCAAGCGCACGAATGCATCGCAAACTTAGCGCCTGTACGTGCCGCGAAGCCGACGCCGATATATAACGAACCGCGGCCGACCTACAATTCATACCCGGTACCAGCCATGAAGACGGAGTACGCAGACACACACTTGATGCACGCAAGAGCCAATCTCCTAAAGAATTTGCCGAAGTTCGACGGAAACTTTGAAGAATGGCCAATCTTCGCGGCATTATATGACCAGGGAGCCAGCGTCTGCGGCTTCACCGACGCCGACAACCTGGTGAGACTGCAGCACAGCCTCCAGGGACCAGCACGAGAGGCGGTACGAGCCATGATGACGGATCCACGGAACGTGCAAGACATCCGCCGCACACTGGAGAGGCGCTTTAGCAGACCGGGAGCCCGTATCGAAGCCCTGATGGAAGAAGCACGACGCACCAAAGAAATATCGGTAAGTGACTCAATTTTTAGGTTAGTCGAGTATGGCACAACCGTTTGCAATGTAGTGTATTCGTTAAAAAATATGGGTCATTCTGCGTACCTAATAAATCCTCCGTTACTAAAGGAACTAGTCCAAAAAGTACCCCAACACTTGAGACTACAATGGTACTCGGCAGGATACGGAGCGCACCCAACGCTCTCAGACTTCGGAGAGTGGTTAGACAACATAGTAGAAGTAGCGTCTCAAGAGGAACCACTCCCCCAAACTCATAAAAATTTTAGCAAGCCACGCGGACGAGCAAAATCACCATAAACGAGTCTACACGACCGCCGAAAAGGAACTTGTAAATAGCTGTTTTAAATGCAAAAAATATAATCATGCAACATCTGAGTGCCGATATTTTTTAAAACTTAACCCCTCACGTTGCGAGGTAAAAACTCACCTTCACCAAAAACATCCCTTTTGCGCGCGACACATTCGCGCAAAAAATCGACGCGAGTTAACGGCCTTGAGAAAAACGATCATAACTTTTAAACCACTAAACGGATTTAAAAAAGATAAAGAGAAAAATGATCGCATTGAAATTTGACATATAAAACATTATAACCTTATCTCGTAAAACAATTAAGATAATAATGAATAAATATTACAAAATTGGCAAACTGAAAAAAACTCGCCTATAAAATCATTTCGATTTTTTTGTAAATACAGTTTTTGTAAATATCAAAAATTGTAAATACAGTTATGTTCTTTATTAAATGCTTTACCAAAACGATATTTTTTTTTTACTTATTTGCATACAAAAATACGGAAAAAATATTTATTTATTCAGCCAAGAAAAATTTTATTTATTCTCGTAAAAAAAATTTTTTTTAATTTTTAATTTGTGACTACTTATGGTATTTTTTTATATGCAATTCTTTCAAAATAACTTTATTACTACATCACTTCTTCTTAGAAATCACACCAGAACTTTGACCTTTGTCTGATATTATAGAAAAATCTAAAGTTTTGAGAGTTTCCGCGTCCGAACCTAATAATAAACTTTGAATGCCCATAATATAAAATTCGTTAGATTTTTTCAATTATATTGTCTTATCATAGACTTATTATATGTCTAATAACTAATTACTATACTCCAAAGAGTCACATTTCATCGAAAAACTATGGAAAATAACACTTTTTTCTCTCATAGTAATTATCAAAACAAGTTTCATTTTCGCGAGCCATATTAGAAAAACAACATATAATGTTCAAAATACGCCTAATTATGTGATAACTTAGGATGTAAATGAAGCAATACCTATTTTATTAGTAAATTAAAGCGACATTACGTCATGTTTCGCGATATATAGGGATATTTCACAAACATTACAAAATAAAAACGGCCATTTTTTCGCGAGCCGTGTGTTGTTGCCAAAGTGTTTTCTTCGAAAATTCGTGAAAAACAGCAAATAGACTGTCTAAATTGAATAATCCTAATGCCTCAACTACTTAAAAATGGAAATTACTCACTTTTATCCGGTATACACTGCACTTATATCCACAAAACACTTCACAAACAAACATTTCGCGGAACTACGCGGCCGCCGCGCGATGGCCGATCGGCGACTGTCGTCTGACGTTTATACAGACTTTTTAAATTAGCCGATCGATTTATCGCCGGTGGCCGCCGGATTAAAGATTATTCGGCCATGTATTTCAACCGTCAGAAAGCATAAAGTACGACGATTCGAATCGTAAATTGCATTTTTCGCAGCGGCGAGCGCGATATCCAAAATCGGATGTTTCGGATTGTAGGCGGCCGCCATACATGTCCCCAAATGGATGTTACGTGCTCAGCGGGTTAATGTAAGCGATCGTTGGGCATGGGTCAAGGAGCAGAGATTGTGTACTCTCTGCCTCGAACCTGGACACACCCATCGTAACTGTAAGTCACAGGGAAAATGCGACGTAAAAGGTTGCAAATGGCCTGACAACAAGGTGTTACATAAGGACACAAGGAAACAGACAAGGTCCGACAACCAGGGAAACGGTACAATTAATAGACATAAAGGTGACGACACACTTCATAAAAATAAAGGTGACGACACACTTAACAGACATAAAGGTGACGACACACTTCATAAAAATAAAGGTGACGACACACTTAACAGACATAAAGGTGACGACACACTTCATAAAAATACAGGTGAAGACACACCTCATAGGTATAGGGGTAGCGACACACCAAACGATCCGAGCGCGGTGACCAGTACATGGAATGGAGCAACGGGCGTATTACTACGAGTAGCGTACGTAGAAGTCAAAGGTCCCCGTGGCTGCGTCCGAACACTGGCTCTGTGCGATGAAGGCAACGCTAGATCATCGTCTGGCAACGCTATTTTCAAACCGAGGTCATTTTTATACGTCTCCGTACAAATTAATTCACAGTCAGTGTAATTGTGTGAATTCGAGCTGTAAAGTTTTGCCATCTGTTAAAGAAGTCACGAGCATTCTCCTGCAGCAATCCTCTCTACAATCGGATCGAAAACGGGTGAGATATCGGTATTTCCGTACTTGACTATCTCGATTTCATAAAATTCGGCAATGACCGCCCGTTGACGTCACAGCTAAAACGGCAACGCCTACTTTCTGTAATTGGCTAACACCTGTCATCGAGTAATTACCGCCCGGTCAGCAATTGGGCCACACAACAGTCGGATCATCCATCGGAAATGGTGCTGCCAGCGTAGCGGTTCTATTCATTGCTTCGCATCGCAAGACGCATCGAAGGGAAAGTTTTTCGTAACGAAAGCAGCCAGCATTCTTCACGGATTCTACATCTAACAATTATATTATATTATTACCCTATCTTAAAAGCAATGACATAATGTTTTTAAATAAGACCAATCTAATTTTGTATTAACGCTGTGACATCTAAGTTCCCACTTATATATGTACATACAAATTAATTTTATGATATCGATAATAGCTTTTACGCATTGTGTAGGTATAATATATATTCTATTTATTTACTTAAAATATATATATTTTACTATCAAGTATTAAATATAATTCACTAATTAAAATGTCTGATAACACGAGGAGTAAGCGCAACAAAACAGCAAGTGCTAAAAACAAAGTAAGTCCTTATTTAAATACAAAATGCACCAGGAAAATCCCAAACGTGATAAAAAAATCAAAGCTATCAAAAGTTTGGAAAGATCAACCTGAAGCTACAAGTACAGCCAGGAAATCGGATAAAATCAGAACCACAGAAACTACACAAAGTTCAATGGAAATGAATTCCGATAATTTTAGCGACTGCCATTCGGAATCTATTCTTTCAACACTAGGTAAATTCAATCTCACACGCCACTCAAGCGCTCCTAACCTTACATTGTCTGACGACAAAGCTCCTGAAAATACTGCAGCTATCGAAAAACTAGAATTAATGGAACTTGAATTGCAAAGTGCACATGACGAGGTCTCACTTCTTAATGATGAGATTCGAGACTTAAAAGAAAAGTTAACACAATCCCAAAATAGGGCACTAAAATATAAGAACATGGCGATAAGTCTATTAAAAGGAGACAAAAATAAAACAATTACGAAAGTTGAAGCTCGTCAAATTGGGAATATTACTTCATCGTCTTTAGCAGGGCAAAATTCTCTTATTAGAAACTCTCTGATATTTAAAAATAGTATTGAAATCGAAGGAAATCAGCGGTTAGATTCCTCCGCTGAGGCATCGCCAATGAAAAGTCCGTCTACTAAAAAATGCCAATATAGCACCAGGAACTCTAATGACAAACCGAAAAATATAATTATTATAGGGGATCAACAGGCAAAAGGCATCACGATGGGTCTAAGAAATCTTTTAGATAAAGAGATGTATTCCATCCAGGGATATGTTAAAGAAAATGCCACTCTTGAACACGTAGTTAAAGAAATCGAAAATGTAACAAAAAATATGACTATGAGAGATCATCTAATAATAATGGCTGGTTGCAACGATAAAAATCCCTACAAATTATTGAATGAACTATCGTTCTGCCTTAAAAAAACATGTAATACAAATCTTTATCTTACTGAGGTTTTGTACAGCAATTATCTTCGAGAAATGGAGATTAATAGAAATTTTGATTGTTATGCTAAACTATTCCAACATTGTACGTTCATTAAAAATTTAGGTGATTCACAAATAGCACCATGTATTGAATCCATATGCCAAAAAATCATGCATACTATTCAAATCACAGAATACAGACGCACATATCTAACTTACAACGACACTAAATTACCACGTGCGCCAAATAGCATCAAACACAATAAGGGAAAATCATTCGATAATATTGAAAAAAATGTCTTTCATCAGGAAAATAAACTGGCACCGCTTGGAAGAATGAATAAGCGGCAACCACATCTTTTTCGTCCGCTACCATACTATAAATCAAATCCCACCAGATACAACGCCAAGTGATGAATTCGTAATTTTCTATCAAAACATCAACAGTCTTAGAAATAAATTATTAGATATCGAACTCTTACTGGAACTAAATGAACAGGTTGACATAGTATGTTTAGTGGAACACTGCGGAAAACAAAACGAAGACTCTTCGTTAAATTTACCAGGTTTTTATATGGGCGCATATCAACATAGGAAAATCTTTAAAATGGGCGGTACTATGATCCAAGTAAAAAACCACATTGAGAGTGAACCGTTACCACTGTGCTTAGATCTCTGTTTGGATCGCCATTTTGAATGCTGTGGTATCAAGATAAAGAAGAGCAACATTTACATTTTCTCACTCTATCGATCGCCAAACGGAAACTTGAAAATATTTCTTAAAAGATTCACAACTCTTTTAGAGCATTTTAAAAATAATAAAATAATAATATGCACTGATATAAATATAGATTTTCTAGTCAACTCTGTAGCAAAGTGCAATACACGTAGCATCTTAAATATTTTTGGCTTGAATTTTCATGTCTCCTCTGCAACGAGAATTACTTCGCACTCTTGCACTCTCATAGACAATGTCTTTTCAAATTTAACTCATAGTTCAATTTCAGCAAGAGTCATGTCCACTTGTCTTTCTGATCATGAAGGTATTTTTATTACCATTGAAAACAAGTGTAAAAAAGAAAAGTATTATAAAATCACCCGAAACTTCTCAAAACCTTGCAAAGATTTATTTCTCAGTAACCTTATCAAAGAAGACTGGACTAATCTTCTGAACTTAGACAACGAAAATAACAGCGAAGAAAAATTCAATATCTTCCTAACCAAATTTAAATTACATTTTAATAATTGCTTTCCGGAAAAGATTACTAAAATCATAAACACGCGTAGAAATAAATCTTGGCTAACGAAGGGCATCAAAGTATCCTCTAAAAATTGGCGTTCACTTCGTCTTATCCATAAATTTAAACATAGTAGCGGCATCGCTGCTTATATAAATGCTTACGGGAAATTATACAAACGAGTGATACGGAACGCCAAGAAAAGCCACATTATAAAGGAAATCATGAGAGAGAAAAACAATTCTAAGGCGTTATGGAAAATAGTTAATCAGCAAATGGGTAAATATAAAACAAATGCATCCAACATAATTCTCAACAATAATGATGACATTATTACAAACCAACTCGACGTGGCAAATGCATTCAATCATTTTTTCTCTAAGACAATTCAACTGTCCCAACAGGCAGCAGCATCGAGCACGTCAACGGGACATATTCCTCATAGCCACCATAACTTTTTTATGCGCCCAACGAACGCCGTAGAGATTACGAACATAGTAAGATCAATGAAGAACAAAAAGTCAACAGGGGTAGATAGCATAGATATTTCCACCATAAAACTTGCTCTCCCAGTAATAGCAGGGCAATTAGCCCATATCTTTAATATCTCCCTCAGAGATGGGGTTTTCCCTGAAGAGTTTAAAACCGCAAAGATAATACCTCTACATAAAAAAGATGCGAAAACTGATATAGAAAATTACAGGCCAATTGCTTTACTTCCTGTTATGTCCAAGATATTAGAGAAAATAGTTAATATTAGACTTATAAAATACCTGGAAGAAAAACATATCCTATCAGATGCCCAATTCGGGTTCCGAAAAAATAAAAGCACTATGGATGCACTGAAAAATATGGTAACTACATTGTATAAAAACACGGACAGAAAACTGTATTCAGGAACTGTTTTCTGCGACCTGTCAAAGGCTTTCGACATGGTTAACCACGAGCGTTTATTATACAAGCTCGAAAGATACGGAATCCGAGGAAACGGCCTGAAATGGTTTCAAAGTTACCTCTATAACAGACGACAATTAGTACAACTCACTGAAAATGAGGGAGGCGTAATTAGGCCAGTATTTTCTGATGAGTGTATAGTTAGATCTGGGGTACCACAAGGGAGTATACTAGGACCAACTCTTTTTATAATTTATGTGAACGATCTTCCATCAGCGGTCACTAATTCTGAGGTCATTCTATTCGCTGACGACACCAGCATAAGTTATGCCGACCAGGATTTAGATCGAGTAATTGACACATTGAATAAAGAGCTAGTGCAACTAAACGACTGGTTGGAGTGCAATAACCTTGCTCTAAATGCCTCAAAGACTGTTTCAATGATACATTCTGGTTCCAAAAAGACTTCTCCGAATATTCCGGCACTAAAAATTGGGGTGCACAAGGTAAGCAATGTTGATACGCACAAATTCCTGGGTGTCGTAATAGACGATAAGTTAAGGTGGACCCCGCATGCCCAAATATTGAGTGACAAGCTTTCTAGAGCATGCTTTTTACTGCGTCAGATGTGCAAAATTATCAGTAAAACAGACGCCAGATGCATATATTTCGCCCACTTTGAGTCGCACCTACGTTACGGCATCTCATTCTGGGCTCAGTGCACCATGGAATTTAGGCAGCATATTTTCTCCCTGCAGAAACGCGCAATAAGAATTCTAAATAACATGGACAGCTTTCAATCGTGTCGTGGATCATTCAGGAATCAAAATATACTCACCCTACCATCACTATATTTATTTGAGTGCATCAAACTAGTAGCTAAAGACATATCTAAATTTAAGAAACCTGTAGAAGTACATAATCACTTTACTAGGTCGAGGAACAATCTACTATTACCTCGTCCGAACCTAGAAATTTTACGCAGAGACCCTAACTACGTGGGAATGTCCTTTTTTAATAAACTGCCACAAAACCTAAAAGACCTAATATGTAGGGAAAAGAAAATATTAGTTTTCTATTCGGAAGTCAGAAAGCTACTAATTTATAAGGAATTATATGACGTAAATGAATTTTAATTATATTTTAATTTTAATAATCTTTAATAATCGTTTTAATGACAAATATGAATTTTAATAATTAATAATAATGAATTACAATAATAATCTTCTAGACTATAAATACCACTTGTTCAAGTATGCGTATATAATCTAGCAAACATGACGTCCATCTATTTTTTTTATCTACAAATTGAACTCTGTCTCTATCGTTATTAATTTATATCTGTATATGACGTGTATAATTTACAAAGTGAACTTTAGAACTGAACGGAAATGAAATCACGATGGAATTAAATTGTAAATAATATTAAATGTACCTAACACCTAGTTTTAGTTTCGACAATCTGTAAAGATTTTTGAAATAAATGAATTGAATTGAATTGAATTGAAGGTTCAACAATAACACTAATGCAAAAGGACCTGGCGGACAAAATAGGTGCATATGGGCCCAAAAGTCCACTAAATATGGTAGGCGCCTCTGGTATGGCGATTGACAGTGGCACCACGATGAAAATTGACTGCCATATACGGCCGGTCAACGGGCCTACGTTCTACCCACTAACAGGGGTACGAACAGTGGAGGATTTAAATTTACCACTCCAGACCGTCCAGGCCAAGGAAATAATAAATAAATGGCCTCACTTGTCACGAGTGCCACTAAATGATTTAAATGGTAAACCCCAAATTTTAATTGGAATAGACCATTGGCCGATGATCATCCCGCGAACAATTGTTTCTGGACCACCAAATGGGCCCATAGCCACATCATGCCGATTAGGATGGACCTTGGGCGGTGGTACCACGGAATTTTCCACAGCCGGGCAGCGTGTCAATCACCTGCGGCCGGGACAAGGGAAAAAGCTAGATGAACTAATCAAAACATACTTCGATAATGAGGAACTAGGCCCATTCGTGAGAAAACACAAGGAGAAAACCAATGAAAGAGCCGAAACCTTGTTAAGAAATACTACAATAATTGAACAAGGACGGTGGCAGACGGGTCTACTGTGGAAGAGTGATAAAGTCACCCTACCACCAAACCGCAGCATGGCCGAACGACGGTTAGTAACGATGGAGAAAAAAATACTTAAAAATCCCACGTTGGCTACCCAGTATCAAGCCACCATAAATGAGTTCCTAGAAAAGGGCTACGCACGTAAGCTTAGCCAAAACGAGGCACAGGAACGCGTTGATCGCACTTGGTACATCCCACATTTTTCAGTGGAGAATCTGAATAAACCCGGGAAAATTAGACTGGTTTTTGACTGCGCTGCAAAATCAGGAGGCACCAGTCTCAATGATCAACTGTTGTCAGGCCCAGACCTGTTGAAACCGTTAATCGGTATATTATTTAAATTCCGACAGGGTCAATATGGGTTCTCGGGAGATATAAAAGAAATGTTCCTACGTGTACGGTTGACACCGAAGGACACTAATAGCCAACGATTTCTATGGAGGCAGTTGGACCAGAACCGGGAACCAGAGGACTACGCAATGGCCGTCGTATTATTTGGGTCTACCTCGTCTCCTTGTTCTGCCCAGTATGGAAAAAACCAGAACGCAGAACGCTTCCGTGCCGAACATCCTGAAGCTGTCGATGCCATTATAAACAGGCATTATATGGATGATTACTTAGATTCCACAGACAGTATTGTGACAGCCAAAACAATGATCGAAAATGTAAGGCGAATCCACAAGGCCGGAGGATTCGACATTGTTAATTGGGCCAGTAGCAATAGTGCCATTCTCTAGGAAGTCCCAGCGGACCAGCGTTCCAAGTCCCAAATTAAGAAAACCAGACCCGAAGAAACAAACGAAAGAATACTCGGGCTAATTTGGGACCCAAAGGAAGACGTCTTGTCTTTCGATACAAATTTTCGTAAGATCGATCCTATACTGTTAAGCGGGAATAAGGTTCCTACAAATCGGCAAACGTTACAAATTATAATGAGTACATTTGACCCGCTAGGAATATTAGGCCCGCTAACAGTAAAGGCCAAGATCATATTGCAAACAATATGGATGGACAAGACGGAGTGGGATAAGGAAATAGGTAATGCCGCCTTCGAAAAATGGAGAACGTGGCTACACCAATTAAAAAAGGTAAAGAACGTGAAAATCGGACGTAGCTATCAAGCTACAGGGCGTTTCGCAAAAAACGCGCAGCTGCACGTATTCGCAGATGCGAGCGAACGCGCTTACTCATCAGTTGCGTATGTACGATTTGAGACGCCCGAAGGACGTATCTGTACAGCCTTTATAGCTGGGAAAAATAAAGTAGCGCCATTGAAAACGCTCACGATGCCACGTTTGGAGCTGCAAGCCGCCACTATGGCTAGCAGATTGGCCACTACTATAAAAAGATACCATACGTGGGATTTCTCGGAGACTACTCTATGGTCCGATAGTCGGACAGTATTATCATGGATAAAACGAGATCCCCGAGAATTCAACGTGTTCGTGGCGCACCGGCTGGGCGAAATTGACCAACTAACGACACCCCAACAATGGCGATGGGTTCCCACAAAAGAAAATCCAGCGGATCATGCCACCAGAGACGAGGTCAGTCGCGCCGACGGGGACGAAGTCCAAAAATGGATTGATGGGCCGAATTTCCTTAGGGAACACCCAGATACATGGCCATCAGATATTGACACCCCGTCGGAGGATCGCGGCAAAGAAGAAGAGAAACGGCCCGTACATTTGGTCGCAGACACGCAGGTCGAACCCCTAATAAACGCCGAGCGTTTCTCGAAATTAGAGCGGCTACTCCGAACAACCGCACGGGTTATGCGCTTCACAGACCGCTGTTTAAAAAAAGGGTCTGGCGAACTACACCTCTTGGCCGGAGAAATTACCCGCGCCGAGGACTACTGGATAAGGCAGAGTCAAAAGGATAGTTTCGAAAAAGACCTCGACAACCTAATAAAAAATAAACCTTTAGATAAAAGCAGCAAAACTCGTAACCTTAATGCATACCTGGATGACAAGGGAATCCTACGAGTGGGTGGTCGAATCAACGCCGTGGAAGGAATCGCGCTCACAGTAAAGAAACCGGCCATATTGGATGCTCGACACCGGTACACTAGGTTGCAGATCATTGCTCAACACGAACGCTCCTGCCATCAAGGCCGAGAATGGGTCTGCAACGAGCTACGGCAGCGCTTTTGGATTCTACGTTTACGAGGAGCGATTCGAACGGTTACCCGCGAATGTAGAAAGTGCCAAATGGATAGAGCCCGCCCAGTTCCTCCGAAAATGGCGGACCTACCTAGTACTCGATTAGAGCACCACATTCGCCCTTTCACAAATGTAGGTTTGGACCTCTTCGGACCCATAGAGGTCACCGTAGGACGCCACCGGGAAAAAAGGTACGGCGTCCTCTTCTGTTGCATGTCAACAAGAGCCGTCCATATCGAAATAGCGCATGCAGCGTCAAGCGATGCGACTATGATGGCCTTGAAGAGGATGTGCGCCAGACGAGGACCGCCGACTAATATCTATTCAGATAACGGTACGAACCTGCATGGATCTAATAATGAAATAAAGCTAGCCATGAAGAGTATAAATTATGAAGATATAAAATCCCAATGCGCTATGAAGGCGATAAACTGGCACTTCATTACGCCAGCAGCCGCACATATGGGAGGGTTTTATGAACGACTGATACAATCGGTTAAAAAGGCCCTAAACGCCACTTTAAGGGAAAAGGCGCCGCGAGACGAAACGTTACTTACGTTGCTGGCCGAAGCTGAAAACTCGGTAAACTCGCGTCCTCTTACTCATGTGTCCCTAGACGACCAAGACGAAGAAAGTTTAACCCCTAACCACTTTCTCATCGGCTCGTCATCAGGAAGGTCAAATATAAGAGTATATGATTCAGAAAACCTATGTCTAAAAAGACAATGGAGAATTGCTCAAACATTGGCTAACCATTTTTGGAATCGGTTCACCAAGGAATACATTCCGACATTGGCGAAACGATCTAAGTGGCTCAACGAAGTAGACCCCATCAAAGAAGGCGATATTGCGTTCTCAATAGAGCAGCAATCCCCACGAAATGCATGGCTACGTGGTCGAATAACGCAGGTACACACGGCCCCAGACGGTCAAGTTAGGTCAGCGACGATCATGTGCAACGGCCGATTATACAAACGACCCGTCCACAAGATTGCTCGTATACCCACTAAACCTAATGGTAGTGAAAGATAACTATTTCCCACAAAAACAACGGGGAAAAATAGTTCTTTCACGGGGAAGGGAATGTTGCGGGATAAATAAAATGTGCATATTAGGTTAAGAATAGCATACGAAACCCTAAAGTAAGTTTCAATATCCATGACTCAAAAACAAATGCATCTTTCCACTAACAGCTTTGCATAAATTAAGGCAGCTGCAGATTAAGAAAAAAAACTCCCTCGGCCTTCGTTTCTAGGAAAAAACCCGGAATATTCTACGCCGAAAGAAGAAACGGCAATAAAGCAAAATATCCCGACCCTAAAGCCATAAAACACCCGGCGCCATAGGCGAGACAGCACCACCAAAATACCGTCGCTGGAATGACTCGCCGAAATACAGTTTAACAATGAGCAAATGCCATACTTAGACAACCAAAAATTGAGGCACTTAACGTCCTAATTAAGCTAGATTAAAACTAGAATAATAATTATTATTTTTTAATGTATTTTTTTATGTTTATACCGTAGAGATAGCTATAATATTACGGAATCTAACATTAAGATGAAAAAACAATCACAAATTCACTAAATACGTAAAATATTGAAATAATTATTAGACAACTATTACCTAGGCTAGTTTAGAAATAAATTAGCGTAACTGAAGATATTGTAAAATTTAAATTAGCTAGATTATAATTTAATCTTAAAATCGTCATAAATAGCGCATACTGGCATCTGTTGGAGAAAGCCGAAGGCTATAAGCCACGCCTCTGTAAAAGTGTAAGCGCGCGCTTTTCAAACGCAACCAATGAAAATATTGGACCAGAATCGCCGCCAATAATAGGGAAACGCGCAAAAACACGATATGGAAGGATCCCGAAAGCCCTTTAAAAGCAAGAGCGGACGGAACCAAACCAGTCTGAAATCTGTTAGCACCGTGTACAGTTGTCTAACGTCTAAAACGCGACACCATCAACACCGTTTGTTACGTGTATTTAGTGAGTAAACTTCGCGTTACCGAAAACTAAATTATTGACATTTCAGACTCGGGTATTTTACAATATGTAGATATCCTAAGAACAGTTTTGAGAACCCGAATTGTACGATTTCTTTTGGACTTAAGTGTAAAAAAAAATTAAATAAACATTACTTGCTATATTTTTAAAATAAATCTTTTTCTCCCGTAAGACTGAGTTTTTTGTTTACTGGTTAGTGGTCCTATTTTAAAAACAATTAGATAATTCTCCCTATGGTGACATTGAAGAAAGTGACAGTGAACGATAGAGGATAGCCGACATACTGCCCCAGTAAAGAGCCACTGAGAAGCCGACGTGACCATACATCACCCGACATCAAGAAAGTAACTCTCACCGGAGCCGTATCCGACATCGCCTGCGATCAAACCACCTGAATATGGGGTAAGCCGTTCAACTCTCCTTTCGATGTGAATACGCCGTAGTCTGCTTTAGGAAAAGAAACCGCAGATTACGGACAGATTACTAAACGAACGCAGTAGAGGCTGCTGATTCGTCGGCCCCTTGAAAAAGGACGCCACAATGCCGAAAAAAAACGGCGGCCTTTTGTTCCCCATTTAGTCGATTGTCCTAGGGAGAAACCTTTCCCAGAAAATTGATTTATCAAAATCGACTTTTAATCACATTTTTGGGTCAAATACCTGTCTGTGAATTGGCGGGATTTCGTCATTCTGTCGGGGCAGCATACACATCGCTTCGGAAACATAGGAGTAAGCACTATATAATCGTATATCCTTTTGCCGTAAGGTTAACATCCACCCCAGTAAGTTAAGTTAAGTAAGGTTAAGTTGCCGTAAGGTAAACAACTACCCCCGTTCAATAGGAAACACTACTGTTTCCAGACTTCCCCGGCTATCAGTCGGAATGCACAATCGATTGGCTGACGCCGCACGGTTCGCAAACCGCCCTAGGCGAAACTGGCCCGCAGGCCAGAGTCCTACCCGGGCTCGCAATTTTGAGTGGAGGCTGCCGGATGGGTGTTGACCGTGAGTTTAGCCGACCCATACACATGAGTCTTAGTGGCCTAACTGCAACAGGGCCCATTAGCTCCTATACCAACTCGAATAATTTAATAGACTACCGAATACCCAACAAATAATGTACAACATTTTAACAAAAAAAAACCAACTCTTTGTTTTTATAAGTGCAGCAGTCATGTCATGGTAATACATAGACCGCGATATTATAATTGAATGTGTATACAAAATGTTGTTTCTTTGCTGGTGACCGTTGCGGAGTTCCCTCGTTGGAAGCCAACACTGGGTGCCGCAGTCCTATTGAGATGAATGAGGACGTGGGAGTGGTTTTCACCCCCTTACATGTATCTCAGACACCCGCTGATATATAAATACTTAGATATATAGATTACGGAAAATATTTATGCCTAGGAGCTATCTGAACTACGGGAAATGTATGTCTAAAGCTAGCTGTCTACGGAAGAGTAGGTATAAACCACCCCCTACCCTCTGCCCTACCGAGGAGATACTAAGGCTGTGTTTGTTTTTTGCTCACATGTATATAATATATAAATATATAGCTAAGACTAGATACATAAGTGAAATGACGAATTAATAGCTATGATAACGATTGTACTGATAAACACGTGGGTTGGTTAAAAGATATTTAAGAAAATGGATATTGCCCTAGAAGAAAAAGAGAATACATCCTATCAACATTGGTAGTGTAATTTTATGATCTGTACCGGCCTAACCTATTAGCCAAGGATTGTTATCCTGTAATGGGTATCCTATGTTGACGTATTAGCAAATTTTAGTTCGCCGAGCCGGCTATCGATTAGCGATAATTTCTATTGCACCTGTAAAATTATGTTTGATTTTATAGGACTGTGGATTATAGGCGTAGGATTGATTGTACGTTAATAAGTTCTGTTTATGGCATATTCTAAGGGATTCAGGAAGAATTTTAGGAAGAAATTTATGAGGATTATTCTCTATAATTACGTTCGCGGAATTGTCGCGGTTCCAGTCAGAATAGTGGTACATGTCTAAATAGTCATGTAGAGTGTCGTGTCCGCGATCGCTCAGTCCATGGCAATAAAAGTTTAATATATCAGTGGAATCGAGGTGTCAGGTCCGTATACTGAGTCCAGTCGCGAGGTGTCGTATGGGTACGTAATTATTGTATGTTTGTTGTGGATGCTCCGAAATGTATCGTTCATTATAATGTTCATAGCTACTCACCCTTTCTCCAAGATTGTACTTCTTATATATTAATGTACAGCTGCCAGCCCGAATTGTAGCGGTCCGTTGCCCGTCATGATCTGCGTCTGCGGCTGCACCGCGCTGTCTCGTTCCGGCTCGTTCGTATGTCGTCCATCGTGATAACAACCCTTGGCTAATATCCTACTTCCCTCCTGCTGAATCTAACGTTTGGGTCATTTTATTAGGTAATATCTAGATGAATACTATTTTCTTATTCTCCTTATTTTCATAGTCGAGAAGTTCTCATTAATATTTATTTTATTCTTGGATTTATTAAAATAGACCGTTTAAATGTTTTGTATTAAATAATAATAATAATATTAATAAACTCTTTATTTCAAAATAAAAAAGGCGAGCTCCTCGGTAGGTATTTATTTTTGGATTTATTTGAATAGGCTGTTTAGTTATTTTGTATTAAATACGCCACTCTGTAAATATTTATTTTAGGGATTTATTTAAATAGACTCGCCTGATAAGTTGGTTTGATTATACCCCTTGTTAATTTTTACTCAATTTTTTTTACTTCGGATATTTTCCTACTGAATTTAATCTTTGATATACTGTCCGAGAGAGGAGGACCTTTCTCAGCCGTTTCAAAATTCGAATCCTTTATTTTATAATTAAGAGATCCTCCTATTTATTTATTTATTTTTAAGAATTTATTTGAATAAGCTGTTTGACTAATTTACATTGTTAATTTTACTTGAATTTTGCTTTACTGAGTTTAATTTTAATCACACTGTCCTGAGGGGAGAGAGAACCGTCCCAGGTCGTTTCTAATCTTCCAGTCCCTTATTTTATAAATTGAGAAATCCTCCTAACTATTTATATTATTTTTGCAATTTATTTGAACGAGTCGTTTAAATGTTTACTTTGATTTTGTCCCCACTGAGTTTAATCTTAGCCACATTGTTCCTAGAGAGAGCACCTCTCCAGGCCGTTTCTAATCTTGCAGTCCCTCATCGCCTCTCCGTCATCCCGCAAGAAACCTCTCATGGGAGTACCTCAATTCACGTCACCGCCACCTTGTGGCGAGTACACACCCTCCAACGATCACTGCATTTTAGTCTTTCGGTCCCACAGCCACTTCTTAAAGTCGTTAATTGAATTGGCTTCGTAGCCAAGTTGAAATTAACCCATTTTCGACCGCGCTGCAAAAATTGTTGATTTTTTAGAAATAAAATATATTTCTAGGGTAATTAGGGTAGGTACCCTGATTCCAAATCCGCCATTAAAAAAATCTACCCCCACCCGTTTTACCGTTATGTCAAAAAAACAAATGTTAGATTAATCGAACATTGGCGCTTATCCCATACCATAAAATCCCATACAAATACAAAATGTCAAATTTTACTGTCAAGTGACCAAGTCTCTCCCATTTCTATTGTGTTTTCAACAGGAATAAACGTGTTTTGTGCGTGCTTATCATATTTTTATATTTTGGTAGTTTCTCATTATTTCTATCGCAAAATAAGTAGTCAGTATTTAGTAAAATATTGATTCATACGATGTGTTTTTGCGAGTGTTATGTTATTGAGTGAATATGTATTGTTATTTGATTCTAGAATTGCAGAATTTGATTCTAGAATTGGAGGTAGACGAACAATCGGATGAAGAATTAATAGACGACAATTTCATTGCGATTAATTCGGATCCAAGTGCTTCGACTGAGGTTGCCGACTATGTGGAAATTGAGACTGAGCGAAATATTCTTGAGGATATTGGTTTTGAAGAGATTGTAGAATCTGAACCGGAGGCTGGGCCGTCAACTTCTAAATCAGCTGCTAAATCGACTGTCCCACCTCGTAAAAAAACGAAAGTCAGTTACAAACCATTGAGTTCATTTGGAACTCCAAAATGGTCCAGGAATAGAGGAAAGAAGCAATTACATTATGATATATCGCCTAATGCCGCTGCGGCTCCGTTGTCCGATATGCAAAAAGAGGTGTGTGAAAAACTTAAAGATCTTTCGCCAATTCAAATATTTTCAAAGTTTTATGATGGGGAGGTGTTGGATCATATCATAACTGAGACCAACCGATTTGCAGCCCAGACGAACACCGATTTTCATTTAGACTTGGTTTTATTGAAGAGATTCTTGGAGATTTTAATGCTCTCGGGCTACCACACTTTGCCTGCTATTGAGGATTATGGTCTTCGAAGCTGTCAATGGGAATTCCAATGGTAAAGCAAGCAATTACCTATTGAAGATAGCAAATGGCTCAGTTGACTGCCCGGATTTATTGGAGAAGGTTGGGTTGAGGGTCTCTGCTGATCCAATCAGAAGACCATGCACCCTGTTTATCCCCAGAGCTAACACCAATTACAGGCTAAACAGTTATCTATTGAGAGCAAGCCAAAGTTTCAATGATGTAGCTACCCAATATGACATTGACTTATTTAATATGTCAGTCCAGCAGCTCAAGAAGTTACTGGCTGATGCCTTCTTTGGCTAATCCTTTGTTCTATTTTGTTTAGTTTTTTCTTAGTCTACCTGTTTTTCTTTTTTTTCTCCCCCTTTTATATATCTATTCATACATTTTTACTTGTGGAACCTTGTAATTGGCCTTATATACATATTAATTTGTAATAACCGTATACCTAGCTGTAAGATTCCTAAAATTAATAAAATAAAAAAAAAAAAAATAAAAAATAAAAATGTCGAGAGCTACGTTCACGCACATCAAGAGATACATTCATTTTGCCAATAATGACGAATTAGATACCTACTAACGATAATATGGCCAAGGTACTATAATTTTCATTACATTATTGTGATTGAAGTTTCCTAATTTGTATTTCATTGATTTTAGCTTCGTCCATTCTTCAATATTATAAACAGAAAGTTTATGCAGTTTGGCATTTGGGCGGAGTTTTTGTCCATATACGAGCAGATGGTGGCCTATTTCGGCCGCCATAGTTGCAAAATGTTTATTCTAGGAAAACCGATTCGTTTTGGATATAAACTTTGGTGCCTCTGTTCGTCAACCGGATATTTGTTCTTTTTCATCCCTTACTGTGGAAAATCCGATGAATACAACACAGAGGTTGGTCTTGGAGCTGATGTCGTTCTCCGTTTACTTAGTAATGTCGAGGCCCCCATGCGTCACGTGGTATTTTTCGACAACTTCTTCACTTCCTATCATCTTATGTGCTTGCTATCAGAAAAGGGATTCTGTGCCACTGGAACTGTTCGCTGTAATCGTGTATCTGGCCGTGCTACTAATATGAAAACCGGAAAAGATTTGCCTCGCGGCGAACATGATTATATGTACGACTCTAACAACCAGATCACTCTTTGTCGCTGGCAAGATAATAAGGAGGTAACAATTGCTACAAATTATGATCAGATTCTGCCACTCCACTCTGTTCGGCGTTGGAAAAAAGCAACTAAGGCTTCTAAGAAAGGGCCAAGAGAAGAAGGTAAATTTGTCAACATGGATCAGCCAGCTATGCTTCGCCACTATAACAAAGGGATGGGCGGCGTTGATCTTCACGACAACGCCATTCAAAATTATCGAGTCAACATCCGTGGAAAGAAATGGTACTGGCCACTTTGGATAAACACCCTGAATTCTTCTGTTGTGAATGCTTGGAAACTGCATTATATGGTCGCGAAATATAAAAACGAGAAACTAATGAGCCAGAAACAATTCAAGCTGTCCGTCACTGAGTCTCTTCTGTTGACCGATGATAAAGAAGGAATGGAAGTGGATGATGACCTGGAGTTTCAGAGACCGCGAAACTTACCAAACGTGGTTGGTGAACACCTCCTCGTCCGTCAGCCGGAAGGGAAACATCGTCGATGCCAGTTGAAAGGCTGTGGCAAACCAACAATTTGGATGAGCGAGAAATGTGGCAAGCATATGCACTCGCATTGTTTCAAAGTTTTCCATGAAAAATATTTTTTTTATTTTCCTAAAAACTCTTTACTATTCTCTAAATCATTTAACATTCCAAAAAATCAATAAATAATTGTTTTTTACTGACACAATCTTGTCTATTCACTTATACTACGATATGTTTCATTTGTATGGAATTTTATGGTATGGGATAAGCACCAACGTTCGATTAATCGAACACTAACTTTGACTCATACCTGTGCCATCCAGGTATTGCCAGGTGTTGATTTTTTGATTGAAAAAGATAGCTTTGTCCTTTGGCCATAAGATATTATTATTATTATTATTTTAAATTATATATTTTTAACATAATTTGCAAGAAAGGTCTATCGGCAAGGTATTTTTCAACCTTCCCCAAAATTACAGAGGTGGGTGGAGGGGGGGGGGGGGGTGATGGATATTATTTTCGAATAGCCAAAATATCATAGTAATATATGATACTAACTATATTGCTGATATTATTTACTTTCATAGTTAACAAAAATATTGAAAATGGACAAATTTCATGTTCGATTAATCGAACACCGGTCGAAAATGGGTTAATAATATTTATTGCTGCCTTTCGGTACTAATCTGTGTGTCTCAAACTATAGTATATTAGTCTTAGTTATCTATTTGTACTCCTAGATTGAGTGAAATTGGGGCTTTTTTATATATCCCCATGTTTAATTACCATAAATACCACCCTGCTTACTGGGGCCTGTTGTAGGGTAGTCTGTTATGGCCTGGTTATGATTCATATCATTAGATATTTTGACAATTTTTGTAGGCGCTGGGCACCCTCGTGGTTCATATTAATGTTTTACGTTGTTTTTGCTCTTATAGTTTATCTCCCAGCGATTGAATTGAGTATTGTAGTTCTCGCGTTTGTTCGCGAATTCTTTGATAATCCGATAATATAGTTAGTATAATTCTGATGCTCACTGACGTATATTACTGGCATTCGGGATTTAGCCTATTTTTAGCTACTTGTTATTATTCCAGTGCTCACTGATGCCAAATTCCCCAATTAAGCATACTTTCTTTGTTTGGTTATATTAAACCGTCTATAAATCCATTAATAGCCGCATTCTTCAAATGAATTAATAGGTAATACGCCGCCCTTGCAGCGGTATGTCTGTTTTGCCAAATCAAATTTACATTGAGATTACTTCAGTATGGTCCATACGTGTGATTGTAATAATTTTATAATTTATATTAAATAGGATATTAGTGAACCCAGTCCGTGCCATGTGTCGATAATGTTGGCTCCCAAAGTCCGTCCCTGTTGAATCTTTTAGTCGCACCTCCCTTTTACCTATTTCTCTATCTTGTTGCCATGGCGACCGTACCCAGTCGGTCGATAGGTTTGTTGCTGCCGTTGTTAGTAAGATATCGACCGCTTATTGGTTAATTTTCCTGGCTCCGCCTGGCGTTTTTCAATATGGACTTGTATGATGTAGTATTGCCAAATGTTCTAGGCCGATGTCATTTTCGATCTTTCATTTTCTTTCCGTATTTTATGCAATTTCACATTTTTAGGACCCCGCACCCCTTAGATACGTGTTTCTCATGTACGCTCAGATTCGATAATAAATCCATCATCCAAATTATTGGATTTAATCCGCATTTTGACCAAGCCGTATGCAGCAAGCCGCGATTGGCCACGCTTCGGTTTTCTGCATATGCATACTTACAATATAAGTACCGTGTTTATGTACTATAATAAAACTCTTTTTTATTGCCTATTTAGCATTCCAATTTATATACTCACAGCGGCCGAATAATCTTATACCTTACATCTTTGTCACTTTCTTGGGATCATTTTCAGATAATCTGGGCCGCTTCCAGCGTCGATAATGGAGCGTATCTGCGATTCTGAAGCGTATCTTTGCCACTAAAATTTGTCACACTCAAAAATAATGTGTTCTCGGGGTATTATTTTCTCAGTATCGGCTGAAATCTAATTTCCTCCGATTGGTCAAACCTAAATTAGCGGTGTTTCTGAGGGTTTCATTTCCCAGTAGTGATGGATTCCAGTTTTCTCAAACTTCGTAAAATTTTCAACCCCTATTTGCAAAGGCTGCTTATTCTCTAAGGCTCTTGAGTATAAAGTTTCACCCTGCTCTACAGCTATCTTCCTACAGGTGGTTGTTTCAATATATATCTTCCCTTTTAGCCGGTTGCGTTCACCCCGTTGCCATCGGTCTCCTTCAGCAACCCCATCGTACTGATTTTCCTCCTGTGTGCTGTAGCCTGTTGGTTGGGTTTCCCTGTACCGGGTTAAGATCATCACAGTCGCCCGGAAAGGGGGGGGGGGGGGAAATATCGACGCGTTTCCCCAAGTCAGAGATTTTCACCCCCATTTCCTTTGATCTTCCTTCGAACCGTGGCCCGCGCCCTTTCCCTATTTTCCTTTATCCTCTCCCCCATTGATAGGTCCTAATCCGCCTCAGTCAGGTCCAAGGTAGGTCGTATTGTGGAATACGCTCTTGCCATAAACAAGCATTGGAAAGAGTACTACATTGGTTTTTCTTTGATCATACGTTTATTAGTAGTAATGATAAAAATTTAATATAAAAATGTGCACAAATTTTAATGTAATTTAAAATAAGTCCTAAACTTGGTATTGTTAGATATATTGAAAGTAATACTATATTAGTCAAACGCTTTTTGTATTTTTATTTCGTTTTGCAAGATTTTGTACTTATTTTGTACATAATATACGAGAAATTAAGTTAAGGGCTATCTGCCCCATAGCATTGATTTTAGCCCATAGTGTAGTTCACCTTGGCGTACCACTGATATTGGGCCCGATTGCGTTTATGCGTAAACTTAAATCGGAATCGTTCATGCCAGCAAGATAAAACAATAGGCTCGATTGCGTTTCTTTGTGAACTAAATCCGGAAATTAGTTTCGTGTGAGACAGGGCAATACGTTAGATCACAAAACTACCAATAAAAAAAAGGCGGCATAATCTAAAGTCAACCGAAATGTTTTCTAACTAATTCATGTGTTTTATTTTCGGCAGGTAGTTTTTGTGCGGTAAAAGATACGATCGTACATTTTATATTACGCTTTAACGCACTGCTCTGCTCTGCTTGCACTATTTTCCTATATGACTTAGTTCACGATGAAACGCAAGGAATACCGTTTATTTAAATGATGAATCCATTATTACCCCAACGCTGCTTAGTTTCAAAATTGAATCGCCTATTCAATGATGTAGATAATATATTATGCATTATCTTAGAATAAAATATTTGCCTATTAACAAAGTAAGGCAAACTGACAGTTGCACAGATGGATATTTGACCCAAAAAGACGATCAAAATTATTTTATCGTCTAATATTAGTCATAATAATATATCAATAATATATACATAATAGTCTCATTTTTTAGTCAATATTTTAGGCTATAGAAGGGGGTATATTGCCGAAAATCTTTATTTTCAGCGTTAATAAAAAAAAGGAAATTTGTAGGTACTTACATCAAACCGAAATTATTTCTTCATAATTACGGAAGGATTATTGAGAAGAAAAACTAAATGTCTCAACCAATATATCGCTCGATTCTTTATTAGGGTTATCATACGCAATAGAAGAATCTTCTTTCACCTCTTCTTCAGTTTCACTCGGAAGTAACATTTACTTAGTTTGTTTAGTAAATAGGTTGGTTCTTTTTTGAGGAATGAGCTTCATGCTTGTTATTAAAGGATCCGCATTGCAGACTTTACATTACTTGCGTTATAGGAATTACTCCTGTGACCCTCAAATATCTTTGTGTCTCCCAGCTGTCTGAGCTACTCCTTTTAATAGTTAATTTCTTAGGTAATATTGGTTTCTTGGATGAACGTTATCATCATAGGTCTATTGGAATATTCCAATAGACCATCATAGGGAAAATTGGAATTTTCCAAACCACTATATAACGACAAATAATGTAGCATCAACGTCACCGCTGTTTTAAAATTTTTGCTTGTGTTGCATCTGATGTGAGCTATTGCTGCCCTTTGCTTAGTAATCACATTAAAGATATTTCATGTGTAGTTAATCTATCTAAAACCTCTTTTAAGTATAATGAATGAATGAATGAATGAATGAAAATCTCTTTATTGCACAATAAAAATAAGGTACAATGGCGGACTTCTTGCTACACTACAACAATATCTTCCAGTCAACCAAAATGCTGGTGTGAAAAGAAGAGTAGGCAACAAAATTATAGCTTAAAATTAAATTTGAAATTATAGCATATAATATTTATTTATTTATTTATTTATTTATTTATAACGTACAAGAACAAAAAAATACAAGGACATGCATCCTACTGTTGTACATGAGGAATAATTAAGAACAAACATTATAGCGAAAAACATAGCTCTATGCATATAAATATGCTAGCATATCCGAATGAGGCGAAATCGCACAACCAACTAGACCTAGAAGGTCTGTCTCTGGCTGTGCTGTGTTATACCAACTGTATTTTTGTAACTCGCGAACTGACGAAGGTGATCAATTTTAAATATTTCTAAATCTAACAAATGTGTTGTTTACACAAATTAAAGTAAAATTTAAAGTAGAAAAAATAAATATATATGTATGCAATTAAGGGCTAAAAATAAAGTAAACTTTACATTATATACGATAAATTTAAGTGGAAAATAAGTAATAATATATACAAATATATGAATAAACACTACATTCTAGTATATATGTTTAAGAAAATGATATGTAATATTGCACAATTTTACAAATACATATTTTTTTAAATATTCACCCTACAGTATTAATGAGGTCTTTAGTTTTTGAACGCCCAATATCTAGAAGCCAGTTTTTTACTTTACCTTTAAAAGTTACATAATTTTTCACGTTTTTCGTGGTTTCACATAGTGAGTTATAAACTTTCGGGGCGATAAAAAAACATTGTCTTCGGGCAAATGTGCTTTTAACCTTTGGAATTGTGAAAAATTCCTTACCAGCATTTCTCGTTAAGTACAATTGTTGACTTCTTGCTCTGTACTCTTTAGTTTTGTGAAAGCTTACAAGGCACTGCTTAATAAATAGCTGGCAGATATCCAAAACCTTAAACTCCGCAAAGAGCTGGTTTGAACTGTACCGAGGAGGCTTTTTGTTTATGACTCTTATTAGTAACTTTTGTGCTTTTAATAGTCGGTCCATTGTTGTTTTTGTACATGAGCCCCAGGCTATAATTCCATGCACCCATATACTTTGACCAAGAGCCATATACACCATTCGCAGTGTTTCTTTACTCAGTACATTCCTAAGTTCGCGGAGCACGTACAGTAATTTCCTCGTTCGCGCCGTAAGCGATTTTATTTGGAATTCCCAATTTAGTTTGGAATCTATTTCTATGCCTAAATATCTATTTTTTTTTTCAATGTTTATATGCTCACATTTGCAATTATTCTGGGTTGAAGATACACTGCAGTTAAATTGGTGAATTTTTAAGGGTAATACGTTGAAGGTTAGGTTGGGTCTGAGTGAAAATGCTAGGTACTTCGTCTTCGAGATATTGAGTGTCAATATATGTCGATCAAGCCATGTTTTAATACTGTTCAGGGAGCATTGCGCGTCTGTAAACGCTTCATCCCAAGTATCTGCCTCAATTATGACAGCGGTGTCATCTGCAAATGAGATTATGGCTCCTTTACCTTCAAGTGTCATATCACATAAATCGTTGACATACATCAGAAAGAGTAAAGGACCCAATACGCTGCCCTGCGGCACCCCATATAAAACATTATGTTTATTACTTTCCTGATCCCCTATCGCAGTGATCTGTGACCTGTTTGTAAGAAAACTTTCGAGCCATTCATTAGCTTTACCAGAAATACCAAAAAGGTGAAGCTTTCTTATTAGGATTGTGTGAGAGACTGTATCAAAGGCTTTAGACAGGTCGAGGAAAATACCAAGTACTTTTTTCTTTTCGTCAAGTTTTTTGGCAATAAGTTCTGTAACCGAACTTATGGCCTCGTTTGCTCCCCGACCTTGTCTAAAGCCATATTGATTGTTTGATAGTAAGTTCGCAGATTCCAGGTGGTGCATAAGCCTAGATTTGGCCACTTTCTCGATCACTTTTGATACTACACTCAACAGGGAGATCGGGCGATAATTACTAATGTCTTCCTCGTCCCCAGAATTAAATATTGGGGTAACTCTGGCATATTTTAAACACTCCGGGAAAATTCCGCTTTCGAAGCTCCTGTTTATGATGTGCGTAAGAGGGCCAGAAATAAAGCTAGGCACCGTTTCAAGCATGGCCACTTGAATTCCATCTTGACCCGGGGCCGAATCGTCCTTGAGGTCACTTAATATTTGACAGACTTCTTTGATATCGACTGAAGTGAATTCAAAATTAAATGAAGTTTGGCTATTGGCTCGTACATTAAAATTATCAGCTAGAGCGGACTCAGTTATTTTAAGGTTTGACAATATATTTACGGCCAGGTTTTGTCCAATGTTACTAAAAAAGTCGTTTGTGTAATTGAGAATTTCTGCAGGATGTTCCTCTAAGTGTTTTATATCCCCTTTAATATTGATAGATGTTATTTTGTGACGCTGAGTTTTACCATATGCAATTTCTTTTATAATACTCCAAGTTTTTTTTTGATCGTCATTTACTTCTTTAATAACTTCTTTATAGTAATTTGTTTTCGTTTTCTCGATTATTTTTTTGCAAATATTACGATAGCTTTTATAATGATTTTTCAACTGAATATCATTTGGACTTTCTCTGGTTTTCCTATGAAGTCTGTCACGTTTCTTAATACATGAAACAAGACCGTCTGTGATCCATGGTTTAATTTTTATCTGGGATCTGCTTATTTTAATGACCTTCTCAGTCGTTGCGCATTTTATTCCTTCAGTAATTAGACCTAAGAAATTTCGAGTTGCCTTATTTGGATCAGATTCATGGATTATTAGTTCCCAATCAATTGATTTTATATTTTCTACGAACATATTCTTATCTGTAATACGTTTTGTAATATATCTGGGCGGTTTTTTTCTAATTTGTTTAGATATGCAGATTCCGGTGGCATAGTGATCTGTAATAGAACACTGAAGTACAAATGGTCTCATCTCATATTTAGATTTAACCATGAAAAGGTCTAAGCAACTTTGACGATCTCCGTCAACACTCGTGGGCTTGTCAATTGCTACACCTAGGCCATAATGAGCCAATAAATTTAAATAATCGTCTGTTTGTATGTCGTTTTCACTTAGAATATTAATATTGAGATCCCCGATAATTAAAACATTTAAATCCCTGCTATATTTTTGTAATAATTTATCTAAAGATTGCAAAAAAACCGTAATGTTTGGTTTACTAGGGGATCTATATATTGCTAAAATATTAATATCGTTTTCTAACAGAAGATGAAGGCAATTTGCGTCATCGATATTATTTTCTGTGACTACTACCCGTAATTCAGTTTTAACATATACGACTACACCGTCGTTTTGTCGCTGTACTAGGTTCGTGTTGTAACATACAAACCCATCTATAGTCTTTGGCACACGCATATCGTTGATCCAGAATTCTGTTAGTATTAGGACATCCAACGAATTATCGAACTGGTCTATAAGAATTAGGAGATCAGCAAAGTTTCTGTTAATACTACGGATATTCATAGATAAAATATTCAGAGACTTTTGTTGGTTTAAATGTTGTTTGCATTGATTTGGGCAATCGAACTCAATGCAATTAAACCGAGAAAAACGATTAATTGAATCGCATATATCAGTCATATTGAAGAAAGTACCAGGCGAATAGGTTCTCGATGCATTGCAAAAAGTAGGGAGGAAATTTGTAGCTTATTTTTACACAAGAGCTCATTTGACAACTGACAACATAGTAGGCGGAAATGAATTCTGGGTGATAAAACTTAAAATCTCCTAATACATAGCGTGAATGTACAAGGTGTATTAAATAATTAAACATATTAAATTCGAGTATTTGGATAAAGAAATTTTTCAGTGACACTTCTGGATAAGTGGTGTGTGTATGCCACAATTTACATCGTTCATGTGCAATACTCATAAGTGTAAATGAATACCATATAAACACATTTTCCAAAATAATTATTAGATATTTTAGTATACAATAGTGAGAGTTATTTGTTATATAAATAGTTAATAAATTATATATTATTAATAATAATTTCATACATACTGAAGCTACTCCAAGAACGAATCGAAATATTTTAATGAAAGCCGTTTTTTGTTCAAGGGAATTTATAGCAAAGCGTTCTACCGAAGACTTAAGACATAGCATCCAAGGTCGATTCGTTTTTGATTTGAAAAGTTTTAGCGTTTTCTTGCTTTTTAAGAAATATTTTTCCGTTTTTAAACCAGCAAAAAGCAAAGTGCTTCTCTTTCGCAAACTTCCTGGCAATCATATATATGTACTTTGCTCGCTGAGTCAGGTGTTCGGAAATAAATATTGGTTGCTTATCGCATAGCAAGTTAATATGGCTAGAGTTAAGTTTTTCGCTATTATTTTTGCTTTTTTTGTTGAAAGCCTTTGTAGAGGTTAAGAAATTATCCCTTTGGCTCTGGGTTGCAAATTTTATAAAATATTGATTTTGGATTCCCTCTTGCAGCGGTTGCGTTGTGTTTCCTCTCCATTGATATAATTTGTTTGACGTCCCCATTGAAGTCTATGGTCTTCGCTATGTCCAATATATATTGCGACAGATTTTCCCGAGGATGTTCCGGCACACCACGTATTTCTACATCCGTTGCGATTTTGTGAGCTTCAATAAGATCGATCTTTTCCTCCAGGAAAGACACCCGCTTTGACAGGTTGATGTTAGTTATACATTGTGTGTGTATCTAAAGTAAATAGTAAATATATAAATAAATTTTTGAGTAGGACATATTATATGTATGTATATATACATACATATTTTGATATATTAACAAATAGATAAATAAATAAATAAGTAAATAAATAAACTGCCAAAATAAGGCAAGGAAAGGGAGGGAATAACGGAAAGGTTAGAATTTATGATTCATATTTATTGTGAAAAGAAGTGCTTTTTCAATGATTTCTTAAAGGTGAACAGCGAGCTAGCGCCTCGAATAGCTGAAGAAAGCTGATTCCACAGTCGAGCTGCATCTACGGAGAAGGAGTAGGAAAAAAGTGGTATTGTGTTTAGGGATACGTAGGATATAATTAGTATAATAGCAAACGTTAAGCTGTATGATATAATAAATATTAAAGACGAATTCCTGCATAAGTTGCAGTTAAGCGGTAAGATTCTCGGACATGATAACATTCCTTTCTTTGTCAGACTCTATAACAAGGATATAGTTTATTGCCGTTTATCCTGATAGTTTCATATTATTTTCTAGATAAAGAGGCTTTGAAAATGGATGATGCTTGGGTTCGGGTAAGTTGTGGCCTAGACCGAATTTTACTGCTGAATGCTTTCTGATATTAGCGCTTCATGTCGGATTTGCCGTAATGTCCTTGACAACTTTCTACGTTTCCAGCCTCTCGAAGCTTCATTTGGCTCGCATACATTGGGTCTTTAGATTCATTAGTGTCCCTCAAGTGCTGCGTCTTACGTCTTTTACTATATTCTCTAAGGTCATCAAATAGATTTAATGAGCGACCAGCTTTGTTTTTATCGGTTATTTTTGTAACCGGTATTTCAACAGTAACTTGCGAGCAAGCATTGTTTTTTTAAGAATATCTGTTCTGTTCGATGAACAGCAAGCCACCTGTTCTTTATTCTGACTTCTCATATAAAACTTTGTGTTAAAACGCTAGCATTTGTTTTTTGGGGAAAGTGGGACCGTTAAGTATAATATTTTCCATTAAATCTACTTTTTTGGCCAATTCTCTGTCATTATACTTTTTTATTATATTACATTAATATTCTCTTGTCATTATTTTAACCCCAGAGTAGCCTGGAAAAGAAATAAAGTGATTTTACCACAAATGTTCAATATAACGAATTTGTAATTTGCATCGTCTTGCCCAAGAAAAAAGATTATTATGAATAGATAGGCAAATTTAGGCAAGTGAACTCATTATGTATTGGAATTCGCTTTACAGATCCCGACACGATTTAGCAAAAAACGAAATCACTACCATTAACTTTGGAAATTACTTTAAAGCAGCCCGAATAAAGTCGTTTTAAATAAAGCAATAAAACATTCGCAAGTATAACTCTCAAGTCGCTTGGATTCTGGCTGATAGCAAACCTCTTTTTATGCCGAAAAAAACACTAAATACCGGCCTTTTGTTTCCAATTTACTTTATTATCCTAGGGAGAAACCTTTCCGAGAAAATGTTAATTTATCAATATCGACTTTTAATCACCTTTTTGGGTCAAATACCTGTCTGTGAGTTGGCGGGATTTCGTCATTCTGTCGGGGCAGCATACACATCGCTTTGTTAACATAGGAGTAAGTACTATGAAATCGTATATACTTTTGCCGTAAGGTTAAGAACTACCCCAGTAAGTTAAGTTAAGTTAGGTTAATGGCGTAAAGTAAACAACTACCCCCGCTCAATAGGAAACACTACTGTTTCCAGACTTCCCCGGCTATCAGTCGGAATGCACAATCGATTGGATGACGCCGCACGATGTGCAAACCGTTCAGGAGTGCCCAAAGGTTGCTTCCTAGGCGAAACTGGCCCGCAGGCCAGAGTCCTACCCGGGCTCGCAATTTTGCGTGGAGGCTGCCGGATGGGTGTTGACCGTGACTTTAGCCGACCCATACATAATGAGTCTTATGGCCTAACTGCAACAGGACCCATTAGCTCCTATACCAACTCAAATAATTTATCTAGACTACCGACTACCCAACAAATAATGTACAAAATTTTTACAAAAAAAAAAACAACTCTGTGTTTTTATAAGTGCAGCAGCCATATCATGGTAATACGCAATATTATAATTGAATTTTAGACATGGTGAAAGCGAAGAAAGCTTTCTTCAACCGCCATATAAAGCGGACAGGCGGCGGACCTCCGACTGACGTGTCGCTCGACACCGCAGAGACTGCGGCGTTAAATGAAATGAACACGATCAGCATCCGGGGGCTCCGGCAGTCGATGGAGTCGGAGGTCATGTTCGATGTCTCTGGTATGAACGATGCCCGTTCGCCTAGCCCCAGGCTGGATGAAAATCTGGGCGACATTCTGCCTCTGGATAGAAGCAACGAAACAGCAACATCGACAAGACGCCCATCCGATGCAACCGTTTCGCCTCATCCGGGTCAAGGTAGGCGTATCGCCATCGCCCGAACGTCCGCAGTGGAGTCAGGCGTTCGACCGGACTGTTCCACTTGGCCTTCGCCGGAGCCGACTTGGCCAGCTACGCCTACACCTTCGGCTGAACCCTACACCTTCGGTGGTGGGACAGTGAGTCTCCGGAGCGGCGATTGGGACTGCAAGCGATCGGTAGGAGTGGGACGCGATCGCCGGTGGTCCACCCACTTGTACTGTAGTAACCTCTCAAACGGAATCGCCCACGCCCGTAATCGCCACCGCTTCTCGACCTATGGTTGCCTCACAGCCTGCAACTACTCGGACAGCGAGGACACAATAAATATATTAGCTAAGGCAGTATAGAAACTAGGCCCATTTCTTGAAATAAATACCTACACTCCATTGGAGCGCTAGGGTTGTCACTCTTTATTTTTTGTAAAAAATAAGTTAATTTTAATTATTAATAAAATCATTTAATCGGCGGTTCAATTTCGATGACAATGCATTTTTATGGCATGAGCATGACCTGATTCTACACCCAGGATCGGCTCCTGACGAGGATAGTCTTTCACGGTCAACAGCACAGACACAATTTTGTATACGAATTCAATTATGATAAATTTCACCACGACATGGCTGCTGCACCCAGGGTTGGCTCCCGACGAGGAGACTTCTCAACGGCCATACAAGAAATACATTTTTATTTCCTGGCTCACCAACCAACCAGGAGGGAAGGTATTGTAAACGCGCTAGATATTTTTTTGAGTTGAAGACGGAAATGTCCTTTTTGAACCCCCATGAGACGATTAGGATTATTTCCAGATTAAAGCCTGTCTGTGTGCCTGTCCGTGTGGCCGTATTCCTCCACGATAGCGCCCAAACGGTTAATCCGAGTGAACTGAACATTTGTATATATTCATCATTTGGTCATAGCAAGAGTTGAAAAAATTGTAGTTGAAATAGTTCCACCAGGAATGGCATCGGTTATATATATATCTCCCTTAAAATAATATTCTTAGAGATTAAAAATTCGGTACACAAATGTCTAGTTGGACCGAAATCACATTGTGAAATTTTGGTTGAAGTACCTTATATACTGAAGTGCCATACTAGAGTTGCCAACTACAACGGGCGAACCCGTCACCTCAAGAAGTTTTAACTATAGTAGATCGTTCTGTCTTCCGTGAGGTGAGCGCAGAAGACTTTGGACAAAGCAGTCCACTGTCTAGATACGCCACATGCCCGTAAGAAGCCAACGCCTTACCTCGAGATAACCAGGTTAACCACCCAGCGGGGCAACACTCGCCCCCTTACTTCCAGTTGCAACCAGATTACTCCAGTCTCCCGACTGGTTACAGGTTCGAGGTCGCTTTCGCGGTCCTCTCCCTTACGCAGTGGTGATACGGTGTCTACCGAATCTATCGCGGACTACGGCGTCCTTTATCCGGCTTTCACCCGGAATCGGGTAGCCGATTGGTCGTTTCAAGAGCAGTTACCGTAAGGTAAACAACTACCCCCGCTCTATAGGAGACAGTCTAATTCCAGACTACCCCGGCTGTCGGTCAGAATGCACAATCGATTGACTCATGCCGCACGGTGCGCTAACCGTCTAGAAGCGCCCGAAGGTTGACTCCAACAGGGCCCACTAGCTCCCTGTTGATGAGGTACACAAAAGAGGGTGGGGGGGGGGGGGGGAAGGGCACCAATACTATTGCAACGTTTTCCTACTTTTACATTGAAGCATATACATGAGAGATAGGTACATGCAAGCCAAGTTACATGCTTTCTGCCGGTTAAGAACCATTACTTCTGTTTTTTGAGCTAAGGAGCCTGTGAGAATGGCCACCCTTCACTGGACTCCAATTGCTTGCGAGCGAAGGGTGGTTCTCAGCATGAATGTTGCTCCGTTAATGAAAGTCGTGGATGTCGGAGTAGAAGAGTTTAATCAGAAGGTAGAAGAGAAGTGAGTCGAAGTCGCCAGTCCTTAACGCCTTGAGTGATGTTCGCCGTTGTGTAGTAGTGTGGGCGCGAGGTGAAGCCGTGGTAGTGTGTACGAAGTGTGTAGTCGAGGAGCGTGGCTTGACGCTTGGTATCGCGGATAATGCAGGTACTGCTTGATAACGAAGTGTAGTCGCGATATCTGTAGTCGTGTACTTGTCCGCCAAGAAGGTGGTTGTAATCGCGTACTGGCCCGCCAAGGGAATGATAATGATCGAATGCAATGTACTGCGTTTTATAGGGGGATCGGTGATGCAATAGCTATGAGTGGGGCGACGCATGTGTCGCTTACCTGGCCGATATTTGCCAAATTTCGCTGGAAATTAACTGCAGCTGCTCGTGCAAGTCTGAGCGAGTCTGCAGTTTTCTGTTCTATGAAATTGACTTTTTTGTTGTTGGTATGTAGGGCCGTAGGCTCCTACAAGCCGTACCATTACACCATTTTATGTATTATTATTATTATTTAAAAAATATTCGTGTATTTATTTATATATAATTTACATAGATGCAATACATGCCAATTTTGAATCATTGAACTTGCCACGGCAACACTTACATACCTAATTTTTTAAAATATTCACATTGCAACACTGACAACAAATGTCAAACCGAAGCGACGTTTATTTTGTGTTAACTGTTACTTGTTATACAGTGGTAATTATCAAACTGATTCCTCCGTGTCTCCGTTCGTCCAACCCTTACTATAAAAAAACCCAACCCAACCCAACCCTTTTTATAGCTACCCTTCCGGTACGCGTGAGTTGTTGCACGTTATCCCGGGCAGATAAAACGACACATGCCGTTAGAACTGCCCGGGTGTTGGGCGGGGTTTTCTGTCACCGCGCAAACATAATAATAATAATAAAAAAATATCAGCCAACCCAATCCGTTCCGCCTTTTTCTTCAATACGGCTTGTTGCCGGATTCTTTGCTGGATACGCATGATGCTTTTTTCTCAAGGCATACCGACGCGGCTTTCTCATCTGTTTAGATAAGCTTTAGATAACTCAATTACAACTTGTTCTCCTTAAGGAAGAATATCACTATTTTCTGTTTTGCCTTCATATACTCGGAAGCCCAACAAGTATCCAGGAACCGCACATGAAATTGCCCAAATTTTGACTCCTCTTTTTATTGGCTTCATGGGCTTGAGGCATGTTCTTCCTTTGAATGCTGCCATGCTTTCATCTATGGAAAAAAATCGTAAAGGTGAAAACGCAGCTGCAAATGAATTGTTCAAGTGCGTTACAATAGGTCGTATTTTATAAAGCCGATCAAAGTCCTTGTCCTTTTTTTTGGCATATGACGTGCAAAAATCGTAATATATATAAAAACTGTTTCATGCTCATAACATCCATTAATTTGTTAACCCTAAAATTTAAATTGTTTGACCAATAAAGCCGTATTGATGGTAAAAAATGAAAACCCATAATAATAAGAGTCCAAGAAACGCATTTAGTTCTTCAAGCGTCAAGTCCAGGGTATGTCCTTTTTGTGTAGCATACAAGTTACTTTAATATATAATTGTAGCCATAAATGATATGTTCAATAAATTAGCAAAAATTGCATACGGACTTAGTCGTATCAACACAGCATTTAGCACCAAATGGTTGACTGAAATTCGTTGTCGAAAATTGTCGAAATGGTTTGAAGCCCCTCCGTTCTTCGTCCAAGTAAAAGCAGAATTATTGGTATTGAAGTTGTCATTTAGGAGCGGCGTATTTAGTTCCTCACTAGAGCTGCTACTATAATCGAGAGGCGGTACCGGTTTTCCTGGGTGTAGTATATAATCGGAATCTCCAACCGAATCATCGCTACTGTAGTCCATAAAAGTGATATCATCCATTGCTTGCGGCGTTTTATTGGTTGATATTGATGGCCCGTATTCATCAGCAGTTGTGATAGTACGTTGGGAAATTATTGAGTGGTGCTTGATTCAACTATCTTCCGACTTGATCTGAGTCGCCTCCAATATCCGATTCTTCAGCCATTTCATAATTTACTTCGTTTATATAATTTTCAATTTCCTTTCCTGTCAACGGTCTTCATAATCGTCTGCCATGTTCTAAAAGGGAGTAAATTAGATAAAGAATGCTCTAAACATAACTTAAACTCAAATAAATACAATAGAAACGTAAATAAAATCCTTTAAACCCACAAGAGTCTTCCTATAAATAAACAAGAAATGACCAAATTTTTAAGCTATTGCATAGCTTTTATCGCGGGCCTCAGCGCGGCGACCGAATGAAGAAATTTCTTAACGAAAATTAATGATTTTAAACTGATAATTACGTCTAAACGAGTACTGCTTTCGATTCGAAAAAAATATATGTTAAACAAGAACATTTTCTTAATATTCTTAGCTTTGAATATTTTAGATTTTGTTTATATTACATAGAGTAATTAATTTGTGAAATTAGTTCTAACCGAACACAAAAACGATTACTACGCAAATACTATCTGGCGTATTATTATGAAACCTGCACCATTTTAAAGATAATTTAATTATCTATCTTTTTATCTAGGATTTTTTTCGAATAATCCGTTTTTTTTGCTTTATCGAATAAAAACTTCGTGCGAGGCGCTCTATCGGAAGACGTCGCAGCCGCAAATGATTCGGAATAATTTCAACGTTTTCCGATAGAGAGCAGTTATCTGATATCAGAAAAAATAAAATAAATAAATAAATATAATTGCTTAAGTTGTTAAAAATGTTATGCAATAGCTTTACCGCGGCAGTCCCCGAGTGCCACACGTATTTTTTAACCTATTTTCTGACTTTATCATCCAATAACATGTCAGCCATATGTTTCTACGGCTCAAGTTTAGTTTTAATTTATTAAGTACCTCCATAAATATTAGGAAGTTATAATATTGCACAGAAATATGTGATAAAAATATTTAAAAAAAAACACTAAACATCTAATCTGTCAAATTTGACACATGGATAAACATTTTTAACAAAATACTCGAAATTAAGAACACCAAACATGTTTTTAGCATAAAATACTAATCTTTAAACATTATAAAATGTAAATCTCACCTGTTTTCAACCCAAAGACAGTTTGTAATCACAAAAATCACAGAAACAAATCGAGACACGTCCAAACGGCGCGACGTTGCGCACGGGAATGGAAGGTGGGAAATAAAAGTGACACATATTTGTTTTTTTTTGACAACTCTCTACCAGTTTCAATTAGACCAAAAGTGGCATTTATGTTGACCACAGTCTGTTAAGCTAACGGAAGAAGTGCAAAGAGGTCATTTTAGATGGAAATTAGTAGAGATATTGAGCTTTATTGAAAGTGGCATGAATATTTGCCACAGTCCTTACTTACCTATGCATGGAAAATCGAATATGGAAATACATTTTAATTTTCCGGCCGACCGATCGATGAGGAGGGAAAGTATTGTGAACGCGCTAAATATTTTTTTTTTATTTGAAGACGGAAATACCCTTTTTGAACTCCCCTGAAACGATTACGATTATTTCCAGATTAAAGTCTGTTTGTGCGCCTGTCTGTGTGTCTGTATTCCTCCACGATAGCGTCCAAACGGTTAATCCGACTGAACTGAAAATTTGTATATATTCATCATTTGGTCATAGCAAGAGTTCAAAAGATTGTAGTTAAAATCGTTCTTCCAGAAATGGCATCGGTTATAAATATCTCCCTTAAAATGTTATTCTTAGAGGCCAGAAATTCGGTACACAAATGTCTAGTTGGACAGAAATCACATTGTGAAGTTTTGGTTACCTAAAGTATCTTATATACAAGCCATACTAGAGTTGCCAACTACAACGGGCGAACCCGTCACCTCAAGAAGTTTTAACTATAGTAGATCGTTCTGTCTTCCGTGAGGTGAGTGCAGAAGACTTTAGACCAAACAGTCCACCGTCTAGTTACGCCACATGCCCGTAATAATCCAACGCATTACCCCGAGATAACCAGGTTAAGCACCCAGCGGGCCAACACTCGCGCCCTTACTTCCAGTTGCAACCAGATAACTCCGGTCTCCCGACTAGTTACAGGTTCGAGGCCGCTTTCGCAGTCCTCTCCCTAACGTAGCGGTGATACGGTGTCTACCGAATCTATCGCGGACCACGGCATCTTTTATCCGGCTTTCACCCGGAATAGGGTAGCCGCTTGGTCGTTTTAAGAGCAGTTGTCGTAAGGTAAGCAACTACCCCCGCTCTATAGTAGACATTCTAATTCCAGACTACCCCGGCTGTCGGTCAGAATGCACAATCGATTGGCTTACGCCGCACGGTGCGCAAACCGTCTCGGAGCGCCCGAAGGTTGCCTCCTAGGGGAGACCGACTCGCAGGCCAGCGTCCTACTCTGGCTCCTCATTCTGCGTGGAGGCCGCCGGATGTGTGTTGACCTGTAAGTATGACCGATCCTGAGCTAATGGGTCTTACTCTATTGTACGTCTAATTATACAATGGGCCAACTCTAACAGGGGCGCATTAGCTGCCTGCTGATGAGGTACACAAAAGAGGGAGGGGGGGGGGCAATACTATCGCAACGTTTTCCTACTTCTACATTGAAGCATATACATGAAAGACACATTCATGCCAAGTTTCATGCTTTCTGCCGGTTGGGACCATAACTTCTATTTTTTGAGCTAAGGTGCAACCTATTACGACTTGTTATGTCTTATTATTATTATTATGAAAATATTTGTGTATTTATTTATATATAATTTACGTAACTGCCAGACATGCCAATGTTATATCATTAAACTTGCCAAGGCAACACTTACATACCTACTTTTTTTAAATATTCACATTGCAACACTGACAACAAATGTCAAACCAACGCGACGTTTATTTTGTGTTAACTGTTACTTGTTTATACCCTGTTAATTATCAAACTGATTCCTCCGAGTTTTCGATTGTTATTGATATCGCAATGGAGAAGCAGGATATTAATGAAAGTAATGCAGATTTTAAAATAGAGTTTTTTAAAGAAGAGCTGTCAGACACGGGCGACGAACTGAGACAAAACATTCTATTGCTCGAAGAGGGTGAAACATGTATTATTAAACCAGAACGAAGCGATGCTGTGGAATCAGACGTCGAGGAAAAGGCAGAAGATGTAATTTTGACACAGGTCAAAGTATTGGTGAAGAGATTAGTTGATTTCTCTTGCGTTGTTTGTGGCTGTAACATCGATACGAGTAAGCCGATGGGTTATTGGAAATGTCTAAAAGATATGGTAGAGTTGCTGTGCCATGTTTGCAGTAAGAAATGTGTGTGCGCTGAGTGTTACAGTGGATTTGCTCGTAAGGACACATTGAAACAACACATCGAAGGGGTGCATCTCAAGATAAAGAAATATAAATGCGGTAAATGTGACAAAGCTTTCACTGGCAGTGGTGATTTAAACAAACATATAAAATCAATCCACAGTCAATTGAAGTATTCGTGTCAGGAATGTGAGAAAGCTTATTCTCGACGCAGTGCCTTAACTACACATATTAACTTCGTACACCGAAAATCAATTAATTTTAAATGTTGGATATGTGAGAAACCATTTCCAAGTCGAGCAACAGTTAAAAAACACCTCAACAGTGTCCATCGCAAAATGAAGGAATTTAAATGTAAGCAATGCGAAAGCGCGTTCTTTGATCAAACTGCCTTAAAAGTACATACGAATACAGTCCACCTGAAGTTGAAGCCATTTGCCTGCAAGATATGCAAACATAGCTTCTCAAGGCGAGGTGTTTTAAATAAACACGTGAACTCTGTTCATCTTAAAGTGAAAATTTATGTTTGTGCTGAATGTAGCCACGCATGCTCACTAAAGACTAATTTAGTTCAACACATTAACACAGTTCATATGAAACTAAAACCATTTATTTGTACGAAATGTAAGCATGCCTTTGGCCAAAGAGGTCATTATAATAAACACGTGCGTTCTGGGAGATGTTTATTGAAAAATACTCAACAGCAGCGGCAGATTAACCTCAATCAGTCTCGGTAGTAATGTGTAATGTATTGTAGGCTACCTGCCTGAGCGCGTCATTGCGTGGTTATGTTTTTTGCTTTCGAGTGTCTCTGTGAACTTTCGAGTTAACGCTGTTCATCTTAGAGTGAATAAGTTTATGTATGCTGAATGTATTAACGCTTGCTCTAGATAAGGATATTAGTTTTAAAAAGGAAATTCTTACAATTTTGTTTGTACGAAATGGAAGCGTGTGTGTGGCATGTGTGGGGACTTTGAAGGACACAGCAGCGTCTGGTTAACCTTAACCCTAATTTATATATTAAGCTATTACGATTTTAATACCGATGCGTATAATCTTGAATTAGTTAAAGGTTTTTAACGTTAAGAAAGCATGGGTTAATAATGTAGTTAGGTAATTGCGTTTTTAAAGTTTATATAGCGTAGGTATATTATTAGTTTATATTTTGTTATCTTTATTAAAATAATCGAGTACTAAATGCATTGCGCTCTGCGGTCGCTTCACCATGTCGCTAGCTTCAGTATTTTAATTGTCGCTTGCTCCAGATGTTTGCTTGCAACCTTTGTGTTAACTGTAGTGCCAGACCGCAAGTAGCAGTAAGGATATGGCCGGCCCAGGATGGTAACCATGAGCGTCATTTAACTGTTCTTTCGTGATGGATATTATCTAATGCATCCCATGATTTCACACAGTGTAATGAACTTACCCATACACGTTACATTTTACGTCGTCTCATTTTAATTTATTATTTAAATTTTAATATTTACAGGATGTAATTGTGGATTTTTTAGTTTCTTTATATTTGATTTTTACGCTGTTTTATTTTCTCATTTTATTTTAACTTTTTAGACATAAAATTTATTTTTTCGGTGTAGGTATTCTGTATATGTTTTAACTCTAACGAGTTTTAACTTTAACGAGTAATATTAGATTGCTGAAGTTGTCATTTTTGGGCGCGATATTATAATTAGTACGTAGATTTAAATATATATTATTAGGATATAAGAATTATACATAATATAATAATTATAAGTTTTTATAAGGGTTTTTTGATTTCAAATTAATTTCAAACTTTGAACTTTAATGTAACGATTCGTGTAACATTTGTAGTTGAAAGATTACATTTTATTATGATTATGCGATATGATTTTTAGAGTAGTATGTATTAAAAATTGTATTATATCAAATTTATTATATTAAAAAAAAAAAAAAAAACATAAAAACTCATGTAGTTCATCAAAGCAGGACTTCTTTGTCAGCGGATTCTTCAGGAGTAAAGTCCCTTTGCGATTGACTCAGCATCTCGTAGCCGACCATGACATTTTTGACTGCTGCACTCCTCAGTATCTGAGGATAGTATATTGTACGGATTTGTACGGATGAGCATATGAGTCTCCGATGAACCCTGTGGTCTAGTTCCGTTAGAGCACCTCGAATCAAAACTCGAATATATTCAGTCGGTTTTGCGCTACATAATAATGGTACTAATTGTTGTTCTTATTATTATTAATTCTGGTCATCCTGCTTTAATGTTAAGTCCAAATCTGATCTTGTAAAGCAAGCCATACATAATATTAACAAGGTTTTAGATAAAAATCCAGTATGTTTTTAAATTGAGTGATAGAGTTTGTACTAATCACTTCAAAACGGCGAAAACAGCGGTCTGCCTCACGCCCTCACTACCATATTTGACCGGATTTCTCCGTTCCCCAGTCTGGTCACAAGTTTGAAGTTGCTTTCGCGACCTCTACCTAGTGTTAGCAGTAATTCAGTTCGAATTTCTCTCGGACCCTGGTGCACTTTGCCCGTCTTTCACAAGTGATCGGGTGGCTAACGGACTTCGAACAACTACCTACCGCATTCTCAGGCTTCGAATTCTCTGGTTGGCCTCAAGCAGTCGAAGTCCTTCGTTTGCAAACACGAAGGACTATCTGTTGACACTCCAGCAAAGGCATGGAAACTCGAAAGGTCCGTTCAGTTTACAGCAGACACGATGGCGATTCTGAAAGACGTCACCCGTCAAATGGCAACTGGCAATGTCTTCCTTTAGCACGTGAGAAAACTACCAGCAAAAAGCAGTGCAGTTTGTTAGCGCGCATCATTTCTACTCCTAGGGCACCCTGCCTAGCCTGACTTGCAATCTCCCTTTTATAAGTGTGACCATCGCAGCGTAGTTCGCGTGACTATTGTCGTTTCACTGAGTATTAGATGGCTTGTTAGCGTTCCCCACCCCAAACGCCCTCTCAAACTTGCAACTAAAACTAGCCTAATAACGAACCAGGCTGATCACAACTTCAAGGGTAAAAAATATAGGGGAGTCGTTATGATTTATTTAACCCTTCGACTAGCGGCATAATTTCATTGCAGACCGCGGCAATTTATAGGAACTTCTTGCAATATCGCCGCGTTTGACAAAAAGTACTAAAACTATGGAACTACTATAGCAATCATAAAAGAATAACCGTGCAATGATCGCATTGAAATTTCATATATAATAAAATATTGAAATCTTATTTTGTAAAACAGTTAGATAATTATGAATAAATATGAAAATTCGAAAAAGTGAAAAAAACTCGGCATTTCTAACAAGTACTTGTCTAACAAGTAAATTTTATTTGAATGCCTTTCAGCAACTTTCAGACCCCAGTAACCTCGCTCGTTGGAGCTATGCCGAGGATAGTTCATGCCCCTTTTGTAGCAACACCCCTTGCACAGCTAGACATATTCTATCTGGCTGCAAGGTGGCCTTAGATCAACGACGGGACACTCACCGCCATGACAAGGTCCTCGCTGTTATTCGCGAGGTGATTAGCCTATCAGTGGCTCGTGCCAACAAGGGTTTGATACTACCCTCCAAACCCCCAATACAGTTTGTGCGGGATGGCTCTAAAGGCAAAAAACATTTAACTACAAAACCTTTCTCAATAATCGAGAAAGCTACAGATTGGATTCTGGAGGTTGATTCGGTCTCTAAGCAGTATAAATTCCCTGAAAGTCTCGGATGCACAGCCCTCCGTCCAGATATAACTCTTTACTCTCTATCTCGGAACGTGGCCCTTATTGTAGAATTTACTTTTCCATGGGAATCAAATATCCCAAAAGACCACGAGTACTATTGAATATTATGGTTTTTCGTTGCAAGTCTGGCAACACTAGCACAGAACTGTCACAATAAAATGTTTGTAACCTCAAACTGAGTCGCTGTGTTTTTTCTCTCATCGCGTCCCGTTTTCATTTTTGCTAGGACTTTAATTCACGCAGAACTTCCTGACTGAAACAATTCAACAGGTTATGGGCCCAGCTCACGACGACTGTGTAAAGAAAAGTGCAAATGCTGAAAACGCGGTTTTCGCGACTGAAATAGTGCAAGCGGAGAAAGTGACTATTCTGGTGAATCGTTTTAAATCGCGTGGAATAATTCAACTGAATTAGTGCGATTTTAGATAAACGGACAAAAACAAAAGTGTCATTTCGTTTTGTGCGGTATTTTTTAGTGGGTGCAGCGATTACTTTTGAGGTTAGAATCAGCAATTTTTCTGTCTGAAAAACTGTGGTGCGTCGATAGCTGTTTTTTGTGCGTGATTTCATCATCGCGTGGTACAAGGAAAACGTTTTTCTCAACGCGCAGTTTTCGGGAGCGAGTTTTCTTTTGGATTGAAATTGAAAAGTTTTTTTCGGAAAATTTCAAATCCGGCAATTCGAAAACAGAAGAAATGGAAGGTGATCGAATAAATATCGAAAAATTGGAAGGTGTCGGTGAGTCTTGCAATTGGCTGACATGGAAATTCCAAATGCGTCAAATTCTGGAGGACAATGAATTATTCGATATTGTCGATGGAGCCGAAGAGAAGCCAACGGCTGCAGAGCCGGACTATGCAACAAAAATCGTCGTTTGGAAGAAGAAAGACGCCAAATCGAGACGAATCATTTCGACAGCATGCAGAAGGCAGGCGGTAATGCAAATTATGACCTGTGCGACAGCAAACGAGATGTGGGAAATGCTCAGAGGAACCTATGAGCATACATCGAAGGCAAACACACTACTTTTGCAACAAAAGTATTACAGTTATGCGAAGAAGGCAGGAGATGATATTGCGACGTTCTTATCGAAATTAATGGAAATTGTGCAACAGCTGCGAGATCAAAAGGAGACCATATCCGATTCCATGGTAATTTCGAAAATTTTAATAACGTTACCTGCTGAATTCAATCATTTTCACAGTGCATGGGAATCTGCAAGTTCTGAAAGTCAAACTTTGACAAATCTGCGAGCGCGATTAATGGCAGAAGAGCTTCGCCTGAAATCGCAGGGACAAGTCGAAGAGGTGGAAGCGCTGATAGCTAAGCGAACTTTTCCCAAGAAAACCTACAACATCAAAAAGGGAAATTCGTCGAACAGCAACAACAAATTGACGAATAAAAGCGACAAACCGAAAGGCAAGTGCTTTAAGTGCGGAAAAGGAGGTCACTGGAAGCGGGACTGCCCAGAGAAGAAGCATAGCTCTGACGAGAAACGAGAAGATGGCTCGGTCGACGCGTTCATTTGTCACTCAGCGACGAGTGGAGACAAAGACACTTGGATATTAGATTCAGGGGCAACTGATCACATGAGTCACCGGCGCGATTGGTTCGAGAATTTCACTGAAATATCCGAACAAGTGAAGATAGGTAATGGCGATAGAATTGTGGCTCGAGGCAAAGGCGACATCAGCATTCACGCTTTCAATGGCAATGATTGGATTCGCAAGCGAGTCATGGGAGTTCTATTCGTACCGGATCTTCAGATGAATTTATTTTCATCAGGAAAGGTGACAGATCATGGACATCAGCTGAGCATGGACAACAAACGTTGCGAACTGCTGAAAAACGGAAACGTAGTTGCAGTGGGAGTTCGTAGAAACGGTTTGTTCCAGATGCTGTTCAAGGTGAATCAGATTTCACGAATCGAGAGCACGGGCGATACAAACGCAAATAAAGATGATGTAAATGATGAGGGTGTAGAGGAACTTTTTACTCCAGAGGAACGCGAGGAACGTGGTGCGATATGCGACCTTGACAACAAAAATGTCATAAATCGGCGTTTGCGCGATCGAAACACAATTACAGCAGCGAAGCGTTTGACATATTTCGCATCGGGACATCATTCGGCAATGTTAGCAGTCACCGAAGAGCCAAGAACTTTTGAAGAGGCGATTAAATCGAGTGACCACCGACAGTGGAAACAGGCCATGAACGAGGAATACGATTCACTCATTAAAAATCGTACGTGGACTTTGGTTAAGGCACCAGTTGATCAAAGAGTTATAGATAATCGATGGGTCTATAAAGTCAAGCAGAATCCAGACGGAAGCATTGATCGCTACAAGGCGCGATTGGTAGTGCGGGGATTTACGCAGCAATATGGCATCGATTACCACGAAACTTTCAGCCCGGTGGTAAAGTTCACATCGATCAGAGCAATCCTGGCGTTGGCGACATCGAAGAAAATGAAGTTGAAGCAGTTTGACATCAAGACGGCATTTCTAAATGGAGATTTAGAGGAGAATGTCTACATGAGCCAGCCAATTGGATATGATGATGAAAGCGGGCGAGTATGTAAGCTATCAAAAAGCTTATATGGTTTGAAACAGGCATCGCGCTGTTGGAACAAAAAGTTTACTTTGTTCATCAACAAATTTGGTTTCAAAGCAAGTGAATCGGATCCATGTGTTTTCGTTTGCAACGGAGAAAACGGCATGCTAATTCTGGCAATTTACGTCGACGACGGATTGATTGCGGCGGAAAAGCAGGAAGCCATTGTTCCAGTCATCGGACACTTGAAAAAGGAATTCGAGATAAAAATATTTGACCTGAAATGTTTTTTGGGACTCGAAATTGATCAGCGATCTGACGGATCGATTCACATTCACCAACAGGGATATGCAAGAAAGATACTTGATCGTTTTAACATGACGAATTGCAATGCAGTGTCAACACCATTGGACATTTCTCAGAATCTTGGAGATTTTGAAACAGACGAAGAGACCGATTTTCCATATCGTGAAGCAGTTGGAAGTCTGATGTATTTGGCTGTCGCTACCAGGCCAGATATCAGCTTTGCAGTTGGAAATGTCAGCAGATATTTGGAAAAACCAGCTGCAGCCCATGTGAATGCAGTAAAACGCATCTTAAAGTATGTCAAGGGCACGGTGGACATGGGAATTCGCTTCGAGACACAAAACGATTTACATTTTTGTGGATACAGCGATGCCGGTTACGCCGGAGACGTCAGTACGCGAAGATCGACGTCAGGATACGTTTTCATGTTCGGAGGAAGCGTTATCAGTTGGGGATCAGAACGACAAAAATCGGTTGCACTGTCTACAACAGAATCCGAATATATGGCAGCATCACATGCCATAAAGGAATTGGTTTGGCTGAAAAATTTGTTGTGCGAGCTACAGCAATCGAAATTGGACGTGCCAATATTTTTCATGGACCACCAGAGCGCAATTCGACTTGTGAAGAACCCGGAATTTCACAAGAGGACAAAACACATCGACGTGCGATATCACTTCATCCGAGAGAAATTCGAAGACGGAATATTTGAGCTAAAATACGTTCAGACGGATGAGCAGACAGCTGATATAATGACAAAGGCATTATCAAGGCCAAAACATCAACATTTTTGTACTTTGATGAATGTCATGCCAAATAATTAACGTAGAGTATTCAAGGAATTAATCTTAATTTTGAATTTGTTGGTTAATTGTATTCTCAATTTTATTTTGATTTTGGCATTGACTTGTAACAAAAAGTGGGAGTATTGAATATTATGGTTTTTCGTTGCAAGTCTGGCAACACTAGCACAGAACTGTCACAATAAAATGTTTGTAACCTCAAACTGAGTCGCTGTGTTTTTTCTCTCATCGCGTCCCGTTTTCATTTTTGCTAGGACTTTAATTCACGCAGAACTTCCTGACTGAAACAATTCAACAAGTACAAATTAAATAAATACCATGATCTTGCAAATGCCGTAACCCGGAACGGCTTCACTGTTCACCTTCACGCGGTGGAAGTTGGCGCTCGTGGCCTGCCAGCTAAATCTCTTTAAAGATCTTGGCCTTTCCAGAAAAATAATCAACTCTTTCTTAGAAAAAATATCTAAAACTGCGATTTGTGCATCTCAAATTCTATGGCTTCGAAGGGGGAGTGAATGGGTGGTAAGGTGAACGCTCATATGTGGCAAGACAGCTGTCCTAAACCTACCACAGCCGGTTCGTAAGTCCGGAATCCACTGCTCACCCCCCAGAAGTGTAAAAAAAAATAGTATTTTGATGGGCCCGACTCCAGTCGGTGAATTCCATGGCAGCTCCGTTTGTATTTATTTATTATTACGGAAAATACGGAAACCTATTTAAAAATTGTAAATACTATCGTGATCTTTATTAGATTCTCTATATTATCTGCTTATTTACATACAAAAATATTTAGATATTAGCTCATAAACCAATAAAAATTTTGATGAAATCTCGAAAAAATATATGATGATGTTTGACAATTGAATGTTCTGATGTGCAACCAAATTTGGTCTTTACGTAGCCGAAGGGTTAACCCTTCGGCTATGTAAAGACCAGAAAATGACAATAATTATAACTCCAGTACATTAGCACTCTTACACTCGAATCCATAGTCGAGTATTGATCATTATTTGATTGATCATTATTTGAGGGAGCTAATGAGCCCTTGGTGAGTTGGCCACGAAGACCCATTCTGTTCAGGGTTGGTCACCTCACGGTGGAATGTTTTGTCCCCAAGTCTTCTACGTTCACTTCCAGGAAGATAGAACGGTTAAAACTTCCTGAGGTGACAGGCTCGCCCGCTGAAGTCGACAACCCAAGTTGATTGAGATTTATAATTTTGATGAGAAATTATTTTTTAATTTAGATTTCATTTTTTTTGCCAAGCGTTTGTAGCAGTGGTTTGCATTAAGCGTTTGGATGCAGCAGGATCTGGCGTTTGGTTTGGCGTGTGTAGGCTTACAAGCGCTTGCCGCCGATCCGACTGAGACGAATTTTGCTCGCAAATCAAAGGAAGCTCGTGGAAGACTCTTGCCAGCCATCCACACGCTTGTTTGCTTGCCAAGCGTTTGTGGCAAGCGTGTGGATGCGGCACAGCAGTTACCGTTTGTGGTAAATAAATGGTTTGTATCTGCCCAAGAACAAGATTAAAACTTTCTGGAAACATTCTGAAAAATTAACTATCAATTAATATCTATAAAGCAAATTTGCAACCATAACTAGACTGCCTCTTGTAATTTCTGAATCTGCCAGAACCAGTTTTATTTTAAAAAAAATACATTTCTATTTTATGGCCTTTTCACACTTGAGTTCTATGTTCCCAAAAACTTCATTAAGTTTTAAACTACGGCAGATTCAAAGATGATATTAAAAAAAACACACCATTTACTTTGAAGCTTCATTACCTCCATAACAAATGGTGTTCAAGCGCTGCCATAAATGTACCGACCAATTAGAGCAATGCCATCATTTAAAAACTCTCATAGCGAATAATGGCGTCCTTGGAGGTGTCAACTACCACGGGCGGACCCATCACCTCAGGAAGTTTTAACGATATTTAATTGTTCTGTCTGCCGATTAATGGCGTACAATTCGAACTCCTCTGCTTTTAGTGGCATCACAGCCTAAGTTTAGCAAAACAGTCAGATCTTAGATTCCCTAAAAAAAACCCGCCAGATCCAAATTTCAAAATCAAAGCCAGCTATGTATATCGTATTTTCCGTCACGATAATTTGCTTATTTCACTGCTTAAACCTTAGAAAGCCAGCCATGGTAATTAATTTTACGACGGCATGTTTCAACCCTCGAAAATGTGTTTATAGGGGGTGCTACCGCACGCATGCTAATATAAAGGGTGAGTTTTAATTAACCGGTATACTTCAAGGGTCTGAATCAGTACGAGCAGGTAAGCAACTTTTGATTAAAAAAATGGAAAAATAAATCTTTTTTTTTATATTTAAAACTTTGAAGAACTTGACTGTTATATATAAGTATGACAAGCGTTTAAGCGCGCTGGGCCATCTAGTTGTAGGTAAAGTAATGCTAATAAACAATATAAACGATATTCTACCTACCGCTATTGGATACCAATGTGGATAGTTTTATTTTTTCTCACTTCTAATTTCTTATATACCTAAAACTTTTTACATTTAACTTAATTGTTTGTGTATATTTTAAAAAATTTTGCTAGATTATAAATCTTATCATATTGCTAAATTTTAAAGTTTTTTCGTTGCGGTATTATAATTAGTACATAAGTAGCCGGATATATGTGTCATATAAAAACAAAGACGGCAACCTCCATAAAACCGTTATTTGCAGAAAACGAAAAAAACCTTTTATAAAAACAGAAACAGTAGCAGATAAAAGTGATATCTTAATTAACCCTTCAGGCCTCGGCCCCTCAGCCGATTGACAATTTGATGTCCCAAAAAAAAATGTAAAAATTAGTTAAAAAATTGAATTATGACACTGTCTCACCAAAACATTAATTACTGCCAAACCACTGTACCCATAATTAAAATAAAATATATTACAATGCAAAACATAATAAAATAAAACAAATTTAATTAAAATAAAATCATAAGGGGGCCGTCACGCTGAATCGTGTTGTGGCCGATATCGGCCAATTGGGGCTCTGTGAGTTAAACCATTCCTAAGTTAAAATTATGATAAAATGCAAAAAGTTAAGCAAATGGTTGTGAATTAATAATTAATAGTTAATAATACAATAGCAATAAGTTGTTGGAGATTTCCGCCTTTGAAAGGAACATAAGGAGATTGCCGTTTTTGTTGACTCATAGTGGACATTGCTGGATTTGTTGCGGAATCGAGTGTGTCCACCATACTAACTGCTGTGTTCTGATTGACTAATTCGGAGGTTGCCATGTTCGAAACAAACAACATTGGAGACATACGTTTTTGATGCGAACGTTGTTAGAAACACAGCAAAAAGTATTGGATTTAGCCGCTATTGTCGGGTCCAATATTAATCGGAAGATTAGTGTTCAACAGATAAATAATTTTGCATCATTAGTTCAATTTACCTACACATTTTGTGGAGATTGCCATCTTTATTTTTATATGACACATATCATTGATAATAGAATTATAAATAATACATTACTTTTAAATTCTATACCCTTGCGGGTTTTTTTTTATTTGAAATAAACTTTTAACTTTATGTAACGATTCAAGTAACATTTGTAACTATACATTTTAGTAAGATTATGCGATATGAGGTTTAGGGTGGTTATAGAATAAATTTTAATATTGCAACAATTTTATTACACATATTTTTTTTTACTGAATATATTATTATCCCTATGATGTCCTGCATTTGTAATGTGGTTCATCAGAGCAGGACCTGAGTTTGGCAGCGGCTTGTTCAGGAGTGAGGTCTCTCTGCGATTGACTCAGCATCTCGTAGCCGACCATGAACTTTTTGACCGCCGCGCTTCTCAGTAACGGGGGATAGTATATTGCATGGAGGAGCCAATGTGGCTCCGATGAAGCGCCGTCCCTATAGTCTGGTCCTGTTGGTGCACCTGCAATCAAAGCACGAATGAACGGATGAGTAAATATAATAGAATAGAATAACTTTATTGTGCTATAAAAACATAACTTATTGAATATTACACTGGTTTTGTAAAAAAGACAATTTATGCACAAATGGCAGACTTATCGCGATAGCGATATCTTACAGTCAACCATTTCATAAAATAATTACTAATTATCACCTTAAAATACATAAAGAAGTAGTTAAAGGTAAATTTAAAATAAACTTATACAAATATATGTCAGTAACTTATGCTAAGGTTGCCCAGGGAAGGATAAAGGAGAGGTCAAGGTGAGGTATTTGGTTAGTGGCTGTGTAAATATAAATGTTTCTTCAACAACTTTTTGAAAGTATGCAACGAAGGTGCATGCCTGATAGAGTGAGGGAGCTGATTCCATAAACGAGCAGAATGGACTGTAAAAGGGTGCGTGTAAACAGAAGAATGATGTATCGGAATGGCGAGTGTGTTATCCCGGCTCGATCGAAGTGGAAGACCGTGGCCTCCCAAAGGGTGGAAATTCTCCTTGAGATAGGAGGGTGAAGTGGGGTCATTGAGTATGTTGGTAGAGAAATACACACACAGACAGAATTCAGTCTGGAATTTATCCTAATCATCTCTCTGGAGGGGGAGGGGCTATATTCATATATCCATCTTTATCACAATTCTTTTTTTAGCGCGTTTACAATACTTTATTTTCTTGTCCGTTGGTGAGCCGGTAAAGCAAAACAAGTTCACTCTAGATATGATGATATGAGATGATAGATATGATGATATGATATGATAGATATGATGATATACACGCATCAGCCTTACGCTGCTAGTGTATAATATAATAATATTAATGACTAGTCATCGGATTATATGCACTATCAGTGCCAAAATATGCATGCTTATATGCACTAAAAAAGGGCGAAATATACACAAAATATGCACAATCAAGATGCTATTTATAATTAAAATTAATGTATGTTTTCACAAAATATACATATTATTATTTATATTTTGTAATTCTTTAAATATTTTTCATTAAACACAATAAAATATTTTTCAAGATTTTCTAGAGCAAACTTGTGACGTTTGTCTTTTAAAATGTTATTCTTAGAGGCTAGAAATTCGGTACACAAATGTCTAGTTGGGCCGAAATCACATTGTGAAGTTTTGGTTGAAGTATCTTATATACAAACCATACTAGGGTTGCCAATTACAACGGGTGAACCCGTCACCTCAAGAAGTTTTAAATATAGTAGATCGTTCTGCCTTCCGTGAGGTGAGCGCAGAAGACTTTGGACAAAACAGTCCACCGTCTAGTAACGCCACATGCCCGTAAGAAGCCAAAGCATTACCTAGAGATAACCAGGTTAACCACCCAGCGGGCCAACACTCGCGCCCTTACTTCCAGTTGCAATCAGATTACTCCGGTCTCCCGACTGGTTACAGGTTCTAGGTCGCTTTCGCGGTCCTCTTCCTTACGTAGCGGTGATACGGTGTCTACCGAATCTATCGCGGACCACGGCGTCCTTTATCCGGCTTTCACCCGGAACCGGGTAGCCGATTGGTCGTTTTAAGAGCAGTTAAGAGTTTCAAGGCGATAGGTGAGGGCAGCAAACCCCGCCCACCGCCCGGGCAGTTATAACGACGAGGGTCGTCTTGTCTGCCCGGGATGTCGTGCTACGACAACCCTGCGCGTACCAGAAGGGTAGAACGCGCAGGGGGTGAAATAGGGTAGACCACCCCCCCCCCCCCCCGTACCGCCCCGAGAACCCATTTATTTATAATAAAAGATATTTGCAAAGTAAAAAATTACAAAAATAATACTAAATTTACCATATTCACAAAAAAAAAAGAAAAAAAAAACAACAAATATCACAAATTTAGGGCCGGTGAGCGGGGTAGAGGACGCTCCAGAAACGATGATGGTGGAGGCGCACGGTCCGTGGGCAGGTCTCGGAGCAGCCACGGGGGGGAGGAATCCCTGGATCCTGCAAAGAACGAAACGCCCCTCGGGGCGGTAAAGAGACGGACACAAAGACGGGCACTTCGGGCTGGAAGTAGCCGCCGAATCACGCCACCAAGGAAGAGGGTACCCCCTGGGGGGTATCCCGAGGCCTCATGCTTTCCCAAGAAGCCACCCAGTGCTCCACAAACTCGCCAAACGACTGGAAGCAGCTCCTACAACTGACCAGATCCGGGTACCAAATCGGAGAGCGTTGTCAAGCGTTTAAGAGCAGTTGTCATAAGGTCAACAACTACCCCCGCTCTATAGTAGACAGTCTAATTGCTGTCGGTTAGAATGCACAATCGATTGGCACACGCCGCACGGTGCGCAAACCGTCTCGGAGCGCCCGAAGGTTGAATTCTAGGGTAGACCAACCCGCAGGCCAGCGTTCTACTCTGGCTCCCCCTTCTGCGTAGAGGCCGCCAAATGGGTGTTGACCCGTGAGTATGACCGATCCTGAACAAATGGGTCTTCGTGGCCAATTCTAACAGCTCTTTTTTTTCACATTAGCTCCCTGCTGATGAGGTTCACAAAAGGGGGAGGGAAGGTGGACCAATACTATCGCAACGTTTTCCTACTTGTACATTGGAGCATATACATGAAAGATACATGCATGCCAATTTTTATGCTTTCTGCCGGTTACGACCATGACTTCTATTTTTTTGAGCTAACGTGCGATCTTTTACAACTATTTATGTATTATTATTATTATTAATGTGAAAATATTTGTATATTTATTTATATATAATTTACATAAATGCAATACACGCCAATGTTAAATCATTGAACTTGCCACGGCAACACTTACATACCTACCTTTTTTTAATATTCACATTGCAACACTGACAGCAAATGTCAAACAAACGCGACGTTTATTTTGTGTTAACTGTTACTTGTTATACAGTGTTACTTATCAAACTGATTCCTCCGAGTTTTCGTTTGTTACTGATATCGCAATGGAGAAGCAGGATAATAATAAAAGTAATTCAGATGTTAAAATTGAGGTTTTTAAAGTAGAACAGTCAGACGCGGCCGATAAAGTCAGACAAAACATTCTATTATTCGAAGAAGATGAAACATGTTTTGTCAAGACAGAAAAAAGCGATGACGTGAAATCAGACGTGGATGAAGAGGCAGAAGATGTCGTTTTGGTAGAGGTCAAAGTATTGGTGAAGAGATTAGTTGATTTTTTCTGCGTTGTTTGTAGCTGTAACATCGATACGAGTAAGCCGATGGGTTATTGTAAATGTCTGAAAGATATGGTGGAGTTGCTGTGCCATGTTTGCAGTAATAAATGTGTGTGCGCTGAGTGTTACCGTGGATTTGCTCGTAAGGACAATTTGAAACGACACATCGAAGGGGTGCATCTCAAAATGAAGAAATATAAATGCGGTAAATGTGACAAAGCTTTCACTCGAAGTGGTGATTTGAGCCAACATGTAAAATCAATCCACCGCCGATTGAAGTACTCGTGTCAAGAATGTGAGAAAGCTTATTCTCAACGCGATCACTTAACTACACATATTAACTTCGTACACCGAAAATCTATTAATTTTAAATGTTGGATATGTGAGAAACCATTTCCAAGTCAAAGAACAGTTAAAACACACCTCAACATGGTCCATCGTAAAATGAAGGAATTTAAATGTAAGCAATGCGAAAGCGCTTTCTTTGCTCAACGTGCCTTAAAAGTACATACGAATTCAGTCCACCTGAAGTTGAAGCCATTCGCCTGCAAGATATGCAAATGTAGCTTCTCGATGCGAGCACATTTAAAACGACACGTGAACTCTGTTCATCTTAAAGTTAATAATTATATTTGTGCCGAATGTAACCACGCATGCTCACAAAAGGATCATTTAGTTCAACACATTAACACAGTTCATATGAAAATAAAACCATTTATTTGTACGAAATGTAAGCGTGCATTTGGCCGAAGATGTGACTATAAAAGACACGTGCGTTCTGGGAGATGTTTATTGAAAAATACTCAACAGCAGCGTCATATTAACCTCGATCAGTCTCGGTAGTAATGTGTAATGTATCGTAGGCTACCTGCCTGAGCGCGCCATTGCGTGGTTATGTTTTTTGCTTTCGAGTGTCTGTGAACTTTCGAGTGAACACTGTTCATCTTAAAGTGAAGAAGTTTATGTGTGCTGAATGTATTGACGTTCGCTCTGGATAGGGATATTAGTTTTAAAAAGGATATTTAAACAATTTATTTGTACGAAATGGAAGTCTGGCATGAGTGGGGACTTTGAAGGACACAGCAGCGTCAGGTTAACCTTAACCCTAATTTATATATTAGGATTTTAATACCGATGCGTATAATTTTGAATTAGTTAAAGGTTTTTAACGTTAAGAAACCATGGGTTAATAATGTAGTTAATTGAGTTTGTAAAGTTTATATACCTACCGTATATTATTAGTTTATATTTTGTTATCTTTATTAAAATAATCGAGTACTAAATGCATTGCGTTCTGCGGTCGCTTCACACATGTCGCTTGCTCCAGCATTTTAATTGTCGCTTGCTCCAGATGTTTGCTTGCAACCTTTGTGGTAACTGTAGTGCCAGACCGCAAGTAGCAGTAAGGATATGACCGGCCCAGGATGGTAACCATGAGCGTCATTTAACTGATCTTTCGTGCTGGATATTATTTAATGCATCCCATGATTTCACACACTGTGATGAACGTACCCATACACGTCACATTTTACGTCGTCTTATTTTAGTTTATTATTTAAATTTTAATATTTACAGGATGTAATGGTGGATTGTTTAGTTTTCTTATATTTGATTTTTTCGCTGTTTTATTTTCCCATTTTATTGTAACTTTTTACACATAATCATAACATTTATTTTTTCGGTATAATTCTGTATATGTTTTAAATCTTGCTAGATTATGAGTAATATTAGATTGCTGAAGTTGTCATTTTTTTGCGCGATATTATAATTAGTACCTACGTAGGTTTAAATATATATCATTAGGCTATTAGAATTATACATAATATAATAATTATAAATTTTTAAAAGGGTTTTTTGATTCCAAATTAATTTTTAACTTTGAACTTTATGTAACGATTCGTGTAACATTTGTAGTTTAAAGATTACCTTTTATTATGCTTATGTGATATGTTTTTAGAGTAGTATTAATTAAAAATTATATTATAACAAATTAATTATACTTAAAAGAAAAATAATAACATAAAAACTCATGTAGTTCATCAAAGCAGGACTTCTTTATCAGCGGATTCTTCAGGAGTAAAGTCCCTTTGCGATTGACTCAGCATCTCGTAGCCGACCATGATATTTTTGACTGCCGCACTCCCCAGTATGTGATAATAGTAGATTGCACGGAGGAGCATAATATGAGTCTCCGATGAAGTGCCTTCCCTGTGGTCTTTTTCCGTTGGAGCACATGGAATCAAAACTCGAATATATTAGTTCGGTTTTGCACTACATAATAATAGTATCAATTATTGATATCGATTATTGCTTTATAGGTCCAAATCTGATGTTGTAAAGCAAGCCATACACAATATTAACAAGTTTTTAGATAAAAATCCAGTCTGTTTTTAAATTAAGTGATAGAGTTTGCACTAATCACTTCAAAACGGCGAAAACAGCTGCCTCACGCCCTCACTACCAGATTTGGCCTGATTTCTCCGTTCCCCAGTCTGGTTACAAGTTCGAAGTTGCTTTCGCGACCTCTACCTGGTGTTAGCAGTAATTCAGTTCGAATTTCTCTCGGACGGTGGTGCATTTTGCCCGTCTTTCACAAGTTATCGGGTGGCTAACGGACTTCGAACGACTACCTACCGCATTCTCAGTCTTCGAATTCTCTGGTTGGCCTCAAGCAGTCGAAGTCCTTCGTTTGCAAATACAAAGGAGTATCTATTGACACTCCAGCAAAGGCATGGAAACTCGAAAGGTCCGTTCAGATGGCAGCAGACACGATGGCGATTCTGAAAGACGACAACGCTCCACCCTTGAAATGGCAACTGGGCCGTTTACTCGCACTTCATCCTGCTGATGATGGCATTCCTCGCGTGGTCACCAACCACGTTTCCCATGGCAAATCCAAGACAGCGATCTAGAAGCTCTTCCCACTACCACTGGATTACTAGCAGCATTGAAATCCGTATTTAAATACATTTATTTTAATCAACTTTAATCTGATTTCTATATTTTTTTTGTATTGGAAGAAATTGATTTTGTTGTACTTAGTTCATCCAATTTGTATCTATAGCCCATGTCACAATATCTATAGCCCATGTCACATTTTCATTGCAACGACCTTTGCCAAAGTGCAAATATCCAGAAGACAGATTGAAGGAAAAATGTGCACAAATTTTAATGTAATTTAACCTAAGTCCTAAACTTGGTATTGTTAGATATAATAAAACTAATACTATATTAGTCACTTGGTTTTTGTATTTTTATTTAATTTTGCAACATTTTGTACTTTTTTTAACTGCATAATATACGAGAAATTAAGTATGCGCTATCTGCCCCATAGTGTAGTTCACGTCGGCGTACCACTGATATTGGGCCCGATTGCGTTTCTGCTTGAATTAAAATCGTAAATTAGTTTCTTGTTAACGAGACGGTGCAAAATCTTCTTAGAAAGATACAAAATCTTCTTCCACCTCTTCTCCAGTCTCACCCGGAAGTAACATTTCCTTAGTTTCTTTAGTAAATAGGTTGGTTCTTTTTTGAGGAATAGGCTTCATGCTTGTTACTAAAGCATCCGCATTGCAGATTTTACCTTAAGTCATGGTGTGCAACATTACTTGCGTTATGGGAATTTCTCCTGTGACCCTCAAATATCTTTGTGTCTCCCAGCTGTCTGAGCTACTCCTTTTAATAGTTAATTTCTTAGGTATTATTGGTTTCTTGGATGAACGTTATCATCATAGGTCTATTAGAATTTTCTAATAGACCATCATAGGAAAAATTGGAATTTTCCAAACCACTCTAATACATGACAGATAAAGTCGCATCAACGTCACCGCTGTTTTCAAATTTTCGATTGTACTGTGTCTGCTGTGAGCTATCGCTGCCCCACTTACTTAATAATCACATTAATATATTTCATGTGTAGTTAAACTATCTAAAACCTCGTATAATAGCAAACGTAAATAATGTTGATTTAATAAATATTGAAGACGAATTCCTGCATAAGCTGCAGTTAAGCGGTAAGATTCTCGGTCATGATAACATTACTTTCGTTGTAAGACTCTATAAAAAGGATATAGTTTCATGTCGTTTATCCTGATAGTTTCATATTATTTTCTAGATAAAGAGGCTTTGAAAATGGATCATGCTTGAGTTCGGGTAAGTTGTGTCCTTGCCCAAATTTTACTGCTGAATGCTTTCCGATAATTAGCGCTTCATGTCGGATTTGTCGTAATGTCTTTGACAACTTTCTACGTTTCCAGCCTCTCGAAGCTTCATTTAGCTCGCATACATTGGGTCTTTAGATTCATTACTGTCCCTCAAGTGCTGCGTCTAACGTCTTTTACTATATTCTCTAAGGTCATCAAGTAGATTTAATGAGCGACCAGCTTTGTTTGTATCGGGTAGTTTTATAACCGGTATTTCAACAGTAACTTGCGAGCAAGCATTGTTTTTTTTTAAGATTAACAGTTCTGTTCGATGAACGGCAAGCCACCTGTTCTTCATTCTGACTTCTCATATAAAAAATGTGTAAAAACGCTAGTTTTTGTTTTTCGGGAAAAGTGGGATCGCTAACTATAATATTTTCTATTAAATCTACTTTTTTGGCCAATTTTCTGTCATTATACTTTTTTATTATATTGCATAAATATTCTCTTGTCATTATTTTGACCCCAGAGTAGCCTGGAGAAGAAATAAATTGATTTTAACACAAATATCCAATATGACAAATTTGTAATGTGCATCGTCTTGCCCAAGAAAAAAGATTATTGTAAATAGATAGGCAAATTTAGGCAACTGATCTCTTTATACATTGGAATTCGCTTTATAGATTTAGAATAAAATTTCAAAATATATGCCAGGAAATACCCTAAAGTATAACAAAACCCGAAACTTTGAAGTAATATGTTTGTTCCTTTTTTTTTCATTTTAGGAAATTTCACTAAATTTATAAATTTATAGTCCAAATATGAAATAAAAATATAGTATAAGCAGCAGATAGCTGGTCTAATATCGTTCAATTCGAAAATCACTACCATTAACTTCAAAAAATCACAAGTTACTTTAAAGCAGCCTGAATAAAGTCGTTTTAAATAAAGCAATAAAACGTCCCCACGTATACTCTCAGGTCGCTTGGATTCTGGATGATAGCAAAGCTCCCTTTATGCCTGTTGCGGGATAAATAAAATGTGCATATTAGGTTAAGAATAGCATACGAAACCCTAAAGTAAGTTTCAATATCCATGACTCAAAAACAAATGCATCTTTCCTCTAACAGCTTTGCATAAATTAAGGCAGCTGCAGATTAAGAAAAAAAAGCTCCCTCGGCCTTCGTTTCTAGGAAAAAACCCGGAATATTCTACGCCGAAAGAAGAAACGGCAATAAAGCAAAATATCCCGACCCTAAAGCCATAAAACACCCGGCGCCATAGGCGAGACAGCACCACCAAAATACCGTCGCTGGAATGACTCGCCGAAATACAGTTAACAAGTGTTTAGGTAAAAATCAAGTCTGTTTTTAAAATTATTGACAGCTCTTGCACTAATCACTTCCAACGGTAGTTTATTCAACATGTTCACCACTCTTTTTTGCAGAACGAGTTTTGTGCTGTGACCTCGAAGATTTGTGTTGACGTTGAATTTATTTGTAGGTATATATTCATTAGCTCAGGTACATCTTAATAATTTGTGAGAATTGTATATATCTCAATCAGGTCCATACTTTGTCTTCATTGTTTATGAGTAGTCAGTCCAAGTAATTCCAAGCGATCTTCATAATTCCTATTCTTCAAGCCCACTGGCGTTTTGGTCGTTTTCGTTTTGGCGTTTTGGTGATCCCCTGTAGGCAGCCCTTTTAAGGAAAGGGGGATTTAATGAAACCTGTACACAATTTGTTTGATAATTTGTATTACAATTTACCTTTAGTTACTAAACTTGGTATGGTTAGATATATGAAAACATTATATTAAATTAATGTTTTTGTATTTTTATTTTACATTCCATTATATTGTACCTACTGAGCTTAGTATATGTCTGCTCCATAGCGTAGTTCAAGTTGATATGTATCATTGATATTAATAAAATTATAAATCCATTATTACCAAATCTTCATTCTTCCATTATTACCAAAACGTCGTTAACCCCTTGAGTATGATACGACCAAATCTGGTTCTGAAACAATTATCCGTTGAATATGATACGACCAGATCTGGTTCCGCGTTTTTTTCACTTCTTTGACGTTCTCATATTTATTCATAATTATCTAATTGTTTTACAAAATGATATTTCAATATTCTATATTCGAAATTTCAATGCAATCATTGTGCAGTTGTTCTTTTTATGATTGGTGTAGTAGTTTCGTAGTTATAGTACTTTAAGTCGATGTCGCCGAAAATCCTGCAAAAGAGACAGATGCATCCATGAAAATACCCATTTACTCCAAGGGTTAAATTTAAAAGTTGAATGTCATATTTAATGATGTAAAAATAGTTATATATTCCTAATTTACGAAATAAGGCAAACTGACAACTGTCCCGATTTTGTATTTCTATAAGGTTGGCGTACATACCGCTACATAAGGGTGGGGCCGTCCACATATTAAGTAATCAACGAGAAACTAGGGGTGAGGGGGGGAAGTTGGAGCCAATGATTACGCTTGATTAAATTGGGGGGGGGGGGGAGGGGGTGCCCGTCCTGATTACGTCATTGGTCATCAATTTGCGATTTTTTTGGTCTAAACCTTCACGGAAATACCGAAGTGCCGCTCCGAAGATACCCCTTGGCGCGATGTGCGTAGATACTCCACGCGCTCCTAGGCGATCCTCGTCGCCCGGGCCTGTTCCTGGAAGCGCTGGCAAGCCGGTGGCCGCTCTGCAACTCTGGACTAGCGCTCCGCTGTACGCTCCAACTCGATCTTTGAAAGATTAATGTGGTTGTGTGGCGCACCGACTATGGCGGATTTACACATGGAATTTCTAAGTGCATTATGCCAAAGCGTTTTCACTGCTTTCGGGACCGTAGGCTCAACGGGGGCCGACGAGGAGTGGGGGCAGTTTAAAAATAAATGAAAAAGCGCATTCAGTGCCCGGCGTCCGTTCCGAACGGTCGCCTGCTCCGCTCCGCCGCCCGCGCTGAATATTGCCGCCGCGAGTCGACCGTCGAGCGCCGTCTCCGGTCCTCGCCGTGAAGTTCGTGCCGTCGAGTATCTCCGGTTCGAAATGCAGTCTGCTGCCAACTCCGCCGAACCTGCTGCCGCTCCGCACTGCCCACCAGTGACTAGGGGCCTGGACATGCCGCTTATTCCGCCTGCGACGCCAAGGAAACGCGTGAGAAATCCCGATTCCCCTGATGCCGAGCCACAGAGAGACCCGCAACGCCGTCGGGCTGACTCCTTCTACGACAGCGACCTCTTCAACACCCCGGTGCCTTCGGATGACGAAGATGCACCGACCTACGCCAAAGCGGCCAGGAGGAGCCCGACTCCGAGCGTCAACGGAGCCGCGCCTGTGCCACTGCCGCGCTCGACGATGAGTTCCGCGCCGCAACACCTGAACTCGGAGCCGCGCCCCCAGCCAATCGTCGTGGATAAGCTGGACAGGTGGCCTGACCACCTGCAGGCCATCCGGGCCAGGCTGGGCCGCGCTCCTATCGTGTCGCCGATTGGAAGAGGGGGCGGACTTCCCTTTCGTCCGGCCGACTCCGCCGAATACCGAGTCATTCAGGACTATTTACATAGCCTGGGCGGCTCGGTAGCATGGCACACATACACGACGCCCACCAGCAAGGATGCGAAAATTGCCATCCGCGGCCTGCCTTCCAATACCACACAGGAGGAGGCCATCTCCGGGCTGGCTGACCACGGCATCGAGGCCAGCTACGTCAGAATGATACACGGCGGGCGGCGAGCACTATTCTACGCCGTCATCCGCAAGAACGAGCGCTGGCGGGAGGTGTTCTCCATCGCGGAGATTCACTTCCTGCAGGTTACCGTGGAGGCCTGGAGGGGCAGAAATGGCCCCAAGCAGTGCCACCGGTGCCAGCGCTTCCGCCACAGCAGCCACAACTGCCACCGACGACAAGTGTGCGTGTGCTGTGGCAAAGAACACGCAGCCAAAGATTGCCCGAGGCCGAAAACCGCCCGGGCGACCTGCGGAAACTGCGGAGAGGACCATCCTGCGAACAACAGGAGATGCCGCAGCTTCCTGGCGGAAATCCGCCAAACTTCGCGGAAGCAGCAGGGCGTCCCGCACGCAGTGGTCGTCGCCGCCCCGCCGCGAGCTACTACGACTCAGTCTACAGAAGGCAAACTCCAGCCCGTTGTCTCCCCGCAACGCAACGCGCCCCTGTCCTGGAGACAGAAGCCAGCGCCGCCGGCCGCTCCGCAGCAACCAGCTGAGGAGAAAAAGTCAAAACGGCGGCGTCGGTCGAAGCCACTGCAGCAGCAGCCATCCAGGCCCCATCCAACGCAGGAGGAGAAGATGGAGGTCGAAGCAACCGCCCCACCCTCTTGCTCCCAGCCAGTGAGAGCAGCCACAGAGTCCGCCTCCACTCAAACGGACGAAGAGTGGCCGACCACACCGCCCCCACAACCCCAGCCTGAAGAGCCGATGTACCTAGATGAAAAGCGTTTTCTCGAGGAAGACGAGCAGGTAACGATCACGGCGTCCCAGTTGCTGGACCTGATTTACGAGTGCCAAATCGGCACGAAAGAGGAAAATATTATGCTCATTAATATTTTCCTCAAAACGGACCTACCACGACGTGCCTCGAAGAAAGGAGCGTAACATTGTTCTACACTAAGAATCCTGCCTCAGGGTGAACAGCCCTGAGACGCCATATGCTCGAAAGCCGGGTCAATGGACCCGGCTCACACGAAGCCCCACCCAACAGCACGAGAAGTGGAAGAAGTCACAGGCCTATATACAGAGCCTGTCGACCGATATTCGACAGTCATGAACGATCCGGAGCTCTGCCTCATTGTGGAAGAGTCGTCAAACGCTTTACAAACGCTGGGTTCACGATTCATCACAATTTCCGCAAATTCGGTTGATTACGTAATCGGGATAGGAAGGGGGGTGGGGGGACAGGCCGCTGAAAACTTCTGTTGACATGGGGGATGGGGGGCGGGGGTGTCGAAAATACCAAAAACGTAATTACGTAATATGTGGACGGCCCCGGTGTGTGCTACGTGCAATTTTGAAAAGGTTCGTTATTAAGAGTTTATACATGGAAAATCTCTTATTTGAAGAAATACATTTTAATTTCCCGTCTCACCAACCGACCAGGAGGGAAAGTATTGTAAACGCGCTAAATATTTTTTTTTGAGTTAAAGAAGGAAATATCTTTTTTGAGGCCCCTTGAGACGATTAGGATTATTTCCAGATAAAAGCTTGTCTATTTGCCTGTCTGTGTGTCTATTCCTCCACGATAGCGCCCAAACGGTTAATCCGACTGAACTGATAATTTGTATATATTGATCACGTGGTTATAGCAAGAGTTGAAAAGATTGTAGTTAAAATCGTTCCACCAGAAATGGCATCGGTTATAAATATCTTCCTTAAAATGTTATTCTTAGAGGCTAGAAATTCGGTACCTACACAAATGTCTAGTTGGAGCCATATTAGAGTTGCCAACTACAACGGGCGAACCCGTCACCTCAAGAAGTTTTAACTATAGTAGATCGTTCTGTCTTCCGTGAGGTGAGCGCAGAAGACTTTGGACAAAACAGTCCACCGTCTAGTGACGCCACATGCCCGTAAGAAGCCAAAGCATTACCTCGAGATAACCAGGTTAACCACCCAGCGGGGCAACACTCGCGCCCTTACTTCCAGTTGCAACCAGATTACTCTGGTCTCCCGACTGGTTACAGGTTCGAAATCCTCGCGGTCCTCTACCTTACGCAGCGGTGATACGGTGTCTTCCGAATCTATCGCGGACCACGGCGTCCTTTATCCGGCTTTCACCCGGAATCGGGTAGCCGATTGATCGTTTCAAGAGCAGTTACCCTAAGGTAACTGCCCCCGCTCTATAGGAGACAGTCTAATTCCAGACTCCCCCGGCAATCGGTCAGAATGCACAATCGATTGGCTTATGCCGCACGGTGCGCAAACCGTCTAGGAGCGCCCGAAGGTTGACTCAAACAGGGCCCACTAGCTCCCTGCTGATGAGGTACACAAAGGGGGGGGGGACCAATACTATTGCAACGTTTTCCTACTTTTACATTGAATCATATACATGAGAGATACATGCATGCCAAGTTTCATGCTTTCTGCCGGTTGGGAGCCGTACTATTACACCTTTTTATGTATTATTAAGAAAATATTCGTGTAGGTACATATTTATATATAATTTGCATAAATGCAATACATTCCCATTTTGAATCATTGAACTTGCTACGGCAACATTTACATACCTACATTTTTTAAATATTCACATTGCAACACTGACAACAAATGTCAAACCAACCAAAGCGACGTTTATTTTGTGTTAGCTGTTGCTTGTTATACAGTGTTACTTATCAAACTGATTCCTCCGAGTTTTCGATTGTTATTGATATCGCAATGGAGAAGCAGGATAATAATGAAAGTAATGCAGATTTCAAAATTGAGGTTTTTAAAGTGGAGCTGTCAGACACGGGCGACGAACTCAGGCAAAACATTCTATTGTTCGAAGGGGGTGAAACATGTATTATCAAACCAGAACGAAGCGATGCTGTTGAATCAGACGTCGAGGAAGAGGCAGAAGATGTCGTTTTGGTAGAGGTCAAGGTATTGGTGAAGAGATTAGTTGATTTCTCTTGCGTTGTTTGTGGCTGTAACATCGATACGAGTAAGCCGATGGGTTATTGGAAATGTCTGAAAGATATGGTGGAGTTGCTGTGCCATGTTTGCAGAAAGAAATTTGTGTGCGCGGAGTGTTACCGGGGGTTTAATTATAAATGCCATATGAAAAGACACATCGAAGGGGTGCATCTCAAGATAAAGAAATATAAATGCGGTAAATGTGACAAAGCTTTGACTCGAAGTGGTCATTTGAACCAACATATAAAATCAGTCCACCGCCAAATGAAGTATTCGTGTCAGGAATGTGAGAAAGCGTATACTAGCCGCTATAAATTAACGACACATATTAACTTCGTACACCGAAAATCAATTAATTTTAAATGTTGGATATGTGAGAAGCCATTTCCAAGTCAAGCAACAGTTAAAACACACCTCAACATGGTCCATCGCAAAATGAAGGAATTTAAATGTAATCAATGCGAAAAAGCTTTCTTTCTTCAAAATGGCTTAAAAGTACATACGAATTCAGTCCACCTGAAGTTGAAGCCATTCGCCTGCAAGATATGCAAATGTAGCTTCTCAATGCGTGGTAATTTAAATAAACACGTGAACTCTGTTCATCTTAAAGCGAAGAATTATATTTGTGCTGAATGTAATAACACATTTTTATCAAAGGGAGCATTAGTTAAACACATTAACTTAGTCCATCTGAAATTAAAACCATTTATTTGTACGAAATGTAAGCATGCATTTGGCCAAAGAGGTCACTATAAAAACCACGTGAGTTCTGGGAGATGTTTATTGAAAAATACTCAACAGCAGCGTCATATTAACCTCGATCAGTCTCGATAGTAATGTGTAATGTATACCAGGCTACCTGCCTGAGCGCGCCATTGCGTAGTTATGGTTTTTGCTCTCGAGTATCTCTGTGAACTTTCGAGTGAACGCTGTTCATCTTAAAGTGAAGAAGTTTATGGTGCTGAATGTATTAACGCTTGCTCTAGATAAAGATATTAGTTTTAAAAAGGAAATTCTAACAATTTATTTGTACGAAATGGAAGCATGCGTCTGGCATGAGTGGGGACTTTGGACACAGCAGCGTCAGGTTAACCTTAGCCCTAATTTATATATTAAGCTATTAGGATTTTAATACCGATGCGTATAATCTTGAATTAGTTAAAGGTTTTTAACGTTAAGAAACCATTGGTTAATAATGTACTTAATTAATTGCGTTTGTAAAGTTTATATAGCGCATATTATTAATTTATATTTTGTTATCCTTATTAAAATAATCTAGTACTAAATGCATTGCGCTCTGCGGTCGCTTCACACGTGTCGCTTGCTCCAGTATTTTAATTGTCGCTTGCTCCAGATGTCGCTTGTGTGCGTCGCTTGCTTGCAACCTTTGTGTTAACTTTAGTGCCAGACCGCAAGTAGCAGTAAGGATATGACCGGCCCAGGATGGTAACCATGAGCGTCATTTAACTGTTCTTTCGTGATGGATATTATCTAATGCATCCCATGATTTCACACAGTGTGATGAACTTACCCATACATATCGTCTCATTTTAATTTATTATTTAAATTTTATTTACAGGATGTAATTGTGGATTTTTTAGTTTCTTTATATTTGATTTTTACGCTGTTTTATTTTCCTATTTTATTTTAACTTTTTACACAAAAAATTTATTTTTTCGGTGTATTCTGTATACCTATGTGTATTCATGTTAGATTATGAGTAATATTAGATTGCTGAAGTTGTAATTTTTTGGCGCCATATTATAATTAGTACGTAGGTTTAAATATATATTATTAGGTTATTAGAATTATACATAATATAATAATTATAAGTTTTTATAAGAGTTTTTTGATTTCAAATTAATTTCAAACTTTGAACTTTATGTAACGATTCGTGTAACATTTGTAGTTGAAAGATTACCTTTTATTATGATTATGCAATATGATTTTTAGAGTAGTATGAATTAAAAATTGTATTATATCAAATTTATTATACCTACTTAATAAAAAATAAAAATAAAAAAAACATAAAAAGTCATGTAGTTCATCAAAGCAGGACTTCTTTGTCAGCGGATTCTTCAGGAGTAAAGTCCCTTAGCGATTGACTCAGCATCTCGTAGCCGACCATGACATTTTTGACTGCCCACTCCTCAGTATCTGAGGATAGTATATTGTACGGATGAGCATATGAGTCTCCGATGAACCCTGTGGTTTAGTTCCGTAAGAGCACCTCGAATCAAAACTCGAATATATTCGGTCGGTTTTGCACTACATAATAACGGTACTAATTATTGTTATTATTATTATTAATTCTGGACATCCTGCTTTAATGTTAAGTCCAAATATGATCTTGTAAAGCAAGTCATACATAATTTTAACAAGTTTTTAGATAAAAATCCAGTCTGTTTTTAAATTGAGTGATAGAGTTTGCACTAATCACTTCAAAACGGCGAAAACAGCGGGCTGCCTCACACCCTCACTACCATATTTGACCGGATTTCTCCATTCCCCAGTCTGGTCACAAGTTTGAAGTTGCTTTCGCGACCTCTACCTGGTGTTAGCAGTAATTCAGTTTGAATTTCTCTCGGACCGTGGTGCACTTTGCCCGTCTTTCACAAGTAATCGGGTGGCTAACGGACTTCGAACGACTACCTACCGCATTCTCAGGCTTCGAATTCTCTGGTTGGCCTCAAGCAGTCGAAGTCCTTCGTTTGCAAACACGAAAGACTATCTAATGACACTCCAGTAAAGGAATGCAATGGAAACTCGATAGGTCCGTTCAGTTTGCAGCAGACACGATGGCGATTCTGAAAGACGTCAACGCTCCACCCGTTAAATGGCAACTGGCAATGGCTTCCTTTAGCACGTGAGAAAACTACCAGTAAAAAGCAGTGCAGTTTGTTAACGCGCATTATTTCTACTCCTAGAGCACCCTGCCTAGCCTGACTTGCAATCTCCCTTTTATAAGTGTGACCATCGCAGCGTAGTTCGCGTGACTATTGTCATTTCACTGAGTATTAGATGGCTTGTTAGCGTTCCCCACCCCAAACGCCCTCTCAAACTTGCAACTAAAACTAGCCTAATAACGAACCAGGGTGACCACAACTTCAAGAGTAAAATATATAGGGAAGTCGTATTGATTTATTTAAAGAAAATGACAGTAATTTTAACTCCAGTACATTAACACTTTTACACTCGAATTTATAGTCGAGTATTGATCATTACTTGATCATTATTTAAGGGAGTTAATGAGCCCTTGCCGAGTTGGTCACACTCACGGGTCAACACCCATCCGGCGGCCACCACGCATAAAGTGCGAGCCCGGGCAGGACTCTGGCCTTAGGGCTAGTTTCCGCTAGGAATCAACCGTCTGGCGCTCCTGGACGGTCTGTGCACCGTGCGGCGTAAGCCAATCGATTGTGCACTCTGACTAACAGAGTCTCGAAGCAGTACTGTTTCCTTTAGAGCGGGGGTGGTTGCTGACCTTACGGCGATTGCTCTTGAAACGACCATCGGCTACCCGATCCTGGGTGAACAGCCGGGCAAAGGATGGCGTGGTCCGCGATAGATTCGGTGCACACCGTCTCACCGCTTCGTAAGGGAAAGGACCGCGCAAGCGACCTCGAACTCGTAACCTATCGAGAGACCGGAGTAATCTTGTCACAATTGTAAGTAAGGGCGTGAGTGTGAGCCCGCTGGGTAACCCATTTAGTTATCCCGCGGTTAAGGCGTTGGCCTCTTACAGGCGTGTGGCGGAGCTTGACGGTGGACTGTTTTTGTCCAAGTCTTCTGCGTTAACCTCACGGGGGATAGAGCGACTAATCGTTAAAACTTCCTGAAGTGATGGGCTCGCCCGTTGTAGTCGACAACCCAAGTAGATTGAAATTTATAATTTCATTATCATTATTTGAATCTTTACTCAAACACCTATTAGTTATGGGGCTCCTAAATGAGCTATATGTGGCCGCAATAACAGCAACTATATGCCGGCCATCACTGCAACATTTTATTGCAGCATGTGGCTAGAAAATATATATCCCGGCCATTCTCGGAAATATCTCTGCAAAAGTATGGCCCATCATTTTGACTCGTAAACGGGCTACACAATCGGGCAACAATGGCCTACGAAATCATACGTGTCGAAGCGGGTTATATTGTTTTAAATGAAAATTTAAAACGACAAAAAAGACGAGAATGTGGATTCGACTTCAATAAGCGTGATACTTTAGATCATGGGTCTCCAAACTTTCCAACCTAAGGGCCAGACTGATTCCTCCCGTAAGTTCCAAGGGCCAAAAACGTGAAATCTGTCTCCCAGCAATGCAATCGGCAGTCCAGAACCCCCCCCCCCCCACTTTCCTCCATTGACTAATACATAATTTTGTCCAAACTACAAACTGTTGTCAGTGGAAAATTACAATTGCATAAATGTCATTACTATTTTATATGGTATATTGTTTATATGTTGTATGTTGCTATGTTTATAATGTTAGTGGTATTCATTTCCATTATTCGTTAGGTATTATGCTTGTTAACTTTTCTGCGTATTATACTTGTCATTAAGCTATACCTAGCAAGTAAATACAACCGAGTTATTATAATTCTGTGTCTTTTTAACCAACTTATTGCAACAACAATAAGAACTGTCAACTACAACGGGCGAACCCGTCACCTCAGGAAGTTTTAACGAAATATGATCGTTCTATCTCCCGTGAAGTGTTATCGTAACAGCAGCAAACAACAATAAGCCATTATCTGTCGCGTGCCGGATTGATGGCACTGGTCATTAGCTGTCGCGGGCCGGATTGATGACCCCGGCGGGCCGGATTTGGCCCGCGGGCCGTAGTTTGGAGACCCCTGCTTTAGATATCTTAGCCTGAAGGTTTTCGATGATATAATTACCAACTGAAAGATCTTCTCCATAAATTATAATAAATAATAATAAATTCACAATACAATTATCTATTAATAATGTATATAAACATTTAAATATTATATTTCACGCAATTGTACATATCAGAATAGATAATAATATTTTATAGATCAAAAAAATCATTATTAGATGATATAACTAGGGTTGTCGACTACAACGGGCGAGCCCGTCACCTCAGGAAGTTTTAACGATTAGTCGTTCTATCTCCCTGGAGTGAGCGCAGAGGACTTGAGGACGAAACAGTCCACCGTCTAGCTACGCCACAAGTCCGTAAAAGGCCAACGCCTTAACTGCGAGTAGCCAGGAGTGTTACCTGGCGGGCTTGCACTCACGCCCTTACTTCCAATTGTGACCATATTACTTTGGTATCTCGATTGGTTCCAAGTTCGAGGTCGCTTGCGCGGTCCTCTCCCTTACGAAGCGGTGAAACGGTGTATACCGAATCTGTCGCGGACCACAGCGTCCTTTGCCCGGCTGTTCACCCAGGATCGGATGGCCGATGGTCGTTTCAAGAGCAGTCGCCGTAAGGTCCGCAACCACCCTCGCTCTATAGGAAACAGTACTGCTTCCAGACTCCCCCGACTGTTTAATGGCGTACAATTCGAACTCCTCTGTTTTTAGTGACATCACAGCCTAAGTTTAGCAAAACAGTCAGATCTTAGATTCCCTAAAAAAAAACCCGCCAGATCCAAATTTCAATATCAAAGCCAGCTATATCATATTTTCCGTCACGATAATTTGCTTATTTCACTGCTTAAACCTTAGAAAGCCAGCCGAGGTAATCAATTTTACGACGGCATGTTTTCAACCCTCGAAAATGTGTTTATAGGGGTTGCTAGTGCACGCATGCTAATATAAAGGGTGAGTTTTAATATACCGGCATACTTCAAGGGTCTGATTCAGTTGGAGCAGGTAAGCAACTTTTGATTAAAAAAATGGAAAAAAATATATATTTTTTTAAATTATTTAAAACTTTGAAGAACTTGACTGTTATATATAAGTATGACAAGCGTTTAAGCGCGCTGGGCCATCTAGTTGTAGGTACAGTAATGCTAATAAACAATATAAACGATATTCTACCTACCGCTATTGGATACCAATGTGGGTAGTTTTATTTTTTCTCACTTCTTATATATCTAAAACTTTTTATTAACATTCAATTAAATTGTTTGTTTATATTTTTTAAATTTTGCTAGATTATAAATCCCATCATATTGCTAAATTTTAAAGTTTTTTGGTGCTGTATTATAATTAGTACATAGGTAGCCGGATATATGTGTCATATAAAAACAAAGACGGCAACCTCCATAAAACCGTTATTTGCAGAAAACGAAAAAACCTTTTAGAATTAACAGAAACAGTAGCAGATAAAAGTGATATCTTAATTAACCCTTCAGGCCCTCGGCCCCTCAGCCGATTGACAATGTGATGTCCCAAAAAAAATTAGTAAAAATTAGTTAAAAAATTGAATTATGACACTGTCTCACCAAAACATTAATTACTGCCAAACCACTGTACCCATAATTAAAATAAAACATATTAACATAATAAAATAAAACAAATTAAATTAAAATTAAATTAAAACGGGGCCGTCACGCTGAATCGTGTTGTGGCCGATATTGGCCAATTGGGGCTCTGTGAGTTAAACCATTCCTAAGTTAAAATTATGATGAAATGCAAAAAGGTAATCAAATGGTTGTGAATTAATAATTAATAGTTAATAATACAATAGCAATAAGTTGTTGGAGATTTCGGCCTTTGAAAGGAACATAAGGAGATTGCCGTTTTTGTTGACTCATAGTGGACATTGCTGGATTTGTTGCGGAATCGAGTGTGTCCACCATACTAACTGCTGTGTTCTGATTGACTAATTCGGAGGTTGCCATGTCTGAAACAAACAACATTGGAGACATACGTTTTTGATGCGAACGTTGTTAGAAACACAGCAAAAAGTATTGGATTTAGCCGCTATTGATCTTGCATCATTAGTTCAATTTATATATTTTGTGGAGATTGCCATGTTTATTTTTATATGACACATATCATTGATAATAGAATTAAAAATAATAGATTAATTTTAAATTCAATACCCTTGCGGGTTTTTTTTAAATTGAAATAAACTTTCAACGTCTTGTAACGTTTCAAGTAACATTTGTAATTATACATTTTAGTAAGATTATGCGATATGAGGTTTAGGGTGGTTATAGAATAAAATCTAATATTTCAACAATTTTATTATACATATTTTTTTACTGAATATATTATTATCCCTATGATGTCCTGCATTTGTAATGTAGTTCATCAGAGCAGGAGCTGAGTTTGGCAGCGGCTTGTTCAGGAGTGAGGTCTATCTGCGATCGACTCAGCATCTCGTAGCCGACCATGAACTTTTTGACCGCCGCGCTTCTCAGTAACGGGGGATAGTATATTGCATGGAGGAGCCAATGAGGCTCCGATGAAGCGCCTTCCCTATAGTCTGGTCCTGTTGGTGCACCTGCAATCAAAGCACGAATGAACGGATGAGTATATATAATAGAATAAAATAACTTTATTGTTCTTATTGAATATTACTTGTTTGTCTTTTAATATTCATTTGTAGGCAAAAATGACCTCTCTACATCAACTGACGTTACTAGACAGAACTTGAAGTTTGGCACTATTTTTGCAGAAACCTCTTTAGGCAGGGTTTGGCCGTGCCCGTTGATATATGCGTTAACTTTCATTATTCCTTCAAGACCTGCGTTTTATATAGAACAGCATTTAATTTGCTGCGGACCTTTTCTGATAGTGAACTCGGAAGGGCGTTACTCTGATCAATCATTTTTCAATTATTTCTAAGGACTTGCACAGAGGAAGGTTATTAGTTTCTAATCTCTCAACAAATATTTCTAAAATGTGTTGCTATAAGAGCAATATATTGTTTGATTGAAGGATCCTCAAATGCCTGCTGGCTTGAATTAATTGCAATGTCCTCTGAACTTTCAAATTTAACAACTACAAATTCTTTTAACGCCTCGAAATTCTCAGCATAAAACAATACATCTTTTAACCAAGTTCCCCACCGCGTTAATACTGGCTCTGGGGGCAGTGCTAGTTTTGGCAGTCGCTCTTTATATGCTTGTACTCGCGTTGGTGCTTTCAAAAACACTTTTTTGTAGAGGAAATCAATTTTTGACATTCTTGAACTCTTTCCTGATCTCTTCCGCAAGTCGATGTAATCCGCGGGCTAGACAGGTGACAGGAAGCAAGCTTGGGTAAAACACTTTTAGAGCTTGATCAGCTTTCACCATATATAAGGCGCACCGTCAGAAATTGCTTGTCATTATTTAACTACTGAAATAAGCACTATCGATGAGAAAGTACTAAAATATACAATAATGTTATAAAAATAGCATGTTATGCATTTGCAAATAATCCGATGTATAGGTATTATTGATAACTATATGCGTTTAATATCCCTTTTAGGCCCAAAAGTTTTTTTTGTTATGTTTTATTTGCACAGCGGAGGAAGAGGTGCTTAAAAGGTAACGGCGCTAAAATTGTTTCATTGCATCGCGCAATTTATGCATGATCGCTTTGCGCGGGTCTCGCCTCATGAAGTTGATTCGATGATGAACGAATGTGCACTATCGGGCCTTAAAGGGATATGGGATGAAAGAAAAGAAAACTCACCGTGCCATCCCATGCTGTACGGGAACGTGCACTCAAAGAGATTGTCATAGACTGTCGTTAGTCTCTTGATAATTTGAGCGAGGGACGTCCTTTGGTCCTCGTTCAAGTCCGTAAGCCTGCTGGGGTGATGTCCGACGGGTAGGACCATAGTGTCGAAAGGCCACACCGCCCAGTACGGCACCAACGCTACCCATTGCTCGTTCTTCATGACCATTCTTTCCTGTAATCAATTTAACCTTTAAGTTTGGATCTACAGTTGAACCTCTCATATTAAGCACCTCTCATAACGAGTAATTTACAGTAATCCCTCATATGAGGGATTACTGTATTACTCATATTACATTACGGTGTAACGAAACTCCAAATTGGCGTGACATGTTATGCTTCAGAAACATGTTTCACGCCTTGCAACATGCTTTGCGTGCATTTCTCGTGTTTTTTTTCATTGGTCTTACTCAGGTTTTGAGTTGTTTCCGAAGCATTGTTCCGGGTCTGCGAGCATTACTCCAAAATTCGCATAAACGCTAGGACGTTTGAGCTGTCAGTTGCCTTACTGTCAGATTAGAAATAGCCGTATTGCACGGCCCAATAGAAAATGACCCTCCTGGTGTCCTTGCCGTAACAAAATCACACGTTATAACCTTGACTTAAAACTAAAGTAAAGAGTAAGATAAAACTATATAAAAAAAGTCAATAATATTTAATATATGTTAATATAAAAATTAATATAAAATACCAAGTCAAAAATAAAAAAAAGTACAATTCATTGTCAAAACAATTATATAACAACAAAATGAATTGGTAATTAGTTGAATGTTAAAATATAAATAACATACATAATGGTTGCTTAAAATTTGGGATCGAGCTTAGCGACCGTCCAACGAAAATCGTTATTTAGAATCGTTGCTTAGCACTAAACAATCGCTTAGCGGCCGTCGTTCATAAACGTCACTTTACGCACGCGACAGGCCAGGTTTAACGAGTACTTATCTTTGTCCTAGTCTTGTTTTTGCCGCGTAATGGCCGAATTTGAAATTTTTTTAGAGTTTTCGAGGAATTTGACGGTGTTTGGTCCTCGCAGAACTGCGAAACCATATAAAAAACGGTTCGATCCGTTTACAGAACTTACTGAAGAAGAGTTTCGCTCCAAGTATCGGTTCACCAAAGCTAATTTGATGAAAATCGTGGATATGGTGAGAGGACAGCTACAGGGAGGCGGAAAAGGAGGTCAAATTAAGCCCGAGCTTCAAGTAGCAGCTGCTATACGGTCATGGGCACGAAATGAGGTAAATAAAAAACTTTGATAAGCTTTCTTTCTTGTTTCATATCCCGTTGCATTTTCATATCCCACTTTTTATTACTACCATATGGTTTTGTATTTGTTACCAGATCCAAGATGATTGTGCCGATGTCCACGGTTTTAGCCAGCCCACAATTTCTGTGATCAGAAAGCGCGTTGCAGAAGCGATTGCATCACATTCTCGCCGGCATATCAAGATGCCCACTACCCAAAGAGAGCAAGATGCAATGATTGCAGAATTTGCAGCTATTCGTGGTTTTCCACAGGTTTTAGGCGCAATTGATTGCACACATATCGCTGCTTAAAAACTAAAGTGCCACAAATCAAAATTTTCCAAAATTACTTTTATTTAAAAAATGAGGCCAAAATCGCCCTTATTTTCATATAACACAAAGACACTCGTCGAAATCGGCCTTTAAATAACAAATTTACGCATACGCCCTTTTGGCATTTTCACGGATTGGAAGCTAAGTTCAGAGCAAAGCAGCCATCTTTTTAGTTGCGACCCAACAGTCGGCGCGAGTGCACGTCATTTTTTTGCTAAACGGCCACATCGCGAAAAGTTACCTGTATTGAGTGTAAATTTTATGAGCAACAGGGCCACATTTCGGAATGCGTCTGTTCCGCATATAAAGCACAAGTAAGTACACAATCATTTATAAATCAAAAGTGCCACGTTTTGAAAAGTGGCCATTTAGCAAATAAAAAATGCCCAATTATGTTATTTTTGTTATAAGCTTTAGAGTTGTTCCTGTGAAACGTCTGTTTTGCTTCAGACATTGTTGTGCTTGGGGTGTTTTCTTTTAAGACAAAAGGCTTTCACAAAAATTAGAATTTATTTAATAATGGAATACTTCGCTTTATGATGGATAATTAATATTTTATTTTGTTTAATATGATAATAAATTTACTTTGTATGTATAATTTTACTCACTATACTTATAACCGTTTTTTTTATGAATTCATTTTCTCTTGCAGAATGAGTAACCGAACACAAAGAATTTTAAACCATACCCAAAACGAGGGTGACTCTGTACACTCCGTTATTGGAAGGAATATTTCAAATGCACTGAAATCTTCGGCCATTTATGTACCAGATCTGTACATTACTTTAATTAAAACGGCAAAGAAGAAAGGCACCCCTTACACCGTCCACGAACTGGCACACGACAGTTTCTACGACTTAAAATCACTGACTGCTGGTAATTACACCGTTACAGAAGATGGAGAAAAGCTGAGATGGACCGACATAAAAGTCATAAAAATTTATCAAGAAAAGCCAAACAAGTTCTTTTTTAAGACTTCTTACGACGACGCAGAGTTTAAGTCAGTGTCTACTTTGACCAAAAAAAAGCGAAGACCAATACCGTGATAACCATGACACTGAAAAAAGTATATGCTCAAAAACTAAAAGTTTCTGAGACAAAAAAACAGGGCATTCTGAACCTGATAGAAAGAAATGTGATACCAAGGTATTACGAAGCTTTTTATGCTAATCTTTAAATGTAATAGTAACCATGGACACAGACAGATTTTATATAACAAATATAGTTATATTTGAAACTGTTATTTAGTAATTACTTAGAAACCGTATATAAAAACTACTATTATCTTAAGTTAAAATATTGATCTCTTGTTTATACTAGTACAGAGCATTTATCCATATTACCTATAGGTAGTATTACAATTGCAGAAGCTATGATTATTATGTTTTTTATAATTAGTGATAATTGTGCCTGATGAGGTTTTAGAATAAGTTATTTTTGTTTGTTTCCTATTTTGTATGGTGCCAAAACCTTATTTTTGTAATAAAAAGCTATGTATAATAATATGTTTGTTTTTTTGTAATTTCGATGTGCGAATTTTTTATTTTCTTTTTTTAAGATATAAGTTTGTCTCAATCCAACAAGGTTGTGACCAAAATTTTTAATGAAACATATTTTTTTTTCGACTTGTGGCCTTTTATTTAAAATATTAATTTGTTTGCTTGAAAAAAAATATAAACTAAAGGGACTTATGTGCTGCTAATCTTCTTTGGGATATAGTTACCACAAAATTGAAGTAAACAAGCGATAGGGAATTAAAATACGCATCGAATCAAATAAAATGACACAAAATTATTGTAAGTAAGAGTGCCAAAAAAGCAAAAAAACTAAATGAAAATTTTAAAACTGCTCTCCTGAAAAAAACAAAATTTTGATTTGTGGCACTTTAGTTTTTAAGCAGCGATATTAGGATAAGAAAAGTTGGCGGGGAAATTGGCCAATACTACATTAATAGAAAAAAATTCTATTCGCTTAACATTCAAGTAAGCGTGCACTTAGTCCATATTTTGTTTTTTTTTGTATTATCTGCTTAGGTACGTACGTATAATGCCTATATTACATTTATTGACAGGTGGTTGGTGACGCTAATTTGAAGATCTGTGACATAGTGGCATCATACAGAGGGAGTACTCACGATGCTCGAATATTCCGGGAAAGCCGCATAAAGGATCGATTCGAAGAAGGAGAATTTCGGGGCCGTCTTTTAGGAGATTCCGGTTATGGGTGCACCAACTATTTATTTACGCCGATACTGCGGCCGGCAAATCAACATGAGGAGGCCTATAACACGGCGCACATAGCTACTAGAAATACGGTCGAAAGATTGTTCGGAGTATGGAAGCAGAGATTTTGGTGTCTGCTGCGAGGGATGACAGGTTCCCTCGAGACGATCAAAACTACCATTGTGGCCCTGGCAGTGCTACATAACATGGCAATTGATTTTAAAGAAGAAAATGTTGGTGCGATTATTTAATATAAGTATAGGGCCATTTGCCCTTATAATTCCATCTTATAAGCACTAATTTCAGTATTACAATTTCATTACAGGTGGAAATCCAGAGGCACCCGCTGGTGATAATGGGGAAGGATCTGAATTAATCGGTGTGGAACCAGTTGGAATCTTAGGAGACGTCAACAGACAGATTTTTATTCGAAACTTTTTTTAATTGCTGTACATATTAAAGTCATTTGAGATACATATTAAACTTACTTACGTTACATATTACACTTAATTATGTTACATATTAAACTTATTTGTGTTATATATTGAACTTATTTAAGATACATATTAAACTTATTTACGTTAAATATTAAACTTATTAATGATACATGCTAAACTTACTTACAATACATATTAGTTACAACTTCTTAATATTAATGATGCATATTAAACTTACTTACAATACATCCTCATTTAACTTTTTCAATAACATTTTTTTTTTAACATCTTATTTTCTAATTTTAAATCTAAAAGAATAACCTTCTTTTCGTGTTGAATACGGTTTTGCTGGTGTATTTCCACTTCTCTCGCCTCTCTGGCGTCCAGATGCTTTTTTTGTAGCTCAAATAATTGTCTTTTCAGCGCATCTTCAAGCTGAAATTAAATAAAAACAGGCATTATTTTTTACCCTGTACATGTTTATCATTCCTCTACAGTGAGCATCTAACTGGGCAACTAAATCTTAGCATTCTTTCCATTACATATCAGATTTCAACATTTCGCTGATACGGCACATATCTAGTTGTCTTGAGGGCCGAGTCGCTCTATGACAGCGAGAACTCACTTAAGCCACAGTATACCAGGACAGCAGCTTCTCTTAGAACAAATTGAAATCAAGGTGAGCTATGTCACGAATCATAAGGGCTTGCATATGGCAGCCAGATTTATGCTACTCAGCCAAATGGTTCGAAAAATTCGCCAACCTTCACCCGCGCGTAATGCTAATCAAAGGCATTTGTCGAGACATCCCTCCGCTAACTCCCCTCGCACCCTACCTCTGCATTGCGCTGTCGCTCGAGAGTGCGTCTAATGTTCTCTCTGGGTGAAAGAAAGGTGAGAGCGGCAGACGGAGATTGCAGAAAATTTGCTAGCCAACGGCTAGTCTAATATAATGAATAAAACATTCAAATGTATCTTACTTTGTCCGACTTATTATTAAAAATCTTTGTCGGTCTTGTCTTGGGGACTCTCGGCTTATTAACTCTCGGAGTGCTCTGAAATTATTAAAAAATATATTATGATATTGAATTAATAATCAGCATTAAGAATTAACAGAAAAAAATATACATACTTCAGCTGGTTCATCCAATTTGCCCATTTCTTCCTCCATTCTATCTAGGAAATGGACTGTCGTACCAACCAACTAAAATAATTAATCATGGATTATATAACAGCTCACTAGAACAATCATGTATTAAACATGGGTTTAAACATGTAAACTATGGAGGATTAGTGTGTGGCAACACTCACTGTGTAGCTTTGATGATCTGCGACTACTGAGCAGTCAGCCAGATCTTCCAAACGTCCGTCCGTCGTCCAATCATCAGCGGATACCTGTGTGATCATTGACTGGTCGATACACATATCATTCTCTGCATGCTGTAAATTGATATATTTTTTTGTAGAAAGTTTCTGTATTCATGACAATTATTTAAAGTAAAATTTTATAACGCTTACATTATTGCTGTCGAATCTATTGCTATCGACAGCAAACTCATCCGGCATCAACTCCACCATTTTTAAGTCCTCCGGCGAAGGACTCGGAGGTCTTGGGCCACCACCAGTCTTCTTCGAGGCCTTTTTGTGGTCGCATAAAACTTTTTTAGTGGCCATCTTCATATTCTGCCACTGTTTTTGCATTTGTGGCAAATCCCGAGGCCGGCAATTTAATTTGTTGAATCTGAAAGTTAAAGAAATAAAATATATATGTAAATCTTGTCATTCAGTCAGCTAGAAAAAGTCTGCAGAATCTTAAATTCCCATATTTCTAGATAGGTAGGCTCTTACAGCCAAAATTTAACTACTATAAAAATTGTTGTAAACGTGTTATCTTACTACAACGGTTTTACGTCGCAATAACTTAAAACATATTCTGATGAAACAATCTGATTCATGTTTATATTCTATTATATTCTACATAAGTAGGTATTAAAACGTTTTTCACCTGTCACGGACTTGCTTCCAAGCTTCCTTTTTTCGGCCGTTGCTGTTCGTTGTGACATCTTTATCCTCGATCACATCAATGTTCTCCAAAATTAATCGCTTAAGTATTTCCTGAAAAAAAAACAGACAAATAAAAAGGATTACAATAAACAACTTTGCTGGGGTTTCTAATATGACTGCAGCCTTTTCTCGATATTTTAATACTACTACCATGATAAATGCTCTACCACACGAGTTGCTAGGTTATGTAAGGTTATTTTTGCCAAAATTATAATTTACCGACATTGTATACGATACAATCTAAAATTATAATTTTCGTTTATGTCGTATACAATGATTGTTATAATTCACGAGTCGGATTACGATGAATTCTTAAACAAAACCATGATCCTTTGCTCACATACGAAAGGCAGCCGGTCTCGAAAGTTGAATACGTAAATGAAATGATTTCAAACCTTTTCTGCATCGTCCCAATTTGCAGATCTCTTCCTTTTTTGGTCGCGCATATTTTTGTCGGACATTTCTTTAAATTCTCTTGAAAACAGCGGAATATCTCGACACGACCACTGGACACGACGAAACAAAACGACGCCACAAAAATGCAAAGCTACCACAAAGCTACTTTGACAGATAGCGTTGTGCGTTGTACAGCCGTAAAATAGCTGGTTACCAGTGGCTATATCGCGGTTTCGAGCGCTAACGCATTGCTTAGTTAAGTCACCGTTAGGATGCGTTTCTAAATAACAAATTTTTGGACGGCGTCTTAACGAGATAAACGTCACTTATCTAAGACACCACTAAACAACAGCTTAAGCAACCATTCTAAATAAGACCGTTTTACCTTTTACTGAATAAATAGTGAGATAATACGACATAGGTATGGAACCCCGACCGTGTCGTAATCTATACTTCTATACTAATATTATAAAGAGGTAAAGTTTGTGACGTTGTAGGAAGTAATCTCTGGAACTACTGAACCGATTTTGAAAATTCTTTTACGAATAGAAAGCCACGTTATTTGTGAGTGTCATATGGCTATACCTATATTAATCCGAAAAATGAAAAGACTTTCTCGTGGTCGTTGGATTTACAAAGTAATTCGGAGAAAAACAGTAGAATGAAAACGTTTCTTACGAACGCTGCTTTAACGATGAGAGATATATGATTGAGTTCTAGGGAAAAGTTGTAGAGCTTAGTAATGCCTACAAAAAAGTAAGGGAAAGCATATGTCTAAATTTTGTATTTAAGTCACAAAAAGTAGTTTTTTATATTTAACTCATTTTGCGAAGTAAACATTCGGCGGTCCCTTTTGTTTTGTCAGTTCGGCGCGTAAAATTGGCGAGTCGATGGCCTTGAGGAAAACCACTATACGGATCATAAAAAGAATAACTGTAAAATGACCGCATTGAAATTTGAAATATAAAACATTATAACTTTATCTTGCGGTAGGCGACCGTGCGTCCCTTGCGTACCTATATAAAATAATTATAAAATAATTTAAATAGTTAGGTCATGTTTATTGGTCAAATTATCAACAATTATGAATTCATATCAAAATAAGTAAGTTTATCGTCTCAAGTGACAAAAGACTTTTCCCTTTCACTGCATATAATTTCCCTTCTATTGCATAAATGGTTAAGACACTCACAAATAAGACACTCACAAGAAGACACTCACAAATAACGGCAATATATACAAATTGGCATGCAAATACCTACATACATATATAGGTATGCAGTAAAAATATAACCCTTCTTTTGGCAGTCAGGAAATAAATCATAGCACTCAGTACTAACCGAACACCACTCATAATTTCATCACAAGTAAATTTTTTTACCGCCCAACGAAGTGGGCACAGGTCAGCTAGTATTCCATCGGTCTTATTCAGAGACGTTGACTAAGTTAGTCAGCCCTGATTTGCAAAAAACTGTATTCAGAAACGTTTAACAAGCCGTGATTAAGCTAATCACGGCTTAAACATGTGATTTGTGTTCATACATTCCTTAATCACGGCTTATGGGCCTTGTAGAGTCTGTCTAAATCGATCGCATCGCCTAATCAGCGCCTGTCGGCGAAACTGGAACTAAATACTGGCCGAAATCACAGTTCTCGGACACCTTAAACAAGAAAAAAGAAGAAGATCGCTCAGCAGTTTGACGTTTCATGTGTACACGATTTGTTTTCGTTTTTAGCGGTTTTTTCGGTATTTCTCACGATTTTCATCGTACATAGCTTGAAATGGATGAAATTTTCGAACTAGACGAAATCTACGTCGACGCTCCGAGAAGATATAAAGGCAGAGTGGATCCATTCAAGATGTACGACGCGCAGGAATTTCGTCGTCGCTATCGCTTCACTAAGGAAGAAGTCAGAATAATCATAGACCTGGTGCGCGATGATCTGGTTGAAAGTGCTTGTCAGAGAGGAAAGCCCGTTTCTGTAGAGCTGAAAGTGCTAGCCACCCTCAGTGGTTACGCACGTAAAAAGGTAAGGTTAGGTTGCTATGTTGTGCTGTTTGCTATATGTTGCGTATTTAAAAACGTTTATGCTTTTGTAGGTTCAAGATGACACTGCCCAAATGCATGGTTTCAGTCAATCCACCGTGAGCCGTATAAATGTAGAGGTGTCGAGGGCATTAGCGCTGAAATTGCCGCAAGTGATTAGATTCCCAACGAGTTTGCCAGAGCAGGTAAAGGCAATACAAGGCTTTCAAGCAATTGCCAATATGCCCCAAATAATAAGCGCCATTGACTGCACGCACATCCGGATTAAAAAAACTGGTGGAGATTTAGCCCAGATGTACATCAACAGAAAGAATTATTATTCCTTGAATGTTCAGGTACCTATCCATACATAAACAAACTCCTGGAATTATCAATTCGTGACAGAGCTAGAGTAGGAAAGTGAGCCTAGCAATGTATTTCAATTTCAATTTCAGGTCAAACTGAGCTATTAACCCGGCCTTCGGGGGCCCGGAGGTTTTCCAGTCTCACCTGGGCAATTCTCGGTGGACGCATTCTAGTCGCGGGAGTGAGTGAGTCGTGCTTCGCAGTAGCTGAGTTCCACCCGGGGACCTCCGCCCATGGGGTATATACATGGGTCCCTGCCCAGGGTAACGGGTGAAGGTTCTAACACCAAGGCACTAATGGCGACGAAGTACCTACTTGCTTATTGATGTGGTTGAAATGTTTCTAATTAATTAGTGTACTTATATTATGTTCTGTAATTTTTGGTAATAATAATGTTCTGTAATAAAATTCTACGAAATGAGATGATTGCCTTTCTGTTTCTAATAATATATATTTGATGATATTTTGTATATTATATTCTTTATAGAATTGATTAAATGGATGTTTTAAAAGAAAATAATAATAAAAGCCACTTACATAGCGACGAAGGAGTTCCTTGAGTGGATTTGGGAATGCTATACGTTTAAACGAGATTGGTTGTCTTGTGACTTGTGAACAGAGATGTAGGTTTATATATATATATATACATATATATATATATATATATATATATATATATATATATATATATATATATATATATATATATATATATATATATATATATATATATATATATATATATATATATATATATATATATATATATATACGATTTGAGATTTATAGTTAGTAAGTAGTATTCTGGTCGCTTCTCGAGTATTGCTGCACTCTATACAGGGAGCGTAAAATTCACATGGCAGATATTGTTGTATATGGTAAACAAAAAAATAAAAATTCATTCCTCAAAAAATAAACAATTTATTTAAAAAGATATATATATATATATTTTATATCTGGACTACTGAGCATCTAAATTATATAATATTTATAATTCATACTAACAGCAGCTTTAATGCGATTAGATGTGACCTGGTGGCTGCTGATTCCTCGGAGTTCGCCCATTGTATTCATGGTTGAAAGTAGACCAGTTTGCGGGCGATGAGGTGTGACAATATCTCGAAGTTGGGGTTCCTGCTGGCTGCTATCTCCTATGCAAGTGAAGTTAGCTATGCGGCGGGGAGAAGGAAATTCCTGCTGACTGCCTGCTGCGATGACATTGTCCGCATCTGACGACGGTGAACGATTCACGATAAGGGGAGCATTAATATCTATGCTACACCCTGCGATGGGCATATGGGGTGTTGAAGGCGAAGGGGCCTGTGAATAGGCGATGATCACATTGTCGAGAATTGAAATCTCGTCCAAGGGGTCGGTGTTGACCGGTGGATTCATAGCTAGACCGGTGGATTCGTAGTGGCCGTCACTATCCAAACTGAAGTGATCTTCCACAAATATATGTGGAAGGGCCTCCTTAATCGCCCAGTCCATCGACGTCACCTTTACTTCATTCGAACCGCCGCCAGTGCGTTTCTGCGCATTTAAAAACATGGAAATGTTCTTCTTCGCCGCTTGCTTCATTCTATGCCACTGCTCTCTCAATTTACCAATCGCTCGATTCTCCTTGCCGACCAGTAAACAAAAACTGAAAAAAAAGGTTCAAAATATATTACTATCATCGGAAATGTAATTCATAACATAACTATTGATACAATTTGTCAAATGGCTAATAGAAACGATTGATGTACAACTGGAGCTAGCTTCAAACAACGATCTTGGCTTAAACTTCAGTAAGAAACAATCAAGGCTACATACAGGATAATTAGTTATCCGGGCGCCATTTATACTTATAAATACGTACTTCTTGTGTATATCAGTCCAAGAAGACAGTTTCATCTTGGTAATATTGGTGTCCGCTTGCTTGTTTTCAACGATGTCCATGTGACTTTTAACGAGGTCGAACAGAATGGCGCGTTCATTGTCGTCCCAATTTTGCTGCCGTTGAAATTTCGGGCGCTTTGCACTGTCACTGGCCATGATCTAAAATAAAAGTTGCTTCGAACTCCGCGATAAATGCTCACGTCCACTGGTTTTACCGGAAAGAACGAAAAGACAACACACAAATGGCGCGAAATAATGCTCGAAAGTGACAGCTCCCTTCACTACCATAGACAATATTCCTTAAAATGACGGTTGTTGCCAGGGGGCGGAGCTTAATCCCGTGATTTACAAAACATCTGTTTAAGAATGACTCTGCATAGCCTGTGGAGGAGTGGGGTTAATCAAGGCTTGTTTGGTGATTTGTTAATCAGAGGTTAGTCACGCTGTTTAAGCCGGACTCTGAATAACACCGCATATTGTTAAGGTAATTGTTTGTTTGTTTGTTTATACTCTTTATTGTGAAAATGTCACAATGGGCGGGTTTATTGTCATATGTCAATCTCTTACAACCAACCCTACTATGACGTGTTATATGTATGTGTGCATGTAACATGTCTGTAAGTGTGTGTCTTGTTATTGCATTCGATCGACAGAATTGAAAATGCAGTTCCGTCAATTTGATCCCAACGGAAAATGGTGACCCAGGCGGGAATCGAACGCGGGACCTTACAATGTAAGATCAGGCGACCTAACCACTATGCCAACGGGCCCTGATATGTCTTTTAGGTACTGATTTGTCCTATCAATTTTGGCTTCCATCGCAGCATAATGTTTCTCATTGAGCTCCCCCTCTCTCTTCTTCGAAAGAATGTTTTCTTCCGCTAGTTCTGCCAATCGTTGAGTGGCTGTCGTGCAGCTCTGTAACCGCCTCTGTGCAGTTGTCCTTCTGGCCGTCCTCGCCAGTGTAAATATATTAGCTAAAGCAGTATGGAAACTACGTACAAACGTTCGAAACGAACCCACTCACACAGACGCACGCTTCGACAATAATCTAAGCGGTTGTCGCAGTACTGTCAGACGCGAGTGCCACCTCGAGACAAATGGTTGCGTTTTGCGATTCTCTGTGTTGCTTGCGCCACGGACAGTCCGCGATCCTTTTTAAAATGCCAGGAATGTATTGCGTAGTATACGGCTGCTTGAATTCATCTTCAAAACCTGAGCTTTCATTTTTTAAACTCTCTGCTGATATTGAAAGGTAAGAATGATTGATTGTTAAGTTGCTTATCTATACTAGTATATACAATTCTTGAGGGCAGTGTATGTATGTATCTCTTTCTGTATGTTTGTCTTGATTTGGCTCAAAAACTGCTGAACCGATTTAGGTAAAACTTCACCAAAGTGTTCCTTAGAATTTCAGAATTTAAAAAAGCCATTATTGAGTTCGTTTGATTTGTCTTGACAAAAACTAACCTTGTGTGGTGACCAGGGTCTGATGATGGAGACGGAAGGTGGCCAAGAAACCCCTAAACTACACGATAAATCTGCCATGACGGAATGACGGAATCCCGCCAACTCACAGACAGGTACTTGACCCAAAAAGAAGTCGATTGACAAAAACTAACCTTGTGTGGTGACCAGGGTCTGATGATGGAGACGGAAGGTGGCCAAGAAACCCCTAAACTACACGATAAATCTGCCATGACGGAATGACGGAATCCCGCCAACTCACAGACAGGTACTTGACCCAAAAAGAAGTCGATTGTGACAAATTAACATATTCTCGGAAAGGTTTCTCCCTAGGATAGTAAACTAAGCGGGGAACAAAAGGCCGCCATTCAGTTTTTTTCGGCATAAACGGAGCTTTGCTATCAGCCAGAATCCAAGCAACTTGAGAGTTATACGTGCGGACGTTTTATTGCTTGATTTAAAACGACTTTATTCAGGCTGCTTTAAAGTAACTTGCAAAGTTAATGGTAGTGATTTTCGAAATGAACGATATTAGACCAGCTATCTGCTGCTTATATTACATTTTTATTTAATATTTGTACTATAAATTTAGAGAAATTTCATAAATTGAGAAATAGGTAGATTTTTTCATTACTTTAACCCCTCAAATGAATGGCGATTAGCTCGGGTTGCCTACGGCAAAATGTATATAAATTTATATTTACATTTCCATTTACATTTACATAGAGCGGGGTTTACTATAGAGCTATAGCATTACTATAGAGCGGATTACTATAAAGCGGCGCACATTTACATTTATATTTACATTTATATAAATTTATATACATTTTGTATACAACTTGCCAAGGCATCCCTTAAGGGACGCCTCACATTTGAGGGGTTAAAGTTTTGGGTTTTGGTATACTTTAGGGTATTTCCCGGCATGTATTTTGAAATTTTATGTTAAATCTGTAAAGCGAATTCTAATGCATAAAGAGATCAGTTGCCTAAATTTGCTTATCTATTTATAATAATCTTCTTTCTTGAGCAAGACGATGCACATTACAAATTTGTTATATATGACATTTGTGTTAAAATCACTTTATTTCTTTTCCAGTGTACTCCGGGGTCTAAATAATGACCAGAGAATATTTATGCAATATAATAAAAAAGTATAATAACAGAAAATTGAACAAATAAGTAGATTTAATAGAAAATATTATAGTTAACGATCCCACTTTTCCCAAAAAACAAAAGCTAGCGTTTTTACACATTTTTTTATATGAGGTGAAAATAAAGAACAGGTTGCTTGCTGTTCATCGAACAGAACAGATATTCTTAAACCATTGAAGTTGCCACGGCAACACTTACATACCTACCTTTTTTAAATATTCACATTGCAACACTGACAACAAATGTCAAACCAACGCGACGTATATTTTGTGTTAACTGTTACTTGTTTTACAGTGTTAATATCAAACTGATTCCTCCTAGATTTCGATTGTTATCGATATCGCAATGGAGAAGCAGGATAATAATGAAAGTAATGCAGGTGTTAAAATTGAGGTTTTTAATTTGGAGCTGTCAGACACGGGCGACGAAAGACAAAACATTCTATTGTTCGAAGAGGGTGAAACATCTATTATCAAACCAGAACGATGCGATGCTGTGGAATCAGACGTCGAGGAAGAGGCAGAAGATGTAATTTTGACAGAGGTCAAAGTATTGGTGAAGAGATTAGTTGATTTCTCTTGCGTTGTTTGTGGCTGTAACATCGATACTAGTCAGCCGATGGGTTATTGGAAATGTCTGAAAGATATGGTGGAGTTGCTGTGCCATGTTTGCAGTAAGAAATTTGTGTGCGCGGAGTGTTACCGGGGGTTTAATTTTAAAAGCGATATGAAAATACACATCGAAGGGGTGCATCTCCAGATAAAGGAATATAAATGCGGTAAATGTGACGCAGCTTTCACTCAAAGTGGTAGTTTGAGCCGACATATAAAATCAGTCCACCGCCAATTGAAGTATTCGTGTCAGGAATGTGAGAAAGCTTATTCTCAACGAAGTCACTTAACTACACATATTAACTTCGTACACCGAAAATCAATTAATTTTAAATGTTGGATATGTGAGAAACCATTTCCACGTCAAGCAGCAGTTAAAAATCACCTCAACAGGGTCCATCGCAAAATGAAGGAATTTAAATGTAAGCAATGCGAAAGCGCTTTCTTTGATCAAGGTGCCTTAAAAGTACATACGAATTCAGTCCACCTGAAGTTGAAGCCATTCGCCTGCAAGATATGCAAGTGTAGCTTATCAAAACAACACGTGAACTCTGTTCATCTTAAAGTTAAGAATTATATTTGTGCCGAATGTAACCACGCATGCTCACAAAAGAATCATTTAGTTCAACACATTAACACAGTTCATCTGAAAATAAAACCATTTATTTGTACGAAATGAAAGGATGCATTTGGCCATAGAGTTCACTATAAAAACCACGTGAGTTCTGGGAGATGTTTATTAAAAAATACTCAACAGCAGCGTCATATTATCCTCGATCAGTCTCGGTAGTAATGTGTAATGTATCGTAGGCTACCTGTCTGAGCGCGCCATTGCGTGGTTATGTTTTTTGCTTTCGAGTGTCTCTGTGTACTTTCGAGTGAACGCTGTTCATCTTAAAGTGAAGAAGTTTATGTGTGCTGAATGTATTAACGCTTGCTCTGGATGAGGATATTAGTTTTAAAAAGGAAATTCTAACAATTTAATTGTACGAAATGGAAGCATGCGTCTGGCATGAGTGGGGACTTTGGACACAGCAGCGTCAGGTTAACCTTAACCCTAATTTATTTATTAAGCTATTAGGATTTTAATACCGATGCGTATAATTTTGAATTAGTTAAAGGTTTTTAACGTTAAGAAACCATGGGTTAATAATGTAGTTAATTGCGTTTGTAAAGTTTATATACCGTATATTATTAGTTTATATTTTGTTATCTTTATTAAAATAATCGAGTACTAAATGCATTGCGTTCTGCGGTCGCTTCACACATGTCGCTCGCTCCAGCAATTTAATTGTCGTTTGCTCCAGATGTTTGCTTGCAACCTTTGTGGTAACTGTAGTGCCAGACCGCAAGGCAGTAAGGATATGACCGGCCCAGGATGGTAACCATGAGCGTCATTTAACTGATCTTTCGTGCTGGATATTATCTAATGCATCCCATGATTTCACATACTGTGATGAACGTACCCATACACGTTACATTTTACGTCGTCTCATTTTAGTTTATTATTTAAATTTTAATATTTGCAGGATGTAATGGTGGATTGTTTAGTTTCCTTATATTTGATTTTACGCTGTTTTATTTTCCCATTTTATTTTAACTTTTTACACATAATCATAACATTTATTTTTTCGGTATAATTCTGAATATGTTTTAAATCTTGCTAGATTATGAGTAATATTAGATTGCTGAAGTTGTAATTTTTTTGCGCGATAATATAATTAGTATGTACGTAGGTTTAAATATATATAATTAGGCTATTAGAATTATACATAATATAATAATTATAAATTTTTATAAGGGTTTTTTGTGTCCAAATTAATTTTGAACTTTGAACTTTATGTAACGATTCGTGTAACATTAGTAGTTTAAAGATTACCTTTTGTTATGCTTATGTGATACGTTTTTTAGAGTAGTATTAATAAAAAATTATATTATAACAAATTAATTATACTTAAATAAAATAATAATAACATAAAAACTCATGTAGTTCATCAAAGCAGGACTTCTTTATCAGCGCATTCTTCAGGAGTAAAGTCCCTTTGCGATTGACTCAGCATCTCGTAGCCGACCATGATATTTTTGACTGCCGCCCTCCTCAGTATGTGATAATAGTAGATTGCACGGAGGAGCATAATATGAGTCTCCAATGAAGTGCCTTCCCTGTGGTCTTGTTCCGTTGGAGCACATGGAATCAAAACTCGAATATATTCGCTCGGTTTTGCACTAGATAATAATAGTATCAATTATTGATATTGATTATTGCTTTATAAGTCCAAATCTGATGTTGTAAAGCTAGCCTACACAATATTAATAAGTTTTTAGATAAAAATCCAGTCTGTTTTTAAATTAAGTGATAGAGTTTGCACTAATCACTTCAAAACGGCGAAAACAGCGAGCTGCCTCACGCCCTCACTACCATCATCAGACACTGGGTACCACACAAGACTATAGTTTTTATCGAGACAAACGACACCAAACACGTCAGGTTTATCGTATGTAGTTTAGGAGTTCATATGACCACCTTCCGTCTCCATCATCAGATCCTGGGCACCACACAAGGTTATAGTTTTTGCCAAGATAAATCACAAGAGGCCAAACAGGAAAGGTTTATCGTGTGTAGTTTAGAAGTTCCTATGGCCACCTTAAATCTCCATCATCAGATGCTGGGCATCACAAGGTTATAGTTTTTGCCAAGATAAATCAAACAAGCCCAAACATGACAGGTTTATCGTGTGTAGTTTAACCTTACCTATTCCAAGGTAAAATTTAGCTGTCAGTTCTGACCGGACAGTTTTGCGCGATAAGTCGATGGTCTTGAAAAAAATGACCATAACTTTTAAACCACTATACGGATCATAAAAAGAATAACTGTAAAATGATCGCATTGAAATTTGAAATATAAAACATTATAACATTATCTCATAAAATAATTAAGATAATGATAATGATGATGATAATGAATAAATATTACAAAGTTGGCGAACTGCAAAAAAGTCGCCTATTCAATTCATTTCGATGTTTTTATCACAAAATACGTAAAATATGCAAAAATTGTAAATACAGTTATGTTCTTTATTAAATACTTTACCAAAACTTATATTTTGTTTTACTTATTTACGTACAAAAATATTTAGTTACTCAGCCAAGAAAAAATCGATGTATTCTCGTAAAAAAAAAAAAAAAATATATTTTTGTGATTACTTACTTAAAAGTTGTTTTTCATATGATATTCTTTCAAAATAACTTTTCCACTATATCATTCTTCTTAGAAAACATACCAAAACTTTCGGCTTTGTCTGATATTACAGAAAAATCTAAACTTTTTTGAGTTAGCATTGTAAACTTGGTAACTTTGACGGAAACTTTGATAATACAAAAATGGTTAAGGATTTTCAAATAATATGTCTTATTATATGCTTATTATATGTCTAGTAACTAAATATTATACTCCAGAGAGTCACATTTCATAGAAAAACAATAAAAGAAACCCAATCAAAATGTGGTAACGAAGAGCGGCGGATATTACGAATTACTACCGAGACTGATTGAGGTTAATATGACAATACTAAACAGCATTTTTCAATAAACAACTCCCGGAACGCACGTGGCTTTTATAGTGACATTTATGGCCAAATGCACGCTTACATTTCTTACAAATAAATGGTTTTATTTCCATATGAACTGTGTTAATGTGTTGAACTAAATGTTTACATTATTATTTATATAGTTTACATATCAACATGAACTACTCTATGGAGCAGACATCTATTAAGCTCAGTAGGTACAATATAATGGAATGTAAAATAAAAATACAAAAACAAAGTCATTAATTTAATATAATGTTTTCATATATCTAACCATACCACGTTTAGTAACTAAAGAGAAATTATAATACAAGTTATAAAACAAATTGTGTACAGGTTTCCTTAAATCCCTCTTCCCTTAAATCGGCAGCCTACAGGGGGTTATCAAAACGCCAAAACGAAAACGACCAAAACGCCAGTGGGCCTGAAGAATAGGAATTATGAAGATCCCTTGGAATTAGTTGGACTGACTACTCATAAACAAAGAAGACAAAGTATGGACCAGATTGGATATATACAATTCTCGCAAATTATTAAGATGTACCTGCGCTAAAGAATATATACCTACAAATAAATTCAACGTCAACACAAATCTTCGAGGTCACAGCACAAAACTTGTTCTGCAAAAAAGAGTGGTGGACATGTTGAATAAAGTATCATTGGAAGTGATTAGTGCAAGAGTTACATGGGTTTATAATAAAAATAATAAACGCATGTTATCTTGTTTCGCATCAATACAAATTATATGTAAATAAATACAGAAATACTTAAATAATAATGATTACTTAGAAAAAGTTGTCTTAATATTCATCTTTATCATGCAAAAATATAAATTGCCGAAAAACATTTTTTTCCAATATACGAGTTATTTACATTCTGGCCACTACATAAAAGACACTAATTCGATATAGGAAACATATTTGATGTGGCAACACTTACCCTTATGTCAGTTGAATTGGGTCCTCTTCGTTCAGTTTATGAAATTGCATTGATATTGTCAATAATTCTCATTATTCATGTTCTTTTGCGTTACAATTAAACAAAACTATTCGATACCGAGCTAGAGAAGTAGTTGTCACTGTCTTAAAATGTACTTCTAGGTAAATTTTGAGGTTGTGTTTTGTTTGACTTTTCACTATAGTTTAACGACCTGTATCAAGCTCACAATCATTCAAACGTCGATGTTACGTGATCGAATCAGTAAAGGAACAGAAACAATAGTCTGAGTACATTACGCCTCTTGGGAGACGGTACTGAGACATGAGACCCTCTACTTATTATTCAGATGTTGCCTTTCTCGACATCGAGGAAGATCTAGCCACCAAGGTAGAATGGCTGCAAAATGTCTGCATTGTATTCATTTATGACCTAAGAAAATTTGACCATATTACGAAGTACAGAAGGAGATTTCACTGGCTGACGACCCGAGAAAGGAGAGATACGAGAGTCCTATTTTCGCTTTTCAGAATCCTAAAGGGGGCCGCTCCGAATTATCTTATAAGTCGGTTCAAACCCCTATTTTCTCACGGGCGCCCTCTGAGATCTGAAGACAACCTACTGCTCTCGATGTCTGTACACAGTTGTGATTTCTTCTCGCACTCCCTCACCGCAAGAGGAGCCCGTCTCTGGAATGCTTCACTCGCACATATAAGGATAGCACCGAGTTTGTTCAGCTTTAAACGCAGGCTCGAAGAACACTTAAAACCACGCTCATAAACTTTTCCCTATTTTTCCCTCCCTATTGCGTCCCCTGCGTCATTATAGGTCTATTATTTGTTTTCTTTTTAAAATTATTGTTTTTTCCTTATGCTGAATGGTAATGTTTAAATTGCCTAGTTTAACTTATTTTTACCGCATAACATGTACTTCCATTAGGTTAAGGTTAGCTGTAAGATATTGCTTTTGGGCAATAAGCTCGCCTTTTTGATGAAACAAATAAAGCGTTTTATTATTATATTAATAGATTATTTAGTCTTACTCTTTTCACATTACTGTGTTGCAATAAAAATATTTTTTCCCAAACGTAGGGTCTGCTCCTACTGGCCAGACTGTACTCTCATACCTACAACTTCAAACAAATTATGTTATTGTGTATAAGAATTGCGCTTAAAACGCGTTCAGAGCTCACACCTGTAAACAGTTTACAGGTGTAAGCTCTGAGTTACAGGTGTGAGTATGTTATATATTTTTTTTAAAGTAAAATAAATTTGTTATAATATATTTTTTATTCATACTAGTACTCTAAAAATCATATCGCATAATCATATTAAAAGGTAATCTTTCAACTACAAATATTACACGAATCGTTACATAAAGTTCAAAGTTCAAAATTAATTTGTAATGAAAAAAACCCTAATAAAAACTTAAAATTATTATATTATGTATAATTCTAATATCCTAATGATATATATTTAAACCTACGTACTAATTATAATATCGCGCCAAAACAAATGACAAATTCAGGAATCTAATATTACTCATAATCTAGCGAGAGTTCAAATATATACAGAATTATACCGAAAAATTAAATGTTATGATTATGTGTAAAAAGTTAAAATAAAATTGGAAAAAAACAGCGTTAAAAAACAAATATGAAGAAAACAAAAAATCCACCATTACATCCTGTTAATATTAAAATTTAAATAATACATTAAAATGAGACGACGTAAAATGTAACGGGTATGGGTAAGTTCATCACAGTGTGTGAAATCATAGAATGCAGCTAGATAATATCCGGCACGAAAGATCAGTTAGAAGACGCTTATGGTTACCATCCTGGGCCGGTCATATCCTTGCTGCTACTTGCGGTCTGGCACTACAGTTAACACAAAGGTTGCAAACAAACATCTGGAGCAAGAGACAATTAAAATAATGGAGCAAGTGACACGTGTGAAGCGACCGCAGAGCGCAATGCATTTAGTACTCGATTATTTTAATAAAGAAAACAAAATATAAACTAATATCATCTGATCAACTCTTGATTTGGTTTAATGCTAATGAATTACGTCTAAATATTACAAAATCAAAAATAATTCCTTTTCGCTTAAGACCTGCCAATGTTGACTATTTAAATGAATTACACGACTATTTTGAAATCGACATCACAGAAGATATAAATTTTCTAGGATTAAGAATTGTCAGTAAATTACAATGGAATGCGCACATCCAACAATTATCTAGTAAGCTATGTAGCTCGATATACTCTATTTAAAAAATCAGAAGTCTTTGTGGTTTTGCGGCAGCCAAATCAGTATAATTTGCGTATTTTAACTCATTAATGACTTATGGACTACTGTTTTGGGGAAATGCCGCAGCCAGTAAAAGAATCTTTCTTTTGCAAAAGAGAGCACTGCGCAGCATGTATCAGGTAACGACTAGGACCTCATGCAAAGAATATTTCAGCAAGGCAAGGGTAATGACTATGTATTCGGCGTTCATATACCAGTGTTTAATGTATGCTAGACAGCACCTCGCAGAAACTGCAATTAATTCAGACATTCACTTGCATCATACCCGCGGTAGCTCCCTTTTATGCGTACCCCGAATACGACTGGCAAAAGTACAGAAAAGCTACTTGTATTAAGCATTAAATTTTATAATCTAGGTACTCCCTACAAAATTTAAACAGCTGGAGGACAAAAAATTAAAAAAAAACATCAAGGAGATGCTGATAGGCCACCCTTTCTATAATCTGGCCGAATTTGAGGGCCATGATTTTTCAAATATTGTGCCCATTTAAATTACTTAAAAAAGTAGAGCCTTATTGTCTGATTATTTTATATGGTCTTATATATGTACTTTTAGTTTAAAATGCATAACGTAGATTTAATTTGATTATTGAAAATTTTACTGACAATTTGAATATTACTATGAATAATTTTACTACGTATCTTTTCAAATTACTAACTACTTCAAATATTAGGCTTCTATTTTGATTATTTATATTTATAGTTTGACAATCTAGTAGTTAATTCTTAACTACCTATGTATGTTCAGTAAAGAGTAGTAACGAGACTTACTTTATTATTTTGACACGTCCAAGAGCGGTCTTTAGCCGTCAATTGGACACGACGAAAAAAAATATATATATAAGTACGCTATATAAGCTTTACAAACGCAATTTACTACATTATTAACCTATAGTTTCTTAACGTTAAAAACCTTTAACTAATTCAAGATTATACGCATCGGTATTAAAATCGTAATAGCTAGATATATAAATTAGGGTTAAGGTTAACCTGACGCTGCAGCTGTGTCCTTCAAAGTCCCCACTCATGCCAGACGCACGCTTCCATTTCGTACAAATAAATTGTTTAAATTTTCTTTTTCAAACTAATATCCTTATCCAGAGCAAGCGTAGATACATTCAGCACACATAAACTTCTTCACTTTGAGATGAACAGCATTCACTCGAAAGTTCACAGAGACACTCGAAAGCAAAAAAACATAACCCCGCAATGACGCGCTCAGGCAGGTAGCCTACGAGGGGGGGCGCCAGTTTTGCATGCGGCAAACTTGCACAAATGTCACTTTTGACAGCTCCAAATTTGTTGAGGGCAGATTTGCAGGAGGCAACCTTGCAGGCGGCAACCTTGCAGGCGGCAACCTTCAGTACTTACAGTTTTTAAGTTTTTCTGTTAGGTTAGGTTAGGTTAAGTTTTTCTCTCCCTAAAATCGAAGTGACATTAATTACCGGCATCTTTGTAGTGGATGACTTTTATACATCAAACTAAACATTAAAAAAAATGTTTTAAGTTTTTCTGTTAGGTTAGGTTAGGTTCTCGAAACGTCAGTTTGACATTTGCAAAACTGCCTTCTGCAAGATTGCCTTCTGCAAAACTGCCGCCTGCACGAATGCCGTCTGCAAGATTGCCGTCTGCTAATTTGCCTTCTGCAAGTTTGATGGGATAGGCGTGTGCCTACGATACATTACACATCACTACCGAGACTGATCGAGGTTAATATGACGCTGCTGTTGAGTATTTTTTAATAAACATCTCCCAGAACTCACGTGGTTTTTATAGTTAACTCTATGGCCAAATGCATGCTTACATTTCGTACAAATAAATGGTTTTATTTTCAGATGAACTGTGTTAATGTGTTGAACTAAATGATTCTTTTGTGAGCATGCGTGGTTACATTCAGCACAAATATAATTCTTCACTTTAAGATGAACAGAGTTCACCTGTTGATTTAAACAACTACGCATTGAAAAGCTCTGTTTGCATATCTTGCAGGAGAATGGCTTCAACTTCAGGTGGACAGAATTCGTATGTCGTTTTAGGTCACTTTGATTAAAGAAAGCGCTTTCGCATTGCTTACATTTAAATTCCTTCATTTTGCGATGGACCCTGTTGAGGTGTGTTTTAACTGTTGTTTGACTTGGAAATGGTTTCTCACATATCCAACATTTAAAATTAATTGATTGTCGGTGTACGAAGTTAATATGTCTAGTTAAGTCACCGCGTTCAGAATAAGCTTTCTCACATTCCTGACACGAATACTTCAATTGACGGTGGACTGATTTTATATGTTGGTTCAAACGACCACTTTGAGTGAAAGCTTTGTCACATTTACCGCATTTATATTTCTTTATCTTGAGATGCACCCCTTCGATGTGTCTTTTCATAAGGCTTTTACAATTAAACCCCCGGTAACACTCCGCGCACACAAATTTCTTTCTGCAAACATTGCACAGCAACTCCACCATATCTTTCAGACATTTCCAATAACCCATCGGCTTACTCGTATCGATATTGCAGCAACAAACGACGCAATAGAAATCAACTAATCTCTTCACCAATACTTTGACCTCTACCAAAAAGACATCTTCTGCCTCTTCGTCGACGTCTGATTCAACAGCATCGCTTCGTTCTGGTTTAATAATACATGTTTCACCCTCTTCGAGCAATAGAATGTTTTGTCTCAGTTCGTCGCCCGTGTCTGACAGCTCTTCTTTAAAAACCTCTATTTTAAAATCTGCATTACTTTCATTAATATCCTGCTTCTCCATTGCGATATCAATAATAATCGAAAACTCGGAGGAATCAGTTTGATAAGTAACACTGTATAACAAGTAACAGTTAACACAAAATAAACGTCGCTTTGGTTTGACATTTGTTGTCAGTGTTGCAATGTGAATATTTAAAAAAATTAGGTATGTAAGTGTTGCCATGGAAAGTTCAATGATTTAAAATTGGCATGTAAGTATTGCATTTATGTAAATTATATATAAATAAATACACGAATATTTTCTTAATAATAATAATAATACATAAAAAGTTGTAATGGTACGGCTCCTTAGCTCAAAAAACAGAAGTAATGGTTCTTAACCGGCAGAAAGCATTTAACCCTTGGAGTAAATGGGTATTTTCATGGATGCATCTGTCTCTTTTGCAGGATTTTCGGCGATATCGACCTTAAAGTACTATAACTACGAAACTACTACACCAATCATAAAAAGAACAACTGCACAATGATTGCATTGAAATTTCGAATATAGAATATTGAAATATAATTTTGTAAAACAATTAGATAATTATAAATAAATATGAGAACGTGAAAGAAGTGAAAAAAACGCGGAACCAGATCTGGTCGTATCATACTCAACGGATAATTGTTTCAGAACCAGATTTGGTCGTATTATACTCAAGGAGTTAACTTGGCATGCATCTACCTATCTCTCATGTATATGCTTCAATGTAAAAGTAGGAAAACGTTGCAATAGTATTGGTGCCCTTCCCCCCCCCCCCTCTTTTGTGTACCTCATCAACAGGGAGCTAGTGGGCCCTGTTGGAGTCAACCTTCGGGCGCTCCTAGACGGTTAGCGCACCGTGCTGCGTGAGTCAATCGATTGTGCATTCTGACCGACAGCCGGGGTAGTCTGGAATTAGACTGTCTCCTATAGAGCTTGGGTAGTTGTTTACCTTACGGTAAGTGCTCTTGAAACGACCAATCGGCTACCCGATTCCGGGTGAAAGCCGGATAAAGGACGCCGTGGTCCGCGATAGATTCGGTAGACACCGTATCACCACTGCGTAAGGGAGAGGACCGCGAAAGCGACCTCGAACCTGTAACCAGTCGGGAGACCGGAGTAATCTGGTTGCAACTGGAAGTAAGGGCGCGAGTGTTGCCCCGCTGGGTGGTTAACCTGGTTATCTCGAGGTAAGGCGTTGGCTTCTTACGGGCATGTGGCGTATCTAGACAGTGGACTGTTTTATCCAAAGTCTTCTGCGCTCATCATGTTACCTAATAACATATTGTTTAAGACTAGCTTTACAAAATTTCATCTGAACGTATCAGCAAAGCTGCCTGTCCAGAATAAATAATAATATTAAATACAGTTGTAATAAATAATAAAAATAATAAACCCATGTAAATCATAACAATAATAATAAATACGCTTATTATATATTGCAATATATATCCTATATTACTCATAATCTAAAATAATTTAAAAAATATACAGAATATACTGAAAAAAATAAATTCAATGATTATGAAAAGTTTTATGTGTAACACGTTAGAAAGAAATGAGAAACAATAAAACTACGTTAAAAATGAAATAATAATATCATGTTACTATAAAATAGAACATTACATGTAAATATTTAAATGTAAATTAATAATTAAATTGACAATAAAAATATCCTAATTAGAAATATTAAATCCACGGAAAGCTATATTTTTTTTTATACCTAGAACACAATGAAAATTCTACTAAATAATCTCGCAGAAAAAAAATAGAGTAAAAAGGAATTTAGTAAATATTCCTAATGCAACGAAAAATGACACGTCTATGGGAAAGTTGATCACAGTGAATGAATTCAGGAGATGAGCAAGATAATATCCGAAATGAAAGATCAGTTAAAAGACGCTCATAGTTACTGTGCTGAGCCGGTTTATAGGTAGCAAAGGGTTTCGTGCAGCTTGGGCCATAGATTCAAATTGAATTACCGCTCACGCTGTAATACAACAGATAGAGTCCGCTTGACTTAGGACCCGTAAACAGTATGGAGGACGGAGGTTACCTGCAGGTTGACTCCAGACGGAGATATCCTACCAAAACTGGTATTTAGGGGGAGAGGCTGCCTGCTGGGCATCTTTTTCGGTACCTCGTCGAAAGGCATTAGCCTCTAACAGGCTTGTTGACAAAGCTAGGCAGTAGATTGTCTTATCTCTACGTTCATACCGCGTCTGAGAGAATTATCACATATCGTTTTTTTTCTTTAGCCACAAGGCTGATGCCTTTTCGTGGAACCCGCATTGTTGCATTTCGGCAACATCTTCTAGGTGGGCATTTATAGCATCACGCAGTCAAATACTCAGGCGGTCACCCATCCCAGTATTGACTGCGGCCAACGCTGCTTAACTTCGGTAACAACGAGGAGAACCGGTGTCAACGCCTGGGGTAACGGGTTCGCCCCTTGTAGTCGACACCACCTTACTTTCCTGGGCCTGTCATATCCTTACTGCTACTTGCGGTGTGGCCGTGCAGTTATCGCAAATGTGGCAAACGTCAAAACAATTCGGAATAGCTCACGATTAAACTACCAGAGCGAGCGATGCAATGGTCTTACTACTTTCAACGGTACAGGCTCATTAAAAAAAATATATAGTTTAAAAACTTTTAAAAGTCACGCTTTAATAGCAATGTGAATTAACGTAATTTATATATAAGAAATTTTGCTGTTGAACGGTAAATTAGAATTTAATTCCCTAAATATTCGATTTTCCATGCGTAGGTAAGTAACGAATCTGTTGAAATTGCACGTAGTAGGTACACCCCTACGTTAATAGCGATATGTACACCAACGTTATAGAGAGACGGAATCCCGACAATTATTGTCAGTTTGCCTTATTTTGTAAATAGGAAAATATTGCTTTTATGCTAATCGATCCATAATGTATTTACATCATTGAATGTGACACTCCATTTTTAAATTTAAAGACGCTCTGGCAACAATGGATTAATTATTTTAATAAATATCAATGGTACATACCAACCTAAACTACGCTATGGGGCAGACGGCGCATATTAAATTCCGCGTTTACACTACTAAGCTCAGTACAATATAATGGAAAATAAAATAGAAATACAAAATCACCTAAGTAGCACAAATTGGCTATATAAAGGCCATGACATCGTTTTCGTTACAGCTTTTAGTCACAAGAACTAGTAATATAGTAGCCATATAAACGTCTATTATCGTCTATACCCATAGGCGCCGGCAGCAGGGTCGGGAAAGAAAATGCATAGAATATATTAGGATTTTTTCAGTTACTTTAAATAAACATTTAAGGCGTATAGGTTGCTGTCCAAATGTGTTGATCACATTGTCATTATTTTAGTGTCCTCCTCTACTCTTTTCTATATAATTATTTAATTGTATAGTGTTTAGATGCAGATGCACCTCCCTGAAAGTAATCCTGGCGGCGCTCATGTCTATACCACTATAGCGCATTTTATACGGCTTTAAGCTGAATAGTGGTTGGATATTGGTCATAACAGCTACCTTCAGTGGTATAAGAAAGCTAAATAAGCGCTTATTAAGCACTTATAATGCATTCTGTTTCACACTTATATAGCCAGCGGCTGTAAAGTGTCTCCAATTGATACTTTATTACAACTTCTAGTCGGATAATGACTTGAATTCATATAGAATGGTAACTAACGGAAGATTTATTCGACCACTATACAGCTGTCAGTTATAAAATGGTTATAAATTAGTATGCTTTATAGCGGCTATAAATCCCTTATTCGACTAAATGGCTTATACAGCTAAAACGCTATATAACGTAGCTGAATAAGCGCTTATAAAGCAATGTCGAGAAGACATTACTCGCTTGTTTATAAGAAAAGCAGAGTTAATCTTTATACGACAAAATTAAATGACTAAAAGGTAATATAATCCAAATTGCTTTAAATGATACTCTTACATAGCTGAGAGATAATCTAAATGACTTTACATGATTTTTAATCAGCTTTAAAGATATATTCGGCATTTCTTATATGGCGTTTGTGTTTGTTGGGCAAAGTCATTAACATAATTTTAATCTTTTCATATTGTAACTAACTATATCAAGTTTATTAACAAGAGGTTAATTATAAAACAAATTTTGTATTTTTTTCCTTAAAACCCTATTCCCTTAAAACGCAAGCCTACAGGAAGTTACCAAAATGCCAAAACGAAAGTAACCAAAACGCCAGTAGGCCTGAATATTAGGAATTATGAAGATCGCTTGAAATTACTTGGACTGACTACTCCTAAACAAATCAGACAAAGTATAGACCTGATTGAGATATATACAATTCTCACAAATTATTACGATGTAGGTACCTCGAGGTCACAGCAAAAAACTCGTTCTGCAAAATATGGTGGTAGACATGTGGAATACACTACCATTGGAAGTGATTAGTGCAAGCTCTGTCAATCAATTTGAAAACAGACTGGATTTTTACCTAAAAACTTGTTAATATTGTTTATAAATAGTTTTACAAAATTGTATACGAACGTATCAGCAAAGCTGCCTGTCCAGAATAAATAATAATAATAAATGCTCTTGAATAAATACTAATAATAAACATTTGTAAAACATAATAATGATGAAATATTACATATGAATACCCTTATATATTATATGCAATACAAATCCTATTTATTTATTAATTAATTCATATACTGATGTACCAACAGGAGCAGACTAAAAGGAAGGCACTACATCGGAGCCTCATTGGCTTCTTTATGCGATATACTATCCTCCGTTACCGAGGAGTGCATCAGTAGTAAAAACACATTTTTAAAAACAAGCTTTTATTAAAATGTTTTGTCTCAACCCAACCTTGGGTACAGCAGATATGTTACAGTGAAACTTAGAACGGGCTATCATAATTGAATGCTATATTAAATTTCGTGTCTGTGCTGTTGACCGTTGAGGAGTCCTGTCGTCGGGAGCCAAACCTGGGCTCAGCAGCAGTGTCATGATGAAACTTATAACGGGCTATTATAATTGAACGGGTATAGAAAATTTCGTGTCTGTGCTGTTGACCGTTAAGGGATCCCCTCGTCGGGAGCCAATCCCGGGTGCAGAATCAGGTCGAGCTTACCATAAAAATGAATTGTCATCGGAACTAAACCAACATGACATGTGAAATTTCAGTTCCATAGGATAAGAGGAAGTGGTTCTAATTCTACTTGCAAGATTTGACCTAAACAAACTAACAAACTGACAAATATTGGAAGGTAAATTAATGCTTGTAAAGTTCATGGTCGGCTACGAGATGCTGAGTCAATCGCAAAGTGACCTCTTTCCTTAAAAACCTCAATTTTAAAATCTGCATTACTTTCATTATTATCCTGCTTCTCCATTGCAATATCAATAACAATCGAAAACGGAGAAATCAGTTTGATAAGTAACACTGCATAACAAGTAACAGTTAACAAATAAACGTCGCTTTGGTTTGACATTTGTTGTCAGTGTTGCAATGTGAATATTTAAAAAAGGTAGGTATGTCCAGTGTTGCCGTGGCAAGTTTAATGATTTAACATTGGCATGTCTTGCAGTTATATAAATTATATATAAATAAATACACAAATATTTTAATAATAATAATATTAATACATAAAAAGTTGTAATAGGTCGCTCGCACCTTAGCTCAAAAAATAGAAGTTATGGTCCCAACCGGCAGAAAGTATGAAACTTGGCATGCTTGTATCTTTCATGTATATGCTTCAATGTAGAAGTAGGAAAACTATTCGATACAGAGCTAGAGAAGTAGATTTGAGTGTCTTAAAATGTACTTTTAGGTAAATTTTGAGGTTGTGTTTTGTTTAACTTTTCACTATAGTTTAACGACCTGTCTTAAAAGCTCACAATCATTCAAACGTCGATGTTACGTGATCGAATCAGTAAAGAAGCAGAAACACTAGTCTGAGTACATTACGTACATAAGAAGAAGTGGTTCTAATTCTGCTTGCAAAAGTTGACCTAAATAGACTATTATACTGACAAACATTGCAAGGTAAATAAAAGCTTATAAAAAGTTAATGGTCGGCTACGATATGCTGAGTCAATCGCAAAGGGACTATACTCCTGAACAAGGCGCTGCCAAGTTCAATTACTGCTCTGATGAGCTATATTACAAATGTAAGACATCATAGAGATAATAATATATTTATTAAAAAAAAAACTATAGTAAACTTGTTATAATATTTTTTTTAAATTCATACTATCCTAAACATCATATCTGATAATCATAATACAAGGTACTCGTATAAATACAAATGTTACACGAATCGTTACATAAATTTTATTTCAAAATTCAAAATAAGAGGTTATACCTTATATGGGATGTATATATCTACCTAATAGCCTTAAAGGACAGTAACGAGAAGGTAGGGGGACAGGAATTCGCCGCCAGGTTACTCCCAATGGCTGTTTGCCTCGTACCTGGTCAGACTTTCATTGGAATGACTAAAATAAATCAGACCTCTTTGAATTTCTTGATCGCGAATTTATAATAGCTTTTCTGGAGCTATGGTGGTGATAAATGTGGCTAACCAAATATGTGCTTCTGACCCTTTCTGCACTGCCATTGCTCAAAAGACGATAAAATAGCATATGGAATAAGCTAATGGCCGTCTTGTTTGGCACGTAAAATATATGGTTGCGCAAGAAGCAACCTACATTTTAGTGCGATCTTAGGACATAGATGTGGTAATATTATTAATTTCATAATTTGACATTTTAAAAGAAGGTCTGAAGGATTTATGGTTACTAACGGGTACGGCTAAAAACGCCGATACGTGGCAGTGCACAAAACAACCAACATTCTTATACCCGATATGTCCACTGCGCTTCGAGGCTTTTGTGCTTTCACAGGGTGTAACACGCCTTATTTCAATTAAAAAGGGAAAAATCTTGTTCAAGACGTGGTTGTCGCAACCTGAAGTAAGCACTGTTTTTGTAAGCATATCAAGTCCTTTTGAAACCCTCTCTCAAGAGGTAATGGATCATTTGGAACAGTTCGTACTCATTTTCATTACTGTAGTGTACTCACATGTTTGTTTCGATTCGATTCACATAATGGTGATTTTGGTTTCAGATTCACATGCAAATTGTATGATGCTCAGACAGAGAGAATGACTGTTAATGCGGTGCGCAAGACTTATTTGCATCAAAAAATAGGCTAGTGACAAGCCTTCCACCTTCATCAGCCGCCCTTCGTAAGCATGTACTGCGTGCAGCTTACCAAGTGGGACATATATGTGGAATTTAATAGTTTCCCATGTCCATCTTTTCGGGGATGGTACAAGACCTCCCAAGATGGATGGACCCCGCAATGGTCAAGGGCTCCGGCGATTTGGTCAGAATTAACCCTCCTCGACCGATGCGCTTGCAAATCAGGCTGCGACACAATGCGTTGCGGGTGCCGACGCATCGGCCTACCTTGCACTACGCAGCGTAAATCCTGCAAAGGCGATTGTGGAAAACAAACGTTAGTAGATAGATTTTGAAATTCAATACTATTTTTTATTATTTATAATATAATGGTATACTGTGATATATTACCTACTTTTCGTTTTCAGTTCAGCCAGTACCTTTCAAACGACAGAAGACGAATAGTTGGCGACGAATCGTTTTTTAATTAGATAAAAAATCTATAAATATACATTTTCATTTTAAAATTTAATATTCGGAATGAGGTACGAACTTAAAACATGTAGACATTCTAGCTCAGTAATGAATGTTCAGTCTGATTAAGGGACCAAAAAATTAACATACAAAAGTAAATATAAAAATTTCTGAGACAAGTATCTCAAAAACTACTTCAGCGATTTCGATGATGTTTTCATTTTTCGATTTAAAATGTATTTGTCTTAAGGACAAAACAGTCCACCATCCAATGGCGTTAATGGGAGTTAATGGGCCCTTGTTGAGTTGGCCACGAAGACCCATTCTTTTCAGGGTTGGTCACACTCACGGGTCAACACCTATCCGACGGCCTCCACGCATGAAGTGCGAGCCTGGGTAGGACTCTGGGTAGGACTCTGGCCTTATGGTCAGTTTCCCATGGAAATCAACCTTCTGGCGCTCCTGGACGGTCTGCGCACCGTGCGGCGTAAGCCAATCGACTGTGCACGCTGACTAACAGTCGGGGGGTATGGAAGCAGTACTGTTTCCTATAGAGCGGGGGTGGTTGCGTACCTTACGGCCACTGCTCTTGAAACGACCATAAGAGTCGGGCAAAGGACGCTGTGGTCCGCGATAGATTCGGTAAACACCGTTTCACCGTTTCGTAAGGGAGAGGACCGCGCAAGCGACCTCGAACTCGTAACCAATCGAGAGACTGGAGTAATCTGGTCACAATTGGAAGTAACGGCCCGCCGGGTAACACTCCTGGCTATCTCGCAGTTAAGGCGTTGGCCTCTTACGGGCTTGTGGCGTAGCTAGATGGTGGACTGTTTTGTCCTCAAGTCTTCTGTTCTCATTCCAGGGAGATAGAACGACTAATCGTTAAAACTTCCTGAGGTGACGGGCTCGCCCGCTGTAGTCGACAACCCTAGTTGACCTTACAGATAATTCCAAATCGTTAATTATTTATCTAAACTGTATTATATATTTATATACGATGAATATCAAGCCAACGATTATCAAGCCTATGATTATCCAATGATTATTACACTTCTGGGGGGTGAGCAGTGGATTCCGGACTAACGAGCGGCTGTGGTAGGTTTAAAACAGCTGTCTTGCCACATGTGAGCGTACACCTTACCACCCATTCACTCCCCCTTCGAAGCCAAAGAATATGAGATGCTGAAATTGCGGTTTTAGATATTTTTTCTAGGGAGAAGTTTAAAATTTTCCTGGAGAGACCGAGATCTTTAGAGTCACCTGTTTAAAAACCGAAATAGACCAATTCTTTTAAGGGTGGTCAGATTATCAACGAACCTCCTAAGCAGTTTATACATGTCGCAGTAACGGCGGAATTTTGTTATTTTCAGAGGTCACCGTTGCGCGCTTTCCGGTCTACGCCCGCTGGCTCTGGAAATTCATCACCTGTCTCCCCTGTCTTACTTTGGTCGCCGAGCGCTCTAAGGTAAGTACTTATTAATTTTATTTTTACTTTTTTGATCGATCGATTGGTGGGGGTACATCAAAGAGGTGAGGGTACATCAAGAGAGTACAAACGCGAGAATTAATGCGCTGAAGCTGCCACACTACGTTTGCCATTGTGCGCCGTGAGTGCGACTGGGTCGCACGTGTCTTCGGTAATATATGGAGTAGACTAACGTCGAAATTCTGCAAACAGAGCCATGTTTGTGTTTTGGCTGCTCCCGACGAGTGGACTCCTCAACGGTCAACAGCACAGAAACGAAATTTTGTAGATGCATTCAATTATGATAGCCCGTTCTAAGTTCCACTATGATATCGCTGCTGCACCCAGGGTTGGCTCGGAACAAAGCATTTTAATACAAGCTTTTATACTTTTATTCTTAACTATAGGTACCTACTGTTAAATAAGCTTTCATTGACAACGTTTTAGTAATCAATTAAAACGCTTAATCGCACTGCTCACAGATTCAAAACGGTCGGTCGCATTGCACACAAAGAAATTTATAAATCGGCTCGTAAAAATCGAAAATGAATACGTTTCGAAAGCCCATAGTGGTAAATGATTTGAAATTCGCGTATTTTCGTTGGAAACACACGAAATTTTGATTGTTACAAGCCGTTTATAAATTTCTCTGTGTGCAGTGCGACTGAGCGTTATGAGTCTGTGAGCAGTGCGTTTGATCGTTTTCATCGATTGCTAAAACAGCGATATCTATTGTATAATTCAGGCTTTTCTGAATGACCGTCGCGCTAAGTTACCTGCAAAGATATGGTAATTCGTCGGTAAGATTTATAAATTTTAAATAGCCGTTTGAAATTTATATATAAATCTTACCGACGGATTACCATATCTTCGCTGGTAACAAGCGCGACGATTACCCAGTAAAACCCGAATTATCCGATAGATATCGCGATAGATAAAAGTATGTCATCTGGCTCGCCCAACTCACGGTTCTACTCCTATCCAGTAGCAAAGGCCACAATTGTCAACAAATACAATTAGCATAATTTACCCCACTTGCATACTGCGATGATTGGCTGGATTTATTTCTACATTTTATTATTTGTTTGGTTTATGTACTGAAACTGTGTCAGAAAATTGACAGGTTGGCTACGTCACCTACAACGTCCGTCATGTCAACCCATCCCACCTTGGGAACTTCTATAGATGGCATGTCAGTGCTTCCCTTTCGCCGTGCTAGCTACACTGAACTGGACTGAAACATAGTAATATACTATATACACAGGTGTTTCGGCCGACCTTTCATTCAGTGCGGTGGTACCGACCCGTGCGGGATAAACACTACCACCTAGTGAGGTAAGAAGGGAAGGGACCTACAGTTTTACTTATGAGAAAAATATTTCCTAAATCGGAAATGCTAACATTTATATTATAAAGAAAACACAAATAATTACTTTTAACAAACATGGGGCCTAATGGGGCCCTGCAAATAGGGCCTATTGGCCACTGTATGTTATCGGCCGGACCGACACACCGCTCAACCCCTCTGGCAGCCTCCTCGAAGAGGAACTTCTCGGACGGCCCTGGACGGTTCGGGTTGGCTGGACGGTTCGGCCCTGGACGGACGGTTGGCTTTGTGCAACTGACTAATAGCCGGGGGAGTTTGGAAGCGCAATGCGACCTAAGAAAGTGCAGATCTGCATGTACCTCAGAGAGTACGATTCATAGAAACGACCCGATGGTCCCCCGATCTCGGGTGACATTAAAGACCGCTATGGACCGCTAAGATTCGGTATGAATCAGCGTTCTACTCTGGCTGTCCCTTCTGCGTAGAGGCCACCGGATGGGTGTTGACCCGTGACTGTGACCAATCCTGAACTAATAGGTGTTCGTGGCCAACTCCAACAGCTCCCTGCTGCTGAGGTACACAAAAGGGGGTAGAGGAGGGGGGACCTATACTATAGCAACGTTTTCCTACTTTTTGCATTGAAGCATATACACGAGAGATACATGCACTTGTTTCATGCTTTCTGCAGGTTGGAACCATAACTTCTATTTTTTTTATCTAAGGAGCCGACCTATTACAACTTTTTATGTATTATTATTATTATTATTATTATGAAAATATTTGTGTATTTATTTATATATAATTTACATAACTGCAAGACTTGCCAATGTTAAATCATTAAACTTGCCACGGCAACACTTACATACCCATTTTTTTAAATATTCACATTGCAACACTGACAACAAATGTCAAACCAAAGCGACGTTACCTGTTATACAGTGCTACTTATCAAACTGATTCCTCCGAGTTTTTTATTGTTATTGATGGCAATGGAGAAGCAGGATATTAATGCAGATTTTAAAATTGAGGTTTTTAAAGTAGAGCAGTCAGACGCGGGCGACGAACTCAGACAAAACATTCTATTGTTCGAAGAGGGTGAAACGCGTATTATTAAAAGAGAAGGAAGCGATGCCGTAGAATCAGACGTCGACGAAGAGGCAGAAGATGTCGTTTTGGTAGAGGTCAAAGTGTTGGCGAAGAGATTAGTTGATTTCTCTTGCGTTGTTTGTGGCTGTAACATCGATACGAGTAAGCCGATGGGTTATTGGAAATGTCTAAAAGATATGGTGGAGTTACTGTGCAATGTTTGCAATAAGAAATGTGTGTGCGCTGAGTGTTATCGTGGATTTAATACTAAAAGCAATATGAAAATACACATCGAAGGGGTGCATCTTAAGATAAAGAAATATAAACGCGGTAAATGTGGCAAAGCTTTCACTGAACGTGGTAATTTGAAGCAACACATAAATTAAATTCACCGCCAATTGAAGTATACTTGAATGCGTATACAAAATTTCGTGTCTGCTGTTAACCGTTGAGGGGTGCCCTTGTCGGGAGCCAATCCTGGGTGCAGAAACAGGTTATGCTTAACATAAAAATGCATTGTTATCGGAACTGAACCAACATGTGAAATTTCAACTTCATAGGATAACAGGAAGTGGTTCTAATTCTGCTTTCAAAAGTTGACCTAAACAGACTAACATACTGACAAACATTGCAAGGTAAATAAAAGCTTGTAAAAAGTTCATGGTCGACTACGAGATGCTGAGTCAATCGCAAAGGGACTATACTCCTGAACAAGGCGCTGCCAAATTCAATTACTACCCTGATGAGCTATATTACAAATGTAAGACATCATAGAGATAATAATATATTTATTTAAAAAAAAGTATAGTAAACTTGTTATAATATTTTTTTAAAATTCATACTATTCTAAACATCATATTCGTTAATCATAATACAAGGTACTCGTATAAATGTAAATGTTACATGAATCGTTACATAAAGTTCAAAGTTCATAATTAATTTTAATTCAAAAAACCCCAAAAGGATATAGAATTTACAATTAATATACTATCTATAATTCTAATATCGTAATGATACATCATATAATATCATAATGATAACATCATAATAATAATGTCATATTGATAATATCATAATAATATCATATTGATAATATCATAATAATATCATATTGATAATAGCACAATATCATAATAATACACATTTATTCCTACGTACTAATTAAAATATTGCATAAAAACAGCAATCTGATATTACTCATAATCTAGCATAATTTAAAAAAAATATACAGAAAACACTTGAAAAAATAAGCAATAATATTTAGAATAAAATGAAAAAAATATAAAACTACGTAAAAAAACAAATATCAAGAAACTAAAAAAATCAACCATTACATTGTGTAATTATTAAAATATATTAAAAATAAAAAAATCAAAATTTCCATTGTCATCGGTCTGATTATTCAGACGTTAGAAAGTTACCGCAATTTATTTTGAAAGATTCCGTTAGATTGATAGATGGAAAGATATATACATACATACTTGTCAACCATAAAAGCATTATAATAAAAGAAGAAAAGATAACCTAATAAAATACCGCCTATTTAAACAACACAATTATCAGTTATCATAATATACCTACTTATGGTTTATCTACGGTAAAAACATTTAACTAATTCCAAAACACAGTCTGGCGAAAACCGTACCTACACGCTACGTTTTGGGAAAAAAATATTTATAATGCAACACAGTAAGTGTTAGATTGAAGAATCTAAGGATTTGTCCGAGTAAAACCTCCTAAGACGTGTATTGTACTCAGACTAGTGTTTTTCCACTTTTATTAATTATTTCACGCTACATAGATATTTGAATTATTATGAGATTGAAATAAAAAGAAAATACATTAGTCGTGCCTCCGTTAAATAGTCATTAATTTTGACTACGATCGAGACAGGTAGGTACAATTGGTGGGTAAACTATACAAAATGTTAAACAAAGCATAACCTCAAAAGGTACTTCTAGCTACATTTTGAGTTTCTAACCTCAAAATGTACCTAGAAGTACATTTTGAGACACTGAAAACGACTTATCTTTCTCCGCTTCGAAAATTGATCATTTTTAAAACAAATATGAATAACGAGAATTACTTACAAACCGAACGCAATTTCATCAACTGAACCAAGAGGGAAAAATATGTCATAAGAATTAGTGTTGCCATATCAAAATATCACCCCCCCCCCCACGTCCAATTGATTTCAACTCTTATTGGCCAGACTGTGCACATCGGTAGGTATTACTTTCAAAAAATAGAGCGTCTAAATGAATTCAAATCTAAACCATTCTTTATCGTTACCTCTCATGCCAAGCACACGCTTACACTTCGTACAAATAAAGTGTTTAAATTTTGTTCGAAACTACGAATTCTTTTCGTGTGCAAGCGTAGTTACATTCAGCACCATCAACTTTTTCACGTTAAGAAAAACAGAGTTCACACGAAAGTTCACAGAAATACTCGAAAGCATAAACATAACCACGCAATGGCAGCTGCCTACAATTAATACATTACACATTACTCCCGAGATTGACTGCGGGTAATCTAACGCTGCTGTTGAGTATTTCTAAAAGAACAACTCCCACAACGTACATGCTTTTTATACTGACATCTTTGGCCAAACGCACGCTTACATGTCGTACAAATAAATGGTTTTAGTTTCATATGAACTGTGTTAATGTGTTGAACTAAATGATGCTTGTATGAGCATGCGTAGTTACATTCAGCACAAATATAATTCTTCACTTTAAGATGAACAGATTTCGCGTGTCGATTTAAACTACCTCGTCTTGAGAAGCTTTGTTCGCATATCTTGCAGGCGAATGGCTTCAACTCCAGGTGGACTGAATTCGTATGTTGTTTTAGGTCACTTTGATTAAAGAACGCGCTTTCGCATTGCTTACATTTAAATTCCTTCATTTTGCGATGGACCATGTTGAGGTGTTTTTTAACTGTTGCTTGACTTGCAAATGGTTTCTCACATATCCAACATTTAAAATTAATTGATTTTCGGTGTACGAAGTTAATATGTGTGGTTAAGTAACCGCGTTGAGAATAAGCTTTCTCACATTCCTGACACGAATACTTCAATTGGCGGTGAACCGATTTTATATGTCTGTTCAAATCACCACTTTTAGTGAAAGCTTTGTCACATTTACCGCATTTATATTTCTTTATCTTGAGATGCACCCCTTCGATGTGTTTTTTCATATTGCATTTAAAATTAAACCCCCGGTAACACTCCGCGCACACAAATTTCTTTCTGCAAACATGGCACAGCAACTCCACCATATCTTTCAGACATTTCCAATAACCCATCGGCTGACTAGTATCGATGTTACAGCCACAAACAACGCAAGAGAAATCAACTAATCTCTTCACCAATACTTTGACCTCTGTCAAAATTACATCTTCTGCCTCTTCCTCGACGTCTGATTCCACAGCATCCCATCGTTCTGGTTTGATAATACATGTTTCACCTCCTTCGAACAATAGAATGTTTTGTCTGAGTTCGTCGCCCGTGTCTGACAGCTCCAAATTAAAAACCTCAATTTTAACACCTGCATTACTTTCATTATTATCCTGCTTCTCCATTGAGATATCAATAATAATCGAAATCTAGGAGGAATCAGTTTGATATTAACACTGTAAAACAAGTAACAGTTAACACAAAATATACGTCGCGTTGGTTTGACATTTGTTGTCAGTGTTGCAATGTGAATATTTAAAAAAGGTAGGTATGTAACTGTTGCCGTGGCAACTTCAATGATTTAACATTGGCATGTCCTGCAGTTATGTAAAATATATATAAATAAATACATAAATATTATCATAATAATAATATTATTAATACATAAAAAGTTGTAAAAGGTCGGCTCCTTAGCTCAAAAAAATAGAAGTTATGGTTCCCAACCGGCAGAAAGCATGAAACTTGGCATGCATGTATCTTTCATGTATAATACCTATGCTTCAATGTAGAAGTAGGAAAACGTTGCGAGAGTATTGCCCCCCCCCCTCCCCTTTTTGTGTACCTCATCAGCAGGGATCTAATGGGCCCTGTTAGAGTTGGCCACGAACACCCATTCGTTCAGGATCGGTCATACTCACGGGTCAACACCCATCCGGCGGCCTCCACGCAGAAGGGGGAGCCAGAGCAGGACGCTGGCCTGCGGGTCAGTCTCCTCTAGGAGTCAACCTTCGGGCACTCCTAGACATTTTGCGCACCGTGCGGCGTAAGCCAGTCGATTGTGCATTCTGATCGACAGCCGGGGGTGTCTGGAATTAGACTGTCTACTATAGAGCGGGGGTAGTTTTTTACCTTACGGCAACTGCTCTTAAAACGACCAATCGGCTACCCGATTCTGGTGAAAGCCGGATAAAGGACGCCGTGGTCCGCGATAGATTCGGTAGATACCGTATCACCGCTACGTAAGAAGAGGAGAGCGAAAGCGACCTCGAACCTGTAACCAGTCGGGAGACCGAAGTAATCTTTGCAACTGGAAGTAAGGGCGTGAGTGTAGGCCCACTGGGCGGTTAACCTGGTTTTTCGAGTTAATGCGTTGGCTTCTTACGGGCATGTGTCGTAACTAGACGGTGGACTGTTTGGTACAGTCTTCTGCGCTCACCTCTTGTTTGACAGAACGATCTACTATAGTTAAAACTTCTTGAGGTGACGGGTTCGCTCGTTGTAGTTGGCAACTCTAGTATGGCTTGTATATAAGATACTTCAACCAAAACTTTACAATGTGATTTCGGTCCAACTAGACATTTGTGTACCGAATTTCTAGTCTCTAAGGATAACATTTAAGGGAGATATTTATAACCAATGCCATTCCTGGTGAAACAATTTCAACTACAATCTTTTCAACTCTTGCTATGACCATATGATGAATATATACAAATTTTCAGTTCACTCGGATTAACCGTTTGGGCGCTATCGTGGAGGAATAGACACACAGACAAGCTTTAATCTGGAAATAATCCTAATCGTCTCAGGGGGGTTTAAAAAGGGTATTTCCGTCTTCAACTCAACGCGCGTTTACAATACTTCCCCTCCTGGTCGGTTGGTGAGCCGGGAAATTAAAATGTATTTCTTCAAATAACTTATTTTCCATGTATACCTATACTTTAAATAACGAACATTTTTCAAATTGCACGTACCACACACATATTACGTAATTACGTTTTTGGTATTTTCGACCTCCCTGTCCCCCCCCCCCCCCCCGTCCCCCATATCAACAGACGTAATTAGCGGCCTGCCCCCCCCCCCTTCCGACTCCGATTACGTAATTAACCGAATTTCGGAAATTGTGATGAATCGTGAACCAAGCGTTTGTAAAGCGTTTGACGACTCTTCCACAATGAGGCAGAGCTCCGGATCCTTCGTGCCCTTTTTTACTTGTTTTCAAATTGCTTCCACTCCTCGACGGCCTCCGTTGAGCCTACGGTCCCGAGAGCAGTGGAAACGCTTTGGCATATGTACTTAGAAATTCCATGTGTAAATCCGCTATAGTCGATGCGCCACACAACCACATTAATCTTTCAAAGATCGAGTTGGAGCGTGCAGCGGAGCGCTAGTCCAGAGTTGCAGAGCGGCCACCGGCTTGCCAGCGCTTCCAGGAACAGCTCGGGCGACGAGGATCGCCTAGGAGCGTGTGGAGTATCTACGCACATCGCGCCAAGGGGTATCTTCGGGGCGACGCTTCGGTATTTCTGTGCAGGTTTAGACCAAAATAATCGCGATGCAGTGGCCAACGCTGATTACGTAATCAGGACAAGCATCCCCCCCCCCCTCTCCCCCAACTTAATCAAGCGTAATCATTAGCTCAAACCCCCCCCTCCCCACTCCCTAGTTCCTCGATGTTTACTTAACATGTGGACGGCCCCATCCTTATATTAATAGCGATATGTACGCCAACCTAATATAAATACGGAATCCGGAAAGTTCTCAGTTTGCCTTATTTCGTAAATTATTATAACTATTTTTACATCATTAAATATGACATTCAATTTTTAAATTTAAAGATGTTTTGGTAATAATGGAAGAATGAAGATTTGGTAATAATGAATTAATAATTTGATTAAATATCAATGGTACATATCAACCTGAACTACGCTATGGACAGACACCTATAAAGTCAAAAAATACAAAAACAAAGTCATTAATTTAATATAACATTTTCATATATCTAACCATACCAAGTTTAGTAACTAGAGGTAAATTATAATACAAATTATAAAACAAATTGTGTATAGGTTTCATTAAATCATTCTTTCCTTAAATCGGCAGCCTACAGGGGGTTACCAAAACGCCAAAACGAAAACGACCAAAACGCCAGTGGGCCTGAAGAATAGGAATTATGAAGATCGCTTGGAATTACTTGGACTGACTGCTCATAAACAAATAGGACAAAGTATGGACTTGATTGAGATATATACAATTCTCACAAATTATTAAGATGTACCTGAGCCAAAGAATATATACCTACAAATAAATTCAACGTCAACACAAATCTTCGAGGTCACAGCACAAAACTCGTTCTGCAAAAAAGAGTGGTGGACATGTTGAATAAAGTACCATTGGAAGTGATTAGTGCAAGCGCTGTCAATCATTTTAAAAACAGAATGGATTGTTACCTAAAAACTTGTTAATATTGTTTATGACCAGCTTTACAAAATTTGATCTGAACGTATCAGCACAGCTGCCTGTCCAGAAAATATAATAATATTAAATACACTTGTAATAAATAATAAAAATAATAAACCCTTGTAAATCATAACAATAATAATAAATACCCTTATGCATACAATTTTTAAAATATACAGAATATAATGAAAATATAAATTTAATGATTATGAAAAGTTTTATGTGTAACACGTTAGAAAGAAATAAGAAACGATAAAACTACTTTATTTTTTTATTTATTTATTTATTTATTTATAACGTACAAGAAAAAAAATACAAGGACATGCATACTGTTGTACATGAGGAATAATTAAGAACAAACATTATTATAGCGAAAAACATAGCTCTATGCATATAAATATGCTAGCATATCCGGATGAGGCGAAATCGCACAACCAACTAGACCTAGAAGGTCTGTCTCTGGCTGTGCTGTGTTATACCAACTGTATTTTTGTAACTCGCGAACTGACGAAGGTGATCAATTTTCAAATATTTCTAAATCTAACAAATGTATTGTTTACACAAATTAAAGTAAAATTTAAAGTAGAAAAAAAATATGTATGCAATTAAGGACTAAAATAAAGTAAACGAATTTACCGCGTGAAATTTGTAGCACCCGACGTTTCGGTGACGTTGCAGCCACCGTTGTCTAGGGTAGACTGAAGAGCTGTCAATCCGTTGTTTTGCGGGTAGGCCGCATACCGCTGCCGCCGCTGCGTAGGTTATAACGGTGGTGGGGGGCCGGGCTCGGAGCGCGGGAATTTTGAAAATCCGTCTTGCACACAACACTCTCTGTATCCTGTTTTACGTCTTTGCGTTCGGCGTTCGGCGGCGGGAACATTTGAAGAAGAGGGTTCCACGTAGAAGAAAGTTTGTAGCCGTCGTCTCTATTGAAGTTCGGGGTTCTTCTTATTTCAATGGCTTCCCGGATCATGCGAGGAAAGTAGAATTGTTCCTTGGATAGAACAATGGGATTTTGAAACTGTATCCAGTGGTTACTTCCGCTATCCAATATATCGACCCTTTGCTGAACACTTGTCGTAAAAGCCAAAACGCTACTTTACAGGAGGGGCAAAAAACAAAAAAGTACACGTGTTTTTTATTGTAGTTTTATGGTTTTTATAGTTACATTGATATATCTGTAAAATATTTTCATAAAATTTTGAGTACTTTTATTTGATGTAAACCAGAAAAGAGTACGTGTTATAGTTTAGGAGTTAGTGTGGCTTTTACTACATAAAATTTCATGTTAATTGGTTATTATGACAAAAATAGTTTCATGAAATACTGAGACGTTTGTTGTAAAATACATGTATGTAATAAAAATAGCCTGCTATTTGTGTAGTAAAAGACAGGGTTCCATAGAAAAACGATACTTTATTGTTGTAAATGAATACAATATAATTAGGTTTCTTCCAGTTAGAACGTATAATCTAGGAGCAAATGATGTAATGCACTATTTATCTCTTAGAAAAACTATTATTTTAGAATAATAAAATACAATTAACAACAAAAATAGTAACCAGTGGTGTTATAATTGAAGTATGTTTAGCAACGTCAACTGGGACAACTTAAAATCAAATATGACTTTGATTGGAGCTCTGGAGTGACATCGGAGTTTGAGGAGGAGATTATAGATATTTATCCACAATCTCCTCCACAACCTCCGATGCAACCTCATCTTCTTCATCTGTTTTAACTAGTGCATCACTGATTTTGCCATCATAGGGCATTTCCTGAAACTCTCTGTGGAATCATTTAGGAATTGTTCCATCCGAACACAATTTCTTCAAATCCGAATACTTAGATGCAGATATGGACAGTTTCTTGGAATACTTTGGAGCTAAGTTGAAGCTGTTTAGCACTTTCTGGTACTCTATTTCATGGCTTTCGTCAATCCCTTCTATCTTTTTTCCTCTCCCTTTGCCTTTACCTTTCCCCTTTACTTTCTTCTGCACGTTTTGGAAAAGCAAAACTTTTTCGCTCAATGCTTCTTCCTTCATAGAATATTTAATTTCCATTTGATTCAAATTCTTTTTTTTTACCGTAGCTACTCGAATATCTTTGAATTTTAAGTTTTTTACTGTCTCTTTGGTAAAGGTTTTCGTCGCGAGCTCCTCCCAATCAATGAAGTCTGTGTTCTCCATACAAGTAACTGAATAAGGTCTACGCCTTTTTCTTGCACTTTCAAAATATGAAGGCCATTGTGACGGACTCTACACTATACGTTTTTTTACTTCGGCTTCAATTGTCGCATGTACATAATCGGCAGGCATCTACGTATGTCCAGGTAGCAAGTAATTGATCGGAAGCACTTGAAGATTGTTCGAGGTATGTAAAAAGTAATTAAGGACGGATAAAACGACTTTATTTTTATTTTGTCCCGTGCACGAATCACAGTATAAGAGAGCGTTTTTACACCCTTTTTTATCAAGTTCTTTCAAATACAAATACAAACAAGATGCAATCTCAATGCCGCCTCGTTTGCCATCACACTCACCCTAGGCAAAACAGGAAACATTTTGTGTGATACTCTAATAAACGGTGAAATTATATACTGCGTATTTCCGGGAATAATATAAAAGCATGCTTTCCCCAAAGGGTGTATTGAGAACCTTCTGTAAGTCAAAACTACAAGTCAGAGTATCAACATCATTCAAAGTTTGATGAGCTTTGAAATGGCTATACATGGCTTCTTTCTCTTCTATGTGTTTCTTCCATTTTTCTTTATCAGTTTCAGTCATTTCATTTCCAAAAGTCTCTGCTTTAGTACATAATGTACATTTATCCTCTCTGGGATGTGGAAGCCAAGGTCATAATCTCCATTAAAAATCTTTCGGAAGATGGTTTCACTCACAGCCTTTTGGTTGTTTAGTTTACAGTCCTCAGTCCTGAATAATTTGGACAGATTTTTCAATTCATGCTGCAGATACATACGTTTGGATTTCTTTCTGTTGTAATGTGACGGGCATGCAGGAAGTTTCTCAATAAACGTACGTACATAGATTTTATCGGATTCTAAATATTTGTTAGGAGCACTTCGCGTTCTCTTTTCTTCTTGTGACATACCTTCCTTTTAATTAGATAAAGTGTACAGCAAAAATCTCTGCGTTATGTCTAAAGTTTTCAATAAACATTTTTGGCATTCCTTCCTATGATCTTCAACATCATTTATAAAATAATCGTAGGTAAGATTTCGTTTGATAGAATCCGTTGTTTTACGCCTAATAGGTCCTGCATGTACAGAGCGAACTAGCCAACCACGTCGCCGTTGAACATCAAGTTTCCAGAAAAATGAAAAAATGGAGGTTCGTCTCTGGTCGCTTATTTCGTAACAACCTCGATTACACTTCTCTGGAATACACGGATTAATCTGCGTAGATTTTTCTTGGATAATTTTCCCCTTTCTTGTTGAATATTGTTTCCCCTCATCTCTCTGTTTCTTGTTCAACTTTTTCAAATTTTGTCGTTTCTTTTTCTTGTTTATCTCAATGTTTTGCAATGGATATCGATCCCGGCAATTAAACTGCTGCACCTCCAAGCAAGCGGACGATATGCCGCGAGCCGCGCTCCAGCGCAGGTGTTTACTACGTAAACAATATACTATAGGTACCTTCACCATAGCTACTAGTAAAACAATCATAGCTAAGCTACGTTGTAAAACAATCATACGCGTGTTTTGGTTTTTACAACCAATGTCTGCAGAATAAATGAAAAGATTGTGTCTGATCCTAAGGTTGTAAAAGCCATTTCCAAATTTTGCCATCCTTTACGACAATTGTTATGAAAAAAAAAATAGAAATATTTTATAGAACATACGTTGTATCGGCCACGCAGTAAATATTCGGTGTTTCAAGCAACTACTTTTAATTGAAATGTTTTTACAGCATTATTTTTAAGAAATACGTGTTTAGGCTACAAAATTTTCTGTGCAGTAAAAGACATTTTTATGGGAATATGACAACTCTAAATATACAGATCTATAGAGCTCGCAAAACTGAGTAAGACTGCATCAAAAAGTGATTTTGGCCAAAATGGCTTTTACGACAAGTGTTCCGCAAAGGGTCGATATGTATGTACCTATGTATTTGCATGCCAATTTGAATATTACCGTTATTTGTGAGTGTCTTCTTGTGAGTGTCTTATTTGTGAGTGTCTTATTATATGCAGTAAAAGGGGAAAGTCTTTCGTTTTAAACACTTGAGACGATAAATTTACTTATTTTGATATGAATTCATAATTGTTGATAATATGACCAATAAACATGACCTAACGATTTAAATATTTTTTTAAATATAAAAAACTACTTTTTGTGACTTAAATACAAAATTTAGATATATGCTGTCCCTTACTTTTTTGTAGGCATTACCAAGCTCTACAACTTTTCTCTAGGACTCAATCATATATCTCTCATCGTTAAAGCAGCGTTCGTAAGAAACGTTTTCATTCGACTGTTTTTCTCCGAATTACTTTGTAAATCCAACCACCACGAAAAAGTCTTTTCATTTTTCGGATTAATAAATAGCCATATGACACTGACAAATAACATGGCTTTCTATTCGTAAAAGAATTTTCAAAATCAGTTCAGTAGATCCAGAGATTACTTCTTACAACGTCACAAACTTTACCTCTTTATAATATTAGTATTGATCCAAAATTGGTCTATAAGGGCTCTATTATCTCCCTTATAGACCCAAATAACCACTTCAAATTTCTTGGCAGAAAAATCACCTGCCAGGGAAAAGACCTCTCTGGCGATCATGTTATAGAACATTTCACTAGTTGCCTGGAAAAGATAGATGCATTGCTAATTTCTGGCCCTCGTAAGGCTTGGATCTATGACAACTATCTAACTTCATATTTGTCATGGCCCTTTCTTATTTACGATTTTACCAAAACCCAACTATCTCGTCTGGATGCACTGGTGACAGCTAGTCTAAAATCCTGGTTGCCCTTAGCCAAACCCGCTGACCCCTCGACTCTCTTCAGGTCCAAACACAAATTTGGGCTAGCTCTAAAACTGCCCTCTCTGCTCTACGCCAACTCCAGAATAACCAAAATTTCGATTCTAAACAATTCCAAGGATCCGGCAATATCGAAGCACGTAGTAAGTGGCCGTAGTGAGTCAAAAGATTTACAAGCCTGCGTTGACTTCCACAAAAAGTTCCTTACTGGAATCAGCCAGAATGGCTCTGGTCTGTGGTATGGCAGTACAACCATGAGCGATGTGGACATGAAGAAGTCTCTCTTGCGGGGAGATTACGTCAGCAAAAGTATGGCTCACGCTATTGGCCTTCAATGCCAGAATGATTAGACAACAATTGGAGACTTTTGCATTCCTCCTCCAATGCACTGGAAAGTAATGTTGTATGACTGGACGCCAGAGATGCTGAAATTTTATTTAAATGCCTTTCAGCATACACTTCCAGACCCCAGTAACCTCGCTCGTTGGAGCTATGCCGAGGATAGTTCATGTCCCCTTTGTAGCAACACCCCTTGCACAGCTAGACATATTCTATCTGGCTGCAAGGTGGCCTTGGATCAAGGGACGTTACAATTACCGCCACGACAAAGTCCTTGCTGTTATTCGCGAGGTACTTAGCCTCTCAGTGGCTCGTGCCAACAAGGGTTCCACAGTATCCTCCAAACCCCCAATACAGTTTGTGCGGGTTGGCTGGTTTTTGGCAAAAACATCTCACTGCGAAACCTTTCTCAATAATCGATAAAGCTTCAGATTGGATTATGGAGGTCGATTCGGTCTCTAAGCAGTATAAATTCCCTGAAAGTCTCGGATGCACAGCCCTGCGTCCAGATATAACTCTTTACTCTTTATCTCGGAAGATGGTTCTTATCGTAGAATTAACTGTTCCATGGGAATCAAATATCCCAAAAGACCACGAGTACAAATTAAATAAATACCATGACCTCGCAAATGCCGTCACCAGGAACGGCTTCACTGTTCACCTTCACGCGGTGGAAGTAGGCGCTCGTGGCCTGCCAGCTAAATCTTTGTTTCACCTTTTTAAAGATCTTGGTCTCTCCAGGAAAATAATCAACTCCTTTCTAGAAAAATTATCTAAAACCGCGATTTCTGCATCTCAAATTCTATGGCTTCGAAGGGGGAGTGAATGGGTGGTAATGTGAACGCTCACATGTGGCAAGACAGCTGTCCTAAACCTACCACAGCCGGTTCGTAAGTCCGGAAGCCACTGCTCACCCCCCAGACGTGTAAAAAAAATTAGTATTATGATGGGCCCGACTCCGGTCGGTGAATTCCATGGCAGCTCCGTTTGTATTTTATTTTATTGTATAGATTACGACACGGTCGCGGTTCCATACCTATGTCGTATTATCTCTTTAACTATTTATGCAGTAAAAGGTAAAAGTCTTTTGTTTTAAACACTTGAGACGATAAATTTACTTATTTTGAGAAGAATTCATAATTGTTGATAATATGACCAATAAACATGACCTAACCATTTAAATTATTTTTTTTAATATAAAAAATCTTTATTAAAAAATCACCATAATATGGCGCACTCGGTTGGTTATCGTCATAACTATTCAAATATTTGTCCAAATTTGTCCAAATTATGTAGTGTAAAAGACAAAAGTTTTCTGCTTTAAATACCAGATGTGATAAAAGTATTTATTTTGATATAATAATCAATTTATTATTACCAAATGTGCGTTAGAAATAATGTTTATTTTTTTATTGTATTTATGGTTCACTATTTTGGCGATAATGGCTTACACATAAAATATAGATATATGCTGTCGCTGGCTTTTTTGTGGGACTATTTAAGATAAACATTTCCATTGTAAATTATATACGTGTAACTCCAACGGTTTTTGCGGCGCACGCCAGAATAGCTCGCAGATGGCAGATTTTTTCCCTATTTCTTCTTCTTCTTCTTCATCAGCGCGCATTCGCCCACCGTTAGGCATACGCCTCTCCAATCACTCTCCATCCGGATCGGTTAGTTTGGTTTGGCAGCCTGATCGTACCCAGAGATTCTTAGCACCCCCTGCCCCGCCGTTACCGTAACCGCTGCCGTGGCTCGGGCTAGTGGGGCTGCTGGGGACTGGGGGCCGTGGTAAGGTTGTACTGTTCATCATCATGATTGGAGGTATTTAGCCCGATACCCGCCACGTCGGCCACGCGTCTGGGCGAGCTCCACACTTTCAGGAAAATATTTCCATTTCCTATAGGCTTTTGGCAACCTGGTTGGGTTACTAAACTACCGAATTGCACTATATTTTCTAAATTTATTATTTATTGTTGAGAAAATTTTCAAAATATATGTTGACGCTTAGAATTTAAATTTCGAATATCAATTTCTTAGATTTTTTTTTTCCACTTACTTGACAGTTATCGTTATATTTTAGGTAATTCACACTATATCTTTATAAATTACCTATAGCCTATATGTTATTCTGATGTGTAAGCTATATTATTGTAAAGTTTCATCAAAATCCAGTCAGTAGTTTTTGCGTGAAAGAGTAACAAACATCCACACATACTTACAACCTTTCGCGTTTATAATATTAGTAGGATTCCAAGAAGGATTCCATTATATTGTACCTACTGAGCTTAGTAGATGTCTGCCCCATAGCGTGGTTCAGGTTGATAATATATACCATTTATATTTAGTAAAATTATTAATCCATTATTACCAAAACGTCGTTAAATTAAAAATAATGATGTAAAAATAGTTATACATTCTTAACGAAATAAGGCAAACTGACAACGATCGGGATTCTGTATTTCTAAAAGGTTGGCGTACATATCGCTATTAACAGAAAGGTGGGGCCGTCCACATATTAAGTAATCATCGAGGAACTAGGGGGTGGGGAAGGGGGTTTGAGCTAATGATTACGCTTGTTAAGTTGGGGGGGGGGGGGGGGTGCCCGTCCTGCGATTTTTCGGGTCTAAACCTGCACGGAAATACCGAAGTGCCGCTCCGAAGATACCCCTTCGCGCGATGTGCGTAGATAGGGTACTCTACGCGCTCCTAGGCGATCCTCGTAGTCCCTAATAAGTCTGTGATCCTCGTCGCCCGGGCCTGTTCCTGGAAGCGCTGGCAAGCCTGTGGCCGCTCTGCAACTCTGGACTAGCGCTCCGCTGCACGCTCCAACTCGATCTTTGAAAGATTAATGTGGTTGTGTGGCGCATCGACTATGGCGAATTTTCACATGGAATTTCTAAGTACATATGCCAAAGCGTTTTCACCTCTCTCGGGACCGTAGGCTCAACGAGGGCCGACGAGGAGTGGGGGCAGTTTAAAAAGAAATAAAATATGTGCACGAAGGATCCGGAGCTCTGCCTCATTGTGAAAGAGTCGTCAAACGCTTTACAAACGCTGGGTTCACGATTCATCACAATTTCCGCAAATTCGGTTTACGTAATCGGCGTCAGAAGGAGGGGGGGGGGGGGGTTAGGCCGCTGATTACGTCTGTTGACATGGGGGATGGGTTGGAGGGTGTCGAAAATACCAAAAACGTAATTACGTAATATGTGGACGGCCCCGGTGTGTGCTACGTGAAATTTAAAAAAGGTTCGTTATTTAGAGTTTATACAATGAAAAACTCTTATTTGAAGAAATACATTTTAATTTCTTGGCTCATCAACGGTCAGGAGGGAAAGTATTGTAATCGCGCTAAATATTTTTTTGAGTTGAAGACAGAAAAATATCCTTTTCAAACCCCCCTGAGGCGATTAGGATTATTTCCAGATTAAAGCTTGTCTGTGTGCCTGTCTCTGTGTGTCTATTCCTCCACGATAGCGCCCAAACGGTTATTCCGACTGAACTGAAAACTTGTATATATTCATCTTTAGTCATAGCAAGAGTTGAAAAGATTGTAGTTAAAATCGTTCCAACAGAAATGGCATCGGTTATAATTATCTCCCTTAAAATGTTATTCTTAGAGGCTAGAAATTCGGTACACAAATGTCTAGTTGGACAGAAATCACATTGTGAAGTTTTGCCTGAAGTATCTTATATACAAGCCACACTAGAGTTGCCAACTATAACGGGCTAACCCGTCACCTCAAGAAGTTTTAACCATATTAGATCGTTCTGTCTTCCGTGAGGTGAGCGCATATGACTTTGGACAAAACAGTCCACCGTCTATATATAGTTACGCCACATGCCCGTAAGAAGCCAACGCATTACCTCGAGATAACCAGGTTAACCATCCAGCGGGCCACTTCTCGCGCCCTTACTTCAAGTTGCAACCAGATTACTCCGGTCTCCCGACTGGTTACAGGTTCGAGGTCGCTTTTGCGGTCCTCTCCCTTACGTAGCGGTGATACGGTGTCTACCGAATCTATCGCGGACCACGGCGTCCTTTATCCGGCTTTCACCCGGAATCGGATATTCGATTGGTCGTTTTAAGAGCAGTTACTGTAAGGTAAACAACTGTCCCCGCTCTATAGGAGACAGTCTAATTCCAGACGCCCCCGGCCGTCGGTCAGAATGCACAATCGATTGGCATATGCCGCACGGTGCGCAAAACGTCTAGGAGCGCCCGAAGGTTGATTTAACAGGGCCCACTAGCAGGCCCTGGGCCCAGGGCCCACTATCAGCAGGGATGCTGATGTGGTACACCTTAGGGGGGGGGGGGGGGGAGGGGGACGAAGACTATCGCAAATTTTTCCTACTTCTACATTGAAGCATATACATGAGAGTTACATGCATGCCAAGTTTCATGCTTTCTGCCGATTGGGACCATCACAGACCTAAGGAGCCGTACTACTTACACCTTTTTATTTATTATTATTATTATTATTAAGAAAATATTCGTGTATTTATTTATATACAATTTACATAAATGCAATACATGTCAATTTTAAATCATTGAACTTGCCACGGCAACACTTACATACCTACCATTTTTTAAATATTCACATTGCAACACTCACAACAAATGTCAAACCGAAGCGACGTTTATTTTGTGTTAAACTGTTACTTGTTATACAGTGTTACTTATCAAACTGATTCCTCCGACTTTTGGATTGTTATTGATATCGCAATGGAGAAGCAGGATATTAATGAAAGTAATGCAGATGTTAAAATTGAGGTTTTTAACGTGGAGGATACAGAGGCAGCCGACGAAGACGGACAAAACATTATATTGTTCGAAGAAGGTGAAACATGTATTATCAAACCAGAACGAAGCGATGCTGTGGAATCAGACGTCAAGGAAGAGGCAGAAGATGTCGTTTTGGTAGAGGTCAAAATATTGGTGAAGAGATTAGTTGATTTCTTTTGCGTTGTTTGTAGCTGTAACATCGATACGAGTAAGCCGATGGGTTATTGGAAATGTCTGAAAGATGTGGTGGAGTTGCTGTGCCATGTTTGCAGTAAGAAATTTGTGTGCGCGGAGTGTTACTGTGAATTTAATACTAAAGGCAATATGAAAATACACATCGAAGGGGTGCATCTCAAGATAAAGAAATATAATTGCGGTAAATGTGACAAAGCTTTCACTCGAAGTGGTACTGTGTGCCGACATATAAAATCAGTCCACCGCCAATTGAAGTATTCGTGTCAGGAATGTGAGAAAGCTTATTCTGAACGCGGTTACTTAACTAGACATATTAACTTCGTACACCGAAAATCAATTAATTTTAAATGTTGGATATGTGAGAAACCATTTCCAAGTCAAGCAACAGTTAAAAAACACCTCAACATGGTCCATCGCAAAATGAAGGAATTTAAATGTAAGCAATGCGAAAGCGCATTCTTTGATCAAAATAACCTAAATCGACATACGAATACAGTCCACCTGAAGTTGAAGCCATTCGCCTGCAAGATATGCGAACAAAGCTTCTCAAGTCGAGGTAGTTTAAGTCGACACGCGAAATCTGTTCATCTTAAAGTGAAGAATTATATTTGTGCTGAATGTAACTACGCATACTCATACAAGCATCATTTAGTTCAACACATTAACACAGTTCATATTATGAAAATAAAACCATTTATTTGTACGACATGTAAGCGTGCGTTTGGCCAAAGATGTCAGTATAAAAAGCATGTACGTTGTGGGAGTTGTACCTTTAGAAATACTCAACAGCAGCGTTAGATTACCCGCAGTCAATCTCGGGAGTAATGTGTAATGTGTAGGCTAGCTGCCATTGCGTGGTTATGTTTATGCTTTCGAGTATTTCTGTGAACTTTCGTGTGAACTCTGTTTTTCTTAACGTGAAAAAGTTGATTGTGCTGAATGTAACTACGCTTGCACACGAAAAGAATTCGTAGTTTCGAACACAATTTAAACACTTTATTTGTACGAAGTGTAAGCATGTGCTTGGCATGAGAGGTAACGATAAAGAATGGTCTAGATTGGAATTCATTTAGACGCTCTATTTTTTTAATGAAAGTTATACCGATGTGCACAGTCTGGCCAATAAGAGTTGAAATCAATTGGACGTGGGGGGGGGGGGGGCGTGATATTTTGATATGACAACACTAACCCTTATGCCATATTTTTCCCTCTTGGTTCAGTTGATGAAATTGCGTTCGGTTTGTAAGTAATTCTCGTTATTCATATTTGTTTTAAAAATGATCAATTTTCGAAGCGGAGAAAGATAAGTCGTTTTCAGTGTATCAAAATGTACTTCTAGGTACATTTTGAGGTTAGAAACTCAAAATGTAGCTAGAAGTACCTTTTGAGGTTATGCTTTGTTTAACATTTTGTATAGGTACTTTACCCACCAATTGTACCTACCTGTCTCGATCGTAGTCAAAATTAATGACTATTTAACGGAGGCACGACTAATGTATTTTCTTTTTATTTCAATCTCATAATAATTCAAATATCTATGTAGCGTGAAATAATTAATAAAAGTGGAAAAACACTAGTCTGAGTACAATACACGTCTTGGGAGGTTTTAGTGGGGCAAATCCTTAGATTCTTTAATCTAACACTTACTGTGTTGCATTATAAATATTTTTTCCCCAAAACTTAGCGTGTAGGTACGGTTTTCGCCAGACTGTGTTTTGGAATTAGTTGAATGTTTTTACCGTAGATAAACCATAAGTATATTATGATAACTGATAATTGTGTTGTTTAAATAGGCGATATTTTATTAGGTTATCTTTTCTTCTTTTATTATAATGCTTTTATGGTTGACAAGTATGTATGTATATATCTTTCCATCTATCAATCTAACGGAATCTTTCAAAATAAATTGCGGTAACTTTCTAACGTCTGAATAATCAGACCGATGACAATGGAAATTTTGATTTTTTTATTTTTAATATATTTTAATAATTACACAATGTAATGGTTGATTTTTTTAGTTTCTTGATATTTGTTTTTTTACGTAGTTTTATATTTTTTCCATTTTATTCTAAATATTATTGCTTATTTTTTTCAAGTGTTTTCTGTATAATTTTTTTAAATTATGCTAGTTTATGTATGAGTAATATCAGATTGCTGTTTTTATGCAATATTTTAATTAGTACGTAGGAATAAATGTGTATTATTATGATATTGTGCTATTATCAATATGCTATTATTATGATATTATCAATATGATATTATTATTATGATATTATCATTATGTTATTATATGATGTATCATTACGATATTAGAATTATAGATAGTATATTAATTGTAAATTCTATATCCTTTTGGGGTTTTTTGAATTAAAATTAATTTTGAACTTTGAACTTTATGTAACGATTCATGTAACATTTGCATTTATACGAGTACCTTATATTATGATTAACGAATATGATGTTTAGAATAGTATGAATTTTAAAAAAAATATTATAACAAGTTTACTATACTTTTTTTAAAATAAATATATTATTATCTCTATGATGTCTTACATTTGTAATATACATAGCTCATCAGGGTAGTAATTGAATTTGGCAGCGCCTTGTTCAGGAGTATAGTCCCTTTGCGATTGACTCAGCATCTCGTAGTCGACCATGAACTTTTTACAAGCTTTTATTTACCTTGCAATGTTTGTCAGTATGTTAGTCTGTTTAGGTCAACTTTTGCAAGCAGAATTAGAATCACTTCCTGTTATCCTATGAAGTTGAAATTTCACATGTTGGTTCAGTTCCGATAACAATGCATTTTTATGTTAAGCAAAACCTGTTTCTGTACCCAGGATTGGCTCCCGACAAGGGCACCCCTCAACGGTTAACAGCAGACACGAAATTTTGTATACGCATTCAAGTATACTTCAATTGGCGGTGAATTGAATTTATATGTTGCTTCAAATTACCTACCACGTTCAGTGAAAGCTTTGTCACATTTACCGCGTTTATATTTCTTTATCTTAAGATGCACCCCTTCGATGTGTATTTTCATATTGCTTTTAGTATTAAATCCACGATAACACGGGGGGCGCCAGTTTTGCATTTTGCAAACTTGCACAAATGTCACTTTTGACATATCCAAATTTGTTGAGGGCAGATTTGCAGGAGGCAACCTTGCAGGCGGCAACCTTGCAGGCGGCAACCTTGCAGGCGGCAACCTTGCAGGCGGCATTTTTGCAGACGGCATTCTTGCAGAAAGCAAACTTGCATACAAACCCGAAGTTAGCAACGTTTGAGAATGGCTCATTAGGACATGATTACACGAATAAAATAATTTTATATTATTTTACAAACCAAAAATAAAGCAGTAAAGCGGTGATATGTTATTAATTTTAAATTTAGAAAAAGAAGTAGCAAATTATCATGTCAGGGTAAATTAAAGTGGTGAATATTTTTACCTCTCCACATTTAATTACCGGCATCCTTGTAGTGGATGATTCAGTACATCAAACTAAACATTAAAAAAAATGTTTTAAGTCTTTCTGTTAGGTTAGGTTAGGTTAGGTTTTTCTTTCCCTAAAATCGAAGTGACATTAATTACCGGCATCCTTGTAGTGGATGATTTAGTACATCAAACTAAACATTAAATAAAATGTTTTAAGTTTTTCTGTTAGGTTAGGTTAGGTTAGGTTTTTCTTTCCTTAAAATCGAAAGTTGATTGCTGAGATCCGCGATGGAGAGGACACTCAAAGAAGTGGACTGGTTTCCCTACCCAGACATATGAAAACGCGGCTTTTGTCGATTTCTACTCTGGTAACACTAAATTTTAAATACGATGTTTTGCTTCTAACTTCATTTTCTGCAAAAATGCCGTCTGCAAAAATGCCGACCCTCGAAACGTTAGTTTGACATTTGCAAAACTGCCTTCTGCAAGATTGCCTTCTGCAAAACTGCCGCCTGCAAGAATGCCGTCTGCAAGATTGCCGTCTGCAAATCTGCCTTCTGCAAGTTTGATGGGACCCGATAACACTTAGCGCACACACATTTCTTATTGCAAACATTGCACAGTAACTCCACCATATCTTTCAGACATTTCCAATAACCCATCGGCTTACTCGTATCGTATCATATTGATTAGTAGTAAAAGTTTATTAAGACAAATTTGACCCCATTTTAACATATTTTAAACTTAAGCAAATGTTAAAAGCTCATATTCAAAAGCCTCCTTGAGTGGAAGGCTGTCTCAGGCCTCAGAGCTGATGAACCGGTTTCTTCCGGCGGGATTGCATCCCGGCGAAACTGGACGGTTTGCGCACCGGTCGGCGAAGGAAATCGGCTGTGCATTCTGACTAATTTCTGAAGGGGTCTGTAGACTATGGAAATATACCTACTGTTTCCAAGGCAGCGGGGGGCGGATGTTGACCTGTTATAATGCTATGAAATGACCTTGGGCCACTCGACCCCGTATGGCACCACGGGCAAAGAACGCCCAGGTCCGCGATAAAATCAAACTAAATTCCCGCTGTAATACAACAGGTAAAGGTTGCGTAAGCGACTTCGCATCCGTAACCAGTCGGTAGGACGGAGGTATCCTGAAGGTTCATTCCAGACGAAGGTATCCTGCCAAAACTGGTAGTTAGGGGGTGAGGCTGCTCGCTGGTACCTTTTCCGGTGCCTCGCCGTAAGGCGTTGGACTCTAACGGGTTGCTGGTGAACTAGACAGTAGATTGTCTTGTCCCCAAGTCTTAAAAAAAATCTAAATCCTTGTTAATCATAATAATAAAGTAATATTAATATTAAATACACTTATTATATAATGCTATACATAAAGTCTTTATTTATTAATTTATTCATATATTGATTAAAATACAGGACCAGGCTAAAAAGAAGGCACTGAATCTGAGCCTTGTTGGCTTCATTATGCAATAAACTATCCTCCGTTACCGAGGAGTGCATCAGTCAATAAGTTAATAGTAAAACACACTTTTGAAAACAAGCTTTTATTAAAATGCTCTATCCCGAGCCAACCCTGGGTACAGCAGCAATGTCATAGTGGAACTTAGAACGGGCTATCATAATTGAATGCTATACGGAATATCGTGTTTGTTCTGTTGACCTTTGAGGAGTCCCCTAGTCGGAAGCTAATCTTGGGCACAGAAGCCATGTCATGTTGGAACTTAGAAAAAGCTATTGATATTGTGATATAGGCCTAAGTACAACAAAATCAATTGCTTCCAATACAAAACAAATTTAGAAATCAGTTTAAAGTTGATTAAAATAAATGTAAATACGGATTTCAACGCTGCTAGTAATCCTGTGGTAGTGGGAAGAGCTTGTAGATCGCTGTCTTGGGTGGGCCATGGGAAACGCGGTTTGGTGACCACGCGAGGAATGCCATCATCAGCAGGATGAAGTGCGAGTAAACGGCCCAGTTGCCATTTGACGGGTGGAGCGTTGTCGTCTTTCAGAATCGCCATCGTGTCTGCTGCCAACTGAACGGGCCTTTCGAGTTTCCATTTAAGTGTCATTAGATAGTCCTTCGTGTTTGCAAACGAAGGACTTCGAATAGTCTGCTTGAGGCCAACCAGAGAATTCGAACCCTGAGAATGCGTTAGGTAGTTGTTCGAAGTCCGTTAGCCAGCCCATCACTTATGAAAGACGGGCAAAGTGCACCACGGTCCGATAGAAATTCAAATTGAATTACTGCTAACACCAGGTAGAGGTCGCGAAAGCAACTTCGAACTTGTGACCAGACTGGAAAACAGAGAAATCCGGCCAAATCTAGTAGTGAGGGCGTGAGACAGCCCGATGTTCTCGCCGTTTTGAAGTGATTAGTGCAAACTCTATCACTCAATTTAAAAACAGACTGGATTTTTATCTAAAATCTTATTAATATTGTGTATGGCTAGCTTTACAACATCAGATTTGGACTTACCAGTAAAGCAGGCTGTCCAGAATAAATAATAATAACATTAATACCATTATCATGTAGCGCAAATCCGACCGAATATTGGAGTTTTGATGTCATATGCTCCAACCGAACTAGATTACAGGGAAAGCACTTCATCGGAGATACGTATGCTCCTCCGTGCTATACTATCCTCAGATACGGAGGAGGGCAGCAGTCAAAAATGTCATGGTCAGCTACGAGATGCTGAGTCAATCGCAAAGGGACTTTACTCCTGAAAAAGCCGCTCACAAACAAGTCCTGCTTTGATGAACTACATGACTTTTTATGTTATATTTTTTTAAAGCATAATACATTTGATATAATATAATTTTTAATACATACTACTCTAAACATCATATCGTATAATCATAATAAAAGGTAATCTTTCAACTACAAATGTTACACAAATCGCTACATAAAGTGCAAAGTTCAAATTAATTTGAAATCAAAAAACCTAAATAAAAACTTATAATTATTATAATATGTATAATTCTAATATCCTAATGATATATATTTAAACCTACATACTAATTACAATTTCGCGCCAAAAAAAAGGCCAAATTCAGCAATCTAATATTACTCATCTAGCATGAGTTAAAATATATACAGAATATACCGAAAAAAATAATTTTATGATTATGTGTAAAAAGTTAAAATAATAGGGGAAAATAAAACAGCGTTAAAAATCAAATATAAAAAAATCCACCATTATATCCTCTAAATATTACAATTTAAGTAATGAATTAAAATGAGACGACGTAAAATGTAACGAGTATGGGTAAGTTCATCACAGTGTGTGAATATCATGCAGCTAGATAATATCCAGCACGAAAGATCAGTTAGAAGACGCTCATGGTTACCATCCTGGGCCGGTCATATCCTTACTGCTACTTGCGGTCTGGCACTACAGTTAACACAAAGGTTGCAAGCAAACATCTGGAGCAAGCGACAATTAAAATACTGAAGCTAGCGACACGGTCAAGCGATCGCAGAGCGCAATGCATTTAGTACTCGATAATTTTAAAGATAACAAAATATAAACTAATAATATAGGCTATATAAACTTTAAAAACGCAATTACCTAACTACATTATTAACCCATGCTTTCTTAACGTTAAAAACCTTTAACTAATTCAAGATTATACGCATCGGTATTAAAATCGTAATAGCTTAATATATAAATTAGGGTTAAGGTTAACCAGACGCTGCGCTGCTGTGTCCTTCAAAGTCCCCACTCATGCCAGACGCACGCTTCCATTTCGTACAAATAAATTATTTAAATTTCCTTTCTAAAACGAATGTCCTTATCCAGAGCAAGCGTAAATACATTCAGCACACATATTCTTCACTTTAAAATGAACAGCGTTTACTCGAAAGTTCACAGAGACACTCGAAAGCAAAAAAACATAACCACGCAATGACGCGCTCAGGCAGGTAGCCTACGATACATTACACATTACTACCGAGGCTGATCGAGGTTAATCTGACGCTGCTGTTGAGTATTTTTCAATAAACATCTCCCAGAACGCACGTGTTTATTATAATGACTTCTTTGGCCAAAGGCATGCTTACATTTCGTACAAATAAATGGTTTTAGTTTCATATGAACTGTGTTAATGTGTTGAACTAAATTGCCCTTTTTTGAACATGCGTGGTTACACTCAGCACAAACATAATTTTTCACTTTAAGATGAACAGAGTTCACGTGTTGATTTAAACTATCTCGCACTGAGAAGCTACATTTGCATATCTTGCAGGCGAATGGCTTCAACTTCAGGTGGACTGAATTCGTATGTATTTTTAAGGCATTTTGATGAAAGTAAGCGCTTTCGCATTGATTACATTTAAATTCCTTCATTTTGCGATGGACCCTGTTGAGGTGTTTTTTAACTGTTGCTTGACTTGGAAATGGTTTCTCACATATCCAACATTTAAAATTAATTGATTTTCGGTGTACGAAGTTAATATGTCTAGTTAAGTGACCGCGTTGAGAATAAGCTTTGTCACATTCCTGACACGAATACTTCAATTGGCGGTGGACTGATTTTATATGTTGGTTCAAATGACAACTTTGAGTGAAAGCTTTGTCACATTTACCGCAATTATATTTCTTTATCTTGAGATGCACCCCTTCGATGTGTATTTTTATCTTGCTTTTACAATTAAACCCCCGGTAACACTCCGCGCACACAAATTTCTTACTGCAAACATGGCACAGCAACTCCACCATAACTTTCAGACATTTCCAATAACCCATCGGCTTACTCGTATCGATGTTGCAGCCACAAACGACGCAATAGAAATCAACTAATCTCTTCACCAATACTTTAACCTCTACCAAAACGACATCTTCTGCCTCTTCGTCGACGTCTGATTCAACAGGATCGCTTCGTTCTGGTTTAATAATACATGTTTCACCCTCTTCGAACAATAGAATGTTTTGTCCGAGTTCGTCAAACGAGTCTGACAGCTCTTCTTTAAAAACCTCTATTTTAAAATCTGCATTACTTTCATTAATATCCTGCTTCTCCATTGCGATATCAATAATAATCGAAAACTCGGAGGAATCAGTTTGATAATTACCACTGTATAACAAGTAACAGTTAACACAAAATAAACGTCGCTTTGGTTTGACATTTGTTGTCAGTGTTGCAATGTGAATATTTTAATAATTTAGGTATGTAAGTGTTGCCATGGAAAGTTCAATGATTCAAAATTGGCATGTATTGCATTTATGTAAATTATATATAAATAAATACACGAATATTTTCTTAATAATAATAATAATACATAAAAAGGTGTAATGGTTTCTCTCTGTAATTGGTGCTCCTTAGCTCAAAAAACAGAAGTAATGGTTCTTAACCGGCAGAAAGCATGTAGTACCTATCTCTCATGTATATGCTTCAATGTAAAAGTAGGAAAATGTTGCAATAGTATTGGTCCCCTTCCCCCCCCCCCCCACCCTCTTTTGTGTACCTCATCAACAGGGAGCTAGTGGGCCCTGTTGGAGTCAACCTTCGGGCGCTCCTAGACGGTTAGCGCACCGTGCGGCGTGAGTCAATCGATTGTGCATTCTGACCGACAGCCGGGGTAGTCTGGAATTAGACTGTCTCCTATAGAGCGGGGGTAGTTGTTTACCTTACGGTAAGTGCTCTCGAAACGACCAATCGGCTACCCGATTCCGGGTGAAAGCCGGTTCAAGGACGCCGTGGTCCGCGATAGATTCGGTAGACACCGTATCACCACTGCGTAAGGGAGAGGACTGCGAAAGCGACCTCGAACCTGTAACCAGTCGGGAGACCGGAGTAATCTGGTTGCAACTGGAAGTAAGGGCGCGAGTGTTGCCCCGCTGGGTGGTTAACCTGGTTATCTCGAGGGAAGGCGTTGGCTTCTTACGGGCATGTGGCGTATCTAGACAGTGGACTGTTTTGTCCAAAGTCTTCTGCGCTCACCTCACGGAAGACAGAACGATCTACTATAGTTAAAACTTGTTGAGGTGACGGGTTCGCCCCTTGTAGTTGGCAACTCTAGTATGGCACTTCAGTATATAAGGTACTTCAACCAAAATTTCACAATGTGATTTCGGTCCAATTAGACATATGTGTACCGAATTTTTAATCTCTAAGAAATTTATAACCGATGCCATTCCTGGTGGAACTATTTCAACTACAATTTTTTCAACTCTTCCTATGACCAAATGATGAATATATACAACTGTTCAGTTCACTCGGATTAACCGTTTGGGCGCTATCGTGGAGGAATACGGAAACACGGACTTTCACACAGACAGGCTTTAATCTGGAAATAATCCTAATCGTTTCAGGGGGGTTCAAAAAGGACATTTCCGTCTTCAACTCAAAAAAATATTTAGCGCGTTTACAATACTTTCCCTCCTGGTCGGTTGGTGAGCCAGGAAATTAAAATGTATTTCTTCAAATAAGAGTTTTTCCATGTATAAACTCTAAATAACTAACCTTTTTTAAATTGCACTTAACACACACCGGGGCCGTCCTCATATAACGTAATGACGTTTTTGGTATTTTCAACCCACTCAACCACCTCTCCCCATATCTACAGACGTAATAAGCAGCCCCCCCCCCCTTCCGAACCCGATTACGTAATCAACGGAATTTGCGGAAATTGTGATGAATCCAGTAAACCCAGTAAATTATAAAGCGTTTGACGACTCTTCCACAATGAGGTAGAGCTCCGGATCCTTTGTGCACTTTTCTTTGTCTTTTTAAACTGCCCCCACTTCTCGTCGGCCCCCGTTGAGCCTACGGTTCCGAGAGCAGGGAAAACGCTTTGGCATATGTACTTAGAAATTCCATGTGTAAATCCGCCATAGTCGATGCGCCACACAACCACATTAATCTTTCAAAGATCGAGTTGGAGCGTGCAGCGGAGCGCTAGTCTAGAGTTGCAGAGCGGCCACCGGCTTGCCAGCGCTTCCAGGAATAGGCCCGGGCGAAGAGGATCGCCTAGGAGCGCTGGAGTATCTACGCACATCGCGCCAAGGGGTATCTTCGGAGCGGCACTTCGTTATTTCCGTGCAGGTTAGACCCAAAAAATCGCTCTGCGGTGACCAACGTTGATTACGTAATCAGGTCGGGCACCCCTCCCCCCCCCCAAGTTAACAAGTTAATAAATAATTTATAACATCACGCAGTCGTGTTTTTTTTTCTTTTTAACCGCTCGAAAGCCAGCCTTTGCGCTCAAGAAACTGCGCTGCAACTTTTTGTTTGATTTTGTAAATAAATACTGACAATATCGTTTTTTCATGAATTCACTAAGTATATATATCTTATCTTCTTAATATATATAAATTACGTGTCACGTTGTTTGTCCGCGATGGACTCCTAAACTACTTAACTGATTTGAATCAAATTTGCACACAATGTGCAGTTTGATCCAACTTGAAAGATAGGATAGCTTACGTCTTAATTTATAGTCGCGATATTATTTTATTGCAATGTCTATTATTTGACATTCGCAATTATCTGTTAGTTCCAAACGATTTTAACAGATGGCGTTATCTATTGAGTAATCCATAGATGGCGCTGCTATGAAACCTACAAACGTCATAGTCGGCCAAGCGTTATTCTAAATTCAAAATATTGTGAAGGTAATACAGTGAAATTATTCCTGGTTTTTAATTATTTGTGCTTCATTGTTCAAAACTCTTTAATTAAAATATATACATGTAAGTATTATCACATAGTTTTAAAAGTGGAATAACTGCAGTATAGGAACCTCTCTCCAATTGTTTTCATTTTAACCCTTCAGGCCTCGGCCCCTCAGCCGATTGACAAGTTGATGTCCCGAAAATTTTAAGTAAAAATTAGTAAAAAAAATGATCTATGACACTGTCTCACCAAAACATTAATTGCTGCCAAACTACTGTACCCATAATTAAAATAAAACATATTAACATAATAAAACATAATAAAATAAAATAAATTAAATTAAAAGAAAATTAAAACGGGGCCGTCACGCTGAATCGTGTTTTGGCCGATAACGGCCAATCGGGGCTTGAGGGGTTAATGCTAAATCTGGAAGAAAATTGTGTCGGTCGCTATAAATAAGCGAGATATAGGCATTCAAAGTCTAAATTTTAAAAACAGGCCAAAATAATATAATATAAAAATGGATGTTGGTATATCTGTATGCCCGTCTGTCCGAGTTTAATAGACTCCGAAACCGTTTGACCGATCACCATGAAAGTTGGCATATATATGTATTTTTTCATGGTTAAGGTTTTTATATATATATATCCGCTTTGTTGCAACTTTCAACTAGACGGCGCTGCAGCACACCAACTTCTATACTGCTCAACCGATCGCCATGAAAATTGGTATACATTGGTATTTGAGAACAGATATAACACGGGCAACGCCGGGTAATACCACTCGTATATATATATATATATATATATATATATATATATATATATATATATATATATATATATATATATATATATATATATATATATATATATATATATATATATATATATATATATATATATATATATATATATATATATATATATATATATATATATATATATATATATATATTTTTATTGAAAATTTTGTATTTTTATACACTTTAGGGTTTTTGGTTAGTAAAAGGGATAGAGTTGAGTACCTTAGCCGAACGTTTCGGAGCCCGTGGCTCCTTCCTCAGCGGCGAGAAGAATACTGGCATCCATATGTATGGCTGCGATACATTGACGACATCTTTCTTCTGTGGACACACGGAAAGGAGGAGTTAACTGTCTTTTTAGAAAGCCTCAATAATTTTTCTCCCCTCAATTTCACGTGGAACGTGTCTGACCATAGGGTAACGTATCTCGATGTGAACCTGACTCTTTCGGGAGGCCATTTTCAAACTTCGGTTCATATTAAACCTACCAACCACCAGTTGTACCTTCACTACAGCAGTTGTCACCCTCCACACACTAAGCGCGCGATTCCCCATTCACTTTCCATTCGTGGACATCGCATTTGCAATGAGGACGAGCCACAGACGCTTCCAGCAGAATGCCCCCAAAAGTTCTTCAACGATGGAATCCCTGCGCTTATGTACTACGTATTTCCCTGGGGTGGAAAAATTGAGACCCATTCTTAAAGATTTATTCCCCATTATTTCTTCCAGCCCGCTTACTAAAAACCTTTTATCGGCACCACCCAACATCGTGTACCGGAGACCTCCCAACCTCCGTGATATTCTGTCCCGCACTGCCACTAGCGCCAGCATCAGCACCCCATCACCGCCAGGCTCCTTCCCTTGTAATAAGAGCCGATGTAAAACGTGTCCTATTCATTTTCCCGCCACCGAGTTCACTAGCCCTAACACTACTGAAGTCTACAAAATCAGCACACATGCGGACTGCGCTTCGCAAAACTGCATTTACCACCTACAATGCAGATTTTGTGATGCATTTTATGTAGGTGAAACTACCAATAGACTCAATCTTCGCATGAATAATCATCGTTGCTCAGCCAAAGGAGGCGTATCAAATCTTCCAATCCCCACCCACGCGCGATCGCATGGCAAAAGCTTCGATGAGTGTTTCACTGTGAAAGTTATTAGGGCATTCCCGGAAAATACACCGGAAATAAAACTTAAAACGTGGGAACTTGGACATATATGGGTACTAGGAGCTTGCCAGGGGTGCGGACTAAACGTCCAACACTGAGTGTTCCATTATTAACACACATCAAAACGAAATTAACATATTCATCGCATACACACACCCACACAATCCAACACACATACTCACACACACTCACCTCCCCACACATATGTAGTTCAAACACTTTTAACACACATGCGCTACAACTATTTTAAATATATTTTGTTAATAAAATTTTTAAAAATATGTATTTTTTTAAATTCAAAATTAAACCATTTTAATTTAAATTCACATTATCATCCCGCCAAATCACCATTCTCCCAGTACCACAGAAGAAAAGCGGGTAGCCGTTGGTGACAGCAGCGGATGCCAGTATTCTTCTCGCCGCTGAGGAAGGAGCCACGGGCTCCGAAACGTTCGGCTAAGGTACTCAACTCTATCCCTTTTACTAACCAAAAACCCTAAAGTGTATATATATATATATATATATATATATATATATATATATATATATATATATATATATATATATATATATATATATATATATATATATATATATATATATATATATATATATATATATATATATATATATATATATATATATATTCCCAAGATTTGACATCCCTAATTTTTTTAAATTTGGCTTTTATTTATATTTTAGGCGCTTGCAAAGGTTCCGGTCTCAATAGACAAAATTAATAAGGTTTATCATATCATCATAATCATCAAATGCTTTTTATTTTAATTTATAATCATTCATTTTAAAATAACGTTTTGCACGGTTGGTTATGGTACCTTAACTAAATCGTGTAAAATATTATTAATCCATTTCTTTTTGTTCGATTCCTTGAATTTAAATTTTCAACGAATTGTTCGATTTCAGAAATGTCACATATCTTGACGACGGCTGAGCCGAAATATTTAACCAACATTTTTCATTAATCATTAGTTTTTAGATATACTAATCGCCTATTCCTTTCTAGCATAGATTCTCAACTTTCACTTGTGTCACCACTGTATGAGACAGGAACAAGTCCGGTTGACCAGACTTCTAATACCACAGCAGGGATAATTGACCAACACTGAAAGAATAGAGAAGAAAAAAAGGCGTGGAGTCGCTCCTGGTCTACACAGGCCAGATAAGTCTCCTTTCATTTATTTTATATGTTAATTTATTTAGTATTAATACATAATTTCAATTTGAAAATAATATATATATATATATATATATATATATATATATATATATATATATATATATATATATATATATATATATATATATATATATATATATATATATATATATATATATATATATATATATATATATATATATATATATATATATATATATATATATATATATATATATATATATATATATATATATATATATATATATATATATATATATATATATATATATATACATATATATATATATATTTTTTTTTATTTAATTGTAAGGTTAGTGAAGGTTGTACCTTTGCCGGACGTTTCGGAGCCCGTGGCTCCTTCTTCAGCGGCAAGAAGAATACTGCAGTGGAAGCTGTCACCTGCAACTACCCGCATTCCTCTGTGGTGCTGGGGGAGGGGTGTAATGGGCGGGAAAATGCATTTTCAAATAAAATATTGGATTTAGAATTTGGTAATGTGGAAATAAATAATGATATGTAGAGTGTATGAGAATATCTAGCTAGAGTGTATAAGAATATATAGGTGAATTAATATATAGTGTATTAATATATAGTGAATTAATATATAGGTAGAATTAATATATAGTGTAATTTGTATCTACACTGTGTGTGTGAGGGTGTGTGTGTGTGTGATGTGTGTGTGTGTGTGTGAGGGTGAGTGAGGGTGTGTTTATTTGTGTGAGTGTGTATGTTTGGGAGGGTGTGTTTGTGAGAGTATAAAAACAGATAGATATATATGTATATATTAAAAGGGTGTATACTATAGGATGGAATGTGTCTGTATCATTAATGTTGAATATTCAGGCCTTTGCCATGGCAAGCTCCAAGTACCCAAATATGTCCCAGTTCCCATGTTTTGAGCTTAATTTCAGGCGTGTTCTCTGGGAAGGCCTTTACCACCTTAACCGTAAAACAGTCGTTAAAGGGTTTTCCATGCGACCGAGCGTGGAGTGGAATCGGAAGATTAGACAGATCGTTTCTCACTGAGGATCTGTGATTATTCATCCTCAATCTGAGAGCGTTGGTGGTTTCCCCAACGTAAAACGCCTCACAAAACTTACATTGAAGATAGTAAATGCAATTTTGCGAATTGCAATCTGCATGCGATTTGATCGAATAATTTTCGGAGGTATTGGGGCTCGTGAACTCTTCTGCCTGGAGGTGTATCGGGCATGTTTTGCAACGACTGCGATTGCAGGGAAATGATCCTGGTGGTAGCGATGATTGCGTCACGGGAGATGGAGTCCCTGTCTTAGACAAAATGTTGCGTAGGTTAGGTGGTCGACGATATGACACTGAGGGAGGGCCGGAAAAGAAACTTTTCGTCAACGGGCTCGATGAAAGGATCGGAAACAAGTCCTTCAAAATTGGCCTTAACTTTTCAACTCCGGGAAAGTAGGTGGTACACAAGTTTACCATTTCTTTTTTCGGCAAGGTGTTGTTGGATTTCAAGTGGAAACGCCTATGCGCGGGAATAATTTGATTAGCAAGCAAAACATCAGGATAATCTCTTCTTTTGAGAGCCGAATTGAGAGAATCGAGGTATGTGCTGAGGCTAAAATTATTGTTGCATATGCGATGACCCCGAATTGAAAGAGAGTGCGGTATGGAGCACTTAGTATGTGGAGGATGGCAACTATTGTAGTGTAGATAGAGTTGGTGGTTGGTCGGCTTTATGTGGACCGAGGTTTTTAGAGTACCATCGACAAGAACTAGATCCACATCTAGAAATGTGACTCTTTCGCTAGAAAATTTAAAGGTAAATTCCATAGTGGAGAAATTGTTTAAATCTTCTAGAAAAGATACCAGTGTCTCTTGGCCATGGGTCCAAATGACAAATATATCGTCGATGAAACGCAACCAAATGAGGGGTTAATGGTTCTGCGTGTTTAAAAAGGCTTGTTCGAGGCGACCCATGAACAAGTTTGCATACGATGGCGCCATTTTTGATCCCATTGCTACGCCTTTTACCTGCAAAAAGATTTCCGTATCGAACTCAAATGCATTACGCATTAAGATTAACTCCGTCAACTTCGTTAGGAAATTAGTGGACGGCGAGTGGGGTGTTTCACGTAAATTTAGAAAATGTTTAATACTGCTCAGCCCTTCCGAATGAGGAATATTTGTGTAGAGCGAGACAACATCTATAGTAGCCAGTAGTATGTTAGGCTGAGATTGCAAGTCGATGTCTTTGATAATATCAAGGAAATGGTATGTGTCACGAACATGCGAAGGGAGCTCTGATACAAATGGTTGCAAAAACGAGTCAAGAAAGGCTGAAATGCGTTCAGTAGGCGAATTAAAAGATGACACAATTGGTCTGCCCGGGTTGCCTTCTTTGTGGATTTTGGGCAGTAAGTAGAGGGTTGGTGTCTTGTAATTATTGGGGGTTAGTAGCTCCATCTCTTTGCTATTTAAATTTTCTGCGGGGCCGTTGGTGGAGATTAACAACTTTATCTCACGTAAATATTCTGCGTTGGGGTCGTTTGGCAACTTTGTGTAGCATTCTGGGTTATTAAGTTGTCGCAACCCTTCGGCTATGTAGTCACTTCTATTTTGGACTACTATGGAGGAACCCTTGTCGGCCGGAAGTATAATGATGTCCTTATTGCGACGGAGCGATCCGAGGGCTACTCTTTCCCTGTACGGGAGATTAGATGGGGGATTCAGCGATTTGAGGAAAGCCGGATCTAACGCTTTAGTGAGAAAGGTATTAATAAACACTTCTACTGGGTGATTTAACGGTAGAGACGGTGGTTCACGGTTCGACGGCTCTCGGAATTTGGTTAATGCGGGATGCAGAGGCTCTATCTGACCTTGAGTATGTGTTTGCCAAAACGTCTTCCACCTGAGATTCCGACAAAAGTCCATCATATCAGCCGCAAATTGAAAGTGGTTGATTTTGGGAGTGGGGCAAAATGACAGACCCTTGGATAGCACAGATTTTTCGTCATCTGATAAATCTTTGGATGACAGATAGACAACTGACATCCTTTCATCAAAAGGGTTGCTCGGATTGTCAGTGGCGCCCAAAATCAACCACTTTCAATTAGATACTTTCAAGCCCGCAGATTACATCGACTTGCGGAAGAGATCAGGAAAGAGTTCAAGAATGTCAAAAATTGATTTCTTCTACATAAAAAGTGTTTTTGAAAGCACCAACGCGAGTACACGCATATAAAGAGCGACTGCCAAAACTAGCACTGCCCCCAGAGCCAGTATTAACGCGGTGGGGAACTTGGTTAAAAGCTGTATTGTTTTATGCTGAGAACTTCGAGGCTTTAAAAGAATTTGTAGTTGTTAAATTTGAAAGTTCAGAGGACAATGTAATTAATTCAAGCCAGCAGGCATTTGAGGATCCTTCAATCAGGCGATATATTGCTCTTATCGCAACACATTTTAGCAATAATTGTTGAGAGATTAGAAACTAAAAAGCTTTCTCTGTGCAAGTCCTTAGAAATAATGGAAAAATGATTGATCAGAGTAACGCCCTTCCGAGTTCACTATCAGAAAAGGTCCGCAGCAAATTAAATGCTGTTCTATATAAAAACGCGGGTCTTGAAGGAATAAAGAAAGTTAACGCATATATCAACGGGCACGGCCAAACCCTGCCTGGAGAGGTTTCTGCAAAAATAGTGCCAAACTTCAAGTTCTGTCCAGTAACGTCAGTTGATGTAGAGAGGTCATTTTTGCCTACAAATAAATATTAAGTGACAAACGTCACAAGTTTGCTCTAGAAAATATTGAAAAATATTTAATTTAAAGAGTTACAAAATATAAATAATAATGTGTATATTTTGTGAAAACATACATTAATTTTAATTATGAACAGCATCTTTTATTGTGCATATTTTGTGTATATTTCGCCCTTTTTTAGTGTATATTTGCATGCATATTTTGGCACTGATAGTGCATATAATCTGATTAGTCATTAATATTATTATATTATACATTAGCAGCGTAAGGCTGATGCGTGTATATCATCATATCTATCATATCATATCATCATATCTATCATCTCATATCATCATATCTAGAGTGAACTTGTTTTGCTTTACCGGCTCACCAACGGACAAGAAATTAAAGTATTGTAAACGCGCTAAAAAAAGAATTGTGATAAAGATGGATATATAAATATAGCCCCTCCCCCTCCAGAGAGATGATTAGGACAAATTCCAGACTGAATTCTGTCTGTGTGTGTATTTCTCTATCTACCTCTCTACAACATACTCAATGACCCCACTTCACCCTCCTATCTCAAGGAGAATTTCCACCCTTTGGGAGGCCACGGTCTTCCACTTCGATCAAACCGGGATAACACACTCGCCATTCCGATACATCATTCTTCTGTTTACACGCACTCTTTTACAGTCCATTCTGCTCGTTTATGGAATCAGCTCCCTCACTCTATCAGGCATGCACCTTAGTTGCATACTTTCAAAAAGTTGTTGAAGAAACATTTATTTTTACACAGCCACTAACCAAATTTATTTTTATTTATTTATTTACACATACATATACATTCAACTTCATGAGCACAACAGAAAATAAAATGTCAATTTATAAAATGCCGTCGTATGCTTTTAAAGTTATATACACATTATACATCTGTCTGAGCCTAGGTTACATAGCGCATACGTTAAACGCAAATGATAATATTTCTATTATGCTAAGCAAAGAGCAGCCGAGCCCGCCTTGCTAGGCACCCCTGTGTTAAGGCGAGCTCACTTCGGGAGTCACACTAGAGTGCCACGGTTGTGTCAGGTTGTGTCAGGAAAGATCTAAAATATATATATTTTTAATGATTTCTATTTTAATTTTAATTTTAATTTTAATTTATAATCATTATTATTATTATTATTATTATTTATTTTATTATTTTGTTAATTTTCTAGTTTTTATAACCGCAAAATATAATCCACAAGCGCGAATCCCCTATTTTGCAATATAGAGGTGATTGTCGCATCGTATTCCGAGTTCGCATCGTATCGTTCCGCTCGTTTCCCTGTAAATATTGCTATCCATAATGCAGGTAGGCAGATAGTTTCGTATTGAACGCAACTGAACTGATTGACTAGTGATTCAGGGGTTCGCAGCAAGCGGTATTTTAACAGCGTACTACTAACACTTTTTAAATAATAAAAGTTATACAGTTACAAAATTAAATTAAAGTTAGATACATACTTACATTTTATAATAGCAGCCGTAGAAATAATTATATTAAAAGAAATTAAATAGTATACATTTATAATATAAATGGATATATGGCTCAATAGGTATTCAAAATTATTAAATTACTAGATAGTCAGATAGTCAGATAGTCAAATAAAACATATAAGAAAATAAAAAATAAAAATAAAAAATGAAAATGTAAAAAATGTAAATGTTTAGGTCACTTCTAATACTTTAAAATTCAAGATGGAAAAATAGCGTTTCAACCCCATCTCTACCCATATTTAGAAGCCAAGTATGGATTTGTTTCTTAAAAATAATGTTGCTATTTACAGATTTAATATAGTTAATACCTCACCTTGACCTCTCCTTTATCCTTCCCTGGGAAACCTTAGTATAAGTTACTGACATATATTTGTATAAGTTTATTTTAAATTTAATTTTACTACTTCTTTATGTATTTTAAGGTGATAATTAGTAATTATTTTATCAAATGATGGACTGTAAGATATCGCAATCGCGATAAGTCCGCCATTTGTGCATAAATTGTCTTTTTTACAAAACCAGTGTAATATTCAATAAGCACAATAAAGTTATTCTATTCTATTATATTTACTCATCCGTTCATTCGTGCTTTGATTGCAGGTGCACCAACAGGACCAGACTATAGGGAAGGCGCTTCATCGGAGCCACATTGGCTCCTCCATGCAATATACTATACCCCGTTACTGAGAAGCGCGGCGGTCAAAAAGTTCATGGTCGGCTTCGAGATGCTGAGTCAATCGCAGAGAGACCTCACTCCTGAACAAGCCGCTGCCAAACTCAGGTCCTGGCCTGATGAACTACATTACAAATGCAGGACATCATAGGGATAATAATATATTCAGTAAAAAAATATGTATAATAAAATTGTTGAAATATTAAACTTTATTCTAAAAACCACACTAAACCTCATATCGCATAATCTTACTAAAATGTATAATTACAAATGTTACTTGAATCGTTACATAAAGTTGAAAGTTTATTTCAATTTAAAAAGAAACGCAAGGGTATAGAATTTAAAATTAATGTATTATTTATAATTCTATTATCAATGATATGTGTCATATAAAAATAAAGATTGTAACCTATATTTTTCTTTGCCTTCATATAGTCGTGGAAAATATTTGAAAGATATTGGGTTACAGGTTTTTACGTTACGAAAAGAGAGAAAGAGTTATAAATGTTCAATTGCCATCAAGGGCCTTTATTATTCCGTTAATATTATCTATATTATTGGCTTTTCACCTAAAATAATAAATTAATTAATCAACAACATTCCAACAATACAAGTACGAAGAATAATAAAAATCATATAATCAATAGTCAAAGGTGTGGAAAAAATTATCGAATAGTCAGCAATGTGATATTATACAAGTAGCAATGTAGACTTCATCTCCGGGTCAGCCCCTAGCTTGAACTATAATACGATATATTGAGCCCCGCCGATATTCGCGGTCGGCTTGGGACGGTTGGTATCACTGAGGATCGGGTAAGGTTGGACAGCCTGGATCACGCGAATGGCTTCGGGATCGCTCGATCGTCTTCGGCGGACGGCTGGTCGCGACGGCGGGCAGGTGTCGAGCAGGTAGGCTGGTGGTACGATGCGCCGGCTATCGTACGGTAGTATTGTCGGCCGCGCGATCGTACAATTCCCCCCGACGACTGTCTGGAGCTACTGCCGCGGCTGATGTGGAGTTGGGGCCGAAGGATCACCCGAGTGTCGTTCCTGCTTGAGGGCAGTTCGTTGTAGAATATGGGCGGCGCTTCCGGCTTCACCGCAAATAGGGCGACTGATAATCGCGCCTTCAAAAGTCCCTGCCGGAAGAACGTATCCGTCAGTATGCGGGATCCAGGCAGTGGAAGGCATCACGGAAAGGAGACGGCACTCCAGATTCCGGACAAGCCCCCCAAAGGCCGGAAACTCCCGTCGAGCCATGCCCGCCCCAGGGAATCTAGTTCTCACAATATCAATTATCAAACGAACACTTACCGGAGAAAATATTGAGGTCCTATCTATAAGTTCTGGACTTCTCCGGGACTTTGTCTGGCTCGCACGATTTCTCGAATTCGAATGGAAGGAGTTCTAGCAAGGGCGGTCGATTTCGAGAATATTCCGCCTCGATGAGGGTTTGCCTATCGGATTTTCCCGCGTACATCTCAACGCTAATTTCCGGAATTATTAATAGCGCTTAATATTGCGTGTATGTATTTTATTAAAATAAAGGAATTTTACTACTACTGAAAACATATCTTATTTATGCCGGTTGTTCCCTGAATTCATTAATATTTGATAACCAACGTTAGAAGGCCGCGGCTCCCTCCCCTGTATCATGCTGAAATTAAGTGTATAAAGGCACGAATTAATTTACTCGGCGACTACTCAAATAACTACGATTTATTGACTCCTCTTCAATCCCTAATTATGACTTTTTCATTTTCATGATTTTGATTCGCAATCGTATCCAATAGTCGTACTGGCAACGCGATGTCTTTAGTTACGTCACTCGCCGTAATGTTGCTCGCTTCTGAACTCGGCGCTTCAGCTGTCAAAACTATGCGTACGCACCGGCTTCGATACGAATGTGAGAAAATGCGTGAAAATAGTGAAAACCCGCAGGAAAACACGGAGCTCGTGTTACAAGATGTTGAGTTATTGTACATTTAACTATACATTTAACTATATTGAGTTATTTATCGACTACAACGTCATTTAACTATGTTGAATATCTGGGGCACGTGCTGCGGCATGACAGATATCAGCTGCTCCAACTGATATTGATGGGCAAAGTTGAGGGTAAACGACGCCGTGGAAGGAGGAAAAAGTCGTGGTTGTGCAATGTCAGAGAGTGGACCGAGATCACCAGTACGGAACAGCTTTTCCGGATGGCGCAAGACCGACAAAAGTATTCAGAGCTAACGGCCAACCTCCAGTAATGGAGAGGCACTTCGAGAAGAAGAAGAAGAGTTCCTGTACTTTATATCGATGTTGAACAATATTTTTATATTTCAATATTATTTTTCACTTGTTAATTCACATTGCTATCAAAGCGTGATTTTTTAAAAGTTTTTAAACTATATATTTTTTTTAATAAGCTATTACATGTACCGTTGAAAGTAGTAAGACCATTGCATCGCTCGCTCTGGTAGTTTAATCGTGAGCTATTCCGTATTGTTTTGACTTTTGCCACATTTGCGATAACTGCACGGCCAGACCGCAAGTAGCAGTAAGGATATGACCGGCCCAGGAAAGTAGGGTGGTGTCGACCACAAGGGGCGAACCCGTCACCCCAGGCGTTGACACCGGTTCTCCTCATTGTTACCGAAGCTAAGCAGCGTTGGGCGCAGTTAATACTGGGATGGGTGACCGCCTGAGTATTTGACTGCGTGATGCTATAAAGGCCCACCTAGAAGATGTTGCCGAAATGCAACAAGGCGGGTTCCACGAAAAGGCATCAGCCTAGTGGGAAAAGAAGAAAAAAAACGATATGAAATAATTCTTTCAGCCATGGTATGAACGTAGAGATAAGACAATCTACTGCCTAGCTCTGTCAACAAGCCTGTTAGAGGCCAATGCCTTACGACGAGGTACCGAAAAAGATGAACAGCAGGCAGCCTCTCCCCCTAACTACCAGTTTTGGTAGGATATCTCTGTCTGGAGTCAACCTGCAGGTAACCTCCGTCCTCCCTACTGTTTACGGGTCCTAAATCAATTAAGCGGCCTCTATCTGTTGTATTACAGCGTGAGCGGTAATTGAATTTGAATCTATGGCCCAAGCTGCATGAAACCCTTTGCTACCTAAACCGGCCCAGCACAGTAACTATGAGCGTCTTTTGACTGAGCTTTCATTTCGGATATTATCTTGCTGCATCTCCTGAATTCTTTCACTGTGATCAATTTTCCCGTACACGTTTCAGTTTTCGTCGCATTAGGAATATTTATTAAATTCCTTTTTACTCTGATTCTTTTTTCGCGAGATTATTTAGTAGATTTTTCATTGTGTCATTGTGTGTTATAAAAAAAGTAATAGCTTTTCGTGGATTTAATATTTTTAATCAAGATATCTTTATTGTCATTTTAATTTTTTATTTATATATTTAATATATACATGTAAGGGTCGATTTTATAGTTTCTTGATATTTCATTTTTAAAGTAGTTTTGTTGTTTCTTATTTCTTTCTAACTTGTTACACATAAAACTTTTCATAATCATTAAATTCATATTTTCAGTATATTCTGTACTAGCTGCGCCCCGCGGTTTCACCTGCGTGGTGATGGAAAATTGTGATAATGATGATAGAAAACTATATATCTTTATAAATTATAGCCTATGTGTTATTCTGATGTGTAAGCTATATTATTGTAAAGTTTCATCAAAATCCATTCAGTAGTTTTTGCGTGAAAGAGTAACAGACATTCATACATTCTTACAAACTTTCGCGTTTATACATATATGGCCACTTCAAGTGGTTAAATTTTCCGCGCTTATGAACTATTATAGTAGTAGGATATTTTAAAAATTATTTTAGATTATGAGTAATATAGGATCTGTATTGCATTATATTATAAGTGTATTTATTATTATTGGTATGATTTACATGGCTTTATTATTTTTATTATTTATTACAAGTGTATTTAATATTATTATTTATTCTGGACAGGCAGCTTTGCTGATACGTTCAGATGAAATTTTGTAAAGCTAGTCATAAACGATATTATCAAGTGTTTAGATAAAAATCAAGTCTGTTTTTAAAATTATTGACAGAAATTGTACTAATCACTTCCAACGGTACTTTATTCAACATGTCCACCACTCTTTTTTGCAGAAAGAGTTTTGTGCTGTGACCTCGAAGATTTGTGTTGACGTTGAATATTATTTATCTGTAGAGGCCTATATCTGTAGTTATATATCTGTAGGTGTTGACGTTGAATGTATCTGTAGGTATATATATTCTTTAGCTCAGGTACATCTTAATAATTTGCGAGAATTATATATCTCAATCAGGTCCATACTTTGTCCTCTTTGTTTATGAGTAGTCAGTCCAAGTAATTCCAAGCGATCTTCATAATTCCTTTTCTTCAGGCCCACTGGCGTTTTGCTCGTTTTCGTTTTGGCGTTTTGGTAACCCCCTGTAGGCTGCCGATTTAAGGGAAGAGGGATTTAAGGAAACCTGTACACAATTTATTTTATAATTTATCTTTAGTTACAAAGCTTGGTATGGTTAGATATATGGACACATTATATTAAATTAATGACTTTGGTTTTGTATTTTTATTTTACATTCCATTATATTGTACCTACTGAGCTTAGTAGATGTCTGCTCCATAGCGTAGTTCAGGATGATATGTGCCATTGATATTTAATAAAATTATTAATCCATTATTAGCAAATGTTCATTCTTCCATTATTTCCAAAACGTCGTTAAATTTAAAAGTTGAATGTCATATTTAATTATGTAAAAATATGTATATATTCCTAATTTCTATAAGGTTGGCGTACATATCGCTATTAACATAAGGGTGGGGCCGTCCACATATTAAGTAATCATCGAGGAACTAGGGGGTGGGGAAGGGGGTTGGAGCTAATGATTACGCTTATTAAGTTGGGGGGGGGGGGGGGAGGGGTGCCCGACCTGATTACGTAATCAACGTTGGTCACCTCATAGCGATTTTTTGGGTCTAACCTGCACGGAAATACCGAAGTGCCGCTCCGAAGATACCCTTGGCGCGAAGTGCGTAGATACTCCACGCGCTCCTAGGCGATCCTCGTCGCCCGGGCTGTTCCTGGAAGCGCTGGCAAGCCGGTGGCCGCTCTGCAACTCTGGACTAGCGCTCCGCTGCACGCTCCAACTCGATCTTTGAAAGATTAATGTGGTTGTGTGGCGCATCGACTATGGCGGATTTACACATGGAATTTCTAAGTACATATGCCAAAGCGTTTTCCCTGCTCTCGGGACCGTAGGCTCAACGGGGGCCGACGAGGAGTGGGGGCAGTTTAAAGACAAATAAAAAAAGTGCACGAACGATCCGGAGCTCTGCCTCATTGTGGAAGTCGTCAAACGCTTTATAATTTACTGGGTTCACGATTCATCACAATTTCCGCAAATTCCGTTGATTACGTAGGTAATCGGGGTCGAAAGGGGGGGGGGGGGGACTGCTGATTACGTCTGTAGACATGGGGGAGTGGTGGAGTGGGTTGAAAATACCAAAAACATCATTACGTTATATTCTCAACAAATATATAACTTCACTAAACCATATAATGCCCGTAAAGCAGGTAACACAAAAGACAAAAAAGAATTTTAATGACTGGGCAACAAAGGGTATAAAGATATCAAAACAACGAATGCTAATCCTCCACGGAAACTTATTAAACAGTAATGATGTCAAATTAAAAAATTATGTTAAAAAATACAAGAAGATATACAAAAATGTGGTTTGGATGGCCAAACAAATGTATTTAGAGGGAGTTATTAAAACATCTACAAATAAAATTAAGGCTTCTTGGGATGTGATTAGATCAGAGACCTCGCAACAGATGTCGGTGGCCTCCAGCGTCTCTTTGAATGTAAATAATTACCATTACGACAATCCCAATACAGTTGCTGAATTGTTTAACAATTATTTTGAGGCTATCGGCGGTAGCACATCGTCTAATCACTCAACGGGTCCGACTTCAGCCATTAAAATTTTGGAAAAATTCCGACCCAGAACCGCTGAGTGTTGTCTCTTGACTTCGGTGACTAGGGAGGAGATTATTAAAGTAGCCCAATCACTTAAGCCCAAGTCGTCAACTGACATGTGGTATGTGTCCAGCCGGTTACTAAAGTCATCAATGCCTGCACTTGCAGATTATCTTTGCGCTCTCTTCAATTCATGTATAGCAGAAGGCTCTTTCCGGATAAATTAAAAATGGCTAAAATAATACCTGTGTTCAAAAAAGGGTGTCGTGAAAACATAGATAACTATAGACCGATATCCATATTACCGGCTTTCAGCAAAATTTTTGAAAAAATAATCTTAAACCGCCTCACAAAATTTTTCGACACTCATGACGTTATTAACAGTAAACAGTTTGGTTTTCGGGCAGGACTATCGACTGTTAATGCTGCATCGAAGCTACTCCATAAGTTATTAAATGGGTTGGACGATTCAAAAATAGTAATTGGTCTATTTTGTGACTTATCAAAAGCATTTGATTGCGTCAATCACAATATTCTCCTGAATAAATTAGAACACTATGGAATTAGAGGCAAAGGGCTAAATTTAATTCAATCATACCTACAAAATAGGTATCAAACGACAGAGGTAAATGGAACAAGAAGCAAACCGATTCTTGTATCAAAGGGTGTACCTCAAGGCTCCATATTAGGTCCATTTTTATTTTTAGTGTACACCAATGACTTGCCGGGATGTGTGTCATTCGAGAATGATGACATTACACTGTTTGCAGATGACACATCCCTTATCTTCTGTGACAAGGATAAGAAATCATTAGTAAGTAGAATTAGATATACAATTGAACAACTCTTAATTTGGTTTAATGCTAATGAATTACGTCTAAATATTACAAAATCAAAAATAATTCCCTTTCGCTTAAGACCGACCAATTTCGACTATTTAAATGAATTATATGACTATTTCAAAATTGACATCACAGAAGATATAAATTTTTTAGGTTTAAGAATTGACAGCAAATTAAAATGGAATACCCATATTGATGAATTAGCTAGTAAGTTATGTAGTTCTATATACTCAATAAAAAAAATCAGAAGTCTCTGTGGCTTCGCGGCAGCCAAATCAGTGTATTTTGCGTATTTCGGTTCATTAATGACTTATGGACTACTATTTTGGGGAAATGCCGCAAACAGTAAAAGAATCTTCATATTGCAAAAAAGAGCACTGCGCAGCATCTATCAGCTAACGCCCAGGACCTCATGCAGAGCATACTTCAGTAAGGCAAAGATAATGACCATGTATTCGGCGTTCATATACCAGTGCTTAATGTATGCCAGACAGCACCTAACAGAAACCGCAACTAGAGCGGACATTCACTCTTACCATACACGCGGTAATTCCCTTTTATGCGTACCCCGAACAAGACTGGCAAAAGTACAGAAGAGCTACTTATACCTTAGCATTAAATTCTACAATTTACTCCCTACCACTATCAAACAACTGGAGGACAAACAATTTAAAAAAAACATTAAGGAGATGCTGATAGGCCACCCTTTCTATAATCTGACCGAATTCGAGGGCCATGACTTTGCAAATATTGTACCAATGTGAATGATAATTATATATGTACTTCTAGTATTTAAATTTAAGATTTAGCTTTAGTTTGATTATTTAACAAATTACTTACTACTTTGGATGTTACTATGTACAGTTTTTAGTACGTATATATTTGATTTATTGACTATTTCAATTGTTAGGCTTCTGCTTTGATTATTCAACTTTTTAACTGACTATTTTAATTATTGTGTGTTTAGTAGGTAGCCATTGACTATTCTTTAATTTGTTTTGAAATACGATTCTACGACGAATAACTTTTAGTAGGTTCCAAAGTTTCTTAGATACTGTATATTTTTTAAAATTAATATATGTATGTAAAGTAAAGATTAAAGTAGTAATGACACTTACTACTTAAAACAGAAATATTTTGACACGTCCAAGAGCGGTTTTTAGCCACCAATTGGACACGACGTAAATTTGATTTTGAATTTTTTGATTTGATTTGAGGACGGCCCCGGTGTGTGTTAAGTGCAATTAAAAAACGGTTCGTTATTTAGAGTTTATACATGGAAAAACTCTTATTTGAAGAAATACGTTTTAATTTCCTGGCTCACCAACCGACCAGGAGGGAAAGTATTGTAAACGCGCTAAATATTTTTTTGAGTTGAAGACGGAAATGTCCTTTTTGAACCCCCCTGAGACGATTAGGATTATTTCCAGATTAAGGCCTGTCCGTGTGTCCGTATTCCTCCACGATAGCGCCCAAACGGTTAATCCGAGTGAACTGAACAGTTGTATATATTCATCATTTGGTCATAGCAAGAGTTGAAAAAATTGTAGTTGAAATAGTTCCACCAGGAATGTCATCGGTTATAAATATCTCCCTTAAAATAATATTCTTAGTGATTAAAAATTCGGTACACAAATGTCTAATTGGACCGAAATCACATTGTGAAATTTTGGTTGAAGTACCTTATATACTGAAGTGCCATACTAGAGTTGCCAACTACAACGGGCGAACCCGTCACCTCAATAAGTTTTAACTATAGTAGATCGTTCTGTCTTCCGTGAGGTGAGCGCAGAAGACTTTGGACAAAACAGTCCACTGTCTAGATACGCCACATGCCCGTAAGAAGCCAACGCCTTACCTCGAGATAACCAGGTTAACCACCCAGCGGGGCAACACTCGCGCCCTTACTTCCAGTTGCAACCAGATTACTCCGGTCTCCCGACTGGTTACAGGTTCGAGGTCGCTTTCGCGGTCCTCTCCCTTACGCAGTGGTGATACGTTGTCTACCGAATCTATCGCGGACCACGGCGTCCTTTATCCAGCTTTCACCCGGAATCGGGTAGCCGATTGGTCGTTTCAAGAGCACTTACCGTAAGGTAAACAACTACCCCCGCTCTATAGGAGACAGTCTAATTCCAGACTACCCCGGCTGTCGGTCAGAATGCACAATCGATTGACTCACGCCGCACGGTGCGCTAACCGTCTAGGAGCGCCCGAAGGTTGACTCCAACAGGGCCCACTAGCTCCCTGTTGATGAGGTACACAAAATAGGGTGGGGGGGGGGGAGGGGACCAATACTTATGCAACGGTTTCCTACTTTTACATTGAAGCATATACATGAGAGATAGGTACATGCATGCCAAGTTACATGCTTTCTGCCGGTTAAGAACCATTACTTCTGTTTTTTTGAGCTAAGGAGCCGTACCATTACACCTTTTTATGTATTATTATTATTATTAAGAAAATATTCGTGTATTTATTTATATATAATTTACATAAATGCAATACATGCCAATTTTGAATCATTAAACTTCGCATGGCAACACTTACATACCTAATTTTTTTAAATATTGACATTGCAACATTGACAACAAATGTCAAACCAAAGCGACGTTTATTTTGTGTTAACTGTTACTTGTTTTACAGTGTTACTTATCAAACTGATTCCTCCGAGTTTTCGATTGTTATTGATATCGCAATGGAGAAGCAGGATAATAATGAAAGTAATGCAGATTTTAAAATAGAGGTTTTTAAAGAAGAGCTGTCGGACACGGGCGACGAACTCAGACAAAACATTCTATTGCTCGAAGAGGGTGAAACACGTATTATCAAACCAGAACGAAGCCATGCTGTGGAATCAGACGTCGAGGAAGAGGCAGAAGATGCCGTTTTGGTAGAGGTCAAAGTATTGGTGAAGAGATTAGTTGATTTCTTTTGCGTCGTTTGTGGCTGTAATATCGATACGAGTAAGCCGATGGGTTATTGGAAATGTCTGAAAGATATGGTGGAGTTGCTGTGCAATGTTTGCAGAAAGAAATTTGTGTGCGCGGAGTGTTACCGTGGATTTGCTCGTAAGAACCATTTAAAACGACACATCGAAGGGGTGCATCTCAAGATAAATAAATATAAATGCGGTAAATGTGACAAAGCTTTCAGTCGAAGTGATAATTTGAGCCAACATATAAAATCAGTCCACCGCCAATTGAATTATTCGTGTCAGGAATGTGAGAAAGCTTATTCTCAACGCGGTCACTTAACTAGACATATTAACATCGTACACCGAAAATCAATTAATTTCAAATGTTGGATATGTGAGAAACCATTTCCACGTAAAGCAGCAGTTCAAAAACACCTCAACATGGTCCATCGCAAAATGAAAGAATTTAAATGTAAGCAATGCGAAAGCGCTTTCTTTGATCAAAATGCCTTTAAAGTACATACGAATTCAGTCCACCTGAAGTTGAAGCCATTCGCCTGCAAGATATGCAAACAGAGCTTTTCAAGGCGTAGTTGTTTAAATCAACACGTGAACTCTGTTCATCTTAAAGTGAAGAATTATATTTGTGCTGAATGTAACCACGCATTTTCAGAAAAGGGCAATTTAGTTCATCACATTAACATAGTTCATATGAAACTAAAACCATTTATTTGTACGAAATGTAAGCATGCATTTGGCCGAAGGCGTGACTATAAAAACCACGTGAGTTCTGGGAGATGTTTATTGAAAAATACTCAACAGCAGCGTCATATTATCCTCGATCAGCCTCGGTAGTAATGTGTAATGTATCGTAGGCTACCTGCCTGAGCGCGTCATTGCGTGGTTATGTTTTTTGCTTTCGAGTGTCTGTGAACTTTCGAGTGAACGCTGTTCATCTTAGAGAGAAGAAGTTTATGTGTATTAACGCTTGCTTTGGATAAGGATATTAGTTTGAAAAAGGAAATTTAAACAATTTATTTGTACGAAATGGAAGCATGCGCCTTCATGAGTGGGGACTTTGAAGGACACAGCAGCGTCGGTTAACCTTAACCCTAATTTATATATTAAGCTATTAGAATTTTAATACCGATGCGTATAATATTGAATTAGTTAAAGGCTTTTAACGTTAAAAAAGCATAGGTTAATAATGTAGTTAATTGCGTTTGTAAAATTTATTAAGTGTATATTATTAGTTTATATTTTGTTATCTTTGTAATCGAGTACTAAATGCATTGCGCTCTGCGGTCGCTTCACACGTGTCGCTTGCTCCAGTATTTTAATAGTCGCTTGTTCCAGATGTTTGCTTGCAACCACTCTGTTAACTGTAGTGCCAGACCGCAAGTATCAGTAAGGATATGACCGGCTCAGGATGGTAACCATGAGCGTTTTATAACTGACCTTTCGTGCCGGATATTATCTAGCTGCATCCCATGATTTCGCACACTGTGATGAACTTACCCATACACGTTACATTTTACGTCGTCTCATTTTAATGTATTATTTAAATTTTAATATTAACATGACGTAATGGTGGATTTTTTGTTTTCTTCATATTTGTTTTTTAACGCTATTTTTCTTCCAATTTTATTTTAACTTTTTACACAATCATTTAATTTTTCGGTATTATTCTGTATAAATTTGAACTCTCGCTAGATTATGAGTAATATTAGATTCCTAAATTTGTCATTTGTTTTGGCGCGATATTATAATTAGTACGTAGGTTTTAATAAACATCATTAGGATATTAGAATTATACATAATATAATAATTTTAAGTTTTTATTTGGGTTTTTTTCATTACAAATTAATTTTGAACTTTGAACTTTATGTCACGATTCGTGTAACATTTGTAGTTGAAAGATTACCTTTTAATATGATTATGCGATATGATTTTTAGAGTAGTAAGAATAAAAAAATATATATAACATATATATATATATATATATATATATATATATATATATATATATATATATATATATATATATATATATATATATATATAACATAAATATATATAAATATATATAACAAAATCTAAAATATTGAAAGCTAAGAATATTAGGAAAATGTTCTTGTTTAACATATATTTTTTTCGAATCGTAAGCACTACTCGTTTAGACGTAATTATCAGTTTAAAATCATTAATTTTCGTTAAGAAAATTCTTCATTCGGTCGCCGCGCTGGCCTAGCCCGCGATAAAAGCTATGCAATAGCTTAAAAATTGTAATTAATAGTGATCCTTAACATCCAAAGTACCTATACATTGCCGAATGATTTTATGTAATACATTTATATTATACAAGTTATATATTAAACAACCTCAAACAAATGTTACATGCGGTTTAGAGAACGGTCCAAATTGCCCTTAAACGCTTACAGAACTCAGATTCGTAAATGTCGACAGCATACTGAAACGTCATGGCGATGTATCAGTGCTCATATGAGCACGCTGATCACGCTTATGTTATCTTTTAAAAATGTGCCTGGATTCAAGTCCTTATGACCCAAGCGTGTTTACGGAACTGTGTTGGCATCTCGTACAATATTAGGAATAAAGAATAATAAAAAATCTGCATAATGATTACACTCTGGCCAGAAAGAGGAGACCCTACGATTTGAAAAAGGGACATGTCTGAGTACCGTCTCCAAAGAGGCGTATTGTACTCAAACTAGTGTTTCTGCTCCTTTACTTATTCTATCATGCAACATCGATACGAGGATTTACTGATTCTATCAATATCCTTTACTTATTCTATCAAGCAACACAGCCACAAAATTTTGAATATGCATTCAGTTACGACAGTCCGTTCTAAGTTTCACTAAGACAGGACTGCGGCACCCAGGGTTAGCTTCCAATGAGGGAACTCCTCAACGGTCAACAGCACAGACACGAAATTTTGTATACGCATTGAATTATGATAGCCTGTTCTAAGTTTAAACATGACATGGCTGCTGCACTTATTAATAATTTTGGGGTTAGTTTTTTTTGCTACAATTTTGTCCGTTATATTATTTAAGTTGGTATGGGAGCTAATGCGCCCAGTTGCAGTAAGGCCACTAGGACCCATGTGTAAGGTCGGCCAAACTCACGATCAACACCCATCCGGCAGCCTCCACGCAGAGGTGCGACCCCGGGTAGGACTCCGGCCTGCGGGCCAGTTTCTCCTAGGAAGCGACCTTCGGTCGCTCCTGGACGGTTTGCACACCGTGCGGCGTCAGCCAATCGATTGTGCATTGCCACTGATAACCAGGGGAGTCTGGATAGGTAGGGTTTCCTATAGAGCGGGGGTAGTTGTAAACCTTGCGGAAACTTAATCTAACTTAACTTTCGAGGGTAGTTGTTAACCAGAGCAGTGCGTTAAAGCGTAATGTAAAATGAACGATCGTAACTTTTCCCGCCCAAAAAGTACTTGCCGAAAATAAAAACACCTGAATTAAATTGAAATCATTTCGTTCTACCTTTGATTATGCCGCTCTATTTTCGATTGCTAGTTTTGTGCTGGAAAAGTGGATAACCGTTCATTTTATACACCGCTCTAACATATTGTTCTATCTTGCTGGCATGAACTAATTCCAATTTTAGTTCACGCAGAAACGCAATCGGGCCCAATATCAGTGATAGTACACCAACGTGAACCACACTATGGGGCAGAGAGCGCATACTAAATTTCGCGTGGGTATATGCCGTTAAGATAAGTAGATACAATACATATATTGCAAAATGAAATAAAAATACAAAAGCCAAGTGAGTAATTTACCTTTAATATACATATCTCACAATACCAAGTTCAGGACTACGTTAAATTACATTAAAAGTTGTGCACATTTTTCCTTCAAACTGTCTTTTGGATATGTGCACTTTGGCAAAGATCGTTGCAATAAAAATGTGCGTATTGTGACATGGGCTATAGATACCAATTGGATGACCTAAGTACAACGAAATCAATAATTGCTTCCAATACAAAGCAAAGTAGAATTCATTATTGCCCGGCTATATACCTGCATATTTTCCGTATGGCCGATGTTGCTAGCCAGTATTGCTGGACAATTGCTTTGCAAGGGACAATACTGCAATATTGCTCGGCCAGCTTTATTGCTGTTTTGCTTTGCGCGATTTCTGATGCGAAGCACGACGCACGACAACTTCATTTTGTATTTATATCATCTAATGATTATTATTTTTGATGTATAAAATATTATTGTCTATTCTGATGAGCAATAGCGTGAAATAATTTATATTATTTATTAGTATATTAAATGTTTATATACATCATCTATACTAATATTATAAAGAGATAAAGTTTGTGACGTTGTAGGAAATAATCTCTGGATCTACTGAACCGATTTTAAAATTTTTATTTATATTTACTAATAGAAAGCTACGCTATTTGTGAGTATTATAGGCTAATATATATTATAAATAGGATAGAAAACGAATTTACCGCGTGAAATTTGTAGGACCCGACGTTTCGGTGACGTTGCAGCCGCCGTTGTCTAGGGTAAACTGAAGAGCTGTCAGTCCGTTGTTTTGCGGGTAGGCCGCAAACCGCTGCCGCCACTGCGTAGGTTATAACGGTGGTGGGGGGCCGGGCTCGGAGCGCGGGAATTTTTAAAATCCGTCTTGCACACAACACTCACTGTATCCTGTTTTACGTCTTTGCGTTCGGCGTTCGGCGGAGGGAACATTTTAAGAAGAGGGTTCCACGTAGAAGAGAGTTTGTAGCCGTCATCTCTATTGAAGTTCGGAGTTCTTCTTATTTCAATGGCTTCCCGGATCAGAGATGCGGGCTAGAGATGACGGCTACAAACTCTCTTCTACGTGGAAACCTCTTCTTAAAATGTTCCCGCCGCCGAACGCCGAACGCAAAGACGTAAAACAGGATACAGTGAGTGTTGTGTGCAAGACGGATTTTAAAAATTCCCGCGCTCCGAGCCCGGCCCCCCACCACCGTTATAACCTACGCAGTGGCGGCAGCGGTTTGCGGCCTACCCGCAAAACAACGGACTGACAGCTCTTCAGTTTACCCTAGACAACGGCGGCTGCAACGTCACCGAAACGTCGGGTCCTACAAATTTCACGCGGTAAATTCGTTTTCTATCCTATTTATAATGTCAAACAACCGCGATAGTCTTCGATTTCATAATATATATTAATCCGAAAAATGAAAAGACTTTTTCGTGGTAGTCGGATTTGCAAAGTAAGTCGGATAATAAGCTGTCGAACGAAAACGTTTCTAACTAACATATGATTAAGTTCTAGAGAAAAGTTGTAGAGCTTGATAATGCATACAAAAAAGTCATTGCAGCATATGTCTAACTTTTATATTTAAGTCATAAAAAATTGTATTTTATATTAAAAAAATAATTTAAATCGTTAGGTCATGTTTATTGGTCATATTATCAACAATTATGAATTATGAATTATAAATTGAAATGAATTGAAAATAAGTAAATTTATCATCTAAAGTATTTAAAACAAAAGACTTTTCCCTTTTATTGCATATCATTTCCCTTTTACTACTCACAAATAAGACACTCACAAGAAGACACTCACAAATAACGGTACTATAGTCAAATTGGCATGCAAATACATACATATGTACATACATACATACTAACGCGACGAAAAATGAAACGTGTATGGGAAAGCTGATCACAGTAAATGAATTCAGGAGATGAGCCAGATAATATCCGAAAGGAAAGATCACTTAAAAGACGCTCATAGTTACTGTGCTGGGCCGGTTTAGATAGCAAAGGGGTTCGTTCAGCTTGGGCCATAGATTCAAAGAGAATTACCGCTCACGCTGTAATACAACAGATAGAGGCCGCGTAATTGACTTAGGACCCGTAAACAGTAGGGAGGACAGAGGTTACCTGCAGGTTGACTCCAGTCGGAGATATCCTACCAAAACTGGTAGTTAGGGGGAGAGGCTGCCTGCTGGGTATCTTTTTCGGTACCTCGTCGTAAGGCATTGGCCTCTAACAGGCTTGTTGACCAAACTAGGCAGTAGATTGTCTTATCTCTACGTTCATACCACGGCTGAAAGAATTATCACATATCGTTTTTTTTTCCTTTTCCCACTAGGCTGATGCCTTTTCGTGGAACCCGCCTTGTTGCATTTCGGCAACATCTTCTAGGTGGGCATTTATAGCATCACGCAGTCAAATACTCAGGCGGTCACCCATCCTAGTATTGACTGCGGCCAACGCTGCTTAACTTCGGTAACAACGAGGAGAACCGGTGTCAACGCCTGGGGTGACGGGTTCGCCCCTTGTAGTCGACACCACCCTACTTTCCTGGGCCGGTCATATCCTTACTGCTACTTGCGGTCTGGCAGTAGTTATAGCAAATGTGGCAAACGTCAAAAGCGATGATGCGAGCCAGAGCGAGCGATGCAATGGTCTTACTACCTACTTTCAACGGTACATGTAATAGCTTATTTAAATAAAATTATAGTTTAAAAACTAAAAAAAACAGCCTTTAATAGCAATGTGAATTAAGATGTAAAAAACAATTTTGAAATATAAAAATATTGTTTAACAGCGATAGAAAGTACAGTAACTCTTCTTCTTCTTCTCAAAGTGCCTCTCCATTACTGGAGGTTGGCCGTTAGCTCTGAATATTTTTGTCGGTCTTGCGCCATCCGGAAGAGCTGTTCTGTACTGGTGATCCCGGTCCACTCTCTGACATTGCACAACCGCGACTTTATCCTCCTCCACGGCGTCGTTTACCTCAATTTTGCCCATCAATATCAGTTGGAGCAGCTGATATCTGTCATGCCGCAGCACGAGCCCCAGATATTCAATATAGTTAAGTGACGTTGTAGTCGATAAATAAATATAGTTAAATGGTCTTGAATAAGTTTAAAGTGAGAATACAGTAATTGACAATCAAAAAATATTAATTTTAAAAAGCAAGAGGTGTTTTCTACTTTATTTTTGTAATAACTCATTGGTAGCTATTAACAAATAGCTAACAATAAAATATTTAAAACAATTGATATCAAGCAGCCCATGCTTTTCAAAAATATGTTTTTTTTGTCAGTTACTTTATTTCCCTTTTACAGTAATTTAAAATCAATTTACCTATATTGAGTTAGAGCACTTTCTATCGCTGTAGAACAATATCTTAATATTTCAAAATATTTACTGTTTAGTTTACATTGCTATTAAGTTGTTATTACTTTTCGGTCACACTTGCTACTATGTTTGAAATTTATAATTTTTATAAAAAATGATTTTTTAATTTCGATTATTTTTTTTTTGCCAAGCGTTTGTAGCAGGGGTTTGCATAAAGCGTTTGGATGCAGCAGAATCTGGCGTTTGGTTTGGCGTGTGTAGGCTTACAAGCGCTTGCCGCCGATCCGACCGAGTCGGTTTTTGCTCGCAAATCAAAGGAAGCTCGTGAAAAACTCTTGCCAGCCATCCACACGCTTGTTTGCTTGCCAAGCGTTTGTGGCAAGCGTGTGGATACAGCACAGCAGTTACCGTTTGTGGTAAATAAATGGTTTGTATCAGCCCAAAAACAAGATTAAAAGTTTCTGGAAACATTCTGAAAAATTAACTATCAATTTTTATCTATAAAGCAAATTTTGCAATTATAACTAGACTGCCTCGTGTAATTTCTGAATCCGCCAGATCTAGTTTTATAAAAAAAAAATACATTTCTATTCCATACCCTTATCTCACTTGAGTTCTATGTTCCCAAAAACCATTTAGTTTTAAACTAGGGCAGATTCAAAGATAATATTTAAAAAAAACAACATTAAATTTGAAGCTTCATTACCTCCATAACAAATGGTGTTCAAGCGCTGCTATAAATGTACCGACCAATTAGAGCAATGCAATCATTTAAAAAACTCTCATAGCGTATAATGGCATCCTTGGAGGTGTCAACTACAACGGGCGGACCCATCACCTCAGGAAGTTTTAAAGATATTTAATTGTTCTGTCTGTCGATTAATGGCGTACAATTCATCTCCTCTGTTTTTAGTGACATCACAGCCTAAGGTTAGCAAAACACAGTCAGATCTTAGATTCCCAAAAAAAAAAACCGCCAGATCCAAATTTCAATATCAAAGCCAGCAATATCATATTTTCCGTCCCGATAATTTGCTTATTTCACTGCTTAACCCTTAGAAAGCCAGCCATGGGAATGAATTTTACGACGGCATGTTTTCAACCCTCGAAAATGTGTTTATAGAGGGTGCTAGCACAGGCATGCTAATATAAAGGGTGAGTTTTTATTAACCGGCATACTTCAAGGGGCTGCATCAGTACGAGCAGGTAAGCAACTTTTGATTAAAAAAATGGAAAAAAAAAATATTTTTTTAAATTATTTAAAACTTTGAAGAACTTGACTGTTACATATAAGTATGACAAGCGTTTAAGCGCGCTGGGCCATCTAGTTGTAGGTAAAGTAATGCTAATAAACAATATAAACGATATTCTACCTACCGCTATTGGATACCAATGTGGGTAGTTTTATTTTTTCTCACTTCTAATTTCTTATATACCTAAAACTTTTTATTAACATTTAATTTAATTGTTTGTGTATATTTTTAAAATTTTGCTAGATTATAAATCCTATCATATTGCTAAATTTTAAAGTTTTTTTGGTGCCGTATTATAATTAGTACATAGGTAGCCGGATATATGTGTCATATAAAAACAAAGACGGCAACCTCCATAAAACCGTTATTTGCAGAAAACGAAAAAACCTTTTAGAATTAACAGAAACAGTAGCAGATAAAAGTTATATCTTAATTAAACCATTCCTAAGTTAAAATTATGATAAAATGCAAAAAGTTAAACAAATGGTTGTGAATTAATAATTAATAGTTAATAATACAATAGCAATAAGTTGTTGGAGATTTCCGCCTTTGAAAGGAACATAAGGAGATTGCCGTTTTTGTTGACTCATAGTGGACATTGCTGGATTTGTTGCGGAATCGAGTGTGTCCACCATACTAACTGCTGTGTTCTGATTGACTAATTCGGAGGTTGCCATGTTCGAAACAAACAACATTGGAGACATACGTTTTTGATGCGAACGTTGTTAGAAACACAGCAAAAAGTATTGGATTTAGCCGCCATTGTCGGGTCCAATATTAATCGGAGGATTAGTGTTCTAAAGATAAATAATTTTGCATCATTAGTTCAATTTACACATTTTGTGGAGATTGCCATCTTTATTTTTATATGACACATATCATTGATAATAGAGTTATAAATAATACACTACTTTTAAATTCTATACCCTTGCGGGTTTTTTTTAAATTGAAATAAACTTTCAACTTTATGTAACGATTCAAGTAACATTTGTAATTATACATTTTAGTAAGATTATGCGATATGAGGTTTGGGGTGGTTATAGAAAAAAAATTAATATTTCAACAATTTCATTATACATATTTTTTTACTGAATATATTATTATCCCTATGATGTCCTGCATTTGTAATGTAGTTCATCAGAGCAGGACCTGAGTTTGGCAGCGGCTTGTTCAGGAGTGAGGTCTCTCTGCGATTGACTCAGCATCTCGTAGCCGACCATGAACTTTTTGACCGCAGTAACGGGGGATAGTATATTGCATGGAGGAGCCAATGAGGCTCCGATGAAGCGCCTTCTCTATAGGCTGGTCCTGTTGGTGCACCTGCAATCGAAGCACGAATGAACGGATGAGTAAATATAATAGAATAGAATAACTTTATTGTGCTTATTGAATATTACACTGGTTTTGTAAAAAAGACAATTTATGCACAAATGGCGGACTTATCGCGATTGCGATACAGTCAATCATTTGATAAAATAATTACTAATTATCACCTTAAAATACATAAAGAAGTAGTAAAGTTAAATTTAAAATAAACTTATACAAATATATCGTCGGTGCGCCTGCCAAAACCTCTACGTGTTTTTAAGCAAGTCTTCAGGAGAGACTAAAAACTGGTTTATTTAGTGGTTAATTGAGTAATCAATAATTTGAAAATGCAGTGTGATGGCAAAAAATATAATTTATACACTGGGATACAAGGAAAATGATAGAATAATGTTGTTGATCCACATTATATATTTTTAGCCATTTTGGTGCACATATCAGAATTGTTTTTCCCTTATTATTTCAGAATTATTCCTTATAAGTGAAAATGTACACATGTCAGATTTGTCAAGTAAATCACTGGATACTTTCAATTCTACAATTGCACAACAATACGAAGAAGCAATAAAATAAATATTTACCACTTCTGTAAAGTATTACCAAAATTCATTAATTCAATCATAGATAGTAAACTTGCAGCATAAATAGAATGATCTGCTCAGTATCTACCTACCTATTAAGTAAATAAAATTATCAAGTAAATAGAATTAAATAGCTAATAAAAAACTTTATTCAGTACAAATATTATGGTAAGAAAGACACACAGAATACAAATTTAAAAACTAAACATGTAGGTAAGATAATTTAACTGTCTTTGAGCTTTCACTTGGCCACTATTCAATAATAGTTCATCCATCAATACAATTAAAAGGCTTAGAAGTCTCAAATCTAACTTCCCACTAAAAACGGCTGATGTAATCAGCCGTTTTTAGTGGGAAGTTTTAAAATTAAATGAATTAAGTACACGACATCTTTATCTATCAAAAAATAGATATAATGATCTAGTTACTATCAACACCATTTTTTAAATACTTAAAACTCACATAATGTACCTAACAATATTTGTAATCAATCAAGCTTTTGAAGATTTTACGTTCTTAAATTCTACTTTTTTCTTAAATTCTACATTTTTAAGTACCTATAAATCAGTCATCAGATTTAAAAAAACTCTTTAGCCTTTTGCTATATTTCAATACACACATCTGAGTTATTTTAACTATGTGTAAGGTTGTCGTAAAAGTAGTGGTGATCCCGGTGCATGTAGTTTTTTAATGACTGTAAGCTGTCGTATTTTGTCTTGTCAATTTTTCTTGGTTTGCTGTAAAGAGCAATGAGGTTTGAGTGTGTTCGCAGTCTTCTTTGTGGTAAGATTTTCCAATCATCTGGGTGACGCAATTTGTAAAAAAGTCACCGTTTTTGTACAGCAATCCTCTGATATCTGTAACTACAGGATATCCAGCTTTTTTCCCAGGTCGTATTGAGTCAAGCTGACATGTACGTTCATAGTTTTTGAAAAACTTGTATTCCAGGTGGTGAACTACATAGGGTTTTGTCGGTCGGGCTTGTGCCATGAGATTGATGTAGTCATCGGTAGAGTAAATTGATGGCTTAAATAGGTGTAAAAACGTCGAGTGAACACTATCCACCTGCATCATAGTGTGCCCTTTCTCTAGAATAATCTGCTCTATCTCTATATTTTTATCCAAGGAAAGGTTCAGTAAGGCTGACGACAACACTTTATTTCTGTTTTGGTAGCAGCATCCGTTCGATACTAATATATATATTTTTTGTAACCTTGGCCTAGTTTTAGGTTTAAAAAATCTATGAGGCACGCGGTGAACTCGTTCGCGGTCACTCCTCCATCACCTTCGTGCCACACATATAAGTGGACATCTTTATCGTTGGTACAATACAAGGTGTAGTTATGAATTTGCAGTTTTTGGTTGTAGTACTGTACAGACACCTGAAGTTTTAGTGAAAGTAGGATACTTTGCACATCCATGGTTACCACCAAAACTTCAGGTGAACATAATGTCTGTGCATTCGTCTCGGCTTGGTACGCTTCTTCTTTCTTAGTTTTGTGTACTTCATGTTCTTCCAGAGTTAAATATCCTTCTTTGAATGCAGTACAAATATCACATTGATCCTTTCTTGGTTTAAATATACAGATGTTTTCAGCTTTCAAAACTAATGAAAATAGTTTGCGTTTTGCTGTTTCCTTCTCATTTTCACGTCTCTAAGCCCCAATAATATCGGAAAGTCGCTTCTCTTTGCTCTTCAGTTAAAGCTCCACATAAAAAAGTCCTAGATGACTTTGCTTCGGTTGCTCTATGAGTACAGGTTTGTGTTTTTATGTCTTTCTTGTCTTTCGCCTTGAAACTGAGTGTTTTTTTTTAATTTTCTGTATTAATTTCTACTTTTCTTCCCATGTATGGCTTTCCTTTACTCTCTGATCCTTATTAAAGTCCCTGTTTCTCCTGTTGAGATGTATTTCATTAATATCGAAATCGTCGTGATCGTTGTCTTTTCCTTCGGCGATTTCCATCAACTGTCCAGTTTGCTCGTCTAAAATGAAGTGTCCAGTCCTAAGGTCGTCTGTATTTCTGCTTACGAATTCTCCAGTAACTTCGTCTAAGTACAATTTCATATTATGGTCACCTATTGCCATTTCCATGTGCTCTGACTCTGCAATCACCATCGGCAATGGTTGAGAGTTGAGTTCGTGATCATGATGTACTGGCATGGCAGCAGCGTATGGGACGGATGTTGGTTTACTCTTATCCTGGTATTAAACTAAGTAATTAAACTAAAGAAAACAGAAAGGTTATTGTACAAAATTTACTCATCCGTACTTCGTTTCATATAATAAAAAAGGTTTTCAAAATACTTTTAGATACACAAAACACAAACAGCGCCCGAAAAGTATGTCACCATGATTTAATCAAACCAAACCAATTCCGATATGTGCAAACAGATGACTAAAAAGCTTTTGGGAGGACACATAGCCGATTTTGCATTGCCACAAATAAGAATTAGGCCCACATATCGAATTTGTCAAATCGATTTCTAGAAGGAAATTACACATAATTGTTTTTTTAGTCGATGAGCGACTCGATTTTAAGGCCATCTAGCAAAAAAAAAAACACGAAAAAATGCACATAGAGGTTTTGGCAGGCGCACCGACGATATGTCAGTAACTTGTGCTAAGGTTGCCCAGGGAAGGATAAAGGAGAGGTCAAGGTGAGGTATTTGGTTAGTGGCTGTTTAAATATAAATGTTTCTTCAACAACTTTTTGAAAGTATGCAAAGAAGGTGCATGCCTGATAGAGTGAGGGAGCTGATTCAATAAACGAGCAGAATGGACTGTAAAAGGGTGCGTGTAAACAGAAGAATGATGTATCGGAATGGCGAGTGTGTTATCCCGGCTCGATCGAAGTGGAAGACCGTGGCCTCCCAAAGGGTGGAAATTCTCCTTGAGATAGGAGGGTGAAGTGGGGTCATTGAGTATGTTGTAGAGAGGTCGGTAGAGAAATACCCACACAGACAGAATTCAGTCTGGAATTTGTCCTAATCATCTCTCTGGAGGGGGATGGGCTATATTTATATATCCATCTTTATCACAATTCTTTTTTTAGCGCGTTTACAATACTTTATTTTCTTGTCCGTTGGTGAGCCGGTAAAGCAAAACAAGTTCACTCTAGATATGATGATATAAGATGATAGATATGATGATATGATATGATAGATATGATGATATACACGCATCAGCCTTATGCTGCTAGTGTATAATATAATAATATTAATGACTAGTCATCGGATTATATGCACTATCAGTGCCAAAATATGCATGCTTACATGCACTAAAAAAGGGCGAAATATACACAAAATATGCACAATCAAGATGCTATTTATAATTAAAATTAATGTATGTTTTCACAAAATATACATATTATTATTTATATTTTGTAATTCTTTAAATATTTTTCATTAAACACAATTAAATATTTTTCAAGATTTTCTAGAGCAAACTTGTGACGTTTGTCTTTTAATATTCATTTGTAGGCAAAAATGACCTCTACATCAACTGACGTTACTGGACAGAACTTGAAGTTTGGCACTATTTTTGCAGAAACCTCTTCAGGCAGGGTTTGGCCGTGCCCGTTGATATATGCGTTAACTTTCTTTATTCCTTCAAGACCCGCATTTTTATATAGAACAGCATTTAATTTGCTGCGGACCTTTTCTGATAGTGAACTCGGAAGGGCGTTACTCTGATCAATCATTTTTCCATTATTTCTAAGGACTTGCACAGAGGAAGGTTATTAGTTTCTAATCTCTCAACGATTATTGCTAAAATGTGTTGCGATAAGAGCAATATATTGCTTGATTGAAGGATCCTCAAATGCCTGCTGGCTTGAATTAATTGCAATGTCCTCTGAACTTTCAAATTTAACAACTACAAATTCTTTTACCGCCTCGAAGTTCCCAGCATAAAACAATACAGCTTTAACCAAGTTCCCCACCGCGTTAATACTAGCTCTGGGGGCAGTGCTGGTTTTGGCAGTCGCTTTTTATATGCTTGTACTCGCGTTGGTGCTTTCAAAAACACTTTTTATGTAGAAGAAATCAATTTTTGACATTCTTGAACTCTTTCCTGATCTCGTCCGCAAGTCGATGTAATCCGCGGGCTAGACAGGTGACAGGAAGCAAGCTTGGGTAAAACACTTTTAGAGCTTGATCAGCTTTCACCATATATAAGGCGCACCGTCAGAAATTGCTTGTCATTATTTAACTACTGAAATAAGCACTATCGATGAGAAAGTACTAAAATATACAATAATGTTATAAAAATAGCATGTTATGCATTTGCAAATAATCCGATGTATATTATTAATAACTATGCGTTTAATATCCCTTTTAGGCCCTAAAGTTTTTTTTGTTATGTTTTATTTGCACAGCGGAGGAAGAGGTGCTTAACCCGTTGAGTATGATACGACCAAATCTGGTTGTGAAACAATTATCCGTTGAGTATGATACGACCAGATCTGGTTCCGCGTTTTTTTCACTTCTTTGACGTTCTCATTTATTCATAATTATCTAATTGTTTTACAAAATGATATTTCAATATTCTATATTCGAAATTTCAATGCAATCATTGTGCAGTTGTTCTTTTTATGATTGGTGTAGAAGTTTCGTAGTTATAGTACTTTAAGGTCGATGTCGCCGAAAATCCTGCAAAAGAGACAGATGCATCCATGAAAATACCCATTTACCTACTCCAAGGGTTAAAAGGTAACGGCGCTAAAATTGTTTCATTGCATCGCGCAATTTATGCATGATCGCTTTGCGCGGGTCTCGCCTCATGAAGTTGACTCGATGATGAACGAATGTGCACTATCGGGCCTTAAAGGGATATGGTATGAAAGAAAAGAAAACTCACCGTGCCATCCCATGCTGTATGGGAACGTGCACTCAAAGAGATTGTCATAGACTGTCGTTAGTCTCTTGATAATTTGAGCGAGGGACGTCCTTTGCTCCTCGTTCAAGTCCGTAAGCCTGCTGGGGTGATGTCCGATGGGTAGGACCATAGTCTCGAAAGGCCACACCGCCCAGTACGGCACCAACGCTACCCATTGCTCGTTCTTCACGACCATTCTTTCCGGTAATCAATTTAACCTTTAAGTTTGGATCTACAGTTGAACCTCTCATATTAAGCACCTCTCATAACGAGTAATTTACAGTAATCCCTCATATGAGGGATTACTGTATTACTCATATTACATTACGGTGTAACGAAACTCCAAATTGGCGTGACATGTTATGCTTCAGAAACATGTTTCACGCCTTGCAACATGCTTTGCGTGCATTTCTCGTGTTTTTTTTCATTGGTCTTACTCAGGTTTTGAGTTGTTTCCGAAGCATTGTTCCGGGTCTGCGAGCATTACTCCAAAATTCGCATAAACGCTAGGACGTTTGAGCTGTCAGTTGCCTTACTGTCAGATTAGAAATAGCCGTATTGCACGGCCCAATAGAAAATGACCCTCCTGGTGTCCTTGCCGTAACAAAATCACACGTTATAACCTTGACTTAAAACTCAAGTAAAGAGTAAGATAAAACTACATAAAAAAAGTCAATAATATTTAATATATGTTAATATAAAAATTAATACAAAATACCTAGTCGAAAATAAAAAGAAAGTACAATTCATTGTCAAAACAATTATATAACAATAAAATGAATTGGTAATTAGTTCAATGTTAAAATATATACAATATACATAGGTACTATTTAAAAATATATTAATAATGTTTTATTAAACTATAGTTTTATTAACCTAAGTTTTATTAAACTATAATTTTTACTATAATTTATTATATTTAATTTTTATAAACTATTTTACTATATAAAAGTTTTATAAAAGTATTATAAAACTATTATAAAAGTTTTATAAAAGTATTATAAAAGTATTATAAAGTATTATAAACTATTATAAAACTATTATAAAACTTTTATAAAAGTATTATAAAACTATTATAAACTATTATAAAACTATTAAAAACTATTATAAAAGTTTTATTAAACTATAATTTTTACTATAATATTAAACTATAATTTAAACTATAATAATAGTCTGTCATGACTCGAGAACTATTCCTTTATTTTATTTTTGAATATCCTAAATTAAGAAAGTTATCTTACTAGCTTAATTAGTTAATTATGATAGTAAGTAAGAATATTAATTAGTTAATCAGCTAGTAATTAAAAAAAAATTTTAATTACTGTGTAAAAAAATACTTTTAGCAGAAGTTCCCACTGAACATAGTCAACTAGCATATTCCTTCTTTCAGTACTTCTATTCAAAAATACTTTTATTGAACTTTTGGATATTAAATAGTTAATCAGGTAGTAGGTAAGAAAGTTTTAAATTAATGAGTAAAAACGTACTTTTAGCAGAAGTTCCCTTTAAACATAGTCAACCAGCATATTCTTTCCATATTTAGTGTAATACTCCTCGAGATTCCTGAAAAAAATATATAAATTATTATTTAAAACGTTTATTGTTGAGTATAATCATATTATATGGTGCTCATTGGTGCCAGTAGTTGTTTTTTTCACATTTCATATCGTATAACTCAACTATGATTACACTACGGAGAAAAAGTGTGATTAATTGGCTTCAAAGGGGGAGTGAATGGGTGGTAAGGTGTACTCTTACATGTGGCAAGACAGCTGTCCTAAACCAACCACAACCGGTTGTTAGTCCGGAATCCACTGCTCGCCCCCCAGAATTGTAATAATAGTATTATGATGGGCCCGACTCCGGTCGGTGAATTCCATCGCAGCTCCGTTTGTATTTTATTCACCCAGACTTTCCCGATAAGTTACCAAGTACTGCTTTTATCTAAATATTATTTCATAAATAAAATTGGTGAGCAGATGCTTGTCTCTCTCTCGGCCGGCAGATGAACCCGCTTGGATTCCGTTACACAACCGCCTCGTGCGGCTCGGTCGGTTCCTCGGCTAGCCTTGGGTTATTATTTGATTAAAATGCATGGTGGAATTTAAATAATACTAGCTGACCCGGCGAACTTCGTACCGCCTAACAGTCAATGAATGTCGTGTTACAGATTAGCTGAACTTAATTTATGATTTTATGAAAGTAAGACAATGAACACAAAATAAATATCAAATCCACTACTTTATTAAGATAATAACACAAAAAAAAATATAAAAGTACAAAAATTAAGTATATCAATCGCGTGTCAGGAAGGCATGATTTAATTAAACTATTTACACATTGTGCAGCATGGGATGCACTCGGTTTAATTCTCTTCATTGAAGCACCTTGTGATATACGACATTTCTTGTTTTTTTATCAGGCGCAAGAACAAATCAGGCGGATGATTTGCCGACACGTGAACATGGCACGTACAACTGACCATGAGAAAAACACTGATTTACATTTAGTATGGGAAAATGTTTTTCTTTTAATATAATTTTTCGCCAACTTTCCAATTTTCGTTTTTAATAGTTACTCTGCTATTCGGGACGGAGACAAATAATACAAATCAAAAACCATGAAAATCGGTCCAGCCGTTCTCGAGTTATAAGTGTTGGAACAATCCCGACTTTGTTTTATATATATAGATGTAGATAATATACATAATAATATAAATGATACATAATATCCATATTATACATATACATAATATAAAATATACGAAGGGTCAGGTTATATTATTTTGAGAGCAGATATAGCTTCAGCCGGGAGCGAAATGCACTCGAATTAACGGTATCCCGTATACTGGAAGGCAGGTTATTCCATACTCTTGTGGCATATACAGCAAAGGAATAGGCAAAGAAAGCTGTGTGATGCTGAGTGGCAGCCCGTGGGAAGATAACACTCGGAATTTGGACGGTGATAAATACTGGCGGTGACAATACAAATACAAATACTTGGTGGGACGGAGACAAATACTACAAATCAAAATCCATGAAAATCGGTCCAGCCGTTCTAGAGTTATAAGTGTTCAAACAAACCCGACTTTGTTTTTATCATATATAGATTAATGTAGCTTCTCTATGAAATATTCCAATCAAAATTTCATCAAGTGATTTTGGCCCAACAAAGCACATGTGTTTGTGTACCACATTTCAAGTCTCTTAAGTCCAATATTTCAAGATTGACTAGTGTGCCCCCCCTATGACTAGTGTGCCCTCTGGTGGGAATATTAATCGGCCAAAGCACCGAATAATCGGCTGCCGAATGTTCGGCGTAAGATGTGTGCGTTGCGTGCATAATTGCACAGGACAGGTTATAACCTGTCTCATTGATTGCCACTTTTCTTGGCCCCCAGTTCAAAACTAGTCTCTTGAGATTTGTTCAAACGGAAAAAGCAAGACAAAAAAATGTTAGAAGCTCTGAACATGTGTTGTGATGAGACTAGTAGTATTAAAACTGATGGTGATTCTTCTCCACTTCGTAAGAAAAGAAAAACTAATGAAAATGATAAAACCATTGAAATACACAACAGTTTCTGGAACTGTTTTGAGGAAGCCGCTACAGATAATATTCAAAATGATGAGGGTATGGAGAAAAGTTCTACTGCACATGAGATTGATTTTTATTTGAAAACTGTTCGCCTAGATCGGTCGGCAGACTCTGACAAGTGGTGGTCAGCAAACGCAAAGCAATATCCGAGAAGACAAAATTCGCAAAGATTTATCTATCATCTCCTGGCAGTAGCGTTTATAGGGAGCTAACGGGCCCTTGCTGAGTTGGCCACGAAGACCCATTCTGTTCAGGGTTGGTCATACTCACGGGTCAACACCCATCCGGCGGCCTCCTCGTATGAAGTGTGAGCATGGGTAGAACTCTGGCCTTGGGGCTAGTTTCCCTTAGGAATCTAACTTCTGGCACTCCTGGACGGTCTGCGCACCGTGCGGCGTAAGCCAATCGACTGTGCACTCCGACTAACAGTCGGGGGAGTCTGGAAGCAGTACTGTTTCCTATTAGAGCGCGGGTGGTCGCGGGCCTTACGGCGACTGCTTTTGAATCGACCATCGGCTACCCGATCCTTGGTGAACAGCCGGGCAAAGGAAGCAGTGGTCCGCGATAGATTCGGATTACACCGTTTCACCGCTTCGTAAGGGAGAGGACCGCGCAAGCGACCTCGAACTCGGAACCAAACGAGAGACTGGAGTAATCTGGTCGTAATTGGAAGTAAGGGCGTGAGTGTAAGCCCGCTGGGTAGCACTCCTGGCTATCTCGCGGTTAAGGCGTTGGCCTCTTACGGGCATATGGCGGAGCTTGATGGTGGACTGTTTTTGTCCAAGTCTTCTGCGCTCACTTCAGGGAGACAGAACGACTAATCGTTAAAACTTCCTGAGGTGACGGGCTCGCCCACTGTAGTTGACAACTCTAGTAGTGTTTATAGTTAGAGGCTATTTTCTGAGGAATTGTTTACGAGGAAAAGTGCAATCGTTTACAACCAACCAATGCTGAAAAAAATTTTTTCATTCATCATAACTTACCACTATTAGATTTTAAGCATTGATGCAATAATATAATTTGCCATTTAAATAGATACATTTTCGAGTGCGTTTCTTCTCATGGTATTCGGTATTCGGCCGAATAGTAAATAAAATACAAACGGAGCTGCCATGGAATTCACCGACCGAAAATCGGGCCCATCATATATAATTATTACACTTCTGGGAGGTGAACGGTGGATTCCGGACTAACGACCGGCTGTGGTAGGTTTAGGACAGCTGTCTTGCCACATGTGAGCGTTCACGTTACCACCCATTCACTTCACTCCCCCTTAGAATTTGAGATGCGGAAATCGCGGTTTTGATAATTTTTCAAAAAAGGAGTTGATTATTTTCCTAGAGAGACCAAGATCTTTAAAAAGGTGAAATAAAGAATAAGCTGGCAGGCCACGAGCGCCTACTTCCACCGCGTGAAGGTGAACAGTGAAGCCGTTCCGGGTGACGGCATTTGCGAGATTATGGTAGGTATTGATTTATTTTGTGCTCGTGGTCTTTTGGGATATTTGATTCCCATGGAACAGTTAATTCTACGATAAGGACCATCTTCCGAGATAGAGAGTAAAGAGTTATATCTGGACGTAGGGCTGTGCATCCGAGACTTTCAGAAAATTTATACTGCTTAGACACCGAATCGACCTTCATAATCCAATCTGAAGCTTTCTCGATTATTGAGAAAGGTTTTGCAGTGAGATGTTTTTTGCCTTTAGAGCCAACCTGCACAAACTGTATTGGGGATTTGGAGGATACTGTGGAACCCTTGTTGGCACGAACCACTGAGAGGCTAATTACCTCGCGAATAACAGCAAGGACTTTGCCGTGGCGGTAAGTGTACCGTCCTTGATCCAAGGCTACCTTGCAACCAGCTAGAATATATGCAGTATTTGGCCGAATACCGTTATATTAAAAAAAAGTGGCCGAATACTCTGAATACCAAATAGTACCGAATATTCATGGCATCACTAATGAAAACGTACCTGTCTTTAATTCTAGCTTCGTTTGGTAGAAAACTGGATGCCCAAATCTGGCAGTGAGGGTGGGGGTTGGAGCAACCCATGGCAGATCCTTTGTTCTCGAAGATTTGTACCCAAGTGTACCGTTTGCCCAAATCACGCTGCTCTTCTATCCATCTGAAATACGAGGATCATTTAAAAAGTTTCAGGCCTCATTGAGTACCTGTACAAAAATAGTTCTTTCGCCGTCCAATAGATGACCTTGACATATGTAAACCGTAAAAATTCAAGTCATTCTGATCATTACTTTGTATATGGCACTCTTCCAAAGTTGTCAGCTGACATTGTCTGTATAAACTTCTACGTTCTTCTGTCTTCTACGTTCACTTCCAGGGAGATAGAACGACTAATCGTTAAAACTTCCTGAGGTGACGGGCTCGCCCACTGTAGTCGACAACCCAAGTTGTCTGTATAAACTGGTAAACGGTGGTGAACCGTTTCGTGCAGCTTGCTTGGGCCACAGGATCCATTTTGTTCTCGGATCGGCTCAACTCATGATTCAGCTCCTATTCAGAAGCCTCCTCGAGTGGAAGGCTACCCCGGGTAAGACTCCCGTGTCTCAGGCCTCAGAGCCGGTGGACCGGTTTCTCCCGGCGGGATTGCATCCCGGCGCCACTGGACAGCTTGCGCACCGGTCGACGATGCCAATCGTCTGTGCAATCTGACTAATTGTTGAAGGGGTCTGGATACTACGGAAATACAGTTTCCTAAGCAGCGGGGGTGGATGTTGACCTGTTGTCATGCCACTCTTGAAATGACCTTGGGCCACTCGATCCTGTGTGGCACTACGGGCAAAGGACGCTCAGGTCCGCGATAAATTCTAACTGAATAACCGCTGTAATACAACAGGTAGAGGTTGCGTAAGCGACTTCGGAGCTGCAACCAGTCGAGAGGACGGAGGTTTCCTGAAGGTTAATTCCAGACAGAGATATCCTGTTAAAACTGGTAGTCAGGGGGCGAGACTGTCCGCTGGTTACCTTTCCCGGTGCCTCGCCGTAAGACATTGACTTCTAACGGGCAGGTGGCGGAGCTTGACGGTGGATTGTTTTGTCCTAAGTCTTCTGCGCTCATCTCACGGGAGACAGAATGATACATATCGTTACAACTTCCTGAGGTGACGGGTTTGCCCGTTGTAGTTGACAACTCTAGGTGTCTGTAAATCTAGGAGCTAATGCTAATGGGCCCTGTTCCAGTTTGCCCACTAAGACCCATGTGTTCAGGGTAGGTCATACTCACAGGTCAACACCCATCCGGCGGCTTCCACGTAGAAGTGCGAGTTGGGGTAGGACTCTGGCCTTCGTGCCAGTTTCCCCTAGGAGTCAACCTTCGGGTGCTCCTGGATGGTTTGCGCACCATGCGGCTTCAACCGGGATAGTCTGGAAACAGTACTGTCTCCTATAGATAGAGCGAGGATAGTTGTTAACCTTACGGCAACTGCTCTTGAAACGACCATTCGGCTACCCGATACCGGGTCAAAAGCCGGGCAAAGGATGTCAGGGTCTGCGATAGATTCGGTAGACACCGAATCAACGCTACACAAGAGAGAGGACCGTGTAAGCAACTTCGAACCTGTAACCAGACGGGAGGCCGGAGAAAACTGGCCGTAACTGTGTTAACTACCCGATGCTAGGTTGTAAGGGTTGGTCTCTCGCGGGCTAGTTGGCGGAACTAGTTAGTGGATTGTCATTGTCTAAGTCTTCTGGGAGTTAATGGACCCATGCTGAGTTGGCCACGAAGACCCATTCTTTTCAGGGTTGGTCACACTCACGGGTCAACACCTATCCGACGGCCTCCACGCATGAAGTGCGAGCCCGGGTACGACTCTGGCCTTACGGTTAATTTCCCCTGGGAATCAACCTTCTGGTTCTCCTGGACGGTCTGCGCACTGTGCGACAAAAGCCAATCGATTGCGCACTCTGACTAACAGTCGGGGGAGTCTGGAAGCAGTACTGTTTCCTATAGAGCGGGGGTGGTTGCGGACCTTACGGCGACTGCTCTCGAAACGACCATCGGCTACCCGATCCTGGGTGAACAGCCGGGCAAAGGATGCCGTGGTTCGCTATAGATTCGGTATACACCGTTTCACTGCTTCGTAAGGGAGAGGACCGCGCAAGCGACCTCGAACTCGTAACCAATCGAGAGACTGGAGTAATCTGGTCGTAATTGGAAGTAAGGGCGTGAGTATAAGCCCGCTGGGTAGCACTCCTGGCTATCTCGCGGTTAAGGCGTTGGCCTCTTACGGGCATGTGGCGGAGCTTGATGGTGGACTGTTTTTGTCCAAGTCCTCTGCGCTCACTTCAGGGAGACAGAACGACTAATCGTTAAAACTTCCTGAGGTGACGGGCTCGCCCACTGTAGTTGACAACTCTAGTAGTGTTTATAGTTAGAGGCTATTTTCTGAGGAATTGTTTACGAGGAAAAGCGCAATCGTTTACAACCAACCAATGCTGAAAAAAATGTTTTCATTCATCATAACTTACCACTATTAGATTTTAAGCATTGATGCAATAATATAATTTGCGATTAAAATAGATACATTTTGATTGCGTTTCTTCTCATGTTATTCGGTATTCGGCCGTAGTATGCACGTAGTATGTTGGCACGAGTCTCTCAGTGGCTCGTGCCAACATGGGTTTGACAGTATCCTCCAAACCCCCAATACAGTTTGTGCGGGATGGCTCTAAAGGCAAAAAACATTTAACTACAAAACCTTTCTCAATAATCGAGAAAGCTACAGATTGGATTCTGGAGGTTGATTTGGTCTCTAAGCAGTATAAATTCCCTGAAAGTCTCGGATGCACAGCCCTCCGTCCAGATATAACTCTTTACTCTCTATCTCGGAAGGTGGCTCTTATCGTAGAATTAACTGTTCCATGGGAATCAAATATCCCAAAAGACCACGAGTACAAATTAAATAAATACCATGATCTTGCAAATGCCGTAACCCGGAACGGCTTCACTGTTCACCTTCAAGCGGTGGAAGTTGGCGCTCGTGGCCTGCCAGCTAAATCTCTATTTCACCTCTTTAAAGATCTTGGCCTTTCCAGAAAAATAATCAACTCTTTCTTAGAAAAATTATCTAAAACTGCGATTTGCGCATCTCAAATTCTATGGCTTCGAAGGGGGAGTGAATGGGTGGCAATGTGAACGCTCACATGTGGCAAGACAGCTGTCCTAAACCTACCACAGCCGGTTCGTAAGTCCGGAATCCACTGCTCACCCCCCAGAAGTGTAAAAAAAATAGTATTATGATGGGCCCGACTCCGGTCGGTGAATTCCATGGCAGCTCCGCTTGTATTTATTATTATTCGGCCGAATAGTCTGAATAGTCTGAAAACCAAATAGTACCGAATATTCATGGCATCACTAATGAAAACGTACCTGTCTTTAATTCTAGCTTCGTTTGGTAGAAAACTGGATGCCCAAATCTGGCAGTGAGGGTGGGGGTTGGAGCAACCCATGGCAGATCCTTTGTTCTCGAAGATTTGTACACAAGTGTATCGTTTGCCCAAATCACGCTGCTCTTCTATCCATCTGAAATACGAGGATCATTTAAAAAGTTTCTGGCCTCATTGACGTAAAGTACCTGTACAAAAATAATTCTTTCGCCGTCCGATAGATGGCCTTGACATATGTAAACCGTAAAAAAATTATTCTGATCATTACTTTGTATATGGCACTCTACCAAAGTTGTCAGCTGATATTGTCAGTAAAAACTGGGAGCTAATGGGCCCTGTTGCAGTTCGGCCACTAAGACCCATGTGATCAGGGTCAGTCATACTCACAGGTAAACACCCATCCGGCGGCTTCCACGTAGATGTGCGAGTTAGGGTAGGACTCTGGCCTTCGGGCCAGTTTCCCCTAGGATTCAACCTTCGGGTGCTCCTTGATGGTTTGCGCACCATGAGGCTTTAGCCGGGGGAGTCTGGAAACAGTACTGTCTCCTATAGAACAAGGGTAGTTGTTCACCTTTTTTTATTTTTTTTTTATTTGTTGAGTGGGGCTCTTCTAAGGTCTTTATGAGCCTTGTAACACTGCGACCATTGCTGATCTATTGTGTTCGCCACCTACTATAGTTCTGCGCTAAGCCTCGAGTCATTTAAGAACCGCAGCAGGCTTCTGGCGCCAGATTGTTTTACCACCCCAGGTTGGAGGTAATGACCACCCAAGTGGGTGTATCTTTTACGCATCAGCGGGCCACTCGCATATGAGGTGCTGGGGAGTTTCCTCTGCTCCTTGGCAGAACCTGAACATTTTTGTGTCTCTGAGCTTGAGGTTGAACATGTGTTTGTTCAGGCCACAATGCCCCGTGAGCGCCCTCACCAGTATGCGTAGATTGTTCCTATTTAGCGATAAGGCCTCACGGGTAAGGTCGTAAGCCTTAATCAGCGCTTTGGAATGATTCAACCCTGGCGTGTTGTTCCAGTGGTTGACGGATTGTTCTATACACATTTGTTTGAGCATTAGGTTTGCAAGGCTTTTTGGTACGCCACAGCAAGGTTCAGGGCCGTATAACGTTCCCTTTGCTCCCGTCTTAGCAAGTTAATCGGCTTTTCCATTTCTTTCGATTCCTGCATGGCCGGAAACCATCATACAATTACCCTGTTCTTTTCGCCCAGGGAATTCAGTAGCGATATGCAGTTTTGCACTAGCTTTGAATTAATGGTATTCGAGGCTAGTGCCATAAGAGCTGCTTTGCTATCCGAGTGGATATAGATACGGTGGTTGGCGTAGTTCTTTTGGAGGTTGATATCCGCACATTCAATAATGGCGTATACCTCCGCTTGGAATATGGAGGCGTATTTCCTCAAGTTCACAGCTTTCGAAGTTTGGTCGCTCTCCATATATACCACAGCCTACGTCAAGTCCCGATTTGGACCCATCAGTATACCATTTAAGGCTACCGGCCTCCCATTGCAGTTGGCTTTTTAGCCAGTTGTCTTTGGCGGCAGTTCCACTGTAAAAAGTTTTCCAAAGCTTAGGAGTGGAAGCATGGTATCTGATACCATGTTCAGGGTTGGAGTTTCACTGACTGAGTCAAGAACTGATCTTACCTTCTCTCGGGCAGAGAGCCTGTATATGCTGGCTTTCGCCACCTGTTGCAAATGAATGTGTAGGGGCGGTAAGTTCAGCAGTGCATCTAGATCTGCTCCAGGAGTCGAGGACAGTCTTATCAGCGTTGACCGATAATTCGTTCTCTCTGGACCAATTGCTAATGATTGTTAACGCTTTTTGCATCATGTGTGAGATCGTGTTTTGGCAGAAGCCCCGGACAACCTAACAGTTGTCAACCTTACGGCCACTGCTCTGGAAACGACCATTCGGCTACCCGATACCGGGTGAAAAGCCGGGCAAAGGATGTCAGGGTCGGCGATAGATTCGGTAGACAACGAATCAACCCTACACAAGGGAGAGGACTGCGTAAGCAACTTCGAACCTGTAACCAGAGGGAGACCGGAGAAATCTGGCCGTAACTGGTAGCGAAGGCGCTTGGTCTGCCCGCTGTATTAACTACCCAGTGCCAAGCGGTAAGGGTTGGTCTCTCGCGGGCTAGTTGGCGTAGCTAGATAGTGGATTGTCATTGTCTAAGTCTTCTACGCTCATCCCACGGCTGAAAGAACGATCAAATATCGTTATACCAGGCTGGGGTGATAGGTTTGCCCGTTGGAGTCGACACCGCCAAACTCTCTGTAAACAGTGAATAGCAAACGATTTCTTGCAGCTTGGGCCATAAGATGCATTGTGATTTTGGGTCAGTCCAACTCAAGATTCAGCTCCAACTTATATACTGTTCAACCCATCTCCATGAAAATTGGTATACATAGGTATTTGCGCGTGGATATAATACAGGCAACACCGGGTAGTACCGCTAGTACCCTACATAATCAGTGATAGTATATACCTGTCAACAACCGCTTTGATCTCCTCTACAGTCATCAGTGGCAGAGTGACGTCTGAATTTGGATGGAAACACATCACTCTGAAAGTTTAAACGAAATATTACACAAGATGATTTGAATTCGATGGCAGTCGTAAAGTCCTAGACGAATGGGAGGGTGGAAGTCGCATTGGAGGTCTCAGAATCAATAACCTAAGATTCGCCGACGACACGACCATCATAGGTGCCGATGAAAATGAGTTGGCGACCCTATTACGCAGGGTGGAGAAGGAAAGCAAGGAGTATGGACTGCACATGAACCGCAGCAAGACCAAACTCATGTTTGTGGACCGGGCTGGAACCATGCAACGCACCAACGAGCTGAGTGACCTTCGAGCTGTGAAAGACTTTGTCTATCTGGGCTCCATGATATGCAACGACGGAAACTGCAAAAAGGAGGTCTCACGCAGAAGCCAGATGGCAAGATCGGCCATGAGCAAGCTAGAAAGGCTGTGGAAGAATCGGGGTATAAGTAAGTGGACTAAGGTCAGCTGGTTCGAGCTCTGGTTTTCTCGATCTTTCTCTATGCATCGGAGATATGGACCCTGAAGGCTCGGATACGCACCAAAACCGATGCACTGGAGATGTGGTGTTGGCGTAAAATGCTAGGAATCCCATGGACAGCACGCCGCACCAACAAATCTGTCCTGGAAGAACTCGGCATCCAAGTGAGGCTCTCCACCGTATGCATGAGACGGGTCCTGCAGTTCTTCGGTCATGTCACCAGGAGAAAACCAGAGAATCTGGAGGTAATGCTATCCGGGGGTCAAGTGGAGGGAAGAAGAAGCAGAGGCAGATCACCGGCCAGATGGAACAACCTCATCAAAGAAGATACAAAAGGGTCAATACAATCTGCGACCCGCCATGCAGACGACAGGACGAAGTGGAGGAGCCTCGTAGGCCAACTGTTGTCTAGTGGCCTTGATCCTCAGTAATGAGGGAACGATGGAGAAGAAGAAGTAATTCGATAATTTAACAAAATGGAATGAAATTCTCACCGACAAGTTCCTTTAGCCGGGCCCATTTTGAAGAGCGGATCGTCTGATTGGGGCGGGCTTGGCACGTCTTCCAGCATCGCGGGGAAGTCGTTCTAAAAGACAAACGTCGACTGGTACATTGGATTCACCTGCAATTATTTTTAATTTAATTTTATTTTATTTTATTTGGTGAACAAACAGCGTTTATACATAACAAATACAAAATATAACAATAAAACTATGACTAATTATATGTGTTGGGTTTAAGTTTATATATATAGAGTGGACTGTGAGGAAGGTTGGTTAATTTAAAGGGATTATAGACATCATTATGGAGAAGAGAAGGAATCAAATTCACGCACCTTTCTATTTTCTCGCGATTCCTTGCTGCAATTTTCACTCCAAAATGTCTCCAAATCTTCGGCTGGCCAGCTCACGGACGCGATAATTACTATCACAGCACGATAACGAGAACACTCACAGGAGCACGTCTGGTTCGGCCGGCGCGTAATTTCTCACTGATTGGGAATTGGGAGGTAGGTAGGATATAAATATATATTAGGTATACGGTATAATTGTAAATGGCCTAACCAATATGTTAACACTATCTATCTATAATGTGTACAGTACATATCTCCGTTGTTATACCTTATTTATATGTACATTTTTTAGCAGTGATTTAGTATTATAGAAAAAGAACAAAAAACAAATGAAAATGAAATTTTACATCGAGATTATTAACAATATTAATTATTTTGTACCAAAGATATATTTAAAAAAACAAAAAATTACAAAAAAAGCTATTCATGTAAACTGTTCAAGCGATTAATAGTCATATGAAATACGGGGGCAAAGGACTGATAATATTTTTTAATGGTTTCCTTAAAGTGACTTTTAACTGATAAGAAAATATCAATGTACCCGAACCTATCGTTATACCTTGTCATAGCTCTGTTTATTAGGGAATGCTTCGTATAATTAGAGTTATATCTCTTTATATAAAGCAGGTTCGGGTTCCGAGTAATGCGAGGAGGAGCCAGAATGGATATCTTTTCGACCAGATATGCATTGTCAAAAATATTATTTATTACGTTGTAGAGAAACATCATATCGCAAGTTGTACGCCTATCTTCAAGACTATTGAGTTTAAAAAGAGCTAATCTGTAACTTATAGATAGATAGATAGATAGATAGAGATTCTTTATTGCACATTAAACAAAAACATACAACAGGCGGACTTATTGCCTAAAATACAAACTTATTACATAACAAAAATTAATCAAGTAACAAAAATGCTTCTTTAAAATATAATTAGGATTTGGAATAATTTGCAAGAAGCGAAGGATAGGAGAGGGTGGGATGAGACTTAGGATAACTAGGAATTTAGGGACATGAAATGCTTTTTCAGAGGCACTTGAAAGGTAGAAACCGTTGGTGCATTTCTGATATTTGACGGGTGCTGGTTCCATAGTCTAGCTGTATAAACTGTGAAGGAATAAGTAAAAAATGAAGAATTATGAGTGGGAATCGCAATTTTGCTATCCTGACCTGCAATTTATCACCTGTAATTATTTATAAACCATCTTATGAAATACTATTCGGATAACTGTATCTTCGTTAACAAAGCAAATGTCACATAATCACATACTCCAGAAAAAATACTAATATAATGTTTGACTACAACTTGAATGGTGCTGTAGTTGGACGGGAAGCAACGGTGCGAGATCTTAAGATTACACTTGACACAAAAATGTTATTCGCAGAACACATCGATAATATTATTAGAAAAGCATATAAATTACTAGGTTTTATTCTATGACGGGTGTTACACGTTCAGTCCGGCATCAGCTCAGTGCGCGACCTTGGATCATGAACTGACTGATGGACTGATAGACATTATTAAAATGTATGAAAGTCTATCAGTTCAGTCCATCAGTCGACGCGATAAACGATCAGTTTCCCGTCAGTCTGACCAAAGTCACTGACTGAACTGACGTTCATCAGTATTCAAATCCACTGACACACTTAAAACACTCTATAATTCCTATGTAAGAAGACAGCAGCTAGAGTTTGCATCAGAGGTCTGGAATCCTCAATATTTAACTTACATATCGCAAATCGAATCAATACAAGAAAAAATTGTGAAGCCATTAAATTTCACTTCCTTGAAAAAGGCCCGTTTTCTAAAAGAGACGCATACCGATCGGTAACGGTTTCCGTTGACTATTGGTCATTCATAAAAAGACATATTCATTCATGATTTTCGTGGTATGGCGTAAATTATACTTAGCAGCCCCCTGCTAAGTTCAAATAATTTAAAAAAAACGTCACCCAAATACTCCCGGCAAGGACTGATATCATTTGAATATTAATTTCATAAATAAAATCGATGACTGCTCTTTCTCGGCCCGTGGAAGAACCCGATTGGGTTGCTCAAGCGGCGCGTTCCGTTTCTCGACTAAGCGCCAACAGACGGCGTTAATATTTGATTATACCCCCTCTTCAACACTTCGATCCGCAACACTTCCGCAAATACATACATACATACAGTAAAAATAAAACCCTCCATTTGGCAGTCAGGAAATAAATCATAGAACTCAGTGCTAACCGAACCACACTCATAATATCATCACAAGTAAAAATGTTTACCGCCATCGAAGCTTTCGCGTTTATAATAGTCGACTCACCTCACCGTTGCCCCTGGTCGCTCCCGGGCACAGAGGGTTACCACTTTGGTCCTCCTTTTTGTCCTCTTTGGCCTTCTCGGTCTGCCCTGACCACGGTCTCTTCATTCTGTGGGGCGAAACCAGCACCCACTCGTCCTTCAGTGGGTTGTATCGCACGTGCTGATGCTCTGACATTTACAAATATCGATAAATACCGAAGTAGCACAAATTAGCTATATAGCGGTCACGGCAACGTTATCCCTACAGCTTTTAGTCACAAGAATTGGTCATATAGCAGTCATATAAACGTTTATATGACTGTTATATGACCGGATTAGGCGCATTTGATACGGCTTTTAGCTGAATAATGGCTGAATAGCGGTCAAAACGGCTACCTTTGGTGATATGAGCCATCCTTATATAGCCAGTGTCTCCAATTAATACTTTACAACTTCATTTACATTTACATTTACATTTTCGTCGTGTCCAATTGACGGCTGAAGACCGCTCGGACGTGTCAAAATAATTGGGTTTAAATAATAGGTAGTAAGTTTCGTTACTACTCTTTACTGAAAATACATAGGTAGTCAAGAATGAACTACTAGATTGTCAAACTATAAATATAAATAATCAAAATAGAAGGCTAATATTTGAAGTAGTTAGTAATTCGAAAAGATACGTAGTAAAATTATTCATCGTAATATTCAAATTGTCAGTAAAATGTTGAATAATCAAATTAAATCTACGTTATCGTTTTAAACTAAAAGTACAGATATAAGACAACTTAGGTTGTCGACTACAGCGGGCGAGCCCGTCACCTTAGGAAGTTTTAACGCTTAGTCGTTCTATCTCCCTGGAGTGAACGTAGAAGACTTGGGACAAAAACAGTCCACCATCTAGCTACGTCACAAGCCCGTAAGAGGCCAACGCCTTAACCGCGAGATAGCCAGGAATGTTACCTGGCGGGCCGACACTCACGCCCTTACTTCCAATTGTGACCAGATTTCTCCGGTCTCTCGATTGGTTCCGAGTTCAAGGTCGCTTGCGCGGTCCTCTCCCTTACGAAGCGGTGAAACGGTGTATACCGAATCTATCGCGGACCACAGCGTCCTTTGCCCGGCTCTTCAGCCAGGATCGGATGGCCGATGGTCGTTTCAAGAGCAGTCGCCGTAAGGTCCGCAACCACCCCCGCTCTATAGGAAACAGTACTGCTTCCAGACTCCCCCGACTGTTAGTCAGAGTCGACTGACTAACAGTCAGGGGGTTCCACTGCACGGTCGATAGAACGATGAATCGTTAAAACGTCCTGCGGTGACGGGTTCGCCCGTTGTGGTTGACATCTCAATATGTTAGTCAGAGTGCACAGTCGATTGGCTTACGCCACACGGTGCGCAGACCGTCCAGGAGCGCCAGAAGTTTGATTCCCAGGGGAAACTGACCAAGGCCAGAGTCCTACCCAGGCTCGCACTTCATGCGTGGAGGCCGTCGGATGGGTGTTGACCCGTGAGTGTGACCAACCCTGAACAGAATGGGTCATCGTGGCCAACTCAGCAAGAGCCCATTAGCTCCCAAAGGGTAGCTAATGGGCCCTTGTTTAGATTAGGTATACAGTTCATTGTTCATGTAACATTTGCTTCTTATAATAATTAATATAGGGAGGTTTAACACATCCCTCATGACCTTTCCTGCCAATAGCACATCTAACTAGGCAATAATTTGGCCCGTCTCTAGATGTGCATATTTGGCACATTCTTCGCCATTGTACATTCTTGGCCATTGTGAAAAACAGTATAGAATTAAAGAGCGTGACCTTCAAGTCATCGACAGGACATCGATATTATACGAAAAACTATTAAACAACTCCACAAAAATTGTTGGCAACAATATGAAAAATGTCCTCCGAAAAATGTCCTCTACCGTTCTTCCATAAGATAACGAAGCGATTAACTCCGCCATTGCGCAACATCACATTTTGGTGAAAACAATTCTGCTTATTAGATAACTTGTTATCAATAACCTCGCAAAATGAACAGATTTTTTTGACGTTTGCTTTTGTTTACAAACAAGGATGACAGCTGAAGTAGTTGTTAACATACACAAGATGGCGCTTTACTGAGCATTTGGAAATCAAAAAACAATATGGTGATTTCTTCAAATAAATAATATGTTTTAGCCTTTTTACGCTTATCACAATGGTAAATTTAATAAAATCTTTAATTAAGTAATGGTATTACAATCAAATAATTCATATTTTCTATTATATCGAAAGAAGTTCATAGTATATCCCAAAGATGGCGCTGCTTTAAATAAAAAAGTTTTAAAACTTCCTAAATACCATTTCTTTACGTTTGCCAATGCTGGGCCACACCGTTAGAGATAGCAAGTCGGCACCACTGTAACGGAAAAAAATATGGGAAGGAGCGAGAGCCAATTGGCTAATTGCACATACGTTGGCCAAAATTAATCTTTAATTTTATATATAACTTTAATCAAAAATTCATATTTTATACTGTTGTATACAAACTAGTTCGTAATATATCCGAATGATGGCGCTCATTGCCACAACAAAATAATTTTATTATTTGCGACTTCCTACTTTCAATAATCTTCAATTTAGTAAAAAAATTATCTAAAACTATACCGCTTATTAGATAACTTGTTATCAATAAACTACGCTCAAGTAAAGTGAAAACAGATTATTGTTTGACGTATGCATCTGTTTATGAAATTGAAGATGACAGATAATTGAAGTAGTTGTTGTATACTCCTCGAGATGGCACTATGCTAAACAGTTGTAATTTAAACTACATTAAAATGGCTTTTGATTAAATAGTTGTATAACATCTGTTAGTAATGTTATTGATTATTATTAATGTAATACACTAATAATCCATGATGGCAGTAGTATTTTCAAATAAATATTATTTTTATGGTTGGTAATATATGAGTTCCTATTTATTATCAGCATATTATGTAATCTGTAAATTTCTCTGTTATATCGAATTGATGATGTTAAAAATTGTCACTATGGTTAATCATGTTAAAAAAACTGTTGTAAAACAGTTTAAACAATATGTTAGTATGTAAGTAATATCGAATCGGCTCAACCCATCTCGTGCGGAAGTCTACCCCGGGTAAGACTCTCGCGTCTCAGGCCTCACCGCTGATGGACCGGTCTGTCCTGGCGGGATTGCATCCTGGCGCTACTGAACGGTTTGCGCAGCGTGCGGCGACGTCAATCTGTTGTGCACTGTGACTAATTGCTGAAGGAGTCTGGAGACTATGGAAATAGACTGTCTCCTAAGCAGCGGGGGTGGATGCCACTGTCGTGCAACCTGCTGTCATGCCACTCGTGAAATGACCTTGAGATATCCGATCCCGTGTGGCACTACGGGCAAAGGACGCCCAGATCCGCGATAAATTCAAACTGAATTACCGCTATAATACAGCAGGAAGAGGCCGCGTAAGCAATTTTAGACCTATAACCAGTCGGCAGGACGGAGGTATACTGAAGGTTAACTCTAGACGGAGATATCTTACCAACACTGGTAGTTAAGGGGCGAGGCTGCCAGCTGGTTACCTTTCTCGGTGCTTCGCTGTAAGGCGTTGGTCTCTGACGGGCTGTTGGCGGAGCCGGACAGTGGATTGTCTTGTCTCTAAGTCTTCTACGTTCATATTATGGCTGAAAGAACGATCACATATCGTTATACCAGCCTGGGGTGACAGGTTTGCCCGTTGTAGTTGACACCACCATACTGTGGTTACGGCTTTTAAAAAGGTTCGTTACCTACGTTCCAACCTACGCATGGAAAATCGAATATTTAAGGAAATACATTTTAATTTTCCGGCCGGCCGATCGATAAGGAAGGAAAGTATTGTCAAAGCGTTAAATATTTTTTTTGATTTGAAGACGGAAATATCCTTTTTGAACTCCCCTGAGACGATTACGATTATTTCCAGAATAAAGTCTGTTTGTGTGCCTGTCTGTGTGTCTGCATTCCTCCGCGATAGCGCCCAAACGGTTAATCCGACTGAATTGAAAATTTGTATATATTCATCATTTGGTCATAGCAAGAGTTGAATAGATTGTAGTTGAAATTGTTCCACCAGGAATGGCATCGGTTATAAATATCTCCCTTAAAATGATATTCTTAGAGACTAGAAATTTTGTACACAAATGTCTAGTTGGACCGAAATCACATTGTGGAGTTTTGGTTGAAGTATCTTATATACAAGCCATACTAGAGTTGCCAACTACAACGGGCGAACCCGTCACCTCAAGAAGTTTTAACTAAAATAGATCGTTCTGTCTTCCGTGAGGTGAGCGCAGAAAACTTTAGACAAAATAGTCCGCCGTCTAGTTACGCCACATGCCAGTAATAAGCCAACGCATTACCTCGAGATAACCACGTTAACCACCCAGCAGGCCGACACTCGCGCCCTTACTTCCAGTTGCAACCAGATTACTCCAGTCGAACCATTACTTCTATTTTTTGAGCTAAGGAGCCATACTATTACACCTTTTTATGTAATATTATTATTATTATTACGAAAATGTTCGTGTATTTATTTATATGTAATTTACATAAATGCAATACTTACATGCCAATTTTGAATCATTGAACTTGCCACGGCAACACTTACATGTACCTACATACCTACATTTTTTAAATATTCACGTTGTATCACTGACAACAAATGTCAAATCAAAGCGACGTTTATTTTGTGTTACTTGTTAGATAGTGTTACTTATCAAACTGATTCCTCCGAGTTTTCGATTGTTATTGATATCGCAATGGAGAAGCAGGATATTAATGAAAGTAATGCAGATTTTAAAATTGAGGTTTTTAAAGAAGAGCTGTCAGACACGGGCGACGAACTCAAGCAAAATATTCTATTGTTCGAAGGGGGTGAAACGTGTATTATCAAACCAGAACGAAGCGATGCTGTTGAATCAGACGTCGAGGAAGAGGCAGAAGATGTCATTTTGACAGAGGTCAAAGTATTGGTGAAGAGATTAGTTGATTTCTCTTGCGTTGTTTGTGGCTGTAACATCGATACGAGTAAGCCGATGGGTTATTGGAAATGTCTGAAAGATACGGTGGAGTTGCTGTGCCATTTTTGCAGTAAGAAATTTGTGTGCGCGGAGTGTTACCGTGGATTTAATACTAAAGGCAATATGAAAATACACATCGAAGGGGTGCATCTCAAGATAAAGAAATATAAATGCGGTAAATGTGACAAACCTTTCACTCAAAGTGGTCGTTTGAAAGAACATATAAAATCAGCCCACCTCCAATTGAGGTATTCGTGTCATGAATGTGAGAAAGCTTATTCTCGACGCGATGACTTAACTACACATATTAACTTCGTACACCGAAAATATATTAATTTTAAATGTTGGATATGTGAGAAATCATTTTCATGTCAAGCAACAGTTAAAAAACACCTCAACATGGTCCATCGCAAAATGAAGGAATTTAAATGTAAGCAATGCGAAAGCGCTTTCTTTGATCAACGTGCCTTAAGAGTACATACGAATTCAGTCCACCTGAAGTTGAAGCCATTCGCCTGCAAGATATGCGAATGTAGCTTCTCAGAGCGAGGTAATTTAAATCAACACGTGAACTATGTTCATCTTAAAGTGAAGAATTATATTTGTGCTGAATGTAACCACGCATGCTCAAAAAAACTAAATTTAGTTCAACACATTAACATAGTTCATCTGAAATTAAAACCATTTATTTGTACGAAATGTAAGCGTGCGTTTGGCCAAAGATGTCAATATAAAAAGCATGTACGTTGTGGGAGTTGTTCCTTTAGAAACACTCAACAGCAGCGTTAGATGAACCGCATTTAATCTCGGGAGTAATGTGTATTATTGTATTAATTGTAGGCTAGCTGCCTGTGCGCGCATTGCTTGGTCATGTTTATGCTTTCGAGTATTTCTGTGAACTTTCGTGTGAACTCTGTTTTTCTTAACGTGAAAAAGTTGATGTGTGCTGAATGTAACTACGCTTGCACACGAAAAGAATTGGTAGTTTCGAACAAAATTTAAAGACTTTATTTGTACGAAGTGTAAGCGTGCGCTTGGCATAAGAGATAACGATAAAGAATGATTTAGATTTTTTTAGAATAAAGAATGATTTAGATTTGAATTTATTTAGACGCTCTATTTTTTTAATGAAAGTAATGCCGATGTGCAAACAGTCTGGCCAATAAGAGTAGACATCAATTTGACGTGTGGAGGGGGGGGGGGATATTTTGATGTGGCAACAACAACCCTTGTGACATATTTTTCCCTCTTGGTTCAGTTTATGAAATTGCGTTCGTTTTTTAAGTAATTCTCGTTATTCATATTTGTTTTAAAAATGATCAATTTTCGAAGCGGAGAAGGATAAGTCGTTTTCAGTGTCTCAAAATGTACTTCTTGGTACATTTTGAGGTTAGAAACTCAAAATGTAGCTAGAAGTACCTTTTGAGGTTATGCTTTGTTTAACGTTTTGTATAGTTTATCCACAAATTGTTGGTACCTACCTGTTTCGATCGTTGTCAAAATTAATGATTATTTAACGGAAGCACGACTAAGGTATTTTCTTTTTCTTTCAATCTCATAATAATTGAAACGTCTATGTAGCGTGAAAGAATTAGTAAAAGTGGAAAAACACTAGTCTGAGTACAAAACACCTCTGCGGAGGTTTTACTGAGACAAATCCTTAGATTCTTTAATCTAACACTCTGTGTTGCATTATAAATATTTTTTCCCAAAACGTAGCGTGTAGGTACGGTTTTCGGCCAGACTGTGTTTTGGAATTAGTTAAATATTTTTACCGTAGAAAAACCATAAGTATATTATGATAACTGATAATTGTGTTGTTTAAATAGGCGGTATTTTATTAGGTTGTCTTTTCTTCTTTTACTATAATGCTTTTGTAACCTGTATGTATGTATATATCTTTCTATCTATCAATATAACGGAATCTTTCAAAATAAATTGCACTAACTTTCTAACGTCTGAATGATCAGGCATATGAAATTAAAAATTTAGGATTTTTTTATTTTTAATATATTTTAATAATTACACTATGTAATGGTTGATTTTTTTAGTTCCTTGATATTTGATTTTATACGTAGTTTTATATTTTTTCCATTTTATTCTAAATATTATTAATGCTTATTTTTTTCAAGTGTATTCTGTATATTTAAAAAAAATTATGCTAGAATAAGAGTAATATCAGATTGCTGTTTTTTATGCAATATTTTAATTAGTACGTAGGAATAAATGTGTATTATTATGATATTGTGCTATTACCAATATGACATTATTATTATTATTATAATGTTTATTATTATTATTATTATTATTATTATTATTATATGATATTATTATTATTATAATGTTATCATTATAATATTATATGATGTATCATTACGATATTAGAATTATAGATAGTATATTAATTGTAAATTCTATATCCTTTTGGGGTTTTTTGAATTAAAATTAATTTTGAACTTTGAACTTTATGTACGATTCATGTAACATTTGCATTTATACGAGTACCTTGTATTATGACTATCGGATATGATGTTTAGAATAGTATGAATTTAAAAAAAAATATTATAACAAGTTTACTATACTTTTTTTAAAATAAATATCTTATTATCTCTATGATGTCTTACATTTGTAATATAGCTCATCAGGGCAGTAATTGAATTTGGCAGCGCCTTGTTCAGGAGTATAGTCCCTTTGCGATTGACTGAGCATCTCGTAGCCGACCATGAACTTTTTACAAGCTTTAATTTTCCTTGCAATGTTTGTCACTATGGTAGTCTGTTTAGATCAACTTTTGCAAGCAGAATTAGAACCACTTCCTCTTATCCTATGAAGTTGAAATTTCACATGTTGGTTCAGTTCCGATGACAATGCATTTTTATATTTAATCATGACCTGATTCTGCACCCAGGATTGGCTCCCGACGAGGGGACACCTTAAAGGCCTCCCCGGAGGTTCAAAGGGGGCCCCGGAGATTTCGACTGCCTGAGGGCCCTATCATGGGTTAATCCGCCACTGACAGCACAGAGATGGGAACCGTGTTTACCAAACACCGAAAAGCCTTTCGATAGTGTTTTCGTGAAGATGCATGTGCGATATTACATCGTTTATATACATGTGCGATATTATTATTTAGGGGAACACGGGGTAAGACGGGGTCACGAGGTAAGACGGGGTCCCCTACTCTTCTCAAAACGCAAATAGTTAACCCCGTGGCTCATACGCCGTTCGAAAGCTTCCCCGCTACGCCCTTTAGTATCGCTGCGAGCACCGCAGTGAGCGGTCGTATTGCGCGTAATATCGTACAAAAGATTTTTCACTATTGTGACGTAATATTTGGCAAATTTGGCAGTGATACAAAACGGGTTGAAGACGAGTATAGATTGAGCGTTTTACGTAATCCTTAGTATCGACGTACCGCATATTTCAAATTAATAAATAATCCATCCATGTATCAAATTAATCCGTGAGTATTTTTTTTAACCAATAAATGTCGTTTGGGGCAAGATGGGATTGATGGCACGGGGCATGATAGGGACTTTTTCGTTATAGGTATCCCATCTTGCCAATGCCAAATGTGCAGTGGCGTCGCTAAACCTCTGTAGGCCCGGGCGGAAATAATCTGAGAGGCGCCCCAGGAAGCGATAAATTATAAGAAACTGTCTCAAGAATAAAATTAGGGCTGAAAATAAAAACCATGATAAGCCACGAAAACTCAAGTCTCATTTATTAAGGTCAAGGTGAAAAACATAAGGCAATAACTAAAATTTAATGTTAAACAACAAAATCAAAACACTTTCTGCCTGCGCACTTTAGCTCCAGCGAACTCCTTAATAATTGCATCAAAATCCGCCTTGTTTGCTGCTTTCCTTTCCACTGACAGAATAGCCAAACCGTTAAGCCTTGCTTGGCTCATTGTTGATCCTAAATAAGTTTTTATCAGCTTGAGCTTTGAAAAGCTTCTTTCGTTAGAAGCCACAGAAACAAACAATGTCAAAAAAAGTTTCAATGCTACATACACATTGGGAACAGATTCTGTGAGGTCCATTTCCACAATGAACTATAAGACTTTTAGTGATATCTACTTCTCCGATTCTTCTTTTGGAACCCCAGCTGCTTTAAAAAAACCGCAGTCTTTTTATTTCAGTCATTGTTTCGTCCTTATCAAACTCTTCATAAGCTTTACAGAAGTTTGAAATAAGAATAGACAGTTGTTCATCATTGAAATAAGAATAGACAACTGAATAATGCCGAATATTTCAAAAACCCTTTCCATTGATTTCATCCTTACTTCCAGCTCTTGATGTAATTTATCGATGCATTCAAGCATACATCGTTTTATCTCTTCTTCTAATGACAATCCAGCATCTCTTGATTGTTCTCCAGGCATGACTTTCTTACGTCGTATTCGTCCTCTTTTTTCCAGTGAAATTCCCATTTCTTCACATTTGGTTGCAGAAAATTTAATAGCCTGGTCTACTAAATCATTTCGTCTTACTAACAAAAAGTTTTTCAAACTCTTTAGCTGGATAACAGTATTTTCCAGACTTAAGCCTTTAGTTTGCAAATACTTTTGTGCATGGTTTATTTCTTCTAAAACGTGAAACCACAGGTGAAGATAACCTAGAAATTTGAAGTCACAAATGTTTGTCAGCAAAACTTCAGCTGATACTCTTATGTCAACTAGGTGGAAGGGGAGGGGGTCGGGGTTGGCTAATATTCTATTTTCGTCGGCGGTTAAAAAATCCATTCTATTAATATGGAAACTATTTAATATGGAAAATAAGCATTACATTTATATTTTTCATGTGGGCCTCCTAAAAAAAATACTATTTGGAGCCCCCCCCCCCCTAGCGACGCCACTGCAAATGGAGGTGCAGATAGCAGATTTTGAAGCTGCAGATAGAGCCGACATCGTTAATCTCTCCCGGGAAAAAATTATCGAGCTTTCATGCGTTCAAATTAAGAATATTAACTACACAGTAGTCTGCGTCTACAGAATTCCAGACAGCGATTTTGACATCTTTATGAATCAACTAGGAAAAGTGATGGATCTTCTTTCTTGTGAAAATAACACGATAATTATGGCTGGGGACTTTAATATTGATCTACTTAAGCCATCGTACTTCGCAAAAACTCTATGTGATTTCTTAAGAACATACAACCTCCAAAGTTTAGTTGATTTCCCTACAAGAATACAAAATTTAAGCGCCACGTGTATTGACCTGATATTTTCCAACATATCCTGTGATAAAATTTCAGTACGAAATATATTGATCGATTTCTCAGATCACAACGCACAGCTCTTAGAATCTAAAGTCCATAAAAAACCGACTAATGGAGGGCATGTTTGGAAAAGACCTTTTACCACCAATAATATAGCTAATTTCTGCAACAAAATTGCTAATGAACACCTTTACCTTGACTTGCTCAATCCCGAGGACACTTTTTCAGAATTTTTAAGATTGTTTAACTGTAATCTTGAAGCTTGTTTTCCAAAAAAGTTACATTGCGTAGACCAACGCAAAAAACGCTCTTGGATCACTCCAGGGCTGAAAACATCACTGACTAAGCTTCAACTCTTACAAGATATCTGCAATAGCGACAATAGTAGCGGACTCAAAAATTACTACTTAAAATACAAAAACGTTTATGACCAAGCTGTGGTAACAGCAAAACGGATTAGTATTAAACAAGAAATAGTAAACTCTAGAAATCAGATACAGGCCACATGGAAAATTATTAATAGAGAGTGTAGAACCAAAGGCAATGACCATGACAATATAACTGAAGTAATCCATGATAATATAAGATATACGGAACCAGAAGAACTAGCTAACATTTTTAATGACTTTTTTATCAATGCTTGTAATACTATAAATAAGGCGCTACCGTCCAGTCAGAAGGCTAATAATATAGTAGCGGTTCCAGAATCCATATATCTCTATCCAATTACTGAAACGGAGCTAATTTCCTGTATAAAAGGCCTGAAGTCTAAACCCGCGACCGATATTTGGGATCATTCTATGAAACTTTTAAAAGATGCGTCCGCCGTAATTACACCCAAATTGCTTCCCATTTTGAATAGCTGCCTAAAACTAGGAGTCTTTCCTTCTAAAATGAAAATAGCGAAAGTACTTCCTATTCATAAGAAAGGTTCAAAAACAGAGCTAAATAATTTTCGCCCAATATCTTTGGTGCCTTGTTTTGCAAAGGTTTTCGAGAAAATAATTTTCAATCGTCTTTTAGAATTCTTGGATAAAAAGAACATACTATCCAATAACCAGTTTGGTTTTAGAAAACATAAATCAACCACCATGGCAATTGGGGAACTAGTAAAGCTCATATTAAAAGCCTTGGACAACTCTCTAAATCCGCTCGCGGTATTCTGTGATTTGTCCAAGGCTTTCGATTCTGTCAATCATGATATCCTTCTACATAAACTTGAGCTGTACGGATTTAGAGGCAGAACTCTCGATTTAATAAAGTCATATCTTAAAGATAGGTCTCAAATTGTGGAGATAAAGAAAATTAAATCACTCCCAAAACCTATAACATGTGGAGTACCTCAAGGTTCTATTCTGGGTCCGCTATTATTTATTATTTTTATAAATGATGTGGGTGATTCAATGCCCTTAAATTGTAATACATTACTATACGCAGATGACACTAGTTTTGTATTCCAAGGTACAACTAGCGATGAAGTAGGACATAATGCCAACAAATGTCTCTCTGTAGCTAGTAACTGGTTTAAAACGAACCAATTATTATTAAATCCCACCAAAACCGTAGCCATGAATTTTGCCTTAAAAAAAGTTAACAATATCAATATCATCATGGACTCTAATAAAGTTCAGGTCGTCAACGCGGCCAAATTTCTAGGTATTACAATAGACCAGAAATTAAACTGGAGTCCACATATCGAGAGGCTATCGAAGGAACTGAGTTCTGCTATTTATGCCATACGAAAAATCAAATTTCTAGCCGGTGAACAAGCCGCAATGAGCACATACTATGCGTGCTTTCATTCGAAGATGGCTTATGGTATCCTAACATGGGGTAATGCACCAGATAGCCATCGTATTTTTATACTGCAAAAGCAAGCTCTCAGGACGATATTTGGGTTAAAAAGAGACGACCACTGTGCTCCGATCTTTAAAAATAAAAAAATATTAACATTTCAATCTGAATTTATATATCAGTGCATAATTTATGCGAAAGCAAATTTGAAAAACGAGGAAAAGCATTCGAGTCTGCATGAACATAACACTCGCAATAAAAATAATGTAGTAATCCCTAAAGTGCGGCTTTCTTTATACCAGAGATCATATTTATATTTGGGGTTTAAATTTTTCAACTCATTGCCAGCAGAAATTAAAATACTTCAAGAGGTTGCATTTAAGAAATGCATTAAAAGAAACTTAGCCATGCATGCTCTCTATAATTTTGATGAATTTGACAAGGCCGTCTTAGTTTTTAAAAAATAAATTAGCTTTTATCAAATTTGTTCTGTATTTTGTCACCGTAGTTTTGATTTTATTGTAAAACTTGTTGTTTATTAACTGATTATTTTAAAATTTCTTGATTGACTATTTTTAAAACTTATTGATAGATTATTTAAAAATGTTGTTTACATTTTTTTTTTGTTTTGTTATTTGAGTCTGTAAGATTGAATTTTTATAATTGATCCGATGGTGTCTTGCTTTTACATATAAAAAGTATATGTACACGTAATGAAGTTGTAATAACTTCTAGAAAATGTAAAATGACGTATTCCACAGTATGTACTTTTTGGAATTAATAAAATATGACTATGACTATGACTATGACTAATGCGTGAACTCTGGTCGCCTGAAAAACAGGTTTTCTACATCTGTTCCTACTGTCAATAATGTACCCATCTTACCCCGACCCTCGCCCCATCTTACCCCGCATACGGGGCAAGATGGGAGTTTGCCATTTTATTTTATTTTATTTTATTTTATTTGGTACCCAAACAGAATATTGACAACACATACAGTGACATATATATACCTACTACAGTTACATGACTACATCAATATCCTTTTGATATGAGTACACAATTAGCACAATGCATGAACAATGGTTGTTTTTTTTTTTAAATACGTATAAAAAAAGGAAAAAAACAAAAAATACCAGAATTACAGTATTTTAAAGAGGGACGCTTTGAAGGAGCATAAACTATCATGAAATATATCGATGCGATTGTCAAGATGAAATTTGTTATACAGACGACATATACGTGGGATTACGTTATTTACTCCGGTATAGTTTTTTGCTAAAGGTGTTTTAAATAAGTCTGGGTATCGAAGACATCTTTTAGTAATGTTAAATTGTATTTTTTCTATACAAGAGGTATCGATTTTATTATTTATAATTTTGTACAGGAACACTAAATCTGCAACCTGTAATTTTATTTTGTAAGTTTTATTTAAGTAGTTTTTAATTGAGAATTGTTCAATACTCATATAGTAGTATAATTTTAAACCCAATATTAATATTTTTTAATAAAGTTTTTATTGTAAAATTCATTGTAGTTTTTATATGTATTTCTCCATAGCGTCCCCGTCTTACCCCGTGTTCCCCTACATCGTTTATTTTCATGAGCGATATTACACCCTTCCTCGTCTCTAATATACCTTTTAAAATCAGACAACTAGACTTGCCAACTACAACGGGCGAACCCGTCACCTCAGAAAGTTTTAAAGACATTAGATCGTTCTGTCTCCCGTGAGGTGAGCGCAAAAGACTTTGGACAAAACAGTCCAGTCTATTTACCAGCCAACGCTAAGGCGTAAGCCGCAAGATAACCAGGTTAATCACACAGCGGGCTTACACTCGCCCCCTTACTTCCAGTTGCAACCAGATTACTCCGGTCTCCCGACTGATTACAGGTTCGAGGTCAGGCTCTGCCTAACGTAGCGGTGATGCGATGACTACCGAATCTATTGCGGACCACGGCGTCCTTTATCCGGTTTTTACCCAGAATCGGGTAGCCGATTGATCGTTTCAAGAACAGTTGCCGTAAGGTAAACAACTACCCCCGCTCTATAAGAGACAGTTCTGTTTCCAGACTCCCACGGCTGTCGGTCAGATTGCACAATCCGTCCGCAAACCGTCCAGGAGCGCCCGAAGGTTGACTCCTAGGGGAAACTGGCCCGCTGGCCAGAGCCCTATCCTGGCTCGCACGTCTACGTGGAGGCCGCCGGATGGGGGTTGACCCGTGAGTTTGACCGACCCTGAACACATGGGTCTTCATGACAAACTGCAAACAGGCCCATTAGATACATAGAGTAGAGTGGGGCAAAAATGCGCACTTAGATTTTAATTTGGTATATTTTTTTTGTTATAAAAGCTAGAACTCTAAAGTAGATTGATAAACATTCTCAATCTTACTCCTATTAAAATTGTATAACGTTTTCATTTCTAGTGTAAGCACCGGACTTTTGATAATTTTTTTAAAAAAAATTGGTAAAAACGCACTTTTGCCCCACCGGTGGGGCAAAAGTGCGAATCTGGTGGGGTAAAAGTTCGCAGGATTAGGGTTTAATAATTAATAATTAAAATAGCATGGCTTGTTTACAGAATATTGTATTTATTGAAATGTAATATGAATAAGTAATGTAACATCGTAATGTAGGCTACTGTAGGCCTAATTAAAAATACTTAAAAGTAGTTATAACTATATGGCAGGCCAATTCCCTACTCAACAGTTGTCACAGTAGAATTCGCCTTTGCCTTCGTAAGAGGAACATGCCTCGTGCCACCACTCTTTGCAATTTTTGCACTCGATCCAATCTTCCGTTGGAGGATCTTCGTACTCTTCCTCGCACCCTGGACAGATTGCTGCTCTCTTTAAAACCTTATTTTTGATATTTTTTTTGGGCTTAGCTTGAGTATCGGTAGAGGTCATTTTTCTTTTAAACTGTGAACCTACTGCCCTGGAAGTTTGTAAATTATTTTTAAATGGTGAGCTGGTAATTATTTCGGACTTTTGTCCTTTTCTCCTTCTTTGCTGTGCATCCTTCCTTTTTGGGAGCGGCCTGATTTGTGCAGGAGAGACTGGTTTAAGTGGCGGTGGCTTGCTGGTGGCCAAAGCATTGTTCCGAGTTTCTCCAGATGGTGAGTTTTCTGTTTGTTGAATACCAGAGGTAGATGGAGCATTTGCTTCTTTAGTTGCTGAGCCTGAAGTAGATGGGACTACATCGCCTCCTCCAGATAGCGGAATTCTGTGATTGACCTCCAAATCTGCTTCTGAGGGTATCGGTGTTTCTTTATCAAGTTGCTGCATATCTGTCACTGCACACGGTGCAAAATCGTCATCCGTAAATATCCCAGGATCAATTGGAACAATCCCACAAATCTTAAAAGCCTTGGCAGCCTTTTCTACCGTAGCACTTCTGCAATAAGCTTTGCCAAATAATTCCGCTATCTGGAACTGTGTAATAACTCTTCCTGGGTTACTGACCAACCAGTTGTTGCAAGCTTCTGCATAGTAAGTTTTGAGTGCTTTAAAGAAACATCGGTCGAGTGGTTGAACTTTGTGGCTGCTGTGAGGTGGGATTGACAGCATATGAATGCCGTTATCTCGGCAAAATATTATAGCCTCCAACGACAAGTGCGAACTATGGTTATCAAGAATCAACAAGGCTGGATTGTCCTTGGTCGCCTTAATATATTTTTGAAAGTGCTTGATCCACACCAAAAAAAGGTCTGTGTTCACATATCCACTGTCGGAAATAAGCATCACAGAGGCTGGTGGTGCGCCATTCATTAGCTCTGGTTTCGTCCGTTTTCTTTTGAATATGAGTGCCGGGGGTACGTATTGTCCAGCAGCACTTATTGCACAGATGGCCGTAACTAACTGACCCCTCTCAGCTGAGCTGATTTTTCCTACAGCTTTTTTGCCAGTGGCAGAAATTACTTTTGGTACGTGATTTGGAACAGTTGATAAACCGGTTTCGTCCATATTGTAAATGTTGTCAGACGTGAACTTATGTATCATCATAAGGTCGGACAAATTACTGAAAAACACATTCAGTTGCACTTTGTTGAAACCCATGATTCTGGCAAGACTTGTTTGCTGAGGAGTTCTCAGACACAGATGATATTTCTTCATAAAGTTCAATGCCCAATCTTTTCCTGCTGTCTTAGAATCCTTGTTAAATTTATGGTCGATGCCGTTTGATTCGGCGTACTCAAAGGCTAGTCGTCTTAAATCTTTGAATGTAAGACCATAGAAAGAAGTGTCCATGTCTTTACAATGATCAGCTAATTCAACTTCTTGTTGTTTTGTAAAGGTTGCAGTGAAGCCACAAGTTTTATTCGACTTATCTAGCATCGATAAGTCGAATAAAACTTGTGGCATTTTTTGTGATCTATCCAAGGCCTTTGATTGCGTCGATCACCTTATTTTGCTTCAGAAGCTCGAGCACTACGGCATTAGAGATACAGTTCTAAGCCTAATACAATCCTACCTACAAGGACGGACGCAAGTCACTAAAGTCCAAAACAGCTTGAGCGATCACCAAAAAATTACTAAAGGGGTACCTCAAGGTTCCATTCTGGGACCCTTTCTTTTTCTTGTATACATCAATGATATACCAGAATGCGTGTTATCTGATAACGATGAAATTGTACTGTACGCAGATGATACCTCACTAATTTTCAGCGATGCAAATCATGAACAACTAGTTAAGCGAATTGACGTTACCATGGAAAAACTTGGTACTTGGTTCCAATTAAATCAATTGTCTCTTAATGCATCTAAATCAAACTCCATCAATTTCTCTCTTCGGCCGTCCCAAAATAATATCTTCAGTATTAGCTATGGTGATAAAGTATTATAAAATGTTGATCATACGAAATTTCTAGGCATTCATATTGATAGCAATCTGCAATGGTCGACTCACCTAGAAGAACTGAGCAAAAAATTAAGTAGCGCCACATTTGCCATAAAAAAAATCAAATTGTTATGTGGCTTTGAAGCTTCCAAATCTGTCTACTTTGCCTATTTCCATTCCCTATTAAGTTATGGCCTCATGTTCTGGGGAATGGCGGCAAATGTTAAAAGGATCTTTCGCCTACAAAAACGAGCGATTAGAAATCTGTTCTCAATATCTTCGCTAACATCTTGCAAGCAGTACTTCATCGAGTCTGGTATCATGACTTTGTACGCCGCGTATATATACCAAAACATATGTATACGAGAAAAAATATCGAGACTACCTCAACTAACTCAAATATTCATTCGCATAATACGCGAAATAAAGAGGACTTGCGTCATTTTAAGGTGCGTCTGAGTAAGGTTCGGAATAGCTTTATCTGCCAATCTTACTTATTCTACAATAAACTTCCATTACACATTAGGGGCCTTGGGGAGGTTCACTTTAAGAAAAAGGTACAGGGTATTTTGACTAAAAACCCCATTTATAGCATTGAGGATTTCGACAATATCAATTTTTCGCAGCTCTATTGACCTACCTGACTATTATTATTCCTTATTCTTTTTATTATTGACTATTTTACAATTGCGACTATTATTGACTATAATTATTATTACTGATTTCTTTGTATTTGTGTTTTTTCTTTAAAATATCTTCCCGTATGATAATTTGTGAAATTATCCAATATTTGTTTGATTATTTAGTACTTAGGATTATATAGAAAATTAGATTATATAGAAAATTTTACGAAATTACTTAAGAATTTTGATTGAAAATATTGGAAAATGTTGTTTCCTCTACATATATAACCTAGAAAATCTGCGCTTGGATGTTCAACGTTCATACCTTGCAATACCGACGTTTATATCTTATACCTTAATAGGTATTTATATTATACTTGTTATTTTTATTACTTTTGACATAACCAAGTGTAGGAACTCCTATCAACTGGTTTAAAAAAAAAAAAAAAAAAAAAAAAAAAAAAAAAAAAAAAAAAAAAATCGTCCGAGTTTTTCAACGCCAAATCCTTTTTTTAATCTTTGTCGAAGAGCAGACTCTGTAATACCCAAATCTTTGGCGATGCCGCGATTTGAATCTCCCCTTTTTAGTCTCTTTCGAGCTATTTCCAACATCTCTGGAGTACATATTTTTCTCTCGGTCTTCCTTTGGTATTTCCTGAAACAAAATCGATAATCTAATTTAGTAAAATAATCCTGTAATTGAATTTATTGTAATTAAGGCATTATGTTTAAGGACTTATATCTGTTCTAATGCACAAACAAATAAATGAAAAAGAAATCCCAGTTGGGGTAAAAGTGCGCGCGCACTTTTGCCCCACCGTACTTTGCGCACATTTGCCCCATTAATACAAAATCTTTATCACCATCAAATGCTGCTATCTATCGGAAATATTTCTAAATGCCTTGTATGACATAACGCATAACATAAACATGTTTATTGAATTGTCCAAACAATTATTCACTTTGGTTTATATTTATTCACAATATACTATTTGCAAACAATCAAAATAATACATCAGAACAATAAAAAAAGAAGTTTACCTCATGGTTTCGACGTTGTTCACGCAAGCCGGCTGTCACTGCACATAACAACAATCCGCCATGACACCTTCTAAATGAAATTAGCGTTGCCAACCCATGGTTCACCGAAACGGAAATACTGGCACTGCGCACTTTTAGACGCCGCGCACTTTTACCCCACTCTACTCTATGGCCTATACTAGATAATTATTTTGTTAATAGTCAAATATTTTCTTCTAATCCATTATATATCACCATCACTGAATATGCTAATTAATTTTGAAACTAAACAGCGTCGTGGTAACAATGGAATAATCGTTTTAGTAAACGGTCTTCCTTGCTTTCATCGTGAACTAACACCTATCGGAAAATAGTTCAAGCGAAAGAGACAGAGCATTTCGTTAAAGCGTAATGTAAAATTTACGATCGTATATTTTTCCGCACAAAAACTACCTGCCGAAAATAAAAACACCTGAATTAGTTTGAAAACATTTCGATTGACTTTAGATTATGCCGCCTTTTTTGGTTGGTAGTTTTGTGTATCTCTAGCGTATTGCCCTGTCTCGTTCACAAGAAACTAATTTCCGATGTTAGTTTACAAAGAAACGCAAAAGAGCCTATTGTTTTATCTTGCTGGCATGAACGATTCCGATTCAAGTTCACGCAGAAACGCAATCGGGCCCAATATCGGTGGTACGCCAACGTGAACTACACTATGGGACAGATAGCGCATACTTAATTTCTCGTATAAAAAAAAGTACAAAATGTTGCAAAATGAAATAAAAATACAAAAACCAAGTGACTGATATAGTATTACTTTTAATATATCTAACAATACCAAGTTTAGGACTTAAGTTAAATTACATTAAAATTTGTGCACATTTTTGATTTGATTAGTGCACGAATTGAAACACTATCGAAAGGCTTTCCGGTGTTTGGTAAAGACGGTTCCCATGTCTGTGCTGTCTGTCAGTGGCAGATTAACCCATGTTCGGGCCCTCAGGCCGTCGAAATCTCCGGGCCCCCTTTGAACCTTTCGGGGGAGCCTTTAATCTGTTAAACATTCTGGCGACAGTGGGAATGCCTGAAGTACCTGGACTCGACGGACGACTCAGAGAAGAGTGTACCTTAGTATCGACTACAAATAGCAATCTTGAGGGTGGTACTTGAGTGTCACTCGATTGAGGGTTCTTTTGAGGTATACCTAAACTATAGCTTGTGTAGCTTTTAAGTAAATCATACACTACACGCTTGTCAAGGAAACAATAACCACATCCTCAAAAGTAGAAACATTTATTGGAGTGTGCTGCTTTGCACAACATTTTCATTTTAACGTAGGACGAAGCCTTCACATCCAGGCCCAATGACAACATCGAGGTCGGCAAGGCTCCAGCACATGCAATTGATAATAATCGAATGTTTGTTTGTTTGTTTGTTCACACTCTATATTGCGAAATTTCACAATGGGCGGGTTTATTTTCATGCGACAATTTCTTTCAACCAACCCTAATATGAAAGTGTGCTAGTGTTATTGCATTAAATCGACAGAACTGAAACGCAATTCCGTTAATTTTATCCTAACGGAAAATGGTAACCCAGCCGGGAATCGATCCCGGGATCTTACGAAGTAAGATCAGGCGACCTAACCACTATGCCACCGGGTGTTCTATGCCAGTGCGATTAAAGCAGCTTTTATTATACGCCGTTTTCCATAGAGCACGAAGCAACTACATACATAGCCATCAGGTGACTTCTCACGGAGATAAAGTTGACAAAACCGTAATGATTTGAAAACCACAGCCTTTTCACGGCTACTGCATCGATCACCATTCGGATGTTCATTACAATTTAAGTTTATATTTCCTTTGTCGTCTATCCACGATCCCTTAACCATTGTCAGATATGGTATTGGAGACCAAAACAAAACGGCTTCCATCAATTTCCGTTACACAAATAAAATGCATTTCATTTTTGGAAATATGCTTTTAATTAATAGGTACGAAATTTTAACAAAAAAAAACGACTCCTTTTTTTATAAATGCAGATGTCATGGTGAAACTTAAAACGATATATCGTAATATAATGAATATACAAAATTTCGTGTCTGTGCTGTTGACCGTTGAAGAGTTACCTTATTGGAAGCCAACTCTGAGTGACGCAGTCCTGTCTGAGTAAAACTGTCGTAATTGAATGCATACATAAAATTTCGTGTCTGTGCTGTACTGTTGACCGTTGAGGAGTCCCCTCGTCGGGAGCCAACCCTGGGTTCAGCAGCCATGTCATGGTGAAACCTAGAACGGGCTATCGTAATTAAATGCGTATACAAAAATTCGTGTCTTTCCTGTTGACCGTTGAGTGTCTCCTCGCCGGGAGCCAACCCTGGGTGTAGAATCAGATCATGTTTACCATAAAAAATGCATTTTCATCGGAACTGAACCAACATGTAACTTTTCAACTTTATATCGCTGGTGATCTGGCAGAAAGTCCTAACTGTTTTTTCTTGTCAAATTCAGATTTTGGTGGTAATATGTCCTATATAATTTTTGCCACAATGTCAGGACAAAATCCAGACGACTTTATTCTAAAAATCTTCATAATTAGGGCAAATTCAAGAAGTCCTACTGGCAACACTATGAATTCTTGTGCGGCAATCGGTCCTATCTCTCAGTTTTGTATGAGCGTTTGACACATAACCTGTTCATTATTATGCAAGTGTTTAAAATACAAATCTAAATGTAAAGTACGGTGGATTCTTGTTGAATTTTTGCTGAATCACTTAAGGATATTGATGGACAACATATTTTAAGGTAAGCTTATACAAAATTATTACTATCTTTGCTGTAAAAATCTGATTAAACCAATGAAACAGATAGGACAATTTGCATGTTGACAAATTCATTCAGCTGCGAATAATTATGATGTAAGATAGGATTATTTGCTGCTATTCCATAAAAATACTACATTCTATTATTGTTCACAGCACAATGCGTCGTCGAAAGAATATTAAAGGAATCGGTGAAAACACGTCGAAGAACAATAATTATGATAACATGGCAAGACATATGCGGTCTAACAGACTTATCCAACTGGCTAATACAGCTCCCGAACCGGAGCAACAGGTGTGTAAGCAACTCACGATTCATAATATTTTCTTTCAAAATACATAGTTTGATTTTCACATTTTTATCCTTTCCGATTTCATGTGATTTACAGAATTAAATGTTTCAGACGACTGAACAATCTGGCAACATAAAGTATGAACTCAACTTAACAGATAAATCCTCTTTAATGCAAGAGCAACGTCAGGGTGAACACGCCATGTCTAGCAGTCATGGGGCCTATCAGGTAATTAACCTAATCCATTCATTATTTATGTACTCATTTATGTACGGTTTTACTTGCAGTTTTCATACACTTTATACAATAAACTGTTTCAGAGTACTGACCAAGTTGGAAAAGATATCGAGAACTTAGAAGATACTGCACAAATTGTCAACATCGTAGAACTTGGACAGAATAACTTTTTGGATGTGTCTTCTATAATGCCAGAGCAACAGGAGAGTGAACACGCCATGTCTACCAGTCATGGGGACTATCAGGTAATTAACTAATCCATTGAGTATTCATGTACACATATTTGCAAGAACAATAGGGAGATGGACACACGAAGTGGCAACTTTCAGGTAATTAATCGAGCCCTCCATGGGGTCATCTAATTTACTTTCTTTTGCCTTACCATTTTTACATTTTTCATAATAAATTGTTTCAGATGACTGTACAAGATGACATCGATTTTATAAATGAGTGTCCATTCGTGCTGGAGCCAGAGGAGCATGAAGAACCACAGCCGACGTTGGTTGAATACATAGATTGTCAGTATTTGTCAGTACGACAACTATCAAGATGAATCTTTTCATAACATTTGCTCCATTAACAACGCTGAACAAACGTATTCAAATGCTGCACAGGTGATAAAAACAACTTTTTCAGATGTCTTCTTTTAATACTTCTATTACAACATTTTATTATTTCAAACAAACATTTTTTACAGCTCAATAATACATCACCAATTCAGCAAGGCACTGTGGTCCCTTGTATAATCATAAGTGGTGATACAGTCACTACGAAAGAGATACCACTAATTGAAAACACAACGCAGGCTGCGTTGTGTTTTAAATTAGTGGTATCTCTTTATGTACATGAGACTCCAACATGTTCAACGTCTTCTAGCCGTTTGAACAATAATATTCGTAACACCAATACCGTAGAAGAAGGAAATGACACAGATCCTAGCTATCATCTAACCGAAAACATAAGAAGTTCATCTCGATCGTGTTCAAGCTCTGATGATATTCCACTACAAGATTTGAGAAATTATTCGAATGACAATGACTACAATATGAACGAAGGACGAAAGCGTAGAAAACATGCAAAACCGTACTTGTGGAAGAGGAATTTAAATAAAAAACTACGGATGGAAGGCAAACCTTATGTAGGGTTCTCGAAGGGACTACAGAACAAAATTGTGCAAAATGTTGAGCGGGACGAGCGATCACAAAGGCCTTCCTGCACTAAAAATGCATGCATGAAATCGAAACGCAGACATTGTACTATGTTTACTGACGATAATAGAAAAGAAATTTTCGAGATATTTTGGAAAATGAATTGGGATCAAAGAAGAGTTTTTGTGGCATCACATGTAGTTAAAGTGAAGACAAACAAAGCAACCATTACAGAACACGAATCAAGACGAAACTTTACACTGCAATACTTTCTTGGAAAAAATGAAGGGCCTCCTCTACAAGTATGTAGAGACATGTTTTTGGCCACCTTGGTCTTGGTTATAGGATGGTACAAAAATGGGTAGAAAAGGGTAATTATCAAATGCCAATAACAGATAATTGTGATGGAACTGCAACATCTGCTGTAAGAGCAGATCTTAATTAAAAGGTGGAACAATTGACTGAGTTTATAAATTTACTACCAAAAATGCCCTCTCACTATGCTAGAAAAGATTCAAGTAGGCTATACTTTGAGTCCTTGTTTCGAACCATCACTGATGTATACAAACAGTATGAAAAAAAATGTGAACTTCTTTCTAACCAACCACTGGGTAAAAATAAGTTCATACAAATCCTTGAAAGTCAAAATATATCAATATTTCCAAACAAGAAAGACCAATGCAACCTGTGTTGTAGTTATAACACTGGAAACATTACAGAAGAGGCGTGGCAAAGACACCAGAAAAAAAACAGGATGCAAGAGCTGAAAAAGAAAAAGATAAGACTGAAGCTATAAACGGTGGACACATTTGTCTGGAAATGGATTTCCAAGCAGTCAAATTGGCACCATTCACGTTTGCTAATGCATTTTATTATAAAACCAAGTTGGCATACCACAATTACACTGTTTATAATGTTTCTACTAAACAAGCAACTTGCTACTGGTTTTCTGAAGACCAAAATAACCAACTAGTAGCTTCTACTTTCGCATCGTGTATTATTGATTATTTGAACAGATACTGTATCACTGCTAATAAGTATCCCATCGTCATCTATTCTGATGGATGTACATCGCAAAATCGAAACTGCGTAATGAGCAATGCCATTCTAAACTTTGCAATAGAGAACAACATTCAAGTTATGCAAAAATACCTAGAAGTGGGCCATACTCAAATGGAGGTGGACTCAGTACATGGATGTATTGAAAGAAAGCTAAAAAACCGAGAAATAAAACTTCCCAGTGACTATGTTAGTGTCACGAAAGAATCGAGGCTCAAGCCGTCTCCATACGAAGCAATCATGTTGGACTTCAAGTTCTTCAAAAACTACACTAAGCCTTTAAGACACCCATCGATACGTCCAGGAAGAAAGACAATAAATGACCCAACTGTGGTAGATATTAAATGTATCCTCTACGAACCTACCGGAACCTACACGGGAGCCATCAAAGTGAAACTCTGCTTCATGGCGTCCCAGTGGGTAGAATTACCCATTCGTGCCAAAAATATAAACGCAGTAGTTGAGTATCCACCGTTGCATCAAGAACAATGTAGGATCGCAAAATCCAAATGGAAACATCTCCAGGAACTAAAAAATGTCCTTCCCGCTGACTGCCACCATTTTTACGACAGCCTTTCATATGAAGAAGAATAAAAAAAACAATTTTGAATTCCTAAATGTCCTATGAATATTTTCTACGCTGTAATAATAAATATCAGTGTAGATAGTACATATTATTATAAAGAGTAAAATGTCCTACCTTCATTATTATTATTTTTTTAAATATTATTACTAGATAGTACATTTTGTTACAAGCAATGGGTCCTATGTTCCTACATTTTTAAGCTATTGCATAGCTTTTATCGCGGGCCTAGGCCAGCGCGGCGACCGAATGAAGAAATTTCTTAACGAAAATTAATGATTTTAAACTGATCATTACGTCTAAACGAGTACTGCTTACGATTCGAAAAAAATATATGTTAAACAAGAACATTTTCCTAATATTCTTAGCTTTGAATATTTTAGATTTTGTTTATAATTGTAAAATTAGGTCTAACCGAACACTAAAACGACTACTACGCAAATACTATCTGGCGTATTATTATGAAACCTGCACCATTTTAAAGATAAGTTAATTATCTATCTTTTTATCTACGATTTTTTTTTGAATAGTCAAAGAAAATAATAATATCCGTTTTTTTTACTTTATCGAATAAAATTCGTGAGCGGCGATCTATCGGAAGACGTTAAAATTATTCCGAATCATTTGCGGCTGCGGAAGCATAATTTCAACGTTTTCCGATAGAGCGTAGTTATCTGATAACAGAAAAAATAAAATAAATAAATAATTATAATTGCATAAGTTGTTAAACATGCTATGCAATAGCTTAACCGCGGCAGTACCCGAGTGCCACACGTATTTTTTATGTCATTTTATACTATCTTTCATAACTCCATTATAGGAGTAGTTTTTTAATTTCTAGCATATTTTTAAATAAACTCAACGAAAATAAAATTGTACGTGTTTTTTTTTAACATTGTGTGACTCTTAAGTTTTAAACAAAACAGTTTTACGTCTCTCCTGAAAAATGGACATTTTCGAGATAGGACTTTCTGCCAGATCACCAGCGATATGATAATATTTAAGGAGTTTCCTCAATTCCTCATGGATCTTATCATCAGGACAGGATTTTGATAAAAATGGGACCAATCTGAAAGTATATCCTTTCAAAAAAAAAAACCAAATCGGGTCATAAATTCTGGACGGAGTCCTGATGTAACAAACATTAAAAAAGATACAACCGTATTGATAAGCTTCTCCTTTTATTGAAGTCGGTTTAAAATAAAGTAGCTAATGAGTTCTTATTTATTATCAGCATATTAATTTGTAAATTTCTCTGTTATATCGAATTCATGATGTTAAAAATTGTCACTATGGTTAATCATGTTAAGAAACTGCTGTAAAACAGTTTAAACAAAATGTTAGTATGTACCTAAGTAACATGTATATATTCTTTTGATGGAAAATAAACAGTTTAAGGGGTTGCCGGAGGGGGTAAAAACCTTAAGATTTTTCCTCCATTCGTCCACCCCTTACTAGCTACCCTTCCGGTACGGTTAAGGTTGTTGCACGTTATCCCGGGCAGATAAAACGACACATGCCGTTAGAACTGCCCGGGTGGTAGGTGGGGTTTTTACCCTCGCCTGCCACCGCGTAAACATAATAATAATAATAAAATATCATGAGCGTACCTAATCCGTTCAGCCTTTTTCTCCAATAGGGTTTGTGGGCGTTGCTGGATACGGCACGATGCTTTTTTCTCAAGGCGTACCGACGGGGCTTTCTCATCGGCGCTAAAGAAATTCGATATCGATATTTCGTACAAAAGAATGCTTGAATGAATTAATCCAATTGCTCGAGGGTCCCTTAAGTGCATACCTACTCACTGAAGGGAGTAATTAAGTATCGAATATGAATAGCAATCTTGGTATGTACTTGAGTGTCACTCGAGCGAGGGTTTCCTTAAGGGTACTTAATTATCGGCTGTGAATAGCGTAGCGAACGATTTCGTGCAGCTTGGGCCACAAGGTCCATTTTGTTCTTGGATCGGTTCAACTCACGATTCAGCTCCTATTCAGACCCACCTCGTGCGGAAGTCTACCCCGGGTAAGACTCTCGCATCTCAGGCCTCACCGCTGGTGGACCGGTCTGTCCTGGCGGAATTGCATCCTAGCGCTACTGAACGGTTTGCGAACAGTTCGGCGACGCCAATCTGTTGTGCACTCTGACTAATTGCTGAAGGAGTCTGGAGACTATGGAAATAGACTGTCTCCTAAGCAGCGAAGTTGGATGCCACTGTCATGCCACTCGTGCCACTGTCGGATCACCTGTTTGTCATGCCACTCGTGGAATGACCTTGAGCCATCCGATCCCGCGTGGCACTACGGGCAAAGGACGCCCAGGTCCGCGATAAATTCAAACTGAATTATCGCTGTAATACAGCAGGTAGAGGCCGCGTAAGTGACTTCGGACCTGTAACTAGTCGGCAGGACGGGGGTATACTGAAGGTTAACTCTAGACTGAGATATCCAACACTGATAGTTAGGGGGCGAGGCTGTCTACCTTTCCCGGTGCTTCGCCGTAAGGCGTTGGTCCCTATCGAGCTTTTGGCGAAGCTGGACAGTGGATTGTCTTGTCTCTAAGTCTTCTACGTTCATCCCACGGCTGAAAGAACGATCACATATCGTTATACCAGCCTGGGGTGACGGGCTCGCCCGTTGTAGTTGACACCACCATACGGCTGTTAACGTAGTAATTCCGAGAGGCCTATTCTTAAGAAACTAAATTTGCCAAATTTGTCTATACATTTGATTTTCATGGACCATAGACAAATTTAACATGCTATTTAAAAAATAGGCCCCCCGCGCCGGTCCGAATTTGTGATGTCACTAAATACGTTACCATGACGTTACAGCATGCTTTTGACTGTTTACGAGTACGAGTTCAATAAGAGTCAAACGCAATTTAGACCGTACCCTAAATCGCATATAACATTTGTTTGAAATTGTAGTAGGTATATAACTTGTATCATATAACTTGTACCATTGCGTATGTATGTAGAATTATTGGTAATTCAACGTATTCCTGCAGGAAGTGTTATGGGAGAAAAATAAAACAAAATTAACCCCCCCCCCCATATGTGTAGGCAAAAAATCAATAGTTTTCGAGATTTTTTCTTTTTTGCTATAAAAAACCTAGAATTTGACATTCAAGCCTAAATATTATTTAAAAAACACTTACGGACTGGTTTTTACTTATTTTTTTTAGTAACTAACACTTTGACTAATCTACCAAAATCATAAAAACTACTAAACATCCACAAAATCAATAATGCCGTAATGATTATTATGTAATATTAGGTTGCGCAACTCTATATAGCGATAGGGCTATCCTTCCAAGACGGCGAAATGCATGTGGCGCTGATAACATTGACGGTCAAAGTATTAGCAATTTATTTGGCCATCTATAATAACATTGATAATTGAAGTTTATTTTATAAAGGACCGATTGTTTATAAAACCCCAATAATTTAACCAACAATTACCATAACAACATTCAATTACTAGTGCAATTTATAGCATTTTTTAATAAACAATTTTTATATATCAATTATAAAGCTTTTTAAAAGTTTTTAATAAGTCAATGATAAAATTATAAAGCTTTTTAATAAATCAATGATAATATGAATAGATAGACAAATAAGTCTATCTGAACATTAAAGTGCGTAATTACAACCTAATGAAACCAGTATACCACCAAATGAAAAATTGTCATTTTTATATAAATAATATTAAAGCAATAACATTTTATTATTGTAAACCGTATAAGCGTGCTTAGAGCGCCATCTACAGTGCGCCTCTATAATGTTATACCACGAAAGTTACTATATTGACCATAACAATCATTTTTTAGGAACTATCATTGCCATCTACACGTTGCGTCTCCTAGTAAAATACTGGTTTTCATTTCGCAATTTACACGTTTGCATGAAAATTATCACTATTAACAACACTTTTTGATGTGCAGTTACCTATTGGTAATAAGTATGTATTCTGTATTTATTTATATATAATTTACATTTAATATTGTTATTATTAAGAGTGAAGTTCTGTATTTATGTTTATTTAATTAACATTATTGCAAACAAGTTAAAGTAATAACATTGAAAGTGACATGGCAACACTTACATAATTTTCTAAATACTCACATTGCAACACTGAAAGCAAATGTCAAATCAATGACGTTTGTTTGGTGTAAACGTTGTACTTATTGAATTGATTCCACCGAGTTTTCGATTGTTAATCGCAATGGAGAAACGGGACAACAATAAAAGTAATGCAGATGTCAAGATTGAGGTTTTAGAAGAAGAACAGTCAGACTCGTTTGACGAACTCGGACAAAACATTTTATTGTTTGAAGAGGGTGAAACGTGTATTATTAAAAGAGAAGAAAGCGATGCCGTAGAATCAGACGAGGAAGAGACAAAAGACGTCGTTTTGGTAGAGGTCAAAGTGTTGGTGAAGAGATTAGTTGATTTCTCTTGCGTGGTTTGTTGCTGTAACATCGATACGAGTAAGCCGATGGGTTATTGGAAATGTCTGAAAGATATGGTGGAGTTGCTGTGCCATGTTTGCAGTAAGAAATTTGTGTGCGCGGAGTGTTACCGTGGATTTGCTCGAAAGAACCTTTTGAAACAACACATCGAAGGGGTGCATCTCAAGATAAAGAAATATAAATGCGGTAAATGTGACAAAGCTTTCACGCGACGTGGTAATTTGAGCCAACATGTAAAATCAATCCACCGCAGATTGAAGTATTCGTGTCAGGAATGTGAGAAAGCTTATTCTAAACGCTGTTACTTAACTACACATATTAACTTCGTACACCGAAAATCAATTAATTTTAAATGTTGGATATGTGAGAAACCATTTCCAAGTCAAGCAAAAGTTAAAATACACCTCAACAGGATCCATCGCAAAATAAAGGAATTTAAATGTAAGCAATGCGAAAGCGCTTTCTTTGGTCAAAGTGCCTTAAAAAGACATACGAATTCAGTCCACCTAAAGCTGAAGCCATTCGCCTGCAAGATATGCAAATGTAGCTTCTCGGTGCGAGCCAATTTAAATATACACGTGAACTCTGTTCATCTTAAAGTTAAGAATTATATTTGTGCCGAATGTAACCACGCATTCTCAGTAAAGGAAACTTTAGTTCGACACATTAACACAGTTCATCTGAAACTAAAACCATTTATTTGTACGAAATGTAAGCGTGAATTTGGCCGAAGAAGTAACTATAAAAGACACGTGCGTTCTGGGAGATGTTTATTGAAAAATACTCAACAGCAGCGTCATATTAACCTCGATCAGTCTCGGTAGTAATGTGTAATGTATCGTAGACTACCTGCCTGAGCGCGTCATTGCGTGGTTATGTTTTTTGCTTTCGAGTGTCTCTGTGAACTTACGAGTGAACACTGTTCATCTTAAAGTGAAGAAGTTTATGTGTGCTGAATGTATTTACGCTTGCTCTGGATAAGGATATTAGTTTTAAAAAGGAAATCTAACAATTTATTTGTACGAAATGGAAGCGTTCGTCTGGCATGAGTGGGGACTTTGGACACAGCAGCGTCAGGTTATCCTTAACCCTAATTTATATATTAAGCTATTAGGATTTTAACACCGATGCGTATAATTTTAAATTAGTTAAAGGTTTTTAACGTTAAGAAACCATTGGTTTATAATGTAGTTAATTGCGTTTGTAAAGTTTATATACCTAGCGTATATTATTAGTTTATATTTTGTTATCTTTATTAAAATAATCGAGTACTAAATGCATTGCGCTCTGCGGTCGCTTCACACGTGTCGCTTGCTCAAGTATTTTAATTGTCGCTTGCTCCAGATGTCGCTTGTGTGCGTTGCTTGCTCCAGATGTTTGCTTGCAACCTTTGTGTTAACTGTAGTGCCAGACCGCAAGTAGCAGTAAGGCTATGACCGGCCCAGGATGGTAACCATGAACGTATTCTAACTGAACTTTCGTGCTGGATATTATCTAGCTGCATCCCCTGATTTCACACACTGTGATGAACTTATCCATACACGTTACATTTTACGTCGTCTCATTTTAATTTAATATTTAAATTTTAATATTTAGTTTCTTTATATTTGACTTTTAACACTGTTTAAATAAAATGTAAAAAGTTAAAATATAATGGGAAAATACCCATTTTATTTTAACTTTTTCCACATAATCATAACATTTATTTTTTCCGTATATTCTGTATATGTTTAAACTCATGCTAGATTATGAGTAATATTAGATTGCTGAAGTTGTCATTTTTTGGCGCGCTATTATAATTAGTACGTAGGTTTAAATATATATCATTAGGATATTAGAATTATACATAATATAATAATTATAAATTTTTAAAAGGGTTTTTTTATTTCAAATTAATTTTGAACTTTGAACTTTATGTAACGATTCGTGTAACATTTGTAGTGATTATGCGAAAAATTTATTATGATTATGCGATATGATTTTTAGAGTAGTACTAGCTGACCCGTCAAACGTTGTTTTGCCATATAAATAATTTTTAAGTAATTTCTAGTGTAGACAAAAAATAGCTTACTTATTGTAATTGTGTAAGAATGTGGTATATGCGTGAAATAGGCATGGAGCACTGTGAACGATGAGGAAATATAAAAATAACAAAAGACAAACATTATTTTTAAGTTATAATAATTTATTCCTTAAAATTATATATCATTAATTAATCAATTACGACAGTAACACTAACAAACAATATCAATCTCTTAATGCAATAGCGTAAAAAATATTTTTTGTTAGTCCATCTTTAGCTAACACAAACAAACTGGATGGTTTACCCACTGGAGAGCATGCCACGTATAATTGTCCGTGTGAAAAACATGGTGTTCTCAAATCTAAGCCACAAATAGACATCGTTTGACCTTGGGATTTGTTGATTGTCATTGCAAATGCCAATCTAATTGGAAACTGAATACGTTTGAATTGAATTGGCACATCTGTAGGTACATATAATAGAAATCCGTGGTATTAATATATTTTCACCTCGGAACTTGCCATTTAAAATGCTGGCTTCGATCACGTTTTTCATTAATTTTTGAATGACTAATCGCGTACCGTGGCGCAGATCCAACCTTTAATTGTAAATTATGCGGTGGCATGCCTGGCAAATCCAGTGAGTTCAAAAACTCTGTGGGAAAATTTACTGCTTCGCTGTCGTCGCAAACTGTATCAATAGATTTATTTGATACCAAGTTCCCTGGCAACAACATTTGTATCTTCAGATTTAAATTGTCAACGTCTACATTTTTTGCCGCTAAAATTGCTCTTTCTGCAAGCCACTCATGATTTATGTACTGTGTGTGTACATCGGGAAATATTTGTTCAATGAGAGTAATTTGCGAATCAGCGATTGTGCAGAAATCGGTCGGTAATTTTACGTATCCAGTTTCATCTATAGCAACTTTTCCATCACCGATATCTAAGAGTTGTTTTGAAAATGTTTCAGCGGATGGATCTTGAAGCATTTGAACGCGCATATTTACTTTCAGCTGTACTTTTTCAACATTACGCCACAATGGAGATGATTTTAAGCAAGCGTTGATCTCATCAGCGTATGTTGAACGTGGAATGACTGGAAGTGTTTGCCTGAAATCACCTGAAAGGACCAACAGAGTTCCGCCAAATAGTTTGTCGTTGTTTTTAATATCTTTCAATGTCCTGTTCAACGCCTCAAGCGATTCATTCATCCCAGATGATAATTTTACACTGTTTCAGCACGGTGGCCATGGATAATTGTTTCTTAATGTTGCATACTGCGTCAGGGTTATTCTGAATATTTAGTATGAGCTGTTCTGCCTCCATCCAATAAAGTTGCTGCAATGCCCGATGATGGAACGGCCAATGCGATGCCATTATTGATCGTATTTCAGCAAGAATTAGCGAAATAACGAATGTTTTGCCAGTTCCACCCGGATAAATGGTTCTTTGTTCCTCATTCATTAGTGGGACATTGCGGGCAACAATCGCTGCCATTTCTACAGTGCTGTACTGCAGTTCACGATTCATTTCAGTATTCATTAAATCAGATGCAGTTCGATTTGGCGAATTCATACCGAAATGACTGAGTGGTAAGTTGGCAATGACAATGCAAAGATCCTCAATAGCAATTAATGCTTCATTGTACATTGCGTCGCTGAATGTTATGGTTAGATCGTGGCACCGTGTACGATGTTGATGCAATATATCGTCAGTCATTGAATCTTTGTGATTATCCCACAATATCTGTGCTCGGGCTGGGAAACATGTAGTCAACACTATAGCGAATAGTAGACGAATTTGTATTGCTGTACAGTTCAATGCAGCTTCAGCAAGCATACATTCCCACTGGTTGTCGTCTTCCAGCAAGCCGAGTGCAAGGCATGCATCTTTATACGTTGGATAGTGTTGCCCATTCACTTTACGTATATCTTGAAATGATAATGGGCCAGTAACATTAACCAACAACAGTCGAAGATAAAAGCACTCAGTGTGTCTTGGATTGACTGTAAATGTTGATTTTAGTCCGATAATGAATAAAACTGATGAATAGAAGAAACGAATTGGTTTATTAAGCGAATTATCGCATCACAAAAGAAAAACGGGTGAATGAAGCAAACCAATACAAAAGTGAACTGACAGCTCTGATCTGTAGAGTTGTTCCACATGCATGAGTGCTTGACTTGAAACGAAATAGCGCTGAACAACTAAATTCAATATTCCCACTTTTTCTTACAAGTCAAATGCCAACATTTACTTAAATAAAATAAAACGTATTATCATTTTGATCAAAACAAAAATTGAAAACAAAATCCTACGTTAACATCTCAACGTTATTATATGTGACTCGAAAAATTGTTACCTACTAAATAAATATATTTCTCATTAAAAGTTTGAATATTTTTTGTTTGGACATACATAATAATAATAGAAAATAAAAATTTCGTTACATATTATGGTTATCATTTCTTGTTTATACTCTTTATTGTGAAAATATGGGCAGGTTTATTGTCATATGACAATCTTTTACAACCAACCCTACTATGACGTGTTATATGTATGTGTGTGTGTAACATGTCTGTAAGTGTGTGTCTTGTTATTGTATTCCATCGACAGAATCGAAAATGCAATTCCGGTAATTAGATCCCAACGGAAAATGGTGACCCAGTCGGGAATCGAACCCGGGACCTTACAATGTAAGATCAGAAATATAAAATACCGCCATTAATCTGTTATATTTTTTTATGACCTAGCGAATAGTGAGGTTGGCATTTACAAAGTATGTATATAGTATTATAAGTTATTGTTGCAACTATAAAACAAAATATAATACAACCAGAATACATGTTGAATGAAAACAAGCACGCTTCTTTACGAGAGGCGCTGAACTAATATTTTCACGTCGTTTGCAAGTGTTGGAGAAATTTGATGCTGTTAAAAGACACCTTCTTAGTTCCAGCCAAAAAGCGCTTTCTGCTTGTAATATCGTATCTCTTTCAATTTCGTGACGGTCCTTTATTTGTTGTTTCATATTTTCCAAAAACAGCTCCTTGGCTATTTCATACTCATCCGATGACATGTCTGGCTTTTGGCATGCTTCCCCGTAGTCACTACTATCAGCGTTGAATAAAAGACGTATTTTTGCTTTGTTGTCTTCGTCCTAGTATTCTGCATAAGTTTCTGCTGTTCAATTTTTTTTACATTAGTAGATGGGCTTTTATCGAAAATTGTTTTATGTAGTTTATATATCAATGTTCCCGTATTATACACCACTACTGCCACGTAACACCTTAATTTGTAGGAATCTTCCAAAGCAAAATTAATGCGTTTTCCTCCAATAAATTTTGCGACGATAGCATTGAATTGTCCAGCTCTGTTGATGTTTAAATTGTATAGGAGACTTCGAGCATGATATGCGAAGTTGGAGGTATTTGAATTTAATTTCCGCAGTAAAGTGTTTACTGTGGGGACTCTGCTTGGATCTAGTTTTTTTCAGCTGTGCACAAATAGTTTTCAAAATTTGTGTGTTCTCAAATATACGCTTCGGACTGTTTAAAATGTCGTTTTGTAGATTATTTATCTGTCTACCAAGGGAAGATTTTGCGCTTTCCTGTATCAAACTGCAGATTTAACGGATATCCGTAGACGTTTGAGTTGATCACTATTGAGCGGTCTTCGTTCACCAATTGGCATCGACGTATCTTTCGTCAAATTCAAGTTCTTTTCATTATAGTTGCGTAATAAATAATTGCTACATTCAATTTATTCGACAGTAACATATTGATAGGCTCGGCTTTCCAAAAATTTGTTGTATGTACCTACTCGCGTCGCCGTCCGCTATCAGCTTAGAATATACTAATTATGGACATCCACCTACTGCTTAAAGCCGTCTACTTTCGCCGTTTGCTCCATACTTGTTGGAAGATCCTTTATGGTTCGCATTGCATTGATGCTCAGGAGGCTTTTGTTCTTTACTATTTTTTACATCAATATGCAGCACTTTTTCTGAGTTAACTCCTAGTATGGCACCTACACCTGCCAACGATGAATAATTTGCGCGGTAGGATCGTTTACACCAACTTGAATCTGCTGTAACTAGTATCTTCGGTGTTCCTGATGGATTTCTTTTTGTAACTAGAACACCTTCAGCAGCTGATTCTTTCATTGTAAGTTTGGCGGTTAACTTCCACCAGTCATGCAGATTTTTATGGCATTTAGAATAAATATTATTGTTCATTGTTGGAAAATTCATTAAGATTTGATCGGCCACATCCTGTCATAATTGTACCAGAAACAGCAGAATGATTTATGTCCATTACGTTTTCTCTCCTTCGTTGAAAGCGTTTAGTTAAAAATACTTGCTCAGATAAAACAACGCAATCTGCTGTAACTAGTATCTTCGGTGTTCCTGATAGAGTTTCTTTTTGTAGCCAGAACACCTTCAGCAGCTGCTTCTTTCATCCTAAGTTTGGCGGTAAACGGCATTTAGAATAAATATTATTGTTCATTTTTGGCAAATTCCTTATGATTTGATCGGCCACATCCTGTCATAATTGTACCAGAAACAGCAGGATGATTTATGTCCATTACGTTTTCTCCTTCGTTGAAAAGTTCTTGCTCAGATAGAACAACGCAATATCCACTTGGATGAAAAAACCGTGTCGTTTTTCTTCAATTGTTTTGAGATGATTCAGTTGACATCCAAATAATATCGGCAATGGTGAACGGCAAATAATGAATAACACTTTTATAATATCAGTAAGTAGGTAGGTATAGTCTATTTATTTAAAACTGAGCTGATTCCACTTCAATACATACAAACAATACTCAGTGGAATTTTAATTGCGCAAAAAACTTCAAAAGGTGATTCTACCATTAAATAGATTTTTGTATTTTTTTTATTTAAATACTTTATTCATTTATTTTTTGTACATTTAGCCACATTGTTATCAAAGTTATAAGTAACTCGGAAAATTAAATACGCAAATTTAGCGAATGCTCAATGCCCACCTAACTACGACTAAACTGTCCTCTATCTAGGCGGGTCAGAGTAAATAATTAAAATAAGCAAAACAAATTATGTAACAATTAACGTAAAAACGTTTTATTTTTATAAATAATAACTACTAACGATTTAGGATTAATAATAATCAATACACAAAATGTGTATAAATAATACAATGTCAGTATATATACCTAATTGTATTTATACAATAATATGGCCTAAACACATACACGTAAATACGATTAATAAAAAATAAATGCTAAAATAGTATAAACATATCAAATCGTGAAAATATTGCTTTTTTTATACGAATAAATATAGTCTCAAAATAATCCAAAACTATTCGTGCCATACTTTTTTTTTATTTGTTTTTTTTTTTAAACTTTTTTTGTCGAATAAAAAAAATGTTACGGGTAGAAATAACCCTTAAAGTTCTGTGCGCTGTTTATATTCAACAGTGTAGGGTTATATACAATTTCCCACTGAAACTTAAAGATGTTAATAGAACCTTTGCGATATTATTATAAATTACTGTTAATATTACCAAGTAAAAATACCTTATATCTCCATCTTTTTTACCCATCGATGACGATCCAGGCAATGTCTTATTTTTATATACATTATATATTTATAGATTTTTTGAAATTTACACGTAATTAAACTAAAAACAATTATTTTAAGTCAAAAACCCTATTCTTTTTCGCTTACGATCCAAAGGTATCAATGACGCTTGCAGCGTTGCCACGCCGACGCTGGCGATGGACAACATTTTTACCCGTATTTACAGATTAAAGAAAGTAAAAAACTATAAAAAAATATAGTTAAATATAGTTAGGAAGGTGAAAACAATTTGCCTACGAAATTCACACGCCTTTCGTGTTTTTCAGCTTTTTTCTAACTTTATTTTTTCCCTGATAGTAAAGTTTACTGTTTTGACCTATTTTTAAAAAAATAAACACATTTTATTGACATCTACAATAAAAAATACTGATAAGGTGAGGAGTGGGTCAAAATGCCAAAAATTTAGCGTGACGTATTTTATGGATAGCCCCTAACAAATCTCGCATTATCAAAACCAAGCACTCGACGCATATCCACTGTCGAAAAGCGCTCGGCCGGGCGCGAGTATTCGCGCGCAGGGCGCGAGAATATCGCGAGCTCCGGAAATCAACGCAACGCACGTCCACCGTCCAGTAGCCCTCGGGCGCGAATGCACGGACTAAAGCGATTCGCTTTAGTCCGTGCCACGGACTAAAGCGGGCACGGACTAAAGCGAACAGTGTTGCCAGGTCTGGTTCGTGAAATCCCCCCACCAAAGTTGGACAAACCCCCAAATTTCCGGATTTTCAACTAAAATACCCCCAAACAAAAAGACCCAAATCATCGCGGACGGGGGGGGGGGGGGGGAGGTTGACAAACATTGTTGAAGTAAAACACATTTTGAAAAAAAGTGGTCATGTGTATTTATGTACATAATCATTTATTTATTTTTAGTATTTATTAGATAGGTGCATACTAAGCTATTTTGAATTTTTCTACTTAAAAAATAGGTAGGTGTAGCAAAATATTAGTAACAAAATAATAGGTAGATACTAGTCATATTATATGTAAATATATATAAATATATAAAAATAATTATATATAAATATATATAATATATAAAAATAATTTTATGTAAATATTATCAAGGGGGTGGCTTTCTGTGCCGACTAATCCTTATCAATATAGCAGATAATGCAGCAGATATATTATTAAATGGTCAAAATGGCCACTAAAGTTGCACTGAAAGTCACCCTATCATAATCTCCAGCAGGTAAGCCTTAGGCTTGGCTGGATTTTATACTAAGCTGTATTGTAAAAAATGGTTATTAAATTAAAAAAAAAAAAAAAAATATAATCGTATCGATAGGCATATTAAGAGCGTTACTGCCATTTCATCGGCGAAACAAGCCCGGCAATCGTAAAAAAATGTTTTTTTTTCAAAACTAAGACATATTCAAAATACTTTTCAGCCAAGTACTAAAAAAAGAATACTGTATGTTTTAATGATACTTTTATAACTTAAAATAGTAATATTGTGTAGTTATTAAAAGCTTTCAGGCCAAAAATAGCCACTTTTTAGCGAAAAAGCGTTAACTAACGTAACGCGGAGTAACGCTCTTAATCTAAAACATAAATAACCGACGTCATTGGTGAAATCACTAGATTTGACCAAAAGCATCTAAAACAACGTCGTCTTCTTCGGTATTATCTTGTGAGCGCATGTAAATTTGATCAGATGAAAATTTATTCAACATATTGGCTGTTGGAACAAATTGCGAACAGTCAAATTTTAGGCTGAACCGAACTCTCATTATCGCGTCGGCTGTTTCAATCGACATTCTGTTTCTCAATTTATCTTTGATAATGTTAGCAATAGAAAATGCTCTTTCTACAGCTGCATTTGAAAATGGCAAGCTCAACACTGCCAAAGCAAGTCTAGAAATGTGGCCATACACAGGCTCATTTATAGCATTTTTGAAATGTGAAACTTCAGTCCAGAATGCAATTGGATCATCTAAATTTGCCCATTCATTCCTATGTATCATCTCCCACTCCTGAATCGCGAAATCGACATTGCCGCATACATTTTTGAAGGCTTTAGCAATACTGGTCAGATTTGGCTTTAATTGGCTGGTTGCTTTTTCAGGCGAAAGAAAAGAAATCGTTTCGAGGACGGCGATATTGTCTGGTGTGCGTTTTTGAATTTCAGAGCAAATTTTCACAAGGAAATCTCTACAAGTGTTCTTTACAATCACCACTTCCTTATTATCAATGTTTTGGCTGATAGCATTAAAGCTGTAACCGAAATCCATGTATTGGGCACTCATAGTGTAATCGTTGAAATTAAATTTGCTCATATCATTTTTTGAAATCTTGTCCAACCTTACCGGTGGTACTAACATTTTTAAATAGTTGTAAAGTAAGTCATTTAAATCCTTGAGTAATAATAAAGGATTTTTCTGTTCTGTTTAGAATGTTTTATTAGTTAAAACGATTCTCTTCAGATGGGAACATAAGAACGTAAAATAAAGCAAATTAACTTTATCTAAAAACATTTCACTTAAAACAGGAACCGATATCGTTAATATATTATATATTGAATAAGAGCGGCCCCAGGTGTGATCCCTGTGGAACACCCGAAGGAATCGAAATAAAGTCTGATTTAAAGCCACCTACGACGACAGCCTGTTGACGATTATGAATGTAAGACGTGAACCATCTTAACAAATCAACGTGTATACCGAGTTTCTCAAGTTTAAGTAATAATATAGAATGATTTACCCTGTCAAATGCTTTTGAGAAATCTGTATATATAACATCAGTTTGCATCCGACTGTTCATGTTATCGAGGATTTCGTTAGTGAATTGACTTAGGTTCGTGACTACAGATCGCTTACTCATGAAGCCGTGCTGATATGGGGAAAGAGAATTGGAAACGGCGGGATAAATCTGATCGTATATAATTTTTTCGAAAACTTTACTAAAAACCGGAAGGATTGAGATGGGCCTATAATGCGATATGTTATTATTTAAACCACTTTTATGTATTGGTACAATGAAGGCTTCTTTCCAACGCGAGGGAAATGTACCTTCATCCAGTGAACGACATTTGTTGTTGGATGACCTGCCGACGTTTTAGCTAAAAATTTGTATCTTCAAGTCACGTACTGGAATATCTGTTCAATACCTGTATCGCCGAAGGAATATATCCCACATGCTTAAAACGCATAAAAGTAGCCCCTGTATATAAGGGTAAAGGCTATCGAATATTAATGGCTAACTACAGACCGATAGCAATTGTACCTGTATTTGCAAAAGACTGTCACTGACAACATTGACATTTGTTGTCAGTGTTACAACGTGAATATTTAAAAAAGGTAGGTATGTAAGTGTCGCCGTGGCAAGTTTAATGATTTAACATTGGCATGTCTTGCAGTTATGTAAATTAAATATAAATAAATACACAAATAGTTTCTAAATAATAATATTAATACTTATATAAAAAAATGTAATAGGATGGTTCCTTAGCTCAAAAAAATAGAAGTTATGGTTCCCAACCGGCAGAAAGCATGAAACTTGGCATGCTTGTAGCTTTCATGTATATGCTTCAACGTAGAAGTAGGAAAACGTTGCGATAGTATTGCCCCCTCCCGCAACATCCCCTTTTGTGAACCTCATCAGCAGGGAGCTATTGGTCTCTGTTGGAGTTGGCCATGAAGACATATTCGTTCAGGATCAGTTATACTCCTGGATCAACTCCCATCCGGCTGCCTCCACTAAGAAGGGAGAGCCAGAGTAGGATTCTGGTCTCCAACAGGAGTCAACCTTCGGGCGCTCCTAGACGGTTTGCGCAACGTGCGGTGTAAGCCAATCGATTGTGCATTCTGACCGACAGCCGGACGAGTCTGGTATTAGACTGTGTCCTATAGAGCGGGGGTAGTTGTTTACCTTACGGTAACTGCTCTTGAAACGACCCGGTTACGGGTGAAAGCCGGGTAAAGGACGCCGTGGTCCGCAATAGATTCGGTAGACAGCGTATCACCGCTACGTAAGAAGAGGACCGCGAAAGCGACCTCGAACCTGTAACCAGTCGGGAGACCGAAGTAATCTGGTTGCAACTGGAAGTAAGGGCGCGAGTAAGGGCCCGCTGGGTGGTTAACCTGGTTATCTCGAGGTAAGGCGTTGGCTTATTACGGGCATGTGGCGTAACTAGATGTTTGGTACATAGGTGGACTGTTTGGTACAAAGTCTTCTGCGCTCACCTCACGTTTGACAGAACGATCTACTATAGTTAAAACTTCTTGAGGTGACGGGTTCGCTCGTTGTAGTTGGCAACTCTAGTAAGGCTTGTATATAAGATACTTCAACCAAAACTTCACAATGTGATTTCGGTCCAACTAGACATTTGTGTATCGAATAATCTACAAGTTTTCAGTTCAGTCGGAATAACCGTTTGGGAGCTATCGTGGAGGAATAGACACACAGAGAGGCACACAGACAAGCTTTAATCTGGAAATAATCCTAATCGCCTCAGGGGGGTTTGAAAAGGATATTTCTGTCTTCAACTCAAAAAAATATTTAGCGCGATTACAATACTTTCCCTCCTGGTCGGTTGGTGAGCCAAGAAATTAAAATGTATTTCTTCAAATAAGAGTTTTTCATTGTATAAACTCTAAAAAACGAACCTTTTTTAAATTGCACGTAGCACACACCGGGGCCGTCCACATATTACGTAATTACGTTTTTGGTATTTTCGACACCCCCCAACCCATCCCCCATGTCAACAGACGTAATTAGCGGCCTAACCCCCCCCCCCTCCTTCTGACACCGATTACATAAACCGAATTTGCGGAAATTGTGATGAATCGTGAACCCAGCGTTTGTAAAGCGTTTGACGACTCTTCCACAATGAGGCAGAGCTCCGGATCCTTCGTGCACTTTTTTTATTTCTTTTTAAACTGCCCCTACTCCTCGTCGGCCCTCGTTGAGCCTACGGTCCCGAGAGAGGTGAAAACGCTTTGGCATATGTACTTAGAAATTCCATGTGAAAATACGCCATAGTCGATTCGCCACACAACCACATTAATCTTTCAAAGTTCGAGTTGGAGCGTGCAGCGGAGCGCTAGTCCAGAGTTGCAGAGCGGCCACCGGCTTGCCAGCGCTTCCAGGAACAGCCCGGGCGACGAGGATCGCCTAGCAGCGCGTGGAGTATCTACGCACATCGCGCGAAGGGGTATCTTCGGAGCGGCACTTCGGTATTTCCGTGCAGGTTTAGATCCGAAAAATCGCGATGCGGTGACCAACGTTGATTGCGTAATCAGGACGGGCACCCCCTCCCCCCCCCCCCCCAACTTAACAAGCGTAATCATTAGCTCCAACCCCCCTCCCTACCCCCTAGTTCCTCGATGATTACTTAATATGTGGACGGTCCCACGATAGATACACCAAACTTTTAGAAATACGGAATCCGGATGGTTGTCAGTTTGCCTTATTTAGTTAATTAGGAATGTATAACTATTTTTACATAATTATTTTAAATTTAACGACGTTTTGGTAATAATGGATTAATAATTTTATTAAATATCAATGGTACATATCAACCTGAACTACGCTATGGAGCAGACATATACTAAGCTCAGTAGGTACAATATAATGGAATGTAAAATAAAAATACAAAAAGTCATTAATTTAATATAATGTTTTCATATATCGCCAGTATTGCTGGATAATCGCTTCGCAATTTATAACTCGACGTTCGCAATCGAAAATACTGCAATATTCCTCGGCCAGCTTTATTGCTGTTTGGTTTTGTGCCATTTCTAATGCGAAGCACGACGCACGACAACCTCATTTTGTATTTATATCATCTAATAATTATTTTTTTGATGTATACATTATTATTATCTATTCTGATGTTATGTGCAATCGCGTGAAATAATTTATATTATTTATTAGCGTTTTTAAATGTTTATATACTAGATAATTGTATTGTGAATTTATTATTAATAGTGAATTCATGGAGAAGATCTTTCAATTGGTATTCATATCATCGAAAACATTCAGACTAAGATATCTAAAGTATCCCGCTTATTGAAGTCAGGTCGAATCCACATTCTCGTCTTTTTGTCGTTTTAAATTTTCATTTAAAACAATATAAGCCGCTGCGACACGTATGATTTCGTCGGCCATTGTTGCCCGATTGTGTAGCCCGTTTACGAGTCAAAGTGATGGCCCAGAAATATTGCGTAGAAGACTTTGGACATAACAAATCCGACGTCTAGCTACGCCACAACCCGTTAGATGCCAACGCCTTACCGCGAGTAAGATTGTGTAGACCGTTTACGAGTCAAAGTGATGGCCCAGAAATATTGGCGCGACTGGCCCGGCTATCTATTTCCCAGCCACTTGCTGCATTAATAGATAAAATCGATAAAATCAGAAATTCGAACTGAATTACCGGTAACACCAAGTAAGGGGACGTTCAAGTATTACGTAACGCAATTTGGGGGAGGGGGTCTCTTGCGAAACGTTACGATGCATTACAAGGGCGGGATCCTTTTTCGAACAACGCGTTACCTAACATTGTGTTTTTATTATTTAAGTAAAAAACTAGGGAATTAAAATCTCCCAAGTTGGCAACCCTTTTAAAAATATAAAAATATGTTATTTTATTTTAAGAGTTTATTAGTTTAAAAAAAGCTAAAATTGGAGAATCCATGACAATAACAATGCTGGATGAAGCCAACAATGTATGTAAGGACAGCGCCAGGTCAGAAAAACGGCATAATTTAATGTAAAATTAGTAGTCAAAGTTTATTAGGACAAATTTGAGCCCATTTAAACTTATTTTAAACTTAAGCAAATGTTTATTACGTTATGTGTGATTGTTTATTAAATACCAATATGAATAAATCAAATAAACAATATACGCATGAATTGCGAGTTAGAAATCTCTTGCTTTATGACTAGCTGTTGCCCGCGGCTTCGCTTCGCGTTGATCGATCAATTGATTGATTTACTTTCTGTTATAAAACTGCAAAATTTGTCATTTTTGGTGAATATTAAATTAAATATATTTGCATATTTCTCGTGGTTTGCATATTTATCAGCGCGCCAAATAATAAAAAAGAAGCTTGATAAACATGCTTAATATAGACGGTAAAAACTGTTCAACAAGCACGCGTTGTTTACTCAGCGCAGAACGCGCGGCGCTGCGCCGGTAAATGAGCGTATAAATGCTTGACAAGCATCCTTAAATGTGCTATTAGGCCACGTCAATCTATGTTTGTCAAGCATAGGTTGGTGCAATGGTGAACGGTTTTGTGCAGCTTGGGCCACAAGATCCATTTTGTTCTCGGAACGGCTCAACTCGCGATTCAGCTCCTATTCAGAAGCATCCTTGAGTGGAAGGCTACCCCGGGTAAGACTCCCGTGTCTCAGGCCTCAGAGCGGGTGGTCCGGTTTCTCCCGGTTTGCGCACCGGTCGGCGAAGCCAATCGGCTGTGTATTCTGACTAATTTCTGACGGGGTCTAGAGACTATGGCAATATATTGTTTCCCAAGCAGCGGGGGTGGATGTTGACCTGTTGTCATGCCACTCTTAAAATGACCTTGGGCCACTCGACCCCGTGTGGCACTACGGGAAAAGAACGCCCAGGTCCGCGATAGAGGTTGCGTAAGCAACTTCGGACCCTGAACCAGTCGGGAGGACGGAGGTATCCATGAAGGTTAATTTTAGACGGAGATATCCTGCCAAAACTAGTAGTTAGGGGGTGAGGCTGCCCGCTGGGTAACTTTCCCGGTGCCTCGCCCTAAGGCATTATACTCTAACAGGTTGCTGGTGAACTAGACAGTAGATTGTCTTGTCCCCAAATCTTAAAAACAAATCTAAACCCCTGTAAATCATAATAATAATGTAATAATAATATAAATACACATAATCTTTATTTAATTATTTATTCATATATTGATTAACATACAGGACCAGGCTAAAAATAAGGCACTTAATCTAAGCCTTATTGGCTCTTTTATGCAATATACTATCCTCTGCTACCGAGAAGTGCATCAGTCAATAAGTTAATAGTAAATATATTTTAAAAAAACAAGCTTTATTAAAATGCTCTATCCTGAGCCAAACACCACGGTTGGCTCCTGAGCCAACCGTGGGTACAGCAGCAATGTCATAGTGGAACTTACATAGAACGGACCATCATACTTGAATGCTATACAGAATTTCGTGTTTGTGCTGTTGACCGTTAAGGAGTCCCCTAGTCGGGAGCTAACCTTGGGCACTGCAGCCATGTCATGTTGAAACATAGAACGGGCTATCATAATTGAATGCGTGTACAAAATTTCGTGGCTGTGCTGTTAACCGTTGAGAAGTGCCTTCGTCGGGAGCCAACCCTGGGCTCAGCAGCAATGTTGTTATGGAACTTATAACGGGCTATAATACTTGAATGCGTATACAAAATTTCGTGTCAGTGCTGTTGACCGTTGAGGTGTCCCCTCGTCTGGAGCCAATCCTGGGTGCAGAATCAGGTCATGATTAATATAAAAATGCATTGTCATCGGAACTGAACCAACATGTGAAATTTCAATTTCATAGGATAACAGGAAGTAGTTCTAATTCTGCTTGCAAAAGTTGACCTAAACAGACTAACATACTGACAAACATTGCAAAGTAAATAAAAGCTTGTAATAAGTTCATGGTCGGCTACGAGATGCTGAGTCAATCGCAAAGGGACTATACTCCCGAACAAGGCGCTGCCAAATTCAATTACTGCTCTGATGAGCTATATTACAAATGTAAGACATCATAGAGATAATAATATATTTATTTAAACAAAAAGTATAGTAAACTTGTTATAATATTTTTTTTTAATTCATACTATTCAAAACATCATATCCGATAATCATAATACAAGGTCTCGTATAAACACAAATGTTACACGAATCGTTACATAAATTTCAAAATTCAAAATTAATTTTAATTCAAAAAACCCCAAAAGGATATAGAACATACAATTAATATATTATCTATAATTCTAATATTGTAATGATACATCATATAATATTATAATGATAATATCATAATAATAATATCATACTGATAATATCACAATATCATAATAATACACATTTATTCCTACGTACTGTTTAAAATATTGCATAAAAAAACAGCAATCTGATATTACTCATAATCTAGCATAATTTAAAAAAAATATACAGAATACATTTGAAAAAAATAAGCAATAATATTTAGAATAAAATGGAAAAAATATAAAACTAAAAAAATCAACCATTACATTGTGTAATTATTAAAATATATTAAAAATAAAAAAATCCAAAATTTCCATTGTCATAATTATGTCTGATCATGTCAAGTTAGCGAAATTTATTTTGAAAGATTCCGTTATATTGATAGATAGAAAGATATTATATACATACATACAGGTTACAAAAGCATTATAGTAAAAGAAGAAAAGGCAACCTAATAAAATACCGCATTTTTAAACAACACAATTATCAGTTATCATAATATACTTATGGTTTATCTACGGTAAAAACATTTAACTAATTCCAAAACACAGTCTGGCCGAACACAGTACCTACACGCTACGTTTTGGGAAAAAATATTTATAATGCAACACAGTAAGTGTTAGATTAAAAAATCTAAGGATTTGTCTCAGTAAAACCTCCGAAGAGGTATTTTGTACTCAGACTAGTGTTTTTCCACTTTTACTAATTCTTTCACGCTACATAGACGTTTCAATTATTATGAGATTGAAAGAAAAAGAAAATACCTTAGTCGTGCTTCCGTTAAATAATCATTAATTTTGACAACGATCGAGACAGGTAGGTACCAACAATTTGTGGGTAAACTATACAAAACGTTAAGAGCCCCTATCAATTTCTCAATGTGAAAACCGAAAATACACACTTTTTCAGGACGAATTTAAAAGTAACCATAAGATATATCTGATATTTTTTAATGCACAGTCATACAACACCTATTTATCTAGTATGTCTACGAAATTTCATTTTGATAACAACTTCGTATAAATTAGGAAAAAACTAAAAACAAAAATGGTTTTTTACATAACGACGAAACACAAGGTTTTTCAATACGTTTTTCTGCTAACTGGTAGCGAATAACGTTGTGAATAAAAATTGTACGTACTTAGCATATAGTATATTAGTAAGTGTACGATAAATTGTCTTTTAATTTATTCAATTGACACTAATAAAAAATGTGTTTTACTATGAATAAACCCAGTAAAATCGTGCGTAAAACCGTCGTCTACGCGTAAGAATATAATAAAAATGATTATAAGATATAAACATTTGAAAAATTGAGGTGTTTACCCACCCAGTATTTTTATTTTTTTTTAGTTATGTCTACATATTCATTTGTAATAAATTATCGAAATCCATGCTACGCGCTGTTCATTCGCGACTGGTGCGTGCATTCGCGCCCGAGGGCTACTAGAGGGTGGACGTGCGTCGCGTTGATTTCCGGAGCACGCGCTATTCTCGCGCCCGTGGTGGACGTGCGTCGAATTTTTTTTTGGGGCTCGCGCTGACTTCGCGTCCGGCCGCCTTGTTTCGCGCGCATCTCGACAACGGACTTGCGTCGAGTAAGCGGTTTTGATACTGCGAGTAAATATTTGTTAGGTGTTTTATGTTATGTTATTGATTGTTATATTATGTTATGTTATGTTATTTTATGGATACCCCATCCATAAAATACGTCACGCTGATTTTTGGAATGTTGACCCACCCTATCACTATGACCCTATCAGTATTTTGTATTGTAGATCAATATTTTTTTTTAGAAAATGGGTCGAAAAAGCGAACTTTACTACCAGGGAAAAATTAAAGGTAAAAAAAAAAAAGCTGAAAGAACACGAAAGGCGTGTGAATTTCGTAGGTAAGTTTTTTTCATTTTCTAAACCATGTTTTTTTATGATTTGTTACTTTCTGTAAATACTTTTTAAAAGGTTGTCCATCGCTTTTCAGCGTGGCAACGCTGCAAGCGCCATGGATATATTTGAATCGGAAGCGAAAAAGAGCAGTCTTTTTGACTCACAATAATTGTTTTTAGTTTGATGGTGTAAATTTCAAAAAATCTATAAATACGTATATAATTTATATTTGCAGAGAAGTAAATAACAAAAATAAGACATTGCCTAGATCGTCATCGATGGGTGAAAGAGATGGAGATATAAGGTATTTTTACTTGGTCATAATAATTATCATTTATAATCATATCGCGAAGGTTCTATCATCGTCTTTATGTTCCGGTGGGAAATTGTATATATCCATATTGTTTGTATGTTTTGATGTGAAATCAGCTCAGTTTAAAATAAATAATGAATAATGAATAAATAAATGAAAAGAAGGACAATTCACCAGAAGATACGGTAACATCGTCACTCACAAAAAAAAAACCACAGAAGTATGCATATTTCAAATTTATTCTCTTATAATTACAAGCATACAATTTATTTTTATAGTATTGTAATATGACTTAGTAATGTAAAAAGAAAAATAAATTTCAGGCGTAAAATGGAAGAAGAAGCCCTAAAGGACCACACAAAAAATGCAAGCCTCGGCACAGTGATGGAGTCAAATGATATTTTTATGGAGGTAAGTAAGACTATAAATTATTTATAACTAAGCTTATATTATTATATTCTTTATTATTTTGCATATATTGATATTTATAATAATAGTCTAGTACACGGAGTTTAATATAATACATGCAGTGACCAGCTACGGAGGCATTTGCCAACTCTTTGAACAACAATATATTGTTGGTTTTTCGGAAATACGCAACTCAAAATTTTAGGTTCCCCTATAAATTGTGCACTCACCGCCACATTTTGTATGAAATATGTAAATTATCGTAAAAGAATTTTAAAATACCTTTAAATCCGTTGCTGTTATGCAATCCGTTGCTTTTATGCAATGCCGTTGCGTTATGCAATGCTGAATGCATAGCCGTAGCCGTGCACTACAGATATTTTGTTATACCCCGTAAAATTTCATAACATAGAATTAACTCAAGAAAAGCCTTTGGTTTATCTCGACGACTAAAATTGAAAAGACGACTAACTAAAACTTATCTTACTTTTACACCTCAGCGGAATAACAAACAAATATTCTTTTTCAGGCTATTCCAGAATCGTTAAATCCGACATTCCGAATTGAAGGAAGAAGAATAGTTGACTATCAGTATGTGTTTGACCAACTCGTGGAAATATCTCAACACAGCATAAGATTTGGATGTCAATTGAACCATCTCAAAACAATTGAAGAAAAACGACACGGTTTTTCATCTAAATTCATATTGCGTTGTTCTATGTGTGCAAGTATTTTTTGTCTAAACGCTTTCGACGAAAAAGAAAACGTAATGGATATAAATCATTCTGCTGTTTCTGGTACAATTATGACAGGATGTGGCCGATCAAATCTTAATGAATTTGCCGCCTCATTGAATTTGCCAACAATGAACAATAACATTTATTCTAAATGCCATAAAAATCTGCATGACTGGTGGAAGTCAACCGCAGAACTTACGATGAAAGAAGCAGCTGCTGAAGAAGGTGTTCTAGCTACAGAAAAAACTCCATCAGGAACACCGATGATACAAGTTACAGCAGACGCAAGTTGGTGTAAACGATCCTACCGCACAAATTATTCATCGTTGGCAGGCGTAGGCGCCATACTAGGAATTAACTCAGGAAAAGTGCTGCATATTGGTGTAAAAAATAAGTACTGTGTTATATGTGTGCGTGCAATTAATAAAGAACAAGAGCCTCCTGAGCACCAATGCAATGTAAACCATAAAGGATCTTCCACAAGTATGGAGCAAACGTCGATAGTAGACGGCTTCAAACAGTCGGTGGATGTCCATAATTTAGTATATTCTAAGTTGATAGCGGACGGCGATGCGAGTACATACAAGAAAATTTTGGAAAGCCGACCCTATCCAAATGTTACTGTCGAAAAAATTGAGTGTTGCAATCACTTATTACGCAACTATAATGGAAAAAACTTGAATTTGACGAAAGATACATCGATTCCAATAGGTGAACGAAGACTGCTCAATAGTGACCGCCTCAAACGTCTACGCATAGCCGTTAAATCGGCAGTTCGATATAGGAAAGCTCAAAATCTTCCCTTGGTAGACAAAATAAAGAATTTACAAAAGGACATTTTAAACAGTCCGAAGCATATATTTGGAGACCACACAGATTGTGAAAACTATTTCTGCACAGCTGAAAAAAAACTAGAGTCAAACAGTGTGCCTACAGTAAACAATTTACTGCGGAAATTAAATTCGAATACATCTAACTTGGCATATCATGCTCGAAGTCTCCTATACAATTTAAACAACAACAGAGCTGAACAATTCAATGCTATCGTCGCAAAATATATAGGAGGAAAACGCATTAATTATGCGTTGAAAGATTCCTACGAACTAAGATGTTACGCGGCAGTAGTCGCTTACAATACAGGAACACCGATATATAAATTACATAAAACAATTTTCGATAAAAGCCCATCTGCTAATGTGAAAAAATTTGAACAGCAGAAACGTATGCAGAATACCAGGACGAAGACCACAAAAGCAAAAAGACAGCTTTTATTCACTGATAGTAGTGACTACGGGCAAGCATGTCAAAAGCCTGACATGTCATCGGATGGGTATGAAATAGCCAAGGAGCTGTTTTTGGACAATCTGAAACAACAAATACAGAACCGTCACGAAATTGAAAGAGATACGATATTACAAGCAGAAAGCGCTTTATGGCTGGAACTAAGAAGGTGTCTTTTAACAGCATCAAATTTCTCCAAAATTTGCAAACGACGTGAAAATATTAGTTCAGCGCCTCTCGTAAAGAATATGCTGTATAGCTATTCAATAAGCCACGTCCCAGCCATCCATCATGGTAAAATTAATGAGTCTATTGCCATGGTGCAATTAGCGAAGCAGGAAAATATCGTCATTCAAAAATGTGGGTTGCACATTGATGAGGAACATTTCTTCTTAGGTGCCACACCGGATGCCTTATTCGATGAAGGTATTATAGAAATAAAATGTCCTTTATCCGCTTTTGGCATGAATGCTGATGACGCCATAAGGGCGAAAAAAATCAAGTTTTGGAATGTTCGAAACGGGAACACTACTGTAAACACCAGACACGACTGGTTCTATCAAGTGCAGGGTCAGTTACATATTGCAAAAAAACAACTATGTCTATTTGCTGTGTGGACAGGATCGGATCAACCGCTGAAAGTCGAAAAGATACTAAAAGACGACAATTTTTGGGAAAATAAAATGGAAAAGAAGCTCATAAATTTTTATAATGCTTGTTTACTGCCTGAAATTGTTGACTCCAGAAAGGCACGTTCTATGGATATTAGAAACACATCGTATTAATCTCAGAAAGGCTAATATGTTGCAGCTATGATTGATCAACACAAGTATAACGAAATCAGGACAACACACAACAGATAGATCGGCAACGCGGGTGATCAACAATGCACGAACAGTGATTCCGCAATAGGACAATATACGTAAGGTCATCAGAATGAGCACGATAGACAATGTATAAAGAACGAGTCATACAGCATGAGTCTACAGCCACCTTTCTCCACTATATGAGGCCCAAGCAATCGGTCACGAAGTTCACTCACACACTCAACTCTCAATAGTTACCTGGCAGTCACTCAACTTATTTGATTAATAAATTACACCGTTTGTAGTAACAAATGCTTGCGTCGCTCCTAACTAGGCGTAGCCGGTCTATTTTGAATATTTATATTTTATTGTGAAATTACTTGTTTTCTGCCTGTCTTTTTTCTTTCTGTTTCATGTCTTCAATTCACGGGAACATCGATGAAGTGGATACATGGACCGAGGACATGAAATATTTTTGAATCAATATACGTAAGGTCATCAGAATGAGCACGATAGACAATGTATAAAGAACGAGTCATACAGCATGAGTCTACTGCCACCTTTCTCCACTATATGAGGCCCAAGCAATCGGTCACGAAGTTCACTCACACACTCAACTCTCAATAGTTACCTGGCAGTCACTCAACTCTCAATAGTTACCTGGCAGTCACTCAACTTATTTGATTAATAAATTACACCGTTTGTAGTAACAAATGCTTGCGTCCCTCCTAACTAGGCGTAGCCGATCTATTTTGAATATTTATATTTTATTGTGAAATTACTTGTTTTCTGCCTGTCTTTTTTCTTTCTGTTTCATGTCTTCAATTCACGGGAACATCGATGAAGTGGATACATGGACCGAGGACATGAAATATTTTTGAATTATTTATTATATATAAATTATGGACAATAATAGTACCAAAAAAGTGGTCACTGGTTTTCTTTGGCGGTTCTTTCCAGTGGAATCTTACTTGTAGAACTCGCCGGAAAAAATAGGAAAAACTACAATTACTGTCTTTTGACGTTCAGTATGTGTATATTATCGTTCAGTATGTTTACATTGAATAAACATATTTGAAATTGAATTTGAATTTGTTAATGACTATAAAGTTCTGGTTTGTTTGTGGGGCTTGTCTCGTTTTTTGATGCAGCTTATAATACCTGCATTTATCCATGGTTTCAGTATTCTATGCTTACGTTTAATCACTTTATCGTGGTGTTATTTTCAATGTGAGTTTTCAGTGTGTTAACGAATTCTTCAGTAGCTGTATCTACGTCATCCGTGTAAATATTTTGCCACGTTTCGTTATTTAAGTCAACTTGTAGACCGTCGTAATTTATAGTTTTTGTAAGCTTTTCATTATTATAGATCTGTTTTCGGTAAGGACCATATATAACAAGGAATGTGCTGTAGTGATCAGTAATAGTCGACTGTATAATAGCAGACTGGAACTCGTTTTTAGTTTTTATGTAGATGTGGTCAATACAAGTATTATTTTCAGGACGGGTAGTTGTATTTATAGTCGATTTGAATCCTAGTTCACTCATAAGGTTCTGGTATTCATCGGAATGAGTGTGCCATGTAGGTATGGATATGTTGATATCCCCTGCCACTATGAAGTGTTTGATCTTATCATTTGAAAGCGTACGTATTGCATCATCTAGTGATTTTAAAAATCTATTCGTGTTGGGGAACGAGGGTGACCTATAAAGGGCAAGGATTCTTGCTTCTCCAATTAATACATTTAAACCGGTCGCGTCTGTAATATCTAGATCCTCTACATATGCATTTAAAGTCGATTTTGTGTAAATTACCACTCCATCGGATCTATTTATATTATGTTTAGTTCCTTTGCAATCGTAGTTTTGTAGTCGTGGTAAATAAGGAATGTCACGTATCCAACACTCACTTAAAATGACTATGTCAACATCAAAGGATAGCTGGTGAAGTAAACAATACACTTGGTCCATGTTTTTTGAGATGCTACGTATATTTAATGAAAGTATCGTATATAGTTTGTTTTGCTTGACTATTTTCTTACATTCGGTTGGGCACTCCATTATAAGTGTACTAACTTCATCCAACTCATCGATATTCTCACAAATATTCGAGCCCGTTGAGATATTTGCTTAGCGGGAATGATACATGGTATCGCAGCGGCTGATCTATTCTATTATTTAGTTTTTGTTGACATACTGTTAAGTGAGAGCGGCATAAGTCTTCGTGCATGCACTGAGTTTTTCATGGTATGCGTGTACTTATAAGAGAGCATGTTGCGTTTTTCACGTTGTATTTTAAGGTACATGACAATATTATTGCATAAAAATAGTACGAATATATTATATTATTATTATTTGAAAAGGGGAGGTCTAATACTAAGTTAATAGTAAATAACAAATACTAAATTACCAAATCGATTTGAAAATTTACGCGAAGCGAAGCCGCGGTCAACAGCTAGTATAATATAAATAACCAGACACTATAGCAAACCATACAAAATAAAAAAGTATACTTCCCCGGACAACCATTACCTAGCGTGCTTGTTTTCACCTGGTTGTATTATATTTTGTTTTATAGTTACAACAATAATATAATATTTGTAAATGCCAACCTCACTATTAGCTAGGCCATAAATAAATACCCTAGATTGGTAGCGGTCGCAGCGCCACCGGTGCGAAGCCTAGTATTTCGATGGCCTAGGCGTGGCCACAAACAATTCAGGAAACATAATAAGTACCTAGTAATTATTATTGTACATAATTACTTATTTAACGATATACTTTTAGCAAGAAATAGTAACCATAATATGTAACAAAATTATTATTTTAAATCTATTATTATGAGTTTAAAAATATATTTTTTTATTAGGTAAGGACCAAATTATTGGGTCCACACATACACGTTGAGATGTTCTACAACATAATTTTTACTAATGTTACATAATACTCGAGGACTGATTATCGGCTGCGGATCAAGATTGTTTGTTGCCGCTGCGCCGTATCTCTTTGTTTTACCGCGATAAACTGAACGCTTACACGTGCGCCGCTCTGAAAATACCTAAACTAAGCGCGCGACGAAATTGATAGGGACTCTTAAATAAAGCATAACCTCAAAAGGTACTTCTAGCTACATTTTGAGTTTCTAACCTCAAAATGTACCAAGAAGTACATTTTGAGACACTGAAAACAACTTATCTTTCTCCGCTTCGAAAATTGATCATTTACAAATATGAATAACAAGAATTACTTAAAAAACGAACGCAATTTCATAAACTGAACCAAGAGGGAAAAAATATGTCATAAGGGTTGTTGTTGCCACATCAAAATATCCCTCCCCCCCCCCCCCCCCCGCGTCAAATTGATTTCTACTCTTATTGGCCAGACTGTTTGCACATCGGTATTACTTTCATTAAAAAAATAGAGCGTCTAAATGAATTCAAATCTAAATCATTCTTTATTCAAAAAAATCTAAATCATTCTTTATCGTTATCTCTTATGCCAAGCGCACGCTTACACTTCGTACAAATAAAGTGTTTAAATTTTGTTCGAAACTACGAATTCTTTCGTGTGCAAGCGTAGTTACATTCAGCACACATCAACTTTTTCACGTTAAGAAACACAGAGTTCACACGAAAGTTCACAGAAATACTCGAAAGCATAAACATGACCAAGCAATGCGCGCACAGGCAGCTAGCCTACAATTAATACAATACACATTACTCCCAAGATTAAATCCGGTTCATCTAACGCTGCTGTTGAGTGTTTCTAAAGGAACAACTCCCACAACGTACATGCTTTTTATATTGACATCTTTGGCCAAACGCACGCTTACATTTCGTACAAATAAATGGTTTTAATTTCAGATGAACTACGTTAATGTGTTGAACTAATTCCCCCTTTGTTGAGAATGCGTTATTACATTCAGCACAAATATAATTCTTCACTTTAAGATGAACAGAGTTCATGTGTTGATTTAAATTACCTCGCCTTGAGAAGCTATGTTTACATATCTTGCAGGCGAATGGCTTCAACTTCAGGTGGACTGAATTCCTATGTACTTCTAAGTCATTTTGATAAAAGAAAGCGCTTTCGCATTGCTTACATTTAAATTCCTTCATTTTGCGATGGACCATATTGAGGTGGATTTTAACTGCTGCTTTACGTGGAAATGGTTTCTCACATATCCAACATTTAAAATTAATTGATTTTCGGTGTCCAAAGTTAATATGTCTAGTTAACCGAGAACGTTCAGAATAAGCTTTCTCACATTCCTGACACGAATACTTCAATTGGCGGTGGACTGATTTTATATGTTGGTTCAAATGACCACTTTGAGTGAAAGCTTTGTCACAATTACCGCATTTATATTTCTTCATCTTGAGATGCACCCCTTCGATGTGTATTTTCATATCGCTTTTAAAATTAAACCCCCGGCAACACTCCGCGCACACGAATTTCTTACTGCAAACATGGCACAGCAACTCTACCATATCTTTCAGACATTTCCAATAACCCATCGGCTTACTTGTATCGATGTTGCAGCCACAAACAACGCAAGAGAAATCAACTAATCTCTTCACCAATACTTTGACCTCTATCAGAACGACATCTTCTGCCTCTTCCTCGACGTCTGATTCAACGGCATCGCTTCCTTCTGCTTTGATAATACATGTTTCACCCTCTTCGAACAATAGAAAGTTTTGTCTGAGTTCGTCGCCCGCGTCTGACAGCTCCACTTTAAAAACCTCAATTTTAACCCCTGCATTACTTTCATTATTATCCTGCTCCTCCATTGCGATATCAATAACAATCGAAAACTCGGAGGAATCAGTTTGATAATTACCAGTGTATAACAAGTAACAGTTGACGCAAAATAAACGTCGCGTTGTTTTGACATTTGTTGTCAGTGTTGCAATGTGAATATTTTAAAAAGGTAAGTATTTAAGTGTTGCCGTGGCAAGTTCAATGTTTTAACATTGGCGTGTATTGCATTTATGTAAATTATATGTAAATAAATACACAAATACTTTCATAATAATAATAATAAGACATAAAAAGTTGTAATAGGTCGCACCTTAGCTCAAAAAATAGAAGTTATGGTCCCAACCGGCAGAAAGCATGAAACTTGGCATGCATGTGTCTTTCATGTATATGCTTCATTGTAGAAGTAGAAAAACGTTGCGATAGTATTCCCCCCCCCCCCCCCCCCTCCCCCTTTTGTTACCTCATCAGCAGGCAGCTAATGGGCCCTGTTAGAGTTGGCCCATTGTATAATTAGACGTACAATAGAGTAAGACCCATTAGCTCAGGATCGGTCATACTCACGGGTCAACACACATCCGGCGGCCTCCACGCAGAATGGGGAGCCAGAGTATGACGCTGGCCTGCGAGTCGGTCTCCCCTAGGAGTCATCCTTCGGGCGCTCCGAGACGGTTTGCGCACCGTGCGGCGTAAGCCAATCGATTGTGCATTCTGACCGACAGCCGGGGTAGTCTGGAATTAGACTGTCTACTATAGAGCGGGGTAGTTGTTTACCTTACAGCAACTGCTCTTAGAACGACCAATCGGCTACCCTATTCCGGGCGAAAGCCGGATAAAAGATGCCGTGGTCCGCGATAGATTCGGTAGACACCGTATCACCGCTACGTAAGGGAGAGGACACATTTTGTGAATTCGAGTGCCCATAGCAGTCCCTTTAATTTGAAGATAAAATTCATCTTCAAAGGAGAAAGCATTACACGTTAAGACAAACTCGGCTAATTTGCAAAGAAAATCTGTAGAAGGTATTTGAGGATGAGGTCTCTCATCAAGAAAATAAGAAATGGCTTCCAATCCTAAATTATGAGGAATATTGGTATACAGGGATATGGCGTCAATAGTAACAAATAATAGGTCGTCTGACTTTGGAATTACAGTATTCTTTAAAATATCAATAAAATGATAGCTGTCTTTGATATGAGAATTTAGATTTTTCACAAAAGGTTGTAATGCTACTTTGAACAATTTAAATAATTTGTTCAAACTAAAGTCGGAAATTAGTTTCTTGTGAACGAGACAGTTCAATACGCTAGATCACAAAACTACCAATAAAAAAAGGCGGCATATTTTAAAGTCAACCGAAATGTTTTCTAACTAATTCAGGTGTTTTATTTTCGGCAGGTAGTTTTTGTGCGGTAAAAGATACGATCGTACATTTTATATTACGCTTTAACGCACTGCTTTGCTCTGCTTGCACTATTTTCCTATATGACTTAGTTCACGATGAAACGCTAGGAATACCGTTTATTTAGATGGTTAAATCCATTATTACCACAACGCTGCTTAGTTTCAAAATTGAATCGCCTATTAAATGATGTACATATATTATACATTATCTTAAAATAAAATATTTGCCTAACAAAGTAAGGCAAACTGACAGTTGCACAGATGGATATTTGACCCAAAAAGACGATCAAAATTATTTTATCGTCTAATAATAGTCATAATAATATAATAATGATATATACATAATAGTCTGATTTTTTTAGTCCATATTTTAGGCTATAGAAGGGGGTACCTATATTCCTCAAAAACTTTATTTTCAGCGTTAATAAAAAAAAAGGAAATTGGTAGGTTCATCAAACCGAAATTATTCCTTCATAATTACGGAAGTATTATTGAGAAGAAAAACTAAAACCCTCAACCAATATATCGCTCGATTCCTTATTAGGGTCATCATACGCAAGAGCAAAATCTTCTTTCACCTCTTCTTCAGTTTCACTCGGAAGAAACATTTCCTTAGTTTCTTTAGTAAATAGGTTGGTTCTTTTTTGAGGAATAGGCTTCATTCTTGTTATTAAAGGATCCGCATTGCAGACTATTGAGCAACATTACTTGCGTTATGGGAATTTCTCCTGAGACCCTCAAATATCTGTGTTTCTCCCAGCTGTCTGAGCTACTCCTTTAATAGATCTAATAGTTAATTTCTTAGGTAACATTGGTTTCTTAGATGAACGTTATCATCATAGGTCTATTGGAATTTTCCAAGACCGTCATAGGTAAAATTGGAATTTTCCAAACCACTCTAATAAACGACAAATAAAGTCGCATCAACATCACCGCTGTTTTCAAATTTTTACTTGTACCGCGTCTGCTGTGAGCTATCGCTACCCCATTTGCTTAATAATCACATTAAAGATATTTTATGTGTAGTTAAACTAACTAAAACCTCTATAAGTATAATAGCAAACGTTAAAACAGTTTTACAACAGTTTTTTAGCATGATTAACCATAGTGACAATTTTTAACATCATCAATTCTATATGACAGAGAAATTTACAGATTAATATGCTGATAATAAATAATAACTCATTAGCTACTTTCTTTTAAACCGACTTCAATAAAAGGAGGAGCTTATCAATACGATTGTATCTTTTTTTAAATGTTTGTTACATCAGAACTACCGTCATTTATTAACCGATTTGGAAATCTTTTTTTGGAAATTATATACTTCCAGATTGGTCCCATTTTTATCAAAATCCTGTTCTGATGATAAGATCCATGAGGAAATGACGGAACTCCTCAAATCCAAAATGAAAGATATGATAAGATATGAAAGAGATGAAAGATAAATGTCAGATATGGTATTGGAGACCAAAACAAAACGGCTGCCATCAATTTCTATTATACAGATAAAATCCATTTTATTTTGCGAAATATGCATTTAATATAATACGAAATTTTAATTAAAAAATACGACTCCATATTTTAATAAGGGCTGATGTCATGGCGAATGAGCTATCGTAATTTAATGCGTATACAAAATTTCGTGTCTGTGCTGTTGCCGTCGAAGAGTTCCTTTGTTGGAAGCCACCCCTGAGTGCCGAAGTCCTGTCTTGGTAAAACTGTCGTAATTGAATGGCATACACAAAATTTCGTGTTATTTTTTTTTTGTAAGTGCAGATGTCATGGTAAAACTTAGAATAAGCTATCGTAATTTAATGCGTATCCAAAACTTCGTGTCTGTGCTGTTGACCGGTGAGGAGTCCTCTCGTCGGGAGCCAACTCTGGGTGCAGCGGCCATGTCATGGTGAAACCTAGAAGAGGCTATCATAACTAAATGCGTACCTATACAAAAAATCGTGTTGACCTTTGAGTGTCTCCTCGTCGGGAGCCAACCCTGGGTGTAGAATCAGATCATGCTTACCATACAAAATGCATTGTCATCGAAACTGAACCAACATGTAAATTTTCAACGTCATATGATAATATTTGAGGAGTTCCCTCATTTCCTCATGGATCTTATCATCAGAACAGGATTTTGATAAAAATGAGACCAATCTGAAAGTATATCCTTTCAAAAATAATAATGACGGTTAATAAATGACGGTAGTTCTGATGTAACAAACATTTAAAAAAAGATACAATCGCATGGCCGTGCCCAGGGGGGGGGGTCCGAGGGGTCCGGACCCCCCCCCCCCCCGAAATGAAATGGATTTACACTAGATAGAATCGACTTTCCAAAATGAAATAAGATTTACACTAGATAAAATCGATTTTTGGGTGCAAAAAATACATTAGGGGTACCTATTCCGCTAAGCTATGTTATCGGGTTAAAATCGAGGAAGAAATAACAGCAGTACGATATTTCAGTGACAGTAGAAATCTATACGATAACAGACCCTTGATGTCGGACCGACAAATCCCGCGCAGTCAAGTGTCAACTAGTAGAGTTGGACACTCGCATTCATCTCAGCGTCGTGCTTCGTCATATCATCAAAAGCTCTGTTAGCGGACAGCGCTTAGAACGTTTCCGAGCAATTTTAGGGCGTTCACGGGTATGTTTTTAAGTGTTAGTTTCATATCCATCCGTTCCACTCATATCGAAAAGAGCGTAGAGCTGTCAAAAGACTCAAGACTCAAATGTTTGTCTCCATCGCTTGAGTCAATTATTGGACGATTGGCATGGCCAGCGCCCTGCTATTAGACGGTGTAACAAACGTTTGACGTACGTGATACGTCTAATGTTTGAACAGTTACCTAAAATAATTTAAAAAACTGATAATGACGACGATGTTGTTCCTGTTGCCGCGGCACTGTAGTCAGTCAGTCATGTTGTTTTGCTGCAAATTACTCCAAAATAAAGCTAAAAGCCTAATAGGAAGTGGTGGATGGTGTGTATAAATAAAAATAGGACTATTATAAAAAAAATCTGTAGGTTTTTAGGTTTGAAAACGAAAATGTTAGTTAGTAGTTAGTACCTACAGTATTTTCAGTGGCGGGCTTCTCCCGTCATAATGTAAGGGTAATAAAATTGAATTTGAATTAGCCGGTCTTTTTTTTTGAACCCCCCCCGAAAAAAAAATCTGGGCACGGCCTTGTAACAATCGTATTGATAAGCTCCTCCTTTTATTGAAGTCGGTTTAAAAGAAAGTAGCTAATGAGTTATTATTTATTATCAGCATATTAATTTGTAAATTTCTCTGTTATATAGAATTGATGATGTTAAAAATTGTTACTATGGTTAATCATGCTAAAAAACTGTTGTAAAACTGTTTTAACAATATGATACTATGTAAGTAATATGTATATATTCTTTTGATGGAAAATAAACAGTTTACGGGGTTGCTGGAGGGGGTAAAAACCCGGAGATTACACCCAACACTGGTAGTTAAGGGGCGAGGCTGCCAGCTGGTTACCTTTCTCGGTGCTTCGCCGTAAGGCGTTGGTCTCTGACGGGCTGTTGGCGGAGCCGGACAGTGGATTGTCTTGTCTCTAAGCCTTCTACGTTCATCCAATGGCTGAAAGAACGATCACATATCGTTATACCAGCCTGGGGTGACAGGTTTGCCCGTTGTAGTTGACACCACCATACTGTGGATACGGCTTTTGACCCTTTATAGGACGGGGCTATTTTTTTTGCATTTTTAATTGAAACTTGATGAAAGTCGATTAATATACATCTATGGAGCTAGGATAAATTATTTAAAAAAATCCTAATCTTTTGTAATAAGCTCCAGGGGGAGGTCAATTATAATGCCACCTATCGTTTAGGATGCGCGGTGGCAAATATATCGACCACTTATTTTTTTTGTTGGTATAAATAATTCAATTGTTTTACAACATTCATACTAAATAAACAAACCAAATATTATGAACTATAGTTTATTAATAAAGAAAATTACACAAAACAAGAAAAACACAAAAACTACTGAACGTATTGAACTGAACTGAATAAAAATGTATTAAAAATATTTTAATTGGAGTGATATGGTCCAAAACATTTTTTGCAGAGTGCTATTTCGCACGAACTGCACGAGGTTGCTGCGTTTTAGACTTTGTTAGTGCTACAATGAGCACACCTTCGCCACGTACCAATAACTGATATGATTGCCAAGATTTACATGCCTAATTGTGCTTTTTTAATTTTTCGCCCTGTCGGTTTTCTTATTACAACTTGCATTTTTGGGGCTTTGCACTTTTTGGAAATTACACCTTGCACTTTGGATGGTTTTTTCCGCTGAAACCCTCAATTAATTCGTCGGCAAGCAAGCTTCTAAAATTTAGATGAGTCATCGGTTTTTCATTATTTGCTTTCATCGTTTCTCAATACAAAATGAAACTATTAACAATAGTGGCTTCGATGAAGTAATAAAACAATTTAATCCACCATCGTCTAGATTTCCACGATATATTATAGGCAGATGTCAGTTGGTCGAAACGATCCACGCCTCCCATAAATTGGTTATAATCTGCAATAGCTTTAGGACACCAAACGATATCCCGCTTTCCTGTTTTATTTGTACGAAGAACAGTATCAGTTTCCTGAATATTATGCATGCTACTACAAACTGTAACTGGTTTTGTTCCGCTGTCTTTCCATTTATAAACAGACACATCTCCAGAATGTACGGCGTCAAATTCACTCATATGTAATCGTTTGTTGTCCAATAAATTGTTGGAAAAAAATCTATTTGGGCGTATAGTACCGCATCCAAACAATCCAATATTTAATAGTTTCGTCAAAAGCGGTAACGAAGAAAAAAAAAACAAAAAATAGACAATACCACCAGATGTTGAAAAGCCTGAGATAACTCAATTACAACTCGTTCTCCTTAAGGAAGAATATCACTATTTTCTGTTTTGCCTTCATATACTTGGAAGCCCAACAAGTATCCAGGAACCGCACATGAAATTGCCCAAATTTTGAATCCTCTTTTTATTGGCTTCATGGGCATGTATTGCTTGAGGCATGTTCTCCCTTTGAATGCTGCCATGCTTTCATCTATGCAAAGAAATCGTGAAGGTGACAACGCAGCTGCAAATGAATCGTTCAAGTGCGTTAAAATAGGTCGTATTTTATAAAGCCGATCAAAGTCCTTATGTCCTTTTTTTGGCATACCATTATTGTTATTGACGTGCAAAAATCGTAATATATATAAAAACTGTTTCATGCTCATTACATCCATTACTTTGTTAACTCTAAAATTTATATTGTTTGACCAATAAAGCCGTATTGATTGTAAACTATGAAAACCCATAATAGTTAAGAGTCCAAGAAACGCATTTAGTTCTTCAAGCGTCAAGTCCAGGGTATGTCCTTTTTGTTAGCATACAAGTTACTTTGATATATAATTTCAGCCATAATTGATATGTTCAATAAATAAGCAAAAATTGCATACGGACTTTTTGTATCAACGCAGCATTTAGCACCAAATGGTTGACTGAAATTCGTTGTCGAAAATTGTCGAAATGGTTTGAAGCCCCTCCGTTCTTCGTCCAAGTAAAAGCAGAATTATTGGTATTGAAGTTGTCATTTAGGAGCGGCGTATTTAGTTCCTCACTAGAGCTGCGACTATAATCGAGAGGCGGTACCGGTTTTCCTGGGTGTAGTATATATAATCGGGATCTCCAACCGAATCAACGCTACTGTAGTCCATAAACGTGATATCATCCATTGCTTGCGGCGTTTTATTGGTTGATATCGATGGCCCGTATTCATCAGCAGTTGTGATAGTACGTTGGGAAATTATTGAGTGGTGCTTGGTTCAACTGTCTTCCGACTGGATCTGAGTCGCCTCCAATATCCGATTCTTCAGCCATTTCATAATTTACTTCGTTTATGTAATTTTCAATTTCCTTTCCTGTCAACGGTCTTCTAATATTCGTCTGCCATGTTTTAAAAGGGAGTAAAATAGATTTAAGATGTTCTAAACATAACAGTCAAATAAATACAACAGACACGTAAATAAAATCCTTTAAACTCACATGAGTCTTCCTATAAATAAATAAGAAACATGACCAAATTTTTTTAACCTATTTTCTGACTTTATCATTCAATAACATGTCAGCCATATGTTTCTACGGCTCAATTTTCATTTTAATTTATTAAGTACCTCCATAAATATTAGGAAGTTATAATATTGCAAAGAAATATGTGATAACAATATTTAAAAAAAAATCTAATCTGTCAAATTTAACACGTGGATAAATATTTTTAACAAAATACTCGAAATTAAGAACACCAAACATGTTTTAGCATTACATACTAATTTTAAACATTATAAAATATAAATCTTACCTGTTTTCAACCCATAGACAGTTTCTATTCACAAAAATCACAGAAACAAATCGAGACACGTCCAAACGGCGCGACGTTGCGCGCAGGAATGGTAGGTGGCAAATAAAAGTGACCTCTACCAGTTTCAATTAGACCAAAAGTGGCATTTATGTTGACCACAGTCTGTTTAGCTAACGGAAGAAGTGCAAAGAGGTCATTTTAGATGGAAATTAGTAGAGATATTGAGCTTTATTGAAAGTGGCATGAATATTTGCCACAGTCCTTACTTATCTACGCATGGAAAATCGAATATTTAAGGAAATACATTTTAATTTTCCGGCCGACCGATCGATAAGGAGGGAAAGTATTGTGAACGCGCTGAATATTTTTTTTATTTGAAGACGGAAATACCCTTTTTGAACTCCCCTGAGACGATTACGATTATTTCCAGATTAAAGTCTACTTGTGCGCCTGTCTGTTTGTCTGTATTCCTCCACGATAGCGCCCAAACGGTTAATCCGACTGAACTGATTTTTTTTTATATTCATCATTTGGTCATAGCAAGAGTTGAATAGATTGTAGTTGAAATTGGGCCCGATTGCGTTTCTTTGTGAACTAAAACTAAAATTAGTCCAAGCGAACGAGACGGAGCAATACGTTAGAGCGGTATATGAAACGAACGATCGTTTATAAATACCACCTGCCGAACTTATACTCGTCCGAATAAATTCGAGCATATTTCGTGCGGTGTAAAATTTGACCTTGGCGGGCAGTTTTAATGCGAAAAATTGACAACTTGTCATCTCACACTCCGCTCTAACGTATTGCCCTGTCTCGTTCACACGGACTAATTTCCGATTTTAGTTCACGAAGAAACGCAATCGAGCCCATTGTTTCACCAGGGATGGCATCGGTTATAAATACCTATCTTCCTTAAAATGTTATTCTTAGAGGCTAGAAATTCGGTACACAAATGTCTAGTTGAACCGAAATCACATAGTGAAATTTTGGTTGAAGTATCTATATACAAGCCATACTAAAGTTGCCAATCACAACGGGCGAACCCGTCACCTCAAGAAGTTTTAACTATAGTAGATCGTTCTGTCTTCCGTGAGGTGAGCGCAGAAGACTTTAGACCAAACAGCCCACCGTCTAGTTACGCCACATGCCCGTAATAAGCCGACGCCTTACCCCGAGATAACCAGGTTAACCACCCAGCGAGCTGACACTCGCGCCCTTACTTCCAGTTGCAACCAGATTACTCCGGTCTCCCGTCTGGTTACATGTCCGAGGCCGCTTTCGCGGTCCTCTCCCTTACGTAGCGGTGATACGGTGTCTACCGAATCTATCGCGGACCACGGCATCTTTTATCCGGCTTTCACCCGGAATAGGGTAGCCGATTGGTCGTTCTAAGAGCAGTTGCTGTAAGGTAAACAACTACCCCGCTCTATAGTAGACAGTCTAATTCCAGACTACCCCGGCTGTCGGTCAGAATGCACAATCGATTGGCTTACGCCGCACGGTGCGCAAACCGTCTCGGAGCGCCCGAAGGATGACTCCTAGGGGAGACCGACTCGCAGGCCAGCGTCATACTCTGGCTCCCCATTCTGCGTGGAGGCCGCCGGATGTGTGTTGACCGGTGAGTATGACCGATCCTGAGCTAATGGGTCTTACTCTATTGTACGTCTAATTATACAATGGGCCAACTCTAACAGGGCCCATTAGCTGCCTGCTGATGAGGTAACAGAAGGGGGAGGGGGGGGGGGGCAATACTATCGCAACGTTTTCCTACTTCTACATTGAAGCATATACATGAAAGACACATGCATGCCAAGTTTCATGCTTTCTGCCGGTTGGGACCATTTCTTCTATTTTTTGAGCTAAGGTGCGACCTATTACAACTGTTTATGTCTTATTATTATTATTATGAAAGTATTTGTGTATTTATTTATATATAATTTACATAAATGCAATACACGCCAATGTTAAAACATTGAACTTGCCACGGCAACACTTAAATACTTACCTTTTTAAAATATTCACATTGCAACACTGACAACAAATGTCAAAACAACGCGACGTTTATTTTGCGTCAACTGTTACTTGTTATACACTGGTAATTATCAAACTGATTCCTCCGAGTTTTCGATTGTTATTGATATCGCAATGGAGGAGCAGGATAATAATGAAAGTAATGCAGGGGTTAAAATTGAGGTTTTTAAAGTGGAGCTGTCAGACACGGGCGACGAACTCAGACAAAACTTTCTATTGTTCGAAGAGGGTGAAACATGTATTATCAAAGCAGAAGGAAGCGACGCCGTTGAATCAGACGTCGAGGAAGAGGCAGAAGATGTCATTTTGATAGAGGTCAAAGTATTGGTGAAGAGATTAGTTGATTTCTCTTGCGTTGTTTGTGGCTGTAACATCGATACGAGTAAGCCGATGGGTTATTGGAAATGCCTGAAACATATGGTAGAGTTGCTGTGCCATGTTTGCAGAAAGAAATTTGTGTGCGCGGAGTGTTACCGTGGATTTAATATTAAAGGCAATATGAAAACACACATCGAAGGGGTGCATCTCAAGATAAAGAAATATAAATGCGGTAAATGTGACAAAGCTTACACTCAAAATGGTCATTTAAACCAACATATAAAATCAGTCCACCGCCAATTGAAGTATTCGTGTCAGGAATGTGAGAAAGCTTATTCTGAACGCATTGGCCTAACTAGGCATATTAACTTCGTACACCGAAAATCAATTAATTTTAAATGTTGGATATGTGAGAAACCATTTCCAAGTAAAGGAAATGTTAAACAACACCTCAACGTGGTCCATCGCAAAATGAAGGAATTTAAATGTAAGCAATGTGAAAGCGCTTTCTTTCATCAAAGTGCGTTAAAAGTACATATGAATTCAGTCCACCTGAAGTTTAAGCCATTCGCCTGCAAGATATGCAAATGTAGCTTCTCAACGCGAGCACATTTAAATCAACACGTGAACTCTGTTCATCTTAAAATGAAGAATTATATTTGTGCTGAATGTAACCACGCATGTTCAAAAAAGAGCAATTTGGTTCATCACATTACCACAGTTCATCTGAAACTAAAACCATTTATTTGTACGAAATGTACGCGTGCATTTGGCTATAGAAGTTACTGTAAAAGACATGAACGTTCTGGGTTATTGAAACATACTCAACAGTAGCGTCAGATTAACCTTGATCAGTCTCGATAGTAATGTGTAATGTATCGTTATGTTTTTTGCTTTCGAGTGTCTCTGTGAACTTTCGAGTGAACGCTGTTCATCTTAAAGTGAAGAAGTTTATGTGTGCTGAATGTATTTACGCTTGCTCTAGATAAGGATATTAGTTTTATAAAGGAAATTCCTACAATTTATTTGTACGAAATGGAAGCGTGCGCCTGGCATGAGTTGGGGCTTTAAAGGACACCGCTGCGTCAGGTTAACCTTATCCCTAATTTATATATTAAGCTATTACGATTTTAATACCGATACGTATAATCTTGAATTAGTTAAAGGTTTTTAACGTTAAGAAACCATTGGTTAATAATGTACTTAATTGCATTTGTAAAGTTTATATAGCGCATATTATTAATTTATATTTTGTTATCCTTATTAAACCGGACCGGAACCCTTGATGCCCATACCCCAGGCCCAAATAAAAACATGGCTACGCAGAAACACCGACGAAACCCACCTTAAAGAATGGAAAAAAAACAGGATGCAGACAAACAAAGAACGCGGTTCCGGAAGCGCCTAAAAAACTTGCCCGCAACCTCACCAGATTAAAAAGGGACAAAATCTGTAAAGTCATAGGTACTATGACAGGTCACTGTCCCCTAAACAAACACCTGTTTACCATAGGTGTGACAGACAGCCCTCTATGCAGAGGATGCATGGAGGAAGAAGAAACGCCACAGCATGTGCTCATGGAATGCAGGAGCGTGGCAGAGCAACGGGCAAGAATACTACAATATCCAGCATCTGTCCCGGAGGCCTGTAGCAACCTAAACAGGCTGCTAACCTTCTGGGACAGCCTGGGTTGGCTGGAGTAACATAAATAGAAACATGAGCCACGCACAACGGCCCAATCAAGAGGCCAAGTGCGGGAAATAGCCCAGACAAACTAACTAACTAACTAACTAAGGCGAACGACAAGGCCATCCAGGCGGCATATTTTTGGAGAGACGTGTCTTGTGCACTTGGCAGGCACTGAAAGAGGAGAAGAAAAAGGCGTGGAGTCACTCCTGGTCGCCACAGACCAGATAAGTGCCCTTTCATTATTTTATCATTTCATTTATTTAGTAATAAACATAATTTCAATTTGAAAAAATAATAATTTACACATTTACAATCAAATATTAATATATATATATATATATATATATATATATATATATATATATATATATATATATATATATATATATATATATATATATATATATATATATATATATATATATATATATATATATATATATATATATATATATATATATATATATATATATATATATATATAATCATACTTTACCGTAAAAACCGCATCCAGTGATATTGCAGAACCTTTGTTGATCCACCTTCTTTTGCTTGTCAGCGATGAACTAAGAGAGATATATTCGTCTTTGTCGAATATAAGTGTAAGATATGCTTTTTCGCTTTCATGTATTCGAAGCTAGATACTTATACTCGCTATTATTTTTTACTTATTGCTCGAGGGTAAGTTGATCCGTAACGGTCAAATTTATCACATTCGCTCATTGTTGATCCAGATCAACCAAGTGCTATCAAATAATATATTCAATATACTCTTATACTATTGTCTTTCATTACATACATAAACTCGTCATATTTAAGTTATGTATTGCTCTTATTGCTTTAAAACAGGACAAGGTCAATTACAAGTCAACATTGTGTTGACCTTAAATAAGTATGTCCCTACTTCCTAGGTAAAGAAAAAGTTATTTTAATTAGAATTAATGCATACATCTAGGAAATTACTAAAGCAACGCAACAGTGAATTTCACCATACATCCCATCTTTAGTCCAGAGTCGACGATCGAGCCAATTTTAAAAAGCCACTTGCGAAAATGTGTCTAAGTGGGATTGAATCCACTTAAAGATAATCGCCATACCACGGGCAGCTATGGGGCGCATTGAGCGATCATATTAGAAATCATATTAGACCATATCCATACTCAGGCCATACCACTGCAGCATCAGTACTGAGGAACCCAGAATTCAAATACAAAGTCTTTGCTTGAAAACCACAATACAAATTCAAAACTTAGCAAATCCTTCTTCCTTTCGCGGTTTAGTGTGGTAATCTCGCTGCAGCATTAAGATTTGAGGCCCAACGATTAAAATTATGAAAATGTTGTAATATCATAGAGACTGAATACACATTTCACTAGATCAGTTTAGTAGGAGGAGTTATAAAATCGATTGTGTCACACGCCAAGTCTTTCGCGACAAGTAGCCAAGGACTGATTTCATCGGAATATTAATTTTATAAATAAATTCGATGAGCGCTTTCTCTCGGCCGGCGGGCGATCCCGGTAGTGTTCCGTTACGCATCCTCAGTGGCGCAGGTGGCGCGGTTCGTTTCTTGGCTAGCTTCGTGAGGCTCGGCGTTATCATTTGGTTAAAATATATGTCTGAATTTAAATATTATTAGTGCAGATTGTACATGAGATATTCAAATCAAAATTTACAATGATCTTTCCGCCCAACAAGGCATCAGTGAACCAAATTTAAAATCACTAAGTCCAATATTTCAAGGAATATAAATGACTTTTTCGCCTTCTGATAAACCGATTTTAACCACTACCTTTTAACTCAGGCCATGACCAAATTATGCCTGCATATCAAATTTCAACTAAATCGGATCAAGCGATTGGTCGCTATCGTGGAGGAATAGATACAGCTAGACAGACAGAGATACAGAGACACCTTTATTTATCTGGAAATTGCCATAATCGTCTCGGGGGGGCTCCAATAAATAAAATAAAATACAAACGGAGCTGCCATGGAATTCACCGACCAAAAATCGGGCCCATCATATATAATTTTTACACTTCTGGGAGGTGAAGGGTGGATTCCGGACTTACGACCGACGGTGGTAGGTTTAGGACAGCTGTCTTGCCACATGTGAGCGTTCACCTTACCACCCATTCACTCCCCCTTCGAAGCCAAAGAATTTGAGATGCAGAAATCGCGGTTTTAGATAATTTTTCTAGAAAGGAGTTGATTATTTTCCTGGAGAGACCAAGATCTTTAAAAAGGTGAAACAAAGATTTAGCTGGCAGGCCACGAGCGCCTACTTCCACCGCGTGAAGGTGAACAGTGAAGCCGTTCCGGGTGACGGCATTTGCGAGGTCATGGTATTTATTTAATTTGTACTTGTGGTCTTTTGGGATATTTGATTCCCATGGAACAGTTAACTCTACGATAAGGACCATCTTCCGAGATAGAGAGTAAAGAGTTATATCTGGACGCAGGGCTGTGCATCCGAGACTTTCAGGGAATTTATACTGCTTAGAGACCGAATCGACCTCCATAATCCAATCTGAAGCTTTCTCGATTATTGAGAAAGGTTTTGCAGTGAGATGTTTTTTGCCTTTAGAGCCAACCCGCACAAACTGTATTGGGGGTTTGGAGGATACTGTCAAACCCTTGTTGGCATAAGCCACTGAGAGGCTAAGTACCTCGCGAATAACAGCAAGGACTTTGTCGTGGCGGTAAGTGTACCGTCCTTGATCCAAGGCCACCTTGCAGCCAGCTAGAATATGTCTAGCTGTGCAAGGGGTGTTGCTACAAAGGGGACATGAACTATCCTCGGCATAGCTCCAACGAGCGAGGTTACTGGGGTCTGGAAGTATATGCTGAAAGGCATTTAAATAAAATTTCAGCATCTCTGGCATCCAGTCATACAACATCACTTTCCAGTGCTTACTTTCCAAATATTTCCGTTTTCATGTCGTAAAAAAATTTTTTTTCACAATACTTTCCCTCCTGGTTGGTTAGTGAGCCGGAAAAGTAAAAACTCGGCTGTGTCAGTGCAAGAGTTTCCCGGCAAGTAGTCAGTAGTCAGGGACTTATTTCTTCTGAATAGTCGTTTCATAAATAAAGTCGATGAGCAGTTAGCGAAAATTTCTGTTTATGTGCTACGCAACGCAATGAAAATTTGAATTTGAAGGCGCGTCATCCCATTCAATTTAAAAATAAAATTACCAACGCGGGTCGCCGTGAGTCATAAATCATATTTTTTTAACGATTCACACATCACAAGCGACGCCGCTTTAAATGGCCTTACTCTTAATTTAATGTATGGTAGATTGTAAATATTATTTGTGTCGCTTGAATACAGGTGACGCCTGGTTTAAATTACCAGGCGTCATTTGAGGGGATGAATCAGTACGAGCAAATTAGCAACTTTAAAAAATAAATAGGAAAACCAAAAAAATAAAGGTTTTTTTTTAATGTTTAAAATTGAATGACTTAATTGTAAAGTAAAAAATTAACAAGCGTGCTGCGCCATCGATCAGTAGGTAAAATGTCGCTACTGAACAATATTAGCGATACTATACTTATTGCTAGATGGCGCATGGTGCTCAATAGTTTTATACTATTTTTCAAAAAATTAAATTAATAAAATTTGAGTTTAATTGAACTTTAACCAAACTTTAACTTTAAATAAAAATTTGTAATTTAACCATATTTTTTATCAAATGTTGCTTACTCGCTCGTACTTAGCCTTTAAGGATTCCGGTTAATTAAAACTCAACCTGTATAAGATATTCTAACCACAATTTCACAATGTGATTTCGGCCCGACAAAGCAACTTTATACCGAATTTCAAATATCTAGGTCCAGTATTTCAAGGTTAAAGTATGGCCAATTTTAACTACAATCATTTGAACTCTTGCCATGACCAATTGATGCATGCATGCCCAATTTCAGTAAACCCGGATGAAGCGTTGGACGCTATAGTGGAGGTATATACCTACCCACACGCACAAACACAAACACAGAAAAATTGTTAGTCGGGGGGCGGGCTGGGAAGGGGAGGGAAGGCTTAAAACCCGTTCACAATAATTTACCTCCTCGTCGGTTTGTGGGCCATTAAAATAGAGTCAGTCGTAAAATTCAAATTATACAGAACGTGAAGATAAATAATAATAACAATAATAATAAAGCCGACTAAAATAAGTCTTTATTTTCAAACTTATACGGATCAACTGCAAGTGCTAAGAAATTTTTCATTTGTATATATATATTTCCTTATAGACTTCATTCAAAAATTGATCCAGATCAACTAAGTGCTTAGCATATATAGCAATAATTCAGAGCGACATATATTTAAATGGTCTCCGTTATGACTTAGGTATATATAGTTTTCGCATCCTACGTTCAATGGTTGATCCGGATCAACAATATGCTGGGCATTGTATCCAATTTTTGGATATACGAGTATATCGTCATTCGGAAGTGAGCGTCCGTCGGCGTGTCAGCGTTTTGCTGGTCGGACGACAGTCGGAAAAATATATAACCTCATCTCAGAAAGAATAAATAAAATAAATAAAGAGAAAAATAATTGAAAAATCAATAAGGTTTAATTGATGATTCATTCCCTCCCACTAATATTACCATTTACGTCATGACTTTTTTTAAAAATGAAAAAAAGTCGATCAGAAAAATATATTTGCCGAAAATGCACGAGCTTGCTATATGAGGCAAAGGGGAAAAGATGTAAAATATTTTGAATATGTAATTATTATTAATCTTATAAACTATGAAATATTTTGAATAGAGTGAAACAAATGTGTGGATTAAAAAAAAAGATACTGGAGCAGTTGCTACAACCAGTATACCGTCCAGACTTACGACCAGCTGTGTTCGGGTGCATCGGAATAATTTCCTCACAACTACATAATTCTAAATAAAAACGTATCCATTGCAGATAATAAAGGAATAACTTTATAAAAAGGTTAGATAGTTTTAATTTGTTATTGGAGGCGAATTGGCAATGAAAACAGGGTCAAATGCTGCAAAATTTCGTAATAGAAAACTTATGACTTCCAATTTAAAATGATATTGAGATGGAAAAGAAAAAAGCTCATGAGCAAAATGACATTGCCAACGCGGGTCGCCGATACCGCGGGTTACCGAATTTAAAGTCTAAGTCCAATATTTCGAAATTAAAGTATCACCGATATCAACTACATTCTTTTGATTTTTCTCTATTACCAAATGATGCCTGCATGCCAAATTTAACCAAAACCGGATGAAGCGTTTGGACAGACAAATACACAGAAAGACACAGACAGACACAAATACATAGAAATCGTCTTAGTCGTCTGGGGGGTGTGGGGAGGGGTTTCAAAATGTATATATTCGTATTCCTCTCGAAATAAAAAAAAACACGCCCTCACAATACTTTACCTCCTCGTCGGTTAGTGGGCCGGTAAAGTAAAAACAGTCGAAAAACTTACGCCTTTTAAATAAAAGTCATGTTTTACCGACTTAAAGTATCAACTAAGTGCTAAGAAATTTTTCATTTCGATATATTTATTTCCTTATAGACTCAGCATTCATTATTTAATTCAGATCAACCAAGTGCTATGCATATAAAGCAATAATTTAGACTGCAATAAATGTAAATGGTCACACTTATGACTTAGGGATATATAGTTTTCGCATCCTACGTTCAATGGTTGATCCGGATCAACAATATGCTTGGCATTGTTTCCGATTTTTGTATATACGAGTATATCAGAAGTCGGCAGCGAGCGCCAGAAGGCGTGTAAGCGTGTTACTTGGTCGAACGTCAGTCGGAAAAATATATTACCTTACCTCAGAAAGAATAATGTTTAATTGGTGATTCATCACCTTCCACTAAATTTAGCATTTGGATCATGACTTTTTCAAAAATGAATGTCAAGAAAATCCAATCATCTATCAAGAAAATCCAATTTCTCGAGAATGCGCAATCTTGCTGTATGAGGAGTAAGGAAAACGATGTAAAATATTTTGAGGATATAATTAATCCTATAAAGTATGGTATATTTTGAATGTGGTTAAACAAATGTGTGGATTTAAAAACGGGTATTGGATCAGTTTCTACAGCCATACTTCTTTCAAGGCTTCCTGCAAAGCTTCCAGGTATTTGAAATATTTTACAGACAACTAATTCTGAATAAATAGGTATCCACCCCAAAGGAGATACGAAAAAAAATAGATAGTATTTTTTTTGTATAAAGTAAAAAAAAACGATTGTGTCAGCGCAAGAGTTTCCTAGCAAGTAGTCAGGGACTTACTTCAGCGCAAGAGACGCAGTTCACACATCGCAAGAGTTGCCGCTTTGAAGGGCCTTACTCTTAATTTAATGTATGGTAGAAATTAAATATTATTTATGTCGCTTGTATATGAGATATTTCAACCAAAACGTCACAATGTAGTTTCGGTCCAACCAGGCAACTGTATACCAAATTTTAAGTCTCAATGTCCAATATTTCCCGACTATAGTATGACCAATTTCAACTACAATCTTTTGAACTCTTGCCATGACCAAATGATGCCTGCGTACCGAATTTTATCAAAACGGGATAAAGCGCTTGACGCTATCGTGGAGGAATACACACACACACACACATAGACCGACACAAACACACAGAAGTTGCCTTAGGCCCGATTTCTATAAGAGACGGATACCGATCGGTAACGGTTTCCGTTGACTATTGATCATTCATAAAAGCGTCAAATTCATTAGTTTTTTTTCGTAGTGACGTAATTATACTTCGCGGGGGTAGTTCTAATAATAAAAAAAATCTGTTGTGTCATCCAAATACTCCCGGCAAGTAGCCAAGGACTGATTTAATTTGAATATTAACTTTATAAATAAAATCGATGACTGCCCTAACTCGGCCCGCGGAAGAACCCGGTTGGGTTGCTAAAGCGGAGCGTTCCTTTTTTCAGTTAAGCGCCAACAGACGGCGTCAATATTTGATTATTACCCCCCTCAACACTTTCCCGCAACCCTCCCCCCCCGCAAACGTACTCCCTCCCAGTAACCCCCCCCCTTACCCCGCAACCCTCTTCCGTCGCAAACCCTTCCCCCAACCGCAACCCGCACCCCGGACACCCCCCCCCCCCCTCCCCCCGCCCCCCTACCTTCCTCCGCAAGCACCCCCCTCGCAATACTTTCTCTACCCCCCCCCCACAACAACCTCGTGTACTCCTTTCACCCGCGCCCCGCTCCCACCTTTTCCCGCACCCGTACCCCCCATCCTCGCACGCCCCCCCTCCTCCCACCCTGTTCACCCTTTCCCCGCAACCCCCATCCCCGCAACCCCTCCCCCCTTGCACACCCTCCAACCACCCCCTCTTTCCTTCCCCCCTGCAAAAACCGTCCCCTCCCTTCCTTCGCACCCCCCACCCCCATACACCCGGCGACACACCTACTTTCCCTCCCTTTTCACCCTTAAACCACCCCCGCCTGAACCCTCCCCCTCCCCCCTCCCTCAAGGCAGCCTGGTAACAGGATCCTGGTGAGGATCAGTACCGGTATTCTGGTGTCAGCCCAGTGCCAGCATCCTGGTGTTAATCTGGCGCCAACATCCTGAAACAGTATCCTGGAGCCAAAGTAGTGCCAGCATCCTGGTGTAACACTAGTACCAGAATCCTGGTGATAGCCTGGTGACAGCTTCGTTGGGATAGGATGGTGCCAGCATCCTGGTGTCATCATGGTACCAGAATCCTGGAGGAAGCCTGATGCCAGCATGCAGGTGTCAGACTGGTGCCAGCATCCTAATGACAGCCAGGAAATTCTCCTACTAGCCTCCAATAAGCCGACCCCCCCACCCCTCACCCAGTAAACGCCCAAATTCGACCGATTACATTTTTTCACATTTTGTATGAAGGAAACTGACTGTTGCCGGTAAATTGTAACCGATCGGTTCGATCCGCCGGAATCGGTTACATAGTGAAACGCAAAATGTATTGTATTTTGAGCAAACCGACAGTTTTACGGAAACCGATACCGACAGGTATCCGTCGCTTTTAGAAAACGGCCCTTACTCATTTTGGGGATGGGTGGGGGAGAGATGGGCAGAGGGGGAGGTTAGAAATGTATATCCGTCTTCATCTCGAAATAAATATTAAACCCGTTCACAATACTTTACCTCCTCGTCAGTTGGTGGGCCGGTAAGGTAAAATCAGTTATAAAATTCAAATAATAATAAACGCGTTTAAATCAAGTCTTAATTTTCCGACTTATACGGTTCAACTAATATAAAAGCTAAGAAATTTTTCATTCGTATATAATTATTTCCTTATGGACACCGTGCATTAATTGATCCAGATCAACCAAGTGCTAAACATATAAAGCAATAATTCTGACTGACATAAATTTAAATGGTCACAGTTATGACTTAGGTATATATAGTTATCGCATCCTACGTACAATGGTTGATCCGGATCAACAATATGCTGGGCATTGTATCCAATTTTTGGATATACGAATATATCGGCATTTGGAAGCGAGAGTCCGTTACGATGGCGTGTCAGCGTTTTGCTGGTCGGAAAGGATAATTTTATTAAATAAATAAATAAAAATAAATAAGGCGATTCATTGGTGTTTGAATTGGTGATTCATTGGTGTTTGAATAAGTGGGGGGGGGGGGGGGTGTTGTATTTTTTTGCGGAGGGGGTGGGGAGGGTTGCCTGATTGCAGGGAAAGATAATAAAATTTTGGGTCTCTGCTGTTGACCGTTGAGTTCCCTCGTCGGAAGCCAACCCAGGGTGGTCGGATTTCAACCACAATCTTTTCAGGTTATGTCATGACCAAATGATGGCTGCTGATGCCAAATTTCAGCTCAATCGCATGAAGCGTGTTGGCGCTATCGTTGGAGAATACGGACAGACACACAGACATACGGACAAACACACACAGACAGACACACAGAAGTTCGTCCACAATACTTTCCATACTGGAAAGTAAAATCGGTCGTCACTCAAAGACTTTCCCGGCAGTCAGGCAACCCCTCATTTGCTGCTGATTGACTTTCCAGGCAATCAGCAGATACCCAACATTTTGTATACGCATTCAATTATGATAGCCGCTTCCATGTTCCACCATGACATGGCTGATGAACTCTGGGTTGGCTCCCGATAAGGGAATTCCTTAACGGTCCACAGCAGAGACCCAAAATTTTGTATACGCATTCAATTATGATAGCCCCTTCCATATTCCACAATAACATGGCTGATGAACCCTGGGATGGCTCCCGATGAGGGAACTCCTCTATGGTCAACAGCAGAGACCCAAAGTTTCGTATACGCATTCAATTATGATAGCCCCTTCTAAGTTTCACTATGTCATGGCTGATGTACCCTGGGTTGGCTTCCGATGAGAAGACCCCGCAATGGTTCACAGCAGAGACCCATAATTTTGTGTACGCATTCAATTATGATAGCACTTCCAAGTTTCAACATTACATGGCTGATGTACCCTGGGTTGGCTCCCAACGAGGGAACTCCTCAACGGTCAACAGCAGATACTCAAAATTTTGTATATGCATTCAATTATGATAGCCCCTTTCAAGTTCCACCATAACATGGCTGATGTACCCTGGGTCCTCTCCCGATGAGGGAACTCCTCAACGGTTAACAGCAAAGACCCAAAATTGTGTATACGCATTCAATTATGATAGCCCCTTCTAAGTTTCGCTATGACATGGATGATGTACCCTAGGTTGGCTCCCGATGAGGGGACTCCTCAACGGTCAAAAGCAGAGACTCAAAATTTTTTATACGCATTCAATTATGATAGCCCCTTCTAAGTTTCACTATGACGTGGCTGATGAACACTGGGTTGGCTCCCGATGAGGGTAGTCCTCAACGGTCAACAGCAAAGACCCAAAATTTTGTATACGCATTCAATTATGATAGCCCCTTCTAAGTTTCGCTATGACATGGATGATGTACCCTAGGTTGGCTCCCGATGAGGGGACTCCTCAACGGTCAAAAGCAGAGACCCAAAATTTTGTATACGCATTCAATTATGATAGCCCCTTCCAAGTTTTACTATGACATGGCTGATGAACCCTGGGTTGGCTCCTGGTGAGGGAACTCCTTAACGGTCAACAGCAAATTTTAATACTCAAAATTTTGTATAAGCATTCAGTTGTGATAACCGCTTACAAGTTTCACTATGACATGGATGATGTACCCTGGGTTGGCTCCCGTTGAGAGGACTCCTCAACGGTCGACAGCATAGACTGAAAATTTTGTATACGCATTCAATTATGATAGCCCCTTCTAAATTTCCTAAGACATGGCTAATATAACCTGGGTTGGCTCCCGATGAGACGACTCCTCCACGGTCAACAGCAGAGACTCAACATTTTGTATACGCATTCAATTATTACAGCCCCTTGCAAGTTTCACTATGACATAGCTGATATACCCTGGGTTGGCTCCCGATAAGGAAACTCCTCAACGGCCCGCAAACGCGAACGCAACTGCAGACGCGACCGTAAACGCGACCGAAAACGCGACCGAAAACGCGACCGAAAACGCGACCTCAAACGCGAACGTGACCGCGACAGCGACAGCTACGTCGACTTCAATCGAACAGTCGCTTTCTGGAGAGTGATTGACTCCAAATCGGATCCGACATCCGACTAGTGTGAACAGGGTGACAATATCCGTTAAAAAATCAGCTGTGTCACCCCAAGACTTTCCTGCCAAGTAGCCAGTAACTAATCTGAATAATAATACCACCCACCCTCCTTTCCAACCTAGCACTACTCATTAATCCCCCCCCCCCCCTCCGATGATCATGATGATGAAATCGAAATAAAAATCGAAATCGAAAATGAAATCGAAATCGAAATAAAAATCAAAATCTAAAACGAAACCGAAACCGAAATCGAAATCGAAAACTATCGAAAACGAAATCGAAACTCGTATACAAAATTTTGGGTCTCTGCTGTTGACCGTTGAGGAGTTCCTCATCGGGAGCCAACCCAGGGTACATCAGCCATGTTATAATGGAACTTGGAAGGAAGGGGCTATCATAATTGAATGCGTATACAAAATTTTGGGTCTCTGCTGTTGACCGTTTAGTAGTTCCCTCATCCGAAGCTAAGCCAGGATTCATCAGCCATGTTATGGTGGAACATGGAAGGGCCTATAATAATTCAATTCGTATACAACATTTTAGGTCTCTGCTGTTGACCGTTGAGGAGTTCCCTCATTGGGAGCCAATCCAGGGTTCATCAGCCATGTCATGGTGGAACATGAAAGGGGCTATCATAATTGAATGCGTATTTAAAATTTTGGGTCTTCGCTGTTGACCGTTGAGGAGTTCCCTCTTTGGGAGCCAACCCAGGGTGGACGGATTTCAACCACAATCTTTTCAGCTCATGCCATGACCAAATGATGCCTGCATGCCGAATTTCAGTTCAATCGGATAAAGCGTTTCAGCCCTATCTTCAAAGAATACACACAACTGACACAGAAAGTGCGTCCACAATACTTTCCTTGAGGAGATTATTTTGAATTCACGTGCAAAATATGTTTTGTCGCTGTATTTGCCAATACCAGACGGGATCAACATACTTTCTATCGAAATTCCAATGCATATATTCCACCAACCAATCAGGTTGCAGTTTGACTCTTGTGCTCCCTGATTGGTCAGTTTGAATACGGATCAATTAAGGATGGGATGGAATTGTATATCTTTATCGTGAAATGACGTCGAAGTGGTCACGTGACCTATGGGTCATTATTGGCTCCGGTTGGATCAAATAAGATATCAGAAAATCACATTAGATCAACTTAAGCGGTTCGGATCAACTAACTAAAACGGATCAAATAAAAACTGGTTTTTAGGCACGTCTGATCAACTAAATGATAGAAAGGATAACTATATATATATATATATATATATATATATATATATATATATATATATATATATATATATATATATATATATATATATATATATATATATATATATATATATATATATATATATATATATATGTCGCGGAGCAACAATACACACAGAACCCTCCTACTCAAAATGTTATAACAGGAAAGGACCGGAAGAAGACTCCACCCGAAAGCGGCAGGAAGGTGGTGTCGCCGAGGTGCAATGGCGACACCGGAATTAAGGAGATGGCGATGTGCAATGCCATCACTGGGATTACCTACCCCGAACGCCCAATAATCAAAACACGTCTTAAGTGCCTCCAACGAGGCGTTTATTTTCATCATCACAAACAAGCCGTCAACGAGAAGCTAAAAGCAAACATCGAAATAAATGAGAGAGAAAGTACAAACCGTCGCGAATCTATCCGCCGTGTTTCGCACGCAAAACGTCACCAATAAAACAAACAACGAAAAAACCACATCGCAGCGACTTCTCAGCAGAGAGCTTTTCATCTTGTGCCACGGCAATCCGAAGACTGGTGGTGAAGGGGAAGGTTTCAACTGAGGGCGCCGCGACACAGTATAAACTCAAAACACGAAAAACTAACGCGCTATCACGATCGCTTCCGGAGACTTTCCGGTCGGGAGCCTTACTTCCGGTGGCTATTTACTTCAAAGTAGGTCGGGGGAGGGATCGCCGGTGGCGTCCGGAAGCGATAAACGTGCGAAATCTAATGTGCGAAACACGACACAATTGCAGCTCAAGCGCCGCCTGCGGGACGTCAGCTCGCGGGGGCCAACGACGGGCGACTGGAGAGCGGTGCCCCCCGCAGGTGTGTATATCGGGCGGTCGGCCGGAGTGAAGGAGACAGCGTGAGACAAGAGGGAGACGAGGCGATCGCCGCCCGGCGACTAGTATATATAGGCGATAATGTTTAAGCGTTATTATTCACTTTGTACACGACTTTGGAATTAAACAACTACTGCAATTTGAATATCGATCGCGAGTTTCATTCTACGACAGAAACCCTCGCGACATATATATATATATATATATATACCTATATATATATATATATATATATATATATATATATATATATATATATATATATATATATATATATATATATATATATATATATATATATATATATATATATATATATATATATATATATATATATATATATATATATATATATATATATATATATATATATATATATATATATATATATATATATATATATATATATATATATATATATATATATATATATATATATATATATATATATATATATATATATATATATATATATATATATATATATATATATATATATATATATATATATATATATATATATATATATATTCTTTTGATGGAAAATCAACAGTTTGCAGGGTTGCCGGAGGGGATAAAAACCCGGAGATATTTCCTCCGTGTCTCCGTTCGTCCACTCCTTACTAGTTACCCTTCCGGTACGCGTGAGGTTGTTGCACGACATCCTGGGCAGATAAAACGACACATGCCGTTAAAACTGCCCGGGTGGTGTGCGGGGTTTTTCCACTGGCCTGTCACCGCGTAAACATAATAATAATAATAAAATATTATCAGCCTACCTAATCCGTTCAGCATTTTTCTCCAATACGGCTTGTGGGCCGGATTCTTTGCTGGATACGGCACGATGCTTTTTTCTCATGGCATACCTACCGACGCGGCTTTCTCATAGGCGCTAAAGAAATTCGGCATCGATATTTCGTGCAAAAGTCGAAACGAAATAATGCATTGAGGGAGTCGAACGAGCAACCACCAAGAAATAAACGCCGACGGCTATGCAGACACAACACCTGACGAACGTCGTTTTTCATCCATAGAGCACAATAGTTTTGTTCAAAGACAACGAAAATACTCTAGATCGTATGATGGAATTGTATCAGTTTCGAATTAGAAATTAATCCAATTGCTTCAGGGTCCCGTAAGTGCATACTCACTGAAGGGAGTACTTAAGAAACTACCTATCTAATATGAATAGCAATCTCGGTACTTGAGTGTCACTCGAGTGAGGGTTCCCTTTTTAGGTGTACTTAATTATCGACTCTGAATAGCGTAGCGAACGGTTTCGTGCAGCTTGGGCCACAAGATCCATTTTGTTCTCGAATCGGCTCAACTCACGATTCAGTTCCTATTCAGAACCCACCTCGTGCGGAAGTCTACCCCGGGTAAGACTCGCGTCCCAGGCCTCACCGCTGGTGGACCGGTCCGTCCTGGCGGGATTGCATCCTGGCGCTACTGAACGGTTTGCGCACCGTTCGGCGACGCCAATCTGTTGTGCACCCTGACTAATTGCTGAAGGAGACTGGAGACTATGGAAAACGACTGTCTACTAAGCAACGGGGGTGGATGCCACTGTCGTGCCACCTGCTGTCATGCCACTCGTGAAATGACCTTGAGATATCCGATCCCGTGTGGCACTACTGGCAAAGGACGCCCGGGTCCGCGATAAATTCAAACTGAATTACCGCTGTAATACAGCAGGAAGAGGCCGCGTAAGCGAATTTAGGCCTATAACCAGTCGACAGGAAGGAGGTATACTGAAGGTTAACTCTAGACGGAGATATCCTACCAACACTGGTAGTTAGGGGGCGAGGCTGCCCGCTGGTTACCTTTCTTGGTGCTTCGCCGTAAGGCGTTGGTCTCTGGCGGGCTGTTGGAGGAGACGGACAGTGGATTGTCTTGTCTCTAAGTCTTCTACGTTCATCCCATGGCTGAAAGAACGATCACATATCGTTATACCAGCCTGGGGTGACAGGTTTGCCCGTTGTAGTTGACACCACCATACTGTGGATACGTCTTTTAACGTAGTCATTCCCAGGGGCCTCTTCTTGAAAAACTAAACTTGCCAAATTTGTCTATGGTAGGTACATTTCTTTTTATTGGACCATAAACCAAATTAACATGCTATTTAAAAAATATAGTCACCCTGGGCCGAATTCGCTATCGTGTCTGCTGCCAACTGAACGGGCCTTTCGAGTTTCCATTTAAGCTTTTGCTGGAGTGTCATTAGATAGTCCTTCGTATTTTCAAACACAGGACTTCGAATAGTCTGCTTGAGGCCAACCAGAGAATTCGAAGCCTGAGAATGCGGTAGGTAGTCGTTTGAAGTCCGTTAGCCACCCGATCACTTGTGAAAGACGTTCAAAGTGCACCACGGTCCGAGAGAAATTACTGCTAACTGCTAACTTCGAACTTGTGACCAGACTGGGGAACGGAGAAATCCGGACAAATCTGGTAGTGAGGGCGTGGGGCAGCTGTTTTCACCGTTTTGAAGTGATTAGTGCAAACTCTATCACTCAATTTACAAACAGACTGGATTTTTATCTAAAAACTTGTTAATATTGTGTATGGCTAGCTTTACAACATCAGATTTGGACTTACCATTAAAGTAGGCTGTCCAGAATAAATATCAATAACAATAATTAATACCATTATTATGTTGTGCAAAACCGACCGAATATATTCGAGTTTTGATTCAAGGTGCTCCAACGGAACTAGACTACAGGGAAGGCACTTCATCGGAGACTCATATGCTCCTAAGTGCAATATACTATTTTAGTTATTTTTTATTTTATTTTCGGATAACTTACAGCCAATAATTTAGTAGTGAACAAAAATAGGAAGCTTAGAGCCATTTACAAGTTACCACTGATAATGATAATAATAATAACGTGAATTTAGAACTGATATTAGGCATAAAGAAGATATTAAACGAGAAGATACTAAATTGTATAGTAGAAAACATGTTGACATAAACAAGACTGTAATAAAAGAAGAAAATGCTAAGCCTGGTCATCACAAAATCGCCCTACAACCTTCTTCCTTATAGTATCTATATTCGTGAAAAAGGGGTCAATATCAATGTCAGCATTCAGAGTGTTGAAAGTTTCGCATACCCTTATAAAATAGGAATTACGCCTGTATTTGGTTTTAAAGCCAGGTACATGAAGGGGTGCCCTATTTCTAAGTGCCCGGCTAGGAGTGCGGAGAGATATTTTAGATAGTAGTTCAGGACAATCAACCGAGCCATTTGAAATTCGTAGTAAAAGTGAGATGTCAGCTATGTTACTTCGCAAAGCCAATGGCAAATCCTCAGATATCCGCAGGTCGGCTACGAGATGCTTAGTCAATCGCAAAGGGACTTTACTCCTGAAGAAGCCACTGAAAAACAAGTCCTGCTTTGATGAATTACATGAGTTTTATGTTACATATTTTTTTTAAAGTAAAATAAATTTGTTATAAATAATTTTTAATTCATACTACTCTTTTATAATAAATAATAAAAGGTAATCTTTCAACTACAAATGTTACACGAATCATTACTTAAAGTTCAAAGTTCAAAATTAATTTGTAATGAAAAACCTTAATAAAAACGCAATTATTATATTATGTATAATTCTAATATCCTTAATGATATATATTTAAAACTACGTACTAATTATAATTGCGCGCCAAAAAAAATATACAAATTCAGCAATCTAATATTACTCATAATCTAGCATAAGTTAAAACATATACAGAATAGGTATACCGAAAAAATAAATTTTATGATTAAGTGTAAAAAGTTAAAATGAAATGGGAAAACAAAACATTGTTAAAAACAAATATAAAGAAACTAAAAAATTCCCCATTACATCCTGTAAATATTAAAATTTAAATTTAGACGCTCATGGTTACCATCCTGGGCCGGTTATATCCTTACTGCTACTTGCGGTCTGGCACTACAGTTAACACAAAGGTTGCAAGCAAGCATCTGGAGCAAGCGACAATTAAAATACTGAAGCTAGCGACACGTGTGAAGCGACCGCAGAGCGCAATGCATTTAGATTTCGATTATTTTAATAAAGATAACAAAATATAAAACTAATAATATACGCTATATAAACCTTACAAACGCAATTAACTACATTATTGACCCATGCTTTCTTAAAGTTAAAAACCTTTAACTAATTCAAGATTATACGCATCGGTATTAAAATCGTAACGGCTTAATATATAAATTAGGGTTAAGGTTAACCAGACGCTGCTGTGTCCTTCAAAGTCCCCACTCATACCACACGCACGCTTTGTACAAATAAATTGTAAGAATTTCCTTTTTAACCCCTCCTACTTGAGTTAACCATTCTTGGTTTTGACAATTACTTGTCGAAGATGGTCTCTAATCAATATTGGTTAGGGCGCTCCGCGCTGCGTAAAATGCGATTTATTACTCGAATTGCGATCCTTTCCGCATATTTAAAGTAACCGATATCGAATACATGAAACGGTCCAACTCTAATCGATGACTCTCTGGCGATAAATATTTTACAAACATCCGTATCGCGAAGCCGCGCCGGCGCAGTGGTTGGCGCCATTTCCGCGTGTCTGCAGAGCGTTTGTGCATCGTCCGTGTTCTGTGATTTTTGTGTTATTTTTGTGCTATTTCCTGCAAAACCGTAAGTAATTTGCATTCTAGGAAGGTTTCCGAAAGAGAATTTCTGATTTGGGACAGCTCATCTGCTTTTTTTCACGAATTATCGCGTAAAATAGTTCGACTTACTCAAGCGTTGCAAAAAATGTTCGTTTGTTTTTGTTGTAAAACGGCCGAAAAATTGCGAATTATGACGTAATATTCATTTAATTCGCTTATGAAACAGCTATTATTTCATTTACATCGTATATAATCACAAAATTGGCTATATTTTGCTCAATTCAACTTGATTGGTAATTTGACATCGGACATTTTTTTATCCGACGCTCTTCGTTATCACATTTTGATTGGGTTTTTTTATTGTTTTTCTATGAAATGTGTCTCTCTGGAGTATAATATTTAGTTACTAGACATATAATAAGCATATAATAAGACATATTATTTGAAAATCCTTAACCATTTTTGTATTATCAAAGTTTCCGTCAAAGTTACCAAGTTTACAATGCTAACTCAAAAAAGTTTAGATTTTTCTGTAATATCAGACAAAGCTGAAAGTTTTGGTGTGTTTTCTAAGAAGAATGATATAGTGGAAAAGTTATTTTGAAAGAATTTCATATAAAAAACAACTTTTTAGTAATCACAAAAATTAAATAATTTTTTTTTTTTTACGAGAATACATCGAATTTTTCTTGGCTGAGTAACTAAATATTTTTGTATGCAAATAAGTAAAACAAAATGTAAGTTTTGGTAAAGTATTTAATAAAGAACATAACTGTATTTACAATTTTTGCATATTTTACGTATTTTGTGATAAAAACATCGAAATAAATTGAATAGGCGAGTTTTTTTCAGTTTGTCAACTTTGTAATATTTATTCATTATTATCTTAATTGTTTTACGAGATAATGTTATAATGTTTTATATTTCAAATTTCAATGCGATCATTTTACAGTTATTATTTTTATGATCCGTATAGTGGTTTAAAAGTTATGGTCGTTTTTTAAGACCATCGACGTCACGCGCAAAACTGTCTGGTCAGAAAGGACAGCTAAATTTTACCCCGCAATTGCAGGGGTTAAAACTAATATTCTTATCCAGAGCAAGCGTTAATACATTCAGCACACATAAACTTCTTCACTTTAAGATGAACAGCGTTCACTCGAAAGTTCACAGAGACACTCGAAAGCAAAAAACATAACCACGCAATGACGTGCTCAGGCAGGTAGCCTACGATACATTACACATTACTACCGAGACTAATCGAGGTTAATATGATGCTGCTGTTGAGTATGTTTCAATAAACAACTTCCAGAACGTTCATGTCTTTTACAAATACGTCTATCGCCAAATGTACGCTTACATTTCGTACAAATAAATGGTTTTATTTTCAAACGGACTACGTTAATATACAGGACCAGGCTACCTAAAGATAAGGCACTTCATCTGAGCCTTATTGGCTCCTTTATGCAATAAACTATCCTCCGTTACCGAGGAGTGCATCAGTCAATAAGTTAATAGTAAAACACATTTTTAAAACAAGCTTTTATTAAAATGCTTTATCCCGAGCCAACCCTGGGTACAGCAGCAATGTCATAGTGGAACTTACATAGAACGGACCATCATACTTGAATGCTATACAGAATTTCGTGTTTGTGCTGTTGGCCGTTGAGGAGTCCCCTAGTCGGGAGCTAACCTTGGGCACAGCAGCCATGTCATATTGAAACTTAGAACGGGCTATCATAATTGAATGCGTGTACAAAATGTCGTGTCTGTGCTGTTGACCGTTGAGGTGTCCCCTCGTCGGGAGCCAATCCTGGGTGCAGAATCAGGTCATGATTAATATAAAATGCATTGTCATCGTACCTGAACCAACATGTGAAATTTCAATTTCATAGGATAACAGGAAGTGGTTCTAATTCTGCTTGCAAAAGTTGACCTAAACAGACTAACATACTGACAAACATTGCAAGGTAAATAAAAGCTTATAAAAAGTTTATGGTCGGCTACGAGATGCTGAGTCAATCGCAAAGGGACTATACTCCTGAACAAGGCGCTGCCAAATTCAATTACTGACCTGATGAGCTATATTACAAATCATAGAGATATTAATATATTTATTAAAAAAAAAGCATAGTAACCTTGTTATAATATTTTTTTTTTAATTCATACTATTCTAAACATCATATCCGATAATCATAATACAAGGTACTCGTATAAATGCAAATGTTACATGAATCGTTACATAAAGTTCAAAGTTCAAATTTAATTTCAATTCTGTTGCGGCCGTTAATAAAACGGCGAGCCGCCAAAAAATCCAATAGTGGATTTTGGAAGGCGGAAGCTGTCGAGGCCGACGTGCAGTTTCCGTCAACCTGAAATAGGGCATAGCATCCGCGTAAGTTGTCCTACAAAATGTATGAGCTTAGGTGCGGCGGGACGGACCTCGCAGACGTCGCGTCCCGGCCGAAAACACCGTTCATCAAACCGCAAGATTAATTTCTTGGATTTATTCCGAGCGTAGTGGCTGCTAAAGAAAGGGCGATCCGCCAGAAATGTAATAATTAATTTTAAAGACGAAAACTGGCGAGGCCGACGTGCAGTTTCCGTCAACCTGAAATCGGGCATAGCATCCGCGTAAATTTTCCTCAAAAATGTATGGGCTTAGGTGCGACGGGACGGACCTCGCAGACGTCGCGTCACGAGCGAGGCCGCCGGCGACCAAAAGCAAAAATTAATGTTTTAAAATTAAACAGATGTGTTTTATCACACAAATAATAAGGGGAAAATATAATGTAAAGCAGAATAAGCAGTAAAAGCAACAAGGACAAGCCCCGCTCAAAAATTACTATATCGGGCGAAAAAATATTAAAGTCGCCAAAGGAGAAATCGGCAAAAAATTCTCCAAATGCGAAAAAGAATAAGCCCGAAAAGGAATACACCGTCGAATCAATGATTAATTAAGTATTAATGTTAAGCACTACTAGTTTTTAATCAATAGTTTGTAATTAATTAATTATATGTTATTAATATGGATAAATAAATAAAATAAAATAAATTAAATGAATACCGAAAAATGGAATCGCAGATACGAAAAATCGGAAAAGACGGAGACAGAAAGATCGGCGAGCGCCGAGCCGAGCGGCGGCCAATCAGAGGCCGCCGGCGGCTGCCGGCAGAACGATCCGCGCGCGCGCCGCCGGAGCCGGGGTATAAATATAGCCGCCGGGCGGGGAGCAAATCACATTCGCTGCCGCGCGCTCGCACCGTACGGTCGTCCGCTCCGCTCGCGACTAATTTATCTTACCGCCGCGCGCCATACCGCTCTCGTGTTTGATACTGTTGTAGCGTTGCTCCAGTTCATTCAGTATTAACCCCGCGCCGTCGATTTTCTCCGGCCCGCCTAAGCAATCGGTTCGTACGCGTTTTCAGTAGTGATATAAATAAGGTGTACGAGCCAGGGACTTTTTAAGCTATTGCATTTTGCTTGTTTTTTGCTCATAGTGACAAGTGATAGTGACAATGCAGTCCTCCAAAGACTCCATCGAAGCCACAGCGGCCTATGATATGCCGCAAATACTGCCAGCAACACCCAGGAAACGAGGCAGGGACCCCGCCTCACCCGGGGCAGAGCTTGAACGGGACTCGCAACGCCGTCGAGCCGACTCTTTCGGCTCTGACGGCGAAGCTCTTCATACGCTTCCGTCTTCGGACGACGAGGATGCGAGGAGCGAGCTGGCGGTGGGGCCTACTTACGCCGAATTAGCGGCTAGAAAGTCTCCTTTGCCGCTCCCGCGCGCACTGACGCCTCCAGCACAGGCTCCGCAAACACCAAAGCCGAAGCCGCGTACTCAGCCAATAATAGTGGAAAAATTGGAGAGGTGGCCATCTCACCTCCAGGCAATCAAATCCAGGCTGGGGAGAGTGCCCAACTCACAGCCGATTGGGAACGGAGGATTCCGATTCCGCCCGGCGGATGACGCAGAGTACCGCGTCATCCAAGATTATCTTCACGGACTGGGACCGGCGATAGCGTGGCACACGTACACCGCACCGGCAGGAATAGACGCTAAAATTGCTATTCGAGGCCTCCCAGAAACAACAACCAGTGAGGAGGTCATATCCGGCCTAGAAGAGCGCGGCTTTGAAGCCAAATACGTAAAACGTATTCACGGAGGGCGGCGAACCCTTTTTCATGTCGTGCTCAGGAAGTCAGAGCGCTGGCGCGAAGTATACAACCTGACGGATATATACTTTGTCAAAGTGACAGTGGAGGCCTGGAAAGGACGGAAAGGCCCGAAGCAGTGTCACCGTTGCCAGCGATTCCGCCACAGCAGCCACAATTGCCATCGGCCGTGTCTGTGTCTGTCCAAGTATGTGTCTGCTGCGGCGAGGAACATGCTGCGAAAGACTGCCCAAGGCCGAAGACAGTCCAGGCAACGTGCGGCAACTGTGGGCAAGGCCATCCGGCGAACAACCGGAGGTGCCCCAGTTTTCTGGCGGAAATCCGCCAGTCGTCGCGGCAACAACAGGGTGCACCGCATGCTGCAGCGGCTTCCCGTCCGAAATCGTCGCTGCGAGGTGCCACGCCGAGCGCCGCGACCGCGACAGCGACCGCTGCGCCCCCGCCTACGACACCTCCACGACCGTCGCCACGAAAACCGGAAAGACCGCAGTCGAGGCCCCATCCTGCCACAGCCACAGCCCCTCAGCCACAACGACGCGCCCAGAACCAAAAGCCGGTGGTGAGTCAAGCTGCCCCACTATCGTGGAGACAGAAATCGACGCCGGTAACCGCCCCGCAGCAGGCAGCTGTGGAGTGGAAGGTGAATCGGCGGCGCTCGAAGTGGCCGAAGAAACCCTCTCCTCAAAAAGAGGAGGTGAAGATCACCACGGAGGCGACCCCCCCGCCCCCTCGCTTCCAACCGCACGTGATTCGCTCTGCTACGCAAGAAGAGCTAAAAATCACGGTGGCAGACCTGCTGGAGCTGGTCAACGACATGATGATGAATCCAGCGGAAGCCACCACAATTCTGTCGCGCACCCTGCAGCGCCTAGCTGGGCCGTCGTCCGTCCTACAGTGCACAGCAACGCCTCCTGCCTCAGCAGGCCACTGAGGATCGTTCACTGGAATGCGGACGGCATTAAAAAGAAGCTCCCAACGGTGCGAGCCTTCCTGCAGGAGCAGCAGGTTGACGTCCTCCTAGTATCGGAAACGAAGCTCCTGAAGTCCGTCTCGGTACGAGTGCCCAACTACATCGTGTACCGGACGGACAACGCGACGACAGAAGGTCGCGCGTACAGGGGCACAGCCGTCTTCGTGAGGAGGACGATGCTCCACCAACAGATTGACTTGCCGCAGCTGGACTCGCTGTACGCAACGGGCATTCAGCTGAGAGCCGGCGGAGTAGATATGCGAATTCTTGCAGTCTACAAACCGCCCAACAACCGACTGGAGACTGGCGACATCGACAAACTCCTACACCCAAAGATGCCGACGATAGTAGCCGGCGACCTCAACTGCAAGCATCCGGCGTGGAATTCGACGCGCACCAACGTAAACGGTGTGCTGTTGCTTAACCACGCCGAGAAAACAGGCTTTACGGTCGCCGGGCCGGAACAGCACACTCGCGTTCCAAACGTGCCAAGCTACTCATCAGAGGTACTCGATGTCGCCCTCCTGCACAACGTGACATTTACCTACGTGCAGGAGGTTATCTATGAGCTTCAGTCGGATCACCTGCCAGTTCTCCTGGAAGTACAGACGGACGTGGCTACAGCGAGTCACAAAAAAGAGCGCCGCCGCGTTGACTGGGTGAAGTATGGCAAACTGATGGAGAAAGCGGTCATCAGCTATAAGACACCAGTCACCATCGGGGACATTGAGAGTCGGGTGGCCAATCTCCAAGAAGCTATCAAGACCGCGCTGGAAGCCAGCTCGTCGACGCTAGAGGCGAGTGCTACACGTCCGCGCCTCCCGCAACGACTGCGGGACAAACTGCTTGAAAAACGACGCCTGCATCGCTTTTGGGCTACAACTCGGTGCCCAAAAGCGAAGCAACGCTTAGATGAGGCTAACGATAACCTGCGAGAAGAGCTGCAGACCCACACATCCGAGTCGTGGGAACAATTCCTCGACTCTATTAGCGACGATATGCCCTCCATCTACAGGCTAAATCGACGCCTGATGTGTACGGCTGAACCAGCGCGGCCACTACTGGATTCGACCGGGAACCTCCGCTACGTCGCCGAGGACAGAGCGACTCTCTTTGCGGACCACTTGGAGAAGACCTTCGTTCCACACGAGGTCGAGGACCCGGAACACTCCAAGTCGGTTCGCGACTTCCTCGCAATTGACGAGAAAACCCAGCCGGAGCCCAGCGAAGAGATTTCGCCGATATCTCCAGCGGAGCTCCAGCGCCGAATCCAGCAGCTCAAGCTAAAGAAGGCACCCGGCCCCGATGGCATCGGTAGCGGTGCTTTAAGAAGACTACCGCGTCGCCAGCTCCCGGCCCTTGCAGGGCTTCTCAATTCCTGCATCAGACTCGGTCACTTTCCTGAGAAGTGGAAGACGGCCAAGGTGATAATGCTGCCGAAACCTCGCAAAGACCTGCGGCAGCCGGGCAACTATCGACCGATTTCGCTGCTGCCCACTCTTGCGAAGGTCTTCGAGCGATGCGTACTGGCGCGACTCACGCCGCACCTCGCCCCGCGCGCCGAGCAGTACGGATTCCGTACGGGCCACTCGACTACCCTGCAACTTATGCGGGTAGTACACCGCCTTACGGAGTCCTACAACAAACACCTGCACTCGGCAGCCGTCTTCCTGGACGTCGAAAAGGCGTTCGACCGAGTCTGGCACGAGGGCCTCCGATACAAGCTGGCGACTCAGACAACGACACCGCGCCTGCTCCGAAACGTGGTGGCTTCCTTCCTCTCCGGAAGAGGATTCTACGTCGCGGTGGAGGGCAATCAGTCAACAATTAGACCCATCGCGGCGGGAGTCCCGCAAGGAAGCTGCCTATCGCCGGCGCTATACGGAGTCTACACGAACGACATACCGCTCAGCGCCGACGCGGAGCTGGCGCTATTTGCAGATGACGCAATGTACATGGCATCTTCAATGAACATCAAGCTCGCGGCCAAGAAACTACAGCAGCAATTAGACCTTATGCCAGAATGGCTAAGGAAGTGGCGGATTGTCGTCAACGCGGCCAAGTCCGAGGCTATCATCACCGGCTCACTTAAAGCCTATCCAGAGCCAATGAAACTTGACGGCACCCCGGTACCGTGGAAAAACACGGTCAAGTACCTCGGGGTGCATATTGATCGTCGCCTCAACTTCTCGCATCACGCGAAAGCGACGGTCGCCGCTTCGAAATCCGCCTTCTATGCGCTGCTGCCCATGCTTCGCTCGGCCGCGATTCCGGCGAAGACACGGACTGCTGATGCTGAAGATGTACGTGAGAACAAAACTCACGTACGCGGCACCGGCCTGGTACCACCTCATATCGACGTCACAGCGGACAAATATCCAGCGGCTGATGAATGTGGGGTTGAGAAAAGTTTCGGGAGCCCCATGGTACGTCAGAAACGCTACTCTGGAACGCGACTTTAGCGAGAAAGAGTCCGTGGAGGATTACGTGAAGCGCCTCGCGCGTGCCATGTACCAGAGGGCCGACACCTCGCCGCACGAGCACATTCGTCAGCTCGCTCCGCTGCACACCAGACCGCCAGATGTCCGGAAGCCGTACCCGCGCAGTCTGCTAGACTAGCGGACCACCAGCGCGGGTACTGCAGCACAGCAGTCATCGCCTCAGAAGATGCCATGTACACACTCCCGTATCATCCTATCACCATAAGACGACTGATCCGTCAGGCGTCCAATTAAGATACCTGCCACAGGGCCAGCAAGCCCTGTGAAGACCAAATGAAAGCCGGGTCGATGGGCCCGGCTCACGAGAAGCTCCACCTAACAGAGCGAATAGTGGAAGACGTCACGGGCCCCTATCAGGGCTCGTCGACTGATATTGATTGATTGATTGGAGCAAATCATTCGCTCTCCGGCCTTGGTGCCGGCAACAAGTGGCCACCCGGCTGCTCGGGGAGTTCAAAGCGTCGCGCTGCTGGAAGGAAGTCGTCGAGGAAGAAGTCGTCGAGGAAGAAGTCGTCGAGGAAGAAGTCGTCGGGGAAGAAATCGTCGTGGAAGAACAGTCAAGAAGACTGACCAGCCAACCACTCGGTGAAGTGAGTTGGACCTCGCCGCTTCGGGTCGCCGGATCTTCGGGACCTCGGTCTTGGCAACGGACCGCCAGACCGCGCCGTCAGCGGGAGCGACGAGAAGTACGACGCAGCGATGCAGCGACGGAGCAGCCGGGAGCCGGAGGGGAATCGCCGCAGCAGGTATTCGTGTTCGGTATTTCGGGGCGAGGCCAAACCTAGTGAAAAAAAAAAGACTAGTGTTTTTCCACTTTTACTAATTATTTCACGCTACATAGACCTTTGAATTATTATGAGATTGAAAGAAAAAGAAAATACCTTAGTCGTGCTTCCGTTAAATAATCTTTAATTTTGACAACGATCGAGACCAACATTTTTTGGGTAAACTATACAAAATGTTAAACAAAGCATAACCTTAAAAGGTACTTCTAGCTTTCTAGCTAGATTTTGAGTTTCTAACCTCAAAATGTACCTAGAAGTACATTTTGAGACACTGAAAACGACTTATCTTTCTCCGCTTCGAAAATTGTTCATTTTTAAAACAAATATGAATAACGAGAATTACTTACAAACCGAACGCAATTTCATAAACTGAACCAAGAGGGGAAAATATGTCATAAGGGTTAGTGTTGCCACATCAAAATATCCCCCCCCCCCCCCCCCCCGTCCAATTGATTTCAACTCTTATTGGCCAGACTGTGGACATCGGTATTACTTTCATTTAAAAAATAGAGCGTCTAAATGAATTCAAATTTAAATCATTCTTTATTCTAAAAAAAACTAAATAATTCTTTATCGTTATCTCTCATGCCAAGCGCACGCTTACTCTTCATACAAATAAAGTGTTTAAATTTTGTTCGAAACTACGAATTCTTTTCGTGTGCAAGCGTAGTTACATTCAGCACACATCAACTTTTTCACGTTAAGAAAAACAGAGTTCACACGAAAGTTCACAGAAATACTCGAAAGCATAAACATGACCACGCAATGCGGGCACAGGCAGCTAGCCTACAATTAATACATTAGGTACACATTACTCCCGAGATTAAATGCGGTTAATCTAACGCTGCTGTAGAGTATTTATAAAGGAACAACTCCCACATCGTACATGCGTTTTATAGTTACATCTTTTGCCAAACGCACGCTTACATGTCGTACAAATAAATGGTTTTAGTTTCATATGAACTTTGTTAATGTGTTGAACTAAATGTTGCTTGTATGAGCATGCGTAGTTACATTCAGCACAAATCTAATTCTTCACTTTAAGATGAACATAGTTCACGTGTTGATGTAAATTACCTCGCCTTGAGAAGCTTTGTTCGCATATCTTGCAGGCGAATGGCTTCAACTTCAGGTGGACTGTATTCGTATGTCGATTTAGGTTACTTTGAGCAAAGAACGTGCTTTCGCATTGCTTACATTTAAATTCCTTCATTTTGCGATGGACCATGTTGAGGTGTCTTTTAACTTTTGCTTGACTTGGAAATGGTTTCTCACATATCCAACATTTAAAATTAATTGATTTTCGGTGTACGAAGTTAATATGTGTAGTTAAGTCACCGCGTTGAGAATAAGCTTTCTCACATTCCTGGCACGAATACTTCAATTGTCTGTGGATTGATTTTATATGTTGGTTCAAATTACCATTTCGAGTGAAAGCTTTGTCACATTTACCGCATTTATATTTCTTTATCTTGAGATGCACCCCTTCGATGTGTATTTTCATATTGCCTTTAGTATTAAATCCACGGTAACACTGCGCGCACACAAATTTCGTACTGCAAACATGGCATAGCAACTCTACCATATCTTTCAGACATTTCCAGTAACCCATCGGCTTACTCGTATCGATGTTACAGCCACAAACAACGCAAGAGAAATCAACTAATCTCTTTACCAATACTTTGACCTCTACCAAAACGACATCTTCTGCCTCCTCCTCGACGTCTGATTCCACAGCATCGCTTCGTTCTGGTTTGATAATACATGTTTCACCACCTTCGAACAATAGAATGTTTCGTCTGAGTTCGTCGCCGGTATCTGACAGCTCCACTTTAAAAAGCTCAATTTTAACATCTGCATTACTTTCATTATTACCCTGCTTCTCCATTGCGATATTAATAACAATCGAAAACTCGGAGGAATCACTGTATGTAACAGTTAACACAAAATAAACGTCGCTTTGGTTTGACATTTGTTGTCAGTGTTGCAATGTGAATATTTAAAAAAATGTAGGTATGTAAATGTTGCCGTGGCAAGTTCAATGATTCAAAATTGGCATGTATTGCATTTATGTAAATTACATATACTTAAATAAATACACGAATATTTTCGTAATAATAATAATAATACATAAAAAGGTGTAATAGTACGGCTCCTTAGCTCAAAAAATAGAAGTAACGGTTCCCAACTGGCAGAAAGCATGAAACTTGGCATGCATGTACCTCTCATGTACCTATATGCTTCAATATACAAGTAGGAAAACGTTGCGATAGTATTGGTCCCCCTTCCCTCCCCCTTTTGTGAACCTCATCAGCAGGGAGCTAATGGGCCCTGTTAGAGTTGGCCACGAAGACCCATTCGTTCAGGATCGGTCATACTCACGGGTCAACACCCATCCGACGGCCTCCACGCAGAAGGGGGAGCCAGAGTAGGACGCTGGCCTGTGGGTCGGTCTACCCTAGAATTCAACCTTCGGGCGCTCCGAGACGGTTTGCGCACCGTACGGCGTGAGCCAATCGATTGTGCATTCTGACCGACAGCAATTAGACTATCTACTATAGAGCGGGAGTAGTTGTTGACCTTATGACAACTACTCTTAAAACGATCGATCGGCTACCCGATTCCGGGTGAAAGTTGGATAAATGACGCCGTGGTCCGCGATAGATTCGGTAGACAACGTATCACCACTGCGTAAGGGAGAGGACCGGGAAAGCGACCTCGAACCTGTTACCAGTCGGGAGGCCGGAGTAATCTGGTTGCTACTGGAAGTAAGGGCGCGAGTGTTGGCCCGCTGGGTGGTTAACCTGGTTATCTCGAGGTAATGCTTTGGCTTCTTACGTGCATGTGGCATCACTAGGCGGTGGACGGTTTTGTCCAAAGTCTTCTGCGCTCACCTCAAGGAAGACAGAACGATCTACTATAGTTAAAACTTCTTGAGGTGACGGGTTCGCCCGTTGTAGTTGGCAACTCTAGTATGGCTTGTATATAAGATACTTCAACCAAAACTTCACAATGTGATTTCGGTCCAACTAGACATTTGTGTACCGAATTTCTAGTCCCTAAGAATATTATTTTAAGGAAGATATTTATAACCGATGCCATTCCTGGTGGAACGATTTTAACTACAATCTATTCAACTCTTGCTATGACTAAATGATGAATATATACAAATTTTCAGTTCAGTCGGATTAACCGTTTGGGCGCTATCGTGGAGGAATACAGACACACAGACTGGCACACAAACAGACTTTAGTCTGGAAATAATCGTAATCGTCTCAGGGGAGTTCAAAAAGGATATTTCCGTCTTCAAATCAAAAAAAACATTTAGCGCTTTCACAATACTTTCCCTCCTTATCGATCGGCCGGCCGGAAAATTAAAATGTATTCTTAAATATTCGATTTTCCATGCGTAGGTAAGTAACGAACCGTTTTAAAAGCCGTATCCACAGTATGGTGGTGTCAACTACAACGGGCAAACCTGTCACCCCAGGCTGGTATAACGATATGTGATCGTTCTTTCAGCCATGGGATGATTCAGACGTAGAAGACTTAGAGACAAGACAATCCACTGTCCGTCTCCTCCAACAGCCCGTCAGAGACCAACGCCTTACAGCGAAGCACCGAGAAAGGTAACCAGCTGGCAGCCTCGCCCCTTAACTACCAGTGTTGGTAAGATATCTCCGTCTAGAGTTAACCTTCAGTATACCTCCGTCCTGCCGACTGGTTATAGGTCTAAAGTTGCTTACGCGGCCTCTTCCTGCTGTATTATAGCGGTAAGTAATTCAGTTTGAATTTATCGCGGACCTGGGCGTCCTTTGCCCGTAGTGCCACACGGGATCGGATATCTCAAGGTCATTTCACGAGTGGCATGACAGCAGGTGGCGCGACAGTGGCATCCACCGCCGTTGCTTAGGAGACAGTCTATTTCCATAGTCTCCAGACTCCTTCAGCAATTAGTCAGAGTGCACAACAGATTGGCGTCGCCGAACGGTGCGCAAACCGTTCAGTTGCGCCAGGATGCAATCCCGCCAGGACAGACCGGTCCATCAGTGGTGAGGCCTGAGACGCGAGAGTCTTATTCGGGGTAGACTTCCGCACGAGGTGGGTTCTGAATAGGAGCTGAATTGTGAGTTGAGCCGATTCGATATTACTTACATACTAACATATTGTTTAAACAGTTTTACAACAGTTTTTTAACATGATTAACCATAGTGACAATTTTTAACATCATCAATTCGATATAACAGAGAAATTTACAGATTACATAATAGGTATGCTATAATAAATAGGAACTCATATATTACCAACCATAAAAATAATATTTATTTGAAAATACTAGGTACTGCCATCATGGATTATGTATATAGTTTATTACATTAATAATAATCAATAATATTACTATAATAATATTACTATATAACAGATGTTATACAACTATGTAATCAAAAGCCATTTTAATGTAGTTTAAATTACAACTGTTTGGCAAAGTGCCATCTCGAGGAGTATACAACAACTACTTCAATTATCTGTCTTCTTCCATTTCATAAACAGATTTATACGTCAAACAATAATCTGTTTTCACTTCACTTGAGCGTAGTTTATTGATAACAAGTTATCTAATAAGCGATATAGTTTTAGATTATTTTTTTTACTAAATTGAAGATTATTGAAAGTAGGAAGTCGCAAATAATAAAATTATTTTGTTGTGGCAATGAGCGCCATCATTCGGATATATTACGAACTAGTTTGTATACAACAGTATAAAATATGGATTTTTGATTAAAAAGTTATAATATAAAATTAAGGTGATTCGTCGCGGTCCGACGAAACTATTCTGATAATAGATGGCGTTGTAAGCAATATTAACAGAAAAATACGATTTTTAGCTCTCTCAGTGCAGTAAAAATTACGAAATAAATTTACCGGGAACTTTACATATACACGGTTCGATGTACTTTGTATCACCGCGATAATCAACCGCATTACGAAATTAATGGGGAAAACAGACCAATTTCGGTTCAGAACCGAAATTGGTTTAATGGTTAATTAATTTAACCCATTAATTTCGTAATGCGGTTGATTATCGCGGTGATACAAAGTACATCGAACCGTGTATATGTAAAGTTCCCGGTAAATTTATTTCGTAATTTTTACTGCACTGAGAGAGCTAAAAATCGTATTTTTCTGTTAATATTGCTTACAACGCCATCTATTATCAGAATAGTTTCGTCGGACCGCGACGAATCACCTTAAAGATTAATTTTGGCCAACGTATGTGCAATTAGCCAATTGGCTCTCGCTCTTTCCCATATTTTTTCCGTTACAGTGGTGCCGACTTGCTATCACCATTGATTTCTATCACTAACGGTGTGGCCCAGCATTGGCAAACGTAAAAAAATGGTATTTAGGAAGTTTTAAAAGTTTTTTATATAAATCAGCGCCATCTTTGGGATATACTATGAACTTCTTTCGATATAATAGAAAATATGAATTATTCGATTGTGATACCATTACTTAAAGATTTTATTGAATTTACCATTGTGATAAGCGTAAAAAGGCTAAAAAATATTATTTATTTGAAGAAACCGCCATATAACATTTTGATTTCCAAATGCTCAGTAAAGCGCCATCTTGTGTATTCTTAAACAACTACTTCAACTGTCATCCTTGTTTGTAAACAAAAGCATACGTCAAAAAAATCTTCATTTTGCGAGGTTATTGATAACAAGTTATCTAATGAGCAGTATTGTTTTCGATTAATGTGTTACTAACATGTGATGTTGCTCAATGGCGGAGTTAATCGCTTCGTTATCTTATGGATGAACGGTAGAGGACATTTTTCGGTCGGAGAGGGTTGCTGATATCGTTTCGGAAAATGGCAAACTTCCAGCCGACAGGTAAGTTTTTCACTGTTTTTATAGTTGCAAACGTTGTTTTTTATTGTTGCCAACAATTTTTGTGGAGTTCTTTAATAGTTTTTCGTATAATATCGATGTTCTGTCGATGACTTGAAGGTTATGTCACGCTCTTTAATTCTGTACTGTTTTTCACAATGGCCAAGAATGTGCCAAATATGCAGATCTAGAGACGGGCCAAATATCGCCTAGTTAGATGTGCTATTGGCAGGAAAGGTCATGTAAGATGTGTTAAACCTCCCTATATTAATTATTATAAGAAGCAAACGTTACATGAACAATGAACTGCATACTTAATCTAAGCAAGGGCCCATTAGCTACCCTTTGGGAGCTAATGGGTCCTTGCTGAGTTGGCCACGAAGACCCATTCTGTTCAGGGTTGGTCACACTCACGGGTCGAAACCCATCCGACGGCCTTAGGGCTCTGGCCTCAGGGTTAGTTTCCCCGAGGAATCAAACTTCTGGCGCTCCTGGACGGTCTGCACACCGTGTAAATTTGTTTATATCCTATTTATAATGTCAAAAAACCGCGATAGTCTTCGATTTTATAAAGTAAGAACTCCTTGATTTTTGTAAATTTTACAATAGTTTTTGTTAAATAAATGGCAAATAAATATGCTACTGTGTTTTTACTTTTCAGAAGAACTAATATATGTTGATTTTTGTTAACGTTATTAAAACATATTTAAATAAATAACAATTGTATTGTGTTTTTCGTGACTTCCAAATTTAATAAAATATAAATATTAAAAAAATAAAAAAATCTAATTTAAATCAAATAAATCAGATTATCTGTTTTTTTTTTGTTTTTTTTTTTATAAAAAATCATGATTTTTATCAACCTTGTTTTAAAGTCAATAAAATGCAATATACCTATTATTAGCCATTAGGAATTCTATATTTGCTTCCTTTCACTACCATTCTATATCATTTTAAGGGCCAGTTGTTTGATCCTTGGTAATATTCCCAATTTACAATAGTAATTATTACTAGAGTATTCAATATTGCCAGTTTTTAGCAAGCTCTTGGAAAAGGTTTTTTACGACCAGCTATATCAAGCTCTCGCTAGCTCGTTCACAGAGCACCAACACGGGTTTCTTAAAAATCGGTCGGTTGTTACAAACCTCGCTCATTTTACTGATTATACTTTGGGACGTATGGATCGGCGTATTCAGGTGGACGCGATATATACTGACTTCTCAAAGGTCTTTGATCGTGTCAATCATGTTGAGCTAATAGCTCGTCTGTCGTCTATGGGCATACATGGAGATCTGTTAAGGTGGATAGCATCCTACGTTTTCAAGCGAAGGCAGGCCGTTGTCGTTGGTGGATTTAGATCTAGTTTCTTTGGCATTGAGTCTGGTGTTCCACAGGGATCCCATTTAGGGCCTTTGCTTTTTAATGTTTATATTAACGACATCGGTACTTGCTTTAATCACTGCGACTATCTCCTTTACGCATTGGTATTGGTACCCTACCTACCGCTCATACGCCTAATGTTAACTGCTCATGTTTATTTATTTTTTTAATTAAATTATAACGATAATTTGTGGAAAAAGTGTTAAATCCGTGCCGTGGGTTATCAGTGAATATGCGTAAATAAGAGTAACTGCTTAACTGTGAGTAATTGCTGAGGATTGATCGGAACTATTTCGACAACGTCAACCTGTCAAAGTAATCATTAATCCTTTGCATAATATACATTCTAAAGTGAACTTGGACGTGTTTAATCTTGTCGCAGTAAGTAGAGTGCACAAGAGAATTTATTTCTTTTTAAAGAATTAAAGAAATAAAATCAAAGTATTAATACTAAACAAATACATTCCATCTATCGGTTGCAAACTGAACTACCAAATACAATCAAAGACACAAACCAATCTGTCGAATCAGTATTTGACCACAAGCGCGACACTCCGTTTATCTCCAGTAGATGGCTTAGTAGCCTAAACCACCGGAACATTATTGCAAAACCAGTGCCTTATTTACATTATGAACAACTGCAATAAATGTAAGGACAAAATAAAGAAAGAGGAACGGCTAATATGCACAATTTGCAATCTATCTCTACATTATTATTGCGCGGGAATAGTCGAAGATTTATTCGGACGTATGGGCAACAAGAAGAAATTTTTTAAATGCAACTCTTGTATCGGCACCGAAATAGACTCAAGAACCTTGAGATCAGCAAGTGCAGCAGCGGCCCCGCCTAGAGAATCACCAACTTTGGCACCTGCGACTGCACCTCGCAACGCAACGCTGACACCGGAGAATATAAACAGCCCTGTCCACAGCCGCACCAACACCATCACGGAGCTAGACCGACCCTTAGAGATCCAGCCTTAGAGATCCGCTCCTTTGCCAGGATAATTCAATCGTGGAAATTATTTTGTCCACTATTGACTCGAAATTTACCGCATTAAGCGACAAAATTGATTCTAAGCTCGATCAGGTATCTAACACATTGCGAGAATTCAGAGAATATATCGAGGTTAGCAATAATAAGATAGACGAATTATCCAAGAAAGTAGATAAAATCGAAGCCAACGCAATCCGACTGGCTGCCGACAACAGTTCTCTCAGGGCACAACTCCGACTTGCCGACCAAAAGATTGATCAGCTCGATCAGCACTCTCGTATGCAGAACATCGAAATATTCGGCATTCCGGAGCGTCGTGAAGAAAACCTTGTCCAGCTGGTGCTGAAAATTTCTGCTGCTGCAAAATACACCCTACGCGAAGAGGACGTTGACGCTTGCCATCGCGTTAGATCGAGGACTTCTCAAGAAGACGGCAGGCCTTCCCCTCCGCGGATGATTTTATTAAGGCTTTCCACCCGGAGGATTAAAAAGGACTTGCTCGCCGCTATTCGCACATCCAAACCAACTACCGAAGTCATCAACGGGACAAATATTAAACGCATATACTTCAACGAACACTTATCTCCGCGCAATAAGAATCTGCTATTCCATACCAGGGCTGCTGCTAGACTTGCTAATTTCCAGTTTGTGTGGGTTCGCGACGCCAAGATCTTCGTACGCAAAAATACAACGACACATCTAATACATATCCGCTCGCTCGAAGACATCTCAAAAATTTCGCAAACGTACTCGCAACAGCCAAACATACTCGCAACAGTCAGAGATAGTGCCGACCCCGCAGAATAAATTAATTGTATAATTAGCCAGTTTACATAAATCTTATGTCTATTTTAAATATATATTTTCAAAATGTTAACGGTCTTCGATCTAAAACACACGACTTTAAGGTAAATTGCTTGAATTGTGATTTACCAATAATTGCGTTAGTTGAAACTTATCTAAAACCAAGCGTTTTAACCGCTGAATTATTCGATTGCTCGAGTAATTATGAAGTTTACCGGCGAGACAGAGAACACGGTGCGGGTGGCAACAAGAAGGATGGGGGTGGGGTTCTAATCGCTTTCAAAAACGATATCAGTTGCAAAAGGCAGAGTCGACGGGAGAGTAAAGAGTGTGAGGACCTATGGGTATCGATTTCACTTGACAAAAAAAATGTCCACCTCTGTTGTGCATATATTCCACCAAACTCTACGCTTGCTACTTATAACGTATTTTTCGGAAATGTTTTTAAAATTATGTCTCTTCATCCCACAGACACTTTTTTGATCTTAGGTGACACGAACTTGCCACACATTAATTGGAATATAACTGCATCCCAAAAATATTTGACAGCTGACCAGCCGACGGATCCTGTAAGTAGATGCGCCTTTAATCATTTTAGTTTATGTGGTCTAAATCAATTCAATAAATTCGTTAATTCAAATGGCAGAATCCTCGATCTCGCCCTGTCAAATTCTGGTTGCTACGTCACGTTGCCCAAAACTGTCTTGCTGCCGGAAGACCGGCACCACAGATCTTTTATTGTTAATTTGGAGAATACGCCAATATATAAAACACACACTTCCTTAAAAAATAAAGCTGTCCCAAATTTTATTAGGGCCAACTATCCCGAAATCAAAACGGCACTGAGAGAAACTGATTGGAATAATTTATTTGTAAATAATTCTGTGGATGATTGTGTCAACATTTTTTATAATAAAATTATGAATATTACAGACGCACATGTTCCCTTAAAGCACACTCGTCCCCTTAACTATCCCTGTTGGTTTTCGGTCGCATTACGCAGGATGATATCGGAGAAGAAGAACACCATAAAAAATGGAAAAAATTCAAAAGGCCCGCCGATTACTATGAATTCTCACTTCTACGTGGACGCGTCAAAACCTTAACAAAAGATTGCTACCGTAAATACATTGAATGCACTGAATCTTCGATAAAAATTAATATTAAAGAGTTTTGGTCGTTCGTTAATAACAGCCGAGTTATACACACAAACACACACTAACATCCATACACTCGCACCTAGCGATTTTAACTGTTACTTTTAAATTCTTTTTGGTTTTATTTATTTTGTATTGTTTAGCATATTTTGTAATCCTTATATAGCAAATAATTTAAAACATCATTGGCTTTGTTACTGGTAGATATATTATGCTTATACGTATTTTTTTATGCTGTATGTTTTTAAGAAAAATAAAATAAAATAAATAAAATTTCAAAATACTACAGTAAATAGGCTAGCTCGGCTGTTTGAACGTCAAAACTACCAAAGTAAAATCTTGATAGTAATTTGAGTTGCCAGCATGATAAACGACATATTCCACAGAATCACATTTTCCCGACAGAATTCTAGCCTTATTTTATTTTCGATGCTGGCAATAAAGCGCCAAATGTCATATCGTTTCATCGCCAATGCCGCTGTTACTCCGATTTCGTGAACGCGTGCAAAAGGCATTTTATTGCTATAAATATTCGATCCTTTACGAAAATTTGCAAAAAAGATGTCAGCGCTTAAAACTAGGAAAAAAACCAGAACCGCAAATTACATCAAATATACCCCATAATTGGCGCACTACATGCAAATTATCTAATCTAATGAACAAATATTCAACAGTGACCGAGTATCGCATTTTGGCAAAGATGCGTTGACCATCTTTCGGAATCTGATAGAGAACTACCGTAACGTAATTCTTAATAAAAAAAACACATCGTGTAAGCGTCGCACAGAAAGGCGCTGCTTGGAAGAAGCTAACAGAAGAGTCTAATGCTAACTTTGGCAAATCCTTTAGGACTGTCACACAGATCCCAATCCATTTCTAAATAACTATTTACAACGGTTATTATCAAAACACATATGACTGTTTTGCCGCAGACCACTGACAGCAACCTATGTATCAAGCAAACTGACACTACGCGCACGCTGAATCAGCTGATTCGGAGCCGCCATCTTGCGAAAGTAACTATTACCACTCGATATCGGCTGGTAAATTTTTGCTTACTATAGTAACTCGAATTACTATGGAATGGCGGTAACTCGCGATCAAACAACACTTTTTCGCAGAATTACTACCGATTTTAACTATTACCACAGATTTTTACTATTACCACGGATCAAACAACTGGCCCTAAGGCATTACCCGACTAGAAGTTGTAATAAAGTATCAATTGGAGACACTGGCTATACAAGGGTGGCTCATATCACCGAAGGTAGCCGTTATGACCGCTATTCAGCCATTATTCAGCATTATACAAGCCGTATCAAATGCGCCTATCCAGTCATATAACAGTCATATAAACGTTTATATCGATGGCTCAGTTCCACAGCGAAACAAGTCAAAAATCATCACTTTTGAGTTAATGATGCCATTTTGTTAGGGAACCCATACTCTATGATTTCCACACAGAATTATCTAAAAAAGTGCATCGGTTTATTTGCTATACGGCAAAATTCCTTATGGAATCATAAATATTTCGACAATTTTCCAGTTCCACAGTGAAACGTAGTGAAATGTTGCTGTATGGAAATCGGTCTTAGCAATAAATTCAGTTCCATAGGGCAACACCATCTATTTGTTTCCATATGGAACTGGCAACTTTAAAACTGTCAGCGTTCGAATGTCAGGCAGGACAGTACGTCATATTTGAGGTTATAAATTTTGTGTTCACTATTATAATACTTTCATTAAACCGTAATTAATGAGTGCATCACGTTCAAGAGGCCCCGAGCCGTGGCCGGCCGGAAGCCGAACTGCATACATACTTCGACTAGCCACCGAAGACGATTTCTTGAGTGAGGTAAGAAACACAAAATCTAACCTAACATGCATACTCGAATTTATGAATCCTTCCAACAGTATAGCTAAACATGTTTGTGATATTTTAGCCTTTTGATACGATTTCGCAACATGATGGAAAAGAGTCAGTCGCAGACAGCTTCCCTGAGACACAGTCTAGACACAGTCAGACTAGTCACAGCAGGGATCGCTTTTTTACAGAGGCATCAAGTGCGGGACAGGGGCACCCTAGTACAAATTCGAACCTACTTGAACAGGCTATCCAAAATGATGTTATTTTTAGTGAGGTAAATAAAAATAATTACATACTAAGTACCTACATTTTTTTAACCTGACAGCTATATTTATAAATCATTTATTGCGTCAAGTATGTGTGTTCTCACCTCCATTCAATTAGATATTTCTCTTTCTGAGACGTCCCGCTCTGACTAACGCACGGCAATTGATTTTTACATTAGAAGATATGGAATTTATCAAGAATAATAGTTATTACATTTTATTTTACAGAGCTTATGTAATTTCCTTTCAGATTAGGACGACTGATTTAGATGCATTTCAAGGCTCAAATGAAGGAAGAGTGTCAGCAGCAGATATTTTCATTGACACCAGTCTCAGTTACATTGACACGATATCACAATATGAAGGAAAAGAGTCAGCAGCAGATGGATTTCCTGAGACAAGTTGCATCGGTAATCGCTTTACAGAGGCATCAAGTGCGGGACAGGGGCTCCCTATAAGCGCGAACCTGCTTGAACAGGCCATCCAAAATGATGTTATTTTTAGTGAGGTAAATAAAAATAATTACATACCTACTAAGTACCTATTTGTTTTTTAACCTGACAGCTATATTTATAAATCATTTATAACGTCAAGTAGGTGTGCTCTCATCTCCACTCAATTAGATATTTATTGTGGATATGGAATTTATTATGAATATTTGTCATTACACTTTATTTTTATGTAAGAGCTTTATTTTTATATTTTTTATTTTACAGAGCTTATGTAATTTATTCCAGATTACGACGACTGATTTAGATGCATCTGAAGGCCCAAATGAAGGAAGAGTGTCAGAAGCAGATATTTTCGCCGACACCAGTCTCAGTTACATCGAAGATTCAGATATCGAGCACGTATACATATCGGAGACGAATTCCTCAAGTTCAAATTCTTCCATTGTTGCACTTACGCCTGAAGACACGGTACAAATAACCCGGAAACGAAAAAGAAGACCAGAGAAATGGGCAAAGTCTGTTTCTAAACAGAAAAAAAATACAGGACAAAAGTACACAACTAGAAATACAAAAGAAACGAAGTCTGCCAAAAAAGTCCGGCCACCATGTTCAGATAAATGCAGATTGAAATGCAGAGAAACATTTAATTATGAAGATCGGGAGCAAATTCATAAGAGCTTTTGGAAGATAGGGAATATCGACCGACAACGTGACTACTTTTTACAGTGCATGAAGCCTATACAGCCAAAATACCGTATGAAAAAATCAGGAAGCAACAGAAGTAACAATTACTCTTATCATTTCGAATTAAACGAGACCAAAGTTAGAGTGTGCAAAACTTTTTATCTTAATACGTTGGATATATCCAGCAAAACTATTTATACTACGATTAACAAAAAAGATGAAAGTGGTGTTTTGCAACCAGACATGCGGGGAAAGCACGGAAAAGGTGGAATAAAAGTAGACGAAGAAAGAAAAGAAGATATCCGTCGTCACATCAAGTCATTTCCCACCATGCCATCTCACTACTGCAGAGCACAAACTAAAAAATCCTACATAGACGGAAGCCTCACAATAACAGCAATGTACAAACTGTACAAAGAGAACTGCGTTGAACTGGGAAAACCTTTTGCCAAGAAGCACATCTATGACTCCATTTTTAACGGAGAATTCAATATAGCATTTTTCAACCCCAAGAAGGACCAGTGCATGACATGTGAATCTTACAAAAATGCGAGTGTTGAAGAGAAGTTAATTCAAGAACAGCAATTTAAAAAACATATTGCAGAGAAACAATTATGTCGTTCTGAAAAAGATAAGGATGTGGCACATGCTGCATTGGATCCCTCTATGCAAGTAGCTTGCTTTGATCTTCAAGCTGTGCTTTCGGTGCCTTGTGGAGACGTAAGTGGGTTTTTTTACAAACGACGTCTCGGCACTTACAACTTTACTATTTACAACATGACACAAAAACAAGGTCACTGCTTCACATGGCATGAAGGCCTAGGTAAACGAGGAGCCAATGAAATTGGAAGCAGCATATATGAGTATTTGAAAAGATATCCGAGCAAATCTATAACTTTTTATTCAGATAACTGTGCTGGACAGCAGAAAAACAAGTTTGTGGCATCATTATTACTTCATGCTGTCAAATCCATTGCTAGCATTGAAGAAATTAGCCATAAGTTTTTGGTTGTCGGGCACACCCAAAATGAGGGCGACGCAATGCATGCTTTGATAGAAAAGGAGAAAAGAAGGTGCTTGAAAAGTGGACCTATTTATACACCTGAACAGCTCATACCAATAATCAGACTTGCTAAGAAAACAGGTAAAAGCTATACCTGCAATGAGATGGATTTCATAGATTTCTTTGATTTAAAAAAACTACAAGCTGATACTGGAAAGAACTTCACAATCAACACAGAAGATGAAAAAGTAATATGGAATAACATTTGTGTGTTAAAAGTTATGAAAACCCGCCCTACAAAAATCTTATACAAGACTTCCTTCCTACAAGAAGATTTTAAAGAAATAGATTTGCGATATAGGATGCGAGGTCCAGCGCCAAATATTGAATTACAACATGCTTACACAACTCAGCTTTCGATTTCATCAGAAAAAAAGAAAGATCTGTTGTCGTTGTGCACTTCAAATGCTATCCCAAGCCAATATTGGAATTTCTACAAAAATCTGCCTTGCCGCACGAATACTATACAAGTTAGAAATGCTGCCAGTGAAAGCGAACTAGAAGATTAAATTAGTAAGCCATGCTGTATTGGAGAGTAATGGTTTTGAGGGTTCTATTAAATAATAATTTTGTTTTTTAATATAAGTATTTAGATGATTGAAATTGTTTTATTTCACCTATTGCCCATAGTACTTTTTATAAAAATTTCACCAACTCTGAAAATTCCCCCCAAAAATTATTTTTACATAAATTAAATACTACAAATATAATAATTAAATTTTGCTTTGATGATCTGAGTTCTTTAATAAATTTACAATATAAGTGCAAAAAAAGAATTTAAGTAGAATTTATATTTACATTATAACAGGTAAGTGAAACGATAGTAAAACTTCAAATACGATTGACCGAAATTAACAGTTTTTGAGTTGTTTCCCTATGGAACTGAGCCATCGCATAGTACTTTTTTTAAAAAAATCACCAACTCCAAAAATTTCCCCCAATTTTAAAAAAAAAATAAATTAAATACTTCAAATATAATAATTTAATGTTGCTTTAGATGATCTGAGTTCTTTAATAAATTTCCAAGATAAGTGCATAAAAATAATTTAAGTAGAATTTATATTTACATTATAACAGGTCAGTGAAACAAGACTAAAACTTCAAATGCGATTTACCGAAATTAACAGTTTTTGAGTTGTTTCCCTGTGGAAATGGACCATCGATATGACCAATTATTATGACTAAAAGCTGTAGCTGTAGTAAAAGCAATTTGTGCTACTTCGGTATTTGTAAATTTCAGAGCATCAGCACGTGCGATACAACCCACTGAAGGACGAGTGGGTGCTGGTTTCGCCGCACAGAATGAAGAGACCTTAGTCAGGGCAGACCGAGAAGGCCAAAGAGGACAAAAAGGAGGACCAAAGTGGTAACCCTCTGTGCCCAGGAGCCACCAGGGGCAACGGTGAGGTGAGTCGAGCCGTTCCTTTGAAATAGACGCCGCACTTGGTCCTGCATCTCCACTGCTCAATAGATTTATTTTTATTTATTTATTTATAGTATTACACAAGTTCGTTTGTACAGTTTACCATATCATGTTGTATATATATATATATATATATATATATATACGAGTGGTATTACCCGGCGTTGCCCGTGTTATATCTTTTCTCAAATACCAATGTATACCAATTTTCATGGCGATCGGTTGAGCAGTATAGAAGTTGGTGTGCTGCAGCGCCGTCTAGTTGAAAGTTGCAACAAAGCGGATATATATAAAAACCTTAACCATGAAAAAATACATATATATGCCAACTGTCATGGTGATCGGTCAAACGGTTTCGGAGTCTATTAAACTCGGACAGACGGGCATACAGATATACCAACATTCATTTTTATATTATATTATTTTGGCCTGTTTTTAAAATTTAAACTTTGAATGCCTATATCTCGCTTATTTATAGCGACCGACACAACTTTCTTCCAGATTTAGCATTAAAATGAAAAAAATTGGAGAGAGGTTCCTATACTGCAGTTATTCCACTTTTATAACTATGTGATAATACTTACATGTATATATTTTAATTAAAGAGTTTTGAACAATGAAGCACAAATAATTAAAAAGCAAGAATAATTTCACTGTTATTACCTTCACAATATTTTGAATTTAGAATAACGCTTGGCCGACTATGACTTTTGTAGGTTTAACATAGCAGCGCCATCTATGGATTACTCAATAGATAACGCCATCTGTTAAAATCGTTTGGAACTAACAGATAATTGCGAATGTCAAATAATAGACATTGCAATAAAATAATATCGCGACTATAAATTAAGACGTAAGCTATCCTATCTTTCAAGTTGGATCAAACTGCACATTGTGTGCAAATTTGATTCAAATCGGTTAAGTAGTTTAGGAGTCCATCGCGGACAAACAACGTGACACGTAATTTATATATATTAAGATATATATATATATATGAGACGTTAGCAAAAAACAGATTCTCGAGGAGATATAGTAATGAATAAAAGTCGCCTAACTAGGCCAGGGCCTGTTCTAAGGCAGACTTTATAAAATATTGTTTAAATGTATCTAATCAAATTACTAAATAAGTATTATATAAAAAAATTAAATTAAAATTAAAACAATTAAAATTTGTAGAAATTCTATTACTTTGATAATAATTATTAAAAAACTAGAGTAAAAGTAAAAATATGTTTGAAAGTAAAAATATATGTCTAAAATTGAAGAATAATGCGAAAAATTAATATACAAAAAATTAATATACAAAAAAATTTCCGGATAGTTCCAGGGCAGCGGCAAAAAGTGCAAGAATTTTGTAAAACCTGATACTTTCAGATCAGACAGTATTTTGACGATAGAATTAATAATAATAGTAATAAAAACTCTTTATTGACCGCAACGGATACAAAAGGCGGGCTTATTGCCATTCACGGCAATATCCGCCAGCCAACCAGCAGGTAGAAATTACGTTTGTTTGTGGCACAGCATTTTTTTGAATATTTCATGTGTTTCAAAGAAAACGACATTATCCTACTACTATTATAAATGCGAAAGTTTCGTTGGAGGTAAACACTTCGTTGGCGGTAAACATTTTTACTTGTGATGAAATTATGAGTGTGGTTCGGTTAGTACTGAGTTCTATGATTTATTTCCTGACTGCCAAAAGGATGGTTATATTTTTACTGTATGTATGTATGTGTTTGCGGAACTGTTGCGGACCGAAGTGTTGGGAGGGGGTATAATCAAATATTAACGCCGCCTGTTGGCGCTTAGTCGAGAAACGGAACGCGCCGCTTGAGCAACCCAACTGGGTTCTTCCACGGGCCGAGAAAGAGCAGTCATCGATTTTATCGGTCCTTGCCGAGAGTATTTGGGTGACACAACCGTTTTTTTAAATTATTTAGACTACCCCCTGCTATTTTACATCATACCACGAAAATCATGAATGAATATGTCGCTTTTATGAATGACCAATATGATTCCCACTCATAATTCTTCATTTTTTACTTATTCCTTCACAGTTTATACAGCTAGACTATGGAACCAGCACCCGTCAAATATCAGAAACGCACCAACGGTTTCTACCTTTCAAGTGTCTCTGAAAAAGCATTTCATGTCCCTAAATTCCTAGTTATCCTAAGTATCATCCGACCCTCTCCTATCCTTCGCTTCTTGCGAATTATTCCAAATCCTAATTATATTTAAAAATAGCATTTTTGTTACTTGATTAATTTTTGTTATGTAATAAATAAATAAAATAAAATACAAACGGAGCTGCCATGGAATTCACCGACCGGAGTCAGGCCCATCATAATACTATTTTTTACACTTCTGGGGGGTTAGCGGTGGATTCCGGACTAACGACCGGCTGTGGTAGGTTTAGGACAGCTGTCTTGCCACATGTGAGCGTTCACCTTACCACCCAATCACTCCCTCTTCGAAGCTATAGAATTTGGGATGCGCAAATCGCGGTTTGAGATAATTTTTCTAGGAAAGACTTGATTATTTTTCTGGAAAGGCCAAGATCTTTAAAGAGGTGAAATAGAGATTTAGCTGGCAGGCCACGAGCGCCAACTTCCACCGCTTGAAGGTGAACAGTGAAGCCGTTCCGGGTTACAGCATTTGCGAGATCATGGTATTTATTTAATTTGTACTCGTGTCTTTTGGGATATTTGATTCCCATGGAACAGTAAATTCTACGATAAGGACCATATTCCGAGATAGAGAGTAAAGAATTATATCTGGACGCAGGGCTGTGCATCCGAAACTTTCAGGTAGTTTATACTGCTTAGAGACCGAATCGACCTCCAGAATCCAATCTGAAGCTTTCTTAATTATTGAGAAAGGTTTTGTAGTCTTTTTGCCTTTAGAGCCATCCCGCACAAACTGCATTGGGGGTTTGGAGGATACTGTCAAACCCTTGTTGTATTTTAGGCAATAAGTCCGTCTTTTGTATGTGTATGTTTAATGTGCAATAAAGAATCTCTATCTATCTGTCTATCTATAAATTAAAAATAATTGCAGGTGAATCCAATGTACCAGTCGACGTTTGTCTTTGAGAACGACTTCCCCGCGATGCTGGAAGACGTGCCAAGCCCGCCCCAATCAGACGATCCGCTCTTCAAAATGGGCCCGGCTAAAGGAACTTGTCGGTGAGAATTTCATTCAATTTTGTTAAATTATCGAATTCCTTCTTCTTCTACGTCGTTCCCTTATTACCGAGGATCGTGGCCACTAGACAACAGTTTGTCTACGGGGCTCCTTCACTTCGACCTGTCGTCTGCATATGGCGGGTCGCAGATTGTATTGACCCTATTGTGTCTTCTTCGATGAGGTCGTTCCATCTGGCCGGTGATCTGCCTCTGCTTCTTCTTCCCTCCACTTGACCCCCGGAAAGCATTATCTCCAGATTCTCTGGTTTTCTCCTGGCAACATGACCGAAGAACTCTCTCACATACGGGGGAGAGCCTCACTTGAATGCCGAGTTCTTCCAGGACAAATTTGTTGGTGCGGCGTGCTGTCCATGGGATTCCTAGTGTTCTATCAGCGAAGAGTGTGTGAATTTTCGGATGCCTTTTGCATCAGGGCAAGTCCCCAGTGGACTGTAATAATATATGTAACTCACCCTCTTTCGTGGTCTACAGCACCCTTTATTTCAGCCAGGTTGGCCTCGGCAGTGGAGCTTCCTCGATTTTCCGGCTGCTGACTGACGACACTTTAACTTCTACGGCTTCGCGGCAATTAAAGCACATTTATTTTTCTAACTTGTATGTATTATCAAAATACTTATTATTAATGAATACTTTATGGGCTCATTGCCCTACGCTTACTTATACCCCGATTCTTCCACAGCCTTTCTAGCTTGCTCATGGCCGATCTTGCCATCTGGCTTCTGCGTGAGACCTCCTTTTCGCAGTTTCCGTCGTTGCATATCATGGAGCCCAGATAGACAAAGTCTTTCACAGCTGGAAGGTCACTCAGCTCGTTGGTGCGTTGCATGGTTCCAGCCCGGTCCACAAACATGAGTTTGGTCTTGCTGCGATTCATGTGCAGTCCATACTCCTTGCTTTCCTTCTCCACCCTGCGTAATAGGGTCGCCAACTCATTTTTATCGGCACCTATGATGGTCGTGTCGTCGGCGATTCTTAGGTTATTGATTCTGAGACCTCCAATGCGAATTCCACCCTCCCATTCGTCTAGGACTTTTCGACTCCCATCGAATTCCTAAGTAGATATAAATCATATTGTGTAATATTTCGTTTAAACTTTCAGAGTGATGTGTTTCCATCCAAATTCAGACGTCACTCTGCCACTGATGACTGTAGAGGAGAATAAAGCGGTTGTTGACAGGTATATACTATCACTGATTATGTAGGGTACTATCAGTACTACCCGGTGTTGCCTATATTATATCTGTGCGCAAATACCTATGTATACCAATTTTCATGGAAATCGCTTGAACAATATATAAGTTGGAGCTGAACCTTGAGTTGGACCGACCCAAAAACACAATGGATCTTATGGCCCAAGCTGCACGACATCGTTTGCTACTCGCTGTTTACAGAGAGTTTGGCGGTGTCGACTCCAACGGGCAAACCTATCACCCCAGCCTGGTATAACGATATTTGATCGTTCTTTCAGCCGTGGGATGAGCGTAGAAGACTTAGACAACTAGGGTTGTCGACTACAGCAGGCAAGCCCGTCACCTCAGGAAGTTTTAACGGTTAGACGTTCTATCTCCCTGCAGTGAGCGCAGAAGACTTGGACAAAACAGTCCACCGTTTAGCTCCGCCACAAACCCGTAAGAGACCAACGCCTTAACCGCAAGATAGCCAGGAGTGTTACCCGGCGGGCTTACACTCACGCCCTTACTTCCAATTGCGACCAGATTACTCCGGTCTCTCGATTGGTTATGAGTTCGAGGTCGCTTGCGTGGTCCTATCCCTTACGAAGCGGTGAAACGGTGTATACCGAATCTATCACGGACCACGGCATCCTTTGCCCGGCTGTTCAGCCAGGATCGGGTAGTTGATGGTCGTTTCGAGAGAGCAGTCGCCGTAAGGTCTGCAACCAGCCCCGCTCTATAGGAAACAGTACTGCTTCCAGACTCCCCCGACTGTTAGTCAGAGTGCGCAATCGATTGGCTTATGCCGCACGGTGCGCAGACCGTCCAGGAGCGCCAGAAGGTTGATTCCCAGGGGAAACTAACCATAAGGCCAGAGTCCTACCCGGGCTCGCACTTCATGCGTGTAGGCCGTCGGATAGGTGTTGACCCGTGAGTGTGACCAACCCTGAAAAGAATGGGTCTTCATGGCCAACTCAGCAAGGGCCCATTAACTCCCAGAAGACTTAGACAATGACAATCCGCTATCTAGCTCCGCCAACTAGCCCGCGAGAGACCAACCCTTACAACCTTGCATCGGGTAGTTAACACAGTTACGGCCAGTTTTCTCCGCCCTCCCGTCTGGTTACAGGTTCGAAGTTGCTTACACGGTCCTCTCTCTTGTGTAGCGTTTATTCGGTGTCTACCGAATCTATCGCAGACCCTGACATCCTTTGCCCGGCTTTTGAACCGGTATCGAGTAACCGAATGGTCGTTTCAAGAGCAGTTGCCGTAAGGTTAACAACTACCCTCGCTCTATCTATAGGAGACAGTACTGTTTCCAGACTACCCCGGCTGAAGCCGCATGGTGCGCAAACCATCCAGGAGCACCCGAAGGTTGACTCCTAGGGGAAACTGGCCCGAAGGCCAGAGTCCTACCCCAACTCGCACTTCTACGTGGAAGCCGCCGGATGGGTGTTGACCTGTGAGTATGACCGACCCTGAACACATGATTCTTAGTGGCCAAACTGGAACAGGGCCCATTAGCATTAGCTCCTAGATTTACAGACAACTAGAGTTGTCAACTACAACGGGCAAACCCGTCACCTCAGGAAGTTGTAACGATATGTATCATTCTGTCTCCCGTGAGATGAGCGCAGAAGACTTAGGACAAAACAATCCTACGTCAAGCTCCGCCACCTGCCCGTTAGAGGTCAACGCCTTATGGAGAGGCTCCGGGAAAGGTAACCAGCGGGCAGCCTCGCCCCCTGACTACCAGTTTTGGCAGGATAGAGTTGAGAACTCCCTGACAGATATAGTATTCACGCCAGCATCTGTAGCGGAAGCTTTAAATTCGTTTAAAGATGAAACTGCAATGGGGTTTGATGAAATCCCAGCTGTTCTTTTGAAGAAATGCTCCCCGTCTATCAGCAGTCTCTTAGCACGAATAATGAACAAATCTTTCGAAGACGGACAGCTGCCGAGCGACTGGAAACAAGCCATAGTTACACCAGTGTACAAAAAGGGCAGCAAGTTCTCAGCTATTAACTACCGACCGATAAGCCTAACCAGCATTGTTTGCAAGACTATGGAGAAAATTATTGCTAACTCTCTAAAGAACTTCCTCAAAAACGAGCAAATAATTTTGGATGAACAACACGGTTTTGTGCCTGGGAGGTCCGTCGTTACTAATCTACTCACCTGTGTTAATCATTGGACCACAGAATGGGATCAACGACAGCCTACCGATGTTGTCTACCTAGACTACGAAAAAGCCTTCGACCGGGTGCCCATAAGAAGACTCTTGCTGAAGTTGGGACATTTTGGAATAAGAGGAAAACTCCACACCTGGCTCTCTGACTTCCTTATCAATAGAAAACTTAGAGTGAGAGTAGGTGATGACCTTTCCGAAAATAGACCTGTCCACAGCGGAGTCCCCCAAGGGTCGGTCATCGGCCCGATTGTCTTCGGTATCTACCTAACGGACTTTCGAGCAATCCTACAGATGATGTACTCCCTGTTTGCCGACGACGCTAAAATTATTGGGAACCCACTCACGCAGCACCCTGACCTACAGGATGATCTTGACCGCATTACCGCATGGACGCAAGACTGGTTAATGTCACTCAACGTGGATAAGTGCACCGTCCTTCATATAGGAAAAGAAAACCCAAGGAAAACATACACTATTCAGGGAAATGCTTTAATCAGTGTGAAGACACACAGGGATTTGGGTGTCATAATCGCAGAAGATTTAAAATGGGAGGCACACATCATAACTATGGTGAAGAGAGCGAACTCATTGCTGTATACAATAAATAAAGCTTTCTCACATATAACCCCTGAGCTTTTCCTAAAGATTTATAAAACATATGTCCGACCTATGCTGGAGTATGCATACCAGATCTGGAATCCCTACTTCAAGAAGGATATTGACCTGCTGGAACGAGTACAACGTAGAGCTACAAAAATGCCAAATGCGCTGAGAAATAAAAGCTACGAAACCCGGCTGGATGAGCTTGGCCTGAGCACTCTACAAGAGCGAAGGGAACGGGGAGATCTCATTGAGACTTTTAAGATTCTGAGCGCCTTCTACAGCGTTCCCAGGCTGCAAGATATGTTCTCCCTTGCTGATACTACAAACCTGAGAGGACACTCTAAAAAGCTGTACCACAATAAGTTCAAGCAGAACCCTCGCCGGCACTTTCTCACCAATAGAGTGGTAGAATCTTGGAACAATCTACCCAGTGAAGTTGTAAATGCTGTCTCCGTAAATGCTTTCAAGAACAAACTGGACGATCATATGAAACATAAAACAAAAACAATAACAAAAACTGTTACTAAAAAATAAGTGTTGTGATATAGGCGCATCAGCTAAAGCTGCTAGCCTATTATTAATAATAATAATAATAATAATAATATCTCCATCTGGAATTAACCTTCAGGATACCTCCGTCCTCCCGACTGGTTACTGGTCCGAAGTCGCTTACGCAACCTCTATCTGTTGTATTACAGCGGTAATTCAGTTAGAATTTATCGCGGACCTGGGCGTTCTTTGCCCGTATTGCCACACGGGATCGAGTGGCCCAAGGTCATTTCAAGAGTGGCATGACAACAGGTCAACATCCACCCCCGCTGCTTAGGAAACTGTATTTCCATATTCTCCAGACTCCTTCAGCAATTAGTCAGAATGCACAACCGATTGGCATCATCGACCGGTGCGCAAACCGTCCAGTGGCGCTGGGATGCAATCCCGCCGGGAGAAACCGGTCCACCAGCTCTGAGGCCTGAGACACGGGAGTCTTACCCGGGGTAGCCTTCCACTCGAGGAGGCTTCTGAATAGGAGCTGAATCATGAGTTGAGTCGATCCGAGAACAAAATGGATCTTGTGGCCCAAGCTGCACGAAACCGTTCACCACCGTTCACCAGTTTATACAGACAATGTCAGCTGATAGCTTTGGAAGAGTGCCATATACTAAGTAATGATCAGAATGACTTGAATTTTTTACGGTTTACATATGTCAAGGCCATCTATTGGACGGCGAAATAATTATTTTTGTACAGGTACTTTACGTCAATGAGGCCAGAAACTTTTTAAATGATCCTCGTATTTCAGATGGATAGAAGAGCAGCGTGATTTGGGCAAACGGTACACTTGGGTACAAATCTTCGAGAACAAAGGATCTGCCATGGGTTGCTCCAACCCCCACCCTCACTGCCAGATTTGGGCATCCAGTTTTCTACCAAACGAAGCTAGAATTAAAGACAGGTACGTTTTCATTAGTGATGCCATGAATATTCGGTACTATTTGGTATTCAGAGTATTCGGCCACTTTTTTTTAATATAACGGTATTCGGCCAAATACTGCATATATTCTAGCTGGTTGCAAGGTAGCCTTGGATCATGGACGGTACACTTACCGCCACGGCAAAGTCCTTGCTGTTATTCGCGAGGTAATTAGCCTCTCAGTGGTTCGTGCCAACAAGGGTTCCACAGTATCCTCCAAACCCCCAATACAGTTTGTGCAGGTTGGCTCTAAAGGCAAAAAACATCTCACTGCAAAACCTTTCTCAATAATCGAGAAAGCTTCAGATTGGATTATGAAGGTCGATTCGGTGTCTAAGCAGTATAAATTTTCTGAAAGTCTCGGATGCACAGCCCTACGTCCAGATATAACTCTTTACTCTCTATCTCGGAAGATGGTCCTTATCGTAGAATTAACTGTTCCATGGGAATCAAATATCCCAAAAGACCACGAGCACAAAATAAATAAATACCATAATCTCGCAAATGCCGTCACCCGGAACGGCTTCACTGTTCACCTTCACGCGGTGGAAGTTGGCGCTCGTGGCCTGCCAGCTAAATCTTTTTTTCACCTTTTTAAAGATCTTGGTCTCTCTAGGAAAATAATCAACTCCTTTCTAGAAAAAATATCTAAAACTGCGATTTCTGCATCTCAAATTGGCTTCGAACGGGGAGTGAATGGGTGGTAAGGTGAACGCTCACATGTGGCAAGACAGCTGTCCTAAACCTACCACAGCCGGTCGTTAGTCCGGAATCCACCGTTCACTGTGGCCTTTCGAGACTATGATCCTACCCGTCGGACATCACCCCAGCAGGCTTACGGACTTGAACGAGGAGCAAAGGACGTCCCTCGCTCAAATTATCAAGAGACTAACGACAGTCTATGACAATCTCTTTGAGTGCACGTTCCCATACAGCATGGGATGGCACGGTGAGTTTTCTTTTCTTTCATCCCATATCCCTTTAAGGCCCGATAGTGCACATTCGTTCATCATCGAATCAACTTCATGAGGCGAGACCCGCGCAAAGCGATCATGCATAAATTGCGCGATGCAATGAAACAATTTTAGCGCCGTTACCTTTTAAGCACCTCTTCCTCCGCTGTGCAAATAAAACATAACAAAAAAAAATTTGGGCCTAAAAGGGATATTAAACGCATATAGTTATCAATAATATACATCGGATTATTTGCAAATGCATAACATGCTATTTTTATAACATTATTGTATATTTTAGTACTTTCTCATCGATAGTGCTTATTTCAGTAGTTAAATAATGACAAGCAATTTCTGACGGTGCGCCTTATATATGGTGAAAGCTGATCAAGCTCTAAAAGTGTTTTACCCAAGCTTGCTTCCTGTCACCTGTCTAGCCCGCGGATTACATCGACTTGCGGAAGAGATCAGGAAAGAGTTCAAGAATGTCAAAAATCGATTTCTTCTACATAAAAAGTGTTTTTGAAAGCACCAACGCGAGTACAAGCATATAAAGAGCGACTGCCAAAACTAGCCTTGCCCCCAGAGCCAGTATTAACGCGGTGGGGAACTTGGTTAAAAGATGTATTGTTTTATGCTGAGAACTTCGAGGCGTTAAAAGAATTTGTAGTTGTTAAATTTGAAAGTTCAGAGGACATTGCAATTAATTCAAGCCAGCAGGCATTTGAGGATCCTTCAATCAAACAATATATTGCTCTTATAGCAACACATTTTAGAAATATTTGTTGAGAGATTAGAAACTAATAACCTTCCTCTGTGCAAGTCCTTAGAAATAATGGAAAAATGATTGATCAGAGTAACTCCCTTCCGAGTTCACTATCAGAAAAGGTCCGCAGCAAATTAAATGCTGTTCTATATAATAATGCGGGTCTTGAAGGAATAAAGAAAGTTAACGCATATATCAACGGGCACGGCCAAACCCTGCCTGAAGAGGTTTCTGCAAAAATAGTGCCAAACTTCAAGTTCTGTCCAGTAACGTCAGTTGATGTAGAGAGGTCATTTTTGCCTACAAATGAATATTAAAAGAGAAACGTCACAAGTTTGCTCTAGAAAATCTTGAAAAATATTTAATTGTGTTTAATGAAAAATATTTAAAGAATTACAAAATATAAATAATAATATGTATATTATGTAAAAACATACATTAATTTTAAATATAAATAGCATCTTGATTGTGCATATTTTGTGTATATTTCGCCCTTTTTTAGTGCATATTAGCATGCATATTTTGGCACTGATAGTGCATATAATCCGATGACTAGTCATTAATATTATTATATTATACACTACCAGCGTAAGGCTGATGCGTATATATCATCATATCTATCATATCATATCATCATATCTATCATCTCATATCATCATATCTAGAGTGAACTTGTTTTGCTTTACCGGCTCACCAACGGACAAGAAAATAAAGTATTGTAAACGCGCTAAAAAAAGAATTGCGATAAAGATGGATATATAAATATAGCCCCTTCCCCTCCAGAGAGATGATTAGGACAAATTCCAGACTGAATTCTGTCTGTGTGTGTATTTCTATACCTACCTCTCTAAAACATACTCAATGACCCCACTTCACCCTCCTATCTCAAGGAGAATTTCCACCCTTTGGGAGGCCACGGTCTTCCACTTCGATCGAGCCGGGATAACACACTCGCCATTCCGATACATCATTCTTCTGTTTACACGCACCCTTTTACAGTCCATTCTGCTCGTTTATGGAATCAGCTCCCTCACTCCATCGGGAATGCACCTTCGTTGCATACTTTCATAAAGTTGTTGAAGAAACATTTATATTTACACAGCCACTAACCAAAAACCTTGACCTCTCCTTTATCCTTCCCTGGGCAACCTTAGCACAAGTTACTGACATATATTTGTATAAGTTGATTTTAAATTTAACTTTACTACTTCTTTATGTATTTTAAGGTGATAATTAGTAATTATTTGTAAGTGGCCGACCTGGTTCAAGACTGGAGGGTCTCAGATGAACCCTCAGGCTCGGACCATAGGCAGATCCATCTAACGCTTCGGCACTCATTGGAAATTCAGTGGGCTCGCAACCCTAGAAATACCAACTGGGAAGGATTCGATAGGGACCTGGCTATCAAGCTCACCACGGTTCCGAATCGATTCCACACCAAAGAGCAACTAGAAACAGCTGCACTATCACTGTCTAATGCCGTTATAGACGCCTACGAGCAGAATTGCCCTTTGAAACAAAAAAACCTCTCAAAAAAGGTCCCATGGTGGAACCCAGAGCTGACCAAGCTCAGGCTTACGCTGAGAAGGTGTTTCAATAGGGCGAGAAATCACAACACTAACTCGCAACATCTTTGGGAGGAATACAAAAACGCCCGAAACGAATACAACAAGGCCATTGTTAAAACCAAACGAAGAAGCTGGAGGGACTTTTGTGAGAGCGTGGAAACAGCTTCCGAAGCCTCCAGGCTCAACAAGATCCTCAGCTCTAACAACCGCCCCCGGCTGGGATGCCTTAAACGACCAGAGGGGGGACACACAAGCGACACCAAGGAAACCTTGAAGCTCCTAATGGAAACACACTTTCCGGGCTTCCAGGAATCCTCACACCCAATTGCCGCAGGGGAGAACTCCAAGAGGCTCCACAAGCCCAAGAGTCACGTTCATTCCAAAGGCAGGCAGGAACGGCCACATCTTTGCCAAAGACTACAGACCCATTAGCCTCACCTCCTTTCTCCTGAAATCACTGGAGAGACTAGTTGACGGCTACTTGAAAAACAACCACCTAGCTCTTCAACCGCTTGCTGATGCTCAGTATGCCTATAGGGAGGGCAGATCTACGGACACTGCCATACATCACCTGGTGAGCACAATAGAGACACAGTTAGCGGCGAAAGGTTATGCTCTGGGAGTATTCCTGGACATCGAAGGAGCATTTGACACCACATCATATGCAACTATAAAAAACGCTATGCACAGACGAGGAATACCAGAGACCATTATTGACTGGACATTGAGTATGCTATCAAATAGGAATCTGACCGTCTATCAAGGCGACACCTCCATCACGGGAATCCCTGCTAAGGGCTGTCCACAGGGTGGAGTCATCTCCCCCCTCTTGTGGAGCATCGTTGTAGATGAACTCCTAATAGATCTACAAAACCTAGGCCTCTCTGTCTACGGCTACGCTGATGACGTGGCCATAGTAGTCAGAGGAAACTTCCTATCAATACTTAAGGAGCTCATGGACAAAGCACTTAAGACCACCCAAGACTGGTGCCAGGCCAGAGGTCTATCCACTAATCCAAGCAAGACTAAGGCCATGATTTTCACCAGAAAATACAAACCCGAACCCGTTGAGTGTCTCAAGCTCTGGGATAAGGAGATAGAATACGCTACAGTAGTTAAATACCTTGGAGTCTATCTAGACCCAAAGCTCAATTGGAAGCACCACCTCGAGCGCAAGAGAACAACCTTCTATGCCTCGTTGTGGACGTGCAAAAGAGTCATGGGAAAAACCTGGGGGTTCAAACCCAGGGTCGCCTTATGGCTCTACAGGGCAGTACTGCTGCCTAGACTAACCTATGCTGCAATAGTCTGGTGGTCCAAGGTGAAAAAGCTTGAGACAGTAAAAATGCTTAAAAGCCTTCAAGGTAACTACCTGATGGCTGCAACTGGCGTCATGAAGACCACCCCAACAGCGGGATTAGAGGTGGCACTCTGCTGCCCGCCTCTGGACAAGCTCATCATCCACTCCGCCAGACTTACAGCACACAGACTGAAGTGTTTGGGCGAGTGGAAGCGTGGAGGGCACAATCATCCTGAGCTAAACCTCCTCCACAAAAGCCCATTCACTCTGACCCAGGATCGACTACGGAAAAAAATTTCGGTAGAGAAATCCTATAAAATCCTAATCCCCACCAGGGAAGAATGGAAAAATCCGCAGTGGCTTCAAAGCCACAACGCAGACGCCTGGTTCACCGACGGCTCAGGAACAAATGGACGTTTTGGGGCAGGCGTGTACGGACCCAAAACCAACCACAGAATCAGCATCCCCCTTGGACAATACGCTACGGTTTTCCAAGCCGAGGTACTTGCCATATTGGAATGCATAAAACTACAAAGTCGACTTGAGGTAAAAAACAGACAAATCCTCATCTGCTCTGACAGCAGAGCAGCACTGGACGCTCTGGCTAAAGCCACCACAGAATCTTCTGTGGTCTGGGACTGCATGCAGGAGCTCAACAAATTGGGAAAATCCAACAAAATCACCCTAATGTGGATACCGGGTCACCAAGGCATACCCGGAAACGAAGAGGCCGATAGACTGGCAAAACTGGGCACACTGGATTGCCCAGTGGAGCCAGCTGTAGGGGTCCCCTTCGCTACAGGTAAGAAAATCATCAGGGACTGCTTGGAGCAGGAACATCGGGCTTCCTGGAAACAGAGTCAGGGATGTCGCCAGGCAAAAGCCATGATGGAGCAACCACTACAGAAGAAAACCAAGGCCCTACTTGACATGAGCAAGAAGAACCTTAGAACCGCTATCGGTCTCCTCACCGGACACACGACCCTTAGAGCTCATCTATTCAACCTTGGCTTGACTGAGAGCAAGGATTGCCGAATATGTGGCGAGGAACCTGAAGACAGCATACACATTGTTGGCCGCTGTCCAGGGCTCGCCGCCAAAAGACACAGTTTACTGGGACGAGCCTTTCTCGAACCCAGCGATCTGCCCAACTTGAAGGTCAGTGACCTACTTAGTCTGGTAAGAAGTACCGGGCTACTAGCTGACAATTGACCTAACCACACAGTGGGTAGTTACAAAAGACCTTACAGATCTAGGTGACATCAAGGGCTGGAAACAAGCCCCCCACTCCATCTACTACTACTACTACTACTACTACTAGTAATTATTTTATCAAATGATTGACTGTAAGATATCGCAATCGCGATAAGTCCGCCATTTGTGCATAAATTGTCTCTTTTACAAAACCAGTCTAATATTCAATAAGCACAATAAAGTTATTCTATTCTATTATATTTACTCATCCGTTCATTCGTGCTTTGATTGCAGGTGCACCAACAGGAGCAGACTATAGGGAAGGCGCTTCATCGGAGCCTCATTGGCTCCTCCATGCAATATACTATCCCCCGTTACTGAGAAACGCGGCGGTCAAAAAGTTCATGGTCGGCTACGAGATGCTGAGTCAATCGCAGAGAGACCTCACTCCTGAACAAGCCGCTGCCAAACTCAGGTCCTGCTCTGATGAACTACATTACAAATGCAGGACATCATAGGGATAATAATATATTCAGTAAAAAAATATGTATAATAAAATTGTTGAAATATTAAATTTTATTTTATAACCACCCTAAACCTCATATCGCATAATCTTACTAAAAGTATAATTACAAATGTTACTTCAATCGTTACATAAAGTTGAAAGTTTATTTCAATTTAAAAAAAAACGCAAGTGTATAGAATTTAAAATTAATATAATATTTATAATTCTATTATCAATGATATGTGTCATATAAAAATAAAGATGGCAATCTCCACAAAATGTGTAAATTGAACTAATGATGCAAGATTATTTATCTGTAGAACACTAATCTTCCGATTAATATTGGACCCGACAATGGCGGCTAAATCCAATACTTTTTGCTGTGTTTCTAACAACGTTCGCATCAAAAACGTATGTCTCCAATGTTGTTTGTTTCAGACATGGCAACCTCCGAATTAGTCAATCAGAACACAGCAGTTAGTATGGTGGACACACTCGATTCCGCAACAAATCCAGCAATGTCCACTATGAGTCAACAAAAACGGCAATCTCCTTATGTTCCTTTCAAAGGCGGAAATCTCCAACAACTTATTGCTATTGTAACTATTAATTATTAATTCACAACCAATTGTTTAACTTTTTGCATTTCATCATAATTTTAACTTAGGAATGGTTTAACTCACAGAGCCCCAATTGGCCGATATCGGCAACAACACGATTCAGCGTGACGGCCTCGTTTTAATTTAATTTGTTTTATTTTATTATGTTTTACTATGTTAATATGTTTTATTTTAATTATGGGTACAGTGGTTTGGCAGTAATTAATGTTTTGGTGAGACAGTGTCATAATTCAATTTTTCAACTAATTTGTAATGGACATCACATTGTCAATCGGCTGAGGGGCCGAGGCCTGAAGGTTTATTAAGATATCACTTTTATCTGCTACTGTTTCTGTTTTTTATAAAAGGTTTTTTTCGTTTTCTGCAAATAACGGTTTTATGGAGGTTGCCGTCTTTGTTTTTATATGACACATATATCCGGCTACTTATGTACTAATTATAATACAGCACCAAAAAACTTTAAAATTTAGCAATATGATAGGATCTAAATCTAGCATTAAAATCTAGCTTTAAAATCTAGCATATTTTAAAAAGTATACACAATCAATTAAGTTGAATGTCAATAAAAAGTTTTAGGTATATAAGAAATTAGAAGTGAGAAAAAATAAAACTACCCACATTGGTATCCAATAGCGGTAGGTAGAATATGGTTTATATTGTTTATTAGCATTACTTTACCTACAACTAGATGGCCCAGCGCGCTTAAACGCTTGTCATACTTATATATAACAGTCAAGTTCTTTAAAGTTTTAAATAATTAAAAAAAATATATATTTTTTTAATTTTTTTTAATCAAAAGTTGCTTACCTGCTCGTTCTGATTCAGACCCTTGAAGTATACCGGTTAATTAAAACTCACCCTTTATATTAGCATGCGTGTGGTAGCACCCCCTATAAACACATTTTCGAGGGTTGAAAACATGCCGTCATAAAATTAATTACCATGGCTGGCTTTCTAAGGTTTAAGCAGTGAAATAAGCAAATCATCGTGACGGAAAATATGATATAGCTGGCTTTGATATTGAAATTTGGATCTGGCGGTTTTTTTTTAGGGAATCTAAGATCTGACTGTTTTGCTAAACTTAGGCTGTGATGTCACTAAAAACAGAGGAGTTCGAATTGTACGCCATTAATCGGCAGACAGAACAATTAAATATCGTTAAAACTTCCTGAGGTGATGGGTCTGCCCGTGGTAGTTGACACCTCCAAGGACGCCATTATTCGCTATAAGAGTTTTTTAAATGATTGCATTGCTCTAATTGGTCGGTACATTTATGGCAGCGCTTGAACACCATTTGTCATGGAGGTAATGAATCTTCAAAGTAAATGGTGTTTCTTTTAAATATCATCTTTGAATCTGCCGTAGTTTAAAACTAAATGAAGTTTTTGGAAACATAGAACTCAAGTGAGAAAGGCCATAGAATAGAAATGTATTTTTTTTATAAAACTAGATCTGGCGGATTCAGAAATTACACGAGACAGTCTGAAATTAGACCAGACATGGTTGCAAATTTGCTTTATAGATAAAAATAATTGATAGTTAATTTTTCAGAATGTTTCCAGAAACTTTTAATCTTGTTCTTGGGCTGATACAAACCATTTATTTACCACAAACCGTAACTGCTGTGCCGCATCCACACGCTTGCCACAAACGCTTGGCAAGCAAACAAGCGTGTGGATGGCTGGCAAGAGTCTTTCACGAGCTTCTTTTGATTTGCGAGCAAAAACCGACTCGGTCGGATCGGCGGCAAGCGCTTGTAAGCCTACACACGCCAAACCAAACGCCAGATCGTGCTGCATCCAAACGCTTAATGCAAACCACTGCTACAAACGCTTGGCAAAAAAAATGAAATCTAAATTAAAATATAATTTCTTATCAAAATTATAAATTTCAATCAACTTGGGTTGTCGACTACAGCGGGCGAGCCCGTCACCTCAGGAAGTTTTAACGATTAGTCGTTCTATCTCCCTGGAAGTGAACGTAGAAGACTTGGGGACAAAACATTCCACCGTCTAGCTACGCCACAAGCCCGTAAGAGGCCAACGCCTTAACCGCGAGATAGCCAGGAATGTTACCTGGCGGGCCGACACTCACGCCCTTACTTCCAATTGTTACCAGATTACTCCGGTCTCTCGATTGGTTACGAGTTTGAGGTCGCTTGTGCGGTCCTCTCCCTTACGAAGCGGTGAATCGGTGTTTACCGAATCTATCGCGGACCAAGGCGTCCTTTGCCCGGCTCTCAACCGGGATCGGATGGCCAATGGTCATTTCAAGAGAAGTCGCCATAAGGTACGAAACCATCCCCGCTCTATAGAAAACAGTACTGCTTCCAGACTCCTCCGACTGTTAGTCAGAGCTGTTTTGGGAGCTAACGGGCCCATGATGAGGTGGCCACGATGACCCATGTGTTCAGTGTCGGTCACACTCACGGGTCAACACCCATCCGACGGCCTCCACGCACGGGGTGCGAACCTGGGTAGGACACTGGGTCAACCAGTCTCCCCGGGGAATCAAACCTCTGGCGCTCCTGGACGGTCTGCGCACCGAGCGGCGCAAGCCAATCGATTGTGCTCTCCGACTAACAGTCGGGGGAGTCTGGGAACTGCATTGTTTCCTATAGAGCGGGGGTGATTGCCTACCTTACGGCGACTGCTCTTGAAATGACCATTGGCCATCCGATCCTGGGTGAACAGCCGGGCAAAGGACGCCTTGGTCCGCGATAGATTCGGTATACTCCGTTTCACCGCTTCGTAAGGGAGAGGACCGCGCAAGCGACCTCGAACTCGGAACCAATCGAGAGACCGGAGAAATCTGGTCACAATTGAAAGTGAGGGCGCGAGTATCTCGAGCCCGCCGGGTTTATTCCTGGCTAACTCGCGGTAAGGCGTTGGACTCTCACGGGTTGTGGCGTAGCTAGACGTTGGATTGTTATTGTCCAAAGTCTACACGCTCACTGCAGGGCGATAGAACGACTAATCGTTAAAACGTCCTGTGGTGACGGGTTCGCCCGTTGTAGTCGATACCGCAAGATGTTAGTCAGAGTTGGGGAGCTAATGGGCTCTTGCTGAGTTGGCCACGAAGACCCATTCTGTTCAGGGTTGGTCACACTCAAGGGTCAACACCCATCCGACGGCCTCCACGCATGAAGTGCGAGCCTGGGTAGGACTCTGACCTTATGGTCAGTTTCCCCTGGGAATCAAACTTCTGGCGCTCCTGGACGGTCTGCGCACCGTGCGGCGTAAGTCAATCGACTGCACTCTTAACAGTCGGGGGAGTCTGGAAGCAGTACTGTTTCCTATAGAGCGGGGGTGGTTGCGGACCTTACGGCGACTGCTCTTGAAACGACCATCGGCCATCCGATTCTGGGTGAACAGCCGGGCAAAGGACGCTGTGGTCCGCGACAGATTCGGTATACACCGTTTCACCGCTTCGTAAGGAAGAGGACCGCGCAAGCGACCTCGAACTTGAAACCAATCGAGATACCGGAGTAATCTGGTCACAATTGGAAGTAAGGGCGTGAGTGCAAGCCCGCCAGGTAACACTCCTGGCTACTCGCGGTTAAGGCGTTGGCCTTTTACGGGCTTGTGGCGTAGCTAGACGGTGGACTGTTTTGTCCTCAAGTCTTCTGCGCTCACTCCAGGGAGATAGAACGACTACATAATCGTTAAAACTTCCTGAGGTGACCAACCCTGAACAGAATGGGTCTTCGTGGCCAACTCACCAAGGGATCATAAGCTCCCTCAAATAATGATCAATCAAATAATGATCAAATAATGATCAATACTCGACTATGGATTCGAGTGTAAGAGTGCTAATGTACTGGAGTTATAAATATTGTCATTTTCCCCTTCGGCTACGTAAAGACCAAATTTGGTTGCACATCAGAACATTCAATTGTCAAACATCATCATATATTTTTTTCGAGAAATCATCAAAATTTTTATTGGTTTATGAGCTAATATCTAAATATTTTTGTATGTAAATAAGCAGAACGAAATATTACCTTTGATAGAGAATCTAGTAAAGATCACGATAGTATTTACAATTTTTAAATAGGTTTCCGTATTTTCCGTAATTATAAATAAATACAAACGGAGCTGCCATGGAATTCACCGACCAGAGTCGGGCCCATCATAATACTTTTTTTTTTTACACTTCTGGGGGGTGAGCAGTGGATTCCGGACTTACGAACCGGCTGTGGTAGGTTTAGGACAGCTGTCTTGCAACATGTGAGCGTTCACCTTACCACCCATTCACTCCCCCTTCGAAGCCATAGAATTTGAGATGCGCAAATCGCAGTTTTAGATATTTTTTCTAAGAAAGAGTTGATTATTTTTCTGGAAAGGCCAAGATCTTTAAAGAGGTGACATAGAGATTTAGCTGGCAGGCCACGAGCGCCAACTTTCACCGCGTGAAGGTGAACAGTGAAGCCGTTCCGGGTTACGGCATTTGCAAGATCATGGTATTTATTTAATTTGTACTCGTGGTCTTTTGGGATATTTGATTTCCATGGAAAAGTTAATTCTACAATAAGAGCCACCTTCCGAGATAGAGAGTAAAGAGTTATATCTGGACGAAGGGCTGTGCATCCGAGACTTTCAGGGAATTTATACTGCTTAGAGACCGAATCAACCTCCAGAATCCAATCTGTAGCTTTCTCAATTATTGAGAAAGGTTTTGTAGTTAAATGTTTTTTGCCTTTAGAGCCATCCCGCACAAACTGTATTGGGGGTTTGGAGGGTAGTATCAAACCCTTGTTGGCACGAGCCACTGATAGGCTAATCACCTCGCGAATAACAGCGAGGACCTTGTCATGGCGGTGAGTGTCCCGTCGTTGATCTAAGGCCACCTTGCAGCCAGATAGAATATGTCTAGCTGTGCAAGGGGTGTTGCTACAAAAGGGGCATGAACTATCCTCGGCATAGCTCCAACGAGCGAGGTTACTGGGGTCTGAAAGTTGCTGAAAGGCATTCAAATAAAATTTACTTGTTAGACAAGTACTTGTTAGAAATGCTGAGTTTTTTTCACTTTTTCGAATTTTCATATTTATTCATAATTATCTAACTGTTTTACAAACTAAGATTTCAATATTTTATTATATATGAAATTTCAATGCGATCATTGCACAGTTATTCTTTTATGATTGCTATAGTAGTTCCATAGTTTTAGTACTTTTTGTCGAGCGCGGCAATATTGCAAGAAGTTCCTATAAATTTCCGCGGTCTGCAATGAAATTATGCTGCTAGTCGAAGGGTTAAATAAATCAATACGACTCCCCTATATTTTTTACCCTTGAAGTTGTGGTCAGCCTGGTTCGTTATTAGGCTAGTTTTAGTTGCAAGTTTGAGAGGGCGTTTGGGGTGGGGAACGCTAACAAGCCATCTACAAAATACTCAGTGAAATGACAATAGTCACGCGAACACGCTGCGATGGTCACACTTTTAAAAGAGAGATTGCAAGTCAGGCTAGGCAGGGTGCCCTAGGAGTAGAAATGATGCGCGCTAACAAACTGCACTGCTTTTTGCTGGTAGTTTTCTCACGTGCTAAAGGAAGCCATTGCCAGTTGCCATTTGACGGGTGGAGCGTTGACGTCTTTCAGAATCGCCATCGTGTCTGCTGCAAACTGAACGGACCTTTCGAGTTTCCAAGCCTTTGCTGGAGTGTCAACAGATAGTCCTTCGTGTTTGCAAACGAAGGACTTCGACTGCTTGAGGCCAACCAGAGAATTCGAAGACTGAGAATGCGGTAGGTAGTCGTTCGAAGTCCGTTAGCCACCCGATGACTTGTGAAAGACGGGCAAAGTGCACCACGGTCCGAGAGAAATTCGAACTGAATTACTGCTAACACCAGGTAGAGGTCGCGAAAGCAACTTCAAACTTGTGACCAGACTGGGGAATGGAGAAATCCGGTCAAATATGGTAATGAGGGCGTGAGGCAGCCCGCTGTTTTCGCCGTTTTGAAGTGATTAGTGCAAAATCTATCACTCAATTTAAAAACAGACTGGATTTTTATCTAAAAACTTGTTAATATTATGTATGACTTGCTTTAAAAGATCATATTTGGACTTAACATTAAAGCAGGATTTCCAGAATTAATAATAATAATAACAATAATTAGTACCGTTATTATGTAGTGCAAAACCGACCGAATATATTCGAGTTTTGATTCGAGGTGCTCTAACGGAACTAGACCACAGGGTTCATCGGAGACTCATGAACTCATCCGTACAATATACTATCCTCAGATACTGAGGAGTGCGGCAGTCAAAAATGTCATGGTCGGCTACGAGATGCTGAGTCAATAGCTTTTACTCCTGAAGAATCCGCTGACAAAGAAGTCCTGCTTTGATGAACTACATGAATTTTTATGTTTTTTATGTTTTTTTATTTATTTTTTAAGTATAATAAATTTGATATAATACAATTTTTAATTCATACTACTCTAAAAATCATATAGCATAACCATAATAAAAGGTAATCTTTCAACTACAAATGTTACACGAATCATTACATAAAGTTCAAAGTATAAACATTAATTTGAAATCAAAAAACCCTTATAAAAACTTATAATTATTATATTATGTATAATTCAAATATCCTAATATTATATATTTAAAATTACGTACTAATTATAATATCGCGCCAAAAAATGACAACTTCAGCAATCTAATATTACTCATAATCTAGCATGAGTTAAAACATATACAGAATACCTACACCGAAAAAATAAATTTCATGTGTAAAAAGTTAAAATAAAATGGGAAAATAAAACAGCGTAAAAATCAAATATAAAGAAACTAAAAAATCCACAATTACATCCTGTAAATATTAAAATTTAAATAATAAATTAAAATGAGACGACTTAAAATGTAACGTGTATGGGTAAGTTCATCACACTGTGTGAAATCATGGGATGCATTAGATAATATCCATCACGAAAGAACAGTTAAATGACGCTCATGGTTACCAACTGGGCCTGTCATATCCTTACTGCTACTTGCGATCTGGCACTACAGTTAACACAAAGGTTGAAAGCAAACATCTGGAGCAAGCGACGCACACAAGCGACATCTGGAGCAAGCGACAATTAAAATACTGAAGCAAGCGACACGTGTGAAGCGACCGCAGAGCGCAATGCATTTAGTACTAGATTAGTTTAATAAGGATAGTTAGTTAGTTAGTTTTCCTGGGCTATTTCCCGCACTTGGCCTCTTGATTGGGCCGTTGTGCGTGGCTCATGTTTCTATTTATGTTACTCCAGCCAACCCAGGCTGTCCCAGAAGGTTAGCAGCCTGTTTAGGTTGCTACAGGCCTCCGGGACAGATGCTGGATATTGCAGTATTCTTGCCCGTTGCTCTGCCACGCTCCTGCATTCCATGAGCACATGCTGTGGCGTTTCTTCTTCCTCCATGCATCCTCTGCATAGAGGGCTGTCTGTCACACCTATGGTAAACAGGTGTTTGTTTAGGGGACAGTGACCTGTCATAGTACCTATGACTTTACAGATTTTGTCCCTTTTTAATCTGGTGAGGTTGCGGGCAAGTTTTTTAGGCGCTTCCGGAACCGCGTTCTTTGTTTGCCTGCATCCTGCGTTTTTTTTCCATTCTTTAAGGTGGGTTTCGTCGGTGTTTCTGCGTAGCCATGTTTTTATTTGGGCCTGGGGTATGGGCATCAAGGGTTCCGGTCCGGTTTAATAAGGATAACAAAATATAAATTAATAATATGCGCTATATAAACTTTACAAATGCAATTAAGTACATTATTAACCAATGGTTTCTTAACGTTAAAAACCTTTAACTAATTCAAGATTATACGTATCGGTATTAAAATCGTAATAGCTTAATATATAAATTAGGGATAAGGTTAACCTGACGCAGCGGTGTCCTTTAAAGCCCCAACTCATGCCAGACGCACGCTTCCATTTCGTACAAATAAATTGTAGGAATTTCCTTTATAAAACTAATATCCTTATCTAGAGCAAGCGTAAATACATTCAGCACACATAAACTTCTTCACTTTAAGATGAACAGCGTTCACTCGAAAGTTGACAGAGACACTCGAAAGCAAAAAACATAACGATACATTACACATTACTATCGAGACTGATCAAGGTTAATCTGACGCTACTGTTGAGTATGTTTCAATAAACAACACCCAGAACGTTCATGTCTTTTACAGTAACTTCTATCGCCAAATGCACGCGTACATTTCGTACAAATAAATGGTTTTAGTTTCAGATGAACTGTGGTAATGTGATGAACCAAATTGCTCTTTTTTGAACATGCGTGGTTACATTCAGCACAAATATAATTCTTCATTTTAAGATGAACAGAGTTCACGTGTTGATTTAAATGTGCTCGCGTTGAGAAGCTACATTTGCATATCTTGCAGGCGAATGGCTTCAACTTCAGGTGGACTGAATTCGTATGTACTTTTAACGCACTTTGATGAAAGAAAGCGCTTTCGCATTGCTTACATTTAAATTCCTTCATTTTGCGATGGACCCTGTTGAGGTGTGTTTTAACTGTTGCTTGACATGAAAATGGTTTATCACATATCCAACATTTAAAATTAATTGATTTTCGGTGTACGAAGTTAATATGTTTAGTTAAGTTTTTACGTTCAGTATAAGTTTTCTCACATTCCTGACACGAATACTTCAATTGGAGGTGGGCTGATTTTGTATGTTGCTTCAAATTATCACTTTGAGTGAAAGCTTTGTCACATTTACCGCATTTATATTTCTTTATCTTGAGATGCACCCCTTCGATGTGTATTTTTATCTTGCTTTTATAATTAAACCCCCGGTAACACTCCGCGCACACAAATTTCTTTCTGCAAACATGGCACAGCAACTCCACCATATCTTTCAGACATTTCCAATAACCCATCGGCTTACTCGTATCGATGTTACAGCCACAAACAACGCAAGAGAAATCAACTAATCTCTTCACCAATACTTTGACCTCTGTCAAAATGACATCTTCTGCCTCTTCCTCGACGTCTGATTCAACAGCATCGCTTCGTTCTGGTTTGATAATACATGTTTCACCCTCTTCGAACAATAGAATGTTTTGTCTGAGTTCCTCGCCTGTGTCTGACAGCTCCACTTTAAAAACCTCAATGTTAAAATCTGCATTACTTTCATTAATATCCTGCTTCTCCATTGCCATATCAATAACAATCGAAAACTCGGAGGAATCAGTTTGATAATTACCAGTGTATAACAAGTAAAAGTTGACGCAAAATAAACGTCGCGTTGTTTTGACATTTGTTGTCAGTGTTGCAATGTGAATATTTTAAAAAGGTAAGTATTTAAGTGTTGCCGTGGCAAGTTCAATGTTTCAACATTGGCGTGTATTGCATTTATGTAAATTATATATAAATAAATACACAAATACTTTCATAATAATAATAATAAGACATAAACAGTTGTAATAGGTCGCACCTTAGCTCAAAAAATAGAAGTTATGGTCCCAACCGGCAGAAAGCATGAAACTTGGCATGCATGTGTCTTTCATGTATATGCTTCAATGTAGAAGTAGGAAAACGTTGCGATAGTATTGCCCCCCCCCCCCTCCCCCTTCTGTTACCTCATCAGCAGGCAGCTAATGGGCCCTGTTAGAGTTGGCCCATTGTATAATTAGACGTACAATAGAGTAAGACCCATTAGCTCAGGATCGGTCATACTCACCGGTCAACACACATCCGGCGGCCTCCACGCAGAATGGGGAGCCAGAGTATGACGCTGGCCTGCGAGTCGGTCTCCCCTAGGAGTCATCCTTCGGGCGCTCCGAGACGGTTTGCGCACCGTGCGGCGTAAGCCAATCGATTGTGCATTCTGACCGACAGCCGGGGTAGTCTGGAATTAGACTGTCTACTATAGAGCGGGGTAGTTGTTTACCTTACAGCAACTGCTCTTAGAACGACCAATCGGCTACCCTATTCCGGGTGAAAGCCGGATAAAAGATGCCGTGGTCCGCGATAGATTCGGTAGACACCGTATCACCGCTACGTAAGGGAGAGGACCGCGAAACCGGCCTCGGACATGTAACCAGACGGGAGACCGGAGTAATCTGGTTGCAACTGGAAGTAAGGGCGCGAGTGTCAGCTCGCTGGGTGGTTAACCTGGTTATCTCGGGGTAAGGCGTCGGCTTATTACGGGCATGTGGCGTAACTAGACGGTGGGCTGTTTGGTCTAAAGTCTTCTGCGCTCACCTCACGGAAGACAGAACGATCTACTATAGTTAAAACTTCTTGAGGTGACGGGTTCGCCCGTTGTGATTGGCAACTTTAGTATGGCTTGTATATAGATACTTCAACCAAAATTTCACTATGTGATTTCGGTTCAACTAGACATTTGTGTACCGAATTTCTAGCCTCTAAGAATAACATTTTAAGGAAGATAGGTATTTATAACCGATGCCATCCCTGGTGAAACAATGGGCTCGATTGCGTTTCTTCGTGAACTAAAATCGGAAATTAGTCCGTGTGAACGAGACAGGGCAATACGTTAGAGCGGAGTGTGAGATGACAAGTTGTCAATTTTTCGCATTAAAACTGCCCGCCAAGGTCAAATCTTACACCGCACGAAATATGCTCGAATTTATTCGGACGAGTATAAGTTCGGCAGGTGGTATTTATAGACGATCGTTCGTTTCATATACCTACCGCTCTAACGTATTGCTCCGTCTCGTTCGCTTGGACTAATTTTAGTTTTAGTTCACAAAGAAACGCAATCGGGCCTAATTTCAACTACAATCTATTCAACTCTTGCTATGACCAAATGATGAATATAAAAAAAATCAGTTCAGTCGGATTAACCGTTTGGGCGCTATCGTGGAGGAATACAGACAAACAGACAGGCGCACAAATAGACTTTAATCTGGAAATAATCGTAATCGTCTCAGGGGAGTTCAAAAAGGGTATTTCCGTCTTCAAATAAAAAAAATATTCAGCGCGTTCACAATACTTTCCCTCCTTATCGATCGGTCGGCCGGAAAATTAAAATGTATTTCCTTAAATATTCGATTTTCCATGCGTAGATAAGTAAGGACTGTGGCAAATATTCATGCCACTTTCAATAAAGCTCAATATCTCTACTAATTTCCATCTAAAATGACCTCTTTGCACTTCTTCCGTTAGCTAAACAGACTGTGGTCAACATAAATGCCACTTTTGGTCTAATTGAAACTGGTAGAGGTCACTTTTATTTGCCACCTACCATTCCTGCGCGCAACGTCGCGCCGTTTGGACGTGTCTCGATTTGTTTCTGTGATTTTTGTGAATACAAACTGTCTATGGGTTTAAAACAGGTAAGATTTATATTTTATAATGTTTAAAATTAGTATGTAATGCTAAAAACATGTTTGGTGTTCTTAATTTCGAGTATTTTGTTAAAAATATTTATCCACGTGTTAAATTTGACAGATTAGATTTTTTTTTAAATATTGTTATCACATATTTCTTTGCAATATTATAACTTCCTAATATTTATGGAGGTACTTAATAAATTAAAATGAAAATTGAGCCGTAGAAACATATGGCTGACATGTTATTGGATGATAAAGTCAGAAAATAGGTTAAAAAAATTTGGTCATGTTTCTTATTTATTTATAGGAAGACCCTTGTGAGTTTAAAGGATTTTATTTACGTGTCTGTTGTATTTATTTGACTGTTATGTTTAGAACATCTTATATCTATTTTACTCCCTTTTAAAACATGGCAGACGAATATTAGAAGACCGTTGACAGGAAAGGAAATTGAAAATTATATAAACGAAGTAAATTATGAAATGGCTGAAGAATCGGATATTGGAGGCGACTCAGATCCAGTCGGAAGATAGTTGAACCAAGCACCACTCAATAATTTCCCAACGTACTATCACAACTGCTGATGAATACGGGCCATCGATATCAACCAATAAAACGCCGCAAGCAATGGATGATATCACGTTTATGGACTACAGTAGCGTTGATTCGGTTGGAGATCCCGATTATATACTACACCCAGGAAAACCGGTACCGCCTCTCGATTATAGTCGCAGCTCTAGTGAGGAACTAAATACGCCGCTCCTAAATGACAACTTCAATACCAATAATTCTGCTTTTACTTGGACGAAGAACGGAGGGGCTTCAAACCATTTCGACAATTTTCGACAACGAATTTCAGTCAACCATTTGGTGCTAAATGCTGCGTTGATACAAAAAGTCCGTATGCAATTTTTGCTTAATTATTGAACATATCAATTATGGCTGAAATTATATATCAAAGTAACTTGTATGCTACACAAAAAGGACATACCCTGGACTTGACGCTTGAAGAACTAAATGCGTTTCTTGGACTCTTAACTATTATGGGTTTTCATAGTTTACAATCAATACGGCTTTATTGGTCAAACAATATAAATTTTAGAGTTAACAAAGTAATGGATGTAATGAGCATGAAACAGTTTTTATATATATTACGATTTTTGCACGTCAATAACAATAATGGTATGCCAAAAAAAGGACATAAGGACTTTGATCGGCTTTATAAAATACGACCTATTTTAACGCACTTGAACGATTCATTTGCAGCTGCGTTGTCACCTTCACGATTTCTTTGCATAGATGAAAGCATGGCAGCATTCAAAGGGTGAACATGCCTCAAGCAATACATGCCCATGAAGCCAATAAAAAGAGGATTCAAAATTTGGGCAATTTCATGTGCGGTTCCTGGATACTTGTTGGGCTTCCAAGTATATGAAGGCAAAACAGAAAATAGTGATATTCTTCCTTAAGGAGAACGAGTTGTAATTGAGTTATCGCAGGCTTTTCAACATCTGGTGGTATTGTCTATTTTTTGATTTTTTTTCTTTGTTACCGCTTTTGACGAAACTACTAAATATTAGATTGTTTGGATGCGGTACTATACGCCCAAATAGATTTTTTTCCAACAATTTATTGGACAACAAACGATTACATATGAGTGAATTTGACGCTGTAGGATTAGGCCCTGTGGACCTAATCACAGTAATTTAAATTGAATCGCGAGTGCCGCGCCACGTCGCCATTGGCGGCGCACGGGCGCGGTCGGCGCAGCCGGTATTGAAACGCAGTGTGTGCTCCGTAAGAAGGTTTATTATGAACTGAATGAGCGAACCGTCTGTCCGCTCTGTCTGCGTGTACTTGCGTTGGCAACATTATCTGCCATTGCAAATGGCAACATTTTCTGCCTCTGCGAATGGCAACATTATTTAGCGGGCCAGTCTCTGGGGTGTACAATCTGTTGTGGTGAAGACGCCACAATACCCTCCGCCAGAGGACGCAAGTTCTCGCTTAATAAATTAATTACACAAAGTAAAACGTGTGACTATGGATAACATTAACATAGCATAAAGTTTGACAATTAGTTATACCGGTTGTAGAACAAATGTAATGGTTATACAATTAACAATTTGTATACAATATGTATAGACATGTAAAGTGTCCTATAGACAAAGTAAGCTATAGTATCTGTTGCGACGAGCGAGAAAAAATCTCGCGGCGACGGCACTGAAATAGGAAAAAATTGGTCGTCGCATTTCGCCTGAAAATCGGGCATAGATTCGGTGCATGTCAAGGGGGCATTTAGTGAATTTCCGTACAAAATGTATGAGCTTACGTGCGACGGGACGGACCTCGCAGACGTCGCGTCGCGACCGAGGCCACCGTCAACCGATCCACGAGAGTAATTGCTAGAATTTATTCAAAGTGTTGTGGCCGCAAAGGATAGGGCGATCCGCCAGGGATATAATATCTAATTTAAAGGCGGAAACTGTCGAGGCCGGCACACAGTTTCCGTCAAGCGGCAGTCGGGCATAGCATCCGCGTGATTCGTCCGACAAAATGTATGGGCTTACGTGCGACGGGACGGACCTCGCAGACGTCGCGCCGCGACCGAGGCCACCGTCAACCGATCCACGAAATCAATTTCTGGAGTTTATTCGAATATAGCTCAGAAACGTTTATTCGAAGCATTAAATAGACGAGAAAAACATAATTAAAGAAAGCGGAAAGGAAAAGGACAACAGTGAGTAAAGTAACCCGTCCACAATCGCCACATCGGGCGAAAAAATAGTGAAGTCGCCATACGAGAAATCGGCGGAATATTCTGCAGATGCGAAGGACATCGCCGAAAACCGAAAAATAGGATATCGCCGAAAGCATCGCCGAAATCCGAAAAATAGGAAACGAGAAATCGGAAAAGACGGAGAAAGAAATATCGGCGAGCGCCGAGCCGAGCGGCGGCCAATCAGAGGCCGCCGGCGGTCGCCGGCAGACCGGGCCGCGCGCGCGCCGCCGGAGCCGGGGTATAAATATAGCCGCCGGGCGGGGAGCAAATCATTCGCTCTCCGGCCTTGGCGCCGGCAACAAGTGGCCACCCGGCCGCTCAGGGAGAAGTCGTCGCGCTGCAAGAAGAAGTCGTCGTGCTGCAAGAAGAAGTCGTCGTGGAAGAGTCGTCGTGGAGAACAGTCAAGAAGACTGACCAGCCAACCACTCGGGGAAGTGAGTTGGACCTCGCCGCTTCAGGTCGCCGGATCTTCGGGACCTCGGTCTTGGCAACGGACCGCCAGACCGCGCCGCCAGCGGGAGCGACGGGAAGGACGACGCAGCGACGCAGCGACGGAGCAGCCGGGAGCCGGAGGGGAATCGCCGCAGTGGAAGGTAATTTGCTCGGTATTTCGGGGCGAGGCCAGCAAAACGTGGACGTTTCTGCCGCCGCCGAATACCGACGCGGACCGCCTGCGGCTAGCAGCCGAGCCACATCGGACTGCGGGAGGAGAGCGGGTACGCCGGATCACCGCGTCCGCCGGAACAGGCCAACGAAGCGTGTTTGCGCGTTGCGCCACGCCAAAGCCGCGGCGAAATCGTTCGCCGCGCCGCGACGACCTGCGAGTCGGTCGCGCCAGCCAAGCGGGTACGCCGGATCACCGCGTCCGCCGGAACAGGCCAACGAAGCGTGTTTGCGCGTTGGGCCACGCCAAAGCCGCGGCGAAATCGTTCGCCGCGCCGCGACGACCTGCGAGTCGGTCGCGCCAGCCACTACAGGCCAAGCCGCGGCGAAAGAGTCGCCGCGCCGCACCGACCTGCGCGTCGGTGCGCCAGACGCCGCTCCACGCCAACCTGGGAGTTGGGCGTGCCAGCTACTGCGTACGGAGCCACACGAAGCCGCGGCGAAAGAGTCGCCGCGCCGCACTGAACTGCGAGTCAGTGGCGCAAGACCACGCGCCGCACCGCGCCGATTGAGAATCGGTCGCGCCACGCCGCCGCGCGCCGAGCCGCGCGACACACGAGAAGCCGCGCCGCCTGAGAGAACGCCGCGCCGCGCCGCGCCTGAGAGCCGCCGCGCCGCCGCGCCGCCTGACAGCCGCGCCGCACCGCCGGCGAGCCGTCACGCCATCACGCCGCGCCGACTGAAAGAGTCGGCCACACCAGCGACAAGCGCTTGCCGGGGGCAACGCTATCGCCACCTGCGTCTGTCAGCAACGTCGTGCCCTACGCCCGCCGACGCAGCTGCAAAGCGCGCCTCAGCCACGCCGCGTCGTTTCGAGCCGCCGACACGCTGCAGCCTGCGCCAACGCCGCCTGCATCACGACGCCGCCGCACCGGCCCGCCCGTGCATACGGGCCAACCAGCGAGCCACGACCCGAAGCAGACAGCGGTGAATATAGACATTGAGTTTAGTGACATTAGTGATTGACATTTTGTAGGCTAAGTTAGGATATTTAGCTGTACATTGTTTATGTGTGTCTAATTTGTTTTATGTTTGTCAAATTTGAAGTACTGTCGGATTGTACTTGCATTATTGTTAATAATTTGCATTCTTACCATTTTTATAGCGGTTAATCACTTGCATTATTGTTAATAATTTGCATTCTTACCATTTATTGTCGATACTGGCATAGCGATTAATAATTTGATTTAATAGCGGTTTAGAGCCATTGTTAGCAAGTAAGTTGTGAATACACATTTTTTGTGAAAGGGAAGACTGTGTTTTATTGGTGCCAGGGAACGGGGAATTTACGGTAGTAGTGCGAACTGAGGCTGTCGAAGCGCAGCGGCGACGTGGCTGCCCGTAATAGGGCGAGCGGCGATCGAGTGGGGGGACCTCTTTTTACAGTCCTGGGTCCCCGCCGACCACTGATCGGTTCCGTGCCAGGGGCGCCGCATGTTGTCGCCAAGCGGGCGCAACAGTGTCCGATTGTCCGTTGTCGTAGGGGTGACAAAGAAAATTGTACAAGTCGGTGATAGCCTGTCGCTATGTCGTCCGATTGTAGGTTGTTTGTTCTACGTTGATATATTTCTTTCCGAGATGCAGGAACGTTGAATCCATTTTCATCTAGGAATAGAGTTATCGTTTGTAGTGCTTGGTTTGCTGATGAGCAGCGTATGCATTCTCTTGCAATCGATGCGGCAGTGTTGCCTCCGTTGTAGTGATGTCCACTAGTCTGACGTAGCAATCGATGAGCGTATGCATTCTCTTATATTTGAAGAGCTGGTTCAATTGAGTCGCGCGATGTTACTTCGCTACTCGAGAGTGTTGACGGTCTGGTGATATCAGGGATTTTTCTTCAATGTGTCGGCGAAACGTTATCGCTGACCTTTGATGATGAATGGTTTGTCTGACGTGCCGATCCAAGCAGCGGTTGCTGGCGAAAGTAGTGACGTACACTAGTACACGTTGAAACGTATCCATCGTAATGTTTCTATCGGTGTAAGAAATCAGTTCCCAAAAATGTTGGTAGAAGAAATCGAACCGAGTGTCCCTATTGTGTCCATTAGTTGTGACACATGTCCAGATGTTCCCTCTCATCTTGATTTGCGCGTTGTCCGTAGTGAGTCTGTCTACGAGTGACGTCGCTACAAATCCTGAGTCATAATGTTATACTGTTGTGTCGTTGGTAGGTACAGGAGTCGTTACCATACATTTCAGTATAAAAAAATGATCGTAATGGTAGATTACGATTGCAGCGGCTGCGATTGTTGTTTATAAAAATGTAGGTCACTTGAAAATCCTTGTTCCGATAAGGGAACTTGACCTATTTTTGAGCTCCATTGTGATGCGAACATGAGAGTGCAAATGTTTACATTTTGGTCACGTAATCGTTGAAGTCGACGGAGTTCATGGTTGCCAACTTGCCTAAATAAAATGGCTACTGCTGACGTGTTGTCAGCGCGGCAACTGATTTGAGGGCGAATTCTTTTTGCAGTTGGCGACGTCGGCTGACGTCATATTTTGATGTGCTGCGCGGGAGTCGAGCGGTGCGGGGCGTGTCGGCGGATGCTTTGCGCGCGGTGCGGGGCAGCGGGGTCGTCTGCTTCGGGCGCGGTGCGGTGCGCGGGACGCGGGGGGCAGAGGGGTCTGCCAGACCACCGCTTTCGATTTCTCGGAACTGCGATCGCGTGGTTTCAAAAAACTGCGTTTTTTGCGTAAACGCGACGGAATTTTCTTGGCAAATCGCGTTCACTGATTACTTGTTGCACTTTAACCGTTTATTACCGTCTTTTTGGTCCATTTCACTGGTTTTTGCGCTGACTACACACGCGGCTTGGCCGCGCCCCGGTGAACAAAATTGCACTTGCGAAGGTGTTCGAAGACGCGGGTCACCAATATACCGTTCGAAGGTGCGTAGTTTCAAATGTCGAGGGTCACCAATGTAGGATTAGGCCCTGTGGACCTAATCACAGTAATTTAAATTGAATCGCGAGTGCCGCGCCACGTCGCCATTGGCGGCGCACGGGCGCGGTCGGCGCAGCCGGTATTGAAACGCAGTGTGTGCTCCGTAAGAAGGTTTATTATGAACTGAATGAGCGAATCGTCTGTCCGCTCTGTCTGCGTGTACTTGCGTTGGCAACATTATCTGCCATTGCAAATGGCAACATTTTCTGCCTCTGCGAATGGCAACATTATTTAGCGGGCCAGTCTCTGGGGTGTACAATCTGTTGTGGTGAAGACGCCACAACGCCGTACATTCTGGAGATGTGTCTGTTTATAAATGGAAAGACAGCGGAACAAAACCAGTTACAGTTTGTAGTAGCATGCATAATATTCAGGAAACTGATACTGTTCTTCGTATAAGTAAAACAAGAAAGCGGGATATCGTTTGGTGTCCTAAAGCTATTGCAGATTATAACCAATTTATGGGAGGCGTGGATCGTTTCGACCAACTGACATCTGCCTATAATATATCGTGGAAATCTAGACGATGGTGGATTAAATTGTTTTATTACTTCATCGAAGCCACTATTGTTAATAGTTTCATTTTGTATCGAGAAACGATGAAAGCAAATAATGAAAAACTGATGACTCATCTAAATTTTAGAAGCTTGCTTGCCAACGAATTAATTGAGGGTTTCAGCGGAAAAAACCATCCAAAGTGCAAGGTGTAATTTCCAAAAAGTGCAAAGCCCCAAAAATGCAAGTTGTAATAAGAAAACCGACAGGGCGAAAAATTAAAAAAGCATAATTAGGCATGTAAATCTTGGCAATCATATCAGTTATTGGTACGTGGCGAAGGTGTGCTCATTGTAGCACTAAACAAAGTGTAAAACGCAGCAACCTCGTGCAGTTCGTGCGAAATAGCACTCTGCAAAAAATGTTTTGGACCATATCACTCCAATTAAAATATTTTTTAAGATTTCAATATTTTATTATATATGAAATTTCAATGCGATCATTGCACAGTTATTCTTTTATGATTGCTATAGTAGTTCCATAGTTTTAGTACTTTTTGTCGAGCGCGGCAATATTGCAAGAAGTTCCTATAAATTTCCGCGGTCTGCAATGAAATTATGCTGCTAGTCGAAGGGTTAAATAAATCAATACGACTCCCCTATATTTTTTACCCTTGAAGTTGTGGTCAGCCTGGTTCGTTATTAGGCTAGTTTTAGTTGCAAGTTTGAGAGGGCGTTTGGGGTGGGGAACGCTAACAAGCCATCTACAAAATACTCAGTGAAATGACAATAGTCACGCGAACACGCTGCGATGGTCACACTTTTAAAAGAGAGATTGCAAGTCAGGCTAGGCAGGGTGCCCTAGGAGTAGAAATGATGCGCGCTAACAAACTGCACTGCTTTTTGCTGGTAGTTTTCTCACGTGCTAAAGGAAGCCATTGCCAGTTGCCATTTGACGGGTGGAGCGTTGACGTCTTTCAGAATCGCCATCGTGTCTGCTGCAAACTGAACGGACCTTTCGAGTTTCCAAGCCTTTGCTGGAGTGTCAACAGATAGTCCTTCGTGTTTGCAAACGAAGGACTTCGACTGCTTGAGGCCAACCAGAGAATTCGAAGACTGAGAATGCGGTAGGTAGTCGTTCGAAGTCCGTTAGCCACCCGATGACTTGTGAAAGACGGGCAAAGTGCACCACGGTCCGAGAGAAATTCGAACTGAATTACTGCTAACACCAGGTAGAGGTCGCGAAAGCAACTTCAAACTTGTGACCAGACTGGGGAATGGAGAAATCCGGTCAAATATGGTAATGAGGGCGTGAGGCAGCCCGCTGTTTTCGCCGTTTTGAAGTGATTAGTGCAAAATCTATCACTCAATTTAAAAACAGACTGGATTTTTATCTAAAAACTTGTTAATATTATGTATGACTTGCTTTAAAAGATCATATTTGGACTTAACATTAAAGCAGGATTTCCAGAATTAATAATAATAATAACAATAATTAGTACCGTTATTATGTAGTGCAAAACCGACCGAATATATTCGAGTTTTGATTCGAGGTGCTCTAACGGAACTAGACCACAGGGTTCATCGGAGACTCATGAACTCATCCGTACAATATACTATCCTCAGATACTGAGGAGTGCGGCAGTCAAAAATGTCATGGTCGGCTACGAGATGCTGAGTCAATAGCTTTTACTCCTGAAGAATCCGCTGACAAAGAAGTCCTGCTTTGATGAACTACATGAATTTTTATGTTTTTTATGTTTTTTTATTTATTTTTTAAGTATAATAAATTTGATATAATACAATTTTTAATTCATACTACTCTAAAAATCATATAGCATAACCATAATAAAAGGTAATCTTTCAACTACAAATGTTACACGAATCATTACATAAAGTTCAAAGTATAAACATTAATTTGAAATCAAAAAACCCTTATAAAAACTTATAATTATTATATTATGTATAATTCAAATATCCTAATATTATATATTTAAAATTACGTACTAATTATAATATCGCGCCAAAAAATGACAACTTCAGCAATCTAATATTACTCATAATCTAGCATGAGTTAAAACATATACAGAATACCTACACCGAAAAAATAAATTTCATGTGTAAAAAGTTAAAATAAAATGGGAAAATAAAACAGCGTAAAAATCAAATATAAAGAAACTAAAAAATCCACAATTACATCCTGTAAATATTAAAATTTAAATAATAAATTAAAATGAGACGACTTAAAATGTAACGTGTATGGGTAAGTTCATCACACTGTGTGAAATCATGGGATGCATTAGATAATATCCATCACGAAAGAACAGTTAAATGACGCTCATGGTTACCAACTGGGCCTGTCATATCCTTACTGCTACTTGCGATCTGGCACTACAGTTAACACAAAGGTTGAAAGCAAACATCTGGAGCAAGCGACGCACACAAGCGACATCTGGAGCAAGCGACAATTAAAATACTGAAGCAAGCGACACGTGTGAAGCGACCGCAGAGCGCAATGCATTTAGTACTAGATTAGTTTAATAAGGATAGTTAGTTAGTTAGTTTTCCTGGGCTATTTCCCGCACTTGGCCTCTTGATTGGGCCGTTGTGCGTGGCTCATGTTTCTATTTATGTTACTCCAGCCAACCCAGGCTGTCCCAGAAGGTTAGCAGCCTGTTTAGGTTGCTACAGGCCTCCGGGACAGATGCTGGATATTGCAGTATTCTTGCCCGTTGCTCTGCCACGCTCCTGCATTCCATGAGCACATGCTGTGGCGTTTCTTCTTCCTCCATGCATCCTCTGCATAGAGGGCTGTCTGTCACACCTATGGTAAACAGGTGTTTGTTTAGGGGACAGTGACCTGTCATAGTACCTATGACTTTACAGATTTTGTCCCTTTTTAATCTGGTGAGGTTGCGGGCAAGTTTTTTAGGCGCTTCCGGAACCGCGTTCTTTGTTTGCCTGCATCCTGCGTTTTTTTTCCATTCTTTAAGGTGGGTTTCGTCGGTGTTTCTGCGTAGCCATGTTTTTATTTGGGCCTGGGGTATGGGCATCAAGGGTTCCGGTCCGGTTTAATAAGGATAACAAAATATAAATTAATAATATGCGCTATATAAACTTTACAAATGCAATTAAGTACATTATTAACCAATGGTTTCTTAACGTTAAAAACCTTTAACTAATTCAAGATTATACGTATCGGTATTAAAATCGTAATAGCTTAATATATAAATTAGGGATAAGGTTAACCTGACGCAGCGGTGTCCTTTAAAGCCCCAACTCATGCCAGACGCACGCTTCCATTTCGTACAAATAAATTGTAGGAATTTCCTTTATAAAACTAATATCCTTATCTAGAGCAAGCGTAAATACATTCAGCACACATAAACTTCTTCACTTTAAGATGAACAGCGTTCACTCGAAAGTTGACAGAGACACTCGAAAGCAAAAAACATAACGATACATTACACATTACTATCGAGACTGATCAAGGTTAATCTGACGCTACTGTTGAGTATGTTTCAATAAACAACACCCAGAACGTTCATGTCTTTTACAGTAACTTCTATCGCCAAATGCACGCGTACATTTCGTACAAATAAATGGTTTTAGTTTCAGATGAACTGTGGTAATGTGATGAACCAAATTGCTCTTTTTTGAACATGCGTGGTTACATTCAGCACAAATATAATTCTTCATTTTAAGATGAACAGAGTTCACGTGTTGATTTAAATGTGCTCGCGTTGAGAAGCTACATTTGCATATCTTGCAGGCGAATGGCTTCAACTTCAGGTGGACTGAATTCGTATGTACTTTTAACGCACTTTGATGAAAGAAAGCGCTTTCGCATTGCTTACATTTAAATTCCTTCATTTTGCGATGGACCCTGTTGAGGTGTGTTTTAACTGTTGCTTGACATGAAAATGGTTTATCACATATCCAACATTTAAAATTAATTGATTTTCGGTGTACGAAGTTAATATGTTTAGTTAAGTTTTTACGTTCAGTATAAGTTTTCTCACATTCCTGACACGAATACTTCAATTGGAGGTGGGCTGATTTTGTATGTTGCTTCAAATTATCACTTTGAGTGAAAGCTTTGTCACATTTACCGCATTTATATTTCTTTATCTTGAGATGCACCCCTTCGATGTGTATTTTTATCTTGCTTTTATAATTAAACCCCCGGTAACACTCCGCGCACACAAATTTCTTTCTGCAAACATGGCACAGCAACTCCACCATATCTTTCAGACATTTCCAATAACCCATCGGCTTACTCGTATCGATGTTACAGCCACAAACAACGCAAGAGAAATCAACTAATCTCTTCACCAATACTTTGACCTCTGTCAAAATGACATCTTCTGCCTCTTCCTCGACGTCTGATTCAACAGCATCGCTTCGTTCTGGTTTGATAATACATGTTTCACCCTCTTCGAACAATAGAATGTTTTGTCTGAGTTCCTCGCCTGTGTCTGACAGCTCCACTTTAAAAACCTCAATGTTAAAATCTGCATTACTTTCATTAATATCCTGCTTCTCCATTGCCATATCAATAACAATCGAAAACTCGGAGGAATCAGTTTGATAATTACCAGTGTATAACAAGTAAAAGTTGACGCAAAATAAACGTCGCGTTGTTTTGACATTTGTTGTCAGTGTTGCAATGTGAATATTTTAAAAAGGTAAGTATTTAAGTGTTGCCGTGGCAAGTTCAATGTTTCAACATTGGCGTGTATTGCATTTATGTAAATTATATATAAATAAATACACAAATACTTTCATAATAATAATAATAAGACATAAACAGTTGTAATAGGTCGCACCTTAGCTCAAAAAATAGAAGTTATGGTCCCAACCGGCAGAAAGCATGAAACTTGGCATGCATGTGTCTTTCATGTATATGCTTCAATGTAGAAGTAGGAAAACGTTGCGATAGTATTGCCCCCCCCCCCCTCCCCCTTCTGTTACCTCATCAGCAGGCAGCTAATGGGCCCTGTTAGAGTTGGCCCATTGTATAATTAGACGTACAATAGAGTAAGACCCATTAGCTCAGGATCGGTCATACTCACCGGTCAACACACATCCGGCGGCCTCCACGCAGAATGGGGAGCCAGAGTATGACGCTGGCCTGCGAGTCGGTCTCCCCTAGGAGTCATCCTTCGGGCGCTCCGAGACGGTTTGCGCACCGTGCGGCGTAAGCCAATCGATTGTGCATTCTGACCGACAGCCGGGGTAGTCTGGAATTAGACTGTCTACTATAGAGCGGGGTAGTTGTTTACCTTACAGCAACTGCTCTTAGAACGACCAATCGGCTACCCTATTCCGGGTGAAAGCCGGATAAAAGATGCCGTGGTCCGCGATAGATTCGGTAGACACCGTATCACCGCTACGTAAGGGAGAGGACCGCGAAACCGGCCTCGGACATGTAACCAGACGGGAGACCGGAGTAATCTGGTTGCAACTGGAAGTAAGGGCGCGAGTGTCAGCTCGCTGGGTGGTTAACCTGGTTATCTCGGGGTAAGGCGTCGGCTTATTACGGGCATGTGGCGTAACTAGACGGTGGGCTGTTTGGTCTAAAGTCTTCTGCGCTCACCTCACGGAAGACAGAACGATCTACTATAGTTAAAACTTCTTGAGGTGACGGGTTCGCCCGTTGTGATTGGCAACTTTAGTATGGCTTGTATATAGATACTTCAACCAAAATTTCACTATGTGATTTCGGTTCAACTAGACATTTGTGTACCGAATTTCTAGCCTCTAAGAATAACATTTTAAGGAAGATAGGTATTTATAACCGATGCCATCCCTGGTGAAACAATGGGCTCGATTGCGTTTCTTCGTGAACTAAAATCGGAAATTAGTCCGTGTGAACGAGACAGGGCAATACGTTAGAGCGGAGTGTGAGATGACAAGTTGTCAATTTTTCGCATTAAAACTGCCCGCCAAGGTCAAATCTTACACCGCACGAAATATGCTCGAATTTATTCGGACGAGTATAAGTTCGGCAGGTGGTATTTATAGACGATCGTTCGTTTCATATACCTACCGCTCTAACGTATTGCTCCGTCTCGTTCGCTTGGACTAATTTTAGTTTTAGTTCACAAAGAAACGCAATCGGGCCTAATTTCAACTACAATCTATTCAACTCTTGCTATGACCAAATGATGAATATAAAAAAAATCAGTTCAGTCGGATTAACCGTTTGGGCGCTATCGTGGAGGAATACAGACAAACAGACAGGCGCACAAATAGACTTTAATCTGGAAATAATCGTAATCGTCTCAGGGGAGTTCAAAAAGGGTATTTCCGTCTTCAAATAAAAAAAATATTCAGCGCGTTCACAATACTTTCCCTCCTTATCGATCGGTCGGCCGGAAAATTAAAATGTATTTCCTTAAATATTCGATTTTCCATGCGTAGATAAGTAAGGACTGTGGCAAATATTCATGCCACTTTCAATAAAGCTCAATATCTCTACTAATTTCCATCTAAAATGACCTCTTTGCACTTCTTCCGTTAGCTAAACAGACTGTGGTCAACATAAATGCCACTTTTGGTCTAATTGAAACTGGTAGAGGTCACTTTTATTTGCCACCTACCATTCCTGCGCGCAACGTCGCGCCGTTTGGACGTGTCTCGATTTGTTTCTGTGATTTTTGTGAATACAAACTGTCTATGGGTTTAAAACAGGTAAGATTTATATTTTATAATGTTTAAAATTAGTATGTAATGCTAAAAACATGTTTGGTGTTCTTAATTTCGAGTATTTTGTTAAAAATATTTATCCACGTGTTAAATTTGACAGATTAGATTTTTTTTTAAATATTGTTATCACATATTTCTTTGCAATATTATAACTTCCTAATATTTATGGAGGTACTTAATAAATTAAAATGAAAATTGAGCCGTAGAAACATATGGCTGACATGTTATTGGATGATAAAGTCAGAAAATAGGTTAAAAAAATTTGGTCATGTTTCTTATTTATTTATAGGAAGACCCTTGTGAGTTTAAAGGATTTTATTTACGTGTCTGTTGTATTTATTTGACTGTTATGTTTAGAACATCTTATATCTATTTTACTCCCTTTTAAAACATGGCAGACGAATATTAGAAGACCGTTGACAGGAAAGGAAATTGAAAATTATATAAACGAAGTAAATTATGAAATGGCTGAAGAATCGGATATTGGAGGCGACTCAGATCCAGTCGGAAGATAGTTGAACCAAGCACCACTCAATAATTTCCCAACGTACTATCACAACTGCTGATGAATACGGGCCATCGATATCAACCAATAAAACGCCGCAAGCAATGGATGATATCACGTTTATGGACTACAGTAGCGTTGATTCGGTTGGAGATCCCGATTATATACTACACCCAGGAAAACCGGTACCGCCTCTCGATTATAGTCGCAGCTCTAGTGAGGAACTAAATACGCCGCTCCTAAATGACAACTTCAATACCAATAATTCTGCTTTTACTTGGACGAAGAACGGAGGGGCTTCAAACCATTTCGACAATTTTCGACAACGAATTTCAGTCAACCATTTGGTGCTAAATGCTGCGTTGATACAAAAAGTCCGTATGCAATTTTTGCTTAATTATTGAACATATCAATTATGGCTGAAATTATATATCAAAGTAACTTGTATGCTACACAAAAAGGACATACCCTGGACTTGACGCTTGAAGAACTAAATGCGTTTCTTGGACTCTTAACTATTATGGGTTTTCATAGTTTACAATCAATACGGCTTTATTGGTCAAACAATATAAATTTTAGAGTTAACAAAGTAATGGATGTAATGAGCATGAAACAGTTTTTATATATATTACGATTTTTGCACGTCAATAACAATAATGGTATGCCAAAAAAAGGACATAAGGACTTTGATCGGCTTTATAAAATACGACCTATTTTAACGCACTTGAACGATTCATTTGCAGCTGCGTTGTCACCTTCACGATTTCTTTGCATAGATGAAAGCATGGCAGCATTCAAAGGGTGAACATGCCTCAAGCAATACATGCCCATGAAGCCAATAAAAAGAGGATTCAAAATTTGGGCAATTTCATGTGCGGTTCCTGGATACTTGTTGGGCTTCCAAGTATATGAAGGCAAAACAGAAAATAGTGATATTCTTCCTTAAGGAGAACGAGTTGTAATTGAGTTATCGCAGGCTTTTCAACATCTGGTGGTATTGTCTATTTTTTGATTTTTTTTCTTTGTTACCGCTTTTGACGAAACTACTAAATATTAGATTGTTTGGATGCGGTACTATACGCCCAAATAGATTTTTTTCCAACAATTTATTGGACAACAAACGATTACATATGAGTGAATTTGACGCTGTAGGATTAGGCCCTGTGGACCTAATCACAGTAATTTAAATTGAATCGCGAGTGCCGCGCCACGTCGCCATTGGCGGCGCACGGGCGCGGTCGGCGCAGCCGGTATTGAAACGCAGTGTGTGCTCCGTAAGAAGGTTTATTATGAACTGAATGAGCGAACCGTCTGTCCGCTCTGTCTGCGTGTACTTGCGTTGGCAACATTATCTGCCATTGCAAATGGCAACATTTTCTGCCTCTGCGAATGGCAACATTATTTAGCGGGCCAGTCTCTGGGGTGTACAATCTGTTGTGGTGAAGACGCCACAATACCCTCCGCCAGAGGACGCAAGTTCTCGCTTAATAAATTAATTACACAAAGTAAAACGTGTGACTATGGATAACATTAACATAGCATAAAGTTTGACAATTAGTTATACCGGTTGTAGAACAAATGTAATGGTTATACAATTAACAATTTGTATACAATATGTATAGACATGTAAAGTGTCCTATAGACAAAGTAAGCTATAGTATCTGTTGCGACGAGCGAGAAAAAATCTCGCGGCGACGGCACTGAAATAGGAAAAAATTGGTCGTCGCATTTCGCCTGAAAATCGGGCATAGATTCGGTGCATGTCAAGGGGGCATTTAGTGAATTTCCGTACAAAATGTATGAGCTTACGTGCGACGGGACGGACCTCGCAGACGTCGCGTCGCGACCGAGGCCACCGTCAACCGATCCACGAGAGTAATTGCTAGAATTTATTCAAAGTGTTGTGGCCGCAAAGGATAGGGCGATCCGCCAGGGATATAATATCTAATTTAAAGGCGGAAACTGTCGAGGCCGGCACACAGTTTCCGTCAAGCGGCAGTCGGGCATAGCATCCGCGTGATTCGTCCGACAAAATGTATGGGCTTACGTGCGACGGGACGGACCTCGCAGACGTCGCGCCGCGACCGAGGCCACCGTCAACCGATCCACGAAATCAATTTCTGGAGTTTATTCGAATATAGCTCAGAAACGTTTATTCGAAGCATTAAATAGACGAGAAAAACATAATTAAAGAAAGCGGAAAGGAAAAGGACAACAGTGAGTAAAGTAACCCGTCCACAATCGCCACATCGGGCGAAAAAATAGTGAAGTCGCCATACGAGAAATCGGCGGAATATTCTGCAGATGCGAAGGACATCGCCGAAAACCGAAAAATAGGATATCGCCGAAAGCATCGCCGAAATCCGAAAAATAGGAAACGAGAAATCGGAAAAGACGGAGAAAGAAATATCGGCGAGCGCCGAGCCGAGCGGCGGCCAATCAGAGGCCGCCGGCGGTCGCCGGCAGACCGGGCCGCGCGCGCGCCGCCGGAGCCGGGGTATAAATATAGCCGCCGGGCGGGGAGCAAATCATTCGCTCTCCGGCCTTGGCGCCGGCAACAAGTGGCCACCCGGCCGCTCAGGGAGAAGTCGTCGCGCTGCAAGAAGAAGTCGTCGTGCTGCAAGAAGAAGTCGTCGTGGAAGAGTCGTCGTGGAGAACAGTCAAGAAGACTGACCAGCCAACCACTCGGGGAAGTGAGTTGGACCTCGCCGCTTCAGGTCGCCGGATCTTCGGGACCTCGGTCTTGGCAACGGACCGCCAGACCGCGCCGCCAGCGGGAGCGACGGGAAGGACGACGCAGCGACGCAGCGACGGAGCAGCCGGGAGCCGGAGGGGAATCGCCGCAGTGGAAGGTAATTTGCTCGGTATTTCGGGGCGAGGCCAGCAAAACGTGGACGTTTCTGCCGCCGCCGAATACCGACGCGGACCGCCTGCGGCTAGCAGCCGAGCCACATCGGACTGCGGGAGGAGAGCGGGTACGCCGGATCACCGCGTCCGCCGGAACAGGCCAACGAAGCGTGTTTGCGCGTTGCGCCACGCCAAAGCCGCGGCGAAATCGTTCGCCGCGCCGCGACGACCTGCGAGTCGGTCGCGCCAGCCAAGCGGGTACGCCGGATCACCGCGTCCGCCGGAACAGGCCAACGAAGCGTGTTTGCGCGTTGGGCCACGCCAAAGCCGCGGCGAAATCGTTCGCCGCGCCGCGACGACCTGCGAGTCGGTCGCGCCAGCCACTACAGGCCAAGCCGCGGCGAAAGAGTCGCCGCGCCGCACCGACCTGCGCGTCGGTGCGCCAGACGCCGCTCCACGCCAACCTGGGAGTTGGGCGTGCCAGCTACTGCGTACGGAGCCACACGAAGCCGCGGCGAAAGAGTCGCCGCGCCGCACTGAACTGCGAGTCAGTGGCGCAAGACCACGCGCCGCACCGCGCCGATTGAGAATCGGTCGCGCCACGCCGCCGCGCGCCGAGCCGCGCGACACACGAGAAGCCGCGCCGCCTGAGAGAACGCCGCGCCGCGCCGCGCCTGAGAGCCGCCGCGCCGCCGCGCCGCCTGACAGCCGCGCCGCACCGCCGGCGAGCCGTCACGCCATCACGCCGCGCCGACTGAAAGAGTCGGCCACACCAGCGACAAGCGCTTGCCGGGGGCAACGCTATCGCCACCTGCGTCTGTCAGCAACGTCGTGCCCTACGCCCGCCGACGCAGCTGCAAAGCGCGCCTCAGCCACGCCGCGTCGTTTCGAGCCGCCGACACGCTGCAGCCTGCGCCAACGCCGCCTGCATCACGACGCCGCCGCACCGGCCCGCCCGTGCATACGGGCCAACCAGCGAGCCACGACCCGAAGCAGACAGCGGTGAATATAGACATTGAGTTTAGTGACATTAGTGATTGACATTTTGTAGGCTAAGTTAGGATATTTAGCTGTACATTGTTTATGTGTGTCTAATTTGTTTTATGTTTGTCAAATTTGAAGTACTGTCGGATTGTACTTGCATTATTGTTAATAATTTGCATTCTTACCATTTTTATAGCGGTTAATCACTTGCATTATTGTTAATAATTTGCATTCTTACCATTTATTGTCGATACTGGCATAGCGATTAATAATTTGATTTAATAGCGGTTTAGAGCCATTGTTAGCAAGTAAGTTGTGAATACACATTTTTTGTGAAAGGGAAGACTGTGTTTTATTGGTGCCAGGGAACGGGGAATTTACGGTAGTAGTGCGAACTGAGGCTGTCGAAGCGCAGCGGCGACGTGGCTGCCCGTAATAGGGCGAGCGGCGATCGAGTGGGGGGACCTCTTTTTACAGTCCTGGGTCCCCGCCGACCACTGATCGGTTCCGTGCCAGGGGCGCCGCATGTTGTCGCCAAGCGGGCGCAACAGTGTCCGATTGTCCGTTGTCGTAGGGGTGACAAAGAAAATTGTACAAGTCGGTGATAGCCTGTCGCTATGTCGTCCGATTGTAGGTTGTTTGTTCTACGTTGATATATTTCTTTCCGAGATGCAGGAACGTTGAATCCATTTTCATCTAGGAATAGAGTTATCGTTTGTAGTGCTTGGTTTGCTGATGAGCAGCGTATGCATTCTCTTGCAATCGATGCGGCAGTGTTGCCTCCGTTGTAGTGATGTCCACTAGTCTGACGTAGCAATCGATGAGCGTATGCATTCTCTTATATTTGAAGAGCTGGTTCAATTGAGTCGCGCGATGTTACTTCGCTACTCGAGAGTGTTGACGGTCTGGTGATATCAGGGATTTTTCTTCAATGTGTCGGCGAAACGTTATCGCTGACCTTTGATGATGAATGGTTTGTCTGACGTGCCGATCCAAGCAGCGGTTGCTGGCGAAAGTAGTGACGTACACTAGTACACGTTGAAACGTATCCATCGTAATGTTTCTATCGGTGTAAGAAATCAGTTCCCAAAAATGTTGGTAGAAGAAATCGAACCGAGTGTCCCTATTGTGTCCATTAGTTGTGACACATGTCCAGATGTTCCCTCTCATCTTGATTTGCGCGTTGTCCGTAGTGAGTCTGTCTACGAGTGACGTCGCTACAAATCCTGAGTCATAATGTTATACTGTTGTGTCGTTGGTAGGTACAGGAGTCGTTACCATACATTTCAGTATAAAAAAATGATCGTAATGGTAGATTACGATTGCAGCGGCTGCGATTGTTGTTTATAAAAATGTAGGTCACTTGAAAATCCTTGTTCCGATAAGGGAACTTGACCTATTTTTGAGCTCCATTGTGATGCGAACATGAGAGTGCAAATGTTTACATTTTGGTCACGTAATCGTTGAAGTCGACGGAGTTCATGGTTGCCAACTTGCCTAAATAAAATGGCTACTGCTGACGTGTTGTCAGCGCGGCAACTGATTTGAGGGCGAATTCTTTTTGCAGTTGGCGACGTCGGCTGACGTCATATTTTGATGTGCTGCGCGGGAGTCGAGCGGTGCGGGGCGTGTCGGCGGATGCTTCGCGCGCGGTGCGGGGCAGCGGGGTCGTCTGCTTCGGGCGCGGTGCGGTGCGCGGGACGCGGGGGGCAGAGGGGTCTGCCAGACCACCGCTTTCGATTTCTCGGAACTGCGATCGCGTGGTTTCAAAAAACTGCGTTTTTTGCGTAAACGCGACGGAATTTTCTTGGCAAATCGCGTTCACTGATTACTTGTTGCACTTTAACCGTTTATTACCGTCTTTTTGGTCCATTTCACTGGTTTTTGCGCTGACTACACACGCGGCTTGGCCGCGCCCCGGTGAACAAAATTGCACTTGCGAAGGTGTTCGAAGACGCGGGTCACCAATATACCGTTCGAAGGTGCGTAGTTTCAAATGTCGAGGGTCACCAATGTAGGATTAGGCCCTGTGGACCTAATCACAGTAATTTAAATTGAATCGCGAGTGCCGCGCCACGTCGCCATTGGCGGCGCACGGGCGCGGTCGGCGCAGCCGGTATTGAAACGCAGTGTGTGCTCCGTAAGAAGGTTTATTATGAACTGAATGAGCGAATCGTCTGTCCGCTCTGTCTGCGTGTACTTGCGTTGGCAACATTATCTGCCATTGCAAATGGCAACATTTTCTGCCTCTGCGAATGGCAACATTATTTAGCGGGCCAGTCTCTGGGGTGTACAATCTGTTGTGGTGAAGACGCCACAACGCCGTACATTCTGGAGATGTGTCTGTTTATAAATGGAAAGACAGCGGAACAAAACCAGTTACAGTTTGTAGTAGCATGCATAATATTCAGGAAACTGATACTGTTCTTCGTATAAGTAAAACAAGAAAGCGGGATATCGTTTGGTGTCCTAAAGCTATTGCAGATTATAACCAATTTATGGGAGGCGTGGATCGTTTCGACCAACTGACATCTGCCTATAATATATCGTGGAAATCTAGACGATGGTGGATTAAATTGTTTTATTACTTCATCGAAGCCACTATTGTTAATAGTTTCATTTTGTATCGAGAAACGATGAAAGCAAATAATGAAAAACTGATGACTCATCTAAATTTTAGAAGCTTGCTTGCCAACGAATTAATTGAGGGTTTCAGCGGAAAAAACCATCCAAAGTGCAAGGTGTAATTTCCAAAAAGTGCAAAGCCCCAAAAATGCAAGTTGTAATAAGAAAACCGACAGGGCGAAAAATTAAAAAAGCATAATTAGGCATGTAAATCTTGGCAATCATATCAGTTATTGGTACGTGGCGAAGGTGTGCTCATTGTAGCACTAAACAAAGTGTAAAACGCAGCAACCTCGTGCAGTTCGTGCGAAATAGCACTCTGCAAAAAATGTTTTGGACCATATCACTCCAATTAAAATATTTTTAATACATTTTTATTCAGTTCAGTTCAATACGTTCAGTAGTTTTTGTATTTTTCTTGTTTTGTGTAATTTTCTTTATTAATAAACTATAGTTCATAATATTTGGTTTGTTTATTTAGTATGAATGTTGTAAAACAATTGAATTATTTATACCAACAAAAAAAATAAGTGGTCGATATATTTGCCACCGCGCATCCTAAACGATAGGTGGCATTATAATGGACCTCCCCCTGGAGCTTATTACAAAAGATTAGGATTGTTTTAAATAATTTATTCTAGCTCCATAGATGTATTTTAATCGACTTTCATCAAGTTTCAATTAAAAATGCAAAAAAATGGCCCCGTCCTATAAAGGGTCAAAAGCCGTATCCACAGTATGGTGGTGTCAACTGCAACGGGCAAACCTGTCACCCCAGGCTGGTATAACGATATGTGATCGTTCTTTCAGCCATGGGATGAACGTAGCAAGATAATCCACTGTCCGTCTCCTCCAACAGCCCGTCAGAGACCAACGCCTTACAGCGAAGCACCGAGAAAGGTAACCAGCTGGCTGCCTCGCCCCTTAACTACCAGTGTTGGGTTTAATCTCCGGGTTTTTACCCCCTCCAGCAACCCCGTAAACTGTTTATTTTCCATCAAAAGAATATATACATATTACTTACATAGTAACATATTGTTAAAACAGTTTTACAACAGTTTTTTAGCATGATTAACCATAGTGACAATTTTTAACATCATCAATTCTATATGACAGAGAAATTTACAGATTAATATGCTGATAATAAATAATAACTCATTAGCTACTTTCTTTTAAACCGACTTCAATAAAAGGAGGAGCTTATCAATACGATTGTATCTTTTTTTAAATGTTTGTTACATCAGAACTACCGTCATTTATTAACCGATTTGGAAATCTTTTTTTGGAAATTATATACTTCCAGATTGGTCCCATTTTTATCAAAATCCTGTTCTGATGATAAGATCCATGAGGAAATGAGGGAACTCCTCAAATATTATCATATGACGTTGAAAATTTACATGTTGTTTCAGTTTCGATGACAATGCATTTTGTATGGTAAGCATGATCTGATTCTACACCCAGGGTTGGCTCCCGACGAGGAGACACTCAAAGGTCAACACGATTTTTTGTATAGGTACGCATTTAGTTATGATAGCCTGTTCTAGGTTTCACCATGACATGGCCGCTGCACCCAGAGTTGGCTCCCGACGAGACGACTCCTCACCGGTCAACAGCACAGACACGAAGTTTTGGATACGCATTAAATTACGATAGCTTATTCTAAGTTTTACCATGACATCTGCACTTACAAAAAAAAAATAACACGAAATTTTGTGTATGCCATTCAATTACGACAGTTTTACCAAGACAGGACTTCGGCACTCAGGGGTGGCTTCCAACAAAGGAACTCTTCGACGGCAACAGCACAGACACGAAATTTTGTATACGCATTAAATTACGATAGCTCATTCGCCATGACATCAGCCCTTATTAAAATATGGAGTCGTATTTTTTAATTAAAATTTCGTATTATATTAAATGCATATTTCGCAAAATAAAATGGATTTTATCTGTATAATAGAAATTGATGGCAGCCGTTTTGTTTTGGTCTCCAATACCATATCTGACATTTATCTTTCATCTCTTTCATATCTTATCATATCTTTCATTTTGGATTTGAGGAGTTCCGTCATTTCCTCATGGATCTTATCATCAGAACAGGATTTTGATAAAAATGGGACCAATCTGGAAGTATATAATTTCCAAAAAAAGATTTCCAAATCGGTTAATAAATGACGGTAGTTCTGATGTAACAAACATTTAAAAAAAGATACAATCGTATTGATAAGCTCCTCCTTTTATTGAAGTCGGTTTAAAAGAAAGTAGCTAATGAGTTATTATTTATTATCAGCATATTAATCTGTAAATTTCTCTGTCATATAGAATTGATGATGTTAAAAATTGTCACTATGGTTAATCATGCTAAAAAACTGTTGTAAAACTGTTTTAACGTTTGCTATTATACTTATAGAGGTTTTAGTTAGTTTAACTACACATAAAATATCTTTAATGTGATTATTAAGCAAATGGGGTAGCGATAGCTCACAGCAGACGCGGTACAAGTAAAAATTTGAAAACAGCGGTGATGTTGATGCGACTTTATTTGTCGTTTATTAGAGTGGTTTGGAAAATTCCAATTTTACCTATGACGGTCTTGGAAAATTCCAATAGACCTATGATGATAACGTTCATCTAAGAAACCAATGTTACCTAAGAAATTAACTATTAGATCTATTAAAGGAGTAGCTCAGACAGCTGGGAGAAACACAGATATTTGAGGGTCTCAGGAGAAATTCCCATAACGCAAGTAATGTTGCTCAATAGTCTGCAATGCGGATCCTTTAATAACAAGAATGAAGCCTATTCCTCAAAAAAGAACCAACCTATTTACTAAAGAAACTAAGGAAATGTTTCTTCCGAGTGAAACTGAAGAAGAGGTGAAAGAAGATTTTGCTCTTGCGTATGATGACCCTAATAAGGAATCGAGCGATATATTGGTTGAGGGTTTTAGTTTTTCTTCTCAATAATACTTCCGTAATTATGAAGGAATAATTTCGGTTTGATGAACCTACCAATTTCCTTTTTTTTTATTAACGCTGAAAATAAAGTTTTTGAGGAATATAGGTACCCCCTTCTATAGCCTAAAATATGGACTAAAAAAATCAGACTATTATGTATATATCATTATTATATTATTATGACTATTATTAGACGATAAAATAATTTTGATCGTCTTTTTGGGTCAAATATCCATCTGTGCAACTGTCAGTTTGCCTTACTTTGTTAGGCAAATATTTTATTTTAAGATAATGCATAATATATGTTGTGGCGTCCTTTTTCAAGGGGCCGACGAATCAGCAGCCTCTACTGCGTTCGTTTAGTAATCTGTCCGTAATCTGTGGTTTCTTTTCCTAAAGCAGACTACGGCGTATTCACATCGAAAGGAAAGTTGAACGGCTTACCCCATAATCAGGTGGTTTGATCGCAGGCGATGTCGGATACGGCTTCGGTGAGAGTTACTTTCTTGATGTCACGTCGGCTTCTCAGTAGCTCTTTACTGGGGCAGTATGTCGGCTATCCTCTATCGTTCACTTCCACTTTCTTCAATGTCACCATAGGGAGAATTATCTATTTTTTTTACGGGACCACTAACCAGTAAACAAAAAACTCAGTCTTACGGGAGAAAAAAGATTTATTTTAAAAATATAGCAAATAATGTTTATTTAAAAATTTTACACTTAAGTCCAAAAGAAATCGTACAATTTGGATTCTCAAAACTGTTCTTAGGATATCTACATATTGTAAAATACCCGAGTCTAAACTGTCAATAATTTAGTTTTCGGTAACGCGAAGTTCACTCACACTAAATATACGTAACAAACGGTGTTGATGGTGTACACGGTGCCGACAGATTTCAGACTGGTTTGATCCCGTCCGCTCTCGCTTTTTTAAGGGCTTTCGGGATCATTCCATATCGTGTTTTCGCGCGCTTCCCTATTATTGGCGGCGATTCTGGTCCAATATTTTCATTGGTTGCGTTTGAAAAGCGCGCGCTTACATTTTACTAAGGCGTGGCTTATAGCCTTCGGCTTTCTCCAACAGATGCCAGTATGCGCTATTTATGTCGATTTTAAGATTAAATTATAATCTAGCTAATTTAACCTTTACAATATCTTAAGTTACGCTAATTTATTTCTAAACTAGCCTAGGTAATGGTTGTCTAATAATTATTTCAATATTTCACGCATTTAGTGAGTTTGTGATTGTTTTTTAATCTTAATGTTAGATTCCGTAATATTATAGCTATCTCTACGGTATGAACATCAAAAAATACATTAAAAAATAATAATTAGTATTCTAGTTTTAATCTAGCTTAATTAGGACGTTAAGTGCCTCAATTTTTGGTTGTCTAAGTATGGCATTTGCTCATTGTTAAACTGTATTTCGGCGAGTCATTCCAGCGGCGGTATTTTCCATCGTCACCTGTGGTGCTGATTCGCCTATGGCGCCGAGTGTTTTATGGCTTTAGGGTCGGGATATTTTGCTTTATTGCCGTTTCTTCTTTCGGCGTAGAATATTCCGGGTTTTTTCCTAGAAACGAAGGCCGAGGGAGCTTTTTTTCTTAATCTGCAGCTGCCTTAATTTATGCAAAGCTGTTAGTGGAAAGATGCATTTGTTTTTGAGTCATGGATATATTGAAACTTACTTTAGGGTTTCGTATGCTATTCTTAACCTAATATGCACATTTTATTTATCCCGCAATATTCCCTTCCCCGTGAAAGAACTATTTTTCCCCGTTGTTTTTGTGGGAAATAGTTATCTTTCACTACCATTAGGTTTAGTGGGTATACGAGCAATCTTGTGGACGGGTCGTTTGTATAATCGGCCGTTGCACATGATCGTCGCTGACCTAACTTGACCGTCTGGGGCCGTGTGTACCTGCGTTATTCGACCACGTAGCCATGCATTTCGTGGGGCTTGCTGCTCTATTAAGAACGCAATATCGCCTTCTTTGATGGGGTCTACTTCGTCGAGCCACTTAGATCGTTTCGCCAATGTCGGAATGTATTCCTTGGTGAACCGATTCCAAAAATGGTTAGCCAACGTTTGAGCAATTCTCCATTGTCTTTTTAGACATAGGTTTTCTGAATCATATACTCCTATATTTGACCTTCCTGATGACGAGCCGATGAGAAAGTGGTTAGGGGTTAAACTTTCTTCGTCTTGGTCGTCTAGGGACACATGAGTAAGAGGACGCGAGTTTACCGAGTTTTCAGCTTCGGCCAGCAACGTAAGTAACGTTTCGTCTCGCGGCGCCTTTTCCCTTAAAGTGGCGTTTAGGGCCTTTTTAACCGATTGTATCAGTCGTTCATAAAACCCTCCCATATGTGCGGCTGCTGGCGTAATGAAGTGCCAGTTTATCGCCTTCATAGCGCATTGGGATTTTATATCTTCATAATTTATACTCTTCATGGCTAGCTTTATTTCATTATTAGATCCATGCAGGTTCGTACCGTTATCTGAATAGATATTAGTCGGTGGTCCTCGTCTGGCGCACATCCTCTTCAAGGCCATCATAGTCGCATCGCTTGACGCTGCATGCGCTATTTCGATATGGACGGCTCTTGTTGACATGCAACAGAAGAGGACGCCGTACCTTTTTTCCCGGTGGCGTCCTACGGTGACCTCTATGGGTCCGAAGAGGTCCAAACCTACATTTGTGAAAGGGCGAATGTGGTGCTCTAATCGAGTACTAGGTAGGTCCGCCATTTTCGGAGGAACTGGGCGGGCTCTATCCATTTGGCACTTTCTACATTCGCGGGTAACCGTTCGAATCGCTCCTCGTAACCGTAGAATCCAAAAGCGCTGCCGTAGCTCGTTGCAGACCCATTCTCGGCCTTGATGGCCGGAGCGTTCGTGTTGAGCAATGATCTGCAACCTAGTATACCGGTGTCGAGCATCCAATATGGCCGGCTTCTTTACTGTGAGCGCGATTCCTTCCACGGCGTTGATTCGACCACCCACTCGTAGGATTCCCTTGTCATCCAGGTATGCATTAAGGTTACGAGTTTTGCTGCTTTTATCTAAAGGTTTATTTTTTATTAGGTTGTCGAGGTCTTTTTCGAAACTATCCTTTTGACTCTGCCTTATCCAGTAGTCCTCGGCGCGGGTAATTTCTCCGGCCAAGAGGTGTAGTTCGCCAGACCCTTTTTTTAAACAGCGGTCTGTGAAGCGCATAACCCATGCGGTTGTTCGGAGTAGCCGCTCTAATTTTGAGAAACGCTCGGCGTTTATTAGGGGTTCGACCTGCGTGTCTGCGACCAAATGTACGGGCCGTTTCTCTTCTTCTTTGCCGCGATCCTCCGACGGGGTGTCAATATCTGATGGCCATGTATCTGGGTGTTCCCTAAGGAAATTCGGCCCATCAATCCATTTTTGGACTTCGTCCCCGTCGGCGCGACTGACCTCGTCTCTGGTGGCATGATCCGCTGGATTTTCTTTTGTGGGAACCCATCGCCATTGTTGGGGTGTCGTTAGTTGGTCAATTTCGCCCAGCCGGTGCGCCACGAATACGTTGAATTCTGGGGATCTCGTTTTATCCATGATAATACTGTCCGACTATCGGACCATAGAGTAGTCTCCGAGAAATCCCACGTATGGTATCTTTTTATAGTAGTGGCCAATCTGCTAGCCATAGTGGCGGCTTGCAGCTCCAAACGTGGCATCGTGAGCGTTTTCAATGGCGCTACTTTATTTTTCCCAGCTATAAAGGCTGTACAGATACGTCCTTCGGGCGTCTCAAATCGTACATACGCAACTGATGAGTAAGCGCGTTCGCTCGCATCTGCGAATACGTGCAGCTGCGCGTTTTTTACAAAACGCCCTGTAGCTTGATAGCTACGTCCGATTTTCACGTTCTTTACCTTTTTTAATTGGTGTAGCCACGTTCTCCATTTTTCGAAGGCGGCATTACCTATTTCCTTATCCCACTCCGTCTTGTCCATCCATATTGTTTGCAATAGGATCTTGGCCTTTACTGTTAGCGGGCCTAATATTCCTAGCGGGTCAAATGTACTCATTATAATTTGTAACGTTTGCCGCTTTGTAGGAACCTTATTCCCGCTTAACAGTATAGGATCGATCTTACGAAAATTTGTATCGAAAGACAAGACGTCTTCCTTTGGGTCCCAAATTAGCCCGAGTATCCTTTCGTTTGTTTCTTCGGGTCTGGTTTTCTTAATTTGGGACTTGGAACGCTGGTCCGCTGGGACTTCCTCGAGAATGGCACTATTGCTACTGGCCCAATTAACAATGTCGAATCCTCCGGCCTTGTGGATTCGCCTTACATTTTCGATCATTGTTTTGGCTGTCACAATACTGTCTGTGGAATCTAAGTAATCATCCATATAATGCCTGTTTATAATGGCATCGACAGCTTCAGGATGTTCGGCACGGAAGCGTTCTGCGTTCTGGTTTTTTGCATACTGGGCAGAACAAGGAGACGAGGTAGACCCAAATAATACGACGGACATTGCGTAGTCCTCTGGTTCCCGGTTCTGGTCCAACTGCCTCCATAGAAATCGTTGGCTATTAGTGTCCTTCGGTGTCAACCGTACACGTAGGAACATTTCTTTTATATCTCCCGAGAACCCATATTGACCCTGTCGGAATTTAAATAATATTCCGATTAACGGTTTCAACAGATCTGGGCCTGACAACAGTTGATCATTGAGACTGGTGCCTCCTGATTTTGCAGCGCAGTCAAAAACCAGTCTAATTTTCCCGGGTTTATTCAGATTCTCCACTGAAAAATGTGGGATGTACCAAAGCGATCGTCGCGTTCCTGTGCCTCGTTTTGGCTAAGCTTACGTGCGTAGCCCTTTTCTAGGAAGTCATTTATGGTGGCTTGATACTGGGTAGCCAACGTGGGATTTTTAAGTAGTTTTTTCTCCATCGTTACTAACCGTCGTTCGGCCATGCTGCGGTTTGGTGGTAGGGTGACTTTATCACTCTTCCACAGTAGACCCGTCTGCCACCGTCCTTGTTCAATTATTGTAGTATTTCTTAACAAGGTTTCGGCTCTTTCATTGGTTTTCTCCTTGTGTTTTCTCACGAATGGGCCTAGTTCCTCATTGTCGAAGTATGTTTTGATTAGTTCATCTAGCTTTTTCCCTTGTCCCGGCCGCAGGTGATTGACACGCTGAACGGCTGTGGAAAATTCCGTGGTACCACCGCCCAAGGTCCATCCTAATCGGCATGATGTGGCTATGGGCCCATTTGGTGGTCCAGAAACAATTGTTCGCGGGATGATCATCGGCCAATGGTCTATTCCAATTAAAATTTGGGGTTTACCATTTAAATCATTTAGTGGCACTCGTGACAAGTGAGGCCATTTATTTATTATTTCCTTGGCCTGGACGGTCTGGAGTGGTAAATTTAAATCCTCCACTGTTCGTACCCCTGTTAGTGGGTAGAACGTAGGCCCGTTGACCGGCCGTATATGGCAGTCAATTTTCATCGTGGTGCCACTGTCAATCGCCATACCAGAGGCGCCTACCAGATTTAGTGGACTTTTGGGCCCGTATGCACCTATTTTGTCCGCCAGGTCCTTTTGCATTAGTGTTATTGTTGAACCTTCATCGCACAGAGCCAGTGTTCGGACGCAGCCACGGGGACCTTTGACTTCTACGTACGCTACTCGTAGTAATACGCCCGTTGCTCCATTCCATGTACTGGTCACTGCGCTCGGATCGTTTGGTGTGTCGCTACCCCTATACCTATGAGGTGTGTCTTCACGTGTATTTTTATGAAGTGTGTCGTCACCTTTATGTCTGTTGAGTGTGTCGTCACCTTTATTTTTATGAAGTGTGTCGTCACCTTTATGTCTGTTAAGTGTGTCGTCACCTTTATTTTTATGAAGTGTGTCGTCACCTTTATGTCTATTAATTGTACCGTTTCCCTGGTTGTCGGACCTTGTCTGTTTCCTTGTGTCCTTGTGTAACACCTTGTTGTGAGGCCATTTGCAACCTTTTACGTCGCATTTTCCCTGTGACTTACAGTTACGATGGGTGTGCCCAGGTTCGAGGCAGAGAGTACACAATCTCTGCTCCTTGACCCATGCCCATCGATCGCTTACATTGAATTTTAACAAATATCGGCACTCAGGTGTCGCATGATTATATTTTTTGCATTTAAAACAGCTATTTACAAGTTCCTTTTCGGCGGTCGTGTAGACTCGTTTATGGGGGGGTGATTTTGCTCGTCCGCGTGGCTTGCTAACATTTTTATGAGTTTGGGGGAGTGGTTCCTCTTGAGACGCTACTTCTACTATGTTGTCTAACCACTCTCCGAAGTCTGAGAGCGTTGGGTGCGCTCCGTATCCTGCCGAGTACCATTGTAGTCTCAAGTGTTGGGGTAGTTTTTGGACTAGTTCCTTTAGTAACGGAGGATTTATTAGGTACGCAGAATGACCCATATTTTTTAACGAATACACTACATTGCAAACGGTTGTGCCATACTCGACTAACCTAAAAATTGAGTCACTTACCGATATTTCTTTGGTGCGTCGTGCTTCTTCCATCAGGGCTTCGATACGGGCTCCCGGTCTGCTAAAGCGCCTCTCCAGTGTGCGGCGGATGTCTTGCACGTTCCGTGGATCCGTCATCATGGCTCGTACCGCCTCTCGTGCTGGTCCCTGGAGGCTGTGCTGCAGTCTCACCAGGTTGTCGGCGTCGGTGAAGCCGCAGACGCTGGCTCCCTGGTCATATAATGCCGCGAAGATTGGCCATTCTTCAAAGTTTCCGTCGAACTTCGGCAAATTCTTTAGGAGATTGGCTCTTGCGTGCATCAAGTGTGTGTCTGCGTACTCCGTCTTCATGGCTGGTACCGGGTATGAATTGTAGGTCGGCCGCGGTTCGTTATATATCGGCGTCGGCTTCGCGGCACGTACAGGCGGTAAGTTTGCGATGCATTCGTGCGCTTGAATTGCAGCGCTTACGGACGCTCGATTTGTCGGGTGCATTGGCGCTTGATTTGTCGGGCGTTTGGGCGCTTGATTTGTCGCGTCTGTGGAGGGCCAATGTGCCGTGTCGATCGGCATCGTTATTTTGGCGGAGTCGATCCACTTCGCTGTTTTATGTCGGCTTTGTCGTTCCGACTGGCTGCTGGCATAGCTGCTCGCGTCGTCCGCCATCTCGTCTTCAACTTCGGCCTCGATCAGCTGTTTTTGTATTTGCAGTTTTCTCTCGAGGCTGTCAAGTTGAATTCGTCGAATTGCGGCGGCGGCGTCGGCGTCGGCTTTGGCGGCGGCGGCGGCGGCGGCGGCGGCGGTGGCTTCGGCGTCGGCTTTGGCGGCGGCGGCGGCGGCGGTGGCTTCGGCGTCGGCTCTGGCGGCGTCGGCCCGCATGCGTTCTCTCTCATCCTCTGCCTGCATTTCTGCTTCTAGCTGCCTTCGTCTTATTGTTGTGGCTGCGGATCGCGATGATCTGCGGCTACTTGTTGACGCGGCGCGTGACAAAGGCCTTGCGGCAGTTGCAGTTTCGCCCGAACAGCTCGATGTCGGAGGATCCGCCATTCCTCTGGCCTGATCCTGTAGCTCCAATCTACCGCCTTGCCGTCGATTTTCGGAGATGCTTTGATTTAGCTTCCGTTCCGCTATTCTAAGGCTTCTTCTGGCAGATTCGCTTCTCTCCGCGCTATTTTTTCGCGGCGACGACATCTTTTATTTATTTATTTTAAATTTTAAATAAATAATTATCTCCTGCTGGTCTTTCCGTGCTAATGGTCTGAGCTAGTGATCCGGCTCGATTAGGACCAAAAAGAAACGCTATAATGTGGCGTCCTTTTTCAAGGGGCCGACGAATCAGCAGCCTCTACTGCGTTCGTTTAGTAATCTGTCCGTAATCTGTGGTTTCTTTTCCTAAAGCAGACTACGGCGTATTCACATCGAAAGGAAAGTTGAACGGCTTACCCCATAATCAGGTGGTTTGATCGCAGGCGATGTCGGATACGGCTTCGGTGAGAGTTACTTTCTTGATGTCACGTCGGCTTCTCAGTAGCTCTTTACTGGGGCAGTATGTCGGCTATCCTCTATCGTTCACTTCCACTTTCTTCAATGTCACCATAGGGAGAATTATCTATTTTTTTTACGGGACCACTAACCAGTAAACAAAAAACTCAGTCTTACGGGAGAAAAAAGATTTATTTTAAAAATATAGCAAATAATGTTTATTTAAAAATTTTACACTTAAGTCCAAAAGAAATCGTACAATTTGGCTTCTCAAAACTGTTCTTAGGATATCTACATATTGTAAAATACCCGAGTCTAAACTGTCAATAATTTAGTTTTCGGTAACGCGAAGTTCACTCACACTAAATATACGTAACAAACGGTGTTGATGGTGTACACGGTGCCGACAGATTTCAGACTGGTTTGATCCCGTCCGCTCTCGCTTTTTTAAGGGCTTTCGGGATCATTCCATATCGTGTTTTCGCGCGCTTCCCTATTATTGGCGGCGATTCTGGTCCAATATTTTCATTGGTTGCGTTTGAAAAGCGCGCGCTTACATTTTACTAAGGCGTGGCTTATAGCCTTCGGCTTTCTCCAACAGATGCCAGTATGCGCTATTTATGTCGATTTTAAGATTAAATTATAATCTAGCTAATTTAACCTTTACAATATCTTAAGTTACGCTAATTTATTTCTAAACTAGCCTAGGTAATGGTTGTCTAATAATTATTTCAATATTTCACGCATTTAGTGAGTTTGTGATTGTTTTTTAATCTTAATGTTAGATTCCGTAATATTATAGCTATCTCTACGGTATGAACATCAAAAAATACATTAAAAAATAATAATTAGTATTCTAGTTTTAATCTAGCTTAATTAGGACGTTAAGTGCCTCAATTTTTGGTTGTCTAAGTATGGCATTTGCTCATTGTTAAACTGTATTTCGGCGAGTCATTCCAGCGGCGGTATTTTCCATCGTCACCTGTGGTGCTGATTCGCCTATGGCGCCGAGTGTTTTATGGCTTTAGGGTCGGGATATTTTGCTTTATTGCCGTTTCTTCTTTCGGCGTAGAATATTCCGGGTTTTTTCCTAGAAACGAAGGCCGAGGGAGCTTTTTTTCTTAATCTGCAGCTGCCTTAATTTATGCAAAGCTGTTAGTGGAAAGATGCATTTGTTTTTGAGTCATGGATATATTGAAACTTACTTTAGGGTTTCGTATGCTATTCTTAACCTAATATGCACATTTTATTTATCCCGCAATATTCCCTTCCCCGTGAAAGAACTATTTTTCCCCGTTGTTTTTGTGGGAAATAGTTATCTTTCACTACCATTAGGTTTAGTGGGTATACGAGCAATCTTGTGGACGGGTCGTTTGTATAATCGGCCGTTGCACATGATCGTCGCTGACCTAACTTGACCGTCTGGGGCCGTGTGTACCTGCGTTATTCGACCACGTAGCCATGCATTTCGTGGGGCTTGCTGCTCTATTAAGAACGCAATATCGCCTTCTTTGATGGGGTCTACTTCGTCGAGCCACTTAGATCGTTTCGCCAATGTCGGAATGTATTCCTTGGTGAACCGATTCCAAAAATGGTTAGCCAACGTTTGAGCAATTCTCCATTGTCTTTTTAGACATAGGTTTTCTGAATCATATACTCCTATATTTGACCTTCCTGATGACGAGCCGATGAGAAAGTGGTTAGGGGTTAAACTTTCTTCGTCTTGGTCGTCTAGGGACACATGAGTAAGAGGACGCGAGTTTACCGAGTTTTCAGCTTCGGCCAGCAACGTAAGTAACGTTTCGTCTCGCGGCGCCTATTCCCTTAAAGTGGCGTTTAGGGCCTTTTTAACCGATTGTATCAGTCGTTCATAAAACCCTCCCATATGTGCGGCTGCTGGCGTAATGAAGTGCCAGTTTATCGCCTTCATAGCGCATTGGGATTTTATATCTTCATAATTTATACTCTTCATGGCTAGCTTTATTTCATTATTAGATCCATGCAGGTTCGTACCGTTATCTGAATAGATATTAGTCGGTGGTCCTCGTCTGGCGCACATCCTCTTCAAGGCCATCATAGTCGCATCGCTTGACGCTGCATGCGCTATTTCGATATGGACGGCTCTTGTTAACATGCAACAGAAGAGGACGCCGTACCTTTTTTCCCGGTGGCGTCCTACGGTGACCTCTATGGGTCCGAAGAGGTCCAAACCTACATTTGTGAAAGGGCGAATGTGGTGCTCTAATCGAGTACTAGGTAGGTCCGCCATTTTCGGAGGAACTGGGCGGGCTCTATCCATTTGGCACTTTCTACATTCGCGGGTAACCGTTCGAATCGCTCCTCGTAACCGTAGAATCCAAAAGCGCTGCCGTAGCTCGTTGCAGACCCATTCTCGGCCTTGATGGCCGGAGCGTTCGTGTTGAGCAATGATCTGCAACCTAGTATACCGGTGTCGAGCATCCAATATGGCCGGCTTCTTTACTGTGAGCGCGATTCCTTCCACGGCGTTGATTCGACCACCCACTCGTAGGATTCCCTTGTCATCCAGGTATGCATTAAGGTTACGAGTTTTGCTGCTTTTATCTAAAGGTTTATTTTTTATTAGGTTGTCGAGGTCTTTTTCGAAACTATCCTTTTGACTCTGCCTTATCCAGTAGTCCTCGGCGCGGGTAATTTCTCCGGCCAAGAGGTGTAGTTCGCCAGACCCTTTTTTTAAACAGCGGTCTGTGAAGCGCATAACCCATGCGGTTGTTCGGAGTAGCCGCTCTAATTTTGAGAAACGCTCGGCGTTTATTAGGGGTTCGATCTGCGTGTCTGCGACCAAATGTACGGGCCGTTTCTCTTCTTCTTTGCCGCGATCCTCCGACGGGGTGTCAATATCTGATGGCCATGTATCTGGGTGTTCCCTAAGGAAATTCGGCCCATCAATCCATTTTTGGACTTCGTCCCCGTCGGCGCGACTGACCTCGTCTCTGGTGGCATGATCCGCTGGATTTTCTTTTGTGGGAACCCATCGCCATTGTTGGGGTGTCGTTAGTTGGTCAATTTCGCCCAGCCGGTGCGCCACGAATACGTTGAATTCTCGGGGATCTCGTTTTATCCATGATAATACTGTCCGACTATCGGACCATAGAGTAGTCTCCGAGAAATCCCACGTATGGTATCTTTTTATAGTAGTGGCCAATCTGCTAGCCATAGTGGCGGCTTGCAGCTCCAAACGTGGCATCGTGAGCGTTTTCAATGGCGCTACTTTATTTTTCCCAGCTATAAAGGCTGTACAGATACGTCCTTCGGGCGTCTCAAATCGTACATACGCAACTGATGAGTAAGCGCGTTCGCTCGCATCTGCGAATACGTGCAGCTGCGCGTTTTTTACAAAACGCCCTGTAGCTTGATAGCTACGTCCGATTTTCACGTTCTTTACCTTTTTTAATTGGTGTAGCCACGTTCTCCATTTTTCGAAGGCGGCATTACCTATTTCCTTATCCCACTCCGTCTTGTCCATCCATATTGTTTGCAATAGGATCTTGGCCTTTACTGTTAGCGGGCCTAATATTCCTAGCGGGTCAAATGTACTCATTATAATTTGTAACGTTTGCCGCTTTGTAGGAACCTTATTCCCGCTTAACAGTATAGGATCGATCTTACGAAAATTTGTATCGAAAGACAAGACGTCTTCCTTTGGGTCCCAAATTAGCCCGAGTATCCTTTCGTTTGTTTCTTCGGGTCTGGTTTTCTTAATTTGGGACTTGGAACGCTGGTCCGCTGGGACTTCCTCGAGAATGGCACTATTGCTACTGGCCCAATTAACAATGTCGAATCCTCCGGCCTTGTGGATTCGCCTTACATTTTCGATCATTGTTTTGGCTGTCACAATACTGTCTGTGGAATCTAAGTAATCATCCATATAATGCCTGTTTATAATGGCATCGACAGCTTCAGGATGTTCGGCACGGAAGCGTTCTGCGTTCTGGTTTTTTGCATACTGGGCAGAACAAGGAGACGAGGTAGACCCAAATAATACGACGGACATTGCGTAGTCCTCTGGTTCCCGGTTCTGGTCCAACTGCCTCCATAGAAATCGTTGGCTATTAGTGTCCTTCGGTGTCAACCGTACACGTAGGAACATTTCTTTTATATCTCCCGAGAACCCATATTGACCCTGTCGGAATTTAAATAATATTCCGATTAACGGTTTCAACAGATCTGGGCCTGACAACAGTTGATCATTGAGACTGGTGCCTCCTGATTTTGCAGCGCAGTCAAAAACCAGTCTAATTTTCCCGGGTTTATTCAGATTCTCCACTGAAAAATGTGGGATGTACCAAGTGCGATCGTCGCGTTCCTGTGCCTCGTTTTGGCTAAGCTTACGTGCGTAGCCCTTTTCTAGGAAGTCATTTATGGTGGCTTGATACTGGGTAGCCAACGTGGGATTTTAAAGTAGTTTTTTCTCCATCGTTACTAACCGTCGTTCGGCCATGCTGCGGTTTGGTGGTAGGGTGACTTTATCACTCTTTCACAGTAGACCCGTCTGCCACCGTCCTTGTTCAATTATTGTAGTATTTCTTAACAAGGTTTCGGCTCTTTCATTGGTTTTCTCCTTGTGTTTTCTCACGAATGGGCCTAGTTCCTCATTGTCGAAGTATGTTTTGATTAGTTCATCTAGCTTTTTCCCTTGTCCCGGCCGCAGGTGATTGACACGCTGAACGGCTGTGGAAAATTCCGTGGTACCACCGCCCAAGGTCCATCCTAATCGGCATGATGTGGCTATGGGCCCATTTGGTGGTCCAGAAACAATTGTTCGCGGGATGATCATCGGCCAATGGTCTATTCCAATTAAAATTTGGGGTTTACCATTTAAATCATTTAGTGGCACTCGTGACAAGTGAGGCCATTTATTTATTATTTCCTTGGCCTGGACGGTCTGGAGTGGTAAATTTAAATCCTCCACTGTTCGTACCCCTGTTAGTGGGTAGAACGTAGGCCCGTTGACCGGCCGTATATGGCAGTCAATTTTCATCGTGGTGCCACTGTCAATCGCCATACCAGAGGCGCCTACCAGATTTAGTGGACTTTTGGGCCCGTATGCACCTATTTTGTCCGCCAGGTCCTTTTGCATTAGTGTTATTGTTGAACCTTCATCGCACAGAGCCAGTGTTCGGACGCAGCCACGGGGACCTTTGACTTCTACGTACGCTACTCGTAGTAATACGCCCGTTGCTCCATTCCATGTACTGGTCACTGCGCTCGGATCGTTTGGTGTGTCGCTACCCCTATACCTATGAGGTGTGTCTTCACGTGTATTTTTATGAAGTGTGTCGTCACCTTTATGTCTGTTGAGTGTGTCGTCACCTTTATTTTTATGAAGTGTGTCGTCACCTTTATGTCTGTTAAGTGTGTCGTCACCTTTATTTTTATGAAGTGTGTCGTCACCTTTATGTCTATTAATTGTACCGTTTCCCTGGTTGTCGGACCTTGTCTGTTTCCTTGTGTCCTTGTGTAACACCTTGTTGTGAGGCCATTTGCAACCTTTTACGTCGCATTTTCCCTGTGACTTACAGTTACGATGGGTGTGTCCAGGTTCGAGGCAGAGAGTACACAATCTCTGCTCCTTGACCCATGCCCATCGATCGCTTACATTGAATTTTAACAAATATCGGCACTCAGGTGTCGCATGATTATATTTTTTGCATTTAAAACAGCTATTTACAAGTTCCTTTTCGGCGGTCGTGTAGACTCGTTTATGGGGGGGTGATTTTGCTCGTCCGCGTGGCTTGCTAACATTTTTATGAGTTTGGGGGAGTGGTTCCTCTTGAGACGCTACTTCTACTAGGGTAGGGGGCCCAATAGATGAACATTTAAGGATGTGGCCGACTTTATGATGGTTTTTTATGGCTTTATATAACCTATTTCCTTTTACGTATATGTACATTTTATAGATAATTTAATTAGGATTATGCCTATATTTTTTATTTTAGTTTAAAGCGATAGTAGAATTTTATAAAAAATATAAACTGTGAAAAAGTCGAAAATAACCAGTAGTTGAACGCTTGTGTCCTATCTATGAACATTAACGGCCCAGATTATGAACTAAGAAACATAGGAAACAAGAAAAACTAAGTTTAGGTACATAGAAAATACGCTTTTATAATAAATAGGTACTTTTATACATACATTTTATTAAAATGTACAATTTTCAAATATAATGAGACAAACTTTACTCACACATTTTCAGATCAAATACGGCGTTTGAAAATCACAACAAGCCTCGTCGACTATAAGAGGGCATTTGCAAAACTTCTTTTATATTCTTAACAGAAACTTCTGAAAGGTCTGAAACAGCTGGATTCACAAAATAAGTTAAAGTATCCAATTTGTTGCCTTTCTTTCTTAAAAAAATGACTTTATACGTTGTCTTCTCCGTATTTATCATTACCACCTTTCCTACGTAATAGCGGTCTCTCTTATTAGTAGAAAAAACGACAACGACGTGTGTACCATATCTTATTGAATTCGATAGTTCTTGTAGGCTTTTGGAGTTTCCAGAAATTATTTTCACATTGGTATTTATATATTTCACACAGACAAAGAAAACAATAAGGGTATTGTTTTCTTTGTCTGTGTGAAATCCCTTTTCAATAGAAGCTATAGTCCTCAAAATACCATTAGCCATGAACGTGCTACTATTTCTTTTCTTATTTTTAGTACAATTTTTTATTAGTGGCTTTTCAGCTTTCTTTTTTTCTTTCATTATTTTTCGAAGCAGTATAGCCTCTTCTGTTTATTTCTTCTCCGTTTCTTTTTTTGCATAATCTCGTTAAATTTTTTGATGTAATTGCCAATGGTATGTGTGAATATTTTCTTTTTATTGTCGCTTTCTTCTGACTCTCAGGATATATCAAAATCCCGCCAATGCTTTTAAATTTATTTTCATTTACCTCAAATTTCCTTTTTGTTTGAAGTACTACTTCTTTTCGATCAACTAGTTCATTACTTATAACTATAATTTGTTTAGATAGTGGTATCACTCACATTGCCGAAGTACTTGGTTCACAGTCAGTTACTGCTGAACTTGAAGCAGCTGAGTCAATGACTTTTAAAACATCAATATAGGAAGAATTGTTCGCATTCCCTGTATGTGTATGTGCGTGGCGTTGGGCAAAACGCAATACAGTACAAGATCTTTTTCTCTACAAAATTCGTGCAATTGTAAGTTAAGTGATTTGTGTCCATCAAGTAGTAGCAATATTGGCATTGTAATGTTCTTTTTAATGATCCAGGGATAGAAAATATTTACAATATAGTCATAAAAAGTATCTCCAATCATCCAACCAGATTTCGAGCGTCCTATTCCCCAATCATCAGGGACGGAATTCACTATTTCTTTGATATCCGCTTCAATGGATAAACTACCATTGGAGGTGCAACACCATTGGCGTAAAAATTACTCAGGGTGGTGATACATTCTTTCTCCTTTGCAATAGCTACGTCGTACGTATTCCGATAACTTTTTGATCCTAGTACGACTCATGATTTTGGGCAGAGTGAATTCCAGTCTCATCTGAATTAAAGATGCGGCGTGGGTCGTTGAGAATGTCTAATTGGTTCTTTTGATCTAGGTACGTCTTTAAGGCTTGAAACCATTCTCTGGTCATCTTCTCACTTATCACGGCTCTAGAACGGGAAATAATCTCGGTATTTCTCTTGGTAATGTTAGGGTGTCTATTTAAGAACAGGCATATCCATTTTCTTCCTGGCCGCCCACCCGGAAATTCTTTTGCTCTGATGGAATTCTCCATGAAGTGTTGAACAGAATCCTTAACGTCTTCGATATTCATAGCATATCCAATTTTGGCCATGTTTATTATCCATGTCGCGAGTTTATTCTCCTCATGATCCGTTAATATTGTGGCAGGACCTTTTTTAGACTCCAGTGGAACTTTGCCTCGCACCTTGTTGTGCAAAGTTCCCTTTGGTATTCCAAATTGCAGGCTGGCCCGATGTAACGAAATTGCGTTCGACTTTATAAGCTTCACTGCTGTTTCTGAAGACTTCTGCGAGTATTTCTTCTCAACCTTGGGTGACATCTGGCAAATAAATATATTATGTAGTAGGTAGGTATACCTACATTAATCTTGTGGTGAATGATATAATACGCGTAAATAAATAGATCTAAATACTCGTATTTGCTCATTAGAGTGATGCATGCCAAGGGCCATGCCATGTTTAAGTAATATGAAATCAGGACAGAAGTAAATAATTAAATGTTAATTCTATATTGAGAAGTAATGTTGATTAGTTTTTAGAGCTAGAAAATCATTTCAATAATTTTTAAAAAAATGCCCTTTGTTATCGAAATACTACTATCCGATTTTTTGATTATAAATTGACCTCCTCGGCTCAAATTTCACTTAATGGTTACCGCCGCCATTAGTTGAACGAATATTATTTGTTCGTTCAAGTATTGGTGTCAATATCCAATAGATGAACATCATACAAAAATGTTCGTTCATCTATTGGTCTCGGTACCCAATAATTGAACACCATACAAACTATTTTCAACAGAAACTCTTTAATTACAATGGAAACAGAAGTTCATGTTTTGGTAGTAATATAAATAATAAAATGCTTAAGTCATTCATGCCATTATTGTCAAATAAAATAATCCAGTCGTGCGTCAAAAACGCTAATCTTCTTTTCGTGGAAATACCCAATACATGAACGACGTTCAACTATTGGGTTTCAGTTAACTTTTGAGGACCATTACTTGAACAGCGGTTTTTAAATAACATAACTGATTTTAATTTCCATTAAACTCTTTTAACAGTCAATAACATAGTCTATATTTCATCCATAGCATTAGAGTCATGATCTGACATCTCAAATTCAAACAATCAAGGAAAAAGCTTAGTGATGGTAAGTGCATACCTTAGAAGGTTTCCATACAAAAGTAACGAATCACTCCAGGCACAATTTCAACGCGCTATCCTGTCAAGACTGGTCGCAATACTAACACCAAATTCTACACAAGCATAGGGATGTCATTGCCATTACGAAAAAAAAATGTTTCCCCAACAGAAAAAAATACCATCTCTTAGGATATTCGAAAAACCGTCAAATGTTCATCTTCTGGGGGATGTTCATCTTTTGGGCCCCCTACCCTATGTTGTCTAACCACTCTCCGAAGTCTGAGAGCGTTGGGTGCGCTCCGTATCCTGCCGAGTACCATTGTAGTCTCAAGTGTTGGGGTAGTTTTTGGACTAGTTCCTTTAGTAACGGAGGATTTATTAGGTACGCAGAATGACCCATATTTTTTAACGAATACACTACATTGCAAACGGTTGTGCCATACTCGACTAACCTAAAAATTGAGTCACTTACCGATATTTCTTTGGTGCGTCGTGCTTCTTCCATCAGGGCTTCGATACGGGCTCCCGGTCTGCTAAAGCGCCTCTCCAGTGTGCGGCGGATGTCTTGCACGTTCCGTGGATCCGTCATCATGGCTCGTACCGCCTCTCGTGCTGGTCCCTGGAGGCTGTGCTGCAGTCTCACCAGGTTGTCGGCGTCGGTGAAGCCGCAGACGCTGGCTCCCTGGTCATATAATGCCGCGAAGATTGGCCATTCTTCAAAGTTTCCGTCGAACTTCGGCAAATTCTTTAGGAGATTGGCTCTTGCGTGCATCAAGTGTGTGTCTGCGTACTCCGTCTTCATGGCTGGTACCGGGTATGAATTGTAGGTCGGCCGCGGTTCGTTATATATCGGCGTCGGCTTCGCGGCACGTACAGGCGGTAAGTTTGCGATGCATTCGTGCGCTTGAATTGCAGCGCTTACGGACGCTCGATTTGTCGGGTGCATTGGCGCTTGATTTGTCGGGCGTTTGGGCGCTTGATTTGTCGCGTCTGTGGAGGGCCAATGTGCCGTGTCGATCGGCATCGTTATTTTGGCGGAGTCGATCCACTTCGCTGTTTTATGTCGGCTTTGTCGTTCCGACTGGCTGCTGGCATAGCTGCTCGCGTCGTCCGCCATCTCGTCTTCAACTTCGGCCTCGATCAGCTGTTTTTGTATTTGCAGTTTTCTCTCGAGGCTGTCAAGTTGAATTCGTCGAATTGCGGCGGCGGCGTCGGCGTCGGCTTTGGCGGCGGCGGCGGCGGCGGCGGCGGCGGTGGCTTCGGCGTCGGCTTTGGCGGCGGCGGCGGCGGCGGTGGCTTCGGCGTCGGCTCTGGCGGCGTCGGCCCGCATGCGTTCTCTCTCATCCTCTGCCTGCATTTCTGCTTCTAGCTGCCTTCGTCTTATTGTTGTGGCTGCGGATCGCGATGATCTGCGGCTACTTGTTGACGCGGCGCGTGACAAAGGCCTTGCGGCAGTTGCAGTTTCGCCCGAACAGCTCGATGTCGGAGGATCCGCCATTCCTCTGGCCTGATCCTGTAGCTCCAATCTACCGCCTTGCCGTCGATTTTCGGAGATGCTTTGATTTAGCTTCCGTTCCGCTATTCTAAGGCTTCTTCTGGCAGATTCGCTTCTCTCCGCGCTATTTTTTCGCGGCGACGACATCTTTTATTTATTTATTTTAAATTTTAAATAAATAATTATCTCCTGCTGGTCTTTCCGTGCTAATGGTCTGAGCTAGTGATCCGGCTCGATTAGGACCAAAAAGAAACGCTATAATGTGGCGTCCTTTTTCAAGGGGCCGACGAATCAGCAGCCTCTACTGCGTTCGTTTAGTAATCTGTCCGTAATCTGTGGTTTCTTTTCCTAAAGCAGACTACGGCGTATTCACATCGAAAGGAAAGTTGAACGGCTTACCCCATAATCAGGTGGTTTGATCGCAGGCGATGTCGGATACGGCTTCGGTGAGAGTTACTTTCTTGATGTCACGTCGGCTTCTCAGTAGCTCTTTACTGGGGCAGTATGTCGGCTATCCTCTATCGTTCACTTCCACTTTCTTCAATGTCACCATAGGGAGAATTATCTATTTTTTTTACGGGACCACTAACCAGTAAACAAAAAACTCAGTCTTACGGGAGAAAAAAGATTTATTTTAAAAATATAGCAAATAATGTTTATTTAAAAATTTTACACTTAAGTCCAAAAGAAATCGTACAATTTGGCTTCTCAAAACTGTTCTTAGGATATCTACATATTGTAAAATACCCGAGTCTAAACTGTCAATAATTTAGTTTTCGGTAACGCGAAGTTCACTCACACTAAATATACGTAACAAACGGTGTTGATGGTGTACACGGTGCCGACAGATTTCAGACTGGTTTGATCCCGTCCGCTCTCGCTTTTTTAAGGGCTTTCGGGATCATTCCATATCGTGTTTTCGCGCGCTTCCCTATTATTGGCGGCGATTCTGGTCCAATATTTTCATTGGTTGCGTTTGAAAAGCGCGCGCTTACATTTTACTAAGGCGTGGCTTATAGCCTTCGGCTTTCTCCAACAGATGCCAGTATGCGCTATTTATGTCGATTTTAAGATTAAATTATAATCTAGCTAATTTAACCTTTACAATATCTTAAGTTACGCTAATTTATTTCTAAACTAGCCTAGGTAATGGTTGTCTAATAATTATTTCAATATTTCACGCATTTAGTGAGTTTGTGATTGTTTTTTAATCTTAATGTTAGATTCCGTAATATTATAGCTATCTCTACGGTATGAACATCAAAGAATACATTAAAAAATAATAATTAGTATTCTAGTTTTAATCTAGCTTAATTAGGACGTTAAGTGCCTCAATTTTTGGTTGTCTAAGTATGGCATTTGCTCATTGTTAAACTGTATTTCGGCGAGTCATTCCAGCGGCGGTATTTTCCATCGTCACCTGTGGTGCTGATTCGCCTATGGCGCCGAGTGTTTTATGGCTTTAGGGTCGGGATATTTTGCTTTATTGCCGTTTCTTCTTTCGGCGTAGAATATTCCGGGTTTTTTCCTAGAAACGAAGGCCGAGGGAGCTTTTTTTCTTAATCTGCAGCTGCCTTAATTTATGCAAAGCTGTTAGTGGAAAGATGCATTTGTTTTTGAGTCATGGATATATTGAAACTTACTTTAGGGTTTCGTATGCTATTCTTAACCTAATATGCACATTTTATTTATCCCGCAATATATGTACATCATTTAATAGGCGATTCAATTTTGAAACTAAGCAGCGTTGTGGTAATAATGGATTTAACCATCTAAATAAACGGTATTCCTAGCGTTTCATCGTGAACTAAGTCATATAGGAAAATAGTGCAAGCAGAGCAAAGCAGTGCGTTAAAGCGTAATATAAAATGTACGATCGTATCTTTTACCGCACAAAAACTACCTGCCGAAAATAAAACACCTGAATTAGTTAGAAAACATTTCGGTTGACTTTAAAATATGCCGCCTTTTTTATTGGTAGTTTAGTGATCTAGCGTATTGAACTGTCTCGTTCACAAGAAACTAATTTCCGACTTTAGTTTGAACAAATTATTTAAATTGTTCAAAGTAGCATTACAACCTTTTGTGAAAAATCTAAATTCTCATATCAAAGACAGCTATCATTTTATTGATATTTTAAAGAATACTGTAATTCCAAAGTCAGACGACCTATTATTTGTTACTATTGACGCCATATCCCTGTATACCAATATTCCTCATAATTTAGGATTGGAAGCCATTTCTTATTTTCTTGATGAGAGACCTCATCCTCAAATACCTTCTACAGATTTTCTTTGCAAATTAGCCGAGTTTGTCTTAACGTGTAATGCTTTCTCCTTTGAAGATGAATTTTATCTTCAATTAAAGGGACTGCTATGGGCACTCGAATTCACAAAATGTGTCCTCTCCCTTACGTAGCGGTGATACGGTGTCTACCGAATCTATCGCGGACCACGGCATCTTTTATCCGGCTTTCGCCCGGAATAGGGTAGCCGATTGGTCGTTCTAAGAGCAGTTGCTGTAAGGTAAACAACTACCCCGCTCTATAGTAGACAGTCTAATTCCAGACTACCCCGGCTGTCGGTCAGAATGCACAATCGATTGGCTTACGCCGCACGGTGCGCAAACCGTCTCGGAGCGCCCGAAGGATGACTCCTAGGGGAGACCGACTCGCAGGCCAGCGTCATACTCTGGCTCCCCATTCTGCGTGGAGGCCGCCGGATGTGTGTTGACCCGTGAGTATGACCGATCCTGAGCTAATGGGTCTTACTCTATTGTACGTCTAATTATACAATGGGCCAACTCTAACAGGGCCCATTAGCTGCCTGCTGATGAGGTAACAAAAGGGGGAGGGGGGGGGGGGGGGGGAATACTATCGCAACGTTTTTCTACTTCTACATTGAAGCATATACATGAAAGACACATGCATGCCAAGTTTCATGCTTTCTGACGGTTGGGACCATAACTTCTATTTTTTGAGCTAAGGCGCGACCTATTACAACTTTTTATGTCTTATTATTATTATTATGAAAGTATTTGTGTATTTATTTACATATAATTTACATAAATGCAATACACGCCAATGTTAAAACATTGAACTTGCCACGGCAACACTTAAATACTTACCTTTTTAAAATATTCACATTGCAACACTGACAACAAATGTCAAAACAACGCGACGTTTATTTTGCGTCAACTGTTACTTGTTATACACTGGTAATTATCAAACTGATTCCTCCGAGTTTTCGATTGTTATTGATATCGCAATGGAGGAGCAGGATAATAATGAAAGTAATGCAGGGGTTAAAATTGAGGTTTTTAAAGTGGAGCTGTCAGACACGGGCGACGAACTCAGACAAAACTTTCTATTGTTCGAAGAGGGTGAAACATGTATTATCAAAGCAGAAGGAAGCGATGCCGTTGAATCAGACGTCGAGGAAGAGGCAGAAGATGTCGTTCTGATAGAGGTCAAAGTATTGGTGAAGAGATTAGTTGATTTCTCTTGCGTTGTTTGTGGCTGCAACATCGATACAAGTAAGCCGATGGGTTATTGGAAATGTCTGAAAGATATGGTAGAGTTGCTGTGCCATGTTTGCAGTAAGAAATTCGTGTGCGCGGAGTGTTGCCGGGGGTTTAATTTTAAAAGAGATATGAAAATACACATCGAAGGGGTGCATCTCAAGATGAAGAAATATAAATGCGGTAATTGTGACAAAGCTTTCACTCAAAGTGGTCATTTGAACCAACATATAAAATCAGTCCACCGCCAATTGAAGTATTCGTGTCAGGAATGTGAGAAAGCTTATTCTGAACGTTCTCGGTTAACTAGACATATTAACTTTGTACACCGAAAATCAATTAATTTTAAATGTTGGATATGTGAGAAACCATTTCCACGTAAAGCAGCAGTTAAAATCCACCTCAACATGGTCCATCGCAAAATGAAGGAATTTAAATGTAAGCAATGCGAAAGCGCTTTCTTTTATCAAAATGACTTAGAAGTACATAGGAATTCAGTCCACCTGAAGTTGAAGCCATTCGCCTGCAAGATATGTAAACATAGCTTCTCAAGGCGAGGTAATTTAAATCAACACGTGAACTCTGTTCATCTTAAAGTGAAGAATTATATTTGTGCTGAATGTAATAACGCATTCTCAACAAAGGGGGAATTAGTTCAACACATTAACGTAGTTCATCTGAAATTAAAACCATTTATTTGTACGAAATGTAAGCGTGCGTTTGGCCAAAGATGTCAATATAAAAAGCATGTACGTTGTGGGAGTTGTTCCTTTAGAAACACTCAACAGCAGCGTTAGATGAACCGGATTTAATCTTGGGAGTAATGTGTATTGTATTAATTGTAGGCTAGCTGCCTGTGCGCGCATTGCTTGGTCATGTTTATGCTTTCGAGTATTTCTGTGAACTTTCGTGTGAACTCTGTGTTTCTTAACGTGAAAAAGTTGATGTGTGCTGAATGTAACTACGCTTGCACACGAAAGAATTCGTAGTTTCGAACAAAATTTAAACACTTTATTTGTACGAAGTGTAAGCGTGCGCTTGGCATAAGAGATAACGATAAAGAATGATTTAGATTTTTTTGAATAAAGAATGATTTAGATTTGAATTCATTTAGACGCTCTATTTTTTTAATGAAAGTAATACCGATGTGCAAACAGTCTGGCCAATAAGAGTAGAAATCAATTTGACGCGGGGGGGGGGGGGGATATTTTGATGTGGCAACAACAACCCTTATGACATATTTTTTCCCTCTTGGTTCAGTTTATGAAATTGCGTTCGTTTTTTAAGTAATTCTTGTTATTCATATTTGTAAATGATCAATTTTCGAAGCGGAGAAAGATAAGTTGTTTTCAGTGTCTCAAAATGTACTTCTTGGTACATTTTGAGGTTAGAAACTCAAAATGTAGCTAGAAGTACCTTTTGAGGTTATGCTTTATTTAACGTTTTGTATAGTTTACCCACAAATTGTTGGTACCTACCTGTCTCGATCGTTGTCAAAATTAATGATTATTTAACGGAAGCACGACTAAGGTATTTTCTTTTTCTTTCAATCTCATAATAATTGAAACGTCTATGTAGCGTGAAAGAATTAGTAAAAGTGGAAAAACACTAGTCTGAGTACAAAATACCTCTTCGGAGGTTTTACTGAGACAAATCCTTAGATTTTTTAATCTAACCCTACTGTGTTGCATTATAAATATTTTTTCCCAAAACGTAGCGTGTAGGTACTGTGTTCGGCCAGACTGTGTTTTGGAATTAGTTAAATGTTTTTACCGTAGATAAACCATAAGTATATTATGATAACTGATAATTGTGTTGTTTAAAAATGCGGTATTTTATTAGGTTGCCTTTTCTTCTTTTACTATAATGCTTTTGTAACCTGTATGTATGTATATAATATCTTTCTATCTATCAATATAACGGAATCTTTCAAAATAAATTTCGCTAACTTGACATGATCAGACATAATTATGACAATGGAAATTTTGGATTTTTTTATTTTTAATATGTTTTAATAATTACACAATGTAATGGTTGATTTTTTTAGTTTTATATTTTTTCCATTTTATTCTAAATATTATTGCTTATTTTTTTCAAATGTATTCTGTATATTTTTTTTAAATTATGCTAGATTATGAGTAATATCAGATTGCTGTTTTTTTATGCAATATTTTAAACAGTACGTAGGAATAAATGTGTATTATTATGATATTGTGATATTATCAGTATGATATTATTATTATGATATTATCATTATAATATTATATGATGTATCATTACAATATTAGAATTATAGATAATATATTAATTGTATGTTCTATATCCTTTTGGGGTTTTTTGAATTAAAATTAATTTTGAATTTTGAAATTTATGTAACGATTCGTGTAACATTTGTGTTTATACGAGACCTTGTATTATGATTATCGGATATGATGTTTAGAATAGTATGAATTAAAAAAAAATATTATAACAAGTTTACTATACTTTTTGTTTAAATAAATATATTATTATCTCTATGATGTCTTACATTTGTAATATAGCTCATCAGAGCAGTAATTGAATTTGGCAGCGCCTTGTTCGGGAGTATAGTCCCTTTGCGATTGACTCAGCATCTCGTAGCCGACCATGAACTTATTACAAGCTTTTATTTACTTTGCAATGTTTGTCAGTATGTTAGTCTGTTTAGGTCAACTTTTGCAAGCAGAATTAGAACTACTTCCTGTTATCCTATGAAATTGAAATTTCACATGTTGGTTCAGTTCCGATGACAATGCATTTTTATATTAATCATGACCTGATTCTGCACCCAGGATTGGCTCCAGACGAGGGGACACCTCAACGGTCAACAGCACTGACACGAAATTTTGTATACGCATTCAAGTATTATAGCCCGTTATAAGTTCCATAACAACATTGCTGCTGAGCCCAGGGTTGGCTCCCGACGAAGGCACTTCTCAACGGTTAACAGCACAGCCACGAAATTTTGTACACGCATTCAATTATGATAGCCCGTTCTATGTTTCAACATGACATGGCTGCAGTGCCCAAGGTTAGCTCCCGACTAGGGGACTCCTTAACGGTCAACAGCACAAACACGAAATTCTGTATAGCATTCAAGTATGATGGTCCGTTCTATGTAAGTTCCACTATGACATTGCTGCTGTACCCACGGTTGGCTCAGGAGCCAACCGTGGTGTTTGGCTCAGGATAGAGCATTTTAATAAAGCTTGTTTTTTTAAAATATATTTACTATTAACTTATTGACTGATGCACTTCTCGGTAGCAGAGGATAGTATATTGCATAAAAGAGCCAATAAGGCTTAGATTAAGTGCCTTATTTTTAGCCTGGTCCTGTATGTTAATCAATATATGAATAAATAATTAAATAAAGATTATGTGTATTTATATTATTATTACATTATTATTATGATTTACAGGGGTTTAGATTTGTTTTTAAGATTTGGGGACAAGACAATCTACTGTCTAGTTCACCAGCAACCTGTTAGAGTATAATGCCTTAGGGCGAGGCACCGGGAAAGTTACCCAGCGGGCAGCCTCACCCCCTAACTACTAGTTTTGGCAGGATATCTCCGTCTAAAATTAACCTTCATGGATACCTCCGTCCTCCCGACTGGTTCAGGGTCCGAAGTTGCTTACGCAACCTCTATCGCGGACCTGGGCGTTCTTTTCCCGTAGTGCCACACGGGGTCGAGTGGCCCAAGGTCATTTTAAGAGTGGCATGACAACAGGTCAACATCCACCCCCGCTGCTTGGGAAACAATATATTGCCATAGTCTCTAGACCCCGTCAGAAATTAGTCAGAATACACAGCCGATTGGCTTCGCCGACCGGTGCGCAAACCGGGAGAAACCGGACCACCCGCTCTGAGGCCTGAGACACGGGAGTCTTACCCGGGGTAGCCTTCCACTCAAGGATGCTTCTGAATAGGAGCTGAATCGCGAGTTGAGCCGTTCCGAGAACAAAATGGATCTTGTGGCCCAAGCTGCACAAAACCGTTCACCATTGCACCAACCTATGCTTGACAAACATAGATTGACGTGGCCTAATAGCACATTTAAGGATGCTTGTCAAGCATTTATACGCTCATTTACCGGCGCAGCGCCGCGCGTTCTGCGCTGAGTAAACAACGCGTGCTTGTTGAACAGTTTTTACCGTCTATATTAAGCATGTTTATCAAGCTTCTTTTTTATTATTTGGCGCGCTGAGAAATATGCAAACCACGAGAAATATGCAAATATATTTAATTTAATATTCACCAAAAATGCCAAATTTTGCAGTTTTATAACAGAAAGTAAATCAATCAATTGATCGATCAACGCGAAGCGAAGCCGCAGGCAACAGCTAGTCATAAAGCAAGAGATTTCTAACTCGCAATTCATGCGTATATTGTTTATTTGATTTATTCATATTGGTATTTAATAAACAATCACACATAACGTAATAAACATTTGCTTAAGTTTAAAATAAGTTTAAATGGGCTCAAATTTGTCCTAATAAACTTTGACTACTAATTTTACATTAAATTATGCCGTTTTTCTGACCTGGCGCTGTCCTTACATACATTGTTGGCTTCATCCAGCATTGTTATTGTCATGGATTCTCCAATTTTAGCTTTTTTTAAACTAATAAACTCTTAAAATAAAATAACATATTTTTATAATTTTTAAAAGGGTTGCCAACTTGGGAGATTTTAATTCCCTAGTTTTTTACTTAAATAATAAAAACACAATGTTAGGTAACGCGTTGTTCGAAAAAGGATCCCGCCCTTGTAATGCATCGTAACGTTTCGCAAGAGACCCCCTCCCCCAAATTGCGTTACGTAATACTTGAACGTCCCCTTACTTGGTGTTACCGGTAATTCAGTTCGAATTTCTGATTTTATCGATTTTATCTATTAATGCAGCAAGTGGCTGGGAAATAGATAGCCGGGCCAGTCGCGCCAATATTTCTGGGCCATCACTTTGACTCGTAAACGGTCTACACAATCTTACTCGCGGTAAGGCGTTGGCATCTAACGGGTTGTGGCGTAGCTAGACGTCGGATTTGTTATGTCCAAAGTCTTCTACGCAATATTTCTGGGCCATCACTTTGACTCGTAAACGGGCTACACAATCGGGCAACAATGGCCGACGAAATCATACGTGTCGCAGCGGCTTATATTGTTTTAAATGAAAATTTAAAACGACAAAAAGACGAGAATGTGGATTCGACCTGACTTCAATAAGCGGGATACTTTAGATATCTTAGTCTGAATGTTTTCGATGATATGAATACCAATTGAAAGATCTTCTCCATGAATTCACTATTAATAATAAATTCACAATACAATTATCTATTAACCCCTCCTGTCGCGAAGTAAAAACTCACCTATCACTTTTGCGCGCGACATATTCGGGCAAAAAATCGACGCGAGTCAACGGCCTTGAGAAAAACGATCATAACTTATAAACCACTAAACGGATTTAAAAAAGATAAAGAGAAAAATGATCGCATTGAAATTCGACATATAAAACATTATAACCTTATCTCGTAAAACAATTAAGATAATAATGAATAAATATTACAAAATTGGCAAACTGAAAAAACTCGCCTATAAAATCATTTCGATTTTTTTGACACAAAATACGTAAAATATGCAAAAATTGCAAATATGCAAAAATACAGTTATGTTCTTTATTAAATGCTTTACCAAAACGATATTTTTTTTTTACTTATTTGCATACAAAAATACGAAAAAAATATTTATTTATTCAGCCAAGAAAAATTTTATGTATTCTCGTAAAAAAAATTTTTTTTTAATTTTTAATTTGTGACTACTTATGGTATTTTTTTATATGAAATTCTTTCAAAATAACTTTATTACTACATCACACTTCTTAGAAATCACACCAGAACTTTGAGCTTTGTCTGATATTATAGAAAAATCTAAAGTTTTGAGAGTTTCCGCGTCCGAACTTAATAATAAACTTTGAATGCTCATAATACAAAATTCGTTAGATTTTTTCAATTATATTGTCTTATCATAGACTTATTATATGTCTAATAACTAATTACTATACTCCAAAGAGTCACATTTCATCGAAAAACTATGGAAAATCGCACTTTATTCTCTCATAGTAATTATCAAAACAAGTTTCTTTGCGCGATTCATTTTACAAAACAAGATATAATTTTCAAAATACGCCTAATTATGTGATAACTTAGGATGTAAATGAAGCAATACTTATTTTGTTAGTAAATTAAAGCGACATTACGTCATATTTCGCAATATATCGGGATATTTCATAAACATTACAAAATAATAACAAACATTTTTTCGCGAGCCGTTTGTTGTCGCCGAAGTGTTTTCTTTAAAAATTCGTGAAAAACAGCAAATGGACTATCTCAATTGACTAATCCTCATGCCTAAACTACTTAAAAATGCAAATTACTCACTGTTCTCCAGTAAATGGCACAAAACACTGCACAAAACACTGTTTTTATCAACCATTTCGCGGAACTATACGCGGCCGCGGCGGTGGCCGATGGACACTGCCGTTTTGACGTCTATGCTCACTTTTTAAATCGCCGTTCGATATTGCCACACAGAAATCTTGAATTAAAGATATTTTGGGCATATCGTTGCGCCGTCAGAAAGCATATAGTACGACGTTTCGAATCGTAAATTGCATTTTTCGCAGCAGCGAGCGCTTTGTCCGGTAGCGGACATTACGGGCTTTAGGCGGCCGACATAAATGTCCCCAATGGGATGTTACGTGCTGAGCGGGTGATGTATATAAACATTTATTAACGCTAATAAATAATATAAATTATTTCACGCGATTGCACATAACATCAGAATAGATAATAATAATGTATACATCAAAAAAAATAATTATTAGATGATATAAATACAAAATGAGGTTGTCGTGCGTCGTGCTTCGCATTAGAAATGGCACAAAACCAAACAGCAATAAAGCTGGCCGAGGAATATTGCAGTATTTTCGATTGCGAACGTCGAGTTATAAATTGCGAAGCGATTATCCAGCAATACTGGCGATATATGAAAACATTATATTAAATTAATGACTTTTTGTATTTTTATTTTACATTCCATTATATTGTACCTACTGAGCTTAGTAGATGTCTGCTCCATAGCGTAGTTCAGGTTGATATGTACCATTGATATTTAATAAAATTATTAATCCATTATTACCAAAACGTCTTTAAATTAAAAATAATTATGTAAAAATAGTTATACATTCCTAATTAACTAAATAAGGCAAACTGACAACCATCCGGATTCCGTATTTCTAAAAGTTTGGTGTACCTATCTATCGTGGGACCGTCCACATATTAAGTAATCATCGAGGAACTAGGGGGTAGGGAGGGGGGTTGGAGCTAATGATTACGCTTGTTAAGTTGGGGGGGGGGGAGGGTGCCCGTCCTGATTACGCAATCAACGTTGGTCACCGCATCGCGATTTTTCGGATCCAAACCTGCACGGAAATACCGAAGTGCCGTTCCGAAGATACCCCTTGGCGCGATGTGCGTAGATACTCCACGCGCTGCTAGGCGATCCTCGTCGCCCGGGCTGTTCCTGGAAGCGCTGGCAAGCCGGTGGCCGCTCTGCAACTCTGGACTAGCGCTCCGCTGCACGCTCCAACTCGAACTTTGAAAGATTAATGTGGTTGTGTGGCGAATCGACTATGGCGTATTTTCACATGGAATTTCTAAGTACATATGCCAAAGCGTTTTCACCTCTCTCGGGACCGTAGGCTCAACGAGGGCCGACGAGGAGTAGGGGCAGTTTAAAAAGAAATAAAAAAAGTGCACGAAGGATCCGGAGCTCTGCCTCATTGTGGAAGAGTCGTCAAACGCTTTACAAACGCTGGGTTCACGATTCATCACAATTTCCGCAAATTCGGTTTATGTAATCGGTGTCAGAAGGAGGGGGGGGGGGGTTAGGCCGCTAATTACGTCTGTTGACATGGGGGATGGGTTGGGGGGTGTCGAAAATACCAAAAACGTAATTACGTAATATGTGGACGGCCCCGGTGTGTGCTACGTGCAATTTAAAAAGGTTCGTTTTTTAGAGTTTATACAATGAAAAACTCTTATTTGAAGAAATACATTTTAATTTCTTGGCTCACCAACCGACCAGGAGGGAAAGTATTGTAATCGCGCTAAATATTTTTTTGAGTTGAAGACAGAAATATCCTTTTCAAACCCCCCTGAGGCGATTAGGATTATTTCCAGATTAAAGCTTGTCTGTGTGCCTGTCTCTGTGTGTCTATTCCTCCATGATAGCTCCCAAACGGTTATTCCGACTGAACTGAAAACTTGTAGATATTCATCTTTGGTCATAGCAAGAGTTGAAAAGATTGTAGTTGAAATTGTTTCACCAGAAATGGCATCGGTTATAAATATCTCCCATAAAATAATATTCTTAAACTAGATATTCGATACACAAATGTCTAGTTGGACCGAAATCACATTGTGAAGTTTTGGTTGAAGTATCTTATATACAAGCCTTACTAGAGTTGCCAACTACAACGAGCGAACCCGTCACCTCAAGAAGTTTTAACTATAGTAGATCGTTCTGTCAAACGTGAGGTGAGCGCAGAAGACTTTGTACCAAACAGTCCACCTATGTACCAAACATCTAGTTACGCCACATGCCCGTAATAAGCCAACGCCTTACCTCGAGATAACCAGGTTAACCACCCAGCGGGCCCGTACTCGCGCCCTTACTTCCAGTTGCAACCAGATTACTTCGGTCTCCCGACTGGTTACAGGTTCGAGGTCGCTTTCGCGGTCCTCTTCTTACGTAGCGGTGATACGGTGTCTACCGAATCTATTGCGGACCACGGCGTCCTTTACCCGGCTTTCACCCGTAACCGGGTCGTTTCAAGAGCAGTTACCGTAAGGTAAACAACTACCCCCGCTCTATAGGAGACAGTCTAATACCAGACTCGTCCGGCTGTCGGTCAGAATGCACAATCGATTGGCTTACACCGCACGTTGCGCAAACCGTCTAGGAGCGCCCGAAGGTTGACTCCTGTTGGAGACCAGCATCCTACTCTGGCTCTCCCTTCTTAGTGGAGGCAGCCGGATGGGAGTTGATCCAGGAGTATAACTGATCCTGAACGAATATGTCTTCATGGCCAACTCCAACAGAGACCAATAGCTCCCTGCTGATGAGGTTCACAAAAGGGGATGTTGCGGGAGGGGGCAATACTATCGCAACGTTTTCCTACTTCTACGTTGAAGCATATACATGAAAGCTACAAGCATGCCAAGTTTCATGCTTTCTGCCGGTTGGGAACCATAACTTCTATTTTTTTGAGCTAAGGAACCATCCTATTACATCTTTTTATATAAGTATTAATATTATTATTTAGAAACTATTTGTGTATTTATTTATATTTAATTTACATAACTGCAAGACATGCCAATGTTAAATCATTAAACTTGCCACGGCGACACTTACATACCTACCTACCTTTTTTAAATATTCACGTTGTAACACTGACAACAAATGTCAATGTTGTCAGTGACAGTTTTTTGCAAATACAGGTACAATTGCTATCGGTCTGTAGTTAGCCATTAATATTCGATAGCCTTTACCCTTATATACAGGGGCTACTTTTATGCGTTTTAAGCATGTGGGATATATTCCTTCGGCGATACAGGTATTGAACAGATATTCCAGTACGTGACTTATCTTGAAGATACAAATTTTTAGCTAAAACGTCGGCAGGTCATCCAACAACAAATGTCGTTCACTGGATGAAGGTACATTTCCCTCGCGTTGGAAAGAAGCCTTCATTGTACCAATACATAAAAGTGGTTTAAATAATAACATATCGCATTATAGGCCCATCTCAATCCTTCCGGTTTTTAGTAAAGTTTTCGAAAAAATTATATACGATCAGATTTATCCCGCCGTTTCCAATTCTCTTTCCCCATATCGGCACGGCTTCATGAGTAAGCGATCTGTAGTCACGAACCTAAGTCAATTCACTAACGTAATCCTCGATAACATGAACAGTCGGATGCAAACTGATGTTATATATACAGATTTCTCAAAAGCATTTGACAGGGTAAATCATTCTATATTATTACTTAAACTTGAGAAACTCGGTATACACGGTGATTTGTTAAGATGGTTCACGTCTTACATTCATAATCGTCAACAGGCTGTCGTCGTAGGTGGCTTTAAATCAGACTTTATTTCGATTCCTTCGGGTGTTCCACAGGGATCACACCTGGGGCCGCTCTTATTCAATATATAATATATTAACGATATCGGTTCCTGTTTTAAATCATGCCAGTTTATCCTATACACAGATGACCTTAAAGTCTATTCTGTTATCTCAGGAGTGGCCGACTGTTTACGCCTGCAGGATGATCTGAGCCGTCTTAGTGAATACTGTGTTTTGAACAAGCTCGATCTTAATGTCAAGAAGTGCCATCGAATCTCGTTTACGAGAAACAGAAATAAAATACTTTACGATTACAAAATTGGTTCCGATAACATTAAGGAGACTAACATTGTCAGAGATTTGGGGGTTTTACTCGATTCCAAAATGAAATTCGACCAGCACATTGAAATTATTGTCACCAGAGCATATAAATCGCTGGGTTTTCTATTACGGGCGTGCAAGCCATTTTCCGAGACATCCACCTTGATAGTAATATATGGAGCCTATGTTCGTAGGCTCTCTTTAAACTCGATAGTCTTGAAGATAGGCGTACAGCCTACGATATGATGTTTCTGTACAATGTAATTAACAATATTTTTGACAGTGCGTATCTGGTCGAAAAGGTATCTATTCTGGCTCCTCCTCGTATTACCCGGAAACCGCATCTGTTTTATGTAAAAATATATAACTCTAATTATACGAAGCATTCCCTAATAAATAGAGCTATGAGAACGTATAATGATAGATTCGCGTACATTGATATTTTTTCATCAGGTAAAAGTCACTTAAAGAAAAGATCAAAAAGTCTTATCAGTCCTTTGACCTCCCTATTTCATCTAATGACTCTTAATCCCTTAAACGGTTTACATGAATAGTGTTTTGTAATATTTTTAAAAATATATTTTTGGTACAAAATAATTAATAATGGTTATAATCTTAAAATTTCATTCTCATTTGTTTTTTGTTCTTTCTCTTTGCCTATCCGTAAATCACCGTTAAAGAAATGTAAGTATAAATAAGGTGTAATAGCGGAGATATGTAATGTACACATAGTATTAACGATTAATAGTGTTAACATATAATTAGTCATAGTTTTATTGTTATATGTTGTATTTGTTATATATAAATAAATACAAACGGAGCTGCCATGGAATTCACCGACCGGAGTCGGGCCCATCATAATACAATTTTTTACACTTCTGGGGGGTGAGCAGTGGATTCCGGACTTACGAACCGGCTGTGGTAGGGTTAGGACAGCTGTCTTGCCACATGTGAGCGTTCACCTTGCCACCCATTCACTCCCCCTTCGAAGCCATAGAATTTGAGATGCGCAAATCGCATCTCAAAAACGTGTCATCGCATAAATGCTATTTGTTAACCGAATAAAATAAAATAAAAAAAAATAAAATAAAAAAAGAAGACGTATGTGGCACGACGAAAACGATGACGGCGGATTCAGGAACCAGAAAACCGGAAAGGGATCTAGGCTTATTCTTTGTCATGCTGGGTCTGCAAAGACTGGTTTTGTTCCAGAGGCTAAATTGTTGTTTAGAGTGACGCCATGGTTTCAACTGGTGTGGCATCATGCAAAGTAGACTGCAAACTTGAACGTAAGTGATCTATATATCCACCAAACTCCCTTCTTTTCTGCGTAATGTGGTTATGGACGGACACGAAATTTTGTATACGAATTCAATTATGACAGCCCGTTATAAGTTTCATAATGACATTGATGCTGAGCCCAGGGGGGCAATTCTTGAAACCAGCGGGCTCCGACTGACGTGTCGCTCGACACCGCAGAGACTGCGGCGTTAAATGAAATGAACACGATCAGCATCCCGGGGCACAAGCGGTCGACGGAGTCGGAGGTCACGTTCGATTTCTCCGGTACGGACGATGCCCGTTCGCCTAGCCCCAGGCTGGATGAAAATCTGAGCGACATTCTGCCTCTGGATAGAAGCAACGAAACGGCAACATCGACAAGACGCCCATCCGATGCAACCGTTTCGCCTCATCCGGGTCAAGATAGGCATACCGCCATCACTCGAAGGTCCGCAGCGGAGTCAGACGCTCGACCGGACTGTTCCACTTGGCCTTCGCCGGAGCCGACTTGGCCAACTACGCCTACACCTTCGGCTGAACCCTACACCTTCGGCGGTGGGACAGTGAGTCTCCGGAGCGGCGATTGGGACTGCAAGCGATCGGTAGGAGTGGGACGCGATAGCCGGTGGTTCACCCACTTGTAATTCGCCACACACCAGCGACAACCTCTCAAACGGAAGCGCCCATGCCCGTAATTGCCCCCCGCTTCTCGACCTACGATTGCCTCACAGCCTGCAACTACCCGGACAGCGAGGACGGCCAGAAGGACAACTGCACAGAGGCGGTTACAGAGCTGCACGACAGCCGCTCAACGAATGGCAACACTAGCGGAAGGAAACATTTTTTCGAAGAAGAGAGAGGTGGAGCTCAAAAGAGAAACATTATACTGCGATGGAGGCCAAAATGGATAGGACAAATCAGTGCCTAAAAGACATATCAGATTACCTAAAAAATATGCAAAATAAATAAATAAATAAAACACACTTTCTTTTATTCACATGATATATTTTTTATGACGATATAATAACGTTTTATTTAGTTGCTATCCTTAAACTCTCCGAAAATACAACGATTCACTATTTAGGTGTTTATATGAAAAGCAATTGAAAACTATATTTAAACAATTTAGTATATGCACGGCTAAATATTGAAAATTAATTATAAATATTTTTAGGTTTTAACCTGTAGAATGCATGCAAGTGCTCCTATAGAGTCCGCGAAATGGGTACTTCTTCACAAATAACACCAATACAAATTACTCCAGAATAAAAATCAGTGAGATGGACTGGTAAGTCATAGTATCATACAAATGTTGAGTATTTTTGGAAAAATGTCAACTAATGAAAATCAAAGTCATGCTAACTTTCGTTCATTTCTTCATAAATCTACTCCTGCATCCGTGTGATACCGTGATTAACGCTTTGCTAAGATTCATGATACTGAGTTTCAATCGAGAGTAATTTGTATTGGTATTTTGTATGAAGAGCTACCCTTTTACTGATCCATTATCACTGAACTTACAAGGTCATTTAAAAAATAATCCCTATGTCATAATAAAAGACCCACTGATTTTATATTTCTATTTACAATTCTTACAAACATCCGCCCGCTGCAGGTAAATTAAATCAAAATACATATATAATCAGCTAATAATTAACCCAACGAACTTCGTCTAACTAAAAATATCGAACTAAAAATAGTTTTTTGTTCCATTTTTAACACAGATACAGCAATTAATTAAAATAAGACCCTATTTTTAGAAAAAATCCAAAAATCCAAATATTTGATTATCCGAGTGGGGTCCGGTCCCAATTGATTCGGTTAATTGGAGTTCTACTGTACATACATACTAAACATTAACCCGAGCAACTTCGTCCCTTACTACTGTATATTTTCAGTGCGCCAAGGATATCTAAATATCGTTTGAATCCGTCGCCTGGATGGAGATGCGTCAAGTATGACTAGACGCCGGCATACTAAGGATACACTCGTCAACAAAACTTAACGGAAATAGTTATTGACGATTCGGGTTTGTAGACGTCTCCCCGCTTCAAGATTGGCATTTCTAGATGCTGCCGTTGGGGCAAATTGACTGAAATCTACATCTGTGTCGTCTTCGATAAAAGGCTCATTGTTAGCAGTACACGTATTATGCAGTACCGCACGAGCATTTATGATTTTGGTTGCCTTTTCTGGCTCATAGTGTAGGACCCGATGCTTAAGGAGGCACCTGAAACGCACATTTAGCACCCATTACGACGCTCAAGTGTAGCTCGGGTCCTTTCGAACGCTACGTTGTAACGATCCTCTGGAGTGCCTGGTGTTGCATTTGCAAAAGGCGTCAGCAGCCATGGCCTTAGCAAATATCGAGTCCCCTAAAAAAAGAAACAAAAAAAAAAAATCAAAAAGTATACAAATTTCAGCAATTTCTGCATCCCAGCTCTAATGGCTTCAAAGGGAAAGTAATGGGAAAATAAGGTGAATGCTCGCATGGGGCAACATGACCATTTTAATCCTTGTGTGCCACCCGGGTACCCATCGGCGTACGTTTTGTTGAATAATTCTTTTTCCAAAAAAGATTGGCAAAACCTTAAATTCCCATGATTTGACGGATTCCCTATCGAAATTTGCATTCTACATATTTTATAAAAAAAATACTTTGTTGGAGAAAAATCTGTTGGGAGAGTTTTTTGCTCAGTAATATACAACTACCGTACGAGAAATTAAAAAAATATATACTAAATTTCAATCTTTTGCACAGATATTTTAGAGATCAATGATTACATTTCAAACATTTTGTGATTTTTGCTGTGTGCTGATCACAAACGGGCTTATTACACTAAACTCAAAACTTCTTTGTCTTTCTTCTCTTTCGAATAGGCTGCTCGTTGCAAATGTAGCATGATCCAACTGCAATTTTTTTACCACTAGCGTCTCGTTGATCGTAGTTATCAGTTACAACTTCTGTTAGAGTTGCCAGTTACAACTTTCGATTGCGATTTTCATTGCATGAATTCGCGTGACTTGCTAGTTAGAAAATCGCTCTCCTGTTATTGGCATGGCTTGTTCTTCTGAGAGCTGGCGTTGAAAAAGGCTGCGTCTGTATTTTTTTTTGCAAGCGTATCATTTTTTCCATAGGAAGTAATGTACGCAGCATCATCGGCGATATCCAAAATATAGTAAAAAAAGCTAGCGGCCATCTGCACGTTCCAAAATCTCTCAGTAGTGACTGCACGTCTTACTTCTTCGAGCGAACGATGAAAACTGAGCTATGCGGCTTACTGCTTCAAATATATAGGCATGCCTTCCCAGAAACAAGACATTTACGGTGCAGCTGCAAACGTTTTATACTTGATTTAGGACTCCCAAGGTCCACTGCACATAATTAAATTGTTATATTCATTCAGATGAGAATACCTTCCGAGAATATGAATATTTAAATATTGATTAAATGCATATAATTATTTTTAGTTACAATGGGCTTTTACCAAGAATTTCGTAGGTGGGGTACCCAGGTGGCAGACGCTGTGAGTTTTTTCGGGTGGCAACACAAGGGTTAAACCTACCAATGCCAAAGGTGAATGTGTAGATTCCAGACTGATCTCTGGATTCCACCCATTTAAAATTTCCTGTAAAACCAAAAAAATATTTTTTGTATATCTACCTTGTTGACCATTATTTTACACCATTTTTTTTTTATTTTTTTGTTATTTAAGATACTCATAGTAAGAAACTAAAGATTTTTCAAAAAATATTCAAATACCAACAGAGCTTGTTTTATTGAAGCAGTATTAAACCAACAATAACACTGGCCCGTTGTTTAAGCCTAGCAATTTAATTATAAGAGACGACACCATGGCCAACGGTTAGAAAGTAAGGGAATATTTTGTGGCATGTAAATATGCTTTTTATATTATTAGGGTTAAATACCTACCTATAACGTAGTATACTGTTGGTCCTCTTTTATAAATTTCACTCTAGATTTCCACTACTGCGGAATTATTCCAAATATAGGAATCATGCGTGCTTCCAGGAAATAAGGGGTTATTATGTAGACTTTTCAAGTTGATATTGCATATCTGAAAAATTATACATTTGATAGTTATTAATAAAAGCAACACGAAATTCACGAGAAAACATTACAGTGGAACTTCTCATAACGAGCACCTCTCATAACGAGTAATTCGCACCTCTCGTAACAAGTATGGGAAAAATTGTTTCGCTTAACGAGTATTTCGCCTTATGAGTGTTTGACATAACGATTAAGAGTCTGGAACGAATTCAATTCAAATGCAATAGGACATTCTCACAACAAATGCATACAACACTGCGATCCGTTGGCAAAAAAATTGATATTCCCCGAATAATGACCTCTTTTGGTCAAAGGCATTTTACTGTTTTGGGCCCCAGGGCATATAACCTATTACAAGATGAAATTAAAACCATTCAGACTAAAGATTCCTTTAACGAGCAGAGCCATATGTGGCTAATAAATGAAAGCCGTGAAAAGAGCCACAAATTATTTGACTGTCTAGTATGATTTTTATTTTTATTTAATTTTTTTATGTTACTGAGTAGGTATCTATCTATCTATTATTATACTATTATTATGATTTCGATTTTTTTTATTTACTCGATAATTTTATGATTATAAATTCAAATACTTCTTGATGATATTTAAATTTATTTTTTTAACATGTTTGTGACAAGGACATAATTTAGAATTTTTGTTTTTTTTTTGTGTGCACAGGTAAAATATTTCCTGGTACACCTGCCTTAGTACAGGCCTAGGCTTAGTAAGGCGGTGTTGACGTAATGACCAAGATGCTGCAGTGTGCTCTATTTTTCGCTACTGGTCCAAACCCATTTTTTTTGTAATGCTGCAGGAAATTATATCTCGTGCTTTACCTTTAATAAATAATTAAAAATAAATAAATTATGCTCGTTATGAGAGGTTACACTGTATTTGCAATTTGGGTTAGAAATCAAGCATATGATACGCAAAACAGAATGGATGTAAGTTATTTTTTTAACATAAACTTGTAGGTATAACGAATATATAAAATAACCAGCCAGGTTCTACGCCATAACAGTAACCTTTACATATATATGCAAATCGAATAAATAGTAACAATATTATGATTGAAGCTTGTAACACACCGTCGTTGACTTAAATAAAGAGTGTGCCGACATGCACATTGTATTGGTAAAGACCGGACAAATGGAACTTGCATATTATTAAAAAACTCCATCTTTGTCCGGGGAATCCATTTTAACAAATCTATTTTCTTCTTCACACAGGGTCTACCATATCTAACCACCTTCTTTGTTGAGATCACTGGACCATGAAATTTACTTATGTTATTTATTTAATTTAACAACGTATTTACAATGCATATGTATCACTGATATAATATTAATTATTTATATTATTAACCCTTGGAGTAAATGGGTATTTTTATGGAATCATCTGTCACTTTTGCAGGATTTTCGGCGACATCGACGGCGCTCGACTTCAAGGACTATAACTACGAAACTACTACACCAATCATAAAAAGAACAACTGCACAATGATGGCATTGAAATTTCGAATATAGAATATTGAAATATCATTTTGTAAAACAATTGGATAATTATGAATAAATATGAGAACTTCAAAGAAGTGAAAAAAACTCGCCATTTCTGCCGTATAATTGTGTTACGAGAAAATACGGAAGTCTATTTAGAAATTGTAAATACTTACGTCATCTGTATTATATTCTTTATCAAAACTATTATTTCGTTTTACTTATTAGCATACAAAAATATTTAGATATTAGCTCATGAAAACCACGAAAATTTTTGATGAATCATCGAGTTTTTTTTTTATGTATGTTTTATTTATGAGTGATTAGAGGCTCTTTTTATTTGAAATCAGTCGACTACTATATCATACTATGCTATAAATAGAACAAAAACCTCCAGTTTGTTTTATAGATATAGAAAACTAAATATGTTTCAAATCTGTCCTCAAAAAAGCAGTACTATTTTTGAACCGTCATAATTCCGAAGTCTTTAATAGTTTTTGAAATTTATTGAAATATTGGCGCTTGTTATATGTCCAATAAGTAATTATTATACTCTAAACAGTCACGTTTCATAGTAAAAATAATAATAAATAATACTGGAAGTTTGCAATAATTCCCATACAAAAAGCTGAAAGCCGCTAGTGATGGGCAAACACATTTGATAATATCGATAAAATTTGCAGTGGTTGTAATAACATAATTTGTTACGCAATCTTTGCAGAATATAAATTCTTTCATTATTTTACGTATAAACTTTATAAAAAAAAAAATTTGTTACAAAAATACAAAAAAAAAATATTTACCAAAAAATCATACGAAGAAATAAAACACGATTTTCCCACAAATCAAACATATTTTTTTTTTTGTTATGACTTACAACTGATTCGAAAATGGCCACTCTGAGAAGAATCAGTAAGCAAATCAAGAGGAAACCTATTTTTAATGTTAGGTATACAAAACAATTACATAATATACCTACCAAAGATAATACAGTACAATTTTAGCCAACAGACTTTTTACAACCACTATCATTTTTTCATCGTTAGGTATAAAAATATATATGTGTGAAACTAAAATAAGATAATGATAGATTCATTCATTCATTCATTCATAATCGGTCTTAGATTCAGCTGCTTTATCTTCGGTAGTTAGTTTTAGTGCGGAAAAGTGACAACCGTTCATTTTACATTCGACGCGCAGAAAGTCGTCCGTGTGAAATGTATCACAAAATGTATCACATGTATCACTGAAACAAATGTATCACAAAATATATGTGTGAAACTAAAATAAGATAATCATTGAACATAATAATTTAGACAATTACCACATTAGTTCTACTTCGCTAACAAATTTTGTAAGTTGTACATATAAAGTAGATCGAAGCTAACATAGCTCGTAAGTTGTACATATAATCTAGATCGTAAGAACATAGTAAAATCAAACTAACACGCGAATAACCTGCGGGACTACAATAGTTCTGCGGGACTACAATAGTACAGGACTTTAGTTTACGAAGAAACGCAATCAATCGAGCCATTATAAAGATAATACATTGCATTTTAGAAAATAAAAGGTAGAGGTGGAGGTACTCGATGGGACGGTCCTGGCTGTGGCGAGCGAGATCTCGACCGCGGAGATGACGTCTAAAAGATACAAGAATTCCGTGAATCTCCAAAATCAATTTGCCAAACTATATTTATTATATATACAAACCGTTCTAAGCTGCGACAACAACAGACGGGACAGTCCAGGCGACCATGGCGGAGACGTCTAGAAGATACAAGAGGTCCGTTAGTTGTATGTAATAAAATCTTCAAATCAATTTCTTTATAATACTTTGATACCTCTCTAACGACAGCAGCGAGTAAGGGATCGGGCGGCGGCGGTGAGTGGTGGAGATCTGGGTGGGCATCCGACAGGTTGCTGAAATTTAGAAAAAAAACACAAAAAATTAATAATAAATCTATGATAATAAAATCATACAGAAGTCTGAAGCTTGACAACGGAAAAGCCCTCGATTCAGTCAAGACATCTTGCGACATTTCCCCTAGGAATCAACCTTCTGGCGCTCCTGGACGACCTGCGCTCCGTGCGGCGTAAGCCAATCGATTGTGCACTCTGACTAACATCTTGCGGTGTCATCTACAACGGGCGAGCCTGTCACCACAGGACGTTTTAACGATTAGTCGTTCTGTCGCCCTGCAGTGAGCGTAGAAGACTTTGGACATTTACAAAATCCAACGTCTAGCTACGCCACAACCCGTTAGAAGCCAACGCCTTACCGCGAGTAGCCAGGTATGTTACCTGGCGGGCGGCACTCGCGCCCTAACTACCAATTGTGACCAGATTTCTCCGGTCTCTCGATTGGTTCCGAGTTCGAGGTCGCTTGCGCGGTCCTCTCCCTTATGAAGCGGTGAAACGGAGTACACCGAATCTATAGCGGACCAAGGCGTCCTTTGCCCGGCTCTGAACCGGGATCGGATGGCCAATGGTCAATTCAAGAGCAGTCGCCATAAGGTACACAAACACCCCCGCTCTATAGGAAATAATACAGTTTCCAGACTCCCCCGATTGTTAGTCGGAGAGCACAATCGATTGGCTTGCGCCGCTCGGTGCGCAGACCGTCCAGGAGCGCCAGAGGTTTGATTCCCGGGGGAGACTGGTTGACCCAGTGTCCTACCCAGGTTCGCACCCCATGCGAGGAGGCCATCGGATGGGTGTTGACTAGTGATGGGTGTGATCACGAATAGCAATAACAATAACCTGTGATATTTGCAATCACGAAGAACGCGTTACGAGAATTCGAAAGAACATGCTATTTGAATCACGGCTACGAACAGCACCGCGTTGCCATCACTCGGCGCGCGCCGCTACGACGCGACCGATCACTGATCACATCGATTGGCCGTTCTCACTGATCGCCGTTGAACGACCGCGCGGCGCGCCACTGAACGATGACCGGTGAGCGCCTAATTGAACCGTTCACTTGGTTTCGTTCATTCGAATTCAATCACTAGTGATCGGCGATCAGTGGATCAGTGATACGATCAGTGGATCAGTGATCCGCCGTTCGTTCTGACGAACGCCCGCGCCGGCTGGACGATAACTGATGAGTGGCGCGTTCATTTCGTACGTAACGTGAATTTGGACACTGTTATCGCATGAATTTAGACACTGTTATGGCATGAATTTGGACACTCTTATCGCTCGCGTCGTAATCGTTCATGTAAATGAGTTTGCTAATGATTTGTTAGCAATAAAATAACTTTTGGCGACAAGTGGCTTACATTATTTCAGAAAGACGAACTCGGCTTAGCACCAAAAGAGCGAGAGAGTTAATCTTTCTGAACGCTAATTCTTCTAATTACCAATAAAGCAAATATAATGCGCGTTTCTGTTATCAGTTATCACATTGACGAAACTTCGTTACTTAACGTTTCACAGTACATTTCAGTACAATCACGAAAATCACGAGTAGCAGTTATTATCACGCGTGATAAAATACCAGTAACGTGATCGTTTCGTGATTGAAAATTGAGAATCACGCCCATCACTAGTGTTGACCCGTGAGTGTGACCGACCCTCAAGACATGGGTCATCGTGGCCACCTCATCATGGGCCCGTTAGCCCCCGGCCGTTTAATCGGCCGTTATGTTAAGTTGTTTATGAGAAAATTGTAATTCACTTCTAGTTATACTTACATCTGCCTTTGGTGCCTGATGGACTCAACCAGTACATCTCATAAAGCGGCGACATATAGCCAAAGCCAATGCACTGGTCCCAAGTCGTCTCCGCTCCGTCATCCGCTCCTTCATCGGTCTCCATCCCAAGTTCTTCCGCCGGGCCCATGCTGCTCCCATCGCTGCTCTCATCGTCAGAAGACTGCTCCACCACCAGGTCTAGGATTCTGTCCCGTCGCGATGATGCCATCTAATTGATGAAAGGATAACGACATTTTTTGTAAAATAACAAAATTGAATTCGAAAACTTTCTAACTGTTTTTTTTCACTAAATATGCAGTTATGTCAAAAAAGTTATATATACTTTTCTACTTTATTTTATATATTCTATAATTCCCGATATAAAGAAATCCAACTTTTATGAAATTACGAAATTTTATCGAAAAAAATTGAGGTTATGTTTTTATCGTATAAAATATCGTTTTTTTTTCGAATTCTCTATTAGCCTCCCGCAAAAAATGATGAAAAACACGAATTTTAGTATTTTTAGCGCGAATCTTTGAATACTAAAACATAAGCGTTTTGAGAAATCAACCATTATCAAAAAAAACATTAGTTATTGCATAAGTTATATAACGGGAAAACATAATCACATATATTTCAGAGCTATATATCCATAAATTTCTGAGATATCACGAGAAATTATGCAAGAATCGCAAGAAAACATTTTTGCGATTATCAATGGCGGACATTGGCATTTGCGACGCGGACATTCAAAGACCCGAAATACTTTATATACACGATAAATGGTACATCTAATCAGTTTAGGGGGACTATATGATGTTGTAGAAATGGTTTTACTTACGATTCGTTCAAAAACACACCGAAATCTACACGAAAACCGTTTCTGAAATGCCGACACAAGCAAATGGCGGATTTGACGTTTCTAGAAAGTTGCGTTCGACTTCGCGCGTTCCGTAATAATACTTCACATGGACTGCGCAGTTACTGCGGCGCATGATAACAGAGAGAATTTAATACTGTACCCGATCTGCCATACGCATGAAAGAGACAAAATGCTTTCGATGGTAAACAAAGCGTTCGAAAGCGCGCGCGCCGAGTGGAACCAAATTTGGTCGTATCAGGTGCAACGGATAAAAGTGTCAGAACCAAATTTGGTCGTATCATACTCAAAGGGTTAAAATAATAATTAAAATTTAACACAGCCGATATGCGCATTAGCATGTATGTACTGCTGCTGCCCAACAAGTGCTAGGACTTGTTCCAAGCAGCGAGCTCTCTAGTTTTATATTCATTATATATTCGGCAATTTGAAAAGAAGAAAAAAAAAATATATTATATTACCACCATCAATACAAATTATAATTAATAATCACTAACCAATGATCACAATAGGAAATATTTAAAATGGGTTATAGAAAATAAATATTTGTACTAAATAAAATGTCAAATAATATTTAACAATAGTAACCAAAATTAATGAAAAGGTAATAATTATAAAAAAAGTCAACGAAAATAATAAGAATTGTCAAGGATAACATTTAATGTTGGAAACTGTCTGGGTATATTAGTGTGTGGATATTTTGCTGGGCGTCATGTTTCAACCAGGAATCAATTTTGGGCCTTAGAAATATGAATACTCTAAGGCTTGGGCACATGCATTTTTAAATTTTCGTGTAGCATATTAAAATTGCCGCCATTTGTGCATAAATTGTTTTTATAAAACCACTGTAACATTAAGTAATGCTTTTATAGCACAATAAAGTTATTCTATTGTATTAAATATCCTAGGGGCTATGTACACAAAATGCCTCAAAATTCGAACGCTTCAGGCGGAACTGGCAGTTTGCGCACCGTGCGGCATTAGCCAATCGACAGGATGCTACGATGAATAACTGGAGTTTGGAGACGTATGTTTCCTAAGCAGCTGGTAGTTGTCGACCACCGTCGGCCACCCGATCCCGTGTGATCTAAAGGGCCAAGATCTCCTTGGTGCACTATAAATTTGAACTGAATTACCGCTAACGTCAGGCAGAGGCCGCGAGCCTCTTTTACATTTTATCTCAAATCGAGTTGTGGACGATTGGAGCCGCCTACCACAGGAAGTGATTGAATCAGTGGATGTAAATCAAAGTGACTGATATTATTCACATTTATATTTCAATATACATGTGATGCTCATACATGTATACAAGTATACATATAATATCCAAGGGGCCGAGGAAACTACCCTGCACCTCATGTGCGAGAGTGGCCTGCTGATGCGTAAAAGATACAACTACTTGGGTGGTCATTACCTCCAACCTGAGGAGGTAAAACAATCTGGCGCCAAAAGCCTGTTGCGGTTCTTAAATGACACGAGGCTCACCGCAGAACTATAGTAGGTGGCGAACACAATAGATCAGCAATGGTCGCAGTATTACTAGGCTCATAAAGACCTTAGAAAAGCCCCACACAACATATTAATTAAATACATATAATATACACATAATATACGTATACATGATGGGCCCGTCAGCATAAGCTGCTCGTCCATTGAGTAATAAAAATAACATCAGGTACTTAAAGATGTAAAAAAAGTTGAACACAGAAACTGAAGTTTAGGGCTATTCTTTAAAATGGAATAACAAAGTATAGGTTTCATCTTTTCTGGAATTGTCTATTCCCTAAAAATAAAATTTGTGTTTAAGTTCAACCACGCCTGTTGCATATCTATAAATACATAATAATAATAATAATAATTAAAACAATACAAAACCTACCCACTGAACATTTACGGAATGGTAGTTTTTCCGATTCACATAAGATCGCTCATCGGAATTGGAGTGTGGTGCCGACGACGGTGGAACGATTGCTATGTGGGTACAATCCACGCAGCCAATTACTCCAGGGAAGCCATACTTTCTGAAAAACCTAAAATATAAATTGATATATAAATACATTGGTAGGTTGAATATACATTATAATATTATATAGTTTATATCGTCGGTCTAGAACAGAAAGCCACATGTTGAAAAAAATGGAATTGCTACTTTTACCCAATTTCTTTTTTCTGGCCATAGTCACCAACAGACATTTTTATGGAAAATTCTGTGCATTATGCCATTTTTGCAAAATTATGAAAATGAACAAGTCATTATGTCAAAATAAGGGTTATCGATGATAGAAACTAGTGATGGGCGTGATTCTCAATTTTAAATCACGCAACAATCACGTTACTGGTATTTTTTCACGCGTGATAATAACTGCTACTCGTGATTTTCGTGATTGTACTGAAATGTACTGTGAAACGTTAAGTAACAAAGTTTCGTCAATGTGATAACTGATAACAGAAACGCGCATTATATTTGCTTAATATTTATTAGTAATTAGAAGAATTAGCGTTCAGAAAGATTATCTCTCTTGCTCTTTTGGTGCTAAGCCGAGTTCGTCTTTCTGAAATAATGTTATTTTATTGCTTTAACAAATCATGAGCAAACTCATTTACACGAACGATTACGACACGAGCGATAACAGTGTCCAAATTCATGCGACAACAGTGTCCAAATTCACGTTACGTACGAAATGAACGCGCCACTCATCAGTCATCGTCCAGCCGGCGCGGGCGTTCGCCCAGAACGAACGGCAAATCACTGATCCACCGATCGCCGATCACATCAAGAATGAACGAAACCAAATGAACGGTTCAATTAGGCGCTCACCCGATCATCGTTCAGTGGCGCGCCGCGCGGTCGTTCGACGGCGTTCAGTGAGAACGGCCAATCACTGATCATATAATCACGCGTGATCGGTCGCGTCGTAGCGGCGCCGAGTGATGGCAACGCGGTGCTGTTCGTAGCCGTGATTCAAATAGCATGTTCTTTCGAATTCTCGTAACGCGTTCTTCGTGATTGCAAATATCACACGTTATTGTTATTGCTATTCGCGATCACACCCATCACTAATAGAAACAAATCATTATAATACTATTATGATGTTTACTCATACTTTAGGTCAAACTCTGTAGTCATGCACTTAATGATTTATTGTTGCAGTAGTCAACAAAGCGATGATTTAGGCTGTTCCCATATAAGACTGTATTCTCAGTTGCATGTGAGACAGTGGGATACGATATAGCGCTGGTAAGAGCGAGATTTGACATAGCATACTTTAACAGTTTATAGTGAGAAAGTCACTAAGTACATCTTAAATGTCTCACGAGAAACATTTTAGGTGGGACTCCTATTTGCTTGATAAATACATAAATGAAATATTTAGAAAGCCACATATTTATTTATTTATCAAACAAATAGGAGTCCCACCTAAAATGTTTAATTCTGAGAATTCCAATGAGTCACCGTTTTATGAAACAAAAATACACTAATTATTTTCCTTTCAAAATATTTCAAACGACTCTCATGAGAAATGTTTTGTCAGTGACCTCCCGCTCTAGACCGATTTCATACGTACTTACATATTATATTTTATGGAAGATATAAAAAATACAATTTTTGTACCTACTGTTGATGTTGTTCAATTCAGCCATATTTGCAGGAAATTTAATCCACTGATAAAAAAAATCCGGACAATTGAGAGCCTCAACTACCTCAGGAATCGCTCTTCAAACCGATGACTGGGAAACAGCCAAACTCAAATTGTTTCCCACGGGCGTTTGGTAACTTCCCGTTCCGAAGAAATTCAAAGCAATGAGCACCTGAAATTATCGTCATAGAAATTATAATAATAATACAAAATCAACAAAAAAACTACCTTACTAGAAGACAGATAATATTAAATCCTTTTAGATAAAATAAAATACAAACGGAGCTGACATGGAATTCACCGACCGAAGTCGGGCCCATCATATACTATTATTGCACTTCTGGGGGACGAACGGTGGATTCCGACCGACTAACGACCGTCTGTGGTAGGTTTAGGACAGCTGTTTTGCCACATGGGAGCGTTCATCTTACCACCCATTCACTCCCCCTTCGAAGCCATAGAATTTGAGATGCGGAAATAGATAATTTCTCTAAGGAGTTGATTATTTTCCTGGAGAAACCAAGATCTTTAAAAAGGTGAAACAGAGATTTAGCTGGCAGGCTACGAGCGCCAACTTCCACCGCGAGAAGGTGAACAGTGAAGCCGTTCCGGGTTACGGCATTTGCAAGATCATGGTATTTATTTAATTTGTACTCGTGGTCTTTTGGGATATTTGATTCCCATGGAACATTTAATTCTACGATAAGGGCTATCTTCCGAGATAGAGAGTAAAAACATTAATAACAAAGCGTATGTTTTATAAAGCTATAATGGGAATGGATTTCAGGCACTGCTACGGGCACTTTTGGCATAGCATATCCGTGAAATAAAATACAAGAGTTCATTTAGAGCAGAACTACAGCGCCCGAAATAAAATGAACTGAACCGCCCCAAGAGAATACACCGAACAAATCGAACGTACCGGCAAAGACACGACCAAATTATTTTGTCGCTTACCAATGGGAGCTAATGGCCCTGTTGCAGTTAGGCCACTAAGACCCATGCGTTTAGGGTCGGCCAAACTCACGGGTCAACACCCATACAGCGGCCTCCGCACAAGTGTAGGACTCTGGCCTGTGGGCTAATTTCCCTTGGGAGTTAATTTTCGGGCGCTCCTTGACGGTTTGCGCACTGTGCGGCGTCAGCGAATCGAGTGTGTATTCAAAGTTACAGCCGGGGGAGTCTGGAAATAGTATTGTTTCCTATAGAGCGGGGGCGGTTGTTTGCCTAGTGATAGCTGCTCTTGAAACGTCACTCAAAGGATGCCGTGGTTTGCGTTAGATTCGGTATAGGTACACCGATCACCGCTACAATAGGGAGAGGATAGCGCGAGCGACTTCGAACCTTTAACCACTCGGGAGGTCGGAGGTATCCTAATGATTAATTAACCTAACAGTAGATTTTTATTGTCTCTAAGTCTTCTACGCTCATCCCACGGCTAAAAGAACAATCACATATCGTTACACCAGCCTGGGGTGACTGACGGGTTCGCCCGTTGTGGTCGACACCAACCCACTGTCGCTTAGCAATGTCGTGAACATTAAATGAAACCTTCGATTAGAAATGGGAAAATGGCACATACCTTTGTAGAAATGTCTAACGCAGAACTTCTCGTTGATGCAGCCATATGTGGCTCCAAAATACCGATCAACTGCAACGCCAATTGTGTCGACAATCTAAAATTACGGCAAAACAAGGCATCGCTAAGACTGAACGCGTCGTTTCTCGCATGCATCACTCTTGCCGGTGCTGCAGCTTGATCTTCCGCTTCCTCTAAAATATCCATCAGAACGATTTGTTCCAAATTTGCATTATTCGATGCACTTCCACCCACAAAACGTTGAAAAAAGAAAGGACGCGGCTCGACGATAACCTCAAAGCTTTCACTGACACCCGATCGCCGCTTGATTGAATGACTGACATCTTCTTCTTCTTTTTTCCTTTTGGCAATCCACCCAATGAGGGTGATTTCTGCCAGGTGGTTACTTTGTTTTTAATTTGGGAACTTTATTGTTAATAGGACAGCACTGAAACAAACAGACACAAAACGTATAATAAAGGAAACAATAGAAACTAGTACATTATGGAATGGAATATTGTTACTAAAGGGAAATGTGGTTGAGGGAGATAAATTTACAGAGGATTTTAAGAACTATTGGAGAGTTAAGGGAGAGGAGATGGTCCACGCACCCAAATACTAATTTACAACCATTTTATAACCGACAGCTGTATAGTAGTCGAATAAATCTACCGTTCGTTTCCATTCGATATCATTTAAAGGCATTATCCTACTAGAAGTTGTAATAAGGTATCAATTCGGACACTTTACATCCGCTGGCTATATAAATGTGCCACAGCATGCGCTATACGTGATTTATAAGCGCTCATTTAGCTATCTTATACCACCGAAGTTAGCTGTTATGACCAATATTCAACCACTACTCAGCTAAAAGCCGTATAAAATGCGCTTAATATAGTGGTATATACCCTATATAGACGTGTATATGACTGCTATATTACTAGTTCTTGTGACTAAAAGCTGTAACGAAGACGATGCCGTGGCGTTTATTTAGCCAATTTGTGCTACTTAGGTGTTTTTGTATTTTTATTTTATATTCCATTATAATGTACTGAGCTTAGTAGCATATACTCGGAAAATAGTATGTGCTGTCTGCTCCATAGCGTGGTTCATGTTGGTATGTAGGTACCATTGATAGGTAGGTATTTACTAAAATAATTAATCCATTATTGCCAGAGCGTCTTTAAATTTAAAAATTGAATGTCGCATTCAATGATGTAAATACATTCTGGATCGATAAGCATAAAAGCAATATTTTCCATTTTACAAAATAAGGCAAACTGACAATTGTCGGGATTCCGTCTCTCTATAATGTTGGCGTACATATCGCTATTAACATAGGGGTGTACTACGTGCAATTTAAAATGGTTCTTTACTTAGGGTTAGGGTTCTTTACGCATGGAAAATCTAATATTTAAGGAAATACATTTCAATTTTCCGGCCGACCGATCGATAAGGAAGGAAAGTATTGTGAACGCACTAAATATTTTTTTGAGTTGAAGACGGAAATATCCTTTTTGGACTCCCCTGAGACGATTACGATTATTTCCAGGGTAAAGTCTGTTTGTGTGCCTGTCTGTGTGTCTGCATTCCTCCGCGATAGCGCCCAAACGGTTAATCCGACTGAACTGAAAATTTGTATATATTCATCATTTGGTCATAGCAAGAGTTCAAAAGATTGTAGTTGAATTTGTTTCACAAGGAATTATCTGGTTGAAGTATATTATATACAAGTTTGTTTGTTTGTTTGTTTATACTCTTTATTGTGAAAATGTCACAATGGGCGGGTTTATTGTCATATGACAATCTCTTACAACCAACCCTACTATAACGTGTTATATGTATGTGTACGTGTAACATGTCTGTAAGTGTGTTTCTTGTTATTGCATTCGATCGACAGAATTGAAAATGCAATTCCGTTAATTTGATCCCAACGGAAAATGGTGACCCAGCCGGGAATCGAACCCGGGACCTTACAAAGTAAGATCAGGCGACCTAGCCACTATGCCACCGGGCCCATACTAGAGTTGCCAACTACAACGGGCGAACCCGTCACATTAAGAAGTTTTAACTATAGTAGATCGTTCTGTTTTCCGTGAGGTGAGCGCAGAAGACTTTAGACAAAACAATCCACCGTCTAGTTACGCCACATGCCCGTAATAAGCCAACGCCTTACCTCGAGATAACCAGGTTAACCACCCAGCGGGTCGACAATCGCGCCCTTACTTCCAGTTGCAACCAGATTACTCCGGTCTGCCAACTGGGGATAGGTTCGAGTCCGCTTTCGCTGTCCTCTCCCTTACGTAGCGGTGATACGGTGTCTACCAAATCTATCGCGGACCACGGCATCCTTTATCCGGCTTTCACCCGGAATCGGGAATCCGATTGGTCGTTTTAAGAGCAGTTGTCGTAAGGTAAACAACTACCCCCGCTCTATAGTAGACAGTCTAATTCCAGACTCCCCCAGCTGTCGGTCAGAACGCACAATCGATTCGCTTACGCCGCACGGTGCGCAAACCGTCTAGGAGCGCCCGAAGGTTGACTCCTAGGGGAGACCGGCCCGCAGGCCAGCGTCCTTCTCTGGCTCTCCCTTCTGCGTGGAGGCCGGATGGGTGTTGATCCGTAAGTATGACTGACCCTGAACGAATGGGTCTACGTGGCCAATTCTGGGCCCATTAGCCCCCTGCTGATGAGGTACACAAAGGGGGGGGGGGGGGCAATACTATCGCAACGTTTTCCTACTTCTACATTAAAGCATATACATGAAAGATACATGCATGCCAAGTTTCATGCTTTCTGCCGGTTGGGACCATAATGTCTATATTTTTGAGCTCAAGAGCCGACCTATTACAACTTTTTATGTAATAATATTATTATTATAAAAATATTTGTATTAAATCATTAAACTTGCCACGGCAACACTTACATACCTACCTTTTTTAAATATTTACATTGCAACACTGAGAACAAATGTCAAACCAACGCGACATTTATTTTGTGTTAACTGTTACTTGTTATACAGTGTTACTTATCAAACTGATTCCTCCGAGTTTTCGATTGTTATTGATATCGCAATGGAGAAGCAGGATATTAATGAAAGTAATGCAGATTTTAAAATTGAGGTTTTTAAAGAAGAGCTGTCAGACACGGGCGACGAACTCAGGCAAAATATTCTATTGTTCGAAGGGGGTGAAACGTGTATTATCAAACCAGAACGAAGCGATGCTGTTGAACCAGACGTCGAGGAAGAAGCAGAAGATGTCATTTTGACAGAGGTCAAAGTATTGGTGAAGAGATTAGTTGATTTCTCTTGCGTTGTTTGTGGTTGTAACATCGATACGAGTAAGCCGATGGGTTATTGGAAATGTCTGAAAGATACGGTGGAGTTGCTGTGCCATGTTTGCAGTAAGAAATGTGTGTGCGCTGAGTGTTACCGTGGATTTTCTTGTAAGAAACTTTTGAAACGACACATCTCAAGGGTGCATCTTAAGATAAAGAAATATAAATGCGGTAAATGTGACAAAGCTTTCACTGAATGTGGTGATTTGAGCCGACATACACAATCAGTCCACCGCCAATTGAAGTATTCGTGTCAGGAATGTGAGAAAGCGTATTCTCAACGCGGTCACTTAGCTACACATATTAACTTCGTACACCGAAAATCAATTAATTTTAAATGTTGGATATGTGAGAAACCATTTCCATGTCAAGCAAATGTTAAAAGACACCTCAACATGGTCCATCGCAAAATGAAGGAATTTAAATGTAAGCAATGCGAAAGCGCTTTCTTTTATCAAAATGACTTAAAAGTACATACGAATTCAGTCCACCTGAAGTTGAAACCATTCGCCTGCAAGATATGCAAACATAGCTTCTCAGCGCGAGGTAGTTTAAATCAACACGTGAACTATGTTCATCTTAAAGCGAAGAATTATATTTGTGCTGAATGTAATAACGCATTCTCAACAAAGGGACAATTAGTTCAACACATTAACGTAGTTCATCTGAAATTAAAACCATTTATTTGTACGAAATGTAAGCATGCATTTGGCCTTAGATCTAACTATAAAAGCCACGTGCGTTCTGGGAGATGTTTATTGAAAACACTCAACAGCAGCGTCATATTAACCTCGATCAGTCTCGGTAGTAATAAGTAATATATCATAGGCTACCTGCCTGAGCGCGTCATTGCGTGGTTATATTGTTTGCTTTCGAGTCTCTCTGTGAACTTTCGAGTGCAAGCTGTTCATCCAGTTATGAAGTTTATGTGTGCTGAATGTATTTACGCTTGCTCTGTAAAGGAAATTTAAACAATTTATTTGTACGAAATGGAAGCTTGCGTCTGGCATGAGTGGGGACTTTGAAGGACACAGCAGCTTCAGGTTAACCTTAACCCTAATTTATATATTAAGCTATTAGGATTTTAATACCGATGCGTATAATTTTGAATTAGTTAAAGGTTTTTAACGTTAAGAAACCATGGGTTAATAATGTAGTTAATTGCGTTTGTAAAGTTTATATAGCGTTTATAATTAGTTTATATTTTGTTATCTTTATTAAAATAATCGAGTACTAAATGCATTGCGCTCTGCGGTCGCTTCACACGTGTCGCTTGCTCCAGTATTTTAAATGTCGCTTGCTCCAGATATTTGCTTGCAACCTTTCTGTTAACTGTAGTGCCAGACCGCAAGTAGCAGTAAGGATATGACCGGTCCAGGATGGTAACCATGAGCGTCTTATAACTGATCTTTCGTGCTGGATATCATCTAGCAGCATCCCCTGATTTCACACACTGTGATGAACTTACCCATACACGTTACATTTTACATCGCCTCATTTTAATTTATTATTTAAATTTTAATATTTACAGGATATAATGGTGGATTTTTTAGTTTCTTTAAATTTGTTTTTTAAAGTTGTTTTATTTTCCCATTTTATTTTAATTTTTTACACATAATCATAAAATTTATTTATTCTTTATATTCTGTATATGTTTAAACTCATGCTAGATTATGAGTAATATTAGATTGCTGAATTTGTATTTTTTTTGGCCTGCTATTATAATTAGTACGTAGGTTTAAATATATATCATTAGGATATTAGAAATATACATAATATAATAATTGTAAGTTTTTATTTAAGTTTTTTGATTTCAATTTATTTTTAAATTTCGAACTTAATGTAACCATTAGGTAACATTTGTAGTTGAAAGATTACCTTTTATTATGATTATGCGATATGATGTTTAGAGTAGTATGAATTAAAAATTATATTATTACAAATTTATTATATTAAAAAAAATATATAACATAAAAACTCATGTAGTTCATCAAAGCAGGACTTGTTCGCCAGCGGCTTCTTCAGGAGTAAAGTCCCTTTTACTGTTGACTCAGCATCTCGTAGCCGATAGTATCTAGACATTTGAATAAAGTTGAACACATTTCGTGCGGTGTTAGATTTAGATGCTTTATCTTTGTTGGGTAGTTTTAATGTGAAAAAGTGACAATCGTTCATTTCACATTCCGCTCTAGCGTATTGCCCTCTCATTCACACGAACTTATTTCCGATTTTAGTCACGAAGAAACGCAATCGAACTCAGTGTCTCTGTGAACTTTCGAGTGAACTCTGTTCATGTGATGAAAAAGATTCTTATTTTTAAAACAAATCCAAGCAATTAATTTGTACGAAATGTTAGAATTCGTTTGGCATGAGTGGTAACTTTAAACGACATAAAAACTCTGGAAATTGTTCTTGGAAATGACAACAGCAACGTCAGGTTAAATTTAACATTAGTTTAATTATTTAACTGTTATGAATATAATACCGATAAGCATACTCTTTAATTGGTTATTGGTTTTTAAAGTTGAGAAACCATAGGTTTATACTGTAGGTATGTATATACTAGGTATAAACTATTTTATACACTTTAAAAAGCGTGTATTTTAGTAGTTTATATTTTCTTCTCTTCATTGAAATATTCGAGTACATGTAGGTACTGATGAATGTAATAACCGCATGGCGCTATGCGGTTGATCCACGCGTCGCTTGCTCCAGTATTTTAATCGTGAGTTATTTCTTATTTTTTGAAGTTGGCAACCTTTGCGTTAACTGTAGTGTCAGACAGCAAGTAGCAGTAAGGATTGGTAACCATGAGCGTCTTCTAACCGATATTTCATTTCGGATATTATCTAGCTGCATCACCTGAATTTACCCACTGTCATTCATCATACCCAGAATACCTTATTGTTTAAATTTGTTTTTACTCTTTATTTTTTTTATGTGAGATTATTTAATAGATTTTTCATTCTATTCAATGCATTTATTTTTTTTGGTATTTTGTGGAAATGGTATTTCTATTTAGATATTTTTAATCTAATTTTAATTTATATGTTAATATTTACACAATGTTAGATTTATTGTTTCCTGACATTTGATTTTTACGTAGTTTTATTTTTTCATTTTATTCTGACTTTTTACAGATATAACTTTTCATAATCATTAAAGTATTGTTTTTGTAAATTCTATATATTTTGTAAATAATGGTTGATTATGATCAGATTGCTGAGTTTTACAGTTCTTTTTGGTGCGATATTTCATAAAGTACGTAGGTAAGTATAAAAATATGTAGGTACCATTATAAAAAATATGTATATTATATAAGTTATTATAATTATATATAATATATTAATTGGAAGTTCTCTATCCTTGTAGGGTTTCTTTAATTAACATTAATTTTTTTAACATTAATTAATTAAACTTTGAACTTTATGTAACGATTTATGTAATAGGTAATCCGATATGATATTTACGGTAGTATGAATAAATATTAATATTATAACAAGTTTACTATACATTTTTAAAATATAAATATATTATTATCTCTATGGCGTCTTACATTTGTTATGTAGTTCATCAGAGCAGGATCTGAGTTCGGCAGCAGCTTGTTCAGGAGTGAGATCTCTTTGCGATTGACTCAGCATCTCGTAGCCGACCATGAACTTTTTACAAGCCTTAATGTACCTTCCAATGTTTGTCAGTATGGTAGTTTGTTTAGGTCAAATCTTGCAAGCAGAATTAGAACCACTTCCTCTTATCCTATGGAACTGAAATTTCACATGTTGGTTTAGTTCCGATGACAATGCAATTTTACGGTAAGCATGACCTGATTCTGCACCCGGGATTGGCTCCCGACGAGGGGACTCCTTAACGGTTAACATCACAGATACGAAATTTTATATACCTATTCAATTATGATAGCTCGTTATACGTTTCATCGTGACATTGCTACTGAGCACAGGTTTGGCTCCCGACGAGGGGACTCCTCAACGGTCAACAGCAGAGACAAGAAATTTAAAATAGCTTTCAATTATGATAGCCCGTTCTAAGTTCCACTGTAACATGGCTGCTGTACCCAAGGTTGGGTCGGGACAGAGCATTTTAATTAAAGCTTGTTTTTAAAAATGTGTTTTTACTATTAACTTATTGACTGATGCACTCCTCGGTAACGGAGGATAGTATATTGAATAAAGGAGCCAATGAGGCTCCTATATAGTGCCTTCCTTTTAGTCTGCTCCTGTTGGTACATCAGTATATGAAACGAAGCATTCGAATCGTCGTCATCGCCACTCGAAGACGAGGACGAAGACTCCAACCTCCTTCATATCGAGATCCCTCGTCAGCATTGGAAGCAATGCCAGGAATAAGCCAGAGATATCCTCTTTGCCTTATTTTTATAGGAAAATATTACGTTTATGCCAATCAATCCAAGATGTATTTCAATCATTAAATATGACATTCAACTTCTAAATTTAATTACGCTCTGGTAAAAATGTAGTACTTTATAAATAGGATAGAAAACGAATTTACCGCTTGAAATTTGTAGCACCCGATGGTTCGGTGACGTTGCAGCCGCAGGCGGCAGAGCAATGTCGAGAAGCTATTAATCGCTCGTTTTATAAGAAAAGCTGAGTAAACATTTATACGACAAAATTATATGACTAAACGATAATATAAGCCAAAATGCTTTAAATGGCCTATTTACATAGCTGATAGGTAATCTAAACGCCTTTAATCAGCTTAAAGCTACATATATTCGGCACTTCTTAGATGGCTTTTGTCGTTGTTGGGCAAAGTCATATTATATTATTATAGTCATATTATAATCTTTCATAATTAATAACTAAACACAACAAGTTTAGTAACAACAGGTCAATTATAATGCAAATTCTCTATTTTTTCTTTTAAACCTACTTTTATTTTCTTAAATCGGGAGCCTAGCAGGGGGTTACCAAAACGTCAAAACGAAAGTGACCAAAACGCCAGTGGGCCTGAAGAATAGGAATTATGAAGATCGCTTGGAATTACTTGGACTGATTACTCCTAAATAAAGAAGACACAGTATGGACCTGATTGAGATATATACAATTCTCACAATTATTATACGATGTACCGGAGCTAGAGAATATATACAAATTCAACGTCAACAAAAATATTCGAGGTCATAGCAAAAAACTCGTTCTGCAATACAAACTGGTGGACATGTTGAATAAACTACCGTTAGAAGTAATTAGTGCAAGCTCTGTCAATCAATTTGGAAACAGACTAAATGTTTACCTAAAAACTTCTTAATATTTTTTATGACTCGCTTTACAAAATCTGATCTGAACGTACCAGCAAAGCTACCTGTCCAGAATAAATAATAATATTAAATACTCTTGTAATAAATAATAATAATAAAATAATAAATATAAATACCCTTATTATATAATAAAATTCAGATTCTATTTATTCAATGATTAATTCATATCTTGGTGCACCGATGGGACCAGATTAGAGGAAAGGCACTTCATTTGAGCACTTTATTGGCTCCTTTATGCAATATACTATCCTCTGATACCGAGGAGTGCATCAGTCAAAAAGTTCATGTTTGGCTACGAGATGCTGAGGCAATCGCAGAGAGATCTCACTCCTGAACAAGCCGCTGCCGAACTCAGCTCCTGCTCTGATTAACTACATTACAAATGTAAGAAATCATAGAGATAATAATATGTTTCTTTAAAAAAAAAAGTATGGTAAATTTGTTATAATATTAATTTTTATGCATACAGCCCTAAAGATCATATCGGATAATCATAATAAAAGGTACTCGTATAATTACAAATGTTACATGGATCGTTACATAAAGTTCAAAATTAATTTTAATTCTAAAATCCCCGCAAAGATATAGAACTTACAATTATTATATTATCTATAATTCTAATATCTTAATGATATATTTTTATACCTACGTAATTAATATAAAATATCGCACTAAATGGAACTGTAAAACTCAGAAATCTAATATTACCCATAATCTACCGTTATTTTAAAAATATACAGAATTTCTGAAAAGATAAGTTTAATGATCATGGAAAGTTTTATTTGTAAAAAGTTAGAATAAAATGGAAAAAATAAAACTACGTTAACAATCAAATGTCAGGAAACAAGAAAATGAAGCATTGTGTAAATATTTAAATATGAATTAAAATTAGAATAAAAATATCCTAAATAAAAATACCAAATTCACAAAATATAAAAAAAATAAATGCATATTAAAAAAACAAGAGTAAAAACCAATTTAATCAATATTCCTAGCGCGACAAGGAACGGAACGTGTAAGGGTAAGTTCATCACAGTGAGTAAATTCAGGGCATTCAGCTAGATAATATCCGAAATGAAAGACCAGTTAGAAGACGCTCATAATGACTGTCCTGAGCCGGTCATATCCTTACTGCTACTTGCGGTCTGGCACTACAGTAAGGGCTTAGGTTGAAGACTTCAAAAAATACGGAATAAGTCACGATTAAAATACCGGAGCAAATGACACGTGGAGCAAACGCATAGCGCGATGCATTAGTAACTTTCATCGGAACATGTACCCTACTCGAATATTTAAATGAAGAGAAGAAAATATAAACTAATCACACGCTTTTTAAACTATACAAAAATCTATTATCTACAGTATAAACCTATGGTTTATCAACTTTAAAAACAAATAACTAATTAAAGAGTATGCGCATTGGTATTTGACATTCTTATGTAATTTAATTTAAATAAATTGAATTACTATTATTATTATTTTGTTAAGTCGCTGTTTTTGTGTTTTTGTTCTTTTTTTAATTGAATTATATATTTTAACTTGTAACATGGACATTTTATATATAATTGTATCTTTGGACTATTTAAATTTGATTCTTTAACTATTTATTGCGATATCATTTTTCCATTTATTCGGTTCATCATTATTATTATTTATATTTTTTGTATTTATTACGACGTTATTTGTTATTCAATTTGATCATTTCACCTTTAATTGAATGCTATTTTTCCAGCACACTACACAACAGTTACATCACACTACACTCAAATTACAGTGTTTATAGTTAATTTTTAATATTATTTGATGCCTAGCATATTTTTAAAATTAAGTAGTCTAAAGTATGCACAAGTCACTGTCTACTTGGTACGCTTGCCTTAGTACGGGCCTAGGCCTAGTTAGGCATCGTTGATTTGAAAAAAATGTGGTCTGCGGTGCTTTCTATTTTTCTATTATTTACATTTAAGCGTCTAATGTTCAACTTACAATGTACTGCCGTGAAAATGTGCTTTTCTTTCATAAATAAATAACTAAATAAATTGGTATTATAATCATAATAGCTAAATATCTAAACTAAGGTTAGGTTTAACCTGACGCTGCTGTTGTTATTTATAGGAACAATTTCCAGAAAGTATGTGTGGTTTAAAGTCACCACTCAAGCCAACCGAATATTAACATTTCGTACAAATAAATTGTATTGGATTTTGTTTTAAAACAAAGAATCTTTTTCTTCACTTTAAGATGAACAGAGTTTACTCGAAAGTTCACAGAGACACTGGCTCGATCGCGTTTCTTTTGTGAACTAAAATCGTAAATTCGTTCGTTTGAACGAGACAGGGCAATACGCTATGTTGAATGTGAAATGAACGGTTGTTACTTTTTCACATTAAAACTTCTCACCAAAGTTAAAGCATCGGAATCTAACACCGCAAGAAATGTGTTCAAATTTATTCGAACCAGTATAAGCTCGACAGGTACTTTTTATCGACGATCGTTCGTTTCATATTCTGTTTTAACGAATTGCACTATCTCGTTCACTGCAACTAATTTAGTTCACAAAGAAACGCCATCGGGCCCACTGGAAAGTACAAACAAAACCACGCAATGACGCGCACAGGCAGCTAGGCTGAATACATACGGTACATATTACTCTCCCGAGACTGACTGAGATTAATCTGACTTTGCAGTAGAGTATTTTTCAAGGAACAACTCCCAAAATGTACATGTGTATTATAGGGACGTCTTTGGCCAAACGCACGCTTACATTTCGTACAAAAGAACGGTTTAAGTTTCAGGTAAGTTTCAACTGAATCTTCCTTTAGTGAGGACGCGATTCAGCGCAAATATAATTCTTCACTTTAAAGAGAACAGAATTCACGTGTCGATTTAGTTTCATAAAGTTTAATAAATGGTTTTAGTTTTATATGAACTATGTAAATGTGATGAACTAAATTGCCCTTTTTTAAACATGCGTGGTTACATTCAGCACAAATATAATTCTTCACTTTACGATGAACAGAGTTCACGTGTTGATTTAAACAACTACGCATTGAAAAGCTCCGTTTGCATATCTTGCGGCGAACGGCTTCAACTTCAGGTGCATTAATAAGTTTCCATGGAGGATTAGCATTCGTTGTTTTGATATCTTTATACCCTTTGTTGCCCAGTCATTAAAATTCTTTTTTGTCTTTTGTGTTACCTGCTTTACGGGCATTATATGGTTTAGTGAAGTTATATATTTGTTGAGAAACCTATCAAAAGAAGCATTAGGGTCAGTAATAATATTACAATGTAGGGGTGTGTTCATTAAGGCTTTTTGGAGATGCTCCAGATTAGAAGTCGTAATTATTCTCTTAGCTATGCTCGTAGATGCAGTCGCTTTACATTTATGGGACCAATTTAATTGTTGTCCGCCATGGTCTGAAATACTGCACGTTATCTCATTGGCAGTGAAGTCACTAATATTTGTAAAAATGTTATCAATACACGTGCTAGAGACTTTATTTATTCTAGTCGGAAAATTTACGGCTTTTTTCATATTAAAGGACAAAAATAGATCAATTAGTGCTTCACTACCAGATGAGTTTATCGAGAAATCTTCATTAAAATCCCCACAAATTATGAGAGATTTATTTTCTTTGGTAAGCTTCTCTATTACTATTTCCAGTACATTTATAAATTGATTAAAATCAGATAGAGGTGGCCTATAGAAACAAACAACATTTGCAGAGAATTTAGATATGGAAACGCAACTTATTTCGATATTTTTTTCGACAGAGAAGGTGCAAATATCATGCCTAGCTTTAAAATCTCTGTTACTTTTTACGAAGATAGCTGAGCCACCTCTAATCGCAGTGGATCTATTATAATAAGAAGCTAATGTATAACCTGGTATAATTATAGTATTTTGCTGGCCTTCTTTTATCCAGGTTTCACTAGCACAAAATACATCAACGTTATGTTCTTCTAAGGTTAATCCAATATCAAGAGTCTTATTTTCTAATCCCTGCATATTTTGATGAATCAAACTTAACAGCAGTTCGTCATTTCGGGTAGAACAGGATTTGCTGGTCACGTTGGTAGATTGTTCGCGTATCGGCTTCCTCCGTTTTTTGAAGACCTTGTTGGGTGATCCTGGGTAATGGTGAGAATGCTCTCTTTTACCTTTGAGCAAAATTTCTTTTTCCCGTTTACGTTTAATGTTGCTCCGGAATATGTATAATCACTCTCAATCAGACCCTCAGTAAGTGGAATAAATTTAACGTGGTTGTTCTTCCCACACAACATTTTATTTTTTTTGTTAATTTCGAGAATATCGTAGTTGTAGCTATTATTGTCGAGCCTATATGGGATATCACATACCAGAAGGTTGGTATTTTTCGACATTTCAATTAAAGCTGCCATATTGGTCTCAATGTTATTTAAAGTCTGGTTCTTCGAGATGCCTTCTCTTAGGTAGCTGTAATGAAGTCCTCCCATAACAATTACATAGTCATCTTTAGTCATGTTATTTAGCATGGATTTTGAAGCCTTACAGATGCCATGAAATTGAGCGTATGTTTTTGTGATGCAAGTACTACGGTAGGTTACAGGTAATAAGTCATTCATCAAACTGGATGTAGTTTTCCCATTTTCGTCTGTCAGTATTAGTACTGTTCTTAATTTATTTTTCTCCTCCATATTTTTCTTGGACTTGGACTTAATTGACACGATTTCTGAATTAACACCGATTTTCCCGGTTTTAAAAGCTTCCACTGGAATATTCGCTGCTTTTAATTGATTCCTATTTGACGGGTTTATGGGTTTTTTATATCTGTGATCCGTAATTTTGTCGCAAGTTTTAGTTTTTACATTTTTTTTGGGGACCTTTTTTTCTTTTCTTGCACTTTGTTTTTTCTTGGTGACTTCATTGTTCTCGGTAATTAACTTTGATTTAGTTACAATATTTATTGTTTCTTGTTTAGGCCTCGATTTTTTGGCTAAGGTTTTTGAGGGAGTGGGAATGCTATTTGCTATTACTGAACCTTTTTCTTTTAAAGACTCGATTAGTGTAGTGTATTCTGCTTCCTTTTCTCCAACAAGCTTAGTTAACCTTGATATTTCATTATTTTTTATATCATTTTGTATATAGTTCAGTAACAACCCCTCTTGTTTGTTTGAGTGAAATGTCATAGTTCTTTCACATTTGGCGAGTTTTTTCTCCAAAGACGAAACGTATTCGTGAATATCTTTGAATTCTGAGAGCTGTTTTTCATACTCTGCAAGTTTCGTAATGGCGTTGGAATAGTTGGTCACTGTTACATCCATTTCATTTTAAAATAGAAGTTATGGTCAGAAAGCATGAAACTTGGCATGCATGTAGGTATCTTTCATGTACATGCTTCAATGTACAAGTAGGAAAACGTTGCGATAGTATTGGTCCCCCTCCCTCCCCCTTTTGTGAACCTTATCAGCAGGGAGCTAATGGGCCCTGTTAGAGTTGGCCACGAAGACCCATTCGTTCAGGATCGCTCATACTCACGGGTCAACACTCATTTGGCGGCCTCTACGCAGAAGGGGGAGCCAGAGTAGGACGCTGGCCTGCGGGTTGGTCTCCCCTAGAATTCAACCTTCGGGCGCTCCGAGACGGTTTGCGCACCGTGCGGCGTGGGCCAATCGATTGTCCATTCTGACCGACAGCAATTAGACTGTCTTTATAGAGCTGGGGTAGTTGTTGACCTTATGACAACTGCTCTTAAAACGCCCGTTTTTATTTATTTATTTTTTTTTTTTTTTTCGACACCCCGCATGGAGCATACCTTCCACCGCCTCATCATTGAAATAAAAAATAATATATTATACTAAATAAATAATAAAATATGTTACCGCTTAGTCGCCTAGTTTAGTTTAGTAATTAAGTAATAATTGTAAACATTTTGAAGTATAAATAAACGGTTTACGGGGTGCCGGCGGGGGCTGAAGCCCGGAGAATCCTTCCTAAGGTCTACTGTCGCTCACCCCTCACGCGCTACCCTTCCGGCACGCGTGAGGTTGTCGTTGCATGACATCCTGGGCAGATAAAACGACCCACGTCGTTAGAACTGCCCGGGTGGTGGGCGGGGTTTTCAACCCTCGCCTGTCGCCGCGTAAATATTAAATGCTCTTAAAACGATCAATCGGCTACCCGATTCCGGGTGAAAGCCGGATAAAGGACGCCGTGGTCTGCGATAGATTCGGTAGTCACCGTATCACCGCTACGTAAGGGAGAGGACCGCGAAAGCGACCTCGAACCTGTAACCAGCCGGGAGACCGGAGTAATCTGGTCTCCCGGCCTCCCCCCCCTCCCCGCCCCTAGTTCCTCGATGATTACTTTATATGTGGACGGCCCCACCCTGTTAATAGCGATATGTACGCCAACCTTATAGAAATTAGGAATATATAACTATTTTTACATAATTAAATATGACATTCAACTTTTAAATGTAACGACGTTTTGGTAATAATAGAAAAATGAAGATTTGGTAATAATGGATTAAAAATTTTATTGAATATCAATGATACATATCAACCTGAACTACGATATGGAGCAGACATATACTAAGCTCAGTAGGTAAAATATAATGGAATGTAAAATAAAAATGCAAAAGCAAAGTCAATACAAATAAAAATACAAAAACAAAGTTTAATATAATGTTTTCATATATCTAACCATACCACGTTTAGTAACTAAAGATGAATTATAAAACAAATTGTGTACAGGTTTCCTTAAATCCCTCTTCCCTTAAATCGGCAGCCTACAGGGGGTTACCAAAACGCCAAAACGAAAACGACCAAAACGCCAGTGGGCCTGAAGAATAGGAATTATGAAGATCGCTTGGAATTACTTGGACTGACTACTCATAAACAAAGAGGACAAAGTGTGGACCTGATTGAGATATATACAATTCTCACAAATTATTAAGATATACCTGAGCTAAAGAATTTATACCTACAAATAAATTCAACGTCAACACAAATCTTCGAGGTCACAGCACAAAAATCGTTCTGCAAAATAAGTGGTGGACATGTTGAATAAACTACCATTGGAAGTGATTAGTGCAAGCGCTGTCAATCATTTTAAAAACAGACTGGATTTTTAATTAAAAACTTGTTAATATTGTTTATGACTAGCTTTTCAAAATTTGATCTGAACGTATCAGCAAAGCTGCCTGTCCAGAAAAAAATAATAATATTAAATACACTTGTAATAAATAATAAAAATAATAATCCCATATAAATCTTATTATATAATGCATACAATTTTTAAAATATACAGAATATACAGAAAATATAAATTTAATGATTATGAAAAGTTTTATGTGTAACACGTTAGAAAGAAATAAGAAACAATAAAACTACTTGAAAAATGAAATATCAAGAAACTATAAAATCGACCATTACATGTATATATTATTATATAAATTAAAAATTAAACTGACAATAAAAATTTCTTAATTAGAACCATTAAATCCACGAAAAGCTATTATTTTTTTTATGCCTAGAACACAATAAAAAATCTACTAAATAATTTCGCAAAAAAAGAATCAGAGAAAAAAGGAATTAATTAAATATTACTAACGCGACGAAAAATGAAACGTGTATGGGAAAGTTGATCACAGTGAATGAATTCAGGAGATGAGCCAGATACTATCCGAAACGAAAGATCAGTTAAAAGACGCTCATAGTTACAGTGCTGGGCCGGTTTAGATAGCAAAGGGGTTCGTTCAGCTTGGGCCATAGATTCAAAGTGAATTACCGCTCACGCTGTAATACAACAGATAGAGGCCGCGTAATTGACTTAGGACCCGTAAACAGTAGGGAGGACAGAGGTTACCTGCAGGTTGACTGCAGTCGGAGATATTCTACCAAAACTGGTAGTTAGGGGGAGAGGCTGCCTGCTGGGTATCTTTTTCGGTACCTCGTCGTAAGGCATTGGCCTCTAACAGGCTTGTTGACCAAACTAGGCAGTAGATTGTCTTATCTCTACGTTTATACCACGGCTGAAAAAATTATCACACATCGTTTTTTTTTCTTTACTCACAAGGCTGATGCCTTTTCATGGAACCAGCCGTCTTGCATTTCGGCAACATCTTCTAGGTGGGCATTTATAGCATCACGCAGTCGAATATTCAGGCGGTCACCCATCCCAGTATTGACTGCGGCCAACGCTGCTTAACTTCGGTAACAACGAGGAGAACCGGTGTCAACCGGTTCACCCCTTATAGTCGACACCACCCTACTTTCCTGGGCCGGTCATATCCTTACTGCTACTTGCGGTCTGGCAGTAGTTATAGCAAATGTGACAAACGTCAAAAGCGATGATGCGAGCCAGAGCGAGCGATGCCATGGTCTTACTACCTACTTTCAACGGTACATGTAATAGCTTATTTAAATAAAATTATAGTTTAAAAACTAAAAAAAACAGCCTGTAATAGCAATGTGAATTAACAAGTAAAAAACAATTTTGAAATATAAAAATATTGTTTAACAGCGATAGAAAGTACAGTAACTTTTCTTCTTCTTCTCGAAGTGCCTCTCCATTACTGGAGGTTGGCCGTTAGCTCTGAATACTTCTGTCGGTCTTGCGCCATCCGGAAAAGCTGTTCCGTACTGCTGATCTCGGTTTACTCTACGACATTGCACAACCACGACTTTTTCCTCCTTCCACGGCGTCGTTTACCATCAATTTCGCCCATCAATATCAGTTGGAGCAGCTGATATCTGTCATGCCACAGCACGTGCCCCAGATATTCAATATAGTTAAATGACGTTGTAGTCGATAAATAAATAGTTTAAAGTGAGAATAAAGTAATTGACAACAAAAAAAATATTAATTTTTAAAAACGTGAGATCTTTTCTACTTTATTTTTATAATAACCCTTGTAGCTATTTAAAAATAGCTACCACAATGAAATATTTATAACAATTGATATCAAGCAACCCACGCTTTTTAAAAATATGTTTTTTTTTGCCAATTACTTTATTCCCCTTTTACAGTAATTTAAAATCAATTTACCTGTATTGAGTTAGAGCACTTTCTATCGCTGTAGAACAATATCTTAATATTTCAAAATATTTACTGTTTAGTTCACATTGCTATTAAAGGGTGTCGCTAGGTTGGGGGTGGGTGGGGGGGGGGGGGTTGTTGTAGAATTAATGATATTAATATTCAGATGAATTACGTTCCTGGCTATTTGACAGGAAAGTCATGGGGTGACACAACCGTTTTTTTTAATGACATAACCACAAATTTGGACTTAGTTTGGGGATTTCAATACTATAAAGATCTCATGGAAATTTCGATCGATTTGAGTGAGATTGAAAACAATTCCGTATCGCTTTACAGTGTCCATTACAATGTCGAGAAGAAGAGATAACATAGGTCGACGAAGTCAGTCAAATGTGCGGCAAGCTACTTCAAGTGCAAACCGCACTGATGTGAGATGATTCCATCATCTCGGCCGAAATACAAGATGAAGCTGTTAATCCGAATTTGCTTGCAGTGGTGCCTAAGAATATGATCTATGGACTTCGCGAAGTTTATAACAACATCTCGCCCTGTATGTTCGATAGTAACTGTTCCAGGCGTTACCCGAGAGACCTGATTGCTAACACCATCACAGGCAATGACGGATACCCATTGTATCGTCGCCGATCAGTTGCGGACAATGGGCGGTCTGCAGTTGTGAAGGTCAAAGGGCAAGATGTAAATGTGGTCAATCGTTAGATTGTGCCTTAATGTCCAATTCTGTTAAAGCGCAAATCAATGTGGAATACTGCAACTTCATCAACTCGATAAATTACATATGCCAATACGCAAAATAAAGGTTGTTAGGCAAAATAAAGGCAAAATAAATGGCTGTTTTCGCTGTGAGGAATTCAAACGAGGTGTATCTCAGTATCAGACGTGTCGCTATGTCAGCAGCAACGAGGCGATTTGGCGCATCTTTTCCTTTGCGACATACGAAAGACAATCTACAGTTGTACACTTGGTAATTCTGGAAAGCGGAATTTAGACTCCCCGTGCGTCTGGCCTTCACGATGACAAATCACGCGCGTTGGAAGTTTGCGGGATTAACTTGGAATTTCCATATTTCGCGCATGGACAACTGTATGTCCCGTGTTCGCCAAGCCATCGGTCGGAAAGCCATCATTTTTGTTTATTTACGCGCCGGAAAACAAAACGAAAAACATATTTTACCAGAATGTTTTGTGTTGAATGTGAACTGCATTTATATATTATCATGTAAATTAAATACATAGAATGTATCTCAATCACAAACGACTTTCATTTAATCACCAAACGAAATTCAAACCGTACATGATTCGGCCATATTTATAGATTTCAATGAATTAGATTTGGAAGGTTCATTAGGATTAATAAACGCTTACGAAGAATTACAATCAAATATATTTTAGGTCATACGAAGTTCACCGGGTCATCTAGTACTTAAATAATAATTATTATTTAGAAAAAGTTGTCTAAAATATTCACCTTTTTCCTGCAAAAATATAAATTGCCGAAAAACATTTTTTTCCAATATACGAGTTATTTACATTCTGGCCACTACATAAAAGACACTAATTCGATATAGGGTAACAAACATATTTTGATGTGGCAACACTTACCCTTATGTCAGTTGAATTGGGTCCTCCTCGTTCAGTTTATGGAATTGTATTGATATTGTCAATAATTCTTATTATTCATGTTCTTTTGCGCTACAATTAAACAAAACTTTTCGATACGGAGCTAGAGAAGTAGTTTTCAGTGTCTTAAAATGTAATTCTAAATAAATTTTGAGGTTGTGTTTTGTTTGACTTTTCACTATAGTTTAACGACCTATCTCAAGCTCACGATCATTCAAACGTCGATGTTACGTGATCGAATCAGTAAATGAGCAGAAACACTAGTCTGAGTGCATTACGCCTCTTGGGAGACGGTACTGAGACATGAGACCTTCTACTTGATTATTCAGATGTTGCTTTCTCGACATCGAGGAATATCTAGCCACCAAGATAGAATGGCTGCAAAATGTCTGCATTCTATTCATTTATGACCTAAGAAAATTTGACCATATTACGATGTACAGAAGGAGATTTCACTGGCTGACGACCAGAGAAAGAAGAGATACGAGAGTCCTATTTTCGCTTTTCAGAATCCTAAAGGGGGCCGATCCGAACTATCTTATAAGTCGGTTCAAACCCCTATCTTCTCACGGACGCCCTCTGAGATCTGAAGGCAACCTACTGCTCTCGATCCCTGTACACAGTTGTGATTTCTTCTCGCACTCCTTCTCCGCAAGCGGAGCCCGTCTCTGGAATGCTTCACCCGCACATATAAGGATAGCACCGAGGTTGTTCCGCTTTAAACGCAGGCTCGAAGAACACTTGCAACCACGCTCATAAACTTTTCCCTATTTTCCCCTCTCTGTTGCGTCCCCTGTGTCATTATAGGTCTATTATTTGTTTTCTTTTTAAAATTATTGTTTTTTCCTTATGCTGAATGGTAATGTTTAAATTGCCTAGTTTATCTTATTTTTACCGCATAACATGTAGTTCCATTAGGTTCAGGTTAGCTGTAAGATATTGCTTTTAGGCAATAGGCTCGCCTTTTTGATGAAAGAAATATAAAGCGTTTTATTATTATATCAATAGATTATTTAGTCTTACTATTTTCACATTACTGTGTTGCAATAAAAAAAAAATCCCCAAAACGTAGGGTCTGCTCCTACTGGCCAGACTACTCTCATACCTACAACTTCAAACAAATCTTATTGTGTGTACATAGTTTCGTTCACCGCGCCGCCGCGGGACTCGGCTGGCCGCTCGCGCGCAGAGCCGGCATTCATTTTGGGAACCGGTTCATTGATCATGAACATTGAAATATTATTCTTCTCTGAGTGCCATCTCCTATCGAAATTATTAATTCAAAATGACTGATTTAAAAAACTTGTCAAGCAACGTGTAAATATTCGGTCGCCTATTACATTATTCGAAGAATACTTAACGCCACTATTGGAAAGTAGTAGTAGTAGTAGATGGAGTGGGGGGCTTGTTTCCAGCCCTTGATGTCACCTAGATCTGTAAGGTCTTTTGTAACTACCCACTGTGTGGTTAGGTCAATTGTCAGCTAGTAGCCCGGTACTTCTTACCAGACTAAGTAGGTCACTGACCTTCAAGTTGGGCAGATCGCTGGGTTCGAGAAAGGCTCGTCCCAGTAAACTGTGTCTTTTTGCGGCGAGCCCTGGACAGCGGCCAACAATGTGTATGCTGTCTTCAGGTTCCTCGCCACATATTCGGCAATCCTTGCTCTCAGTCAAGCCAAGGTTGAATAGATGAGCTCTAAGGGTCGTGTGTCCGGTGAGGAGACCGATAGTGGTTCTAAGGTTCTTCTTGCTCATGTCAAGTAGGGCCTTGGTTTTCTTCTGTAGTGGTTGCTCCATCATGGCTTTTGCCTGGCGACATCCCTGACTCTGTTTCCAGGAAGCCCGATGTTCCTGCTCCAAGCAGTCCCTGATGATTTTCTTACCTGTAGCGAAGGGGACCCCTACAGCTGGCTCCACTGGGCAATCCAGTGTGCCCAGTTTTGCCAGTCTATCGACCTCTTCGTTTCCGGGTATGCCTTGGTGACCCGGTATCCATATTAGGGTGATTTTGTTGGATTTTCCCAATTTGTTGAGCTCCTGCATGCAGTCCCAGACCACAGAAGATTCTGTGGTGGCTTTAGCCAGAGCGTCCAGTGCTGCTCTGCTGTCAGAGCAGATGAGGATTTGTCTGTTTTTTACCTCAAGTCGACTTTGTAGTTTTATGCATTCCAATATGGCAAGTACCTCGGCTTGGAAAACCGTAGCGTATTGTCCAAGGGGATGCTGATTCTGTGGTTGGTTTTGGGTCCGTACACGCCTGCCCCAAAACGTCCATTTGTTCCTGAGCCGTCGGTGAACCAGGCGTCTGCGTTGTGGCTTTGAAGCCACTGCGGATTTTTCCATTCTTCCCTGGTGGGGATTAGGATTTTATAGGATTTCTCTACCGAATTTTTTTTTCCGTAGTCGATCCTGGGTCAGAGTGAATGGGCTTTTGTGGAGGAGGTTTAGCTCAGGATGATTGTGCCCTCCACGCTTCCACTCGCCCAAACACTTCAGTCTGTATGCTGTAAGTCTGGCGGAGTGGATGATGAGCTTGTCCAGAGGCGGGCAGCAGAGTGCCACCTCTAATCCCGCTGTTGGGGTGGTCTTCATGACGCCAGTTGCAGCCCTCAGGTAGTTACCTTGAAGGCTTTTAAGCATTTTTACTGTCTCAAGCTTTTTCACCCTGGACCACCAGACTATTGCAGCATAGGTTAGTCTAGGCAGCAGTACTGCCCTGTAGAGCCATAAGGCGACCCTGGGTTTGAACCCCCAGGTTTTTCCCATGACTCTTTTGCACGTCCACAACGAGGCATAGAAGGTTGTTCTCTTGCGCTCGAGGTGGTGCTTCCAATTGAGCTTTGGGTCTAGATAGACTCCAAGGTATTTAACTACTGTAGCGTATTCTATCTCCTTATCCCAGAGCTTGAGACACTCAACGGGTTCGGGTTTGTATTTTCTGGTGAAAATCATGGCCAAAATCATGACCACTATTGGAAAAGGAGCTTTCAAAATTACTATATGCGGAATTAACTTTACGTTTAAATAAACTACAAGATTTGTCTTATAATTTAGAAGAGATCCAATATAAATTAGAATCTTTAGATGAGGATGAAGAAATGCAATTGCAAGGAAAGGGAAGAGACTGAAAATAAGTTATTTTCAATTATAGCAAAGGCGCAGGAACTTTTGGAAATTTACAAAGAACAAAACACAAACTGTAATGCTGCTTCCTTATCTGAAGGCTCTCTTACACGAAATAATATTATGTTGCCACCAATAAAAATAGCTTCGTTTGATGGCGAGCCAAATAAATGGTTAGAATTTCGCGACATGTATCTATCGTTAAAGATATTTCATGTTACATTCACAATCAACTGTGCGATTGTGCTAACGTAACAATACGAGTCTCCCACTGTATCACGATTTAAAAATAGCTAAACATTTCTAATCGGTGTAGTTTTAACATTATTATAAAGCCAGTTCACGGATTCAATTTTGTGTGTGTGAAAAGGATATTTTTCTACCACGTACGTACTGTATTTCATGTTTTTCGGATAAGATTAATTGAAACGAAACATGAAGGTGACCGCATAAAATTTAAATTCGGATTTGCCGCAAATAAACACGTCAAACGACTATCGACATAACGCATACTGAATCGTCAGCGCGGTGGCCGTGTGGTTAACACGTTCAATGCGTTATGCGGTCTAAAAAGCCACATGCGAGACTTCTCGCAGGTGCGGCAGTCAAAATCGCGCTCTTTCACTCTGTGCGGGGGGCGACAATGTTCACATTTCTTTGCGTATGACAGAGACAAATATATAATATTGCTTCCCTTACGAAGTCTATCCCAACGGCCCAATTAATAAATAATGAGGTTGAACGGGCCGCATACGCACTGAATGTAATTGAATCACGTACAGTGCGGAGTGAGGTATGAAGTGCCTCAAAAATTATAGACCTCACAGCCGCACGGAGCGGTGCGCGGGCGGCGCGGGCGCCTTGCGTCTCGGCTTAGTGATGTCATTAGTTTCGATACGGAAGCACGCTGCCGCCCGCGCCGGTGCGCTCGTATTTTTACGATATTATTATAAGTGTAAATTAGGTAGCTTGTTTGTTATATTATGGAGGGTTCAAACAGAAAATCATGCAGAAAGAGGCTCCCATTATATGATTCAGATTCGTCCAGTGAATCGGAACAGTTGAAACAATTAAAATATAGAAAAGTTATGCAAAGGGTTATTCCAACCCGAAATAGCCCTGTGGAAAAAGTTAAAATTTTAAAAAATATTCAAATTTTCAACCCATCTACTGCAATATCAAAAAACGAGAGTGACAGTGATTCTGATAACGACATTTTTACACCTATTAAAAAGTATAGAAAAAACTGTAACCAGACTAAACAAGAAAACCAAATGTTTGTTAGTCCAGGTACTGGTAAACATTATAGTGTCCTCGGAAGTGCGGAACTACAAAATCCACAAGATTCGTGTAACCCAATTGTGCTCACACCAACTCAACAATTTCTTCGAGAGAATAATTAAAACAGAAGCCGGGTATCTTCCCCTGATTCGTTGAATATTCTTGGCGAAACAAGCAAATGTTCATCTTTAAGTAATATTTCATTATCAACCTTATTACCCGTACAGTTAAGTGAAGAAAATATGCAAGAAGTATTAAAAACAACATCCTTAATTTATACTAAACCTGAAAAACAGAAGATAAAAAATAATGAATATATCTTTGTACACTCATTTGAAGATGACAATATAGAAAATGGTAATATACACAATTTACAAAGAAAGGATACTGAAAACGAAAAACGCACTCCAGAAATGCAAAAAGAACAGCAAAAAGGGCACCAAGAAGACTATCTAGGCGTACAATAACAGGAACCACAAATAGAGCAACAAGAAAAAGATACAGGACAGCGTAAAAACATCGAACAAAGCAGCAAGAACGACGGCAAGAAAGTCAGCAAGAAGAACGTCAAGAAAAAGAGCAAGCAAAACAGCAAATAGAACAGCTAAATCAACACAAAAAGCAGAAAGAAGTACACCTGGAGCAGAAGGAAGAGCACCAGGAGCAGGAAGAAGACTATCAGGAGCAGGAAGAAGAACAAGTGAGGCAAGATTACGGCGAACAGCAAGCAGAAAATGATATAGAGAGTGAAAGTATTATTCAAGCTAGAAGCAATGATGATAAAGCAGATGAAGATACAGACATTTTGACTGAGAGCTCAGAATCAAGTGACATAGAAGTAGATGAAGGGGAAGAAAGTGAAAAAGAAAACGAACTGGAAGGCGAAAATCAAATAGCTATACCAGAAATTATCGACAACGAGGACGGTTGGATTGATATATCTGACGATGTTGGTATTGATTTCGATGAGAGTACCCTTAATAGTGCTATTATTCCTCTCTTGCGTAACAAATCACCTATGGAGATATACAGTTTGTTTCTAACCGATGAAATTATAAGTAAAATAGTACAAGATACAAACAAATATGCAGAAAAGTATTTCGAAGACCATCAAGATGACATATAGGCAAAATCTCGTCTCAAAGCATGGACACCCATAGGAGTAGGGTCTAAACAAAGTTCCACATATTAACGACTATTGGTCTAAAAAGGCAATATACAGAAACGAGTACATTTGCTCCGTAATACCCAGGGACAGATTTTTAATTATATTAAAATTTTGGCATTTTTGTGACGAATCAATTCACTGGGGATAAATTGGGACCACCAATACTGGGGATAAATTGTATAAAATTCGCCAAATACACGACATGTTGAATACCCGATTTCAACAAGTTCTTCGTCCTGGCAAAATTGTAGTAATTGACGAATCTATGATACCGTGGCGCGGACGACTTAAATTCCGTCAATACATAAAGAATAAGTCTCATAAATATGGAGTCAAATTATATAAATTGTGCACCCCTGAGGGATACTCGTATAATACACTTATTTATACAGGCAAGGAAGGCAATAATCGAGAGCAAAATCACGGCAAAAACACAGTTTTGAGGCTAATTAGAGGGCTAGAAAATGAAGGTCGTATTGTTGTAGCTGACAATTTCTACTCCTCTGTTGAGTTGGCTGAAGAACTTTTAAAAGAGAAAACATTTTATTGTGGTACCCTCCGATTCAACCGTAGAGCACTGTCTAAGAACGTTATATCCACAAAATTGAAAAAAGGTCAATCTACAGGATAGATGAAGTCAAATGGCGTAAAAATTATAAAATGGTGTGATAAGCGCCAATTTTTAATGATCTCCACCTGTAAAGGTCACACTGCTGTTTTAGTAAACACAGGCAAGAAAACAAGAGTAACTAACGAAGACATTCAAAAGCCTTCATGTGTTCTGTTGTATAATCAAAACAAAAAAGTATAGACTATAGTGACCAAATGTCGTCATATTACACGACTTTAAAACGAGGATTAAAATGGTATAGGAAAGTTATGGCGGAATTTTTATTTGGCACTGCTCTTGTATGTCTACTATATGTATGTCTATGTCTATGTCTATTGTATGTCTAATATGTCTACTATAAATAACAAAATGCCAAAGAAAGATTTTACAGAATCAATTATTGAAGCACTCACCAGGCGAAGCATTTCTGAAAAAGGTACGTTGCCATTCTATACTAACATTAATCATACTCATATTTTTTATATCAAAATGTGTATTCTAGAAATGGTGTTCTACTTGGTCATTTTGTTATTCCACCTCAATTTAAACTACTGATCCAATTTCACCAATATAAGGCATGGCAAAAGCTTGAAGTCCGGAAATCAGAAATTGTCTTTATCCGGACTTATCATTTAAATTCATCTAACGCAAGTGTTTTTCTTCCAGGATTTCCTAGTGGCAGATATTGTGCTAATCATGCGCTCCAAAAAGGCAGACAAAGAAAGCGCTGCGTTGGATGCTACAATAAATTAAGACTTACTTTAACCCCTCACGTTGCGAGGTAAAAAGTCACCTATCACTTTTGCGCGCGACATATTCGCGCAAAAAATCGACGCGAGTCAACGGCCTTGAGAAAAACGATCATAACTTATAAACCACTAATCGGATTAAAAAAAGATAAAGAGAAAAATGATCGCATTGAAATTTGACATATAAAACATTATAACCTTATCTCGTAAAACAATTAGGATAATAATGAATAAATATTACAAAATTGGCAAACTGAAAAAACTCGCCTATAAAATCATTTCGATTTTTTTGTAAATACAGTTTTTGTAAATATCAAAAATTGTAAATACAGTTATGTTCTCTATTAAATGCTTTACCAAAACGATATTTTTTTTTACTTATTTGCATACAAAAATACGGAAAAAATATTTATTTATTCAGCCAAGAAAAATTGTATGTATTCTCGTAAAAAAAAATTTTTTTAATTTTTAATTTGTGACTACTTATGGTATTTTTTTATATGAAATTCTTTCAAAATAACTTTATTACTACATCACTTCTTCTTAGAAATCACACCAGAACTTTGAGCTTTGTCTGATATTATAGAAAAATCTAAAGTTTTGAGAGTTTCCGCGTCTGAACCTAATAATAAACTTTGAATGCCCATAATATAAAATTCGTTAGATTTTTTCAATTATATTGTCTTATCATAGACTTATTATATGTCTAATAACTAATTACTATACTCCAAAGAGTCACATTTCATCGAAAAACTATGGAAAATCGCACTTTTTTCTCTCATAGTAATTATCAAAACAAGTTTCATTTTCGCGAGCAATATTAGAACACAACATATAATGTTCAAAATACGCCTAATTATGTGATAACTTAGGATGTAAATGAAGCAATACCTATTTTATTAGTAAATTAAAGCGACATTACGTCATGTTTCGCGATATAACGGGATATTTCAAAAACATTACAAAATAAACACGGGCATTTATTTCGCGAGCCTTGGTTTGTTGACAAAGTGTTTTCTTCGAAAATTCGTGTAAAACAGCAAATGGATTGTCGAAATTATATAATCCTACTGGCTAATCTACTTAAAAAGGGAAATACTCACTTTTATCCGGTATAAACTGCACTTATATCCAGAAAACACTTCACAAACACTTCACAACACAATCACTTCGGCGAACATCGCGCGCGCCGCCGCCATGGGCGATCTGCGACTGTCGTCAGAAATGAGGTCATCGATTTTGTAAGGATGTAGTGATTCATATTTCTAACATCGCATGCGGCAATCGAGCAATTTCATAGTGTTGCATATTTGGCTATATTATGGCATCATTCGATAGAATATACAATCGCATTTCGAAATTTAAACGACATTTTCGTAAGAGCCGAGCGCTATATCCAGTAGTGGACGTTTCAGAATTTCGGCGGCCGCCATTCATGTCCCCAAATGGATGTTACGTGCTCAGCGGGTTAAATAGTGCTGAGGCTGCAAAAAAAACTAAAACAATTGTGACTTTTTGCGTCCAGTGTGACAAATTGTTTTGTTTACCATGTTTTAATGCAAAACATTTTGATTAATCACTTATTAAAATTATGATATCGTAACTGCAAATCTCTTTTATTTACTTCACTAGTCGAGACACAAACCAAACTTCCTTTCAGTGCGATGTGAGATAGAATAGATGTCATATTATATTTTTACATTTATTCAATACCGAAATGTCATAAATGCGGGCGAAGCTAGATTTAACTTTAACAACTATGTAAGATTATAACTGTAAAATATCAAACAAATATTGCCATTGTTAAGCTATATATAAGGTGGTTTTTAAAAACCTATTTTGTGAGGCCGAGTAGGTATCATACGCACTGTAAAGAAGTTCAACCTTGCCCTGAAAAGACCTCATACGCACTGGCTGAAAGTCCATCAAAAACGGTGCCGCAGCGAACGTGTTAACGGAGGTACGGGGGATGTAACGCTCTCCGCGTTTTCCGCTGCTTTTCTTCCGTTTTCAATATTTTTACTCATTGTTTTTTTAAATGTTGTTTATGGCTTATTATTTTTATATATGGTTTGTTTTAAATTATTTATTTAATGTATGAATGGTTGTGTTTTCCATAATCTTCACTATAATTTTTATCTATCCGCACAGACATCCTCAGTGCAGAATGTACGTTATATAAGGGAAAATAAAGAATTTCGGAAATATAACTACTTTTTATAGTTTCTACATATTCTATGCATAGACCTTATTTATGTTACATGGACCTTATTTATGTTATGGAACACAAAGGTTGTAAGCAAACATCTGGAGCAAGCAACAATTAAAATACTGGAGCAAGCGACATGTGTGAAGCGACCGCAGAGCGCAATGCATTTAGTACTCGATTATTTTAATAAAGATAACAAACTATAAACTAATAATATACGCTATATTATTATAAACTTTACAAACGCATTTAACTACATTATAAACCCATGCTTTCCTAACGTTTAAAACCTTTAACAAATTAAAGATTATATGCATCGGTATCAAAATCGTAATAATTTAATATATAAATTAGGGTTAGGGTTAACCAGACGCTGCTGTGTCCTTCAAATTCCCAACTCATGCCACACGCACGCTTCGTACAAATAATTTGTATGAATTTCCTTTAACTAATATCCTTATCCAGAGCAAGCCTTAATACATTCAGCACACATAAACTTCTTCACTTTAAGATGAACAGCGTTCACTCGAAAGTTCACAGAGACAAAAGACAAAAAACATAACCACGCAATGACGCGCTCAGGCAGGTAGCCTACGATACATTACACATTACTACCGAGACTGATCGAGGTTAATATGACGCTGCTGTTGAGTATTTTTCAACAAACATCTCCCAGAACGCACGTGTATTTTATAGTCACATCTTCGGCCAAATACACGCTTACATTTCGTACAAATAAATGGTTTTAATTTCAGATGAACTACGTTAATGTGTTGAACTAATTCTCCCTTTGATGAGAATGCTTTATTACATTCAGCACAAGTATAATTCTTCGCTTTAAGATGAACAGAGTTCACGTGTCGATTTAAATGTGCTCGCGTTGAGAAGCTACATTTGCATATCTTGCAGGCGAATGGCTTCAACTTCAGGTGGACTGAATGCGTATGTACTTTTAAGTCATTTTTATAAAAGAAAGCGCTTTCGCATTGCTTACATTTAAATTCCTTCATTTTGCGATGGACCATGTTGAGGTGTGTTTTAACATTTGCTTGACATGGAAATGGTTTCTCACATATCCAACATTTAAAATGTATTGATTTTTGGTGTACGAAGTTAATGTGTGTAGTTAAGTTACGGCGAGAAGTATAAGCTTTCTCACATTCCTGACACGAATACTTCAATTGGCGGTGGACTGATTTTATATGTTGGTTCAAATTACAACTGCCAGTGAAAGCTTTGTCACATTTACCGCAATTATATTTCTTTATCTTGAGATGCACCCCTTCGATGTGTTTTTTCATATTGCCTTTCAAATTAAACCCCCGGTAACACTCCGCGCACACAAATTTCTTAGTGCAAACATGGCACAGCAACTCCACCATATCTTTCAGACATTTCCAATAACCCATCGACTTACTCGTATCGATGTTACAGCCACAAACAACGCAAGAGAAATCAACTAATCTCGTCACCATTACTTTGACCTCTAACAAAACGACATCTTCTGCCTCTTCCTCGACGTCTGATTCCACATCATCGCTTTGTTCTGTCTTGACAACACATGTTTCCTCTTCTTCGAACAATAGAATGTTTTGTCTGAGTTCATCGGCCGCGTCTGACTGCTCCACTTTAAAAACCTCAATTTCAAAATCTGCATTACTTTTATTAATATCCTGCTTCTCCATTGCGATATCAATAACAAACGAAAACTCGGAGTAATCCGTTTGATACGTATCACTGTATATATGACAAGTATGTTACTATAATGTTCGCGTTGGTTTGACATTTATTGTCAGTGTTGCAATGTGAATATTTAAAAAGGTAGATAGTAAGTGTTGCCGTGGCAAGTTTAATGTTTTAACAGGTATGTAAATTATATATATATATATATATATATATATATATATATATATATATATATATATATATATATATATATATATATATATATATATATATATATATATATATATATATATATATATATATATATATATATATATATATATATATATATATATATATATATAAATATTGGTACAAATATTTTCATAATAAAAATAATAGTAATACATAAAAAGTTGTAAAAGGTCGCACTTTAGCTCAAAAAAATAGAAGTTATGGTCCCAACCGGCAGAAAGCATGAAACTTGGCATGCATGTAGGTATCTTTCATGTATATGCTTCAATGTACAAGTAGGAAAACGTTGCGATAGTATTGGTCCCCCCTCCCTCCCCCTTTTGTTAACCTCATCAGCAGAGAGCTAATGGGCCCTGTTAGTTGGCCACGAAAACCCATTCGTTCAGGATCGGTCATACTCACGGGTCAACACCCATTTGGCGGCCTCTACGCAGAAGGGGGAGCCAGAGTAGGACGCTGGCCTGCGGGTTGGTCTCCCCTAGAATTCAACCTTCGGGCGCTCCGAGATGGTTTGCGCACCGTGCGGCGTGATCCAATCGATTGTGCATTCTGACCGACAGCATTTAGACTGTCTACTATAGAGCGGGGGTAGTTACCTTGTTGACCTTATGACAACTGCTCTTAAAACGACCAATCGGCTACCCGATTCCGGGTGAAAGCCGGATTAAGGACGCCGTGGTCCGCGATAGATTCGGTAGCCACCGTATCACCGCTACGTAAGGGAGAGGACTGCGAAAGCGGCCTCGAACCTGTAACCAGTCGGGAGACCGTTGCGATAGTATTGCCCCCCCCCCCTCCCACTTTTGTGTACCTCATCAGCAGGCAGCTAATGGGCCCTGTTAGAGTTGGCCCATTGTATAATTAGACGTACAATAGAGTAAGACCCATTAGCTCAGGATCGGTCATATTCACGGGTCAACACACATCCGGCGGCCTCCACGCAGAATGAGGAGCCAGAGTATGACGCTGGCCTGCGAGTCGATCTCCCCTAGGAGGCAACCTTCGGGCGCACCGAGACGGTTTGCGCACCGTGCGGCGTAAGCCTATCGATTGTGCATTCTGACCGACAGCCGGGGTGGTCTGGAATTAGACTGTCTACTATAGAGCGGGGGTAGTTGTTTACCTTACAGCAACTGCTCTTAAAACGACCAATCGGCTACCCGATTCCGGGTGAAAGCCGGATAAAAGATGCCGTGGTCCGCGATAGATTCGGTAGACACCGTATCTCCGCTACGTAAGGGAGAGGACTGCGAAAGCGGCCTCGAACCTGTAACCAGTCGGGAGACCGGAGTAATCTGGTTGCAACTGGAAGTAAGGGCGCGAGTGTCGGCCCGCTGGGTGGTTAACCTGGTTATCTCGATGTAAAGCGTCGGCTTATTACGGGCATGTGGCGTAACTAGACGGTGGACTGTTTGGTCTAAAGTCTTCTGCGCTCACCTCACGGAAGATAGAACGATCTACTATAGTTAAAACTTCTTGAGGTGACGGGTTCGCCCGTTGTAGTTTGCAACTGTAGTATGGCTTGTATATAAGATACTTCAACCAAAACTTCACAATGTGATTTCGGTCCAACTAGACATTTGTATACCGAATTTCTAGTCCCTAAGAACATTATTTTAAGGGAGATATTTATAAACGATGCCATTCCTGGTGAAACAATTTCAACTACAATCTATTCAACTCTTGCTGTGACCAAATAATGAATATATACAAATTTTCAGTTCAGTCGGATTAACCGTTTGGGCGCTATCGTGGAGGAATGCAGACACACACAGGCACACAAACAGGCTTTAATCTGGAAATAATCGTAATCGTCTCAGGGGAGTTCAAAAAGGATATTTCCGTCTTCAAGTCAAAAAAAAATATTTAGCACGTTTACAATACTTTCCCTCCTGGTCGGTTGGTGAGCCGAGAAATTAAAATGTATTTCTTCAAATAAGAGATTTTCCATGTATAAACTCTAAATAACGAACCTTTTTTTAATTGCACGTAGCACACACCGGAGCCGTCCACATATTACCTAACGACGTTTTTGAAACGCTATGAAAAGGCTTTTCCGTGTTGGGTAAAGACGGTTCCCATGTCTGTGCTGTCTGTCAGTGGCGGATTAACCCATGTTGGGGCCCTCAGGCCGTCGAAATCTCCGGGCCCCCTTTGAACCTTTCGGGTGGGCCTTTAAGCTGTTAAACATTCTGGCGACAGTGGGAATGCTTGAAGTACCTGGACTCGACGGACGACTCAGAGAAGAGTGTACCTTAGTATCGACTACAAATAGCAATCTTGAGGGTGGTACTTGAGTGTCACTCGAGTGAGGGTTCTTTTGAGGTCACCCAAAACTATAGATTGTGTAGCTTATAAGTAAATCCTGCACTACACGCCTGTCAAGGAAACAATAACCACATCCTCAAAAGTAGAAACATTAATTGGAGTGTGCTGCTTTGCACAATATTTTCATTTTAATGTAGGACGACGCCTTCACCTCCAGGCCCAATGACAACATCGAGGTCGGCAACGCTCCAGCACATGCAATTGACAATAATCAAAATGTTCGTTTGTTTGTTTGTTTATACCCTTTGTTGTGAAATTTTACAATGGGCGGGTTTATTGTCATGCGGCAATTTCTTTCAACCAAACCTACTATGAAAGTGTTCTAGTGGTTTTGCATTAAATCGACAGAACTGAAATGCAATTCCGTTAATTTTATCCTAACGGAAAATGGTAACCCAGCCGGGAATCAAACCCTGAATCTTACGAAGTAAGATCAGGCGACCTAGCCACTATGCCACCGGCTGTTCTATGCCAGTGCGATTATAGCAGCTTTTATTTTACGCCATTTTCCATAGATCATGAAGCAACTACATATATGACTAGTAGGTGACTTCTCACGGAGATAAAGTTGACAATACCGCAATGATTTCAAAACCACAGCCTCAACAAACTAAAGTGGGTTACGGCATCGATCACCATTGGGATGTTCATTACAGTTTTACGTTTATATTTCCTTTCTCGTCTATCCACGATCCCTTAACCATTGTCAGATATGGTATTGGAGACCAAAACAAAACGGCTTCCATCAATTTCCGTTATTCAGATAAAATCCATTTTATTTTGGGAAATATGCATTTAATAATAGAATACGAAATTTAACAAAAAAAAACGAGACCATTTTCTTATAAGCGCAGATGTCATGGCGAAAATGAGCTATCGTAATTTAATGCGTATACAAAATTTCGTGTCTGTGCTGTTGACCGTTGTAGAGTTCCTTTGTTGGTTGGAAGCCACCCCTGAGTGCCGCACTCCTGTCTTGGTAAAACTGTCGCAATTGAATGCTTACACAAAATTTCTTGTCTGTGTACTGTTGACCGCTGAGGAGTCCCCTTGTCGGGAGCCAACCCTGGGTGCAGCAGCCATGTCATAGTGAAACCTAGAACGGGCTATCATAACTAAATGCGTATACAAAAATTCGTGTCTTTCTTGTTGACCGTTGAGTGTCTCCTCGTCGGGAGTCAACCCTGGGTATAGAAATCAAATCATGTTTACCATAAAAAATGCATTTTCATCGGAACTGAAACAAAATGTAAATTTTCAACTTCATATGATAATATTTAAGGAGTTCCCTCAATTCCTCATGGATCTTATCATCAGAACAGGATTTTGATAAAATATGGGACCAAACTGAAAGCACATCCTTTCAAAAAAAAATAATTTCCAAATCGGTTCATAAACGACGGAGTTCTGATGTAACAAACATTTAAAAAAAGATACACCGTACTGATAAGCTCCTCCGTATTGAAGTTGGTTTAAAATAAAGTAGCTAATGAGTTCTTATTTATTATCACCATATTAATCTGTAAATTTCTCTGTTATACAGAATTGATGATGTTAAAAATTGCCACTATGGTCAATCATGTTAAAAAACTGTTGTAAAACTGTTTAAACAATATGTTAGTATGTAAGTACCTAATATGTATATATTCTTTTGATGGAAAATAAACAGTTTACGGGGTTGCCGGAAGGGGTAAAAACCCGGAGATTTATCCTCCGTGCTCCGTTCGTCCAACCCTTACTAGCTACCCTTCCGGTACGCATGAGGTTGTTGCATGTTATCCCGGGCAGATAAAACGACAGATGCCGTTAGAATTGCCCGGTTGGTGGGCGGGGTTTTCCCCCTCGCCTGTCACCGCGCAAACATAATAATAATAATAAAAAAATATCAGCCAACCCAATCCGTTTAGCATTTTTCTTCAATACGGCTTGTTGCCGGATTCTTTGCTGGATACGGCATGAAGCTTTTTTCTCAAGGCATACCGACGCGGCTTTCTCATCGGTTTAGATAAGCTTTAGATAACTCAATTACAACTCGTTCTCCTTATGGAAGAATATCACTATTTTCTGTTTTGCCTTCATTTACTTGGAAGCCCAACAAGTATCCAGGAACCGCACATGAAATTGCCCAAATTTTGAATCCTCTTTTTATTGGCTTCGTGGGCATGTATTGCTTGAGGCATGTTCTTCCTTTGAATGCTGCCATGCTTTCAACGATGGAAAGAAATCGTAAAGGTGAAAACGCAGCTGCAAATGAATTGTTCAAGTGCGTTACAATAGGTCGTATTTTATAAAGCCGATCCTTGTCCTTTTTTTTGGCATATGACGTGCAAAAATCGTAATATATATAAAAACTGTTTCATGCTCATAACATCCATTACTTTGTTAACTCTAAAATTTAAATTGTTTGACCAATAAAGCCGTATTGATGGTAAACTATGAAAACCCATACTAGTTAAGAGTCCAAGAAACGCATTTAGTTCTTCAAGCGTCAAGTCTAGGGTATGTCCTTTTTAAAGAGCATACAAGTTACTTTAATATATAATTTTAGCCATAAATGATATGTTCAATAAATTAGCAAAAATTTAATATATAATTTTAGCCATAAATGATAATTATGTTCAATAAATTAGCGAAAATTGCATACGCACTTAGTCGTATCAACACAGCATTTAGCACCAAATGGTTGACTGAAATTCGTTGTCGAAAATTGTCGAAATGGTTTGAAGCCCCTCCGTTTTCGTCCAAGTAAAAGCAGAATTATTGGTATTGAAGTTGTCATTTAGGAGCGGCGTATTTAGTTCCTCACTAGAGCTGCTACTATAATCAAGAGGGGGTACCGGTTTTCCTGGGTGTAGTGTTTAATCGGGATCTCCAACCGAATCATCACTACTGTAGTCCATAAACGTGATATCATCCATTGCTTGCGGCGTTTTATTGGTTGATATCGATGGCCCGTATTCATCAGCAGTTGTGATAGTACCTACGTTGGGAAATTATTGAGTGGTGCTTGGGTAAACTATCTTCTGGATCTGAGTCGCCTCCAATATCCGATTCTTCAGCCATTTCATAATTTACTTCGTTTATATAATTTTCAATTTCCTTTCCTGTCAACGGTCTTCTATAATCGTCTGCCATGTTCTAAAAGGGAGTAAATTAGATAAAGAATGTTCTAAACATAACTTAAACTCAAATAAATACAATAGAAACGTAAATAAAATCCTTTAAACCCACGAGAGTCTTCCTATAAATAAACAAGAAAAATGACCAAATTTTTAAGCTATTGCATAGCTTTTATCGCGGGCCTAGGCCAGCGCGGCGACCGAATGAAGAAATTCCTTAACGAAAATTAATGATTTTAAACTGATAATTACGTCTAAACGACTGCTTTCGATTCGAAAAAAATATATGTTAAACAAGAACATTTTCCTAATGTTCTTAGCTTTGAATATTTTAGATTTTGTTTATATTACATAGTGTAATTAATTTGTGAAATTAGTTCTAACCGAACACAAAAACGATTACTACGCAAATACTATATGGCGTATTATTATGAAACCTGCACAATTTTAAAGATAATTTAATTATCTATCTTTTTATCTACGATTTTTTTCGAATATTCCGTTTTTTTTTTGCTTTATCGAATAAAAAATTCGTGCGCTGCGCTCTATCGGAAGACGTCGCAGCCGCAAATGATTCGGAATAATTTCAACGTTTTCCGATAGAGCGCAGTTATCTGATATCAGAAAAAATAAAATAAATAAATAAATATAATTGCTTAAGTTGTTAAAAATGTTATGCAATAGCTTTACCGCGGCAGTCCCCGAGTGCCACACGTATTTTTTAACCTATTTTCTGACTTTATCATCCAATAACATGTTAGCCATATGTTTCTACGGCTCAAGTTTAGTTTTAATTTATTAAGTACCTCCATAAATATTAGGAAGTTATAATATTGCAGAGAAATATGTGATAAAAATATTTAAAAAAAAAACACTAAACATCTAATCTGTCAAATTTGACACGTGGATAAACATTTTAACAAAATACTCGAAATTAAGAACACCAAACATGTTTTTAGCATAAAATACTAATCTTTAAACATTATAAAATGTAAATCTCACCTGTTTTCAACCCAAAGACAGTTTGTAATCACAAAAATCACAGAAACAAATCGAGACACGTCCAAACGGCGCGACGTTGCGCACGGGAATGGAAGGTGGGAAATAAAAGTGACACATATTTCATTTTTTTTGACAACTCTCTCTACCAGTTTCAATTAGACCAAAAGTGGAATTTATGTTGACCACGGTCTGTTTAGCTAACGGAAGAAGTGCAAAGAGGTCATTTTAGATGGAAATTAGTAGAGATATTGAGCGTTATTGAAAGTGGCATGAATATTTGCCACGGTCCTTACTTACCTACCCATGGAAAATCGAATATTTAAGGAAATACATTTTAATTTTCCGGCCGACCGATTGATAAGGAGGGAAAGCATTGTGAACGCGCTAAATATTTTTTTTTGATTTGAAGACGGAAATACCCTTTTTGAACTCCCCTGAAACGATTACGATTATTTCAGATTAAAGTCTGTTTGTGCGCCTGTCTGTGTGTCTGTATTCCTCCACGATAGCGCCCAAACGGTTAATCCGACTGAACTGAAAATTTGTATATATTCATCATTTGGTCATAGCCAGAGTTCAAAAGATTGTAGTTGAAATTGTTTTACCAGGAATGGCATCGGTTATAAATATCTCCCTTAAAATACTATTCTTAGAGACTAGAAATTCTTAGAGACTAGAAGGTACATAAATGTCTAGTTGGACCGAAATCACATTGTGAAGTTTTAGTTGAAGTATCTTATATACAAGCCATACTAGAGTTGCCAACTACAACGGGCGAACCCGTCACCTCAAGAGGTTTTAACTATAGTAGATCGTTCTGTTCTGTCTTCCGTGAGGTGAGCGCAGAAGACTTTAGACCAAACAGTCCACCGTCTAGTTACGCGACATGCCCGTAATAAGCCAACGCATTACCCCGAGATAACCAGGTTAACCACCCAGCGGGCCGACACTCGCGCCCTTACTTCCAGTTGCAACCAGATTACTCCGGTCTCCCGACTGGTTACAGGTTCGAGGCCGCTTTCGCGGGCCTCTCCCTTACGTAGCGGTGATACGGTGTCTACCGAATCTATCGCGGACCACGGCATCTTCTATCCGGCTTTCACCCGGAATAGGCTAGCCGATTGGTCGTTTTAAGATCAGTTGCTCTAAGGTAAACAACTACCCCCGCTCTATAGTAGACAGTCTAATTCCAGACAACCCCGGCTGTCGGTCAGAATGCACAATCGATCTTCTTACGCCGCACGGTGCGCAAACCGTCTCGGAGCGCCCGAAAGTTGACTCCTAGGGGAGACCGACTCGCAGGCCAGCGTCATACTCTGGCTCCCCATTCTGCGTGGAGGCCGCCGGATGTGTGTTGACCCGTGAGTATGACCGATCCTGAGCTAATGGGTCTTACTCTATTGTACGTCTAATTATACAATAGGCCAACTCTAACAGGGCCCATTAGCTGCCTGCTGATGAGGTACACAAAGGGGGAGGGGGGGGGGGGCAATACTATCGCAACGTTTTCCTACTTCTACATTGAAGCATATACATGAAAGACACATGCATGCCAAGTTTCATGCTTTCTGCCGGTTGGGACCATAACTTCTATTTTTTGAGCTAAGGTGCGACCTATTACGACTTTTTATGTCTTATTATTATTATTATGAAAATATTTGTGTATTTATTTATATATAATTTACGTAGGTACCTGCCAGACATGGCAATTTTAAATCATTAAACTTGCCACGGCAACACTTACATACCTACTTTTTTTAAATATTCACATTGCAACACTGACAACAAATGTCAAACCAACGCGACATTTATTTTGTGTTAACTGTTAGGTACTTGTTTATACACTGTTAATTATCAAACTGATTCCTCCGAGTTTTCGATTGTTATTGATATCGCAATGGAGAAGCAGGATAATAATGAAAGTAATGCAAGTGTTAAAATTGAGGTTTTTAAAGTGGAGCTGTCAGACACGGGCGACGAAAGACAAAACATTCTATTGTTCGAAGAGGGTGAAACATGTATTATCAAAGCAGAAGGAAGCGACGCCGTTGAATCAGACGTCGAGGAAGAGGCAGAAGATGTCATTTTGATAGAGGTCAAAGTATTGGTGAAGAGATTAGTTGATTTCTCTTGCGTTGTTTGTGGCTGTAACATCGATACGAGTAAGCCGATGGGTTATTGGAAATGCCTGAAACATATGGTAGAGTTGCTGTGCCATGTTTGCAGAAAGAAATTTGTGTGCGCGGAGTGTTACCGTGGATTTAATATTAAAGGCAATATGAAAACACACATCGAAGGGGTGCATCTCAAGATAAAGAAATATAAATGCGGTAAATGTGACAAAGCTTACACTCAAAATGGTCATTTAAACCAACATATAAAATCAGTCCACCGCCAATTGAAGTATTCGTGTCAGGAATGTGAGAAAGCTTATTCTCAACGCGGTCACTTAACTACACATATCAACTTCGTACACCGAAAATCAATTAATTTTAAATGTTGGATTTGTGAGAAACCATTTTCATCTAAAACAAATGTTAAAAACCACCTCAACATGGTCCATCGCAAAATGAAGGAATTTAAATGTAAGCAATGCGAAAGCGCTTTCTTTGATCAAAATGCCTTAAAAGTACATACGAATTCAGTCCACCTGAAGTTGAAGCCATTTGCCTGCAAGATATGCAAACATAGCTTCTCAAGGCGAGGTGTTTTAAATAAACACGTGAACTCTGTTCATCTTAAAGTGAAAATTTATGTTTGTGCTGAATGTAGCCACGCATGCTCACTAAAGACTACTTTAGTTCAACACATTAACACAGTTCATATGAAACTAAAACCATTTATTTGTACGAAATGTAAGCATGCCTTTGGCCAAAGAGGTCATTATAATAAACACGTGCGTTCTGGGAGATGTTTATTGAAAAATACTCAACAGCAGCGGCAGATTAACCTCAATCAGTCTCGGTAGTAATGTGTAATGTATTGTAGGCTACCTGCCTGAGCGCGTCATTGCGTGGTTATGTTTTTTGCTTTCGAGTGTCTCTGTGAACTTTCGAGTTAACGCTGTTCATCTTAGAGTGAATAAGTTTATGTATGATGAATGTATTAACGCTTGCTCTAGATAAGGATATTAGTTTTAAAAAGGAAATTCTTACAATTTTGTTTGTACGAAATGGAAGCGTGTGTGTGGCATGTGTGGGGACTTTGAAGGACACAGCAGCGTCTGGTTAACCTTAACCCTAATTTATATATTAAGCTATTACGATTTTAATACCGATGCGTATAATCTTGAATTAGTTAAAGGTTTTTAACGTTAAGAAAGCATGGGTTAATAATGTAGTTAGGTAATTGCGTTTTTAAAGTTTATATAGCGTAGGTATATTATTTTATTTTATTTATTTATTTATTGGAATTATTAAATTAACCATTTTACAATAAATATAATATTAAAACAAATGGCAAAAACTTTCCTCTTTCATTCACTGGCTAGTGCTGCCCAACTGGGATATACCCGTTCCAGGGCAAGCAATTTGTATTTTTACATTTAAAACGAGGGTCGTTGAACCAACCAAACACAATAATAATAATAATAATTTTAAAATATATATAATAATAATAAATAAATATAATAATAAAGTTTACAATATTATATAGGAAATAGAAATACTAAATACATTAGAATATACATATACACACATACATACATATATACACAATATATGTTAAGTCAACTTCAAATTATTCTACTACATCGATCATGGCATGGATAGATAAACGCTCTTCTTGCACCAGCCATTTATTTATTTTGCTTTTAAACACATGACAACTGGGGCTGGTTTTAATGTCACTGCTTAATTTATTATAGAGTCTTGTAGCTATGAAAGAGTAGTGTCGCTGTCCGAAAGTCGTCTTCATCCTAGGTACATTTAAATTATCACTCAGGAGTTGTCTAGTGGGTTTCGTGTGCGTAATAATAAAAGATTTATTTTGTTTGGCCACGAAAACCCAACGTAGTGCAGTTTTAATGAATAATAACCTAGCATCCAAAACCTGAGCTTCTTTAAAGAGTTCCTTAGAAGAATATTGATATGGTTTGCGATGCATGATTTTTAAAATACATTTTTGCGCTGTTAGAAGTGGCGTCAGGAGGGTTTTGCAGCACCCACCCCACCCAATTATACCATAGTTAATAAGGGTTTCACATAATGCAAAATACACTATGGTTAGCGTCCTGCGATCCAGAACACTCCTCAACTCTTTGAAAGTATAACCAAGGGTTCTCACTTTCTTTGACACTGCATTGACTTGCTCTTCCCATCGCAATTTATTGTCAACTACAATGCCTAGATATTTGACTGTGGGGGATCTCTTTAGTGGTGCACAATTACACGAGGTTTCAGAGTGACATTTGTGAATGGTTACGTGGTGATTTACTGTTGGCTGACCCCTATTAGTAGGGCTAAAAGTCATATAACTGGTTTTACTCACATTTAGTGTTAGTTTTGCAGTTTCTAGCCAATCACGAATCTCATTCATGCCCAAATTTGCTTTTGTGAGAGTACTGTCCCAATTTGATCCCTTAAAGATAACTACAGTGTCGTCAGCATATGAAATTATTTTTGCTGTCGGTAACTGGCAAAGATCATTTATATAAGTGAGGAAAAGTATGGGTCCCAGGACGCTTCCTTGCGGAACCCCATAGGTTAGTGGTTCAGCGTCACTAAAGTGGTTAAGAATCGACACAAACTGGACTCTGTTAGTTAAATAGCTCTGAAACCATTGGAGACTGGATGACGCTACGCCTATTTTTTTTAATTGTTGTAGTAACCTATTATGAGGCACCGAATCAAAGGCTTTCGCCAAATCTAAAAATACTGCCAGGCACTTTTCTCCCTTGTCTATGCCTTGTACAAGAAAATCTGTTAAGGCTGAGATGGCGTTTGATGTCCCTAGGCCTTCTCTAAAGCCAAATTGATTGTCTGACAGAATAGCGTTTTCTCCTAAGAATTTCATTAATCTTAATTTAGCCACCTTTTCAATAATTTTCGACATTGTATTCAGTATTGAAATAGGTCGATAATTATTCACCTGCAGTTTGTCACCCCCCTTAAAAATTGGTATTACTCTAGCAGTTTTCAAATCGCTCGGAAATACACCACTTCTAAAGCTAACGTTGATTATATGACTGATGGGTACGCTTATATATGACTTAGTAATTTTAAATATATGGGACCCTAATTCATCATTTCCTGCTGCTGACTTATTCTTTAGGCTTTCGATTATCTTCGTGACTTCAGCAGCATTAGTCGGTCTGAGATATAGTGAGGCCTGGTAGATACCAGTATCATTACATGAATCAATTTCTTCATCCGTGACAAATTTTTTGGCTAACATAGGACCCACGCCACAAAAGTGTTTATTAATGTGATTTAGCACTTTTTTAGTGTTATTTTGCAGGGTAACAACTTCATCCTCGATTTGGATTTTGGACAAAGACGAAGTTTTTTTATTTTTTGAATTTGATGCTTCTTTTATTATTTCCCATATTTTCTGAGGGTCTTCTTTCGAGTTTGAAATTTGCGTTTTGTAGAATCTTTGCTTCGTTAATTTAATTAAATTCTTACATATATTTCTATACCGCGTAAATTTTTGTTTTAAAATGAGGTCATCCGGTCGCTTTTTTAAGGTAGCGTGCATTTTATCGCGTTTGTGAATACAAAAGAGTAGACCCTTAGTGATCCAAGGCTTTAGTTTTTTGTGTTTGTGTCTAATTTTAAAAGTTTCAATTGACGTATTTTTATTTACTATTTGACCTAACGAAGTGATAAATGCCCGATATGTTTCATCCGTACTATGCAGAGAGAGAACAGGAGACCAGTCGTGACTGCTAATGTCTTTTAATATATTATCGTAGTTAATAGTTTTCTTTGTGAATTCATGTTTATGTTCAGCCTCCTTCCTCCATTTCCCTACTTTAAATAATATTGTATAATGATCTGTAATAGAGTTTTGGAAGATGATCGTGGAAATCGTATTCTTAGAGCGAATCATAACATGATCAATACAAGTACTACTATTATTGAATTCTCGCGTTGGCTGGACAACCTCTGGGCGGAGTCCATGTAGCATTAGAAGATTGATATATTGGTCAGCTTGGATGTTTGCCTTCCCTTCTATTGAAATATTAAGATCCCCACAAAGTATTAAATTCTTTACGCTTCGATTTTCAATTAAGACCCCGTCTAATTTTTTTATAAAATTTGTGATATTGTTATTGGATGGACTCCTATATACACAGAGTAGAGTTCTATCAATATCAATGTTAACCTGTAGACAATTTGCTTCAGGGAGATTAATTTCTTGGACAGACATATAACTAAAACCTTCTCGTATATACACTACCACACCATCATTCTGAGTGTGGTTTAGCGTTGTGTGGTAGCATTCATATCCAGGAATGTGCTTATCCCTAAAGTAGTGTCCATTCCAGGTCTCGGTGAGTATTAGAATATCTAGGTCAATTTGGAGACGCTCTAATAGAATAATAAATTGATCGTAATTTTTATTGAGACTTCTAATATTTAGACATAGACACTTGACTGTATCACCCTCGGACATAATCTCTCTGCACAACAATACGTTTGATGTGACGTGTCTGTTTTCAGTACTATTATTCAAAAAATTCATGTAATCCATTGCAATACAACAGTAATCATTATAGTTTTGATAAGCAGTTTTAGCAACATTTTGTTAAGACTTTTAGTTAGTTTGTAGAGCGATATCATATCACAACCAATGCAGATCAAGAATATTTTCGATGTAGGGTATGAATATAAGTAGGTAGTTTTTAAAATAGTCGTTAAGATTAAACTAATATTCAAAATATCTCTGACACTGCCAAACTGCGGCAATACTTGTGTGCTAAAAAATAGAATAATATATACATTACTAATTTTAAAAATTAAAAAATAAAAAATAATAAAATCTATAATATAATTAAATTTAAACTTAAATTCCAAATAATCATAATAAGTGTAGACTAATATAATATTAAGGGTTAATTTGTTTAAACCATAAGTAGTTAAAGATAAAAGCGGACATCTAGATAAAATAACTGAAATTATAGATCTAAAAAAGAGGCATTATTTTTAATGAGGATTGGTTTATCGCCTTCCCCTTTTCTTAAATAAATCCTCCCAGCACTTACCCAACAGTATTTAAATGATTTTTCTTTGGCAATTCTTTTTGCGTTCCATAGTAGTTCTCTTGAGCGTTTAGTCAAATCATCAGAAATAAAAACCGGTGCATTTGTTTTACCAGTATAACTAATGTCAAAAAGAGTTAAGGTTTCGCCATTTGTTTTACATTTCTTGAGATACATTTTAAAATTAGAGATGAAGGAATTTTTTAGCTCGTTTGTAATGAATTTTGCAATGATCGGCTTCGGTTTATTTTCAGAGTTCTTGTGCCGGATACGATAAATAGTACATACATCCGATCTATTAAAACTGCATTTGGTGACCATGGCAATTTTCTCCAATATGTTAAGAAGATTTTCATTTTGTGACTCAGGAATACCTCTGATTTCCATATTAGCTGATTTTTGTAACTGCTCTTGGTAATCCAGCTTATTTTCAAGGACTTGAAGTTGATTTTCGAATTCCCTTTTTTTCCTGGTTTCGGTGACACATTTTTTTTCCATAACCTCAATTTTATTACTTAGACTATCCACAGTTTCTATTAGAAATTCATGTCGCTCATTTTCTGAAGCTTTAAAGACTTCCAATTCAGACCTGGTCTCCATGACTTTAATGTTGATATCATCGCAGATTTTAATTTTTGCCTCAATAGCAGTAAATTTATTGTTAAGCGGGGGTAGTTGTTTACCTTACAGCAACTGCTCTTAAAACGACCAATCGGCTACCCGATTCCGGGTGAAAGCCGGATAAAAGATGCCGTGGTCCGCGATAGATTCGGTAGACACCGTATCTCCGCTACGTAAGGGAGAGGACTGCGAAAGCGGCCTCGAACCTGTAACCAGTCGGGAGACCGGAGTAATCTGGTTGCAACTGGAAGTAAGGGCGCGAGTGTCGGCCCGCTGGGTGGTTAACCTGGTTATCTCGATGTAAAGCGTCGGCTTATTACGGGCATGTGGCGTAACTAGACGGTGGACTGTTTGGTCTAAAGTCTTCTGCGCTCACCTCACGGAAGATAGAACGATCTACTATAGTTAAAACTTCTTGAGGTGACGGGTTCGCCCGTTGTAGTTTGCAACTGTAGTATGGCTTGTATATAAGATACTTCAACCAAAACTTCACAATGTGATTTCGGTCCAACTAGACATTTGTATACCGAATTTCTAGTCCCTAAGAACATTATTTTAAGGGAGATATTTATAAACGATGCCATTCCTGGTGAAACAATTTCAACTACAATCTATTCAACTCTTGCTGTGACCAAATAATGAATATATACAAATTTTCAGTTCAGTCGGATTAACCGTTTGGGCGCTATCGTGGAGGAATGCAGACACACACAGGCACACAAACAGGCTTTAATCTGGAAATAATCGTAATCGTCTCAGGGGAGTTCAAAAAGGATATTTCCGTCTTCAAGTCAAAAAAAAATATTTAGCACGTTTACAATACTTTCCCTCCTGGTCGGTTGGTGAGCCGAGAAATTAAAATGTATTTCTTCAAATAAGAGATTTTCCATGTATAAACTCTAAATAACGAACCTTTTTTTAATTGCACGTAGCACACACCGGAGCCGTCCACATATTACCTAACGACGTTTTTGAAACGCTATGAAAAGGCTTTTCCGTGTTGGGTAAAGACGGTTCCCATGTCTGTGCTGTCTGTCAGTGGCGGATTAACCCATGTTGGGGCCCTCAGGCCGTCGAAATCTCCGGGCCCCCTTTGAACCTTTCGGGTGGGCCTTTAAGCTGTTAAACATTCTGGCGACAGTGGGAATGCTTGAAGTACCTGGACTCGACGGACGACTCAGAGAAGAGTGTACCTTAGTATCGACTACAAATAGCAATCTTGAGGGTGGTACTTGAGTGTCACTCGAGTGAGGGTTCTTTTGAGGTCACCCAAAACTATAGATTGTGTAGCTTATAAGTAAATCCTGCACTACACGCCTGTCAAGGAAACAATAACCACATCCTCAAAAGTAGAAACATTAATTGGAGTGTGCTGCTTTGCACAATATTTTCATTTTAATGTAGGACGACGCCTTCACCTCCAGGCCCAATGACAACATCGAGGTCGGCAACGCTCCAGCACATGCAATTGACAATAATCAAAATGTTCGTTTGTTTGTTTGTTTATACCCTTTGTTGTGAAATTTTACAATGGGCGGGTTTATTGTCATGCGGCAATTTCTTTCAACCAAACCTACTATGAAAGTGTTCTAGTGGTTTTGCATTAAATCGACAGAACTGAAATGCAATTCCGTTAATTTTATCCTAACGGAAAATGGTAACCCAGCCGGGAATCAAACCCTGAATCTTACGAAGTAAGATCAGGCGACCTAGCCACTATGCCACCGGCTGTTCTATGCCAGTGCGATTATAGCAGCTTTTATTTTACGCCATTTTCCATAGATCATGAAGCAACTACATATATGACTAGTAGGTGACTTCTCACGGAGATAAAGTTGACAATACCGCAATGATTTCAAAACCACAGCCTCAACAAACTAAAGTGGGTTACGGCATCGATCACCATTGGGATGTTCATTACAGTTTTACGTTTATATTTCCTTTCTCGTCTATCCACGATCCCTTAACCATTGTCAGATATGGTATTGGAGACCAAAACAAAACGGCTTCCATCAATTTCCGTTATTCAGATAAAATCCATTTTATTTTGGGAAATATGCATTTAATAATAGAATACGAAATTTAACAAAAAAAAACGAGACCATTTTCTTATAAGCGCAGATGTCATGGCGAAAATGAGCTATCGTAATTTAATGCGTATACAAAATTTCGTGTCTGTGCTGTTGACCGTTGTAGAGTTCCTTTGTTGGTTGGAAGCCACCCCTGAGTGCCGCACTCCTGTCTTGGTAAAACTGTCGCAATTGAATGCTTACACAAAATTTCTTGTCTGTGTACTGTTGACCGCTGAGGAGTCCCCTTGTCGGGAGCCAACCCTGGGTGCAGCAGCCATGTCATAGTGAAACCTAGAACGGGCTATCATAACTAAATGCGTATACAAAAATTCGTGTCTTTCTTGTTGACCGTTGAGTGTCTCCTCGTCGGGAGTCAACCCTGGGTATAGAAATCAAATCATGTTTACCATAAAAAATGCATTTTCATCGGAACTGAAACAAAATGTAAATTTTCAACTTCATATGATAATATTTAAGGAGTTCCCTCAATTCCTCATGGATCTTATCATCAGAACAGGATTTTGATAAAATATGGGACCAAACTGAAAGCACATCCTTTCAAAAAAAAATAATTTCCAAATCGGTTCATAAACGACGGAGTTCTGATGTAACAAACATTTAAAAAAAGATACACCGTACTGATAAGCTCCTCCGTATTGAAGTTGGTTTAAAATAAAGTAGCTAATGAGTTCTTATTTATTATCACCATATTAATCTGTAAATTTCTCTGTTATACAGAATTGATGATGTTAAAAATTGCCACTATGGTCAATCATGTTAAAAAACTGTTGTAAAACTGTTTAAACAATATGTTAGTATGTAAGTACCTAATATGTATATATTCTTTTGATGGAAAATAAACAGTTTACGGGGTTGCCGGAAGGGGTAAAAACCCGGAGATTTATCCTCCGTGCTCCGTTCGTCCAACCCTTACTAGCTACCCTTCCGGTACGCATGAGGTTGTTGCATGTTATCCCGGGCAGATAAAACGACAGATGCCGTTAGAATTGCCCGGTTGGTGGGCGGGGTTTTCCCCCTCGCCTGTCACCGCGCAAACATAATAATAATAATAAAAAAATATCAGCCAACCCAATCCGTTTAGCATTTTTCTTCAATACGGCTTGTTGCCGGATTCTTTGCTGGATACGGCATGAAGCTTTTTTCTCAAGGCATACCGACGCGGCTTTCTCATCGGTTTAGATAAGCTTTAGATAACTCAATTACAACTCGTTCTCCTTATGGAAGAATATCACTATTTTCTGTTTTGCCTTCATTTACTTGGAAGCCCAACAAGTATCCAGGAACCGCACATGAAATTGCCCAAATTTTGAATCCTCTTTTTATTGGCTTCGTGGGCATGTATTGCTTGAGGCATGTTCTTCCTTTGAATGCTGCCATGCTTTCAACGATGGAAAGAAATCGTAAAGGTGAAAACGCAGCTGCAAATGAATTGTTCAAGTGCGTTACAATAGGTCGTATTTTATAAAGCCGATCCTTGTCCTTTTTTTTGGCATATGACGTGCAAAAATCGTAATATATATAAAAACTGTTTCATGCTCATAACATCCATTACTTTGTTAACTCTAAAATTTAAATTGTTTGACCAATAAAGCCGTATTGATGGTAAACTATGAAAACCCATACTAGTTAAGAGTCCAAGAAACGCATTTAGTTCTTCAAGCGTCAAGTCTAGGGTATGTCCTTTTTAAAGAGCATACAAGTTACTTTAATATATAATTTTAGCCATAAATGATATGTTCAATAAATTAGCAAAAATTTAATATATAATTTTAGCCATAAATGATAATTATGTTCAATAAATTAGCGAAAATTGCATACGCACTTAGTCGTATCAACACAGCATTTAGCACCAAATGGTTGACTGAAATTCGTTGTCGAAAATTGTCGAAATGGTTTGAAGCCCCTCCGTTTTCGTCCAAGTAAAAGCAGAATTATTGGTATTGAAGTTGTCATTTAGGAGCGGCGTATTTAGTTCCTCACTAGAGCTGCTACTATAATCAAGAGGGGGTACCGGTTTTCCTGGGTGTAGTGTTTAATCGGGATCTCCAACCGAATCATCACTACTGTAGTCCATAAACGTGATATCATCCATTGCTTGCGGCGTTTTATTGGTTGATATCGATGGCCCGTATTCATCAGCAGTTGTGATAGTACCTACGTTGGGAAATTATTGAGTGGTGCTTGGGTGAACTATCTTCTGGATCTGAGTCGCCTCCAATATCCGATTCTTCAGCCATTTCATAATTTACTTCGTTTATATAATTTTCAATTTCCTTTCCTGTCAACGGTCTTCTATAATCGTCTGCCATGTTCTAAAAGGGAGTAAATTAGATAAAGAATGTTCTAAACATAACTTAAACTCAAATAAATACAATAGAAACGTAAATAAAATCCTTTAAACCCACGAGAGTCTTCCTATAAATAAACAAGAAAAATGACCAAATTTTTAAGCTATTGCATAGCTTTTATCGCGGGCCTAGGCCAGCGCGGCGACCGAATGAAGAAATTCCTTAACGAAAATTAATGATTTTAAACTGATAATTACGTCTAAACGACTGCTTTCGATTCGAAAAAAATATATGTTAAACAAGAACATTTTCCTAATGTTCTTAGCTTTGAATATTTTAGATTTTGTTTATATTACATAGTGTAATTAATTTGTGAAATTAGTTCTAACCGAACACAAAAACGATTACTACGCAAATACTATATGGCGTATTATTATGAAACCTGCACAATTTTAAAGATAATTTAATTATCTATCTTTTTATCTACGATTTTTTTCGAATATTCCGTTTTTTTTTTGCTTTATCGAATAAAAAATTCGTGCGCTGCGCTCTATCGGAAGACGTCGCAGCCGCAAATGATTCGGAATAATTTCAACGTTTTCCGATAGAGCGCAGTTATCTGATATCAGAAAAAATAAAATAAATAAATAAATATAATTGCTTAAGTTGTTAAAAATGTTATGCAATAGCTTTACCGCGGCAGTCCCCGAGTGCCACACGTATTTTTTAACCTATTTTCTGACTTTATCATCCAATAACATGTTAGCCATATGTTTCTACGGCTCAAGTTTAGTTTTAATTTATTAAGTACCTCCATAAATATTAGGAAGTTATAATATTGCAGAGAAATATGTGATAAAAATATTTAAAAAAAAAACACTAAACATCTAATCTGTCAAATTTGACACGTGGATAAACATTTTAACAAAATACTCGAAATTAAGAACACCAAACATGTTTTTAGCATAAAATACTAATCTTTAAACATTATAAAATGTAAATCTCACCTGTTTTCAACCCAAAGACAGTTTGTAATCACAAAAATCACAGAAACAAATCGAGACACGTCCAAACGGCGCGACGTTGCGCACGGGAATGGAAGGTGGGAAATAAAAGTGACACATATTTCATTTTTTTTGACAACTCTCTCTACCAGTTTCAATTAGACCAAAAGTGGAATTTATGTTGACCACGGTCTGTTTAGCTAACGGAAGAAGTGCAAAGAGGTCATTTTAGATGGAAATTAGTAGAGATATTGAGCGTTATTGAAAGTGGCATGAATATTTGCCACGGTCCTTACTTACCTACCCATGGAAAATCGAATATTTAAGGAAATACATTTTAATTTTCCGGCCGACCGATTGATAAGGAGGGAAAGCATTGTGAACGCGCTAAATATTTTTTTTTGATTTGAAGACGGAAATACCCTTTTTGAACTCCCCTGAAACGATTACGATTATTTCAGATTAAAGTCTGTTTGTGCGCCTGTCTGTGTGTCTGTATTCCTCCACGATAGCGCCCAAACGGTTAATCCGACTGAACTGAAAATTTGTATATATTCATCATTTGGTCATAGCCAGAGTTCAAAAGATTGTAGTTGAAATTGTTTTACCAGGAATGGCATCGGTTATAAATATCTCCCTTAAAATACTATTCTTAGAGACTAGAAATTCTTAGAGACTAGAAGGTACATAAATGTCTAGTTGGACCGAAATCACATTGTGAAGTTTTAGTTGAAGTATCTTATATACAAGCCATACTAGAGTTGCCAACTACAACGGGCGAACCCGTCACCTCAAGAGGTTTTAACTATAGTAGATCGTTCTGTTCTGTCTTCCGTGAGGTGAGCGCAGAAGACTTTAGACCAAACAGTCCACCGTCTAGTTACGCGACATGCCCGTAATAAGCCAACGCATTACCCCGAGATAACCAGGTTAACCACCCAGCGGGCCGACACTCGCGCCCTTACTTCCAGTTGCAACCAGATTACTCCGGTCTCCCGACTGGTTACAGGTTCGAGGCCGCTTTCGCGGGCCTCTCCCTTACGTAGCGGTGATACGGTGTCTACCGAATCTATCGCGGACCACGGCATCTTCTATCCGGCTTTCACCCGGAATAGGCTAGCCGATTGGTCGTTTTAAGATCAGTTGCTCTAAGGTAAACAACTACCCCCGCTCTATAGTAGACAGTCTAATTCCAGACAACCCCGGCTGTCGGTCAGAATGCACAATCGATCTTCTTACGCCGCACGGTGCGCAAACCGTCTCGGAGCGCCCGAAAGTTGACTCCTAGGGGAGACCGACTCGCAGGCCAGCGTCATACTCTGGCTCCCCATTCTGCGTGGAGGCCGCCGGATGTGTGTTGACCCGTGAGTATGACCGATCCTGAGCTAATGGGTCTTACTCTATTGTACGTCTAATTATACAATAGGCCAACTCTAACAGGGCCCATTAGCTGCCTGCTGATGAGGTACACAAAGGGGGAGGGGGGGGGGGGCAATACTATCGCAACGTTTTCCTACTTCTACATTGAAGCATATACATGAAAGACACATGCATGCCAAGTTTCATGCTTTCTGCCGGTTGGGACCATAACTTCTATTTTTTGAGCTAAGGTGCGACCTATTACGACTTTTTATGTCTTATTATTATTATTATGAAAATATTTGTGTATTTATTTATATATAATTTACGTAGGTACCTGCCAGACATGGCAATTTTAAATCATTAAACTTGCCACGGCAACACTTACATACCTACTTTTTTTAAATATTCACATTGCAACACTGACAACAAATGTCAAACCAACGCGACATTTATTTTGTGTTAACTGTTAGGTACTTGTTTATACACTGTTAATTATCAAACTGATTCCTCCGAGTTTTCGATTGTTATTGATATCGCAATGGAGAAGCAGGATAATAATGAAAGTAATGCAAGTGTTAAAATTGAGGTTTTTAAAGTGGAGCTGTCAGACACGGGCGACGAAAGACAAAACATTCTATTGTTCGAAGAGGGTGAAACATGTATTATCAAAGCAGAAGGAAGCGACGCCGTTGAATCAGACGTCGAGGAAGAGGCAGAAGATGTCATTTTGATAGAGGTCAAAGTATTGGTGAAGAGATTAGTTGATTTCTCTTGCGTTGTTTGTGGCTGTAACATCGATACGAGTAAGCCGATGGGTTATTGGAAATGCCTGAAACATATGGTAGAGTTGCTGTGCCATGTTTGCAGAAAGAAATTTGTGTGCGCGGAGTGTTACCGTGGATTTAATATTAAAGGCAATATGAAAACACACATCGAAGGGGTGCATCTCAAGATAAAGAAATATAAATGCGGTAAATGTGACAAAGCTTACACTCAAAATGGTCATTTAAACCAACATATAAAATCAGTCCACCGCCAATTGAAGTATTCGTGTCAGGAATGTGAGAAAGCTTATTCTCAACGCGGTCACTTAACTACACATATCAACTTCGTACACCGAAAATCAATTAATTTTAAATGTTGGATTTGTGAGAAACCATTTTCATCTAAAACAAATGTTAAAAACCACCTCAACATGGTCCATCGCAAAATGAAGGAATTTAAATGTAAGCAATGCGAAAGCGCTTTCTTTGATCAAAATGCCTTAAAAGTACATACGAATTCAGTCCACCTGAAGTTGAAGCCATTTGCCTGCAAGATATGCAAACATAGCTTCTCAAGGCGAGGTGTTTTAAATAAACACGTGAACTCTGTTCATCTTAAAGTGAAAATTTATGTTTGTGCTGAATGTAGCCACGCATGCTCACTAAAGACTACTTTAGTTCAACACATTAACACAGTTCATATGAAACTAAAACCATTTATTTGTACGAAATGTAAGCATGCCTTTGGCCAAAGAGGTCATTATAATAAACACGTGCGTTCTGGGAGATGTTTATTGAAAAATACTCAACAGCAGCGGCAGATTAACCTCAATCAGTCTCGGTAGTAATGTGTAATGTATTGTAGGCTACCTGCCTGAGCGCGTCATTGCGTGGTTATGTTTTTTGCTTTCGAGTGTCTCTGTGAACTTTCGAGTTAACGCTGTTCATCTTAGAGTGAATAAGTTTATGTATGCTGAATGTATTAACGCTTGCTCTAGATAAGGATATTAGTTTTAAAAAGGAAATTCTTACAATTTTGTTTGTACGAAATGGAAGCGTGTGTGTGGCATGTGTGGGGACTTTGAAGGACACAGCAGCGTCTGGTTAACCTTAACCCTAATTTATATATTAAGCTATTACGATTTTAATACCGATGCGTATAATCTTGAATTAGTTAAAGGTTTTTAACGTTAAGAAAGCATGGGTTAATAATGTAGTTAGGTAATTGCGTTTTTAAAGTTTATATAGCGTAGGTATATTATTAGTTTATATTTTGTTATCTTTATTAAAATAATCGAGTACTAAATGCATTGCGCTCTGCGGTCGCTTCACCATGTCGCTAGCTTCAGTATTTTAATTGTCGCTTGCTCCAGATGTTTGCTTGCAACCTTTGTGTTAACTGTAGTGCCAGACCGCAAGTAGCAGTAAGGATATGGCCGGCCCAGGATGGTAACCATGAGCGTCATTTAACTGTTCTTTCGTGATGGATATTATCTAATGCATCCCATGATTTCACACAGTGTAATGAACTTACCCATACACGTTACATTTTACGTCGTCTCATTTTAATTTATTATTTAAATTTTAATATTTACAGGATGTAATTGTGGATTTTTTAGTTTCTTTATATTTGATTTTTACGCTGTTTTATTTTCTCATTTTATTTTAACTTTTTAGACATAAAATTTATTTTTTCGGTGTAGGTATTCTGTATATGTTTTAACTCTAACGAGTTTTAACTTTAACGAGTAATATTAGATTGCTGAAGTTGTCATTTTTGGGCGCGATATTATAATTAGTACGTAGATTTAAATATATATTATTAGGATATAAGAATTATACATAATATAATAATTATAAGTTTTTATAAGGGTTTTTTGATTTCAAATTAATTTCAAACTTTGAACTTTAATGTAACGATTCGTGTAACATTTGTAGTTGAAAGATTACATTTTATTATGATTATGCGATATGATTTTTAGAGTAGTATGTATTAAAAATTGTATTATATCAAATTTATTATATTAAAAAAAAAAAAAAAAACATAAAAACTCATGTAGTTCATCAAAGCAGGACTTCTTTGTCAGCGGATTCTTCAGGAGTAAAGTCCCTTTGCGATTGACTCAGCATCTCGTAGCCGACCATGACATTTTTGACTGCTGCACTCCTCAGTATCTGAGGATAGTATATTGTACGGATTTGTACGGATGAGCATATGAGTCTCCGATGAACCCTGTGGTCTAGTTCCGTTAGAGCACCTCGAATCAAAACTCGAATATATTCAGTCGGTTTTGCGCTACATAATAACGGTACTAATTGTTGTTCTTATTATTATTAATTCTGGTCATCCTGCTTTAATGTTAAGTCCAAATCTGATCTTGTAAAGCAAGCCATACATAATATTAACAAGGTTTTAGATAAAAATCCAGTATGTTTTTAAATTGAGTGATAGAGTTTGTACTAATCACTTCAAAACGGCGAAAACAGCGGTCTGCCTCACGCCCTCACTACCATATTTGACCGGATTTCTCCGTTCCCCAGTCTGGTCACAAGTTTGAAGTTGCTTTCGCGACCTCTACCTAGTGTTAGCAGTAATTCAGTTCGAATTTCTCTCGGACCCTGGTGCACTTTGCCCGTCTTTCACAAGTGATCGGGTGGCTAACGGACTTCGAACAACTACCTACCGCATTCTCAGGCTTCGAATTCTCTGGTTGGCCTCAAGCAGTCGAAGTCCTTCGTTTGCAAACACGAAGGACTATCTGTTGACACTCCAGCAAAGGCATGGAAACTCGAAAGGTCCGTTCAGTTTACAGCAGACACGATGGCGATTCTGAAAGACGTCACCCGTCAAATGGCAACTGGCAATGGCTTGCTTTAACACGTGAGAAAACTACCAGTAAAAAGCAGTGCAGTTTGTTAGCGCGCATCATTTCTACTCCTAGGGCACCCTGCCTAGCCTGACTTGCAATCTCCCTTTTATAAGTGTGACCATCGCAACGTAGTTCGCGTGACTATTGTCGTTTCACTGAGTATTAGATGGCTTGTTAGCGTTCCCCACCCAAACGCCCTCTCAAACTTGCAACTAAAACTAGCCTAATAACGAACCAGGCTGACCACAACTTCAAGGGTAAAAAATATAGGGGAGTCGTATTGATTTATTTAACCCTTCGACTAGCGGCATAATTTCATTGCAGACCGCGGCAATTTATAGGAACTTCTTGCAATATCGCCGCGCTCGACAAAAAGTACTAAAACTATGGAACTACTATAGCAATCATAAAAGAATAACTGTGCAATGATCGCATTGAAATTTCATATATAATAAAATATTGAAATCTTATTTTGTAAAACAGTTAGATAATAAAATAAATATGAAAATTCGAAAAAGTGAAAAAAACTCGGTATTTCTAACAAGTACTTGTCTAACAAGTAAATTTTATTTGAATGTCTTTCAGCAACTTTCAGACCCCAGTAACCTCGCTCGTTGGAGCTATGCCGAGGATAGTTCATGCCCCTTTTGTAGCAACACCCCTTGCACAGCTAGACATATTCTATCTGGCTGCAAGGTGGCCTTAGATCAACGACGGAACACTCACCGCCATGACAAGGTCCTCCCTGTTATTCGCGAGGTGATTAGCCTATCAGTGGCTCGTGCCAACAAGGGTTTGATACTACCCTCCAAACCCCCAATACAGTGTGTGGCTCTAAAGGCAAAAAACATTTAACTACAAAACCTTTCTCAATAATTGAGAAAGCTACAGATTGGATTCTGGAGGTTGATTCGGTCTCTAAGCAGTATAAATTCCCTGAAAGTCTCGGATGCACAGCCCTTCGTCCAGATATAACTCTTTACTCTCTATCTCGGAAGGTGGCTCTTATTGTAGAATTAACTTTTCCATGGGAATCAAATATCCCAAACGACCACGAGTACAAATTAAATAAATACCATGATCTTGCAAATGCCGTAACCCGGAACGGCTTCACTGTTCACCTTCACGCGGTGGAAGTTGGCGCTCGTAGCCTGCCAGCTAAATCTCTATTTCACCTCTTTAAAGATCTTGGCCTTTCCAGAAAAATAATCAACTCTTTCTTAGAAAAAATATCTAAAACTGCGATTTGCGCATCTCAAATTCTATGGCTTCGAAGAAGGAATGAATGGGTGGTAAGGTGAACGCTCACATGTGGCAAGACAGCTGTCCTAAACCTACCACAGCCGGTTCGTAAGTCCGGAATCCACTGCTCACCCCCCAGAAGTGTAAAAAAAAATAGTATTATGATGGGCCCGACTCCGGTCGGTAAATTCCATGGCAGCTCTGTTTGTATTTATTTATTATTACGGAAAATACGGAAACCTATTATTTAAAAATTTTAAATACTGTCGTGATCTTTATTGGATTCTCTATCAAAGGTAGTTAGTTAGTTAGTTTGTCTGGGCTTTTTCCCGCACTTGACCTCTTGATTGGGCCGTTGTGCGTGGCTCATGTTTCTATTTATGTTACTCCAGCCAACCCAGGCTGTCCCAGAAGGTTAGCAGCCTGTTTGGGTTGCTACAGGCCTCCGGGACAGATGCTGGAGATTGTAGTATTTTTGCCCGTTGCTCTGCCACGCTCCTGCATTCCATGAGCGTCCTGTGGTGACGGGTTCGCCCGTTGTAGTCGATACCGCAAGATGTTAGTCAGAGTTGGGGAGCTAATGAGCTCTTGCTGAGTTGGCCACGAAGACCCATTCTGTTCAGGGTTGGTCACCTCAGGAAGTTTTAACGATTAGTCGTTCTATCTCCCTGGAGTGAGCGCAGAAGACTTGAGGACAAAACAGTCCACCGTCTAGCTACGCCACAAGCCCGTAAAAGGCCAACGCCTTAACCGCGAGTAGCCAGGAGTGTTACCTGGCGGGCTTGCACTCACGCCCTTACTTCCAATTGTGACCAGATTACTCCAGTATCTCGATTGGTTCCAAGTTCGAGGTCGCTTGTGCGGTCCTCTCCCTCACGAAGCGGTGAAACGGTGTATACCGAATCTGTCGCGGACCACAGCGTCCTTTGCCCGGCTCTTCACCCAGGATCGGATGGCCGATGGTCGTTTCAAGAGCAGTCGTCGTAAGGTCCGCAACCACCCCCGCTCTATAGGAAACAGTACTGCTTCCAGACTCCCCCGACTGTTAGAGTGCAGTCGATTGACTTACGCCGCACGGTGCGCAGACCGTCCAGGAGCGCCAGAAGTTTGATTCCCAGGGGAAACTGACCATAAGGTCAGAGTCCTACCCAGGCTCGCACTGAAGTGCGAGGAGGCCATGAATGCGTGGAGGCCGTCGGATGGGTGTTGACCCGTGAGTGTGACCAACCCTGAACAGAATGGGTCTTCGTGGCCAACTCAGCAAGAGCCCATTAGCTCCCCAACTCTGACTAACATCTTGCGGTATCGACTACAACGGGCGAACCCGTCACCACAGGACGTTTTAACGATTAGTCGTTCTATCGCCCTGCAGTGAGCGTAGAAGACTGGACAATAACAATCCAATGTCTAGCTACGCCACAACCCGTGAGAGTCCAACGCCTTACCGCGAGTTACTTGGACGAACTTTGGACGAAAAACTAAACTGGAATAAACACCTAGAAAACAAACTAAACAAAGCAACAGTCGCCTTCTGGCAATGCCGAAGAATGGTGGGCAAGAAATGGGGACTAGCCCCACACATTATACTGTGGCTGTACAAAATGATAATAATACCAATGATAAGCTACGGAGCTGTAGTATGGTGGCCCCGCACCCAACTTACTACTGCAATCAACAAATTACAGAAATTGCAAAGGCTAGCATGTATAGCAGCGACCGGCTGCATGAGAACAACTCCGACAGCGGCGCTGGAAATCATGCTAGGGCTTCTACCACTACACTTGCATATACAAAAAGAAGCAGCCGCAACGGCTACTCGTCTAAAGAATCTAAACTTATGGACCAAATATAAAACACCGCACACGAATATATATGATAATATACTGTCAAGCTTTCCAATGCTGGATGCGGCAATCGACAGAATACCCAAAACTATGATCTTCTGGAAAGAATATGCCATATCATTAACAGACGACTCAAAAGAAGCACTGAATCAAACGGACCTAAGAATCTACACAGATGGATCAAAAACCAACAAAGGTACAGGATGTGGTGTCTTCTCGGAAGACCTAAATATACACATCTCCAAACCACTCGGAGCACACAACACAGTATTCCAAGCAGAATGTATGGGAATAATAGAAGCTTGCAACGCAGTGAAACAACGACAGCTAAAACACGAAAACATATGTATTCTATCGGACAGCAGGTCAGTGCTACAGGCACTGGGAAGCGATAGATTTACATCCGGGCTCATATACGAATGTCATCAAAGCCTCCTCGAGGTATGCGGAAAAGGCAATAAGGTGACACTGCAATGGATCAAGGGACACAGTAACTCAAGAGGAAACGATGCTGCGGATGAACTAGCCCGTAAGGGCTCAGACACACCGGCATACGGACCCGAACCTATCGTGCCCCTACCATACTCGCACATAAACAACCAACTTGACAACCACTACAAACAAATACATCAAACACACTGGAAAGAGATAGACACCTGCAGACAAACCAAAGAAATAGTAATGGAATACAACCACAAACTTACCAAAACACTTCTAAGGACAAAAAGGCCCCAACTACGCAAACTAGTGGGACTGATAACAGGACCCAACACACTAAACAAACACCTCTTCAAAATGGGCGGAACGAATAGCCCTATGTGCAGAGCATGCATGGAGGCGGAAGAAACCACAAAACACATTCTGCTAGATTGTGAACAGGTAGAAGTATACAGGACAAAACACCTTGGGACCCCAGGCACCCTGCGCGAGGCGGCAGGAAACCTGAAAGCCCTGCTGGCTTTCGTCGAGGAACTGGGGTGGGTGGAATAGCGCTACCCCCGTTACACGCAAAATAGGCACTCTGGATGTCGACTTGCGGAGGAACGCCCAGTATAACTAACTAACTAACTAACTACCGCGAGTTAGCCAGGAATAAACCCGGCGGGCTCGAGATACTCGCGCCCTCACTTCCAATTGTGACCAGATTTCTCCGGTCTCTCGATTGGTTCCGAGTTCGAGGTCGCTTGCGCGGTCCTCTCCCTTACGAAGCGGTGAAACCGAGTATACCGAATCTATCGCGGACCAAGGCGTCCTTTGCCCGGCTGTTCACCCAGCATCGGATGGCCAATGGTCATTTCAATGGTCATTTCAGTCGCCGTAAGGTAGGCAACCACCCCCGCTCTATAGGAAACAATACAGTTCCCAGACTCCCCCGACTGTTAGTCGGAGAGCACAATCGATTGGCTTGCGCCGCTCGGTGCGCAGACCGTCCAGGAGCGCCAGAGGTTTGATTCCCAGGGGAGACTGGTTGACCCAGTGTCCTACCCAGGTTCGCACCCCGAACGTGGAGGCCGTCGGATGGGTGTTGACCCGTGAGTGTGACCGACACTGAACACATGGGTCATCGTGGCCACCTCATCATGGGCCCGTTAGCTCCCAAAACAGCTCTGACTAACAGTCGGGGGAGTCTGGAAGCAGTACTGTTTCCTATAGAGCGGGGATGGTTTCGTACCATACGGCGACTGCTCTTGAAATGACCATTGGCCATCCGATCCCGGTTCAGAGCCGGGCAAAGGACGCCTTGGTCCGCGATAGATTTGGTAAACACCTTTTCACCGCTTCGTAAGGGAGAGGACCGCACAAGCGACCTCAAACTCGTAACCAATCGAGAGACCGGAGTAATCTGGTCACAATTGGAAGTAAGGGCGTGAGTGTCGGCCCGCCAGGTAACATTCCTGGCTATCTCGCGGTTAAGGCGTTGGCCTCTTACGGGCTTGTGGCGTAGCTAGACGGTGGAATGTTTTGTCCCCAAGTCTTCTACGTTCACTTCCAGGGAGATAGAACGACTAATCGTTAAAACTTCCTGAGGTGACAAGCTCGCCCGCTGTAGTCGACAACCCAAGTTGATTGAAATTTATAATTTTGATAAGAAATTATTTTTTAATTTAGATTTCATTTTTTTTTGCCAAGCGTTTGTAGCAGTGGTTAGCATTAGGCGTTTGGATGCAGCAGGATCTGGCGTTTGGTTTGGCGTGTGTAGGCTTACAAGCGCTTGCCGCCGATCCGACTGAGACGATTTTTGCTCGCAAATCAAAAGAAGCTCGTGGAAGACTCTTGCCAGCCATCCACACGCTAGTTTGCTTGCCAAGCGTTTGTGGCAGGCGTGTGGATGCGGCACAGCAGTTACCGTTTGTGGTAAATAAATGGTTTGTACCAGCCCAAGAACAAGATTAAAACTTTCTGGAAACATTCTGAAAAATTAACTATCAATTAATATCTATAAAGCAAATTTGCAACCGTAACTAGACTGTCTCGTGTAATTTCTGAATCTGCCAGATCCAGTTTTATTAAAAAAAAAATACATTTCTATTTTATGGCCTTTTCTCACTTGAGTTCTATGTTCCCAAAAACTTCATTTAGTTTTAAACTACGGCAGATTCAAAGATGATATGTAAAAAAAAAACCATTTACTTTGAAGCTTCATTAGGTACCTCCATAACAAATGGTGTTCAAGCGCTGCCATAAATGTACCGACCAATTAGAGCAATGCAATCATTTAAAAAACGCTCATAGCGAATAATGGCGTCCTTGGAGGTGTCAACTACCACGGGCGGACCCATCACCTCAGGAAGTTTTAACGATACTTAATTGTTCTGTCTGCCGATTGATGGCGTACAATTCGAACTCCTCTGTTTTTAGTGACATCACAGTCTAAGGTTAGCAAAACAGTCAGATCTTAGATTCCCTAAAAAAACCCGCCAGATCCAAATTTCAATATCAAAGCCAGCTATATCATATTTTCCGTCCCGATAATTTGCTTATTTCACTGCTTAGCCCTTAGAAAGCCAGCCATGGGAATGAATTTTACGACGGCATGTTTTCAACCCTCGAAAATGTGTTTATAGGGGGTGCTAGCGCACGAATGCTAATATAAAGGGTGAGTTTTAATTAACCGGCATACTTCCAGGGTCTGAATCAGTACCAGCAGGTAAGCAACTTTTGATTAAAAAAATGGAAGGATTTTTTTTTTATATTTAAAACTTTGAAGAACTTGACTGTGATATATATGTATGACAAGCTTTTAAGCGCGCTGGGCCATATAGTTGTAGGTAAAGTAATGCTAATAAACAATATAAACGATATTCTACCTACCGCTATTGGATACCTTGTTTACATTTGTTTGTGTATATTTTTAAAATTTTGCTAGATTATAAATCTTATCATATTGCTAAATTTTAAAGTTTTTTCGGTGCGGTATTATAATTAGCACATAGGTAGCCGGATATATGTGTCATATAGAAACAAAGACGGCAACCTCCATAAAACCGTTATTTGCAGAAAACCAAAAAACACCTTTTATAATTAAGAGAAACAGTAGCAGATAAAAGTGATATCTTAATTAACCCTTGAGGCCTCGGCCCCTCAGCCGATTGACAATTTGATGTCCCAAAAAATTTTAGTAAAAATTAGTAAAAAAAATCATTGACACTCACAAACCATTAATAACTGCCAAACCACTGTACCCATAATTAAAATAAAACATATAAACATAATGAAACATAATAAAATAAAACAAATTAAATTAAAATAAAATTAAAACGGGGCCGTCACGCTGAATCGTGTTGTGGCCGATATCGGCCAATTGGGGCTCTGTGAGTTAAACCATTCCTAAGTTAAAATTATAATAAAATGCAAAAAGTTAAACAAATGGTTGTGAATTAATAATTAATAGTTAATAATACAATAGCAATAAGTTGTTGGAGATTTCCGCCTTTGAAAGGAACATAAGGAGATTGCCGTTTTGTTGACTCATAGTGGACATTGCTGGATTTGTTGCGGAATCGAGTGTGTCCACCATACTAACTGCTGTGTTCTGATTGACTAATTCGGAGGTTGCCATGTTCGAAACAAACAACATTGGAGACATACGATTTTGATGCGAAAGTTGTTAGAAACACAGCAAAAAGTATTGGATTTAGCCGCTATTGTCGGGTCCAATATTAATCGGAAGATTAGTGTTCTACAGATAAATAATCTTACATCATTAGTTCACTTTACACATTTTGTGGAGATTGCCATCTTTATTTTTATATGACACATATCATTGATAATAGAATTATAAATAATACATTACTTTTAAATTCTATACCCTTGCGGGTTTTTTTTTATTTGAAATAAACTTTTAACTTTATGTAACGATTCAAGTAACATTTGTTATTATACATTTTAGTAAGATTATGCGATATGAGGTTTAGGGTGGTTATAAAATAAAATTTAATATTTCAACAATTTTATTATACATATTTTTTACTGAATATATTATTATCCCTATGATGTCCTGCATTTGTAATGTAGTTCATCAGAGCAGGAGCTGAGTTTGGCAGCGGCTTGTTCAGGAGTGAGGTCTCTCTGCGATTGACTCAGCATCTCGTAGCCGACCATGAACTTTTTGACCGCCGCGCTTCTCAGTAACGGGGGATAGTATATTGCATGGAGGAGCCAATGAGGCTCCGATGAAGCGCCTTCCCTATAGTCTGGTCCTGTTGGTGCACCTGCAATCAAAGCACGAATGAACGGATGAGTAAATATAATAGAATAGAATACCTTTATTGTGCTTATTGAATATTACACTGGTTTTGGAAAAAAGACAATTTATGCACAAATGGCGGACTTATCGCGATTGCGATACAGTCAATCATTTGATAAAATAATTACTAATTATCACCTTAAAATACATAAAGAAGTAGTAAAGTTAAATTTTAAATAAACTTATACAAATATATGTCAGTAACTTGTGCTAAGGTTGCCCAGGGAAGGATAAAGGAAAGGTCAAGGTGAGGTATTTGGTTAGTGGCTGTGTAAATATAAATGTTTCTTCAACAACTTTTTGAAAGTATGCAACGAAGGTGCATGCCTGATAGAGTGAGGGAGCTGATTCCATAAACGAGCAGAATGGACTGTAAAAGGGTGCGTGTAAACAGAAGAATGATGTATCGGAATGGCGAGTGTGTTATCCCGGCTCGATCGAAGTGGAAGACCGTGGCCTCCCAATGGGTGGAAATTCTCCTTGAGATAGGAGGGTGAAGTGGGGTCATTGAGTATGTTGTAGAGAGGTAGATAGAGAAATACACACACAGACAGAATTCAGTCTGGAATTTGTCCTAATCATCTCTCTGGAGGGGGAGGGGCTATATTTATATATCCAACTTTATCACAATTCTTTTTTTAGCGCGTTTACAATACTTTATTTTCTTGTCCGTTGGTGAACTGGTAAAGCAAAACAAGTTCACTCTAGATATGATGATATGAGATGATAGATATGATGATATGATATGATAGATATGATGATATACATGCATCAGCCTTACACTGCTAATGTAAAATATAATAATATTAACCCCTCGCGTACCAGACGGCCCGAAACGTCCAGAATTGATATTTACCGTCGAACCCCAGACGGCCCGAAATGGCCAGGCGAGGCCGACCGCTAATTATGGATTATTTAATCGACTAATAATTATGAATAATCTTTATTGCTTTACATAACGACGTTACAAATATCTAATAGCAAATTTCAATAGGAACATAAAACAGGTCTTTTTTAGACGATCGGTGTGACAGTTTCGGAGTAATGGTTTTTTTTCTGAAACGCCATCTTTTTTTTGAGACTCGCGAATTTCTTACGGGCCGTAAGGCACACATTAAAATTCAAACCGCGGGCCGCGAGGGGTTAATGACTAATCAGATTATATGCACTATCAGTACCAAAATATGCCTGCAAATATGCACTAAAAAAGGGCGAAATATACACAAAATATGCACAATCAAGATGCTGTTCATAATTAAAATTAATGTATGTTTTCACAAAATATACATATTATTATTTATATTTTGTAACTCTTTAAATTAAATATTTTTCAATATTTTCTAGAGCAAACTTGTGACGTTTGTCACTTCATATTTATTTGTAGGCAAGAATGACCTCTCTACATCAACTGACGTTACTGGACAGAACTTGAAGTTTGGCACTATTTTTGCAGAAACCTCTCCAGGCAGGGTTTGGCCGTGCCCGTTGATATATGCGTTAACTTTCTTTATTCCTTCAAGACCCGCATTATTATATAGAACAGCATTTAATTTGCTGCGGACCTTTTCTGATAGTGAACTCGGAAGGGCGTTACTCTGATCAATCATTTTTCCATTATTTCTAAGGACTTGCACAGAGGAAGGTTATTAGTTTCTAATCTCTCAACGAATATTGCTAAAATGTGTTGCGATAAGAGCAATATATTGCCTGATTGAAGGATCCTCAAATGCCCGCTGGCTTGAATTAATTGCAATGTCCTCTGAACTTTCAAATTTAACAACTACAAATTCTTTTAAAGCCTCGAAATTCTCAGCATAAAACAATACAGCTTTTAACCAAGTTCCTTACCGCGTTAATACTGGCTCTGGGGCAGTGCTAGTTTTGGCAGTCGCTTTTTATATGCTTGTACTCGCGTTGGTGCTTTCAAAAACACTTTTTTTGTAGAGGAAACCAATTTTTTGACATTCTATAACTCTTTCCTGATCTCGTCCGCAAGTCGATGCAATCCGCGGGCTAGACAGGCGACAGGAAGCAAGCTTGGGTAAAACACTTTTAGAGCTTGATCAGCTTTCACCATATATAAGGCGCACCGTCAGAAATTGCTTGTCATTATTTAACTACTGAAATAAGCACTATCGATGAGAAAGTACTAAAATATACAATAACGTTATAAAAATAGAATGGTATGCATTTGCAAATAATCTGATGTATATTATTGATAAATATAAGTGTTGAATATCCCTTTTAGGCCCAAAAGTTTTTTTTTGTAAAACTATATTTTATATTTTATAAACTAAAAAGAAAGAAAGTGAAGTCACTATGATTAAAGTCAAGTCTTAAATACTATCACCCCAGAACAGATATACAATCTAGTGGGGTGATAAAATCCACACAAATGCAATCTTATCTGCTTCGCAAAATCAATTGTATTGTATTGGATAATTTTATAAAATAAAAAAAAATAAAAAAAAAATTGCACAGCGGAGGAAGGGGGGCTTAAGGCTCCCTTCCGAGTTGACGCGACTAAAAATTTAGGTATTTTTGCAATGCCACGCGCCCGCCCGCTTTTGATATATACATAAAGATGTATAGGTATACCGCGGCGACAAGGGAATATGTCCCACCGTTGGCAGTGGCCAATTACGAATGACGATTTCGGCTTCGCGCATCGTCTAATATAGTCGACTTGGCTTTTCAATTATAATATAATAAATTATCAAATGAATAGTTTCTTAAAAAGTAAAGATTAGATTACAATAATAAAATAACTTAAGATCACTGTGTTATTTTTTATATCACTGAAAGTATATTTTATAAATAGAAAAAAAATGTTTGGTCATAAGATTTCGGGAAATTACGTAATTTCAAACATTTTTTTCCTATATTTTTTGTATGGAAGTTCCAAAAACTATCTCTGTACTATGCAAATAGACCATACGCTGGTGTAAATAGTATTTTTTAATATTGAGAATCATCTCTAGGTTTTTCAAAAACTGAAGACAAATCTCGCTCGTTTTTATTTTTTTGTAAAACAGTAACAGAATAAAGATAATTTACAATTAATATGTAAATAATTTACCAATTTCGTTTTGGCGAAATGATAGCTTAACCCTTGGAGTAAATGGGTATTTTCATGGATGCATCTGTCTCTTTTGCAGGATTTTCGGCGACATCGACTTAAAGTACTATAACTACGAAACTACAACACCAATCATAAAAAGAACAACTGCACAATGATTGCATTAAAATTTCGAATATAGAATATTGAAATATCATTTTGTAAAACAATTAGATAATTATGAATAAATATGAGAACGTCAAAGAAGTGAAAAAAACGCGCGACCAGATTTGGTCGACTCGTACTCAACGGATAATTGTTTCGCGACCAGATTTGGTTGACTAATACTCAACGGGTTAAGGACCGGGTTTTTAAAATCCGGCATAATTGTATTAAAATTCTTTTTCGTGTTCTCACAACCAGGCCACAAAATTATGCTTCATATAGCTTTTGACCGCCACGGCCTCTTAAAAGGTAAAGGCGCGAAAATTGTTTCATTGCATCGCGCAATTTATGCATGATCGCTTTGCGCGGGTCTCGCCTCATGAAGTTGATTCGATGATGAACGAATGTGCACTATCGGGCCTTAAAGGGATATGGGATGAAAGAAAAGAAAACTCACCGTGCCATCCCATGCTGTATGGGAACGTGCACTCAAAGAGATTGTCATAGACTGTCGTTAGTCTCTTGATAATTTGAGCGAGGGACGTCCTTTGCTCCTCGTTCAAGTCCGTAAGCCTGCTGGGGTGATGTCCGACGGGTAGGACCATAGTCTCGAAAGGCCAAACCGCCCAGTACGGCACCAACGCCACCCATTGCTCGTTCTTCACGACCATTCTTTCCTGTAATCAATTTAACCTTTAAGTTTGGATCTACAGTTGAACCTCTCATATTAAGCACCTCTTATAACGAGTCATTTATAGTAATCCCTCATATGAGGGATGTTATTGTATTACTCATATTACATTTATTTATTTATTTAGTATAATAGGTACGCAATCAATACTCTAATAATAGATGTTTATCGCTAATATTTTTACATTGTTACTAAATAGAGTATAATATTTTATGCGTACTCCGCATGCTTAACCCTTTACCGCATACGGTGACAAATTTGTAACACTCTGCTTTTGGTATAATATATTACTGCCAGCGGCTTCTATGATCTTTTCTTGGAACTAATTCGTATGTAGGGAGTATAACTCACCTAAATATAAATAGGATAGAAAACGAATTTACCGCGTGAAATTTGTAGGACCCGACGTTTCGGTGACGTTGCAGCCGCCGTTGTCTAGGGTAGACTGAAGAGCTGTGAGTCCGTTGTTTTGCGGGTAGGCCGCATACCGCTGCCGCCACTGCGTAGGTTATAACGGTGGTGGGGGGCCGGGCTCGGAGCGCGGGAATTTTGAAAATCCGTCTTGCACACAACACTCACTGTATCCTGTTTTACGTCTTTGCGTTCGGCGTTCGGCGGCGGGAACATTTTAAGAAGAGGGTTCCACGTAGAAGAGAGTTTGTAGCCGTCGTCTCTATTGAAGTTCGGAGTTTTTCTTATTTCAATGGCTTCCCGGATCATGCGAGGAAAGTAGAATTGTTCCTTGGATAGAACAATGGGATTTTGAAACTGCATCCAGTGGTTACTTCCGCTATCCAATATATGTTCGCAGATCGCCGATTTTTCTCGCTGAACGTTTTTAACAGCTTTGATGTGTTCTGTCAGTCGCGTGGCTATGGGCCGTTTCGTTTGTCCAACGTAGGCTAGACCGCAGCTGCATTCGACTTTATACACACCCGGGGTTTGCAGTGGTATTACATCCTTTACAGGCCTCAAAAATCGAGCTATATTTTGGGTAGGTTTGAAGATTGTTTTTATATCGAATCTGTTTAGCATCTTACTTATTCGATCAGTCACGCCCTTGACGTATGGTAAGAATGCTCTTGATCTGCTCGGTTTATGCGACACTGAGCATTTTCCAAAGGAGATGGAACATGTCAATGATGTCCTTAGGAAAAATCGATACGGAAAATATCACGAGACACGCACACGATCTAATACAGACGAAACTCAGTTTTCTATCCTATTTATAATGTCAAACAACCGCGATAGTCTTCGATTTTATATCACCTAAATATGTGCTAGTGGCGCTTCTACAGAGACACATAGGAACTATAATGGACTGTTTCGTCAGTCGGTTGGCAAAATTTGACCGATTGACAATTATCAGATTTTCAATACGATTTTTATTGGTTTTATCTTAATATCTGAGGGAAAATAGTGATTCACCCGATAGGAGAGGACCCACAGACTTTTACGGCAAAAGAAGTAAGTTCAAACCGTAATATGTAGTGAATATTATCATTTTAAAAATGTTCCAAATGTGGAACACTATGCAGTTGTTATGTTTTTTGTAGTACCAAATATGGAACTTTATGCACTCGAGTCGATAGTTTAACAGTTCCAAATCCGGAACATTATGCAGTGGTAGACCAAGATACTTTTATACACAAGTAACATTTGCATTTACTGCACATTACTTGTGATTTTTGGATGCATCCCTCAAATTTCCATCTCTGGCGATCCTTTTACCCCATTGTAGCCAGTGATTCAAGCCATCTTCTGCTACTTCTATCGGTGGTAGTTCTAGCCTTTGTCTTTTTTTAAGGCATACCCGGCAACGAAGAGGCCGATAGACTGGCAAAACTGGGCACACTGGAATGCCCGGTGGAGCCAGTTGTAGGGGACCCCTTCGCTACAGATAAGAAAATCATCAGAGACTGCTCGGAGCAGAAACATCGGCCATCCTGGAAACAGAGCCAGGGATGTCGCCAGACAAAAGCCACGATGGAGCAACCACCACAAGAGAAAACCAAGACCCTACTTCACATGAGCAAGAAGAACCTTAAATAAAGATCGAAACTGTTACACATAATTTCATACTTAAATAAAAGTTGCATATGTATTTTTTTTTATTTTATTTCAACCACCACTACGTACCACCTTTTATTTCATGACGTTCCGAAAATGGAACATTCAATATTGCATGCCTGAACGCATGATGTTCCAGATTTGGAACAAAGAGTTTTTCTATCCTAAAATTTTCAAAAATGCTTCTTTGTTTTTGGGTTTTATTTAGGGCCCTTAACAACATATATTTTTTTCGATTGATTTAAAAAATCCATGCGGTAAAGGGTAAATTAATAATTGCGTATGCGCCGTTTATCTCATGATTTACAAAAGTATCAATACAAAAATTAATATCCCTAATTTTTTTACATTATTAACAATATTTACATTCAATTATTAGTGCCATCTATTGCATTTTTTATATAGGCTTATTTTACATCATAGAAATAATAAGGAGAGATAGAATTCCATTGATTAACCTATCTGAACATTAAAGTGAATAATTATTACGAATAGAAACCAAATTAAAAATTAACATCTTAATGTAAATAATATTAAAATAATAATAACTATGATTTAAAAATTCTTTCGTTATTATGTTATTTTACACTGCCATCGTGATACTGTTATGGGACCGTCCACATATTACGTAATCACTGAGGGGGGAGGGGGGGGTTGGAGTTGAGGCTTATGCTTGATTACGTGGGGGGGAGGGGGTGCCCGTCCTGATTACGTAATCAACTTTGGACACCGCATCACAATTTTTGTTGGTCTCAACCTGCACGAAAATACCGCAGTGCTGCGCCGAAGATATCCCTCCTGCGTGATGTGCTTGATAGTCCACGCACTCGTCTGCGATTGAGTGGCCCGGGCCTATTCCTGCACTGGCAGCCGGTGGCCGCTCTGGCCTAGCGCCACTGCACGCTCCAACTCCATCGCAGAAAGATTAACGCGCTCGTGTGGCGCATCGACTATGGCTAGGTTTACCATATGTCCCGGTTTAAGCGGGATTGGCGTAGGCATCGACTAGACCGTCGCGACGCGACGTTGCCACGCCTACCAACATTGCATGATGAGTGCAAAATATCGAGTGAAAAACATCAAGATTTTACATCTTCTAATCATAGATGTATATTTAATGAAACTTAGCTTGTTAGTCGCTTTGCCTATATAAGCTTCATATTAGATTTATTTTAATAAAAATCAATAATCAGGATGAACTAGGAATAAATAGGAAAGAAAATAGGAATAAATTACATAATTATGATACTCAACTTTAAAAAAAATGTCCAAATTAGTCTAATAATATCATATTATAAGTAATCGCTAATGAAACACATTTGGTCGGATGATCGATGCATGCTGGAATCTACTGTACGAGCGTTACTGCACTGTAAGCTTAACATGCAACGACTTCTATGAAAAAAAAATAAAAAATGACAAATTATGTAAAAGTTTCATTAAAATGCTCATAAAACTAAATTGCCCTAAAATATGGTCCTCAAAAAAAAGAAACAATCAAATAGAGTGTGACAAACAGAAATGACTTAAAACTAAAGTAAAGAGTAAGATAAAACTATAAAAAAAAAGTCAATAATATTTAATATATGTTAAGAAATATAAAAATTAATATAAAATACCTAGTCAAAAATAAAAAAAAAAGTACAATTCTTTGACAAAACAATAAATAATTATATAACAACAAAATGAATTGCTAAGTAGTTAAATTTTAAAATATAATCAACATACATACTATTTAAAAATATACTAACAATTTGTGCACCTAAGTTTTATTAACCCGGTCGCTCCGTAACATCCCCTGGCGGACCAAAGGTCGGCCGCCTAACACTCCGTAACGTCGTATACGGGACCAAACGCTCGTCGCTGCGAAAAATGCAATTTACTATTCGACACGCCGTACTATATACTTTCTGAGGGCGCTACGATATGGCCAAAATATCTTTAATTCAAGATTTCCGTCTGGCAATATCGAAGAACGATTTAAAAAGTGAGCAGAAACGACAAACGCCAGTGGCCGCTGGCCTCTTTCACGGCCGCGTATAGTCGGTGTTTGTGCGGTAATATAACCAGCTGACCCCTCGACTCTCTTCAGGTCCAAACAAAATTTTGGGCTAGCGCTTAAACTGCCCTCTCTGCTCTACGCCAACTCCAGAATAACCAAAAATTCGATTCTGTGCAATTCCAAAGATCCGGCAATATCGAAGCACGTAATAAGTGGCTGTAGTGATTCAAATGAACTACAAGCCCGCGTAGACTTCCACAAAAGGTTCCTTACTGGAATCAGCCAGAATGGCACTGGTCTGGGGTATGGCAGTACAACCACGAGCGACGTGGACTTGAAGAAGTCTCTTTTGCGGGGAGATTACGACAGCAAGAGTATGGCTCATGCTATTGGCCTTCAATGCCAGAATGATTGGACAACAATTGGTGACTTTTGCATTCCGCCTCCAATGCACTGGAAGGTAATGCTCTATGACTGGACGCCAGAGATGCTGAAATTTTATTTGAATGCCTTTCAGCATACACTTCCAGACCCCAGTAACCTCGCTCGTTGGAGCTTTGCCGAGGATAGTTCTTGTCCCCTCTGTAGCAATACCCCTTGCACAGCTAGACACATTCTAGCTGGCTGCAAGGTGGCCTTAGATCAAGGACGGTACACTTACCGCCATGACAAAGTTCTCGCTGTTATTCGCGAGGTAATTAGTCTCTCAGTGGCTTGTGCCAACAAGGGTTTGACAGTATCCTCCAAACCCCCAATACAGTTTGTGCGGGATGGCTCTAAAGGCAAAAAACATTTAACTACAAAACCTTTCTCAATAATCGAGAAAGCTACAGATTGGATTCTGGAGGTTGATTCGGTCTCTAAGCAGTATAAATTCCCTGAAAGTCTCGGATGCACAGCCCTCCGTCCAGATATAACTCTTTACTCTCTATCTCGGAAGGTGGCTCTTATTGTAGAATTAACTGTTCCATGGGAATCAAATATCCCAAAAGACCACGAGTACAAATTAAATAAATACCATGATCTTGCAAATGCCGTAACCCGGAACGGCTTCACTGTTCACCTTCACGCGGTGGAAGTTGGCGCTCGTGGCCTGCTAGCTAAATCTCTATTTCACCTCTTTAAAGATCTTGGCCTTCCCAGAAAAATAATCAACTCTTTCTTAGAAAAATTATCTAAAACTGCGATTTGCGCATCTCAAATTCTATGGCTTCGAAGGGGGAGTGAATGGGTGGCAAGGTGAACGCTCACATGTGGCAAGACAGCTGTCCTAAACCTACCACAGCCGGTTCGTAAGTCCGGAATCCACTGCTCACCCCCCAGAAGTGTAAAAAAAATAGTATTATGATGGGCCCTACTCCGGTCGGTGAATTCCATGGCAGCTCCGTTTGTATTTATTGTGTTTGTGCAGTGTTTCTGTGCCATTTACTGGAGAACAGTGAGTAATTTGCATTCTTAAGTAGTTAAGGAATGAGGATTAGTCATTTGAGATAGTCCATTTGCTGTTTTTCACGAATTTTTAAACAAAAGACTTCGGCGACAACACATCCCTCCCGAAAAAATGGCGTTTTTATTTTGTAATGTTTGTGAATTATAATAAATAAATACAAACGGAGCTGCCATGGAATTCACCGACCGGAGTCGGGCCCATCATAATACTATTTTTTACACTTCTGGGGGGTGAGCAGTGGATTCCGGACTTACGAACCGGCTGTGGTAGGTTTAGGACAGCTGTCTTGCCACATGTGTGCCGTCACCTTGCCACCCATTCACTCCCCCTTCGAAGCCATAGAATTTGAGATGCGCAAATCGCAGTTTTAGATATTTTTTAAGGAAGAGTTGATTATTTTTCTGGAAAGGCCAAGATCTTTAAAGAGGTGAAATAGAGATTTAGCTGGCAGGCCACGAGCGCCAACTTCCACCGCGTGAAGGTGAACAGTGAAGCCGTTCCGGGTTACGGCATTTGCAAGATCATGGTATTTATTTAATTTGTACTCGTTGTCTTTTGGGATATTTGATTCCCATGGAACAGTTAATTCTACAATAAGAGCCACCTTCCGAGATAGAGAGTAAAGAGTTATAATATCTGGACGGAGGGCTGTGCATCCGAGACTTTCAGGGAATTTATACTGCTTAGAGACCGAATCAACCTCCAGAATCCAATCTGTAGCTTTCTCGATTATTGAGAAAGGTTTTGTAGTTAAATGTTTTTTGCCTTTAGAGCCATCCCGCACAAACTGTATTGGGGGTTTGGAGGATACTGTCAAACCCTTGTTAGCACGAGCCACTAAGAGACTAATTACCTCGCGAATAACAGCGAGAACTTTGTCATGGCGGTAAGTGTACCGTCCTTGATCTAAGGCCACCTTGCAGCCAGCTAGAATGTGTCTAGCTGTGCAAGGGGTATTGCTACAGAGGGGACAAGAACTATCCTCGGCAAAGCTCCAACGAGCGAGGTTACTGGGGTCTGGAAGTGTATGCTGAAAGGCATTCAAATAAAATTTCAGCATCTCTGCCGTCCAGTCATAGAGCATTACCTTCCAGTGCATTGGAGGCGGAATGCAAAAGTCCCCAATTGTTGTCCAATCATTCTGGCATTGAAGGCCAATAGCATGAGCCATACTCTTACTGTCGTAATCTCCCCGCAAAAGAGACTTCTTCAAGTCCACGTCGCTCTTGGACGAAATTGCCGCGAAATTGGACGTAATGTCGCTTTAATTTACTAACAAAATAGGTATTGCTTCATTTACATCCTAAGTTATCACATAATTAGGCGTATTTTGAACATTATATGTTGTTTTCTAATATGACTTGCGCAAAGAAACTTGTTTTGATAATTACTATGAGAGAAAAAAGTGCGATTTTCCATAGTTTTTCGATGAAATCTGACTCTTTGGAGTATAGTAATTAGTTTTTAGGCATATAATAATTATATAATGAGACAATATAATTGAAAAAATCTAACGAATTTTATATTATGAGCATTCAAAGTTTATTATTAAGTTTTGGACGCAAACTCTCAAAACTTTAGATTTTTCTGTAATATCAGACAAAACTCAAAGTTCTGGTGTGATTTCTAAGAAGTGTGATGTAGTAATAAAGTTATTTTGAAAGAATTTCATATAAAAAAATACCATAAGTAGTCACAAATCAAAAATTAAAAAAAAAATTTTTTACGAGAATATATAAAAATTTTCTTGGCTGAATAAATAAATATTTTTGTATGCAAACAGGTCAAAAAAAATGGTTTTGGTAAAGCATTTAATAAAGAACATAACTGTATTTACAATTTTTGCATATTTTACGTATTTTGTGACAAAAAAATCGAAATGATTTTATAGGCGAGTTTTTTCAGTTCGCCAATTTTGTAATATTTATTCATTATTATCTTAATTGTTTTACGAGATAAAATTATAATGTTATATATTTCAAATTTCAATGCGGTCATTTTACAGTTATTCTTTTTATGATCGGTGTAGTGGTTTACAAGTTATGGCCGTTTGTATCAAGGTCGTCGACTCGCGTCGATTTTACGCCCGAATATGTCGCGCGCAAAAGTGATGGCTGAATTTTTACTTCGCGAGAGGAGGGGTTAGACTATAATTTTTTAACGTTTGATGTATGGTTAGTCTGTCATGACTCGAGAACCATTCATTTATTTTATTTTTGAATACCGTAAATCAAAAAAGTTATCTTACTAGCTTAATTAGTTAATTATGATAGTAAGTAAGAATATTAATTAGTTAATCAGCTAGTAAGTAAGAAAGTATTTAATCTTTGACTAAAATAGTACTTTTAGCAGAAGTTCCCATTGAACATAGTCAACTACCATATTCCTTCTTTCAATACTTCTATTCAAAAATACTTTTATTGAACTTTTGGATATTAATTGGTTAATCAGGTAGTAAGCAAGAAACAATAAATACAAACGGAGCTGCCATGGAATTCACCGACCGGAGTCGGGCCCATCATAATATTATTTTTTACACTTCTGGGGGGTGAGCAGTGGATTCCGGACTTACGAACCGGCTGTGGTAGGTTTAGGACAGCTGTCTTGCCACATGTGAGCGTTCACCTTGCCACCCATTCACTCCCCCTTCGAAGCCATAGAATTTGAGATGCGCAAATCGCAGTTTTAGATAATTTTTCTAAGAAAGAGTTGATTATTTTTCTGGAAAGGCCAAGATCTTTAAAGAGGTGAAATAGAGATTTAGCTGGCAGGCCACGAGCGCCAACTTCCACCGCGTGAAGGTGAACAGTGAAGCCGTTCCGGGTTACGGCATTTGCAAGATCATGGTATTTATTTAATTTGTACTCGTGGTCTTTTGGGATATTTGATTCCCATGGAACAGTTAATTCTACGATAAGAGCCACCTTTCGAGATAGAGAGTAAAGAGTTATATCTGGACGGAGGGCTGTGCATCCGAGACTTTCAGGGAATTTATACTGCTTAGAGACCGAATCAACCTCCAGAATCCAATCTGTAGCTTTCTCGATTATTGAGAAAGGTTTTGTAGTTAAAAGTTTTTTGCCTTTAGAGCCATCCCGCACAAACTGTATTGGGGGTTTGGAGGATACTGTCAAACCCTTGTTGGCACGAGCCACTGAGAGACTAATTACCTCGCGAATAACAGCGAGAACTTTGTCATGGCGGTAAGTGTACCGTCCTTGATCTAAGGCCACCTTGCAGCCAGCTAGAATGTGTCTAGCTGTGCAAGGGGTATTGCTACTTTTATTCAATGAGTAAAAACGTACTTTTAGCAGAAGTTCCCTTTGAACATAGTCAACCAGCATATTCCTTCCATATTTAGTGTAATAATCCTCGAGATTCCTGAAAAAAATATATAAATTATTATTTAAAACGTTTATTGTTGAGTATAATCATATAATATGGTGCTCATTGGTGCCAGTTTTTTCATATTTCATATCGTATAACTCAACTGTGATTACACTACGGAACAAAAACGGTTGTGTATGATTAATTGGCTTCGAAGGGGGAGTGAATGGGTGGTAAGGTGAACTCTTACATGTGGCAAGACAGCTGTCCTAAACCTACCACAACCGGTCGTTAGTCCGGAATCCACTGCTCGCCCCCCAGCAGTATTATGATGGGCCCGACTCCGGTCGGTGAATTCCATCGCAGCTCCGTTTGTATTTTATTTACCAAGACTTTCCTAATAAGTTACCAAGGACTGCTTTTATCTAAATACTATCTGACCCGTGCCCACTTTGTTGGGCGGTAAAACTTTTTACCTGTGATGAAATTATGAGTGTAGTTCGGTTAGTACTGAGTGCTATGATTTATTTCCTGACTGCCAAAAGAAGGATTATATTTTTACTGCATATGTAAGTATGTATTTGCATACCAATTTGACTATAATACCGTTATTTGTGAGTGTCTTCTTGTGAGTGTCTTATTTGTGAGCGTATTATCTCTTTAACTATTTATGCAGTAAAAGGGAAATTATATGCAGTGTAAGGGAAAAGTCTTTTGTTTTAAACACTTGAGACGATAAATTTACTTATTTTGATAAGAATTCATAATTGTTGATAATATGACCAATAAACATGACCTAACGATTTAAATTATTTTTTTTATATAAAATACTACTTTTTGTGACTTAAATATAAAAGTTAGGCATATGCTGTCGCCGACTTTTTTGTAGGCATTATGAAGCTCTACAACTTTTCTCTAGAACTTAATCATATATCTCTCATCGTTAAGGCAGCGTTATTTAGAAACGTTTTCGTTCGACCGCTCATTCTCCGACCTACTTTGCAAGTCCGACTACCACGAAAAAGTCTTTTCATTTTTCGGATTAATATATAGCCTATGACACTCTCAAATAACGTGGATTTCTATTGGTAAAAGAATGTTCAAAATCGGTTAAGTATATCCAGAGATTACTTCCTACAACGTCACAAACTTTACCTCTTTATAATATTAGTATAGATTATTTCATAAATAAAATCGGTGATCAGACGTTTGTCCCTCTCTCGGTAGGCAGATGAACCCGCTTGGGTTCCGTTACACAACCGTCTCGTGCGGCTCGGTTGGTTCCTCGGCTAGCCTTGGGTTATTATTTGATTAAAATGGATGGTGGAATTTAAATAATATTAATGTAGCTTCTATATGAAATATTCCAATCAAAATTTTATCAAGTGTTTTTGGCCCAACAAAGCACATGTGTTTGTGTACCAAATATCAAGTCTCTAAGTCCAATATTTCAAGATTGACTAGTGTGCTTCCTGGCGAAAATATTAATCGGCCAAAGCACCGACTAATCGGCTGCCGAATGTTCGGCGTAAGATGTGTGCGTTGCGTGCATAATTGCACAGGACAGGTTATAACCTGTCTCATGGGTTGCCACTGTTCTTGACCCCCAGTTCAAAACTAGTCTCTTGAGATTTGTTCAAACGGAAAAAGCAAGACAAAAAAATGTTAGAAGCTCTGAACACGTGTTGTGATGAGACTAGTAGTATTAGTAGTAGTAGTAGTAGTAGATGGAGTGGGGGGCTTGTTTCCAGCCCTTGATGTCACCTAGATCTGTAAGGTCTTTTGTAACTACCCACTGTGTGGTTAGGTCAATTGTAAGCTAGTAGCCCGGTACTTCTTACCAGACTAAGTAGGTCACTGACCTTCAAGTTGGGCAGATCGCTGGGTTCGAGAAAGGCTCGTCCCAGTAAACTGTGTCTTTTGGCGGCGAGCCCTGGACAGCGGCCAACAATGTGTATGCTGTCTTCAGGTTCCTCGCCACATATTCGGCAATCCTTGCTCTCAGTCAAGCCAAGGTTGAATAGATGAGCTCTAAGGGTCGTGTGTCCGGTGAGGAGACCGATAGTGGTTCTAAGGTTCTTCTTGCTCATGTCAAGTAGGGCCTTGGTTTTCTTCTGTAGTGGTTGCTCCATCGTGGCTTTTGCCTGGCGACATCCCTGACTCTGTTTCCAGGAAGCCCGATGTTCCTGCTCCAAGCAGTCCCTGATGATTTTCTTACCTGTAGCGAAGGGGACCCCTACAGCTGGCTCCACTGGGCAATCCAGTGTGCCCAGTTTTGCCAGTCTATCGGCCTCTTCGTTTCCGGGTATGCCTTGGTGACCCGGTATCCACATTAGGGTGATTTTGTTGGATTTTCCCAATTTGTTGAGCTCCTGCATGCACTCCCAGACCACAGAAGATTCTGTGGTGGCTTTAGCCAGAGCGTCCAGTGCTGCTCTGCTGTCAGAGCAGATGAGGATTTGTCTGTTTTTTACCTCAAGTCGACTTTGTAGTTTTATGCATTCCAATATGGCAAGTACCTCGGCTTGGAAAACCGTAGCGTATTGTCCAAGGGGGGATGCTGATTCTGTGCTAGTAGTATTAAAACTGATAGTGATTCTTCTCCACTTCGTAAGAAAAGAAAAACTGATGAAAATGATAAGACCATTGAAATACACAACAGTTTCTGGAACTGTTTTGAGGGAGTCGCTACAGATAATATTCAAAATGATGAGGGTATGGAGAAAAGTTCTACTGCACATGAGATTGATTATCATTTGAAAACTGTTTGCTTAGATCGGACGGCAGACTCTTACAAGTGGTGGTCAGCAAACGCAAAGCAATATCCGAGCCTGACAAAATTCACAACGATTTATCTATCATCTCCTGGCAATAGTGTTTAGTTAGTTAGTTAGTTTATCTGGGCTTTTGCCCGCACTTGGCCTCTTGATTGGGCCGTTGTGCGTGGCTCATGTTTCTATTTGTGTCTATGTTACTCCAGCCAACCCAGGCTATCCCAGAAGGTTAGCAGCCTGTTTAGGTTGCTACAGGCCTCCGGGACAGATGCTGGAGATTGTAGTATTCTTGCCCGTTGCTCTGCCACGCTCCTGCATTCCATGAGCACATGCTGTGGCGTTTCTTCTTCCTCCATGCATCCTCTGCGTAGAGGGCTGTCTGTCACACCTATGGTAAACAGGTGTTTGTTTAGGGGACAGTGGCCTGTCATAGTACCTATGACTTTACGGATTTTGTCCCTTTTTAATCTGGTGAGGTTGCGGGCAAGTTTTTTAGACGCTTCCGGAACCGCGTTCTTTGTTTGCCTGCATCCTGCGTTTTTTTCCATTCTGTAAGGTGGGTTTCATCGGTGTTCCTGCGTAGTCATGTTTTTATTTGGGCCTGGGGTATGGGCATCAAGGGTTCCAATCCATATAATATTTTCTTTTTCTTCTAGAACCCGTTTCAGAATTTTTGAGTGTGGTGTTTCTGTGTTTTGTTTCCACAGTCCATTTGCTCTTAGTCTTAGAGCGGCTGCCTTAGCCTCCTCTTGGGTGACAATGACAGTAGTGTTTATAGTGAGAGGCTATTTTATGAAGCAGGAATTGTTTACAAGGAAAAGCGCAATCATTTACAACCAACCAATGCTGAAAACATTGTTTTCATTCATCATAACTTACCACTATTAGATTTTAAGCATTGATGCAATAATATAATTTGCCATTAAAATAGATACATTTTTGAGTGCGTTTCTTCTCATGGTATTCGGTATTCGGCCGTAGTATGCAGTATTCGGCCGAATAGTCTGCATAGGCACAAAATTTACATCCTATGACCCAAAATTGGTCTATAAGGGCTCTATTATCTCCCTTATAGACCCAAATAACCACTTCAAATTTCTTGGCAGGAAAATCACCTGCCAGGGAAAAGACCTCTCTGGCGATCATGTTATAGAACATTTCAGTAGTTGCCTGGAAAAGATAGATGCATTGCTAATCTCTGGCCCTCGTAAGGCTTGGATCTATGCCAACTATATAACTTCACATTTGTCATGGCCCTTTCTTATTTACGATTTCACCAAAACCCGTCTCGTCTGGATGGCACTGGTGACAGCTAGTTTAAAATCCTGGTTGTCCTTAGCCAAACCAGCTGACCCCTCGACTCTCTTCAGGTCCAAACACAATTTTGGGCTAGCTCTAAAACTGCCCTCTCTGCTCTACGCCAACTCCAGAATAACCAAAAATTCGATTCTAAGCAATTCCAAGGATCCGGCAATATCGAAGCACGTAGTAAGTGGCCGTAGTGAGTCAAATGATCTACAAGCCCGCGTTGACTTCCACAAAAAGTTCCTTACTGGAATCAGCCAGAATGGCACTGGTCTGGGGGGGGGTATGGCAGTACAACCATGACCGATGTGGACTTGAAGAAGTCTCTCTTGCGGGGAGATTACGACAGCAATAGTATGGCTCACGCTATTGGCCTTCAATGCCAGAATGATTGGACAACAATTGGAGACTTTTGCATTCCTCCTCCAATGCACTGGAAAGTAATGTTGTATGACTGGCCGCCAGAGATGCTGAAATTTTATTTAAATGCCTTTCAGCATACACTTCCAGACCCCAGTAACCTCGCTCGTTGGAGCTATGCCGAGGATAGTTCATGTCCCCTTTGTAGCAACACCCCTTGCACAGCTAGACATATTCTAGCTGGCTGCAAGGTGGCCTTGGATCAAGGACGGTACACTTACCGCCACGACAAAGTCCTTGCTGTTATTCGCGAGGTACTTAGCCTCTCAGTGGCTCGTGCCAACAAGGGTTTGACAGTATCCTCCAAACCCCCAATACAGTTTGTGCGGGTTGGCTCTAAAGGCAAAAAACATCTCACTGCAAAACCTTTCTCAATAATCGAGAAAGCTTCAGATTGGATTATGGAGGTCGATTCGGTCTCTAAGCAGTATAAATTCCCCGAAAGTCTCAGATGCACAGCCCTGCGTCCAGATATAACTCTTTACTCTCTATCTCGGAAGATGGTCCTTATCGTAGAGTTAACTGTTCCATGGGAATCAAATATCTCAAAAGACCACGAGTACAAATTAAATAAATACCATGACCTCACAAATGCCGTCACCCGGAACGGCTTCACTGTTCGCCTTCACGCGGTGGAAGTAGGCGCTCGTGGCCTGCCAGCTAAATCTTTGTTTCACCTTTTTAAAGATCTTGGTCTCTCCAGGAAAATAATCAACTCCTTTCTAGAAAAATTATCTAAAACCGCGATTTCTGCATCTCAAATTCTATGGCTTCGAAGGGGGAGTGAATGGGTGGTAAGGTGAACGCTCACATGTGGCAAGACAGCTGTCCTAAACCTACCACCGCCGGTCGTAAGTCCGGAATCCACCCTTCACCTCCCAGAAGTGTAATAATTATATATGATGGGCCCGATTTTTGTTCGGTGAATTCCATGGCAGCTCTGTTTGTATTTTACTAATGAAAACGTACCTGTACCGAATATTCATGGCATTACTAATGAAAACGTACCTGTCTTTAATTCTAGCTTCGTTTGGTAGAAAACTGGATGCCCAAATCTGGCAGTGAGGGTGGGGGTTGGAGCAACCCATGGCAGATCCTTTGTTCTCGAAGATTTGTACCCAAGTGTACCGTTTGCCCAAATCACGCTGCTCTTCTATCCATCTGAAATACGAGGATCATTTAAAAAGTTTCTGGCCTCATTGACGTAAAGTACCTCTACAAAAATAATTCTTTCGCCGTCCGATAGATGGCCTTGACATATGTAAACCGTAAAAAAATCATTCTGATAATTACTTTGTATATGGCACTCTTCCAAAGTTGTCAGCTGATATTGTCAGTAAAAACTGGGAGCTAATGGGCCCTGTTGCAGTTTGGCCACTAAGCCCCATGTGTTCAGGGTCGGTCATACTCACAGGTCAACACCCATCCGGCGGCTTCCACGTAGAAGTGCGAGTTTCCCATAGGACTCAACCTTCGGGTGCTCCTGGATGGTTTGCGCACCATGCGGCTTCAGCCGGGGAAGTCTGGAAACAGTACTGCCTCCTGCTCTGCTCTATGAGCAGGGGTAGTTGTTTACCTTTTCTTTTTTTTTAATTATTTGTTGAGTGGGGCTTTCCTAAGGTCTTTATGAGCCTTGTAACACTGTGACCATTGCTGATCTATTGTGTTCGCCACCTACTATAGTTCTGCGCTAAGCCTCGTGTCATTTAAGAACCGCAGCAGGCTTTTGGCGCCAGATTGTTTTACCTCCTCAGGTTGGAGATAATGACCACCCAAGTGGGTGTATCTTTTACGCATCAGCGGGCCACACTCGCACATGAGGTGCTGGGGAGTTTCCTCTGATCCTTGGCAGAACCTGCACATTTTTGTGTCTCTGAGCTTGATGTTGAACATGCGTTTGTTCAGGCCACAATGCCCCGTGAGCGCCCTCACCAGTATGCGCAGATTGTTCCTATTTAGCGATAAGGCCTCATGGGCCGTCTTACGGTTGTAAGCCTTAATTAGCGCTTTGGAATGATTCAACCCTGGCGTGTTGTTCCAGTGGTTGCCGGATTGTTCTAAACACATTTGTTTGAGCATTAGGTTTGCAAGGCTTTTTGGTACGCCACAGCAAGGGTCAGGGTCGTATAACGTTCCCTTTGCTCCCGTCTTAGCAAGTTCGTCGGCTTTTTCATTTCTTTCGATTCCTGCATGGCCGGGAACCCATCGTAGAATTACCCTGTTCTTTTCGCCCAGGGAATTCAGTAGTGATATGCAGTTTTGCACTAGCTTTGAATTAATGGTATTCGAGGCTAGTGCCATTAGAGCTGCTTTGCTATCCGAGTGGATATAGATACGGTGGTTGGCGTAGTCCTTTTGGAGGTTGATATCCGCACATTCAATAATGGCGTATACCTCCGCTTGGAATATGGAGGCGTATTTCCCCAAGTTCACAGCTTTTGAAGTTTGGTCGCTCTCCATATATACCACAGCCTACGTCAAGTCCCGATTTGGACCCATCAGTATACCATTTAAGGCTACCGGCCTCCCATTGCAGTTGGCTTTTTAGCCAGTCGTCTCTGGGCGGCAGTTCCACTGTAAAAAGTTTTCCAAAGCTTAGGAGTGGAAGCAGGGTGTCTGATACCATGTTGAGGGTTGGAGTTTCACTGACTGAGTCAAGAACTGATCTTAGTGCTTGTGAGATCCAGTTTACCTTTTCTCGGGCAGAGAGCCTGTACATGCTGGCTTTCGCCACCTGTTGCAAATGAATGTGTAGGGGCGGTAAGTTTAGCAGTGCATCTAGAGCTGCTCCAGGAGTGGATGACATTACGCCAGTTGTCATGAGGCACGCCGTCCTTTGGATATTGTTTAGTTTGGTAATCACAATTTTCTGGTTGGCTTTGTTGCACCATACCACCGAGGCGTACGAGATTCTCGGCCTCAAAATGGCAGTGTATAGCCAGTGGGAGATCTTGGGGTTAAGGCTCCAGTTTTTCCCTGCCAGTCTTCTGCTTATACCCAAAGCACTTTTAGCTTTTTGAATTGTTTTGTCTAGGTGGCTGTTCCAGGTGAGTCTCTGGTCGAGCGTGACTCCCAGATACTTTACTTCCTTGGAGAAAGGAATCTGCCTGTGGTTTAGGATTGGCATTTTTAGTCCACCTAGTTGACGTTTGTTGGTAAATGGCACGAGGACGGTCTTATCGGCGTTGACCGATAATTCGTTCTCTCTGCACCAATTGCTAATGATTGTTAACGCTTTTTGCATCATGAGTGAGATCGTGTTTTGGCAGAAGCACCGGACAACCTAACAGTTGTTTACCTTACGGCAACTGCTCTTGAAACGACCATTCGGTTACCCGATACCGGGTGAAAAGCCGGGCAAAGGATGTCAGGGTCCGCGATAGATTCGGTAGACAACGAATCAACCCTACACAAGGGAGAGGACTGCGTAAGCAACTTCGAACCTGTAACCAGACGGGAGGCCGGAGAAAACTGGCCGTAACTGGTAGCGAAGGTGCTTGGTCTGCCCGCTGTGTTAACTACCCAGTGCCAGGCGGTAAGGGTTGGTCTCTCGCGGGCTAGTTGGCGTAGCTAGATAGTGGATAGTCATTGTTTAAGTTTCTACGCTCAACCCACGACTGAAAGAACGATCAAATATCGTTATACCAGGCTGGGGTGATAGGTTTGCCTGTTGGAGTCGACACCGCCAAACTCTCTGTAAACAGCGAGTAGCAAACGATTTCGTGCAGCTTGGGCCATAAGATGCATTGTGTTTTTGAGTCAATCCAACTTAAGATTGAGCTCCAACTTATATACTGTTCAACCCATCTCCATAAAAATTGGTATACATAGGTATTGAGCATGGATATAATACAGGCAACACCGGGTAGTACCGCTAGTACCCTACATAATCAGTGATAGTATATACCTGTCAACAACCGCTTTGATCTCCTCTACAGTCATCAGTGGTAGAGTGACGTCTGAATTTGGATGGAAACACATCACTCTGAAAGTTTAAACGAAATATTACACAAGATGATTTATATCTACTTAGGAATTCGATGGGAGTTGAAAAGTCCTAGACGAATGGGAGGGTGGAATTCGCATTGGAGATCTCAGAATCAATAACCTAAGATTCGCCGACGACACGACCATCATAGATGCCGATGAAAATGAGTTGAAAAGAAAAGCAAGGAGTATGGACTGCACATGAACCGCAGCAAGACCAAACTCATGTTTGTGGACCGGGCTGGAACCATGCAACGCACCAACGAGCTGAGTGACCTTCCAGCTGTGAAAGACTTTGTCTATCTGGGCTCCATGATATGCAACGACGGAAACTGCGAATAGGTCTCACGCAGAAGCCAGATGGCAAGATCGGCCATGAGCAAGCTAGAAAGGCTGTGGAAGAATCGGGGTATAAGTAAGCAGACTAAGGTCAGGCTGGTTCGAGTTCTGGTTTTCTCGATCTTTCTCTATGCATCGGAGACATGGACCCTGAAGGCTCGGATACGCACCAAAATCGATGCACTGGAGATGTGGTGTTGGCGTAAAATGCTAGGAATCCCATGGACAGCACGCCGCACCAACAAATCTGTCCTGGAAGAACTCGGCATTCAAGTGAGGCTCTCTCCCGTATGCATGAGACGGGTCCTGCAGTTCTTCGGTCATGTTGCCAGGAGAAAACCAGAGAATCTGGAGATAATGCTTTCCGGAGGTCAAGTTGAGGGAAGAAGAAGCAGAGGCAGATCACCGGCCAGATGGAACGACCTCATCGAAGAAGACACAATAGGGTCAATACAATCTGCGACCCGCCATATGCAGACGACAGGTCGAAGTGAAGGAGCCCGTAGACAAACTGTTGTCTAGTGGCCACGATCCTCGGTAATAAGGGAACGACGTAGAAGAAGAAGGAATTCGATAATTTAACAAAATTGAATGAAATTCTCACCGACAAGTTCCTTTAGCCGGGCCCATTTTGAAGAGCGGATCGTCTGATTGGGGCGGGCTTGGCACGTCTTCCAGCATCGCGGGGAAGTCGTTCTCGAAGACAAACGTCGACTGGTACATTGGATTCACCTGCAATTATTTTTAATTATAGAGATTCTTTATTGCACACTAGCTGACCCGTGCCCACTTCGTTGGGCGGTAAAACTTTTTACCTGTGATGAAATTTTGAGTGTGGTTCGGTTAGTACTATGATTTATTTCCTGACTGCCAAAAAAGTGTTATATTTTTACTGCATATGTATGTATGTATTTGCATGCCAATTTGACTATATTACCGTTATTTGTGAGTGTCTCCTTGTGAGTGTCTTATTTAGAGTGTCTTATCTCTTTAACCATTTATGCAGTAAAAGGGAAATTATACGCAGTAAAAGGGAAAAGTCTTTTGTTTTAAAACACTTGAGACGATAAATTTACTTATTTTGATAAGAATTCATAATTGTTGATAATATGACCAATAAACATGACCTAACGATTTAAATTATTTTTTTAATATAAAATACTACTTTTTGTGACTTAAATATAAAAGTTAGACATATGCTGTCATTGACTTTTTCGTATGCATTATCAAGCTCTACAACTTTTCTCTAGAACTTAACCCCTTGAGTATGATACGACCAAATCTGGTTGTGAAACAATTATCCGTTGAGTATGATACGACCAGATCTGGTTCTGCGTTTTTTTCACTTCTTTGACGTTCTCATAATTATCTAATTGTTTTACAAAATTGTTTTACAAAATTGTTTTACAAAATTGTTTTACAAAATTATCTAATTGTTTTACAAAAAAAATTATCTAATTGTTTTTTATTATTAATATTCTATATTCGAAATTTCAATGCAATCATTGTGCAGTTGTTCTTTTTATGATTGGTGTAGTAGTTTCGTAGTTATAGTACTTTAAGGTCGATGTCGCCGAAAATCCTGCAAAAGAGACAGATGCATCCATGAAAATACCCATTTACTCCAAGGGTTAATCATATATCTCTCATCGGTAAGGCAGCGTTAGTTAGAAACATTTTCGTTCGACCGCGTATTCTCCGACTTACTTTGCAAATCCGACTACCACGAAAAAGTCTTTTAATTTTTCGGCTTAATATATAGCCTATGACACTCACAAATAACGTGGCTTTCTATTGGTAAAAGAATTTTCAAAATCGGTTCAGTAGATCCAGAGATTACTTCCTACAACGTCACAAACTTTACCTCTTTATAATATTAGTATATATTAACCCCTCAAATGTGAGGCGTCCCTTAAGGGATGCCTTGGCAAAATGTATACAAAATGTATATAAATTTATATAAATGTAAATATAAATGTAAATGTGCGCCGCTTTATAGTAATCCGCTCTATAGTAATGCTATAGCTCTATAGTAAACCCCGCTCTATGTAAATGTAAATGTAAATGTAAATATAAATTTATATACATTTTGCCGTAGGCAACCCGAGCTAATCGCCATTCATTTGAGGGGTTAAACAAAAACATACAAAAGGCGGACTTATTGCCTAAAATACAATCTCTTACAGCCAACCTTCGTGGAATTGTAAAAATTTAGGTGCTAAGAGATAAAAATTAGCAAAAAAAATAGGAAAACATTACATAACAAAAAATAATCACATAACAAAAAATAATCAAGTAACAAAAATGCTATTTTTTAACCCTTCAGGCTTCGCAACTCGCGGTTAAGCCTCAGTTTGACTGCAATATCGCAGTCGCGGGGCCTGACGGGTTAAATATAATTAGGATTTGGAATATTTCGCAAGGAGCGAAGGATAGGAGAGGATGGGATGAGACTTAGGATAACTAGGAATTTAGGGACATGAAATGCTTTTTCAGAGACACTTGAAAGGTAGAAACCGTTGGTGCGTTTCTGATATTTGACGGGTGCTGGTTGCATAGTCTAGCTCATGGGTCTCCAAACTTTCCAACCTTAGGGCCATACTGATTCCTCCCGTAAGTTCCAAGGGCCAAATACGTAAAATCTGTCTCCCAGCAATGCAGTCGGCAGTCCAGAACGCCCCCCCCACTTTCCTCCATTGACTAATACATATTTTCGTCCAAAGTAACAAGTTTGGACGAAAATATGTAAGTAACAGGATCCTAGTGAGGATCGGTACCGGTATCCTGGTGTTAACCTGGTGCCAGAATCCTGAAGCCGGCCTAAACGAAGCATCCTGGAGCCAAATTAGTGCCAGAATCCTGGTGTAACACCAGTACCAGCATCCTGGTGACAGCTTCGTTGTGCCAGGATGGTGCCAGCATCCTGGTGTCAGCATGGTACCAGAATCCTGGAGGAAGTCTAATGCCAGCATACAGATGTCAGCCTGGTGCCAGCATCCTAAGACAGTATCCAACAATTATGTCGAATAAAAACGTTTCTTACGAACGCTGTCTTAACGCCGAGAGATATATGATTGAGTTCTAGAGAAAAGTTTTAGAGATTGATAATGCCTACAAAAAAGTCAACGACAACATATTATGTCTATATTTAAGTCACAAAAAGTAGTTTTTTTATTTAAAAAAAATATATTTAAATTGTTAGGTCATGTTTATTGGTCATATTATCAACAATTATGAATTCTTATCAAAATAAGTAAATTTATCATCTCAAGTGTTTAAAACAAAATACTTTTCCCTTTTACTGCACATAATTTCCTTTGTACTGCATAAATGGTTAAAGAGATAATACGACATATCGACGCGGTATGGAACCGCGACCGGATCTCGGGTGGAACTCCTGAAAGAATGGTACCAAATAATAACATTACATCTAATATAGTATACAAAGAAGTTTTGAACAATTAAAATAAACATAATTTATTCAATAGTAATCATTTCATTCACTCATTTGAAACCCGGTAATATAGACAAATTGGCATGCAAATAGATACATACATACAGTAAAAATATAACCCTCCTTTTGGCAGTCAGGAAATAAATCATATCACTCAGTACTAACCGAACCACACTCATAATTTCATCACACAAGTAAAAATGTTTACCGCCAACGAAGTGGGCACGGGTCAGCTAGTGTACTATAAGTCCCAGCTAGTTCCTTACTGGAATCAGCCAGAATGGCACTGGTCTGGGGTATGGCAGTACAACCACGAGCGACGTGGACTTGAAGAAGTCGCTTTTGCGGGGAGATTACGACAGCAAGAGTATGGCTCATGCTATTGGCCTTCAATGCCAGAATGATTGGACAACAATTGGGGACTTTTGCATTCCGCCTCCAATGCACTGGAAGGTAATGCTCTATGACTGGACGCCAGAGATGCTGAAATTTTATTTGAATGCCTTTCAGCATACACTTCCAGACCCCAGTAACCTCGCTCGTTGGAGCTTTGCCGAGGATAGTTCTTGTCCCCTCTGTAGCAATACCCCTTGCACAGCTAGACACATTCTAGCTGGCTGCAAGGTGGCCTTAGATCAAGGACGGTACACTTACCGCCATGACAAAGTTCTCGCTGTTATTCGCGAGGTAATTAGTCTCTCAGTGGCTCGTGCCAACAAGGGTTTGACAGTATCCTTCAAACTCCCAATACAGTTTGTGCGGGATGGCTCTAAAGGCAAAAAACATTTAACTACAAAACCTTTCTCAATAATCGAGAAAGCTACAGATTGGATTCTGGAGGTTGATTCGGTCTCTAAGCAGTATAAATTCCCTGAAAGTCTCGGATGCACAGCCCTCCGTCCAGATATAACTCTTTACTCTCTATCTCGGAAGGTGGCTCTTATTGTAGAATTAACTGTTCCATGGGAATCAAATATCCCAAAAGACCACGAGTCCAAATTAAATAAATACCATGATCTCGCAAATGCCGTCACCCGGAACGGCTTCACTGTTCACCTTCACGCGGTGGAAGTAGGCGCTCGTGGCTTGCCAGCAAAATCTTTGTTTCACCTTTTTAAAGATCTTGGTCTCTCCAGGAAAATAATCAACTCCTTTCTAGAAAAATTATCTAAAACCGCGATTTCTGCATCTCAAATTCTATGGCTTCGAAGGGGGAGTGAATGGGTGGTAAGGTGAACGCTCACATGTGGCAAGACAGCTGTCCTAAACCTACCACAGCCGGTTCGTAAGTCCGGAATCCACTGCTCACCCCCCAGAAGTGTAAAAAAAAAATAGTATTATGATGGGCCCGACTCCGGTCGGTGAATTCCATGGCAGCTCCGTTTGTATTTATTATATGTCGTTTTCTTTGAAACACTTGAAATATTCAAAAAAATGTTCTGCCACAAACAAACGTAATTTGTACCTGCTGGTTGGCTGGCGGATATTGCCGTAAATGGCCTTTTGTATACGTTGTGGTTAATAAAGAGTTTTTATTACTATTATCATTAATTCTATTGTCAAAATACTGTCTGATCTGAAAGTATCAGCTTTTACAAAACTCTTGCACTTTTTTGCCGCTGCCTCTTGGTCTATACATTAAGCAGTGGAGATGCAGGGCCAAGTGCGGCGGCTATTCCAAAGGAACGACTCGACTCACCTCACCGTTGCCCCTGGTGGCGCCCGGGCACAGAGGGTTACCACTTTGGTCCTCCTTTTTATCCTCTTTGGCCTTCTCGGTCTGCCCTGACCACGGTCTCTTCATTCTGTGGGGCGAAACCAGCACCCACTCGTCCTTCAGTGGGTTGTATCGCACGTGCTGATGCTCTGAAATTTACAAATACCGAAGTAGCACAAATTGGCTATATGCGGTCACGGCAACGTTATCCCTACAGCTTTTAGTCACAAGAATTGGTCATATAGCAGTCATATAAACGTTTATATGACTGTTATATGAAATGGACTGTGGAAACAAAACACAGAAACACCACACTCAAAAATTCTGAAACGGGTTCTAGAAGAAATACCTCTTCTGGACGCACCCATGGACAGAATAATATGCCATCATGTCTTTGATCGTAGATACAATATCCAACTCATTGCAGAACCAGCAGATCACTCTGGTACAATAAAGTAAGGATATACACAGATGGCTCCAAAACCACTCAAGGTACCGGAGCCGGCGTCTTCTCAAATGATCTAAACATCAAAATATCAACTACCCTAGGCAACTTAAATACGATCTTCCAAGCAGAATGCATTGGCATCACCAGAGCAGCACAGGCAGTTGCAGCCAAAGATGTCGGAGACCTAAGCTTGAAATTTGTCTCCGACAGTGCCTCCGTGCTACAAGCGCTAGCAAAAAATACTATAACCTCTGTCCTTGTACTGGAATGCCACAATGCGCTTCAATCCATTGCAAGGTCAAATAGAGTGACCCTGCAATGGATTAAGGGGCACAGCGACTCACTGGGCAACGATGCGGCAGACAAACTGGCCAAAAGGGGATCAAAGGAAATAGTATATGGACCAGAATGACTGTTATATGACCGGATTAGGCGCATTTGATACGGCTTTTAGCTGAATAATGGCTGAATAGCGGTCAAAACGGCTATCTTTGGTGATATGGGCCATCCGTATATAGCCAGTGTCTCCAATTAATACTTTATTACAACTTCATTTACATTTACATTTATATTTTCGTCGTGTCCAATTGACGGCTAAAGACCGCTCGGACGTGTCAAAATAATTGGGTTAGGTAGTAAGTTTCGTTGCTACTCTTTACTGAACATACATAGGTAGTCCAGAATGAACTACTAGATTGTCAAACTATAAATATAAATAATCAAAATAGAAGCCTAATATTTGAAGTATATAAATAAATACAAACGGAGCTGCCATGGAATTCACCGACCGGAGTCGGGCCCATCATAATACTATTTTTTTTACTAATTTAGTAATACTACATAATACTATTTTAGTAATTTGAAAACATACGTAGTAAAATTATTCATTGTAATATTCAAATTGTCAGTAAAATGTTGAATAATCAAATAAAATCTACGTTATGCGTTTTAAACTAAAAGTACAGATATAAGACAACTTGGGTTGTCGACTACAGCGGACGAGCCCGTCACCTCAGTAAGTTTTAACGATTAGTCGTTCTATCTCCCTGGAGTGATTGTAGAAGACTTGGGACAAAAACAGTCCACCATCTAGCTACGTCACAAGCCCGTAAGAGGCCAACGCCTTAACCGCGAGATAGCCAGGAATGTTACCTGGCGGGCCGACACTCACGCCCTTACTTCCAATTGTGACCAGATTCCTCCGGTCTCTCGATTGGTTCCGAGTTCGAGGTCGCTTGCGCGGTCCTCCCTTACGAAGCGGTGAAACGGTGTATACCGAATCTATCGCGGACCACAGCGTCCTTTGCCCGGATCTTCACCCATGATCGGATAGCCGATGGTCGTTTCAAGAGCAGTCGCCGTAAGGTCCGCAACCACCCCCGCTCTATAGGAAACAGTACTGCTTCCAGACTCCCCCGACTGTTAGTCAGAGTGCACCGTCCAGGAGCACCAGAGGTTTGATTCCCAGGGGAAACTGACCAAGGCCAGAGTCCTACCCAGGTTTGCACCTCATGCGTGGAGGCCGATGGGTGTTGACCCGTGAGTGTGACCGACCCTGAACAGAATAGGTCTTCGTTGCCAACCCAGCATCGGCCCATTAGCTCCCACACATATAAGACAATATAAAATAATCACACAATAGGGCTCTACTTTTTAAGTAATTTAAATGGGCACAATATTTGAAAAATCATGGCCTCAAATTCGGCCAGATTATAGAAAGGGTGGTCTATCAGCATCTGGATGTTTTGTTTTTGATGTTTTTTTTTAAATTTATGTCCTCTAGATGTTTAATTTTTTTAGGGAGTAGATTAAAGAATTAAATTCTAAGGTACAAGTTGCTTTTCTGTACTTTTGCCAGTCGTATTCGGGGTATGCGTAAAAGGAAATGGTAGTCGGGTAATGCCGTAAAATGATAGAGAATGGTAGTGAAAGGAAGCAAATATAGAATTCCTAATGGCTACTAATAGGTATATTGCATTTTATTGACTTTAAAACAAGGTTGATAAAAATCATGTTTTTTTGTTAAATCTAAAAAATCTGATTAATTTGATTTAAATGATTTAAATCAGATTTTTTAGATTTTTTAAATATTTATATTTTATTAAATTTGGAAGTCACGAAAAACCCAATACAATTGTTATTTATCTAAATATGTTTTAATAACATTAACAAAAATCAACATAATATTAGTTCTTCTAAAAAGTAAAAACAAAGTAGCATATTTATTTGCCATTTATTTAACAAAGGCTATTGTGAAATTTACAAAAATCAAGGAGTTCTTATTTTATAAAATTGAAGACTAACGCGGTTTTTTGACATTATAAAAAGTTCCTTACTGGAATCAGCCAGAATGGCACTGGTCTGGGTTATGGCAGTACAACCATGAGCGATGTGGACTTGAAGAAGTCTCTTTTGCGGGGAGATTACGACAGCAATAGTATGGCTCACGCTATTGGCCTTCAATGCCAGAATGATTGGACAACAATGGGAGACTTTTGCATTCCTCCTCCAATGCACTGGAAAGTAATGTTGTATGACTGGACGCCAGAGATGCTGAAATTTTATTTAAATGCCTTTCAGCATACACTTCCAGACCCCAGTAACCTCGCTCGTTGGAGCTATGCTGAGGATAGTTCATGTCCCCTTTGTAGCAACACCCCTTGCACAGCTAGACATATTCTAGCTGGCTGCAAGGTGGCCTTGGATCAAGGACGGTACACTTACCGCCACGACAAAGTCCTTGCTGTTATTCGCGAGGTACTTAGCCTCTCAGTGGCTCGTGCCAACAAGGGTTCCACAGTATCCTCCAAACCCCCAATACAGTTTGTGCGGGTTGGCTCTAAAGGCAAAAAACATCTCACTGCAAAACCTTTCTCAATAATCGAGAAAGCTTCAGATTGGATTATGGAGGTCGATTCGGTCTCTAAGCAGTATAAATTCCCTGAAAGTCTCTGATGCAGAGCCCTGCGTCCAGATATAACTCTTTACACTCTATCTCGGAAGATGGTCCTTATCGTAGAATTAACTGTTCCATGGGAATCAAATATCCCAAAAGACGAGTCCAAATTAAATAAATACCATGATCTTGCAAATGCCGTCACCCGGAACGGCTTCACTTTTCACCTTCACGCGGTGGAAGTAGGCGCTCGTGGCTTGCCAGCAAAATCTTTGTTTCGCCTTTTTAAAGATCTTGGTCTCTCCAGGAAAATAATCAACTCCTTTCTAGAAAAATTATCTAAAACTGCGATTTCTGCATCTCAAATTCTATGGCTTCGAAGGGGGAGTGAATGGGTGGTAAGGTGAACGCTCACATGTGGCAAGACAGCTGTCCTAAACCTACCACCGCCGGCCGTTAGTCCGGAATCCACCCTTCACCTCCCAGAAGTGTAATAATTATTTATGATGGGCCCGATTTTTGGTCGGTGAATTCCATGGCAGCTCCGTTTGTATTTTATTTTATTTATATAAACGAATTTACGCGGTGCGCAGACCGTCCAGGAGCGCCAGAAGTTTGATTCCTAGGGGAAACTAACCCTGAGGCCAGAGCCCTAAGGCCGTCGGATGGGTTTTGACCCGTGAGTGTGACCAACCCTGAACAGAATGGGTCTTCGTGGCCAACTCAGCAAGGGCCCATTAGCTCCCAAAGGGTAGCTAATGGGCCCTTGCTTAGATTAAGTATGCAGTTCATTGTTCATGTAACGTTTGCTTCTTATAATATTTAATATAGGGAGGTTTAACACATCTTACATGACCTTTTCTGCCAATAGCACATCTAACTAGGCGATATTTGGCCCGTCTCTAGATGTGCATATTTGGCACATTCTTGGCCATTGTGAAAAACAGTACAGAATTAAAGAGCGTGACATAACCTTCAATTCATCGACAGAACATCGATATTATACGAAAAACTATTAAAGAACTCCACAAAAATTGTTGGCAACAATAAAAAACAACGTTTGCAACTATAAAAACAGTGAAAAACTTACCTGTCGGCTGGAAGTTTGCCATTTTCCGAAACGATATCAGCAAGCCTCCCCGACCGAAAAATGTCCTCTACCGTTCTTCCATAAGATAACGAAGCGATTAACTCCGCCATTGCGCAACATCGCATTTTGGTAACACATTAATCGAAAACAATACTGCTTATTAGATAACTTGTTATCAATAACCTCGCGAAATGAACAGATTTTTTGATGTTTGATTTTGTTTACAAACAAGGATGACAGATGACAGCTGAAGTAGTTGTTTAAGAATACACAAGATGGCGCTTTTTTGGAAATCAAACTGTTATTAATATGGCGGTTTTTTCAAATAAATAATATTTTTATAGTGTTAATCAAATGTATAGAATAAGAATAAGAATAAGAATATTTTATTTTCAAAAACCCGATCTGGGTATAGAAATTACATATCAAATAAAATTGGTATTTCTACAAATAAAATTACATTTCAAATTACTCATAAAAGTATAAAAAAAGTCTATAAAAAACTAAAATTGAAAGAAAACATAGAAATTAAAAAATAACAAAGACATAAAAACTAGAAAAATAAAAAACAACAGAAATAATGAGAAAACATAGAGAATCAGCAATTCAATAACAAAACTATAAAAAAAATACTTGTGGCATTCGGTGACTGCCACGGTAAAGCTATTGCATAGCATTTTTAACAACTTATGCAATTATATTTATTTATTTTTTTTTTCTGATATCAGATAACTGCGCTCTATCGGAAAACGTTGAAATTATTCCGAATCATTTGCGGCAGCAAATGATTCGGAATAATTTAAATGTCTTTCGATAGAGCGCCGCGCACGAATTTTTTACTCAATAAAGCAAAAAAACCGAATTATTCGAAAAAAATCGTAGATAAAAAGATAGATAATTAAATTATCTTTAAAATGGTGCAGGTTTCATAATAATACGCCAGATAGTATTTGCGTAGTAGTCGTTTTTGTGTTCGGTTAGACCTAATTTCACAAATTAATTACACTATGTAATATAAACAAAATCTAAAATATTCAAAGCTAAGAATATTAGGAAAATGTTCTTGTTTAACATATATTTTTTTCGAATCGTAAGCAGTACTCGTTTAGACGTAATTATCAGTTTAAAATCATTAATTTTCGTTAAGAAATTTCTTCATTCGGTCGCCGCGCTGGCCTACTAGGCCCGCGATAAAAGCTATGCAATAGCTTAAAAATCAACTGGTCTCGATGACATACCTGTAGCGTAAATAAAATCTATAAACGTGCACTGGTACTTTGTCTAACATATCTTTACAATTTAAGCTTTTCAGAGGAAATATTTCCAGATTGTCATAAAGTAGCCAAGATTACACCGATATATAAAAAAGGGGGATCCCACGAGCGTAGAAAATTATCGACCCGTAGCCCTACTGAGTAATTTCTCAAAAATTTTGGAGAAGGTCACTGAAAAACGACTAAATGGTTTCCTTGAAAAATTTGGGGTCATTTCAGATAGTCAATATGGATTTCGGACAAAAAAAAATCTACACAGGATGCCGCACTGTATGCATGTTTCATGATTGAGAATAGTCGAAACAAGAAGATGCTTTCAGAAGGACCAAGGCCGTGCCCAGAATTTTTTTTCGGGGGTGGTCCAAAAAAAAAAAAGTTTAGCGGAATACTCCTAATGTATTTTTTGCACCTAAAAGTCGATTTTATCTAGTCTAGATCTATTTCATTTTGGAAAGTCGATTCTATCTAGTGTAAATCCATATCATTTCGGGGGGGGGGTCCGGACCCGTCGGACCCCCCCCCCCTGGGCACGGCCTTGAGAAGGACTGTTCTGCGATCTAAGCAAAGCATTCGACTGTTTAAATATCAATACCTTGGTAGACAAGCTAAACTATTACGGAATTAGAGGAGTGGCCAATTCACTCATTAAATCGTACCTACAAAATAGCTTTTTGAAGTCAATGATTGGTTTAGAGCGAACCCGATGTCGCCAAATTTAAGCAAAACAGTGTTGATAAACTTCTCAAATAAAAAAGAAAAACAGTTAGCGTTAAATTATTCTATGGAGGAATTATTATTTCCAGGAACTTACACCGACGAAAACATGTCATAAACATAAAAATTCAATAAAATCTTTAATTCATTCAAATTCATATCGTATAAGCATTGATTTTATTACACTATCATCAATGGTATAAGCATTGATTGTATAGTGTACTTACTATAAAATCAATGGTATAAGGCTAAGCAATCGAATAATATATATTATACTATTATATCGAAAGAAGTTCATAGTATATCCCAAAGATGGCGCTGATTAATATTTAAAAAAAATAAAACTTCCTAAATACCATTTCTTTACGTTTGCCAATGCTGGGCCACACCGTTAGTGACAGCCAGTCGGCACCACTGTAATGGGCCGTTTACACTCTCGCGCGAGGCGCGAGGCGAGACGCAAAACCATGTGCGTAAACAAACAGAACAGAGGCAAAACTACTAGCAATTAGGTAAACATTTTGTACGCTCGTTAGAAGCTTTGCCTCTGTTCCATTTGTTTACTGATATGGTTTTGCGTCTCGCCTCGCGCCTCGCGCGAGAGTGTAAACGGCCTATTACGGAAACAATACGGGAAAGAGCGAGAGATAGCCATAGCCAATTGGCCAATTGCACATAGTACGTTGGCCAAAATTCAACAAAATCTTTAATTTTATATAAGTATGACTTTAATCGAAAATTCATATTTTTTACTGTTGTATACAAACTAGTTCGTAATATATCCGAATGATGGCGCTCATTGCCACAACAAAATAATTTTATTATTTGCGACTTCCTACTTTCAATTATCTTCAATTTAGTAAAAAAATAATCTAAAACTATACCGCTTATTAGATAACTTGTTATCAATAAACTACGCTCAAGTAAAGTGAAAACTGATTATTGTTTGACGTATGCAATTGTTTATGAAACGGAAGATGACAGATAAATTGAAGTAGTTTTTGTATACTCCTCGAGATGGCACTTTGCCAAACAAATGTAAATTAAACTACATTAAAATAGCTTTTGATTATATTTATCACTTTCTGTATATTATATAAAATCGTAAATGTAAGTAATATTGCTGCAATCGAAAAAATCATATTTTACTGTAAGCATTATTATACATTGATAGAAAGTAGTTCATAAAATATCCGAAAGATGGCGTTGATTACAATTTAAAAATATATTCGTTGCATTTTTCTATTTTTAAAACAATATATATTTATTAAATGAAATTTTAATGCGACCATTTTCTTTTAATATAATATATTTGGTTGAAGACGGCAAAAGAGGAAAGAAGAGAATCCTTATCAGCAGCTGGAACTCTACTGGGCTATTTCCACTAGTGATGCGCTAGGTGCGATCGAATTTGGAAATCCTATTGCTCATTAATCCTGTTAGTCGGGGAGCTAGCGAATATTTTACAACAGGTTTTCCTAGTTTGAGAAAGTAATTAATTCTGTTAACCCCTTGAGTATGATACGACCAAATCTGGTTCTGAAACAATTATCCGTTGAGTATGATACGACCAGATTTGGTTCTGCGTTTTTTTCACTTCTTTGACGTTCTCATATTTATTCATAATTATCTAATTGTTTTACAAAATGATATTTCAATATTCTATATTCGAAATTTCAATGCAATCATTATGCAGTTGTTCTTTTTATGATTGGTGTAGTAGTTTCGTAGTTATAGTACTTTAAGGTCGATGTCGCCGAAAATCCTGCAAAAGAGACAGATGCATCCATGAAAATACCCATTTACTCCAAGGGTTAATTCTATTATTTATGCTAATCCAGAAAATCCGTGTCTGACAAGGATTATTTGATGGGTGGGTGGGCGAGTGGTGCATTTGAATTGCAGATCCATTTACTAGTCGACCACGAGATTCACTAAAAAATCACTGGCCTATTTACAATTTAAAGAAACTAGTCTGGCGGCAAGGCCGTAGCCAGATGGAAGGGAAGTGAGGGGGTCAAGAGAGATTGAACCCCCCCTCCCCCGCATAAACTCCGCCACATGCCAGTAAGAGGCTAACGCCCTAACCGCGAGATAGCCAGGTATGTCAACCAGCGAGCCGACACTCTCGCTTTTACTACCAGTTGCAAGCAGATTACTCCGGTCAAGCGACTGGTTACGAATTCGAGGTCGCTTGCGCGGTCCTCTCCCTTACGTAGCGGTGAAACGGTGTCAACCGAATCTATCGCGGACCAAGCCAACGCCTTACCGCGAGATAGCCAGTGTTACCTGGCGGGCCGACCCTCGCGCCCTTGCTTCCAATTGTGACCAGATTTCTCCGGTCTCTCGATTGGTTCCGAGTTCGAGGTCGCTTGCGCGGTCCTCTCCCTTACGAAGCGGTGAAACGGTGTGAACCGAATCTATCGCGGACCAAGGCGTCCTTTGCCCGACTCTGAACCGGGATCGGATGGCCAATGGTCATTTCAAGAGCAGTCGCCGTAAGGTAGACAACCACCCCCGCTCTATAGGAAACAATACAGTTCCCAGACTCCCCCGATTGTTAGTCGGAGAGCACAGTCGATTGGCTTGCGCCGCTCGGTGCGCAGACCGTCCAGGAGCGCCAGAGGTTTGATTCCCAGGGGAGACTAGTTGACCCAGTGTCCTACCCAGGCTCGCACCCCATGCGTGGAGGCCATCGGATAGGTGTTGACCCGAGAGTGTGACCGACCCTGAACACATGGGTCATCGTGGCCACCTCATCATGGGCCCATTAGCTCCCTGCGATACGATTAGTCGATTGCGGGGAAAAGCGGAATGGCTACCTCCCTACTGCGGCGTCGCGGCGCCTTAGGGCGCGTGCGCCGCGCATTATCGAGCGCCGCGACGCCCCTGGAGGAATTTTCACATCGAAGCGACTTCAGTGCCGCGTCGGCTGCCGCGGAGAGCGCGCGTCGCCTTTGCGCGCCCCTGAAATACGCGACGGAGTGCTGAATAACCCCCAAAACGGCGACAGACTGCCCCGGAATCGACGAAAGCGAGCCAGCGTCAGTTATCCCCAACGTAATCAGTGTTTTAATCAATTATTTATGAGACGTATGCCAAAACGTAGTGTTTCCAGTGTTTTAGGGCGGCTTTTCCGAGCCATTAATATATGAAACCTTCTCAAATATCGCCAAAACATATCTTCTACCTACATTAAGGTACCCAATTAATCTTGAAACGGTCTAAAAACTTAAGTTATCCCTCTAAAACACAAATAGAAACCAAAAACCAAAGAAAATGCCGTTATTACAAGAAAGCTAGACAAAAATCGCCAATACATAGCTCCTCTCTACATTAACAGAACCATTTAACCTCGAAACTGTCCAAAAACCTTAAAACTCCCTCTGATACACAAGCAGAAACTTATAATCAAGGAAAATTCTGCATTCAAACATCCAAATAGCATCTTAAACACATCTAGGACCGTGATTCGTGAAGCCATCGCTGGTCGTCCGTATCAAATGCCTTTGAAAAGTGTGAAAAGTCGTAAAGCTGCGACGCTATATACCTAAACTACTCGACTCGTATGATTTCTCTAAAAACAGCTGAAAAATAAGTATAGAAACGAGGTATATAGTATATAACTGATAATTAGGTCAAAACATTTAGGAAATTTAAAAAAATGGCAAGCCAGCGACAGTTGTCGCTAACTTAATCAGCGTTTTAATTAATTCTCTAAGAGATGTATGCAAAAACGCCGTGGTTCCGATGTATTCTGAGCCGTAATATATATACATGAAATCGACACAATTCGTCAATTCATACCTTATAACTACATTTACATACCCATTCAATATTGAAACGGCCTAAAAACCTTAAAATCTACCTCCGAAACACACACAGAAACTTAAAATCAAGAAAAATGCAGTTAGTAAACACCCAATACTATCTTGAACACCTCTAGCATTGTAAATGGTCAACCGTATCAAATGCTTTTGTAAAGTCTCAAAAAGTCGTAAATCTGCGACGCTATATACTAAAACTATTCACCTCTTTTGATTTGCATAGGAACAGCGGATATAATAGTATAGAAAAGAAGGATTGCATTATTTAACTGACGACTAGGTAAAAGTATTTAGGAAAAATTAAAAAATGACAAGCCAGTGTCAGTAGTCCCCAACGTAATACAATACAATACAATACAATGAACTACTCCAGTAGATAGGCATTCCTACACTTGGATGCGTCTCAAAATTAAATGCTTAAAATTTAATTATTAAAAACATAACTATCATGATAGTTGTCATGGCTGTAATATTATATTCAATATTACCTACTTACAAATAATCAAAATATACTAATGTCATTAAATAGTAAGAGAGAATAATATATTAAAATAGAAATGCAAATTCTATTTAGAATAATCAACGTAAAATAATTTTATTGTCGATCCAGCAATATGCCTTCGTATTTTTTAAAAATAAATAGATGTATACTAAATTATATGATAATTAAAATGTCAGCTATCATAATTCCGTTATGTTTAAAATTTTACAAATTTTGCTAATTATCAACATGGAAAATAAACTCGGAATTTTTAAACTCCCTTATACCATAAATTGGGTTTCTTACCAAACTATTTATAATTATCCTTTTAAATTGGTCCTCTCCAAGGCTTTTCATTTTCTCTTGAATCTTATTATAGAAGGACAAATTTTGGTGTATAAAACTGTATCGCACTTTGCTAAGTCGCTTTCTAGGCGGAACTTCTGCTAGGCGTCTATGAGCGTAATCAGTGTTTTAACCAATTATTTATAAGATGAATGCCAAAACGTAGTGTTTCAAGTGTGTTGGGGTGCTTTACCATGCCGTTAATATGGTATGAAACCTAGGCAAAAATCGCCAAAACATACTTTCGAACTACATTAACTTACCCATTTAACTTTGAAACGGTCTAAAAACTTTAAAATATGCCTTTGAAACACTAAGAGAAACATAAAATTGCTTCAATCAACACCCCACAGTATCTTGAACACCCATAGTCGGTGGTGAACTGTATCGAATGCCTTTAAAAAGTCTCAAAAGTCGTGAAGCCTATTTAATTAATTTATTTATTTAAGAATTAATTAATACAAAACATTGATATGCTTACAAAAATATCAGGAACCGAATGGCATAACCTTAACCTTTTGCTTATTTGTTTCTGTCACCCAACTGGGACTAGCCCGTTCTAGGGTGGACAGGACTTTAATATTACAATCAAGTTTGCTTGATTGCTTGATTGCTTATAAATGCACAAGTTTTAGTAAAAAGCTAATAACACTAAATTGCCCTATGTGGTCTTCAAGATGGTCTTCAAAATAAAATAAAAAATAATAATAATAATTTAAAAAAAATCTAAGATAATATAATAAATAAAATGCAATTCCATTATTAATATAAGGCAATAAATATAATATAAAATTCGATAAAATTATATAAATAAGGTTATATGTGAGAAAAGAAAGAAGCATTCATTAATATTTAATATATGTTAAGTAATATAGGATTTAATATAAAAATACCTAGTCAAAAAAGTACAATTCATTGTCAGAATAATTTATAACAACAAAGATGCTACTTAAACTACTCGGATCTTAAAATTTATCTAGAAACAACGAAATAAAGCAAATTAAACTGTCAATTAAAAACATTTATATTAAAAAAACTGATATTTTTTTATGATCAGAAGAAATGTCTCATTTAGTTAAGAAAGAAAGACAACTGAATGTATCCTCATGACATTCGAGGCAGCTCTTATGGCCCTAGCCTCGAATACCATTAATTCAAAGCTAGTGCAAAACTGCATATCACTACTGAATTCCCTGGGCGAAAAGAACAGGGTAATTCTAAGACTGCTTCCCGGCCATACAGGAATCGAGGTAAATGAAAAGGCCGATGAAGTTGTATAATGGTGCCGATGGAGTTAAATCGTGAGTTGGGCCGATCTGAGGACTAAAAAGAGATCTTATGGCCCAAGCTGCACGAAACCATTCGCTACTAGGGTGTTAGTGCACGCATATAACGCATACATTACATTACATTTTCGTCGTGTCCAATTGACGGCTAAAGACCGCTCTTGGACGTGTCAAAATAATTGGGTTAGGTAGTAAGTCTCGTTACTACTCTTTACACAATAGTTCAAATGGACACAATATTTGAAAAATCATGGCCTCAAATTCGGCCAGATTATAGAAAGGGTGGTCTATCAGCATCTCTTTGATGTTTTTTTGAATGTTATGTCCTCCAGCTGTTTAAATTTTGCAGGGAGTAGATTATAGAATTTAATGCTAAGGTACAAGTAGCTTTTCTGTACTTTTGCCAGTCGTATTCGGGGTACGCATAAAAGGGAGCTACCGCGGGTATGATGCGAGTGAATGTCTGCATTAATTGGTGTTTCTGCTAGGTGCTGTCTAGCATACATTAAACACTGTTATACATACACCGGTAGCGTATTCAATAAAGGCGACTTTTTCCGCATATAATTGTATAATTGCATAAATACGGAGATTGGCCACCCGCGAATGATCGCAACAGAAAACCACCGATAACCACCGTTAAAAAAAAGTGTAAATTTATTTAAAGGTTCCTATTGCCCCATTCAAAAGAAATCCCACCCATTTTTTATTTATTTGTTGGGTGGGGCTTTTCTACGGTTTTTATGAGCCTTGTAACACTGCGACCATTGCTGATCTATTGTGTTCGCCACCTACTATAGTTCTGCGCTAAGCCTCGTGTCATTTAAGAACCGCAGCAGGCTTTTGGCGCCAGATTGTTTTACCTCCTCAGGTTGGAGGTAATGACCACCCAAGTGGGTGTATCTTTTACGCATCAGCAGGACACACTCGCATATGAGGTGCAGGGGAGTTTCCTCTGCCCCTTGGCAGAACCTGCACATTTTTGTGTCTCTGAGTTTGAGGTTGAACATGTGTTTGTTCAGGCCACAATGCCCCGTGAGCGTCCTCGCCAGTATGCGTAGATTGTTCCTATTTAGCGATAGGGCCTCACGGGCCGTCTTACGGTCGTAAGCCTTAATAAGCGCTTTGGAATGATTCAACCCTGGCGTGTTGTTCCAGTAGTTGACGGATTGTTTTAAACATATTTGTTTGAGCATTAGGTTTGCAAGGCTTTTTGGTACGCCACAGCAAGGTTCAGGACCGTAAGTATAACGTTCCCTTTGCTCCCGTCCTAGCAAGTTCGTCGGCTTTTTCATTTCCCTCGATTCCTGCATGGCCGGGAACCCATCGTAGAATTACCCTGTTCTTTTCGCCCAGGGAATTCAGTAGTGATATGCAGTTTTGCACTAGCTTTGAATTAATGGTATTCGAGGCCAGTGCCATAAGAGCTGCTTTGCTATCCGAGTGGATATAGATACGGTGGTTGGCGTAGTCCTTTTGGAGGTTGATATCCGCAAATCCCACCCATTACATTTGTTTTGTAAGTTTAGGTTTAGTTTAGAGGGTAAGGCCGCCAATGCGAAATTTTTGTCCTGGCTCGGAAAAATCGTAGATCCGGGCTGCTCGCAACATCCACTTCCTAGGTCGACGTCTCTCCTTCGTCACTATTTCTAACGCTTCGTCGCATCAGATTCGTCGAATATAAAATACAGTATCAAATCGAAAACTATCGCGGTTGTTTTACATTATAAAACGAATTTACCGCGTGAAATTTGTAGCACCAGACGTTTCGGTGACGTTGCAGCCACCGTTGTCCAGGGTAGACTGAAGAGCTGTCAATCCGTTGTTTAGCGGGTAGGCCGCATACCGCTCGCTGCCACCACTAGATTATGACGGGGGAGGGGTGGGGGGGGGGGGCAGGCTCGAAGCGCGCGAGTTTCGAAAATCCGTCGTGCACACAACAATCTGTCAACAAGGCTGTAAAGGATGTAATACCACTGCAAACCTCGGGTGTGTATTCGCTGTCGCTGTCGATTTATGTGGAGATTGGATTTATTCCTCATATCGTGATGATGAAAATCACTATTCACCGAAGCTCTGTAAGGTGTCTACGAGCGTACATAATATTTTGGTAGATGTAAGAAGAAAATAGAGTCATTATTCCTGATTTTACAAATAGCGGTTTACAAGAACTTCTTGGCGAGACTCTATATAAACTGCGTACCGCTCTTTTCTGGAGGAGAAAAATTCTTTTTGAGTTTGGTGCCATTCCCCAAAACAGTAGGCCATACGTTATTAAGGAGTGGAAATATGCAAAATAAACGGATTTAGCTGCTTTAAAACCGCATAAACTTCTTATCTTTCTAATGGCGAATATGGCACTGCACATTTTTTTACTGAGATCATTTAAGTGATCAGACCATTGTAATTTTTGATCAATTTTTAATCCGAGAAATTTCGTGGAGGAGACATTTTCTAGTTGGTCAGACCAAAAGTATACGTCAATTTCATTACAATATATCCTATTTATAATATAAAATACAGTGTCAAACGAGGACGTTTTCTCTCGTGTCGCTCGCGGTAAACAACCTTCGTTATTTTTAAGTCATCGTCGATTTTCGCGACCAGAAAAAAACAACTTATATAAATAGGATGAGGAATTCCGTTGCTCGTCGTCAATATTTTTCGCACACTTCCTAATGTGTAGGTACCTGATAACACACTTTAGAGCTGTCGTCTGCGACGAACGAACCCGACACCGTAGGCTGTTTTAACGATATAGATCGTGCTGCCAGACGTGAGGTCTCAGAGACTTACGGACAACACAATCCATAATTAGGGAGCTAATGATTCCTGTTGTAGTTAGGCCGCTAAGACCCATGCGTTTAGGATCGGCCGAACTCACGGGTCAAGCCGACTCTGGTCTGCGAGCCAGTTTCTTCTAGGAGTCAACCTTCGGACGCTCCGAGACGGTTCGCGCACCGTGTGGCGTTAGCCAATCGTTTTTGCATTGCGACCGACAGCCGGAAGAATCTGGAAACAGTATTGTTTCCTATAGAGTGGGCCCTTGCTGAGTTGGCCACGAATACCCATTCTGTTCAGGGTTGGTCACACTCACGGGTCAACACCTATCCGACGACCTCCATGCATGGAGTGCGAGCCTGGATAGAACTCTGGCCTTATGGTTAGTTTCCCCTAGGAATCAACCTTCTGGCGCTCCTGGACGGTCTGCTCACCGTGCGGCATAAGCCAATCGATTGCGCACTCTGACTAACAGTCGGGGGAGTCTGGAAGCAGTAGGTACTGTTTCCTATAGAGCGGGGGGGTTGCGGACCTTACGGCGACTGCTCTTGAAACGACCATCGGCTACCCGATCCTGGGTGAACAGCCAGGCAAAGGACGCTGTGGTCCGCGATAGATTCGGTATACACCGATTCACCGCTTCGTAACTGAGAGGACCGCGCAAGCGACCTCGAACTCGTAACCAATCGAGAGCCTGGATTAATCTGGTCAATTGAAAGTAAGCTCCGCTCACTCCAAGGAGATGGAACGACTAATCGTTAAAACTTCCTGAGGTGACGGGCTCGCCCGCTGTAGTCGACAACTGTAGTTGTTTTCTATAGAGCGGGGGTAATTATTAACCTTACGGCAACTGCTCTTGAAACGACCAATCGGCTACCCGATACCGGATGAACAGCCGGGCAAATGATGCCGTGGTCCGCGATAGATTCGGTAGACACCGAATCACCGCTAAGTAAGGGAGAGGACCGCGCAAGCGATCTCGAACGTGTAACCAGTCGGGAGACCGGAGTAATCTGGTTGCAACTGGAAGTAAGTGCGCGAGTGGCGGCCCGCTGGATGATTAACCTGGTTATCTCGCAGTAAGGCGATGGCTACTTACGAGCGAGTGGCGTAACAATTTACTGTTTTTGTCCCAAATTTTCTACGCTCACCTCATGGGATACAAAACGATCTAATGGCATTCAAATTTCCTGATGTATAACATGTTAAGAATGAAAATTTCAACTTCATAGCGAATGTTCTTCAGGTTTTACTGTATCGAATGCATTGGATAGGTCGCTAGTCATGGTTGCTCCTCAATTCAGGCTTTTTCGTTATTTCTTTCGGTCGCTAACTAACGCATGCTGCGCAGTGCTCTCTTTGGCAAAAGAAAGATTCTTTTACTGGTTTCGGCATTCCCCGAAATAGAAATCCATAATCATGTTAATAGTACAATACAATACAATACAATCTACTACTCCAGTAGATAGGCATTTCTAAACTTGGATGCGCCACAAAATTAAATGCTAATTTTTAAGCTATTGCATAGCTTTTATCTCGGGCCAAGGCCAGCGCGGCGACCGAATGAAGAAATTTCTTAACGAAAATTAATGATTTTAAACTGATAATTACGTCTAAACGAGTACTGCTTACGATTCGAAAAAAATATATGTTAAACAAGAACATTTTCCTAATATTCTTAGCTTTGAATATTTTAGATTTTGTTTATATTACATAGTGTAATTAATTTGTGAAATTAGATCTAACCGAACACAAAAACGACTACTACGCAAATACTATCTGGCATATTATTGTGAAACCTGCACCATTTTAAAGATAATTTAATTATCTATCTTTTTATCTACGAATTTTTTCGAATAATTCGTTTTTTTGCTTTATTGAATAAAAAATTCGTGCGCGGCGCTCTATCGAAAGACGTTTAAATTATTCCGAATCATTGGCTTCCGCAGCCACAAATGATTCGGAATAATTTAAACGCTTTCCGATAGAGCGCAGTTATCTGATATCAGAAAAAATAAAATAAATAAATAATTATAATTGCATAAGTTGTTAAAAATGCTATGCAATAGCTTTACCGTGGCAGTCCCCGAGTGCCACACGTATTTTTTTTTTTAAACTTTTTCGAATTTCTCATATTTATTCCTTATTATCTAATTATTTTACAAAATGAAATTTCCATATTCTACATACGGAATTATTCTATATAATATTCTATATAAATGTGCAATGATCGCATATTCTATATGCGATCATTGCACATTTATTCTTTTTATGATTGCTAATAGTAGTTCCATAGTGACAGTACTTTTTGTCAAGCGCGGCGATATTGCAAGAAATTCCAATAAATTGCCGCGATCTGCCATGAAATTATGCCGCTACTCGAAGGGTTAAATGGAATTTAAGATTCCAATAAATAGAGTATGACAAATAGAAGATGTAAAATTAAAATACAGCGAAAAAAAAATGTTATAATTAAGAAAAGATAGAAAAAGCCTTTAATATTTAATATATGTTAAGTAATATAACATTTTATATAAAAATATCTAGTATAATTTGTTGTCGAAAGAATATCATCACCTGATGAAATACTTTTCTGACAATGGCTCGTTTTCGCGTAATGCTCCCTCAGAAGGAAGACGGGCACACGAAGGGCGAGGTGATATGTTGAGTAGTGTGCAGTGAGTGAAGTCAGCGAAGTGCGAAGCGGACTGAGCGGCGCGATGGGCGAGTTCAAAGGGGGCGAGTCGGCCCGGGCGCCAGCAGCTAGGGGGCCCTCCGCGCGGCCCTGGCCGCAGCAGCAGCAAGGCCCCGCGTGGCCCGCGCAGCACGCCTGGCCAAGGCAGCAACCGCCCCGGCAGCACCGAACCAACAACTCACACCCTTATCAGGTACGTACCATTTAACTAGTTATAGTTCTGTAGGTAGCTCGTGGCCCTGTTGCAGTTTGCCCACGAAGACCCAATTCATTCAGGGTCGGTCGTACTCACGGGTCAAAGTGATGGACATGCGTAAACAAGTCGACACCGTGTATACTGATTTTTCAAAGGCTTTCGACCGCGTCAACCACTCTGTTCTTTTGACTAAATTGAAGTTCTTAGGAGTCCATGGAGATCTCTACCGATGGATCTCATCATATATCTTCAACCGATACCAAGCAGTAGTCGTCGACGGATACCGGTTTAATTTTCTTCATTATGGCGACGCCGCCTTCCTCGATCTGACAGGAGAGCTGGCCACCAAGGTGGAAAGGCTACAGAACGTCTGTATCCGCTTCATTTTTGGCCTCAGAAAATATGACCATATCACGGAATATCTTAGCAGACTGCAGCGGCTTACCACCAGGGAGACGAGACAGGTTAGAACTCTCTGCCTCTTATGTATATAGAATCCTAGCGGATGGCGTTCCGCTTTATCTTGCCGATAGGTTCACCGCGTTATCGGCGCACGGCCGTCCCCTGAGATCAGAGGGCAATAACCTGTTATACATCCCTGGTCATAGCAGTGATTTTTTTTCATACTTCTTCTCCGTGGAAGCTGCACGACTCTGGTATGCTATACCAAATGATGTTAGAACAACCCCCAGCATCTCCTCGTTCAACGCCAGGCTCAAGGAGCCAATCCATAACCTTAAATCCATAAATTAACCAATCCACCTCTCCCCTCCTTTTCGCTTCCCTTTCCTTCCTTCCTCTTCTTCCTTTCCTCTGCGTCCTTATTTAATTTTAGTCATTTGTTTTACTTTTTTTTATTATCCGTCTCTTCCTAGTTTCTCTTTGTTTCTTTTTATCATTTGTGTTTTTATTGTTCTTTTGCGTAGCCAACGTTCTAAATTTGTTATAAACTTAAGCTATAGGTTAGCTGATAGACATTGCTGCAAGGCAATAAGCTCGCCTTTTTTATTTGAAATAAAGTTATTTATTATTATTATTATTTTACGGTAATTGCGTCGGGTGTCCCGCAGGGTTCACATTTAGGGCCGTTATTATTTAATACATATATACACGACATAGGATCATGTTTTCTAAGATCGCGACATATTTTATATGCTGACGATTTAAAAATATACACTCAGGTGGATGACGCGACGAACTCCAAGGAAATCAGCAAGACATCGATCGCCTATTTGCATACTGCGAACTGAATAAACTGTCTCTAAATGCTTGTGTGAGGGACCACCCCTCACTAGACTCCAAATTATTCGGTGTGAGGTGGTGGTGTCAACTTGCGGGTTATCTCCGTATTAAAAGTCGATTTTGAGTATATCAGAAGGTGTTTATTGAGAGTTAGATATTACCAGTTTGTGACGCTTCCTGAATAGGATATACATCGACGCGAATGTATTGGCTATCTGCCTGAAGTTACGAGGATATATGGATAAGGATTGTACTTGTGCTCCTAGTACCTCGTACTGGGCACGGCTCGAGTCTGTGGGAATGCAGACAGATGCTTCTCGCCTCGATAAGGAAAGGAAAGAAATGGTAACCAAGAAGCCGGGGTACCGAGGTATGCCGTCGCTGTCTTTGGGGACGTGATCACTTGAGGAATGATACTTTGGTTGATTTCTCGCTGGTTTATATAGGCCGAGAAATGATGCAATCCAAAATATTCCGAGTAAAAGTATTGTTTCATCGTGCTGATTCATCGCTATACGAGGTAGAATAATAGCTGAATTTGTGTCAGTGTATTTCACTGGAAATCAATGCATTTTTTGATTGCATGTAACGATACTTAAGGGCCGGAAATGTAATTCTGTTACTTTCAGTCGAAAGAGAGTACCTACCTGTCCAATATATTGTATTGCATATACTGTACCGAAGCAACCAGTAAAAGAATCTTTCTTTTGCAAAAGAGAGCACTGCGCAGCATGTATAAGGTAACGGCTAGGACCTCATGCAACGAATATTTCAGTAAGGCAAAGGTAATGACTAAGGTTCTCCTGTCCACCCTAGAACGGGCTAGTCCCAGTTGGGTGACAGAAACAAATAAGCAAAAGGTTAAGGTTTTGCCATTCGGTTCCTGTTATTTTTATAAGCTAATCAATGTTTCATAGTAATTAATTCTTAAATAAATAAAATAAATAAATGTATTCGGCGTTCATATACCAGTGTTTAATCTATGCTAGACAGCACCTCGCAGAAACTGCAATTAATGCAGACATTCACTCGCATCATACCCGCGGTAGCTCCCTTTTATGCGTACCCCGAATGCGACTGGCTAAGAACAGAAAAGCTACTTGTACCTTAGCATTTATATAATCTACTACCTACAACAATTTAAACAGCTGGAGGACATAACATTTAAAAAAACATCAATGAAATGCTGATAGGCCACCCCTTTTATAATCTGGCCGAATTTGAGGGCCATGATTTTTTAAATTGTGTGCCCATTTAAATTATTTAAGAAGTAGAACTTTATTGTCTGATTATTTTATATCGTCTTATATTTGTACTTTTAGTTTAAAATGCATAACATAGCTTTAATTTGATTATTTAACATTTTACTGACAATTTAAATATTACGATGAATAATTTTACTAGATAATATGTTTTCCAATTACTAACTACTTTAAATATTAGGCTCCTATTTTGATTATTTATATTTATAGTTTGACAATCTAGTAGTTAATTATCGACTACCTATGTATGTTCAGTAAAGAGTAGTAACGAGACTTACTACCTAACCCAATTATTTTGACACGTCCAAGAGCGGTTTTTTAGCCGTCAATTGGACACGACGAAAAAAAAATATATATAATATATTTATAACATAAACGGGGAAATAATTCCTAATGAAGATTGTATACGGGATCTTGGTGTGATATTAGACGCAAAAATGTCATTCAACCAACACTTCGAGAGTGTGGTTGGTAAAGCAATAAAAACTTTGGGCTTTATCTTTATCACAAGGATCTCTAAGCCGTTTACAAATTCTAACCCTATTACTTCATTATATTATGGTTACGTCCGTAGCGTTTTAGAATTTCGGTCATCTATCTGGAACCCGCAATACAGCATCTATAAAATCAGAATTGAGGGAGTCCAGAAGAGATTCTTGAGGCATCTTTATAACTATCGGCAATATCTAGGACTTCAGTCTTATGATAGCAGATTGAGACACGTCCATCTTCACTCGCTCGAGGACAGGCGCACGGTTGCGGATATGGTTTTCCTTTTTAAAATTACTAACTGACCCGTGCCCACTTCGTTGGGCGGTAAAACTTTTGACCTGTGATGAAATTATGAGTGTGGTTCGGTTAGTACTGAGTGCTATGATTTATTTCCTGACTGCCAAAAGACGGGTTATATTTTTACTGCATATGTATGTATGTATTTACATGCCAATTTGACTATATTACCGTTATTTGTGAGTGTCTCCTTGTGAGTGTCTTATTTGTGAGTGTCTTATCTCTTTAACTATTTATGCAGTAAAATTGAAATTATATGCAGTAAAAGGGAAAAGTATTTTATTTTAAACACTTGAAACGATAAATTTACTTATTTTGATAATAATTCATAATTGTTGATAATATGACCAATAAAAATGACCTAACGATTTAAATTATTTTTTTAATATAAAATACTACTTTTTGTGACTTAAATATAAAAGTTAGGCATATGCTGTCGCTGACTTTTTTGTAGGCATTATCAAGCTCTACAACTTTTCTCTAGAACTTAATCAATATCTCTCATCGTTAAGGCAGCGTTAGTTAGAAACGTTTTCGTTTGACCGTTTTTTCCGACTTACTTTTGAAATCCGACTACCACGAAAAAGTCTTTTCATTTTTCGGATTAATATATAGCCTATGATACTCACAAATAACGTGGCTTTCTAGAATTTTCAAAATCGGATCAGTAGATCCAGAGATTACTTCCTACAACGTCACAAACTTTACCTCTTTATAATATTATAGATATAATATTATAGTATAGATTATATAGGTAGAACGATAGAAAATGAGCACAAAGATTAATTTAAAATTTATTTTTTGTAAACTTATGTATGTAATGTATTTATTTTCTGTATTAATTGTATACGTACGTATTTTATTGATGTATGTATTTGTGTATATATGTTCATGGATGTATGTATAAATACAAGCCATTTCCCTTCAATCTCTACTCCTCCCGATCCTCCACTTTTAGATTAAATTTATTAAAATTACTAATAATTCATTGTAAAACGTTGAAAACAAGTAAACGGCCTTACATTCATTGTTACCATCACCTATGTAAAATTGTTTAAAGCAATGCTGTATGTTTCCTTGAGAAATAAATAAATAAATAAACACCCATCCGGCGGCCTCTATGCAGAAGGGACAGCCAGGGTAAGACGCTCCGGGCACTCCTGCGCGTTTGCGCTACTGGACGGCGGCGTCAGCCAATCGATTGTGCACTCCGACTAACAGCCGGGGAAGTCTGGGAACAAAAATGTTTCCTATAGAGCGGGGGTGGTTGTTAACTTTATGGCAACTGCTCTTGAAACGACTATTCGGCCACCCTATCCCGGGTGAATAAGCCGGGCAAGGGATGCCGTGGTCCGCGATAGATTCGGTAGTCACCGTAACACCGCTTCATAAGGGAGAGGACCGCGAAAGCGACCTCGATCCTGGAACCAGTCAGAAAATAGGAGGTATCCTGAAGATGAATTCCAGGCGGAGAGATCCTTCCAAACTGGTAGGCAGGGTAGAGGTTGCCCGCTGGGTACCTATGTCGGGCAGGTGGCGTAGCTATACTTTGGATTGTTTTCCTCCCAAGTCTTCTGATCTCACCTCACGGGAGACAGAACGATCAATATCGTTAAAAAAACATGAGGTGACGGGTTCGCCCGTTGTAGTTGACAGCTCTAGTAGTTATAGTTCCATACAGTGGCGTAGCGTGCCATGGCGGGGCCCCGTATAAAAATTTGTTTGGGGGCCCTTAGGAAGGGAAAAGATTTCTCACAAAAGAAAGAAAAATGTTTGCATAAAATTAAAAAATATATTTATTCATTATAATTATCTATCTGTCACTTTTTCCAAAATTTTTACAAACAATTCAAATTAAATATACACTCTCCTTGCCTTTTTTCGGCAAACTGATTTATTAAATCATTTATAGCTGATGATGACTTTAATTTTTCTAAAGTGTCTGCCTCTATGGACAAAAGTGACAGGTCTGACAGGCGTTCATGTCCCATCGAAGTTCTTAGGTAATTTTTTATCAGTTTTAATTTTGAAAAACTTCTTTCAGCAGTTGCAGTTGTAACTGGAAGGGTCAAGAATAAAAAGCATGCTGTTATTAACTCCGGAAAACTGGATGCAAGACTATTGAATTTTATCAGCAATAATTTTTGAATTTTATCAGCGAGCCTATCACCTCAGGATGTTTTAACGATATTAGATCGTTTTGTTTCCCGTGAGGTGAGCGCAGAAGACTTGGGACAACAATAATCCACAGTCTTGTTACGCCACCTGCCCGACAGAGGTCAACGCCTTACGGCGAGGCACCGGGAAAGGTAAACAGTTTTGGAAGAATATTTATTTATTTATTTATTTGCAGCTGTTATAAAAAACATATACAAAAAAAACAAGAACACACACATTAAAAATTAAAACTATAAATAGACAAAGACTATGAAATAAAGCTACAAACGCTGCAAATTAGGGGTATCCTCAGGATATCTCTTATCCTGGTTTTCAGGAAACACCTATTAATTATTGATACATAATTATATGATTTTTAAAATAAAATAACCAAATCAAATAAATCTTAAAACAAAAAATCCAAATAATCATAATCAAATAAATACACAAATCGAAATAATCAAAATCAAGATATTTAACATCAAATGATATTAAAAGAAAATAACGTAATTACATAAATTTGAATTACATATCTTCGCCTGGAATTAACCTTCAGGATACCTCCAACCTCCCGACTGGTCACAGGATCGAAGTCACTTGCGCGACCTCTACCTGCCGTATGTTCAGCGGTGATTCGGTTTGAATCTATCGCGGACCAAAGGCATCTTTTGCCCGGCTCTGAATTCAGGATCAGGTAGCCGAATGGTCACTTCAAGAGTGGTTGGCGACAGGTCAACATCACCCTAAGCTGCTTACGAGACAGTATATTTCCATAGTCTCCAGACTCCTTCAGCAATTAGTCAGAGGGCACAACCGATAGGCGTCGCCGAACGGTGCACAAACCGTCCAATAGCACCGGGATGCAATCCCACCAGGAGAAAGCGGTCCACCAGCCGTGTGGCTTCAGACGCGAGAGCCTTACCCGGAGTAGCCTTCCGCTCGAGAAGGCTTCTGAATAGGAGCTGAATCGTGAGTTAAGCCGGTCCGCGATCAAAGTGGATCTGGTGGCCCAAGCTAGACAGGATCGATCAACTAACTAGAGTTGTCAACTACAACGGGCGAGCCCGTCACCTCAGGAAGTTTTAACGATTAGTTGTTCTATCTCCCTGGAGTGAGCGCAGAAGACTTGGACAAAACAGTCCACCGTCAAGCTCCGCCACAAACCCGTCACACCCTTACTTCCAATTGCGACCAGATTACTCCCGGCACGGCATCCTTTGCCCGGCTGTAGTCGCCGTAAGGTCCGCAGCCACCCCCGCTCTATAGGAAACAGTACTGCTTCCAGACTCCCCCGACTGTTAGTCAGAGTGCACAGTCGATTGGCTTACGCCGCACGGTGCGCAGACCATCCAGGAGCGCCAGAAGTTTGATTCCTAGGGGAAATTGACCATACGTAAGGCCAGGCTCGCACTTCATGCGTATAGGCCGTCGGATAGGTGTTGACCCGTGAGTGTGACCAACCCTGAACAGAATGGGTCTTCGTGGCCAACTCAGCAAGGGCCCATTTACTCCCGGAAGGTAGTATAAGTTATAGTTTGTCTTTCCGGTATTTATTTTACTGAACAGAACAAGGGTAGGAGCCTATATTAAGATCGCTTCAAGAAAGCGCAAAAGTATGTTGCGGGTCCATGCGGTGTGGCCCTTTCACGCGCACGCATACATGCCTCTCTCTCTCTCTCTCTCTCTCTCTTTCCCACCGCTGCGAGGGGGTGAAAATCAATAGAGAGGGCCCAAGCGAGCGCCAGAAACTGGGCTGCCTACCCCCGGAATTAGGTCAACGGTCGCTCCACTCTGCCAACAAATACGGCGCGAACGCCCAGCCAACGACTACCCTCAAAAACAAAATATCCGCAAAAATACAGTGTCAAACGCTTTAGACAAATCCACAAACCACGATCCATCGTAATAAGAGTGAACATAATAAAAATAAGATAATAATAAAAGCACATTTTTAAAAACAATCTATACTAATATTATACAGAGGTAAAGTTTGTGACGTTGTAGGAAGTAATCTCTGGATCTACTGAATCAATTATGAAAATTCTTTTACCAATAGAAAGCCACGTTATTTGTGAGTGTCATTTTATTTTTATTTTATTTTTATTTTAAACCATTTGATAGGAGTTCCTACACTTGGTTATGTCAAAAGTAATAAAATAATTAGCCACCAAATATTTGATATTCTTATGTAATTTAATTTAAATAAATTAAATAAATTGAATTACTATTATTATTATTTTATTAAATCGCTATTCTTGTTTTTCTCTTTTTTTAATTGAATTATATTGAAATATATATTTTAACTTGTAACATGGACATTTTATATATAATTGTATCCTCGGACTATTTAAATATGATTCTTTAAATATTTATTGAGATATAATTTTTTTTTTATTTCGATTCATTAATAATATTTTTATATTTTATTGTATTTATTACGACATTATATTATTATTATTCAGTTTAATTATTTCACCATTTACTGAATGTTATTTTTCCAGCACACTACAGCTACATTTACATCACACTACACTACACTACAGTTACATCACACTACACTCAAATTACAATGTTTATTATTATTAGTTAATTTTTTATATTATTTGATACCTAGCATATCTTTTAAATTAAGTATTCTAAAGTATGCACAAGCCACTCTACTTGGTACGCTTGCCTTAGTACGGGCCTAGGCCTAGTTAGGCGGCGTTGATTTTAAAAAATTGGTCTGCGGTGCTTTCTATTTTGCTATTATTTACATTTAAGCCTATATTGTTAAACTTACAATGTACTGCCATAAAAAATGTGCTTTTCTTTAATAAATAAATAAATAAATAAAATAAACAAGTATAATATAAATACCTATTAAGGTATCAGATATGAAAGTCGATATTGCAAGGTATGAACGTTGAACATCCAAGCGCAGATTTTCTAGGTTATATAGAGGAAACAACATTTTCCAATATTTTCAATCAAAATTCTTAAGTAATTTCGTAAAATTTTCTATCTAATTTTCTATATAATCCTAAGTACTAAATAATCAAACAAATATTGGATAATTTCACAAATTATCATACGGGAAGATGTTTTAAAGAATAAACACAAATACAAAAGAAATCAGTAATAATAATTATAGTCAATAAATAGTTAGAAGTCAAAAAAAACGCAATTGTAAAATAGTCAATAATAGAATGAATAAGGAATAATAATAGTCAAGTAGGTCAATAGAGCTGCGAAAAATTGATATTGTCGAAATCCTCAATGCTATAAATCGGGTTTTTAGTCAAAATACCCTGTACCTTTTTCTTAAAGTGAACCTCCCCAAGGCCCCCTGATGTGTATTGGAAGTTTGTTGTAGAATAAGTAAGATTGGCAGAGAAAACTATTCCGAACCTTACTCAGACGCACCTTAAAATGACGCAAGTCCTCTTTATTTCGCGTATTTTGCGAATGAATATTTGAGTTAGTTGAAGTAGTCTCGATATTTTTTCTCGTATACATGATGTTTTCTCGTATACATGATGTTTCATAGGCTATATGTGTCTATGATTAATTCTAAAAATGAAAAGACTTTTCGTGCTAATCGGATTTGCAAAGTAAGTCGGAGAATAAACGGTCGAACGAAAACGTTTCTAACTAACGCTGCCTTAACGATGAGAGATATATGATTAAGTTCTAGAGAAAAGTTGTAGAGCTTGATAATGCCTACAAAAAAGTCAGCGACAGCATATGCCTAACTTTTATATTTAAGTCACAAAAAGTAGTATTTTATATTAAAAAAATAATTTAAAGTCATGTTTATTGGTTATATTATCAACAATTATGAATTCTTATCAAAATAAGTAAATTTATCGTCTCAAGTGTTTAAAACAAAAGACTTTTCCCTTTTACTGCATATAATTTCCCTTTTACTGCATAAAATTAAATAGTTAACACGCTAGTTAATACGCTCACAAATAAGACACTCACAAGAACTCACAAATAACGGTATTATAGTCAAATTGGCATGCAAATACATACATACATATGCAGTAGAAATATAACCCTTCTTTTGGCAGTCAGGAAATAAATCATATCACTCAGTACTAACCGAACCACACTCATAATTTCATCACAGGTAAAAAGTTTTACCGCCCAACGAAGTGGGCACGGGTCAACTAGTATTTTAATAAATGCTCTGTCCCAGGCCAACTTAGAACCTTAGAGGTTCTTAGAAAGGGCTATCACAATTAAATGCTATACAGAATTTCGTGTCTGTGCTGTTGGTCGTTGAGAAGCCTCTCGTTGGAAGCCAAACCTGGGCGCAGCAGCCCTGTCGCGGTGATACTTAGAACGGGCTATAATAATTGAATGCTTATACAAAATTTCGTTTCTGTGCTGTTGACCGTTGAGAAATCCTATCGTCTGGAGCCAACTCATGGTGCAGTAGCCATGTCATGGTGAAATTTAGAACGGGCTATCATAATTGAAGGTGTAATCAACATTGCGTGTCTGTACCTACTGTTGATTGTGGGGAGTAACCTCTTTGGGAGCCGAACCTGGGTGTATAATCAGGTCATGCTCACCATAGAAATATATTGTCATCGGAACTGTACCAATAACAAAATTGTCAACTTCATAGGATAAGAGGAAGTGGTTCTAATTCAGTTCGCAGGATTTGACCTAAACAAAGTAAATAAAAGCTTGTAAAAAATATCTAACTCCGTGATTTCTGCATCCCCCTTGAGTATGATACGACCAAATCTGGTTGTCAAACAATTATCCGTTGAGTATGATACGACCAGATCTGGTTCCGCTCGGCGCGCGCGCTTTCGAACTCTTTTTTTACCATCGAAAGCATTTTGTCTCTTTCATGCGTATGGCAGATCGGTACAGAATTAAATTCTCTCTGTTATCATTCCCAGCAGCAACTGCGCAGTCCATGTGACATATTTTTACGGAGCGCGGCAAATCGAACATCTGCCTTCACGAAACGTCAAATCCGCCGGTGCGCGTGTCGGCATTTCGGAAACGGTTTTCGTGTAGATTTCGGTGTGTTTTTGAACGAATCGTAAGTAAAACCATTCCTACAACATCATATAGTCCCCCTAAACTGATTAGATGTACCATCAATCGTGTATATAAAGTATTTCGGGTCTTTGAATGTCGCGTCGCAAATGCCAAAGTCCGCCATTGTTTTTTCACTTCTTTGACGTTCTCATATTTATTCATAATTATCTAATTATTTTACAAAATGATATTTCAATATTCTATATTCGAAATTTCAATGCAATCATTGTGCAGTTGTTCTTTTTATGATTGGTGTAGTAGTTTCGTAGTTATAGTACTTTAAGTCGAGCGCCGTCGATGTCGCCGAAAATCTTGCAAAAGAGACAAATGCATCCATGAAAATACCCATTTACTCCAAGGGTTAAATTCAAGGGTTCTGAAAGGGAAGTAAATGGGTGGTAAGGTGCACGATCACATGTGGCAAGACAGCTGTCCTAAATCTACCACAACCGGTCGTTAATCCAGAGTCCACCGCTCACCCCCAGAAGTGTAATAGTAATATTATGATGGGTCCGACTTCGGTCGGTCCGGTTGAATTTAATTTACTGCGAAAAATATAACGATGTAATTAACTGAAATACGCATGTTTCAACAAAGATTACGTATATAACTGGGGTCCATACGCATGATGCGTAAAAAATAATGCTGTTTCATTACGTCGCGACCTTGGGATCTCCCTTCTAATATTACAGTATGTAGTAGTGTACGTACGTCTGCTAGCGGGAGCTAACGGGCCCATGATGAGTTGGCCACGATGACCCATGTGTTCAGGGTCGGTCACACTCACGGGTCAACACCCATCCGACGGCCTCCACGCACGGGGTGCGAACCTGGGTAGGACACTGGGTCAACCAGTCTTCCTTGGGAATCAAACCTCTGGCGCTCCTGGACGGTCTGCGCACCTTGCGGCGCAAGCCAATCGATTGTGCTCTCCGACTAACAGTCGGGGGAGTCTGGGAACTGTATTGTTTCCTATAGAGCGTGGGTGGTTGCGTACCTTACGGCGACTGCTCTTGAATTGACCATTGGCCATCCGATCCCGGTTCAGAGCCGGGCAAAGGACGCCTTGGTCAGCGATAGATTCGGTGTACTCCGTTTCACCGCTTCGTAAGGGAGAGGACCGCGCAAGCGACCTCGAACTCGGAACCAATCGAGAGACCGGAGAAATCTGGTCACAATTGGAAGTGAGGGCGTGAGTATCTCGAGCCCGCCGGGTTTATTCCTGGCTAACTCGCGGTAAGGCGTTGGACTCTCACGGGTTGTGGCGTAGCTAGACGTCGGATTTGTTATGTCCAAAGTCTTCTACGCTCACTGCAGGTTGATAGAACGACAAATCGTTAAAACGTCCTGTGGTGACGGGCTCGCCCGTTGTAGTCGACACCGCAAGATGTTAGTCGGAGTGCACAATCGATTGGATTAGGTCTTCGTGGCCAACCCAGCATGGTCCCATAGGCCCCACTCTGACTAACAGTCGGGGAAGTCTGGAAGCAGTACTGTTTCCTATAGAGCGGGGGTGGTTGCGGACCTTACGGCGACTGCTCTTGAAACGACCATCGGCTACCCGATCCTGGGTGAACAGCCGGGCAAGGATACCGTGGTCCGCGATAGATTCGGTATACACCATTTCACCGCTTCGTAAGGGAGAGGACGCAAGCGACCTCGAACTCGTAACCAATCGAGAGACTGGAGTAATCTGGTCGCAATTGGAAGTAAGGGCGTGAGTGTAAGCCCGCTGGGTAACACACCTGGTTATCTCGCGGTTAAGGCATTGGGCCTCTTACGGGCATGTGGCGGAGCTTGACGGTGGACTGTTTTGTCCAGGTCTTCTGCGTTCACTTCACGGGAGATAGAACGACTAATCGTTAAAACTTCCTGAGGTGACGGGTTCGCCCGTTGTAGTTGACAACTCTAGTTGTAGCCTTATATAAGTGAGGAAAATGGATTCTTTAAAATGTTCTGCACGTAAATCTGTTAAACGTACTCGTATGCTAATTACATTACATAACATTACATTACATAACATTACATTACATAACATTACATTTACATCGTATCTAATTGACTGCTAAAAACCGCTCTTGTACGTGTCAAAATATTTTTGTTAGGTGGTAAATTCTCATTACTACTCCAATCGTTCCTTAATCCATATAGGTACAAAAGATAAAAAAAAAGTATGGGGTACCTATAGGGGTAGAGTGGGGGAATTCCGATCACTTAAGCAATATATTCTATGAAAAATTGTATATTTAACATAAATGAACATGTTATAAACATACATATGAAGAATTTATCTGGCTACTAATCTAGTGTCAAGTTCAATGTTTACATTGAAAAATAAATTTATAAAGAAATAAAAACTGAAAAGTCATTTTTGACCGAAATTCCCCCGATACAGTTTAATTCCGATCAGCCTTTTGGGCAATTCCGACCAGGTTCTCCAAAATATAAAACATATACGTATTGAACAGAAAACAACAAATAAAAGAACTTTTACACAGAAAGCTTTATTTTCTCCCAACGTAGGTACAGGTTAATTAACAAACAAAAAAAATACACAAAATAAGAAAAGGAGTTATTTATATTTAACACATACGATTATTTACTTTGTAGGTACCTAGTTGCTTTATAAAATAAGTCACTACAAATCTATTTAACTACACAGAAATCGCAAATATCCTTTTTCACCTAAGTATCGGGTATTATTCCGCCTTACCACCTAAGTATCACCTAAGTATTCCGACCAGTCGGAATTGCACGGAAGTATGTATTTTTAAAAAAAATCAAGGTTTGAATGTAAAGGTTAGGTTATTTAACGGCATGAGCATCTCGATACAAAGGCTAAATACCAAACTAGCAATTGATGGTAATGCGCATTCAGTTATTTAATGAAAACACCAAGTTTTTGATTCTCATTTGACGTTACTTTTTTAGAAGAAGTACACTGAAAACACAAACTGCTGAATTTCACTCACTCGAACATTCGATCTCCCAAAGAAAAGATTTCTGTCATTGTTTGCCGTTGACAGCTAAATGACGCGCCATGGCGAGTGTTGCCAGTGTACACAGTTTTGGAGATAATGCCCTGATCGGAATAACCCGCTGATCGGAATTCCCCCACTCTACCCCTACCCTCAATTTAAAAATATTAACGAGCAGATAACTTTTGCTTATTGTTTGCCAATCGCCGCAGTGATCGTTTGACAGTGTTTCGGTGCATAGATATTATCTTATGATCATAATTTTGAAGTGCTTTTCTATTTTAATTCATATTACCGTAATTAACATTCACTATGTCTTCAAAACGGTAAGTGTTTACAAATAAGCCTGTAATTGAAATTTATTTAATGCACGTTTTTTATAAATTTATGACCTAGATCGATATGGATTATATAGATAGATATAGATAGATAGATAATAAAGCCTTATTCATAGTAATAACCGTGTTCCTTTAATTTAAATTTTATTTTATTTTTATTTTCATTTTATTTTATTCAGGAAACAGACAGTGCAAAAAACATATTTACTTAATCAAAATATAACAAACATAAACCATTTATATGTTTCCACCAATTAAACGGCCATATAGTGCGTTATTCTATATAAAAGAAACATTTAAAATATATTTAAAACATTTTTTAAAGTGGAAAGTGAAATTATTAGGGTTTTTTAAATAAACAGAAAATATTCTGAAAAGTAATTGCTAAGTTACTAAACAGTCCAAAGTATTAAAAGGGTAAATATAAAGTAAATAGAGCAGAAAAAACAGTAAATAGATTCATAAACATGTATATTAATATGGTAATAAATTAATTTATTATTAAATAGATAGTAATAAGAAAATAAAATATATATTTATGTAATGACACATTTTATGACGACGAAAAATAGATAAAAGGAATAAGTTATATAAATACAAAGATAAGAGGATAATAACTATTTTCATAATAAACAGATTACTTAATTAAATTGTAATATATTCATAATTAGATTTTTAAATGTATCTGGGGTTGTGGAAAATATATCAACATCCATAAACACCGAGTTGTAATGATGACAAGCTCTATGAAGGAAAGCATTTTGTGCATAGTTAGAATTGACAATTAGCAGTTGAAATGAACGCTGAGAGCGAGCTGCTCGAGGGGGCACGTAAAAATGTATCTGCTCCAAGATTTGACTAGCATCAACTCGATTGTTAATCAGCTTATGCAGATATACTGATATGGGATTAAAATGGGATACAATCGATAAAGTAGTAGTTATATGAGCGTTAACCTATTACTACTGATCGTTAAAACGATCCGCATTTTCCGAGATTTTCTGAAAAGTCAGTTTTTTTTGTATTTTTCCATGTTTACTTTATGCATCAAGGTAATAATACTAAAAAAACTACTGTGACACGAGATAAAAAAAAGTTTTAGTAACAACTGGGTTAACATGCACAAGCTGTCAAGAATTTAGCTATTAGATGTATCTAAGAAACTTTGGAACCTACTAAAAGTTATTCATGGTAAAATCTTATTACAAAACAAAACAAAGGACTAATAATTAAAATAGTTAATAGGGTACCCAATATAAGCCACCCAACACTCAACTAAAATAATCAGTAAAAAGTTGAATAATCAAAACAGAATCGTAACAATTGAAATAGTAGACAATTAGAATAGATATGTACCTACGTACTAAAAACTGTTAATAGTGACACCCAAAGTAGTCAGTAAAGTGATAAATAATCATACTAAAGCTAAATCATAGATTTTAAAAACTAAAACTACAAATATCATTATGATTTATTTGGTACAACATTTGGAAAGTCATGACCCTCGAATTCGGGCCAATTATAGAAAGACTGGCCCGTTAGCATCTCCTTAATTATTTTTATTTTATTTTATATCCTCCAGCTGTTTGATAGTGGTAGGGAGTTTGTAGAATTTAATGCTAAGGTATAAGTAGCTCTTCTGTACTTTTGCACCGCTCGTCCAGGGCACGCATAAAAGGGAGTCACGGCGGATATGGTGAGAGTGAATGTCCGCTCTAGTTGCAGTTTTTGTTAGGTGCTCTCTGGCATACATTAAGGACTGGTATATTAAAGCCGAATACATGGTCATTACCGGGAACCTTAATGGAGAATTATCTGCTTGAAGTCCTGGGCGTTACCTGATACATGCTGCGCAGTGCGATTTGAAACGATTATGCGGTAGTTGGGGGTTATACGAATGCACCGGTATGCCGTTTGGTTTGTGTTGCGCCCCACCCGCGTTGCAGTTGGCCCGCCGCTTCGCGTATGCGGCTTAGATTCGCCCCAATACGCCACACTGCAGATAACACAGAGTACCAGTTTCTGGGTCGTGACCTACTTCGCGGACAATGTCTACCGCCGGCTACCCTTTTTGACTCGGTTCTTTAGTTACAGTAATATTTAAAGCGGTCTACTACTGGCTAAACTTACTGTAGAAATACTGTCAAGCATCTTCTTCTATTGCTACGTCAGCTTTCAATTGTTGGCTATCGTACTAATATTAACGATTAATCATTATTTATTTATTTAACAATCAATTCCTATAAAACATTCATTTTGCTTATAAATATAATTAGAACCGAATGGTGAAACCTTTACCTTATGCATGTTATCCCCTCAAGCGGCAGGTGTAAATATTGGCAGTCAATTGTCATTTCTGAGAGTCGAAGGTCAAAAATATAGCACTTTAGGAAAACGATCAGAAGTTCTATGGCGTGTCGACCTAAAACGCAAGCTTTGGCAGACCATCAAACAGCGCAAAGCTGCATGCATGCCTGGGTCAGGTGCTTAGGCAAGATAGGTACGAACTCCTGCAACTCATTATGATCGGGAAAATTGCAAAGAAGAGAAGACCTGGCCGTAGACGGAAATCTTGGTTGCGAAACATTCGAGAATGTACCGGGATTATGAGTGTCGCCGAATTGTTTTGCCTGAGTAAGGACAAAAAAAAGGAAGCAGAGCTAACTGCCAACCTTCACTAGTTGCAGTAGCAACCTAACAAGTAGAAGAAGTAAAGTGCTCATAAAACTAAATCGCCTTTAAACGAGGTCTTCAAAAACGGATTGACAGCTCTTTCTTTCAGTCTACCCTGGACAACGGCGGCTGCAACGTCACCGAAACGTTGGGTGCTACAAATTTCACGCGGTAAATTCGTTTCTATCCTATTTATAAGATAATCTACTGCCTAGCTCCGCCAGTAAGCCCGTTAGAGGTAAACGCCTTACAGCGAGGCACCAAGAAGGGTAACCAGCGGGCAGCCACGCCTTATAACTACCACTTTTGGAAGGATATCTCCATCTCGTATTAACCTGAAGTCCTCCCGACTGGTTACAGGTCCGAAGTCACTTACGCGGCTGATGAATGTATGAATAGATATGTATGTATATATATACATATGGTATGGAAATAATATGATAGAGATGACGATAAGAGATGACGTCAAGTGGAGGGAAGAAGAAGCAGATGCAGATCACCGGCCAGATGGAACGACCTCATCAAAGAAGTTACAAAAGAGTCAATACAATCTGCGACCCGCCATGCAGAAGACAGGTCGAAGTGGAGGAGTCTCGTAGGCAAACTGTTGTTTAGTGGCCACGATCCTCAGTAATGAGGGAACGACGGAGAAGAAGAAGATACTATGATATATAATACGTATGGATCAATAAACAAAGGTAATTCCCAGACGAAAAATATATACGAACTTTCGGATCGACTTCGATAAGATCAGCTGTTTGGTATAGATACCAATGCTTTCACCGTTTTACAGCTCACCGAACGATTCGAATGAGTTGTAGGCGTCACAGTCATTCTAGTCATAAAACCGTCGTGCGCTTCGATACAAGCGACAGAATATGCAGACTCAAGAGAAACATATATCAGCCAAAGGAATTGAAACGAAACAACCGATACTTATTACTTTTACTACCCTCCCCCCTCGAGATAATTAAAGATCATTACCATACTGAAGTCTGTCTGTGAGTCTGTGTGTCTGTCTGTATTCCTACATGATAGTGCCTGAAAGCTTCATCCAATAAAGCTGAAATTTGGCGTGTCTGCATCATTTGGTCATGGTAAGAGTTAAAAATATTGTGGTACCAATCCACCTTTTTTTGATTTGTTATAATTGTATTTCCTTCGCTTAAATTAGCGGGCAGCCAACTAGAGCTGTCAACTACAACCTGCGGACCCGTCACCTCAGGAAGTTTAACGATATTAGATCGTTTTGTCTCCCGTGAGGTTAGCGCAGAAGACTTGAGACGAAAAACAATAAACTGTCTCGTTACGGCACTCGCCCGTCAGAGGCCAACGCCCTGAATACCAGTTTGAAAGGATATCTTCGTCTGGGATTAAACTTCACGATACCTCCTGCCTCCTGACTGGTTATAGGATCAAGGTCGCTTGCGCTGTTCTCTCTCTTACGTAGCGTCCCAACTAGAGTTGTCAACTACAACGGACGAACCCGTCACCTCAGGAAGTTTTAACGATTAGTCGTTCTATCTCCCGTGAAGTGTACGCAGAAGACTTGGACAAAACAGTCCACTGCCAAGCTCCACCACATACCCGTAAGAGGCCAACGCCTTTACCGCGAGATAACTAGGTGTGTTACCCAGCGGGCTTACACTCACGTCCTTACGTCTTCCAATTGCGACCAAATTACTCGGGTCTCTCGATTGGTTACGATATTGAGGTCGTTTGCGAGGTCCTCTCCCTTACGAAGCGGTGAAACGGTGTATACCGAATATATCGCGGACCACGGCATCCTTTGCCCGGCTGGTCGTTTCAAGAGCAGTCGCCGTAAGATCCACAACCACCCCCGCTCTATAGGAAACAGTTTTGCTTCCAGACTTCCCCGACTGTTAGTCAGAGTGCACAGTCCATTGGCTTATGCCGCACGGTGCGCAGACCGTCCAGGAGTGCCAGAAGGTTGATTCCTAGGGCAAACTAGCCCTAAGGCCAGAGTCCAGCCCGGGCTCGCACTTCATGCGTGGAGGCCGTAGGATGGGTGTTGACCCGTGAGTGTGACCAACCCTGAACAGAGTGGGTCTTCGTGGCCAACTCAGCAAGGGCCCATTAGCTCCCAATAGCTCCACGTAGCGCCCCAAGAATCTCCCGGCAAGCAGCCAATAAATGATTTCATTCTAAATATGAATTTGATAAACAAAATCAGTATTTTTAGCCGTGGGATGATCGTAGAAGGCTTAGAGATAAGACAACGCCTTACGGCGAGGCACCGGGAAAGGTAACCAGCGGGTAGCCTCGCCCTCCAACTACCAGTTTTGGTAGGATATCTCCGTCTGGAATTAACCCTCGGAATACCTCTGTCCTCCCTACTCCCCCTACTGGTAAGGCGTTGGCCTCTGACAGGCCGGAAGCGGAGCTTGACGGTGGATTGTTTTGTCCGCTCTGTTTTGGAAGTCTTCTGCGCTCACCTCACGGGAGACAGAACGTTACATTTCGTTAAAACTTCCTGAGGAGACGGGTTCGCCCGTTGTAGTTGACAACTCTAGTTGTACACCGTTTAAAATTACTTGAAAATTCGTAAAATTAAACTATTACAGCTGACATATTTATTGGCATGCTTTGTTTTCAATACTGAACGTAAAGCCAGTCAAACAGCTGTATCGACAATCGTTTGACCTTGGATCGTTAACTACAGCACCCATCTTCAATTAACTCTACCATCCAAATATTAGTAATGATGATAATAATAATACACTATTTCGAGAGAAAACGCAATAAAAACATATACATGTATATATACGGGGTGTTTTTACTGGGCGAGCATTTTTTAGGGTGTGAATTAGTACAATGTAGTAAACAACTATTGATTTAAAAAAATGTAAAGAAACAAAAAGTTTTTAAGCTATTGCATAGCTTTTATCGCGGGCCTAGGCCAGCGCGGCGACCGAATGAAGAAATTTCCTAACGAAAATTAATGATTTTAAACTGATAATTACGTCTAAACGAGTACTGCTTACGATTCGAAAAAATTATATGTTAAACAATAACATTTTCCTAATATTCTTAGCTTTGAATATTTTAGATTTTGTTTATATTACATAGTGTAATTAATTTGTGAAATTAGGTCTAACCGAACACAAAAACGACTACTACGCAAATACTATCTGGCTTATTATTATGAAACCTGCACCATTTTAAAGATAATTTTAATTATCTATCTTTTTATCTACGATTTTTGTCGAATAATCCGTTTTTTTTGGCTTTATCGAATAAAAAATTCGTGCGCGGCGCTCTATCGGAAGACGTTTAAATTATTCCGAATCATTTGCTACCGCAGCCGCAAATGATTCGGAATAATTTCAACGTTTTCCGATAGAACGCAGTTATCTGATATCAGAAAATATAAAATAAATAAATAATTATAATTGCATAGGTTGTTAAAAATGCTATGCAATAGCTTTACCACGGCAGTCCCCGAGTGCCACACGTATTTTTTTTTAATCATTTTAAAATTTGAAGAAATCGACTGTTAAATAAACATTTGAGAAGCATTTGAGCGCCCTGCACTATCTAGCGGTAGTATTAGCGACATTTTACTTACCGCTAGATAGAGCATCGTGATCACAGCTTTTCACACTATTAAAAAAAAATACAAAAATAAAATAATGAAAAAAATGTTTTTTAGTTAAAAAAAAAAAAAAAATTAGCTTACCTTGTTGTAATGATTAACCCACTAAAAAAAAGGCCCGTCCTGGGGCCCCTAAAAACATCCTGTATTAAAAGGGATAAACAGCAGGACTGTCTTACAAAAAGTGAACTAATGTATTTAAAACAATTTTTTTTCAGGGTTTTTATTAAATATTTGTGTTTTATGTATTTATCTATATAAATATATAAATATATATTTTCGGAATGTACACACTCAGACCTTTCATTTGACACTAAACACTATATATTTAATTTAATTTATTGGCATTCAGAGATTTAAACTATTGACTTGATATTTCGATATGTACCATAACCCTATGACACTCGAGATAACATAACGGTTCTAACAGTATCACATACTTCCAAATCGATTCAAGCGCTTAGAAGTTTTAGTGGAATAATGAAACGGAAAACATAATAGACATAGATGAACCCTGAACACATTATACTCCTTTTTTGTTGGGCATTCGTGTAACAATAACAATAATTAAAGTAAAATAAAAAAGTAAAACATGGCTGCCGTTACAACAAGTGAACTATTGTATTTAGAATAATTAGAAACAATTTGCTCGCGTTGAGCGCGTGTTTAAAGAGAATACATTTCTCGTTGAATTAATATTCGTTGAAACAAATCGAATTTACGGAAGCTCCGTTACGGCAAAATATACCGAGAGCACAGTATCCGCTCGCACGAGCGACAGGGCATCTTGGGTTATCAACTACAACGGGTGAACCGGTCACCATAGGGAGTTTTAACGATTAGTCGTTCTATCTCCCTGGAATGAGCGTATAAGAAGACTTAGGACAAAAACAATCCACCGTCTAGCTACGCCACAACCCGTTAGAGACCAACGCCTTACCGCGAGATAGCCAGTTATGTTACCTGGCGGGCCCGACACTCGCGCCCTAACTTCCAATTGTGACCAGATGTCTCCGGTCTCTCGATTGGTTCCGAGTTCGAGGTCGCTTGCGCAATCCTCTCCCTTACGAAGCGGTGAAACGGTGTATACCGAATCTATCGCGGACCATTGCGTCCTTTGCCCGCCTCTTACCCAGGATCGGATGGCCAATGGTCATTTCAAGAGCAGTCGCCGTAAGGTACGCAACCACCCCCGCTCTATAGGAAACAATACAGCTTCCAGACTCCCCCGACTGTTAGTCAGAGTGCACAATCGATTGGCTTGCGCCGCACGGTGCGCAGACCGTCCAGGAGCGCCAGAGGTTTGATTCCCAGGGGAAACTGACCAGGGCCAGAGTCCTACCCAGGTTCGCACCCCGTGCGTGGAGGCCGTCGGATGGGTGTTGACCCGTGAGTGTGACCGACCCTGAACACAGGGCGAGCGACAGGGCATTGCGGGAATAGAGTGCGAGGGAAGTGGGCAGAGGGGTACGTCTCGACAAACGCCGTTGGTTAGCATTACGAGCGGGTAAAAGTTGGCGACGTTTTCGAAGGTTTGCATATCCGCGTGCGTCGAGTAGCGGACCTCTGGCGGCCATACGCGACGATTTCAGTTTTGTTCTAAGAGAAGCCACTGTCTGGTATACTGTTGCTACGGCCCCATTGAAGCCTGTTTTCTCTAAAACATACAGTGATTGCGCATTCTGTGAGTCAGTCGACGGGTCTTGTCCAAGGTCCGTGACGTTTTCCGCCAGGCAATTGCCATTTAGCGGAGACTTAGCCCTGCTTTCTAGTGAAGCGTCGTGAAACTGCACGCCCTGCGGCAGGTATTTCGTGACAATCGAGCGCCACTCGTGAAACTTTATATAAGCTCGCGCCGACCGCAGGGTCGGCGCGAGCACTGAGGTTGCGCTTTGTGCTCAACCAATAAAACAATTGTGGTTTATGTATTTATACATATAAATATCTATATATTTTTTAAATCTACTCAATAATGCTACTATTGTTACTAAACTCGATGTTTTTATGTTATTTTTGACATTTGGACAATCGGACAGTTATTTATTTGATATTTGGAAAATTTAGGTACTCTATGACACTGAATATATCAGTTGAAGAACACTGCTTATATTATAAGAAGTATTATTTAGGTCTCCTAATATAATTAATGCGTTAGCAAGTAATGGTCGACGAAAATAGTCGAAAAATGGCAAAAAATGGTCGTTTTATGGTCACTTTAACAATAAATATGAACCATAAATTCTAACCTTTTCGTTATCCCCTCGCTTTCCTTACCTTATTTTGGCAGTTTATTTATTTAATTATTTATTTATTTACTTGTCATTTATTTACTCATTTATTTACTTATTAATATGTATGTACATATATATGTAATATGTCCAACTCAAAAATTTATTTATTTATATGCCTTACTTAGATACACACAATGTATATTATATACTATAATTTAAAATTTAATTTTAAGCTATATGTTTTTGCCTACTCTTCTTTTCACATAAGCATGTTGGTTGACTGGAAGATATTGTAATGTAGCAATAAGTTTGCCATTGTACCTTATTTTTATTGTGCAATAAAGAGATTTTCATTCAGTCATTCAATTTTCTCTCCTCGGGAATTCACAGTTTTAAATATAACTTGGGTTGTCGACTACAGCGGGCGAGCCCGTCACCTCAGGAAGTTTTAACGATTAGTCGTTCTATCTCCCTGAAGTGAACGCAGAAGACTTGAGGACAAAACAGTCCACCATCTAGCTACTCCACAAGCCCGCAAGAGGCCAACGCCTTAACCGCGAGATAGCCAGGAGTGTTACCCGGCGGGGTTACACTCACGCCCTTACTTCCAATTGTGACCAGATTACTCCGGTCTCTCGATTGGTTGCGAGTTCGAAGTCGCTTGCGCAGTCCTCTCCCTTACGAAGCTGTGAAACGGTGTTTACCGAATCTATCGCGGACCACAGCGTCCTTTGCCCGGCTGCTCACCCAGGATCGGGTAGCCGATGGTCGTTTCAAGAGCAGTCGCCGTAAGGTCCGCAACCACCTCCGCTCTATAGGAAACAGTACTGCTTCCAGACTCCCCCGACTGTTAGTCAGAGTGCACAGTCGATTGGCTTAAGCCGCACGGTGTCCAGACCGTCCAGGAGCGCCAGAAGGTTGATTCCTAGGGGAAACTAACCATAGGGTCAGAGTCCTACCCAGGCTCGCACTTCATGCATGGATGCCGTCGGATAGGTGTTGACCCGTGAGTGTGACCAACCCTGAACAGAATGGGTCTTCGTGGCCAACTCAGCAAGGGCCCATTAACTCCCCTACAGACAAAGCATCGGCTGTCCGACAGCAGCAGATGTGTTTTTAGTTGTGTCATCGACGGCTCCCGTTGGCGAAACAAAAGCGTGGCGGCGCGCGGCGGTCGGGCCGTGGAATCGCTAAGGTCTATTTTCGCTCTTCCTAGACGGGCAGACGGACGTGCCTAGCGCTCGTCTATTTTCAAACACGGCCACGCTAATTTAGGCTCTGCGCGCGAGGACCGCGCCGCGATCGGACCATACCGCGTCGCCGCATAGAGACCAAGCGGTAAAAAACAACACGCGTTGACCTATGTTAGAGCATCGTCATCATCATCGTTGGGCGCTACAACTCATCCACCGTCGCGACGTTGTCGAGAATCTTCATTCATTCCGCCCTATCCTTAACGGATATGATACTATAAAATCATATCCGTTAAGGATATGTGTTTCGACATTTCAGATAATCTATACTAATATTATAGAGGTAAAGTTTTTGACGTACACATCTTCACGTACACATATATAGGTACTAATAATTATAAAGAGGTAAAGTATGTGATGTTGTAGGAAGTAATCTCTGGATCTACAGAACCGATTTTGAAAATTCTTTTATCAATAGAAAGCCACATTATTTTTGAGTGTCATAGGATATATATTAATTCGAAAAATGAAAAGACTTTTTCGTGGTAGTCAAATTTCCGAAGTAAGTCGGAAAAAACGGTCGAACGAAAACGTTTCTAACTAACGCTGCCTTAACGATGAGAGATATACTGCGTATGATTTCTCTTTTACTGCATATACATAGTTAAAGAGATAATACGCTCAGAAATAAGACACACAAGAAGACACTCACAAATAACGGTATTATAGTCATATTGGCATGCAAATACATACATACATATGCAGTAAAAATATAACCCTTCTTTTGGCAGTCAGGAAATAAATCATAGCACTCAGTACTAACCGAACAACACTCACAACTTTATCACAGGTAAAAAGTTTTACCGCCCAATGAAGTGGGTACGGGTCAGCTAGTTTAGAATATTTCAGTGCATTAATATTTTGCAATAGGATAGAATATCCGTTTTAATTTCGCAATTCTTTCTGGATTTGCTATTAAAGCCGGGTTTTGATGATAATAGTCGACTTTAATAGTTTTCTTGTATGTAATCATCGATATAAGAATCAATCGATATCGATAGCCTGGCACCATGCGCCACATCTCTTTTAGAGCGAGAACGCTGATATGCCGCCTTGCTCGCACGTTTTACGACCCGGAATGTCATGAAGGATTGCGTGCACTATAGTTTGAGTATCTTACATATTTTAAAGGCAAATAAAAATTAGTTTACCACCATAAATAATTTTAAAAAATCGGTTGTGTCACACTAAGACTTTTCAGACAAGTAGCCAAAAACTGTTTCATCTAAATATTATTATACTCCCCCCCCCCTCTCCCTTTCCGATAGGTAGCGAGTGTGTATTCGTCCGAAACTTTATATCTCCATAGTACTTGTTAGCTATTTTAGCACTCTAGAAAAGCGTGATATTAATTCACGGAAGAAGTAGAATATCGGAAAAGGAAGAATATATTTTCTTCCAAAACTGTATACATTCTAAGTACTGAACCCATATTTGCCCAGAACTATTTTGGGATTTCGATCTTGGTTATTTTCCGATATGTTTATGCTTATAGGACCCTGTTTATAGGAGCATGTTTATAAGTATTGACTAGTTTTAGTATATATTTTCTTTCCTAACTAGGTATTTTAGAGGTGTTAGAAAACGAAACAATGGGCAAATAACCTACATTCGTTATAGATATTTCAAACAAAGTTGTTATAATGAATTTATTTAATATTTATTATTATTTTCACCTGCAATAAAATAGAAATGAAATTGAGAGAATCATGAAATGCAAAAAAACACAAATAAGTACATAATTTGCCCAAATTACAAAGCTATACTCAACTGTACAAGGCTTTACTCAAATGAATAATTACTTACTTTTTCGAAAGACATTATTTTTGCACGACGCGAACATGACACAAATTGCACTGCTTACTATTTCAATCAAAGGTGTCAATACTGCTAAAACTTCGTTGCTAATAGAAGATAGTTCCGTATACTTGCGATGGATGGCAGTTTTTTGGATTTTACTGAGCTCACAAAGGATTTCCGACGCTTTTACAAAAGTACTAATTCTGGTTTCGTTTTCGAATCACTGGGCATATATGGGTTAACCCGCTCGCCACGTAACATCCCTTGAGGGACCAAAAGTCGGCCGCCTAAACTCCGTAACGTCCGCTACCGGACCAAGCGCTCGCCGCTGCGAAAAATGCAATTTACGATTCGAAACGTCGTACTATATGCTTTCTGAGGGCGCAACGATATGGCCAAAATATCTTTAATTCAAGATTTCCGTGTGGCAATATCGAACAACGATTTAAAAAGTGAGCATAGACGTCAAACGCCCAGTCTCCGTCGGCAAATCGCACGGCCGCGTACGGCTCCGCGAAATTGGTGATAAAAAGTGTGTGTGTGCAGTGTTTGAGTGTTTGTTACTGGAGAATAGTGAGTAATTAGCATTTTAACCCCTCAAGCCCCGATTGGCCGATATCGGCCAAAACACGATGCAGCGTGACGACCCCGTTTTAGTTTTATTTTAATTTAATTTATTTTATTTTATTATGTTTTATTATGTTAATATGTTTTATTTTAATTATGGATACAGTGGTTTGGCATTAATTAATGTTTTGGTGAGACAGTGTCATAATTCAATTTTTTTACTAATTTTTACTAAATTTTTTTGGGACATCAACTTGTCAATCGGCTGAGGGGCCGAGGCCTGAAGGGTTAAGTAGTTTCTGAATGAGTATTAGTCATTTGAGATAGTCCATTTGCTGTTTTTCACGAATTTTTAAAGAAAACACTTCGGCGACAAGAAACGGCTCGCGAAAAAATGGTTGTTATTATTTTGTAATGTTTATGAAATATCCCGATATATTGCGAAATATGACGTAATGTCGCTTTAATTTACTAACAAAATTTAAGTAACTATTAAAGCAAGAGGAAGAGAAAGAGTAACAGTAAAATAAAATCAATGGTAAAAGTAAGAGGAAGAGGATTCTTCTTCTTCTTCTTCTACCTCACCCCTCTTTACCTCCCTCCCCTCCAACTCCTCAACCCTCCCCTTAAACCCTCTCTGGAGGGTAAGGCCCCCTTCAACTCCCAACGCTACCCCTTCCAACACCCCCCCCCCCCCCCAAAATCCTTTTGCATCCTAAGCACTTTAGTTTGCATTCAAACACTCGGGATATTAACCCACGGAAGTAGAAGAATATTTTTGTTCGGAACTATATACATCCTGAGTACGTCAAGGCCTATTTTCGTAGAAGTTGAAGCGTTCTAGACTAGCCGACCCGTGCCCACTTCGTTGGGCGGTAAAACTTTTTACTTGTGATGAAATTTTTAGTGTGGTTCGGTTAGTATTGAGTCTATGATTTATTTCCTGACTGCCAAAAGAAGGGTTATATTTTTACTGCATATGTATGTATGTATTTGCATGCCAATTTGACTATAATACCGTTATTTGTGAGTGTCCTTGTGAGTGTCTTATTTGTGAGTGTATTATCTCTTTAACCATTTTTGCAGTAAAAGGGAAATTATATGCAGAAAAAGGAAAAAACCTTTGATTTTAAACACTTAATACGATAAATTTACTTATTTTGATAAGAATTCATAATTGATGATAATATGACCAATAAACATCACCTAACGATTTAAATTATTTTTTTAATATGAAAAACTACTTTTTGTGACTTAAATATAAAAGTTAGACATATGCTGTCGCTGAGTTTTTTATAGGCATTATCAAGCTCTATAACTTTTCTATAGAACTTAATGATATATCTCTCATCGTTAAGGCAGCGTTAGTTAGAAACGTTTTCGTTCGACCGTTTTTTCTCCGACTTTGCAAATCCGACTACCTAGAAAAAAGTCTTTTCATTTTTGGATTAATATATAGCCTATGAACTCACAAATAACGTGGTTTTCTATTGGTAAAAGATTTTTCAAAATCGGTTCAGTATATCCAGAGATTACTTCCTACAACCTCACAAACTTTACCTCTTTATAATATTAGTTGTTATAGATAAGGCGGAATGAGAAGAATATCGTAGGAAGAAGAATGTTTTCGCCATTCAGGCAGGACATCAGGCCCATCAGGCAGATTGTCATAGCATGAAAAATAGATGCAAAACCATTTTTTACAAAACTTGATCAATTTTCGTAAAAATTCGTTCATCAAAACAGAAATTTTCATGGCTACGCTGAAATGTTTTATACAGAATGACTCAGACCTTGTTATCGCTGACGAAAAGTGGATTATCATCTCGCGTTATCAGTACAGTAGACAGGTGACTGTCAGATGTGCCAGATAGCAGTTTATCTCTAATATATTTGGAAAAAACCATTCGAAATTGAAGTCATTGCTAGTGAAGCTTAAATATGAGGTTGCCCTAGTTTACAGATAAATTAATCAAATTATTTAAACTGAGACCCGCTTGTAATTCTCATTGCAACATTACATCCAAAAGAAAACAACAAAAAATGTTATATGAACAGTAAAAACACAGTTTTTAAAACAAGATTTTTTTAAAACGCTCTGTCCCGAGCCAACCCTGGGCAGCAGCTATGTTATAGTGGAACTACACGTCCCAGTGGCATAGTGGTTAGGTCGCCTGATCTTACATTGTAAGGTCCCGGGTTCGATTCCCGGCTGGGTCACCATTTTCCGTTGGGATCAAATTAACGGAATTGCATTTTCAATTCTGTCGATCGAATGCAATAACAAGACACACACTTACAGACATCTTAACGCACACATAAATATAACACGGCATAGTAGGGTTGGTTGTAAGAGATTGTCATATGACAATAAACCCGCCCATTGTGACACTTCACAATGAAGAGTATATACAAACAAACTTAGAACGGGCTGTCATAATTGAATGCGTATACAAAATTTCGTTTCTGTGCTGTTGACCATGGAAGACGGGAAGAGTAGCCTCTTCGGGAGCCGATCCTGGTTGTAGAATCAGGTCATGCTAACCATAAATAAATTAATAGTTAAAAAAAAAAACACTAAAAAGACGCTTTTATAAATGCACATAAAAACCAAAAAAAAACGACTATTGTATCAGAACAAAGACATCTTATCTGTAAACGTATCTTTGCAAAACCATAATAAACTATGAAAAGATTGTACACATTATATGTATCGTTGTTACAAGACCTTTCTAACAAGTCCAAACACAGCTACGATACGATGTTCCATCATGAAGTTCCAGTTCATATCTTCCGACTCCATCATCAGATCAGTTCGACAGTACCATATTATTGTATTGTCATCAGAACTACATACAGCTGCCAATTTTCATGACGCTACGATCCTTGGAAGATGGTTAAATTAGGTTATATTTTTACTGCATATGTATGTATGTATTTGCATGCCAACTTGACTATATTACCGTTATTTGTGAGTGTCTTCTTGTGAGTGTCTTCTTGTGAGTGTCTTCTTGTGAGTGTCTTATTTGTGAGTGCCTTATCTCTTTAACCATTTATGCAGTAAAAGAGAAATTATATTCAGTAAAAGGGAAGACGATAAATTTAGTTATTTTGATATGAATTCATAATTGTTGATAACATGACCAATAAACAAGACCTAACGATTTAAATTATTTTTTTAATATAATAAAACTATTTTTTGTGACTTAAATATAAAATTTAGACATATGCTGTCGCTGACTTTTTTATAGGCCAAGCTCTATAACTTTTCTCTTGAACTTAATCATATATCTCTCATCGTTAAGGCAGCGTTAGTTAGAAACGTTTTCGTTCGACCGTTTTTTCTCCGACTTACTTTGCAAATCCGACTACCACGAAAACTTCTTTCAATTTTTCGGATTAATATTATAGCCTATGACACTCACATATAATGTGGTTTTGTATTGGTAAACGAAGTTTCAAAATCGGTTCAGTAGATCCAGAGATTACTTCCTACAACCTCACAAACCTTTACCTCTTTATAATATTAGTATAGATGAGAATCTATTAGATCGCCAGTGATGCGGTGTCTACCGATCTATCGCGGACTTCGGCATCCTCTCCCCGTCTCTTCACCTGGTATCGTATAGCCGATTGGTCCTTTCAAGAGCATTTGCCGTATGGTGAACAACTACCCCCGCTCTATAGGAGGCAGTACTGTTTCCAGACTCTTCTGGCTGTCGGTCAGAATTCACAATCGATTGGCTGACCCCACGGTGCGTAGACCGTCCATTGGCGCCCGTAGGTTGACGGTCCTAGGGAAACTGGCCCGCAGGCCAGAGTTCTACCCTGGCTCGCACTTCAGCGTGGAGGCCGCCGGATGGGTGTTGGCCCGTGAGTACCTATAGACCGACCCTGAACACATGGGTCTCAGTGGCTAAACTGCAACAGGGCCACCAGGACAGTAACGGGCTGCCTCTTCCTTTCTTTTGCTCTGATAGTTTCAGAGAAATTTGTATCAAATGGTCTTCAATTTATCTTTCGACATGCCCATACCAGCATAGGCGGTTTTCGGTGATACTATCTGCGATTGGTGAAATCTTGAAGCTATCGCGTATATGTTCATTACGGATTCTGTCCAGCCTAGCTAAAAATTCGAAATTTAAATTCTAAGTGTCAACTTTTAAAATTTTCTCACCTCTAAATAATAATTAAATAATAAATCTAATGCATATAGTGCAATTCTACAGTCTGGATTCACTCGCGGTTTATACGGGACGCGTCCCGAAAGATCTTATCGGTCTGAGCTGTTCACTTTAAATATTCGACCAGCGTATCTATGGATAGTCGACCATCGAAAACGAGTGAGCTGTCGTTATTGGCTGGGGGCAGATCGACTTTGCTGAAGATACATCGGACAACTTACTTAAGGTGGTGGTGGATTTGATTGACCAGCCGACCTGTCGAAGACTATATGCAAAGACTCTCAGAAGGAGGTTACCGCAAGGTATAACGGACGATCAATTGTGCGCTGGCAGCTTAGAAGGAGGACGAGACTCTTGTGGAGGCGATAGTGGTGGACCTCTGCAAGTGACGATAGCTGACAACCAATGCCTCTTCAACATAATCGCCGTTAACAGTATTGGAAAGAGCCCTTGCGGAAGTGCCAAGGGACCTGGCATATACACTGCCGTGAAGTCATGTGAAATAAATGGCGTTTTAGGAGTATGTCTACCGCCGGATAATTGTCCAAATACTGACGGGGATTTGCCAAAAGGGAAACTATCACAATTTTGTATAATGTCGGAACAATAGACTGTATGCTGTATTCAACACAGCCCCATGAGCAACAACACGAGATCATCAGAAAACCAGGATAAATCCAATAATGCATCTTCTGCATCACCGCCTACTACAACAACTACCAATAGTCACCGGTCATCTCTACAATAGCTCCAGAAAAACCTCAAACATGACCACAAGCCATAACTACCAATTTCATAAATGACAGTGTGGAAAATCGTACTGAATCCGAAAAAAATAGCTCTGCAATATTGAGTACAAATTTAACAATGACAGCCATTGCTGTGTTGGCGATTAATTAATTTATTTTATTTTATCTGCATCCAAACTTTGCTCTGGTCGTAACGGTCTCCGTTCCATCGGGTTCAGAAGAGGGAGGAAGAGAGAGTGCACCCGTGGTCGCGCGCCCACCTGTGCACTATTAGTGTATTTTGCGTATTTCGGCTCATTAATGATTTATGGACTACTATTTTGGGGAAATGCCGCAAACAGTAAAAGAATCTTCCTATTGCAAAAAAGAGCACTGCGCAGCATCTATCAGCTAACGCCCAGGACCTCATGCAGAGCATACTTCAGTAAGGCAAAGATAATGACCATGTATTCGGCGTTCATATACCAGTGCTTAATGTATGCCAGACAGCACCTAACAGAAACCGCAACTAGAGCGGACATTCACTCTTACCATACACGCGGTAATTCCCTTTTATGCGTACCCCGAACAAGACTGGCAAAAGTACAGAAGAGCTACTTATACCTTAGCATTAAATTCTACAATTTACTCCCTACCACTATCAAACAACTGGCGGACAAACAATTAAAAAAAACATTAAGGAGATGCTGATAGGCCACCCTTTCTATAATCTGACCGAATTCGAGGGCCATGACTTTGCAAATATTGTACCAATTTGAATGATAATTATATATGTACTTCTAGTATTTAAATTTAAGATTTAGCTTTAGTTTGATTATTTAACGAATTACTTACTGCTTTGGATGTTACTATGTACAGTTTTTAGTACGTATATATTTGATTTATCGACTATTTCAATTGTTAGGCTTCTGCTTTGATTAGTCAACTTTTTAACTGACTATTTTAATTATTGTGTATTTAGTAGGTAGCCATTGACTATTCTTTAATTTGTTTTGTAATACGATTCTACGACGAATAACTTTTAGTAGGTTCCAAAGTTTCTTAGATACTGTATATTTTTAAAAATTAATATATGTATGTAACGTAAAGATTAAAGTAGTAATGACACTTACTACTTAAAACAGAAATATTTTGACACGTCCAAGAGCGGTTTTTAGCCACCAATTGGACACGACGTAAATGTAATGTAATGTAATGTAATTACACTTGACTGCTTCCGAACAATGGACTCTGAGAAGACTGAAGAAGTCACTAGAATCTACAATGCAGTCGCTATGACCGAACACGGCTAGAAGAAGGATAGTTAAACCTCCGGCCCACGTGAGAATCTTCATTTAATTAAATAAAATTTCTTTAAATTAAATACAATACACTTGGACTGGAAAAAGGCAGAGCCAGGTTAAAGTGGAATGGAATAAGATCCCTGGGGAAGTCAAGAATCACAACCCAAGAGTTGCCAAAAACAACAAAAAGTTCTCATACACCCTATGTTTATTTTTACCAGCTTTTATTTACCTTGCAATGTATGTTAGCATGTATGTATGTTTGCTTAGGTCAAACCTTGCAAGCTGAACCACTTTCTCTTATTCCATGAAGTTACAATTTTACACGTTGGTTCAGTTCCGATGACAATGCTTTTTAACACGCTTTTATTAGGTCGACCTGTATGTAACTATGTAATGGAATCTAAGGTAACTAATTTAACCATCTTCCAAGGATCGTAGCGTCATGAAAATTGGCAGCTGTATGTAGTTCTGATGACAATACAATAATATGGTACTGTCGAACTGATCTGATGATGGAGTCGGAAGATATGAACTGGAACTTCATGATGGAACATCGTATCATAGCTGTGTTTGGACTTGTTAGAAAAGTCTCGGAATGAACTTTGACCACGATTAAGTTTCAAGGTCTGGCGATGAAGCCGGAAGACAGGAACTGGCATTCCATGATGGAATATCGTATCATAGTCGTGTTTGCACTTGTGAGAAAGGTCACGTAATGGACTTTAAACACGATCAGGTTTCAAGGTTATAACAAACCTATTATATATTGACTTGTAAATATTGAGTGTAAATAGTGTACATATTGGCATAGGTGCCTGTATACAATGTATATAGACCTGTACATGGAGAGTGTAAATAGAATAATATTGATATATCTATATACGATGTATATTGACGTGTAAATAGGGTAGTAGGTTGTTAAAGATCCCACCCAAGCCAAGGTGAGAAACGTGCCGAGGACTGAATGGCATGAGGGTGGTTAATAATATCATGTCGCTAGCGTCACCTCAGGGAACCGGGCGAAACCCTGTTGTAAATAGCCTTGCACCTCTACACGGACGTCTAGGGGATCGACCGTTGAATTGTCCACTACTCGTGGGAATAATATGGCAAAAGCGTGTTTTTACTGTTTTTTTAACTATTTATTTATTAAACTTTAACGTCCTTAAAGATAGGTGTTAGATTATTTCGGCGTGGCAAATCCTGTGCCCACAAAGAGGTAAGTAAGTATATATTTCTTTCTATCCTCTTTTATTTGTCATACTCTCAGTAGTTATGCAGTCTACTAGAATACGCTGTGTGTATTCCTCCGCGATAGCGCCCAAACGCTTTATCCGATTGAGCTGAAATTTGGCATGCATGCATCGTTCATTTATGGCAAGAATTGAACATATTGTGGTTGAAATCGTTCCACCAGAGGGCGCGCTAGTCATACTTCAATCACGAAATATTGCAGTTAGAGAATTGAAATAATAATAGAGTAGTGTTTTTCATACTTAAAATATGTATGAACAACACTAATCTAGAGTAGTGTTTTCACATTATTATTAAAGTAGTGTTGTTCGTACATATTTTATGTAGTAAAACTGTTATATATCAGCATCTCTACAAGCGATAAAACCTATGCGCTTACAACATGTTGTTATCACAGTCACGTGTGATATCCCCACTAACATTACAAACATTCACAGCAAACAACATGTTTCTGAACCCGAAATATCTTTCGGTCATTTGACATAAAAAATCAGTTGAGGCGTCATAAGACCTCAGAAAAATATCAGAAATGGGCGTACACGCGAAAAAATAGGCGGGGTCAATTTTGTAGGGTTTGACCAATAAAAATCCAGCGTTGACGAAGCGTCAAGCGCAGATTCAACGTCCGCTCGCGCCGGCTACTAGGCACATATTAAACGCTCTTATCGCAGCGCTAGCATAGAATAACTATCTTTACGCAGTGGTGTTAATGGCAAAGCATATTTAGCATAACTCTCAGAGCGCTCTCACGTTTTAATTAATCGTAATTAATTTAGGGCCTAAATAAAAAATATGGCTAAGTGCTGCCCTAGACAATTAACCAGTCAATATTATAAAATTATAATAAAACACACTCACCGCTTACATTGTAGGAGTAAACGCGCCTGAAAATTTTCGAAGTTAGTTTAAAGCCTTAATGTCCAAGGCAATGAGCAACCTTTTTGAGTCCAAATTTTAAATTGGTTCCTTATTGAGGGATTCACTTAGAAACTTTTAAGCTATTGCATAGCTTTTATCGCGGGCCTAGGCCAGCGCGGCGACCGAATGAAGAAATTTCTTAACGAAAATTAATGATTTTAAACTGATAATTACGTCTAAACGAGTACTGCTTACGATTCGAAAAAAATATATGTTAAACAAGAACATTTTGCTAATATTCTTAGCTTTGAATATTTTAGATTTTGTTTATATTACATAGTGTAATTAATTTGTGAAATTAGGTCTAACCGAACACAAAAACGACTACTACGCAAATACTATCTGGCGTATTATTATGAAACCTGCACCATTTTAAAGATAATTTAATTATCTATCTTTTTATCTACGATTTTTTTCGAATAATTCGTTTTTTTTGCTTTATTGAATAAAAAATTCGTGCGCGGCGCTCTATCGAAAGACGTTTAAATTATTCCGAATCATTTGCTTCCGCAGCCGCAAATGATTCGGAATAATGTCAACGTTTTCCGATAGAGCGCAGTTATCTGATATCAGAAAAAATAAAATAAATAAATAATTATAATTGCATAAGTTGTTAAAAATGCTATGCAATAGCTTTACCATGGCAGTCCCCGAGTGCCACACGTATTTTTTTTAAATTAATGCTTGTATTTTTCAAAAAACTCATAAAACTAAAATTCTTCAGATATGGTCGTTCCCAGTATGACAAATAAAATAAAAGAGGATGGAAAGAAATATATACTTAACTCTTTGTGGGCACAGGATTTTCCTTACCAAAATAATCAAACACATATAAGGACGCTAAAGTTTAAAAAGGAGGGGAATGGGGGGGGGGAATTTATATAGAAGATTTCAAATTCTCTCTGAGTCTGTTTTTAAAAGTTATTATGCTTGGCGCGGTTCTCACATTTTTCGGCAAATCATTCCAAAGATGGTCAAGAAGTCACTGCTGTGACTAGGGATAGAGAGTAGCAGGTTGTTTTTTTTATCTCAGAGGGCGTCCATGAGCCGATAGTGCAGTAAATTTGCCGGTAAGATAATTGGGAGCGACGCCACCCAAGATCTTAAAAAGCATACAGGGAACTCTATGTCTCTTTTCTCCCGGGTCGAAAGCCAGTGAAGCTTCTCTCTGTACTCTGTGATGTGGTCAAATTTTCTGAGGCCATGGATATAACGAATGCAAAAATTTTGAGATTGGTCACCGTTTAGGTTTTTATAATGCTATTGGGATAGTGAACATAAGAGATGAATAATCATGTTTGGAGCTAAGAGTGCCATCTACACGTTTTATTTATTTTATTTTATTGACGTGACAACGTCTTATAAATCGATGGAGCCTGCTGCACGCACGAAAACACATGACTCATGCGGCGTTACCTCGCTCTGAGGCGTTCCATTTATTATATTTATTATTCAATATAAATGCTGCCATCTACCGGTTACGACAAGAATTATTTACTAACCTCAGTCTAAAATAGTACGAATGAAAATCACTAGATTGATTTAAATTTTTCACATAATTTTATATGTATTCTTGATATACGGAATGTTATTACTGAATGGACAATTTTCTTGTGGGTACAACGAAGTGCAACAAAATAAGCAATTTTATTAAAAAAAAAAGTATGAAAAGCTATCATTACGATGCGCTATCTAGCGGTTGGTAAAATGTCGCTGATAATGTTTATTTACGTATTACCTACCGCTAGATGGCGCAGCGTGCTCAAACGCTTCTCAAACCGTTATTTAACAGTTTGAGATTTCAAACTTTCAAATTTAAAAAAACAATAAACTTTAAACAATAAACAATTATACAATTATACTGCTATACAATAATACATTTACATGTTGTAGTCAAATCGCTGAGTATAAAAGCATATATTTTTGGGTGTTTGTAATAAACAATATCAGAATCTTAAATGAAACTGCTTCAAATGCAACCATTCCATCAGTATTTTCTTATGACGTTGTCACATTCAACTATCGTCAGTAAACCGGCTTTATAGACAACCGATTTTTTTAAAGAATTAATTACTAAAAATCATTGATTTGCTTACAAAAATAACAGGAACCGAATGGCAAAACCTTAACTTTTTGCTTAGTTGATTCTGTCGCCCAACTGGGACTAGCCCGTTCCAGGGTGGACAGGACTCTAATATTACAATGAAGTTTGCTTGATTGCTTGATTGCTCACAGATGTACAAGTTTTAGTAAAAAGCTAATAACACTAAATTGCCCTAAAATTTGGTCTTCAAAAAAAAAAAAGAAGTAAAAATAATAAAAAATATTAAAAGATAAAATAATAAATAAAATGAAATTCCATTATATAATCGGCAATAATATAAAATTCGATTAAATAATATAAGTAAAATTATATGTGAGAAAAAAAGAAACAGTCATTAATATTTAATATATTAAGTAATAAAGGATTTAATATGAAAACATCTAGGTAGTCAAAAGTACAATTCATTGTCAAAATAATATATAACAACAAAGTCAAATAATTTTTGGTAGTTAGTTCAATGTTAAAAAATACTTAACATATGTACATGTTTAAAAATATGTTTAAATTTGTGCACCTAAGTTTTATTAAACTATTATTTCTAACATTTGATGTATGGTTAGTCTGTCTTGATTCGATAACCATTTCTTTAATTTATTTTTGAATTCCCTAAATGTCAAATTAATTTTTATTTCCATATTGATCAGATTGTAAAATCTTGGCGCAATGAAAGAGTAATGTCTTTGTCCAAATGATCTTTTCATTCTGGGTATTATAAGGCTATTTTGTATAGCTTGTCTCGTTGGTCTTCGGTTCTGAATTATTCCTAGATTTGAGTTATTGTCCAAAAATAGCCTTAAGAGGGAAGTTTTTAGAAAAAGTTGCCTACAATCAAGGATATTAGCTTCTTTATAAAGTTCATTAGTGGGATGGCGATATGGTCTCGTTGCGTTTCATAATAGAATCAGAGCTGCCAAAACGTAGTACGCCATTGACCAATCTAATAACCCTATATTGAAATCAATGACAATACGAAAAATCTTGCATTTTTCGTTCCGATATGGCGACTGCTGGGAGTTTTTCTGTCAGTGCAAGTGGGACCTAGTGGACGCTGTTGCAGTTGGCCACTAAGACCCATTTGTTCAGGGTCGGTCAAACTCACGGGTCAACACCCATCCAGCGGCCTCAGCGAATGAAGTGTGAGCCCGGGTAGGACTCTAGGACTTTCCCCAGGAGTCAATCTTCTGGCGCTCCTGGACGGTTCACGCACCGTGGGAGTCTGGAAACAGTACTGTCTCCTACAGAGCAGGGGTAGTTGTTCACCTCACGGCGACTGCTCTTGAAACGACCAATCGGCTAGCCGTTTCCGGGTAGCAGCCGGATAGATTCGGCAAACGCCATATAACCGCTTCGTAAGGGAGAGGACTGCGCAAGCGACCTCGGACCCGTAACCAGTCGGGAGACCCGAGTAATCTAGTTGCAACTGGTAGGAAGGGCACGAGTGTCGGCCCGCTGGTTGACTAGCCTGGCTATCTCGCGGTAAGGCGTTGGTCTCTTATGGGAATGTGGCGAAACTTGACGGTGGACTGTTTTGTCCTAAGTCTTCTGCGCTCACCTCACGGGAGACAGAGCGATACATTTCGTTAAAAACTTCCTGAAGTGGCGGGTTCGCTCGTTGTAGTTGACAGCTCTAGTTGTCGGTGCAGGTACGGATTCCTTTGCGTGCGTTATAAGTTACCCTTTATATTCCTATCTATTGGGCTAGTGAACATAAGAGATGATTAATCATGTTTGGAACTAAGAGTGCCATCTACACGTTGCGTTTAATAGTAAAATCAGAGCTGCCAAAACTTAGTACGGCATTGACCAATTTAATAACCCTATATAATCAACGGTAATACAAAAAAATATTGCATTTTCCGTTTCGCTATGGAGACTGCTGGGAGTTGTTCTGTCGGTGCAGGTACGGAATCCTTGGCGTGCGAGTCGGCGAGCGCGTTGTCGGCTCTTGTTCCGTCTACATGGTGGCCAATTAGGTACGTTTATTTGCTACGCGCAAATCAACGATAACACGGTGAGCTGAAACTGAAAACGTGTCGAGGACGCTTTGCAATATCCACAGAAACACATACCTACTTTAAGAGTTACTACACATTAATATTAATACAAATTATACATTGTTTTGTAGATCTTTAACCAATAATAATATTTTGGGAGTTGTATGTCGGTGAATAATATAGGTATAGGTAGATATAATAATTTGAGGTACGGAATTTTCGTTTTTACGAAATAGTTTCGAATTTACGCCTTACATTACATAAATATACATTACATTTTCGTCGTGTCCAATTGACGGCTAAAGACCGCTCTTGGACGTGTCAAAATAATTGGGTTATGTAGTAAGTTTCGTTACTACTCTTTAGTGAACATATGTACATAGGTAGTCAAGAATTCAATTCAATTCAATTCAATTCAAAATTCTTTATTTATCTATAATATTACATGTATTTTTAAAATTCAAAGCCATCCTAACTAGGCCTCGCCTGTACTAAGGTAGGCTTAATATAAAAAAAGGTATAGTGGTTTTCGTAACTAGCTGTAATACATCTTTGTATATTATTATGGTACATTTGAGAGGTTAAAAATAGAATAAGAAAGCGTAATAATATTAAATTTAGGTATATACATATAAATATATACATACATATATAAATAAATATATACTTTATAGATAAATATAAAAAATTACTATATATATATACATATATCTCACAAATCGTGCACAATTTTAATATATATGTTATTAATGTCTCCGTTTCTTGTCGATTAACTAATAGATTGTCAAACTATACATATAAATAATCAAAATAGAAGCCTAATATTTGAAGTAGTTAGTAATTCGTAAAGATACGTAGTAAAATTATTTATCGTAATATTCAAATTGTCAGTAAAATGTTAAATAATCAAATTAAATCTACGTTATACATTTTAAACTAAAAGTACAGATATAAGACCATATAAAATAATCAGACAATAAAGCTCTACTTTTTTAAGTAATTTAAATGGGCACAATATTTGAAAAATCATGGCCCTCAAATTTGGTCAGATTATAGAAAGGGTGGCCTATCAGCATCTCCTTGATGTTTATTTTAAATTTTATGTCCTCCAGCTGTTTAAATTTTGTAGGGAGTAGATTATAGAATTTAATGCTAAGGTACAAGTAGCTTTTCTGTACTTGTCGGGGTACGCATAAAAGGGAGCTACCGCGGGTATGATGCGAGTGAATGTCTGCATTAATTGGCGTTTCTGCTAGGTGCTGTCTAGCATACATTAAACACTGGTATATGAACGCCGAATATATAGTCATTACCCTTGCCTTGCTGAAATATTCTTTGCATGAGGTCCTAGTCCTTACCTGATACATGCTGCGCAGTGCTGTCTTTTGCAAAAGAAAGATTCTTTTACTGGCTCACTTTTTTCTCTGCAGATGAAATTACATACAGCAAATATATTATATTATATTCATATTCATGTTATTAGTATACTGGTATACACCGTTTCACCGCTTCGTAAGGGAGAGGACCGCGCAAGCGACCTTGAACTCGGAACCATTCGAGAGACCGGAGAAATCTGGTCACAATTGGAAGTAAGGGCGCGAGTTTCTCGAGCCGCCGGGAAGAAATTCCTGGCTAACTCGCGGTAAGGAGTTGGTCTCTTACGGGCTGTGACGTAGCTAGATTTTGGATTTTACTGTCCAAAGTCTTCTAAGCTCACTTCAGGGCGACAGAACGACTAATCGTTAAAACGTCCTGTGGTGACGGGCTCGCCCGTTGTAGATGACACCGCAAGATGTTAGTCGGAGAGCAGAGTCGATTGGCTTGCGCCGCACGGTGTGCAGACCGTCCAGGAGCGCCAGAGGTTTGATTCCCAGGGGAGACTGGTTGACCCAGTGTCCTACCCAGGTTCGCACCCCGTGCGTGGAGGCCGTCGGATGGGTGTTGACCCGTAAGTGTGACCGACCCTGAACACATGGGTCATCGTGGCCAACCCATCATGGGCCCGTTAGCTCCTAAACTAACAGTCGGGGGAGTCTGGAATCAATACTGTTTCCTATAGAACGAAGGTGGTTGCGGACCTTACGGCGACTGCTCTTGAAACGACCATCGGCTACCCTATCCTGGGAGAACAGCCGGGCGAAGGGTGCCGTGGTCCGCGATAGATTCGCTATACACCGTGTCACTGCTTCGTAAGGGAGAGGACCGCGCAAGCGAACTAATCGTGAGACCGGAGTAGTATGGTCGCAATTGGAAGTAATGGCGTGAGTGTAAGCCCGCTGGGTAACACACCTTGATATCTCGCTGAAAGCGTTGGCCTCTTACGGGCGTGCGGCGGAGCTTGGCGGTGGACTGTTTTGTCCAAGTCTTCTGCGCTCATTTCACGGGAGATAGAACGACTAATCGTTAAAATTTCCTTAGGTGACGGATTCGCTCGTTGTAGTTGACAACTCTATTTATTACCTCTCTAACAGGACCTATTACCCATCTAGGACGTACCAAATAAATATATTTAAAAAAATAATACTGAGAATCATGAATATTGAACATGTTTGTCCTGATAGCACCCTGAAACTAATGATCTGGAGTAACTATGTATTATCATTTTAATTATTGACGTGTTGGCGTCGTTCTTCGTGAGTGTTAATTTTAGATAAGGCAATTCTTTGAATTCTAAAGGTGCTCTCTCACCGGGCATTCGCCTGTAATGTGACGTTACAGATTCGAGTATTACACCAGTGAGGGAGGAGATCCAAGCATTACAGTGCGCAACCTGTAATGATACAATCTATCTACAGGCGAATCTATGTTACATAACTTTTAATGTAAGCTCGCAACCTCAAATGTCTTAAATCGCACATCTAGGCACAGGCGTAAGCCTAGTTATATGTGTGACGTGCTTTGGGTTTTTGTTGTGTGGGGCTTTTCTAAGGTCTTTATGAGCCTTTTAACATGCGACCATTACTGATCTATTGTGTTCGCCACCTACTATAGTTCTGCGCTAAGCCTCGTGTCATTTAAGAACCGCAACAGGCTTTTAGCGCCAGATTGTTTTACCTCCTCAGGTTGGAGGTAGTGACCACCCAAGTGGGTGTATGTTTTACGCATCAGCGGGCCACACTCGCACATGAGGTGCAGTTGAGTTTCTTCGGCCCCTTGGCAGAACCTGCACATTGTTGTGTCTTGGAGCTTGAGGTTGTACATGTGTTTGTTCAGGCCACAATGCCCCGTGAGCGTCCTCGCCAGTATGCGTAGATTGTTCCTATTTAGCGATAAGGCCTCACGGGCCGTCTTACGGTCGTAAGCCCCAATTAGCGCTTTGGATTGGTTCAACCCTTGGCGTGTTGTTCCAGTGGTTGACGGATTGTTCTAAACATATTTGTTTGAGCATTAGGTTTGCAAGGTTTTTGGTACGCCACAGCAATGCCTTGGGTTGCATGGGATTGGGATGATTCAACTTGTCGCTTTAGTTGACTATTTAACTAGAAATTAACATTACATGCGAATGCTCGTAATGTAATGTATTGTAATGTAATGCTCAAAATCGAATCTAGAATGTTACATTACAGGCGAATGCTCCAGGTGAGAAAGCACCTTTATACAAACAATCCAAGGAGGAAATTATATCTAGGGTTGCAGCAGTTAGTAATTGATGACTTGTCGAAGGCATTCGATATGGTGCAATGCGGCAAAGTACTGCCCTCCCAAAAATTGCAAATCTAGAGTACAGCCGGGCTATTGGCCTGTTTCCATGACGACGCCTCGCCCATCTAGCCGTAGCCCCCTCCCCCCTCGCCCCCCTGACCTAGTCAGCCGCTGCGGGAGGAGGGGAGGTAGAAAGAGGGGGCGCGTTGGTCGACCTTGCGTCCTCTGCATAGGCACTGCGGCACTTAAATGACCTATTTTATCTCCGGCTTCCTCAAATTACTTCATAATCACGAACGAAATGGCTGATATGGCAAAATAATATATATTTATTTATTTATTTATTTATTTGACAGGGAAAACATACAGCGCTACAAAAAATATTACAATTACATTAAATGCAATATTTCTGGTCGATGACATGCTTTCAAAAATAGTTTTATTTAACTCTTAGAGCCCCGATTGGCCGATATCGGCCAAAACACGATTCAGAGTGACGGCCCAGTTTTAATTTTATTTTAATTTAATTTGTTTTATTTTATTGTGTTTTATTATGTTAAAATGTTTCATTTTAATTATGGGTACAGTGGTTTGGCAGTAATTAATGTTTTGGGGAGACAGTGTTATAATTCAATTTTTTTACTAATTTTTACTAATTTTTTTTGGGACATCAACTGGTCAATCGGCTGGGGGGCCGAGGCCTGAAGGATTAATTAAGTCTCTAATACGCACAGTGCATACTGTGGGTGTTGGGAGAGGAAAAGGAATAAAACGCTTTATTTGATTAATCAAAAAGCCGAGCTTGTTGACTAAAAGCAATATCTTACAGCTAACCTTAACGAGAGTTAATGGGCCCTTGCTGAGTTGGCCACGCAGATCCATTCTGTTCAGGGTTGGTCACACTCACGGGTCAAAACCTATCCGACGGCCTCCACGCATGAATTGCAAGCCTGGGTAGGACTCTGACCTTATGGTTAGTTTCCCCTGGGAATCAACCTTCTGGCGCTCCTGAACGGTCTGCGAACCGTGCGCCGTAAGCCAATCGACTGAGTCTGGAAGCAGTACTGTTTCCAATAGAGCGGGGGTGGTTGCGGACCTTACGGCGACTGCTCTTGAAACGACCATCGGCTATGCGATCCTGGGTGAACAGCCGGACAAAGGACGCCGTGGTCCGCGATAGATTCGGTATACACCGTTTCACCGCTTTGTAAGGGAGAGGACCGCGCAAGCGACCTCGAACTCGTATCCAATCGAGAGACCGGAGTAATCTGATCGCAATTGGAAGTAAGGGCGTGAGTGTAAGCCCGTCGGGTATCACTCCTGGCTATCTCGCGGTTAAGGCGTTGGCCTCTTACGGGTTCGTGGCGGAGCTAGACGGTGGACTGTTTTGTCCAATTCTTCTGCGCTCACTCCAGGGAGATAGAACGACTAATCGTTAAAACTTCCTGAGGTGACGGGCTCGCCCGCTGTAGTCGACAGCCGTAGCTAGCCTTAAATAAATTGAACAACATATCACACCTCCGATCAAATACAGTAATATCTTGAAAAAATATCGCCTTTTATAATTTTAGACTCCCAAAAAGAGTTTTAACTGTTACTTCACTAGTGCCATTAGTGAAGTAACAGTTAGATTTTTTTTTTGAAAGTGTAAAATGAGAAATGGCGATATTTTTTATAAAGAAACACCAAGTTATTACTGTATTTGATCGGAGGTGCTACGTATTTATATATATTATGCGGTAAAAATAACATAAAACTAATACTTTAAATTTATAAAGGCAATTCGTACATTTAAATCCAGTAGAAAAAAAGCAATAAATTTGAGGGAAAAAACAATAGATATATAATGATTTATTTATTTATTTATTTATTTATTTATTTATTTATTTATATGCATATTTATTTATTTATTTATTTATATGCATATTTATTTATTTATTTATTTATTTATAATATGATGCATTGGTGGCAAGGGTGGAGGGGGCGGGGGGGGGGGGGTAAAGATAAGTTTATGAGCGTGGGTTCAAGTGTACCTTGAGCCTGCGTTTGAAGCAAAAAAAACTCGGTGCTATCATATTCATATTCACATTCATATTCATTTCATTAGTATACTGGTATACTAATATCCTAACCTATGGGATCATAGGGTGGGGAGGTGCAGCGAAAATTCATATGGAGCCCTTGATTAGAGCTCAAAAGCTAATACTTAAAATTATAAAGAGAAAGCCTTGGAGATACTCTTCAGATGATCTCTACAGAGAATATAACGTGCTAGATGTACCACAACTATACGTGAAAACGGCGCTCTGTGACTATCATACTAATTTAGAGACCGCAATAAGAACCCAGCAAACAATCTGCACGCGGCAATCCCGAACTATACATTTTGACGTCCCTCGAATGCAGACCACTTTTGGGCAGAGGCATTTTGTGTACATAGGCCCCAGGATCTTTAATATGCTAGATGAAGATTTAAAAATGTATGTGCCGAAGTCTTCTTCTTCTTTTAAAGCCAAAATTGATTCCTGGCTAAAATATGACGCCGGCAAAATATCCACAAATTAATATACCGAGACAATTATCCCTGACATTTGTTTTTATTATTATTATTTTCTTTGACTTTTTTTATTTTTATTTATTACTATTACTTATTCATAAATTTTGGTGACTATAATTGTTTGATATCATTTGACATTTTATTTTATTTTTATTTTATTAACACGATTATTTATTTTTGTGTTTTATTTCCTATTGTGATCATTAGTTAGTGATTATTAGTTATAATTTGTAATGGTGACGGGAATATATATATTTCTTTTCCTTTTTATTTTTTTTTTATTCATTGCCGAATATATGTGATATAAAAATTAGAGAGCTAGCTGCCCTGGAACAAGTCCTGGCACTTAGTTGGGCAGCAGCAGTACTTAAATGCTAATGCTCATATCGGCCGTGTTTAATTTTAATTTTAATTTTAATTATATATAATTTTTTTTATTGATATGATTATTAGTGATACTTGTGCACTTGTAAATGAATTGTTAAATTAAATAAATAAAAATAAATAAAAATACAAGTCAGATTAGCAAACATGCATACATATTAGCAAACAAACATATATTTTTTTATCGTAAATAAAAGATAAAATAAACAAAACAAAACGAAGAAAAAAAACATAAGAATAATGTAAAAAGAAGAAATACAAGACAAAATGCGAAAGAGATCATTAAATACTTTTGTCACTAAAGCATTTTATACTTCACTCGAGTAATATTATTACTTATTAATATTATTAATTAATTACGCCGATGTGGCCTACCTATATGCGAATGAAGAACTACTCGATAAGCTAGATAGGATTCAAAACGCGTGTATTCGCTTTGTTTATTCCCTGAAGAAGTTTGATCACATATCAAACTTTCGCAGGCAAATCAAGTGGCTACCCATTAGACGATGTCGGGAATTTCACATACTCGCCCTACTCTTCCGCGTACTACAGTCAAACTGTCCTACTTATTTGTATAATCTCTTCTCTCCGCTATCATCCCATGGTCTCCCATTGCGCTCTCAGGAAAATCTATTACTGGCTATACCTCAGCATTCATCAACTTTCATGTCTAGGTCTTTCGCAGTGCAACTTTCATGTCTAGGTCTGGAATTCCGTGCCTTTACCGATAAGACAACTTGAAAACCTGAGCGGGTTTAAAAATTCTTTAAAGAGACATTTACTCAACTTATGAATTCCCCCCTCCCCTCCCGTCTCCTTTGCTTGTCCTTATATTTCACTCCTCCCTTCAATATCGAGTTGGCATACGCTACTAATCACTGAATTATATTTTATACTATGATGACTTTTTTGTAAGTGTATTCATTTATTACTTGTAAATTAATTTGCCCACATAAACCTTCAGTCACAATAACCCTGGCGGTATGGTCGGTAGATATTGCCACTTGGCAATAGGCCCACCACATTGTATTCTTTTGTGTGTGCAATAAAGCTTTTCAAACAAACAAACAAATAATATTACTCCAGTGAGTAAAACTCCTTATCTGTAAGGTACCTCTTAAGGCGTCTCTTGAAGACGTCAAGAGATTGCACCTGCCTAATGTGCCCGCTGAGTTTGTTGTAAACCGCTGGGCCGGCGATATAGGCTAGCCTCTCCGACTTGGATAATGCATGACTTACCGAACGTAGCGTGCTACGGGATCTTGTTGGATACTGATGATGCACACTATTCACTTCAAAATCGGCTAGATTTCTGCGAACGTACAGCGCTACTTCCATTATATAAATGGACGGCAGCGTCATGATGCAGACATCTCTAAACAGAGGCCTAGCTGGCGTATCAAGCGCCACACGCGCTATTGTGCGGACTGTACGATTCTGCATAACGAAAGCCCTACGCACATATATCCTTATATATGTGCGGATAAAGCATTCCAAAGACGGGCTCCACGTACGGAGAAGGATTGCGAGAAGAAATCACTATTGGGATTAGGAATCGAGAGCAGTAGTCTTCAGATCTCAGAGGGCGCCTGAGAAAAGGTAGAGGTTTGAACCTACGTATAAGATAGCTCGGAGCGTACTTACTCTCGTATCTCTCCTTTTTGGGTCGTCAGCCAGGGAAGTTTCCTTCTGTTCTCTCAAAATATTGTTTAAATTTCAAAATAATCATATCGTAAACTTAGCAGGGAGATAATGGGCCCTGTTGTAGTTAGACCACAAAGACTTATGTGTGAGGGTCGGCCAAACTAACGAGTCAACACCCATCCGGCAGCCTCCACACAGAAGTGCGAGCCCGGGTAGGACTAAGGTGGATCGTTTTATTTTTCTTCAGTATTTCAAAACCTCCCTATACGGAAAAGATGTTCTATAGTATAATAAATGAAGGGAAAAATAAAAATACAGTACCTAATTTACCAAAAAATATATATTTCAGTTAAATACTGCCGCAAGGGGGATAAACTTTAGGTTTTTGAGCCTTTATAAAATAAAATACAAACGAAGCTGCCCTGGAATTCACCGACCGGAGTCGGGCCCATCGTGATACTTTTTTTTTACACTTCTGGGGGGTGAGCAGTGAATTCCGGACTAGCGCTCGGCTGTGGTAGGTTTAGGACACCTGTCTTGCCACATGTGAGCGTTTACCTTACCACACATTCACTCCCCCTTCGAAGCCATAGAATTTGAGATGCGCAAATCGCGGTTTTAGGTAATTTTTCTAGGAAAGAGTTGATTATTTCCCGGAGAGACCAAGATCTTTAAAAAGGAGAAACAAAGATTTATCTGGCAGGCCACGAGCGCCAACTTCCACCGCGTGAAGGTGAACAGTGAATCCCGTTCCGGGTGACGGCATTTGCGAGATCATGGTATTTATTTAATTTGTACTCGTGGTCTTTTGGGATATTTGATTCCCATGGAACAGTTAATTCTACGATGAGGGCCATCTTTCGAAATAGAGAGTAAAGAGTTATATCTGGACGCAGCGCTGTGCATCAGAGACTTTCAGAGAATTTATATTGCTTAGAGACCGAATCGACCTCCAGAATCCAATTTGAAGCTTTCTCGATTATTGAGAAAGGTTTTGTAGTGAAATGTTTTTTGCCTTTAGAGCCATCGCGTACAAACTGTATTGGGGGTTTGGAGGGTACTGTCAAACCCTTGTTGACACGAGCCACTGAGAGGCTAATTACCTCGCGAATAACAGCGAGAGCTTTGTCATGGCGGTAAGTGTACCGTCCTTGATTTAAGGCCAGCTTGCAGCCAGCTAGAATATGTTTGGCTGTGCAACCCCGTATTGCTACAAAGGGGACATTAATGGTTTATAATATGTTCAATTTTATTATGGAATTACGTTTTACTTCCCTGGCTCACCAACCAACAAGCAGGGATAGTATTGTGAACGCGATTTGAACCCCTTATCTATTTTGAACCCCCCTGAGACTATTAAGAACATTTCTAGAAGGAAATCTACCTGTGTGTATTCCTCCACGATAGCGCCCAAAAACGTAATCCAATTAAACTGAAATTTAGCATTCATGCATCGTTAGGTCATGGCAAGAGTTAGAAAGGTTATGGTTAAAATCGGTCCACCAGGTGCTCACTAGTCATATTTCGTCCTCGAAATATTGGACGTATATACTTGATTCGGTACACAGATGCCTCGTTGGGCCGAAATCAAATAGTGAAATTTTGAATGGAAAATCTCATATTCAAGTTACACTAATAATATTTACTTACCGCCGTATAAACTACCAAACGGATTTACAAGCTTAGCATTCCTGCTGTCGTCTTTACGGTTGTCTCAAACCTTCTTCCCCAGAGACGACTGGCTAAAAAGCCAACTGCAATGGGAGGCCGGTAGCCTTAAATGGTATACTGATGGGTCCAAATCGGGACTTGACGTAGGCTGTGGTATATATGGAGAGCGACCAAACTTCGAAAGAAGTGTAAACTTGGGAAAATACGCCTCCATATTCCAAGCGGAGGTTTACACCATTATTGAATGTGCGGATATCAACCTCCAAAAGGACTACGCCAACCACCGTATCTATATCCACTCGGATAGCAAAGCAGCTCTTATGGCACTAGCCTCGAATACCATTAATTCAAAGCTAGTGCAAAACTGCATATCACTACTGAATTCCCTGGGCGAAAAGAACAGGGTAATACTAAGATGGGTTCCCGGCCATGCAGGAATCGAGGGAAATGAAAAAGCCGACGAACTTGCTAGGACGGGAGCAAAGGGAACGTTATACGGCCCTGAACCTTGCTGTGGCGTACCTATTGATGAAAGTAGTGAGGAGCTACTTTTCAGACAGATCTGTCACTCTGAGGTACGGCCCGACCAGCGTCACCAAAACCCCGACCATGGGCTGTCCACAGGGGTCAGTGTTGGGTCCTAGCCTTTGGAACATTCTCTTTGATGATTTCCTCGGTCTACCTTACCCGGAGGGGTGCACCGTCAGCGCTTATGCAGACGACGCTCTTCTCCTGGTGGGCGGCAGGAGTCGCGCAGAGGTCGAGAGAAGGGTGGCTGACTCGCTGGACCTGATCCTCGGATGGGGACAGCGAAACAGACTCACCTTCTCTCCGACGAAAACTCAGGCGCTTCTCCTGAAGGGACATCTTAAGCGGAACCCTGTCATCAGGATGAACGGTCGCCCGGTATCCTTCCCGGCCACCGTTCGATACCTGGGGGTGACGCTTACGGCTTCCCTTTCCTTTCTTTCGCACGCAAAGATTACAGCCGAAAAATCCCGGGATCTATTCTTTGCGCTCCGCGGAGTGAGTCGGGCCGACTGGGGAATTCGTTTCCCGGCGGTCATGACTATCTATAAGGGCGTCTTCGTCCCGCGTGCGACTTATGCCGCACGCGCTTGGATAGAGTCTGCTGTTCCTGAGGCGACGCGTGTCGCGCTGCTGCGCGGACAGCGCATCCCTCTCGTGGCCCTGACCGGGGCGTACAGAACGACGTCCACTCTTGCGTTACCCGTCATCGCTGGCGTTCTGCCGATTGACCTGGAGATTCTGGAGCGTGCAGCGTTGTCGCGGTACCGCCGGGGCGAGCCGGTAGTCCTTCATGGCCTGTCGATCGACCCGGTGGCGCACCGAGCTGGGGAGTTTGCCCGCCTGATTCGGGTGGAGTCCTTGCGTGTCTGGCAGGCTAGATGGGACGCCGGGGGTACTGGCCGCCTCACCCATTGCTTTTTCCCGTCCGTCGCAGTGCGGATGGCAAATTCGTTTCTGCGGTTCGACCACCATACCACGCAGCTGGTTGGGGGCCACGGAGAGTTCAGAGCCAAACTATTTGACTTTGGACTTGCCGATGACCCCCGGTGCGCCTGTGGGTATGGTCGCCAAACTGCGGAACACGTAATTTGGTCTTGTCCAATTCTAGCGGCTGCACGGGAGAAGTTGATGGATGCAGTGGCCGCGTGCGTTGGGCGCTCTCCGATTTGGTACCCGGATCTGGTCAGTTGTAGGAGCTGCTTCCAGTCGTTTGGCGAGTTTGTGGAGCACTGGGTGGCTTCTTGGGAAAGCATGAGGCCTCGGGATACCCCCCAAGGGGTACCCTCTTCCTTGGTGGCGTGATTCGGCGGCTACTTCCAGCCCGAAGTGCCCGTCTTTGTGTCCGTCTCTTTACCGCCCCGAGGGGCGTTTCGTTCTTTGCAGGATCCAGGGATTCCTCCCCCCCGTGGCTGCTCCGAGACCTGCCCACGGACCGTGCGCCTCCATCATCATCGTTTCTGATGCGTCCTCTACCCCGCTCACCGGCCCTAAATTTGTGATATTTGTTGTTTTTTTTTCTTTTCTATTGTGAATATGGTAAATTTAGTACTATTTTTGTAAATTTTTACTTTGTAAATATCTTTTATTTTAAATAAATGGGTTCTCGGGGCGGTACGGGGGGGGGGTGGTTTACCCTATTTCACCCCCTGCGCGTTCTACCCTTCTGGTACGCGCAGGGTTGTCGTAGCATGACATCCCGGGCAGACAAGACGACCCTCGTCGTTATAACTGCCCGGGCGGTGGGCGGGGTTTGCTGCCCTCACCTATCGCCTTGAAACTCTTAACTGTGGCGTACCTAATGCTCAAACAAATGTGTTTAGAACAATCCGTCAACCACTGGAACAACACGCCAGGGTTGAATCATTCCAAAGCGCTTATTAAGCCTTACGACCGTAAGACGGCCCGTGAGGCCCTATCGCTAAATAGGAACAATCTACGCATACTGGTAAGGGCGCTCACGGGGCATTGTGGCCTGAACAAACACATGTTCAACCTCAAGCTCAAAGACACAAAAATGTGCAGGTTCTGCCAAGGGGCAGAGGAAACTCCCCAGCACCTCATGTGCGAGTGTGGCCGGCTGATGCGTAAAAGATACAACCACCTGGGTGGTCACTACCTCCAACCTGAGGAGGTAAAACAATCTGGCGCCAAAAGCCTGCTGCGGTTCTTAAATGACACGAGGCTTAGTGCACAACTATAGTAGGTGGCGAGCACAATAGATCAGCAATGGTCGCAGTGTTACAAGGCTCATAAAGACCTTAGAAAAGCCCCACTCAACAAATAAATAAAAAAACCTTCTTTCCATACATCCTTGGATACTTGCCAGGAAAGTTTTGGGGTGGCATAGCCGTTTCTATTCTTTCTTCCTTTATATTTTTTGTTATATTATTTTATCATTATTATTCGCTTACTTTTAGTACTCTCTATTTAATGGAATTGTATGTACAATTCTAATACTGATTTTATAATAAAAATGCGTTTTGTTTTAGGAACGCATTTTAGGGCAATTAGGTTTTATGAGCATTTTACTACAACGTTTAAATTATTTATTGTATAATAAGAAACCTGTAACACAAATTACTCCTAGTTGGGTGACAGAATCGAAAAAGAATGAGTTTATGGTTTTGCCATTCGGTTCTTGATATTACAGCTGCCAAAATCAATGTTCTCTAGAAAATAATTCCTATATAATATTTAAATAATTGTATTTTATTTTGTCCGCAGGAGCGAGGTCCATTAGACAATATGCGATCGTTAGAACACTACTTAACGGACATTATGAGGGGAGCGACAGACACACCAGACCATTTAAAAGGTAACCTCATTTTATAATTTTATAAACTTACTAAAACGCAGTATTATGCAAATGAATGAAATATAGCCATTTTTGATGTAAAATATTTTATATATATTTATATATATATATATATATATATATATATATATATATATATATATATATATATATATATATATATATATATATATATATATATATATATATATATATATATATATATATATATATATATATATATATATATATATATATATATATATATATATATATATATATATATACAAATACTTTTGTGTATATATTCTTTTTAGAATTGATCAAATAGATGATTATAAAGTAAATAATTATAAAAGCCACTTGCATCGTGACGACGGATTCCCTTGATCGGATTCGGGAATGCTTAAGGGGTAAACGAGAATGATGAATGTCTTTCACTTGCGGAAGAAGTAGATTTAAGTTGGGCCCATTTTACAACTAGTAGGTAACGCTCACCCTTCATCCAATTATCTCAAAATATTAGGCAACCATCCTTCTTTACACGTAAAATCACTTGATTTTTATTTTTTCAAGGGAAATAACAAGACAAGACGACAAATTTAAAATTTCAAGAATTTAAACAAAATTCGAAAGTTTGGAAAACTACAATTTTAATACCACACATAATATACTACGAATTGGCGCGTGGGGGTGGTTGTGTTGGCGCGGTAGGGAGGGGAGGGGGGAGGAAAGGAGTTTGGCGTGGGGTTAGTCTTCATGCTGGGAAATTCTTAGCAGCGACTATTTTTTGCGTCAGACAAAGTTATTTATTTTTTTAGTTAATTCACTTTTTACATTATAAATAGGATAGAAAACGAATTTACCGCGTGAAATTTGTAGGATCCGACGTTTCGGTGACGTTGCAGCCGCCGTTGTCTAGGGTAGACTGAAGAGCTGTCAGTTCGTTGTTTTGCGGGTAGGCCGCATACCGCTGCCGCCACTGCGTAGGTTATAACGGTGGTGGGGGGCCGGGCTCGGAGCGCGGGAATTTTGAAAATCCGTCTTGCACACAACACTCACTGTATCCTGTTTTACGTCTTTGCGTTCGGCGTTCGGCGGCGGGAACATTTTAAGAAGAAGGTTCCACGTAGAAGAGAGTTTGTAGCCGTCGTCTCTATTGAAGTTCGGAGTTCTTCTTATTTCAATGGCTTCCCGGATCATGCGAGAAAAGGAGAATTGTTCCTTGGATAGAACAATCAGATTTTGAAACTGCATCCAGTGGTTACTTCCGCTATCCAATATATGTTCGCAGATCGCCGATTTTTCTCGCTGAACGTTTTTAACAGCTTTGATGTGTTCTGTCAGTCGCGTGGCTATGGGCCGTTTCGTTTAACATGCAAATTGTTGGCAATCATCATTAGAAGTGAATCTGAAATACAACCATGTGATAATTAGTAGTACTCGCCTAAAATAACGCAATAGTAACATTAGCATAAAACTCAACTTTTACTACTGTCAACTGATCAACTAGAGCTGTCAAATACAAAAGGCGAACCCGTCACCTCTGGAAGTTTTAACGAAGTATGATCCTTCTATCTCCAGTGAAGTGAGCGCAGAAGACTTAGGACAAAAACAGTTCACTGTCAAGCTCAAGAGGCCAACGCCTTATTCGCGAGATAGCTAGGTATGTTACCCAGTGGGCTTACACTCACGCCCTCACTTCCAATTGCGATCAGATTACTCCGGTTTCTCGACTGGTTACGAGTTCGAGGTCGCTTGCGCGATCCCTTACGTAGCGGTGAAACGGCGTCAACCGAATCTATCGCGGACCACGGCTTCCTTTGCCCGGCTGTTCACCCGGAATCGGGTAGCCGATGGTCGTTTCAAGAGCAGTCGCCGTAAGGTCAACAACTACCCCCGCTCCCCCAACCGGCGACCAACGAGACAAGTTTTAGAAAATAGCTTAATAATACCCAGAAGGAAAACATCATTTGGACAAAGACATTACTCTTTCATTGCGCCGAGATTTTACAATCTGATCAATATGGAAACAAAAATGAATTTGACATTTAGGGAATTCAAAAATAAATTAAAGAAATGGTTATCGAATCATGACAGACTAACCATACATCAAATGTTAGAAATAATAGTATAATAAAACTTAGGTGCACAAATTATTAACATATTTTTAATCATATATGTTAAGTATATTTTAACATTGAACTAACTACAAAAAATTATTTGACTTTGACAATGAAGTATACTTTTTAGACTAGGTATTTTCATATTAATAAATATTATGGCTGTTTCTCTCTTTTCTCACATATAACTTAATTTATTTTATTTAATCGAATTTTATATTATATTTATTGCCGATTAAATAATGGAATTGCATTTTATTTATTATATTATCTTTTAATTTTTTTTTTTTTTATTAATATTATTTTTTTATTTTTTTCTGAAGACCACGTTTTAGGGCAATTTAGTGTCATTAGCTTTTTACTAAAACTTGTATATTTATAAGCAATCAAGCAATCAAGCAAACTTGATTGTAATATTGGAGTCCTGTCCACCCTAGAACGGGCTAGTCCCAGTTGGGTGGCAGAAACAAATAAGCAAAAGGTTAAGGTTTTGCCATTCGGTTCCTGTTATTTTTATAAGCTAATCAATTAATTTTTAATGTAATTTAATAATTTTATTAAATTACAACTATAAATGTATATATTTATTACATAGCTATATTTTTTATAAAATTGGTATATTTATGTGTATATACAGGTGGTGGGTCCAAATAATTTATTTAAAAAAAACACTTCATTTCTTAAAATTGCATAAAAATATGCACATCTAGAGACGGGCCAAATTATCGCCTAGTTAGATGTGCTATTGGCAGTAAAGGTCATGTAAGATGTGTTAAACCTCCCTATATTAATTATTAAATAATTTTTATAATTATTATAAGATTACATGACCTATGAATGAACTGTATACCTAATCCTATGTACCTAAATAAATAAATAAATAAATAAATGTTTCATAGTAATTAATTCTTAAATAAATAAAATAAATATGTATTTATTGTTAGTTTTTAATAGAATTTCCTGTGCGGTATACAATAGATTATATTTGGAATATTAGGTAGGTATTAAGATCTTTATCATGCAATATTATTTGTATTGTATTGCGCGTTTCTAGTGCTGATATCACAAAAAAAATAAATGTGTGCTTTGTTCTGTTGCGATTAACTAAGCTCGAACGCCGACAAAGTATTTTTGACACGGTTTTATTAGGTCGACCTGTATGTAACTAACTATATAATGGAATCTAAGGTAACTAATTTAACCATCTTCCAAGGATCGTAGCGTCATGAAAATTGGCAGCTGTATGTAGTTCTGATGACAATACAACAATATGGTACTGTCGAACTGATCTGATGATGGAGTCGGAGATATGAACTTGAACTTCATGATGGAACATCGTATCATAGCTGTGTTTGGACTTGTTAGAAGTCTCGGAATGAACTTTGACCACGATTAGGTTTCAAGGTCTGATGTGGTTTTTACATGCATTTATAAAAGCGTGTTTTTAGTGTTTTTTTTTAAATTACGTTAAATCACGTTAATAAATAAAATAATTAACTATTAATTTATTTTATTAAAGTGAAGATTTCTTTTAACTCTAGAAAGCTAGCCTTGGGAATGAAACTCACGACGGCGTGACTTTAACCCTCGTTTTTTTTGTAGGGGGGTGTTGGGCTGTGTCGACTACAACGGGCGAACCCGCCACCCCAAGCTGGTGTACCGATATGTGATTGTTCTTTCAGCCGTGGGTGAGCGTAGAAGAATTAGAGACAATACAAATCTACTGTCTAGCAATGCCAACATGCCCGACAGAGGCCAACGGCTTACGGCGAGGCCCTGAGATAGGTACCCAGCGGACAGCCTCGCCCACTGCCTTCCAGTTTCAGAATGATATCTCCGTCTGGAATTACCCATCATGATACCTCCTTCCTCTCTACTGGTTACGGGACCGAAGTCGCTTACTCACTTTGTTTTTCAGCGTTAACCCGTTGAGTATGAGTCAACCAAATCTGGTCGCGAGTTTTTTAATAAAATAAAATGTTTTAAATTATAAATATACAAGATATATTAAAATATACGTGTGTGATTTTTAACATTTACTTCCTACGTTATTAGTGGCAACAATAATGATAACATTAAAGTTAGTGAAAAGTAAAGATAAGCTTTAATATTTAAATATCATTATGAAGTCTATGTAATGCGAAAAAATGTGCTATCGACGGTAGCGTGCAGTCTTTCTTTGGTAACAATTCAAGTTATTTTATTATTTCTGGATTAAATATTAACCCGTTGAGCATGAGTCAACCAAATCTGGTCGCGAAACAATTATCCGTTGAGTACGAGTCGACCAAATCTGGTCGCGCGTTTTTTTCACTTCTTTGACGTTCTCATATTTATTCATAATTATCTAATTGTTTTACAAAATGATATTTCAATATTCTGTATTCGAAATTTCAATGCAATCATTGTGCAGTTGTTCTTTTTATAATTGGTGTAGTACTTTCGTAGTTATAGTACTTTAAGGTCGATGTCGCCGAAAATCCTGCAAAAGAGACAGATGCATCCATGAAAATACCCATTTACTCCAAGGGTTAAGATGAGGAAGATATTTTGCAGACCCTCCAGCTTATTCAAAATAACCTCACTGGCATCTATACAACAAACATCACCGTAGTCAAGTACCTATAGGTGTTAAGAGTGTGGACATAATAATTTCTTTATGTGACTTGGGGAGAAGAAATCTTTGAAGCCACCGGAGACTATGAAAACCATGGAAAATGCGACGACTTACTTGGTTTACTTGATCTTGCCAAGAAAGATGTTGATCTATTAGAATTCCAATGTTTTTAACATTTTTGGTATATTTGTCAATTTTTCCATTTACACAAATTGGCGGTAATGATGAAGTCAAACGAACCGAAACGAAACGAATTTTTTTCAAATTTTCTATCATTTCCATTTAAACCATCAAATTTTCGTACCGGGGGCTTTAAATGAAATCGATTATTAAGGTAAAACTCCAATAAAATAAAAATAAAAAATAATATAAAATTGTGTGATTTTATGTATAGTGCGATAACCCTCCATTAAAATAATAAATAAATTATTGTTTTGATAGGTGCTTTGAAATTTGAGTCATAAAATATAAATGTTATAATATTTGTTTTGCCACAGCTCAAGTTACACTGAACGCATCATGGGAAATGGGCCATTTAGCTGGTGGATCGTCCGGCGCACAGTGTTACAAAATGGGTACATTTTCTGATAACGATAACAATCGAGCGAACGGAAAACACACACCGTATAATGGTTACACACTATGATCTCCCTCCTTTAGGGAGTTAATGGGCCCTGGTGCAGTTAGACCACTAAGACCCAGTTGTATAGAGTCGGTCGAACGCACGGGTCAACACCCATCCGGCGGCCTCCAGGCAGAAGTGCGAGCCCGGGTAGGACTCAAAATCAAAAATCAAAATCAAAATCAAATTGTTCTTTATTCATATAGACACAATTAAATATTATTGATGCGTTTAAGCCTTACTCCCAAGCCGTTTTGTCATTTACATACAATATTGCTTTGATGATAGCTTTAAACTTATTTACAGACAGTTCTCTAATAGTATGAAGAATTTTGTTATAGAAGCGTATACATTGTCCCAAAAAAGAATTGCTTATTTTGGGGAGACGAGTAGCACGTACAACAAGGTTATGCTTATGTCTAGTATTAACATTATGAGTGCCGCTTTTTTTTTTTAACTTGTCAATATTCTTGTGGACATACAACAGATTTTCGTATATATATATATATATATATATATATATATATATATATATATATATATATATATATATATATATATATATATATATATATATATATATATATATATATATATATATATATATATATATATATATATATATATATATATATATATATATATATATATATATATATATATATATATATATATATCTTATATATAAAATTCTCGTGTCACAATGTTCGTTCCCGTACTCCTCCGAAACGGCTTGACCGATTCTCATGAAATTTTGTGAGCATATTGAGTAGGTCTGAGAATCGGCCAACATCTATTTTTCATACCCCTTAGTGATAAGGGTTGTCCACCCTAAACATTTTTCTTTAATTTTTAGACATTTTTAAAATTTCTTTATTTTTTTTTATTATGTCGCATTAAAAAATACATACAACCCTAAATTTTTACCCTTTTATCACCAACCATTATTTTTTAATAGCCATTTTAGTAATTTAATCATTTTTGATCCCCGGTCGATAACTGATCAATCGTCATTTAATTAGTTATCCCCGCCAGTTGTCTACAGGTGTCACTTCTCACCCAGTAAACAGCACGGAGTAGGGATGAGAACGAAGCCGGTCTCCTGTTTCTCTCACACAATAAGACTTCTCTCACTCCCTACACAGTTGTCGGCCATCATTATTGTTTATGCATCAAGTGTAGTAGTAACGTTGACAATTATTATTTTGCTATCTCAGTGTAACTCTCATATTAACTATCAATCATTCCTATTTTATTAATAATAATAAAATTATCAATTTAGAGTGTATTTTGCACGATTAGTTAATCAAGTGATTTTCATAACCTCAAAAGTACTCAACACGTGGCACGAGCTTCCACCAACAACGGCTTTTGTGTTGTAAGTATATTTTTTAAAAATTAAATCGAAAATGTTGTTGGAAACGGTCAAAAAAGATTCGGTGGAATTTAATTTTTATTAAAATTGGGCAAACTTTTTTTTGTATTCATTTTTTTTACTATTTCTAACCATATATTTTCGATATGATTATGAAAAATAAAATTTCTCGCTTTTGTAAAACAGTCTAATGTTTACATGAATATGTAAATGAATGTGTGTACAACCAAATATTAAATACATTATAACTAGGGTCAAGATTTTTTTGCCGTGATTTCATTTTAACATTTTACAATTAATGCTCTTAAGGTGACGCTATTGGCTAAATCAAATTCAACTTTCTTTTGAGATAGGCGAGGGGTGAGATGAAGCGGGGTACGATTACGGTAGGGGTATTTTTTAGCGCCCTCTATGAGTACACGGTTATAACTACTTGATTGCCCGCGACCACCACGTAAAATTAGCGCTGTCGTCGCTCACGGCGCCATAGCGACATGTGACGTCGCCATTGGGACATGCGCTCGCAACCTAAGGTCGCGGTCGGCGCCGCTGTGGAAGCAGTTTTAATCTACATATACTAATATTATAAAGAGGTAAAGTTTGTGACGTTGTAGGAAGTAATCTCTGGATTTACTGAACCGATTTTGAAAATTCTTTTACCAATAGAAAGTCACGTTATTTGTGAGTGTCATAGGCTATATACTATTCCGAAAAATGTAAAGACTTTTTAGTGGTAGTAGGATTTCCAAAGTAAGTCGGAAAAAACGGTCGAACGAAAACGTTTCTAACTAACGCTGCCTTAACGATGAGAGATATATGATTAAGTTTTAGAAAAAAGGTGTAGAGCTTGATAATGCCTACAAAAAAGTCAGCGACAGCATAATATGTAACTTTTATATTTAAGTCACAAAAAGTAGTTTTTCAAATTAAAAAAATAATTTAAATCGTTAGGTCATGTTTATTGGCCATATTATCAACAATTATGAATTATTATCAAAATAAGTAAATTTATCGTATTAAGTGTTTAAAACAAAACACTTTTTCCTTTTACTGCATAAATATTTAAAGAGATAATACGACATAGGTATGGAACCGCGACCGTGTCGTCTATCTATACTAATATTATAAAGAGGTAAAGATTGTGAGGTTGTAGGAAGAAATCTCTGGATCTACTGAACCGATTTTGAAAATTCTTTTACGAATAGAAAGCCACGTTATTTGTGAGTGTCATAGCCTATATATTAATCCAAAAATGTAAAGACTTTTTCGTGGTAGTCGGATTTCCAAAGTAAGTCGGAAAAAACGGTCGAACGAAAAGGTTTCTAACTAACGCTGCCTTAACGATGAGAGATATATGATTAAGTTCTAGAAAAAAGTTGTAGAGCTTAATAATGCCTACAAAAAAGTCAGCGACAGCATATGTCAAACTTTTATATTTAAGTCACAAAAAGTAGTTTTTCACATTAAAAAAATAATTTAAATCGTTAGGTCATGTTTATTGGTCATATTATCAACAATTATGAATTATTATCAAAATAAGTAAATTTAACGTCTCAAGTATTTAAAACAAAAGACTTTTCCCTTTTACTGCATATAATTTTACTTTTACTGCATAAATGGTTAAAGAGATAAGATACTCACAAATAAGACACTCACAAGAAGACACTCACAAATAACGGTAATATAGTCAAATTGGCATGCAAATACATACATACATATGCAGCAAAATATCTTTTGGCAGTCAGGAAATAAATCATAGCACTCAGTACTAACCAAACCACACTCATAATTTCATAACAAGTAGGTAAAATGTTTTACCGCCCAACGAAGTGGGCACGGGTCAGCTAGTATATATATATATATATATATATATATATATATATATATATATATATATATATATATATATATATATATATATATATATATATATATATATATATATATATATATTGTGATGCAACAGAAAGAATATTTATCTCTTTGATTTTTTCTCTAACTGAAACCCGAGGACCAAGTTTATATATATAGCTCTTACAGCACGTTTATGTAGTATAAAGTTATTTTAGTCATGTCATTGTAAGTCATGTTATTGATGTCCGCACAGTTTCTGTAGTATAAGTCATGTTATTGATGTCCGCACAGTTTCCCCAGAGAAGAATCCCATAGGACATAATGCTATTCGAGTAACTAAAGTATACTATTCTTGCTCTATCTACATCAGTCAGCCGCCTTATTGTTTTAACTGCGAATGCCGCAGAGCTCGGTTTTCCTGACATTTTCTCAATTTGTGGGCCCCATTGTAATTTGGAGTCAATTGTTATCCCTAGAAACACAGTTGAAGCAACAGGCTCCAGTCTAGTTCCATTTATTTCTACATTGGTTTGTACCTGCTTTAACATTAGGTGTAGAAAATTTAATCACTTTGGTTTAAGGTTATTTACATTAAACCAATGGACAACTTTTGAGAGTGCATTGTTAACTTCGTCATAATTGTACAATTTTCGACTAATTTTAAACGTCAAAGAAGTATCATCAGCAAACAATACAATTTCGTGATTATTACTTATGTGAAAGGGTAAATCATTGATGTATATTAAGAAGAGAGTTAGTTAGAGCTAGAGTTAGAGTTACTCTAGCGAGTTTCCCCTAGAAGTCAACCTTTGGGTACTCCTGGGCGGTTTGCGCACCATGCGGCGTCAGCTAATCGCTTGTGCATATCGACTGACAGCCGGGGAAGTCTGGAAACAGTATTGTTTCCTATATAACGGGGCAAAGGAAGCAGAGATCCTTGATATATTCGGTATACACCGATCACCGCTACACTAAGGAGACAATCGCGCAAACGACTTCGAACCTGCAACCAGACGGGAGGCCTGAGAAATCTGGCCATAGCTGGTAGTGAGGGCGCTTCGTCTGCCAGCTAGTTTAACTACTCGGTACCGGGCGGTAAGGGTTGGCCTCTCGCGGGTTAGTTGGTGGAGCTTGTTAGTGGATTGTCCATTGTTTGTAAGTCTTCGATGCTCATTCCACTGCTGAAAGAACGATCACATATCGTTATACCAAACTGGGGTGACGGGTTCGCCCGTTTTTATCGACACCTCCAAGTATGCTCTCTAGTGTATTAATAATTCCGTGTAGCTTCGGTGATAATGGCCTTGTTTATGTTACCTTGCCATGGTCGGCTCAACTCACGGTTCTGGAAGGGCTACTGTGAACTCTGACTGTGGCTGTAACCTAAAGTAATAGGCTGTTAGGATCAGATGTGCGGTTTCGTGGAACATCTCTGGTACGACTAAGCGGTTTACGCTCCGTGCGGCGTTAGCTAATCGACTATGCACTCGGGTGTATAACCGGATGAGCCTGGAAACGTACGTTTCCTAAGCAGCGGGGGTAGTTATCGGCCTAGCGTCACGTATCCTTAGAAATGATCCGATGGCATCCTAATCCCGAGTGTCATAGACGGGCCTAACTTGAGATAGAGGTCGCGCAAGCGACCTCGAATCGATGACCAGACTGTAAGATGGAGAAAATAAACAGTTGGCATTGGTGTGCAATTATATTCCTTTTTTACTCGACTGCCCAACAAAAAACGAGTGTTATGTGTTCAGGGTTCATCTAGGGATGTTTTCCATTTTTTACTCCACCATGACTTTTAAACGCTTAAACCGATTTAGAAGTGTGTGGTATTGATAGTATCGTTATGCCATCCAGAGTGTCCAAATATCAAAAGTAAGTAGTTGTCTGAATTTATGTACATACAAGTGTCCAAATGACAATAAAATAACATAAGATATCGTGGTTATTGTCAAATCAAAGGTCTGATTGAATACATTCCGATATTATATAGGCTACTCGAAGTATTCAATAATACATTCACCTATGGAAATATCTTGGAAATATCTAGGCACCACGATGCCTGATGCCTAGATATTGCCAAGATATTTCTCTTTGTAAAGGCTGACAGTTACAAGACTCTACGCTATCGCATTCGTGTATTACAATAGTTTTATTAGTAGTGGGTTGAACTCTTATAAATAGGATAGAAAACGAATTTACCGCGTGAAATTTGTAGCACCCGACGTTTCGGTGACGTTGCAGCCGCCGTTGTCCAGGGTAGACTGAAGAGCTCTCAATCCGTTGTTTTGCGGGTAGGCCGCGTACCGCTTCCACCACTGCGTAGATTATAACGGTGGTGGGGGGCCGGGCTCGGAGCGCGGGAATTTTGAAAATCCGTCTTGCACACAACACTCACTGTATCCTGTTTTACGTCTTTGCGTTCGGCGTTCGGCGGCGGGAACATTTTAAGAAGAGGGTTCCACGTAGAAGAGAGTTTGTAACCGTCGTCTCTGTTAAAGTTCGGGGTTCTTCTTATTTCAATGGCTTCCCGGATCATGCGAGGAATGTAGAATTGTTCTTTGGATAGCACAATGGGATTTTGAAACTGCATCCAGTGGTTACTTCCGCTATCCAATATATGTTCGCAGATCGCCGATTTTTCTCGCTGAACGTTTTTAACAGCTTTGATGTGTTCTGTCAGTCGCGTGGCTATGGGCCGTTTCGTTTGTCCAACGTAGGCTAGACCGCAACTGCATTCGACTTTATACACACCCGGGGTTTGCAGTGGTATTACATCCTTTACAGGCCTCAAAAATCGAGCTATATTTTGGGTCGGTTTGAAGATCGTTTTTATATCGAATCTGTTTAGCATCTTTAGAGTTGAACTCTGGTGTTTATACTAAATGGCATGTATTTGGTTTTGCCAACATTAAGCGTCAACATAAAGTTTCCTAGCCAATTTTTAACAATTTCCATGCCCTCGTTGGCTTTCTCAAATGTGTAATCCCAGTTTGAACCCTTGAATAGTATAACAGTGTCATCGGCATATGTGATGATTTTACCTACTGGTAACTGACATGGTTCGTTTATGTAGACGAAAAGGGATTCCAGATATCATACACTAGCTGACCCGTGTCCACTTCGTTGGGCGGTAAAACTTTTTACTTGTGTTGAAATTATGAGTGTGGTTCGGTTAGTACTGAGTGCTATGATTTATTTCCTGACTGCCAAAAAAAAGAAGGGTTATATGTTTACTGTATATGTATGTATGTATTTGCATGCCAAATTGACTATATTACCGTTGTTTGTGAGTGTCTTCTTGTGAGTGTCTTATTTGTGAGTGTTTTATCTCTTTAACCATTTATGAATGAATGAATGAATGAATGAATGAATGAAAATCTCTTTATTGCACAATAAAAATAAGGTACAATGGCGGACTTATTGCTACACTACAGCAATATCTTCCAGTCAACCAACATGCTGGTGTGAAAAGAAGAGTAGGCAACAAAATTATAGCTTAAAATTAAATTTGAAATTATAGCATATAATATACATTGTGTGTGTATCTAAAGTAAAAAGTAAATATATAAATAAATTTTTGAGTTGGACATATTATATGTATGTATATACATACCTACATATTTTGATATATTAACAAATAAATGAATAAATAAATAAGTAAATAAATAAACTGCCAAAATAAGGTAAGGAAAGGGAGGGGATAACGGAAAGGTTAGAATTTATGATTAATATTTATTGTGAAAGGAAGTGCTTTTTCAATGATTGCTTAAAGGTGAACAGCGAGCTAGCACCTCGAATAGTTAAAGGAAGCTGATTCCACAGTCGAGCTGCATGTACGGAGAAGGAGTAGGAAAAAAAAGTGGTATTGTGTTTTGGGATACGTTGGATATTATTCTGACTGATTGTGTTTTGGGATACGTAGGATATTATACTGATTTATGCAGTAAAGGGGAAATTATATGCAGTAAAAGAGATCAGTCTTTTGTTTTAAACACTTGAGACGATAAATTTACTTATTTTTATATGAATTCATAATTGTTGATAATATGACCAATAAACATGACTACTTTTTGGGACTTGAATATAAAAGTTAGACATATGCTGTCGCTGCCTTTTTGTAGGCATTATCAAGCTCGACAAATTTTCTCTAGAACTTAATCATACTCGTATATCTCTCATCTTTAAGGCAGCGTTAGTTAGAAAAGTTTTCGTTCGACTGTTTTCCCTCCGACTTATTTTGCAAATCCGACTACCACGAAAAAGTTTTTTCATTTTTCGGATCAATATATAGCCTATGGCACTCACAAATAACGTGGCTTTCTATTGGTAAAAGAATTTTTAAAATCGGTTCTATAGATCCAGAGATTACTTCCTACAACCTCACAAAATTTACCTCTTTATAATATTAGTGTAGATAACAGTTACTTCTCTCTCAACTAAAGCTCCGCATTGTATGCCATTATTTAAATACGTTTAAAGGAAAAAATATAATGTACATTAGGCCAAATTTATCGTGGAAGTAATCGTGTATAGCCTCAGTGCGTAATCTCATGGTCGCGATACGTAATCTCTCTAGACGCAGTGTTGTCAACTGAAAGTAATAATATAATACATTGTTTATCATTGAATTACGTATTATATTGGGTCCTACCTAAGAGGTTATTGTTTTATAAAGGAAATTTAACCCTTCGAGTAGCGGCATAGTTTCATGGAAGACGACTGCAATTAATTGGATTTTCTTGCAATATCGCCGCGCTCGACAAAAAGTACTATAACTATGTAACTACTATAGCCATCATAAAAAAAATAACTGTGCAATAATCGTATTGAAATTTTGTATATAGAATATTGAAATTTAATTTTGTAAAACAATTAGATAATTATGAATAAATAGGAGAAAATCGAAAAAGTGAAAAAAAAACTCGGCATTTCCAACTTGTACTTGTCTTACGGAAAAATACGGAACCCTATTTAGAAATTGTAAATACTATCGTAATCTTTATTAGATTCTCTATCAAAGGTAATATTTCGTTTTGCTTATTTACGTACAAAAATATTTAGATATTAGCGCATAAAAACCAATAAATTTGTTGATGATTTCTCGAAAAAAAAAAATTGATGTTTGATAATGGAATTTTACCACAAATATCCGCGAAATGGCACGCGAAATTATTCTAGCGGCCGTCTATGTATCTATGGTAATAATGAGATATTTGGTATGGATTTTAGGATGCGTTCGAATTAAAAAATAATATTATTGGTCGTTACGTAGTCAACGGTGTTCTGATATGCAATTAAATTGGTCGAAGGGTTAATGCCAATAAATTTGAATTAAAAATATATATTTATTTAATAGAAATATTGATCCCTATTATCTATGAGACGTATACTAACCTGTTTCGGATCGTTAACGAACAAAACGAATGTCGTATAAGTTCAATGTCGGATAAATAAGCTAAAACTATTTGAACCCTAAGCTTTCTGAATGAAATATAGGTACAATTAATCGGATTTGGTTTTCAAAAAAACATAATGACATCGTCGCAAATTTAAAATAATCTTGCTATTTTCCTTTGACAGCCAGCGCACTTAGGTTTAAGACAAAAAAAGTGCAAGATATAAAATCGAAGACTATCGCGGTTGTTTGACATTATAAATAGGATAGAAAACAAATTTACTGCGTGAAATTTGTAGCACCCGACGTTTCGGTGACGTTGCAGCCGCCGTTGTCTAGGGTAGATTGAAGAGCTGTCAATCCGTTGTTTTGCGGGTAGGCCGCATACCGCTGCCGCCACTGCTTAGGTTATAACGGTGGTTGGGGGCCGGGCTCGGAGCGCGCGAACTTTGAAAATCCGTCTTGCACACAACACTCACTGTATCGTGTCTTACGTCTTTGCGTTCGGCGGCGGGAACATTTTAAGAAAAGAATTCCACATAGAAGAGAGTTTGTAACCGTCGTCTCGAGTTTTAAACGTCGGGTGCTACAAATTTCACGCGGTAAATTCGTTTTCTATCCTATTTATAAAAGTGCAAGAGTTTTGTAAAAGCTGATACATTCAGATCAGACAGTATTTTGACCATATAATATTCTTGGGTAGACTCGGCAGGCTAGACGTAATTTAAATTAGTAGGTACCCCCAAAGTGTTTTAAAAAAGCTGAAAATTCATCAGTAGTCAGTGAATGCAATAAAGAATTCGAAACAAATAATTAGACTGCTTAAAAAAATAATGCGTGTCGTCAGCGTTACTCCATACATATCACAATAATCAATATGATTATTAACGCTTTATATTAATATTAACTCTTTAGTTGGATAGTTCACTGTTTGTACTTTAATATACACCCACCCTTAGAACAAGCGTCTACTAAGTTAGGGTGGCCTTAAAACCAAGTATCAATTACATGCACACGGTGGCATAGTTGTTAGATCGCCTGATCTTACATTGTTAGGTCCCGGGTTCTATTCCGGGCTGGGTCACCATTTTCCATTGCGATCAAATTGACGGAATTGCATTTTCAATTCTGTCGATCGAATGCAATAACAAGACACACACTTACAGACATGTTACACGCACACATACATATAACACGTCATAGTAGGGTTGGTTGTAAGAGATTGTCATAGGACAATAAACACGCCCATTGTGACATTTTCACAATAAAGAGTATAAACAAAGAAACAAACAAACAATTAAAAAATAAATAAATGAATAAAGATGATAAGATGTGAAATTATTGATGTCGTTAGAAAGCGCCGAAGCACGATCGACGTAGTATATCTGCATAAGCTAATTAACAATCGTGTTGATTTGTTGATGCTAGACAAATCTTGGAGCAGATAAATTTTTCGTTCCCCCTCGACCAGCTCGCTCTCAGCGTTCCTTTCAACTGCCAATTGTCAATTCTAACTATGCACAAATTGCTTTTCTTTATAGAGCTTGTCATCATTACAACTAGGTGTTTATGGATGTTGATATATTTGCCACAGCCCCAGATATATTAAAAAATCTAATTATGAATATATTACAATTTAATTAAGTAATCTGTTTATTATGAAAATAGTTATTCTCATATTATCTTTGTATTTACTTAACTTATTCCTTCTTTCTATTTTTCGTTCTCATAAAATGTGTCATTACATAATTATATATTTTATTTTCTTATTACTATCTATTTAATAATTAATTCATTTATTACCATATTAATATACATGTTTATGAATCTATTTACTGTTTTTTCTGCTCTATTTACTTTATATTTACTCTTTTAATACGTTGAACTGTTTAGTAACTTAGCAATTACTTTTCAGAATATTTTCTGTTGATTTAAAAAACCCTAATAATTTCACTTTTCACTTTAAAAAATGCTTGTATATTTTAAACTTTTCTTTTATATATAATAACGCACTATATGACCGTTTAATTTGTGGAAACTTATAAATGGTTTATGTTTGTTATATTTTGATTAAGTAAATATGTTTTTTGTACTGTCTGTTTCCTGAATAAAATTAAAAAAATATATATCTCCAAAGTGGATATTGGGAGGAGCTGGCAACGCCGCCGACATGTGACTGTTCTGTCAGTTGACTTGTGCGAGATTAGGCGACGCACGAGCGCGCCAAAATTCGGTCGTTTCAAATTGAGTTAAATCAGCTGTTTCGATTCGACGTTTTCACGTGCGCGTTGTCGTTGTTGGCGTTTAAACTGTCAAATCGGTGTTATCCGTTCTGTTTTGGATCCACCATGGACTGCCGAACTGTGGATAGGATGTCGTATTTAGGTAATATTTTTTTCTTTTGCCATGCTTCTTTATTAGATATAAACATATTGATCACTGCTGCGAAGGTTCGGATCATTTTAGGAAGACTTATTTCTGTTTTATTTTTACACGACTGTATTATTATTGGATCCAATAATAAAACAATTTAAAATTAGTTACTCAATTTAACAATGAATGCTATACAGTAAATTACTCCAAAAATATTCCAATAAACATAAAATTCTAACCATTAACAAAAATTAACAAAAAAGGCACACATTAAATTACATTTTTATGTACGATGTTGTTTTCAAAGTATTGATGTGTATGTACTAAATTAAGCAAATCTGCAACAGTCTCCTACTTAGGCATAACGGTAGATGAGAAGCTATGTTGGGAAAATCAGATTGCAAATTTGAGTTCGAGAATTAGAAAGCTGGTTTATGTATTTCTTCGGCTGCCCAACATTCTGTCCAAAACAACCATAAGAATGGTATACATGGCCTTGTGTCAGAGTATTTTGTCCTACGGAGTCGCGGCATGGGGCGCTACTACTAATGATAATCTGGATAGATTGACAAAAGCGCAGAAATTATTATTGAAAGTAATTCACAGGAAAAACCGGCGTCATCCATCTGCCTTGTTATTTTCCCAATCCCATGTGCTATCAGCTAAACAGTTATTCATTAAGCAAGCGCTTCTTGCATTCTACAAATCTAGAGATGACCACGCCCGAATTCAAAACAATCTGAACACAAGAATGTCCGCGAGTATCAATTATATAATTCCGTCAGTCAGGACAACATTTGCCCAGAGACATATATTCTACATAGCCCCAAAATTATATAATTCCCTTAGTGAAGACATGAAAAATTATCCTAACAAAAATATTTAAAGCAAACCTTAATAGATGGCTACTTAACAAGGGATATGTAAAATCTGATCAACTTCTTTGCAACGAACGACAATTTATTTAGTATCACTTATCTATTTTTCTTAATAATTTTTTTTAAAATTACAACTATAAATGTATATATTTATTACATAGCTATATTTTTTATAAAATTGGTATATTTATGTATATATACAGGTGGTGGGTCCAAATAATTTATTTAAAAAAAAACACTTCATTTCTTAAAATTGCATAAAAATATGCACATCTAGAGACGGGCCAAGTTATCGCCTAGTTAGATGTGCTATTGGCAGTAAAGGTCATGTAAGATGTGTTAAACCTCCCTATATTAATTATCAAATAATTTATATAATTATTATAAGATTACATGACCAATGAATGAACTGTATACCTAATCCTATGTACCTAAATAAATAAATAAAATAAATTTTAAAATTGTTATGATTGTCATGCATATTGATTTTAAGCAGATACAACCGGATAGATCTCTTAAAAATGTCAAGGTTTTTAACGCCTTTAAGTTATGAGTTCCCTTTTATTCCTGGTGACATGCCGATATATTTCTTCATCGGATATTGCCGAGCTCTTATTGCAATAGAATTCTCGAGAGCTTCTTGAGCAAAAATTGTTCATACGGTCAATATCCTTAGGTTTTGGAAGTGTTCTCGACAAGACTGCTGTGGAGCAATAACCTCTATCGCACGTATGACTCTTTCCTGGAGAGTGAATACTCTTTTGATGTGCGCTGTGGTAACCCACAAAAGAATACCATATTTATTTATTTATTTATTTATTTATCCTATTTCTTATAGCTACATAAAAAAGATTGCGTTCATTTTTTTAACACATTTTAAAAGAATACATATGATGAAAATCAGGAAAGGGCATTAACTTGACAGGATTACATCACCCCACTAGGTATACGCCTGTGTTGGGGTGATGGATACAAAGTTCTGTGGTATTATTTGCTGAGCCTGTACGCCTTGCCTGCTGTCCTTCTTCCGTCTCATAAAAAACAATACGTAATATAATTTAGCATAATATAATATAAATAATATAATATAACATATTACAATATAATATATGTATATGTATATGTATTGTATAGCCTCTCTAATCCGGACCACCGCTTGTTCGTTTTTCGGTGATCGCGGTAATCCGGACGGAGAATAATAAAGAAATCGTGGAAGAATTTGTATCCTAGATTTCTGACTAGTGAAGACTAAACCAGAGGATGATATTCCCCTATTCGAGCTGATCAGCACTTTGAGAGGTTCGAAGGGAGCATTAACAAACAAATAACCGAGTCAGAAGCTCAAGGGTGGGCTTCTGGTGGCGCCGAAAAAGAATTGCAAAGTTATGAGGTGTTTACTGACGAAGAGATCGTGCAAGCCGTAATGCGTGAAGATGACGAGCCAGATGACGACGAGACAGGCGTTGAGGTCGTCACTTCCAAAAACGTATCTCCTTCATACAAACATACATACATACATACATACATACATACATACATACATACATACACACATACATACACACATACATACATACTCCATCCTTGGTCCAACGCTCTGGAACGCGATGTACAACAGAGTGTTGACCCTGAAGTTGCCGAAAGGAGTCGAGATCATCGAGTTCGCGGATGACGTTGTCTGTCGGTTACTGGCGAGTCGCTGGTAGAGGTGGAAACGCAGGCGACCGAGGTGGTCGGAATGATCGAAAAATGGATGCAGGGAGTAAAGCTGCAGATAGCCCACCACAAAATGGAGGTATTTCTGGTCAGCAACTGCAAGGCGGTGCAGCGGGCAGAAATCACCGTTGGAGAGCATACCATAGCTTCGAAGCGAGTGGTAAAGTATCTGGGAGTGATGATCGATGACCGGCTGAACGTCAACAGCCACGTCGACTATGCATGTGAGAAGGCGGCGAAGGCAATTAACGCAATAGTTAGAATCATGCCGAACAACTTTGGCCCTAGCTGTAGCAAGACGCGACTTTTGGCTAGTGTATCCTCGTCGATATATATTGAGTTGTCAACTACAACGGGCGAGCCCGTCACCACAGGACGTTTTAACGATTAGTCGTTCTATCGACCTGCAGTGAGCGTAGAAGACTTTGGACATAACAAATCCGACGTCTAGCTACGCCACAACCCGTAAGAGACCAACTCCTTACCGCGAGAAAGCCAGGAATTACTTCCCAGCGGCTCGAGAAACTCGCGCCCTTACTTCCAATTGTGATCAGATTTCTCCGGTCTCTCGATTGGGTCCGAGCTCGAGGTCGCTTGCGCGGGCCTCTCCCTTACGAAGCGGTGAAACGGAGTATACCGAATCTATCGCGGACTAAGGCGTCCTTTGCCCGGCTCTGAACCGGGATCGGATGGCCAATGGTCATTTCAAGAGCAGTCGCCGTAAGGTACGCAACCACCCCCGCTCTATAGGAAACAATACAGTTCCCAGACTCCACCGACTGTTAGTCGGAGAGCACAATCGATTGGCTTGCGCCGCACGGTGCGCAGACCATCCAGGAGCGCCAGAGGTTTGATTCCCAGGGGAAACTGGTTAACCCAGAGTCCTACCCAGGTTCGCACCCCGTGCGTGGAGGCCGTCGGATGGGTGTTGACCCGTGAGTGTGACCGACCCTGAACACATGGGTCATCGTGGCCAACTCATCATGGGCCCGTTAGCTCCCATCCTCGTCGATACTGAGGTACGGAGGTCCAGCCTGGGTGACGGCGCTGCAAACCAAGCGGAATCGAGTGAAACTGAACAGTACGTTCCGGCTCATGGCCATGCAAGTCGTGAGTGCGTACAGGACCATTTCGTCAGAGGCGGTTTGTGTCATCGCCGGAATGATTCCTATCGGCATCACCCTGGCGGAGGACAGCGAGTGCTACGAGCGAAAGGGAACCAGAGGAATACGGAAGACCGTAAGAGCGCAGTCGATGGTCAAGTGGCAGCAGGAGTGGATATGGCGGAGAATGGTAGATGGACATTCCGGTTAATTCCGGTTCTCTCGATCTGGGTGAACAGAAAGCACGGGGGAGTAAACTTCCATCTGACACAGCTCCTGTCTGGGCACGGCTGTTTCAGGAAGTACCTGCATCGGCTTGGGCACGTAGCGTCACCGCTCTGTCCGGAGTGTGGAAACGTGGAGGAGACACCGGAGCATGTGGTTTTTCAATGTCCAAGATTTGAAGCAGTGCGAAGCGAGATGCCGGCCCTGAGCGTGGGAAACGTCGTCGAAGAGGTGTGTCGAGACGAAGACACATGGAATGCTGTCAGTAGGGTCGTCATGCAAATAATAACCGAACTGCAACGGGGGTGGAGAAATGATCAGCGTGCTAGTAACGTCAACTAGCCCTGAGAGAATTAAAAGTGCACAAGCACAGCCCCCCCCCCCCAAAGTAGTCGCTTCACCGTAGTCCCGGGGAGATCCAGGCAAGAGAAGAGTAAGGAGAGTTTTTAGTGTTTATGCACTTACTAGTGAGTTCCACACTGTGCCAATACACAAATGCACACACATACAGGCCAGGCTTTTGAAGCTTTTTAAAACCTTACTATAAAAAAATATATAAAAAAAATTACACACATACACACACACACACACCCACGCACACACACACACATACATACATATATACATTATATATAGCCCTGTCGTACTCCTCTTTGAGCAAGTCTTTTGATAGAAATATGACAATAATCATAATGAGGTGTCGGCACAGGTGTCGGGTTCTTTCGCATTGATAGTCTCGATCGTTGGTTTGTATACGTGTTATAGTCGGCGCAGTGTGTCGAAAGGAGCGCGTCGTTCCTTATCGCGCGTATCGGTCAACGCAAAGGCGAGGCGCTTGAGGCGGTCGTGTGCTATTTCGTAAGAGCATTTCATTCTCAGAGACAAACAGTCGACGAGACGCATCGGCCGCCTGCCCACAACACGAAGGTCACCCGTTTTAGCTCTTGCGAAACAATAAGCGACCTTAAAAAGACGATTTGCAACATAGCCTAATGTTGTGTCCGCCATTTAAACTTTTCGGTAAACTATTTTTATACTTCGCCGTTCAATAAAAATCGATAATGAGTACGATGACGTTATCTTTTATTTCATTTTGTGTTATTCCTCGACATAATCATCTTTTAGTGTTATATTCATATTCATATTCATTTTATAAGTATACTGGTATACAAGTCAGATACAGATTAGCAAACATTCATACATATTAGCAAAGAAACATTTTTTTTATCGTAAAGAAAAGATAAAATAAACAAAACAAAACGAAGAAAAAACACAAGATTAATGTAAAAAGAAGAAATACAAGACAAAATGCAAAGAGATCATTAAATGCTTTTAGACTTCACTCGAGTAATATTCCTCCAGTGAGTAAAACGCCTTATCTGTAAGGTATCTCTTAAGGCGTCTCTTAAACACGTCAAGCGATTGTGCCTGCCTAATGTGCTCGCTGAGTTTGTTGTAAACCGCTGGGTTAACGATATAGGCTAGCCTCTCCGACTCGGATAATGCATGACTTACCGAACGTAGCATGCTACGGGATCTTGTTGGATAGTGATGATGCACACTATTCACTTCAAAATCGGCTATATTTCTGCGAAAGAACAGCGCTACTACCATTATATAAATGGACGGCAGCGTCATGATGCAGAGATCTCTAAACAGAGGCCTAGCTGGCGTATCAAGCGCCACACGCGCTATTGTGCGGACTGCACGCTTCTGCATAACAAAAGCCCTCTGCCTGTCGGCTGCTCGCCCCCATAACTCCGCGCCGTATGTTAGCAGTGAATAAACGTATGCAAAGTAACACATGCGCAGCGCGGATAAATCTAGACATGAAGCGATGCGATAGAGTGCATAGCACGCTCTTCCCAATTTATCACATAAAGCATCAATATGTAGGTGCCATCGTAACTCATTATCGATTACGAATCCCAAGAACTTTGTTGAGGATACCTGAGTTAATTCTTCGTTATTGACGGTCACAAGTATTTCGGTTTTAGTAGGTCTAAGGCTGAAATACATAACATTAGTTTTGTTAATGTTGAGTACCAGGGCATTAGCGTCAAACCATGCACCTAACTCATTCAACACAAGTTGGGTATTGCTGGTTACTGACGGTACACTCTAACTCTCTATTACCGCGCATGTGGTGTAGCTACGTGGTTAAAGGCCCTGGTGCGGAGAGAAAATTGTCACACATCTCCTTAAATCAAAAGAAAACTAATGAAATTGAAATGAAAAATGTTTGTTTTATAAAAGAAACTGTTGAACCAATCATTATTACTGTTAATCGGCTGGAGGACGTAAAATAAAAAAAAACAACATCAAGGATATGTTGATATGCCACCTTTGAGGGATATGACTTTCAAATATTATACCCATTTAAATGACTTACAAAAGCAGGGCCTTATTGTCTCGTTATTTTATATTGTGACCATTTAACTGACGTAAAATGGTACAGGTATTTTTTTTTACTTTTACTTTTAGTTTTTAAATGCGTGGCGAACTTTAATTGGATTATTTAACTGACGTAAAAAGGTACAGCGTTATGATCTGGTTATTTTATATTGTCATTTATTTTTAATTTTAGTTTTTAAATGCGTGGCAAACTTTAATTTGATTATTTAACATTTTACTGACAACCTGAATAGGAGTCTGGAAGCAGTACTGTTTTCTATAGAGCGGGGGTGGTTGCGGAACTTACGGCGACTGCTCTTGAAACGACCATCGGCTACCCGATACTGGGTGATCCGCGATAGATTCGGTATACACCGTTTCACCGCTTCGTACAAGGACCGCGCAAGCGACCTCGAACTCGTAACCGATCGAGAGACTGTAATAATCTGGTCGTAATTGGAAGTAAAGGCGTGAGTGTAAGCCCGCTGGGTAACACTCCTGGCTGTCTCGTGGTAAAGGCGTTGGCCTCTTACGGGTTTGTGGCGGAGCTAGATGGTGGACTGTTTTGTCCAAGTCTTCTGCGCTCACTCCAGGGAGATAGAACGACTAATCTTTAAAACTTCCTGAGGTGACGGGCTTGCCCGCTGTAGTCGACAACCCAACTTGTATCCTGTCTTACGTCCTTGTGTTCGGCATTCGGCGGTGGGAACATTTTAAGAAGAGGGTTCCATGTAGAAGAGAAACGTCGGGTGCTACGAAATTCACGCGGTAAATTCGTTTTCTATTATATTTATAATGTCAAACAACCGCGATAGTCTTCGATTTCGTATCAATTTAATCATTCAGAATATACTATAAAAGCATATGTCGTAATAATCACATAAACATACTTAGCATCGTAAATTTGGTTGCAACGGAACCTAACAGGTTTCTACCACCGGCCGAGAGAGGGCGCTCATCGTTTTTTTTTATGAAATTGATATTAAGGGAAGTTAGTGTTTGGCTACTTGCCGGAAATTTATGGTGGTGACACAATGGGGGAGCTAATGGGCCCTTGCTGAGTTGGCCACGAAGACCCATTCTGTACAGGGTTGGTCTCACTCACGGGTCAACACCCATCCGGCGGCTTCCACGTATGAAGTGCGAGCCTGGGCAGGACTCTGGCCTTAGGGCTAGTTTCCCCTAGGAATCAACCTTCTGGCGCTCCTGGACGGTCTGCGCACCGTGCGGAATAAGCCAATCGATTGCGCACTCTGACTAACAGTCGGGGGAGTCTGGAAGCAGTACTGTTTCCTATAGAGCGGAGGTGGTTGCTGAGCTTACGGCGACTGCTCTCGAAACGACCATCGGCTACCCGATCCTGGGTGAAGAGCCGGGCAAAGGGTGCCGTGGTCCGCGATAGATTAGGTATACACCGCTTCACCGCTTCGTAAGGGAGAGGACCGCGCAAGTAACCTCGAACTCGTAACCAATCGAGGGACTTGAGTAATCTGGTCGCTAATCTGGTCGCAAGTCTTCTGCGCTCACTTCAGGGAGACAGAACGACTAATCGTTAAAACTTCCTGAAGTTACGGGCTCGCCTGTTGCAGTTGACAACTCTAGTTGATGACACAATGGATTTTTACTTATTTAGAAGAAATATGTTCATTGAAAGTCATAAAATTTAGCATTTTTATGGATATCGTGTCCCAGATACTAGTCTTTATCTTAATAACATAATGTAGTGAAGGTGTTAATGAACTATATCCACGATTATGTAATTTTCGCTATCGATTCTAATACTGAACACCCTTGCAGCCTTGAAGTTATCCATTCGTTTGTTGTTACTAAAATTGCTAGACCAGTGGTCCTTAAAGTAGGCGATAACGCCCCCTTGTGAGCCCTGGTGGCCTAGAGGGGGGCGGTAAGGGGCCCAGAAAAAAATGGGAGGTGTCGAAGCGGTTTAGGGGGGCTATGGCTGAATTGTAATTTCAGCTACTTAATATTTTCAAATTCACTGAGATTAAAACCTAGGTACCTACTACACAACATCGATTATTTAGTTCATATTTCTGCCCTGTCTGATTATATACAAATTAAAAATATCTCGAAGGGTTAACCCTTCGAGTAGCGGCATAATTTCATGGCAGATCGAGGCCATTTATTGGAGTTTCTTGCAATATCGCCGCATTTGACAAAATGTGCTATAACTATGGAACTACTACAGCAATCATAAGAAAAATAACTGTGCAATGATTGCATTGAAATTTCATATATAGAATATTAAAATATCATTTTGTAAAACAAATAGATAAATATGAATAAATATGAGAAAATCGAAAAAGTGAAAAAAAACTCGGCATTTCTAACTTGTACTAGTCTTACGGAAAAATACGGAAGCCTATTTAGAAATTGTAAATACTATCGTGATGTTTATTAGATTCTCTATCAAAGGTAATATTTCGTTTTGCTTATTTACATACAAAAATATTTAGATATTAGCTCATAAAAACCATTTTTTTTTTATTTCTCGAAAAAAAAATTATGATGTTCGACAATGGAATTTTACTAGAAATATCCGCGAAATTATTCTAGCGGCCGTCTATGTATCTATGGTAATAATGAGATATTTGGTATGGATTTGAGAATGCGTTCGAATTAGAATATAATATTACTGTGCGCTCCGGGAGCAAGCCGCCAATATTGGGTCGTTACGTAGTCAATGGTGTTCTGATGTCCAACCAAATTTGATCGTTACGTAGCCTCCCCCCCCCCCCCCACCGTCCAGCATTTTAGTAAAGTTAGCAAAAAAGAGATCAACCTCGGAAAGAGAGATAATAAGCTAGATACTCGTATCTTCATTTTGGCGTTCTAAAAGTGGTCAATAGTCAATAGTCTTTTATTCATCTAACATTGCAAATACAGTTAAATATGTCATAATCCAAATTATTTAAAACACAATAATCAAAATAATTGAAACACATTTTTTCTTTTTATTTGAAATCTGTAAAAATAATACTATAAAATAACCAAAAGCCGATTTTGACCGATAGCCGAGGGAGTCTCGAAACAGTCTCCTATAGAGCGGGGGTGGTCGTTAACCTTACGGCAACTGCTCTAGAAACGACCAATCGGCTACCTGATACCGAGTGAACAGCCGGGCAAAGAATGCCGTGAATAGATTCGGTAGACACTTGTATCACCGTTACGTAAGGGAGAGGACCGCGCAAGCAACCTCGAACCTGTAACCATCTTGCGGTGTCGACTACAACGGGCGAGCCCGTCACCACAGGACGTTTTAACGATTAGTCGTTCTGTCGCCCGGCAGTGAACGTAGAAGACTTTGTGTCCAACGCCTTACCGCGAGTTAGCCAGGAATAAACCCGGCGGGCTCGAGATACTCGCGCCCTCACTTCCAATTGTGACCAGATTTCTCCGGTCTCTCGATTGGTTCCGAGTTCGAGGTCGCTTGCGCGGTCCTCTCCCTTACGAAGCGGTGAAATGGAGTGCAACGAATCTATCGCGGACCAAGGCGTCCTTTGCCCGACTCTGAACCGGGATCTGATGGCCAATGGTCATTTCAAGAGCAGTCGCCGTAAGGTATACAACCACCCCCACTCTGTAGGAAACAATACAGTTTCCAGACTCCCCCGACTGTTAGTCGGAGAGCACAATCGATTGGCTTGCGCCGCACGGTGTGCAGACCGTCCAGGGGCGCCAGAGGTTTGATTCCCAGGGGAGACTGGTTGACCCAGTGTCCTACCCAGGATTCGCACCCCATGCGGGGAGGCCGTCGGATGGGGTGCCACTAAGACTCATTTTTTCAGGGTCGGTCAAACTCATGGGTCAACACCCTTCCGGCGGCCTCCACGTATGAAGTGCGAGTCTGGGTAAGACTCTGGCTTACGGGCCGGTTTCCCCCAGGAGTCAATCTTCCGGCGCTCCTAGACGGTTCGCGCAACGTGCGGCGTCAGCCAAACGATTGTGTATTCTGACTGACAGTCGGGGAGTCTGGAAACAGTACTGTCTCCTATAGAGCGGGGGTAGTTGCTTAACCTTACGGCGACGGCTCTTGAAACGACCAATTGGCTACCCGATGCCGGGTAGCAGCCGGATAAAGGGCGCCGTGGTCCGCGATAGATTCGGCAAACGCCGTATCAGCGCTTTCCTCTCCGTAAGCGGTAGTAAGGGCGCATCTGGTTGCAACTGGTAGTAAGGGCGCGAGTGTCGGCCTCTGGTTAATTAACCTGGTGATTTCGCGGTAAGGTATTGGCTTCTTACGGGCGTGTGGCGTAACTAGACAGTGGGCTGTTTTCGTTCTAAGTCTTCTACGCTCACCTCACGGGAGACACCACTAACTAATATCTTTAAAACTTCCTGAGGCGACGGGTTTGCCCGTTGTAGTTGACAGCTCTAGTTAGTCGATTGATCGGTCAGGAAACTAATAGCAGCAACCCAAGAAACTGTCGGTCAATGCCAGTGAATGCACGCCAATGCGCATTCTACATATCATTCGACGCCCCGTCCCCAGGGAAGTGATAGGAATATCACTAAATAACACACGCGACTTATTATGATGCGATAATACTAACGGATTGACAGTGGGCGTAAATGTAGCAGTGCTGGGCAGAGTCACAAACTCCATAAACTGTTATATTCGACCGTCCCAAAATAATATATTAGTATTAGCTATGGTGATAAAGTATTAGAAAATGTTGACCATACGAAATTTCTAGGCATTCATATTGATAGCAATCTGCAATGGTCGACACACCTAGAAAAACTGAGCAAAAATTCATTTGCCATAAAAAAAAAACAAATTGTTATGTGGCTTTGAAGCTTCCAAATCTGTCTACTTTGCCTATTTTCATTCCATATTGAGTTATGGCCTCATGTTCTGGGGAATGGCAGCAAATGTTATAAGGATCTTTCGCCTACAAAAACGAGCGATTAGAAATCTGTTCTCAATATCTTCGCTAACATTTTGCAAACAGTACTTCATCCAATCTGATATCATGACTTTGTACGCCGCGTATATATACCGAAAAATCATGTATACGAGAAAAAATATCGAGACTACTTCAACTAACTCAAATATTCATTCGCAAAATACGCGAAATAAAGAGGACTTGCGTCATTTTAAGGTGCGTCTGAGTAAGGTTCGGAATAGCTTTCTCTGCCAATCTTACTTATTCTACAACAAACTTCCATTACACATCATGAGCCTTGGGGAGGTTCACTGTAAGAAAAAGGTGCAGGGTATTTTACAAATTCTATTGTGAATAAAAACATTTTGATTTTGATTTTTGATTTTGGAACCTTTCGAGGGTTACAACCATTGTTACATGCGCCGAAAACGTCAAGTTTGTACTTATGTATTGTATTGGCCGTAACCTAAATCTCTAACAAAAATATAACCATTCATCGGTTACATTCAAGTTCACAAGCCAGCTTGATCTCTCGCTTTTTATATAATAATCTCAATGACAAATGCGAAATCAACAGAAATGTTCCAAATCGCATCGGCCTTTAATGTCGGATTGCAAAACCGTCTGTTTTATACGTTTTAGGGTAACGGACCGAAATCAAAAACCACACTGAAAGAAAAACTTTCAGCAGTCGCATTGTTGAAACGGACATTGTTCGTGCAGCTTGGGCCACAAGATCCATTTTGTTCTCGGATCGGCTCAACTCACGATTTTTCTCCTATTCAGAAGCCTCCTCGAGTGGAAGGCTGCACCGGGTAAGACTCCCGTGTCTCAGGCCCCAGAGCTGGTGGACCGGTTTCTCCCGGCGGGGTTGCATCCCGGCGCCACTGGACGGTTTGCGCACCGGTCGGCGAAGCCAATCGGCTGTGCATTCTAATTACTGAAGGGGTCTGGAGACTATGGAAATACACTGTTTCCTAAGCAGCGGGGATGGATGCGGACCTGTTGTCATGCCATTCTTGAAGTGACCTTGGGCCACTCGATCCTGTGTGGCACTACGGGCAAAGAACGCCCAGGTCCGCGATAAATTCAAATTGAATTACCGCTGTAATACAACAGGTAGAGGTTGCGTAAGCAACTTCGGATAGAATAAAAAAACATGACTGTCGCTACAGAAAGTGAACTATTGAATTTATATTTTTTTTAATTAACACGCTTTTATTAGGTCGACCTGTATGTAACTAACTATGTAATGGAATCTAAGGTAACTAATTTAACCATCTTCCAAGGATCGATAGCGTCATGAAAATTGGCAGCTGTATGTAGTTCTGATGACAATACAATAATATTGTACTGTCGAACTGATCTGATGATGGAGTCGATATGAACTGGAACTTCATGATGGAACATCGTATCATAGCTGTGTTTGGACTTGTTATAAAAGTCTCGGAATGAACTTTGACCACGATTAGGTTTCAAGGTCTGATGATGAAGCCGGAAGATAGGCACTGGCATTCCATGATGGAATATCGTATCAAGCCGTGTGTATGTGAATATCGTATCATAGCCCAAAAGCGTGTTTTTAGTGTTTTTTTAAAAACTATTAATTTATTTATTAGGGATTTTGTTACGAAATATACGTGTTATTTTTATCTATATAGATACATGTATATTTCTGGAATGTAGATACTCAGTCAGACCTTTGATTTGACACTTAACATGATATTTAACTTAATTAACTAACTGAAATTAACATATTTTATGTTAATTTATTGACTTTTGATAAATAGATACTTCATAAATGGCATTTGATAAATAGACATATCAACTACTTACTTAATATATAGACGGTTAAGCACCACGTGACACTCGAGATGACATAACGATTTTAGCAATACCACACAACCTGTTTAATCGTTTATAAGTTATGGTGAGATAAAGAAATGAAAAACATACATTATATAGATGAACCCTGAACACATTGCACATATTTTTTGTAGGGCGGTCGTGCAAAAAATATCTGAAAATACAAGCTACATTTATTTAGTTATTGCACTGTGTATATATTTATTTTGTTTAAATAATTAGTAATTAATTATCGAATATCAGAAAAATATGCCCTTTTCAAAATGACTAGGATGTCATAAGTAGGATAGAAAGCGAATTTACCGCGTGAAATTTGTAGCACCCGACGTTTCGGTGACGTTGCAGCCGCCGTTGTCCAGGGTAGACTGAAGAGCTGACAATCCGTTGTTTTGCGGGTAGGCCGCATACCGCTGCCACCACTGCGTAGGTTATAACGGTGGTGGGGGGCCGGGCTCGGAGCGCGGGAATTTTGAAAATCCGTCTTGCACACAACACTCTCTGTATCCTGTTTTACGTCTTTGCGTTCGGTGTTCGGCGGCGGGAACATTTTAAGAAGAGGGTTCCTCGTAGAACAGAGTTTGTAACCGTCGTCTCTATTGAAGTTCGGGGTGCTTCTTATCTCAATGGCTTCCCGGATCATGCGAGGAAAGTAGAATTGTTCCTTGGATAGCCAATGGGATTTTGAAACTGCATCCAGTGGTTACTTCCGCTATCCAATATATGTTCGCAGATCGCCGATATTTCTCGCTGAACGTTTTTAACAGCTTTGATGTGTTCTGCCAGTCACGTGGCTATGGGCCGTTTCGTTTATCCAACGCAGGCTAGACCGCAACTGCATTCGACTTTATACACACCCGGGGTTTGCAGTGGTATTACATCCTTTACAGGCCTCAAAAATCGAGCTATATTTTGGGTCGGTTTGAAGATCGTTTTTATATCGAATCTGTTTAGCATCTTACTTATTCGATCTGTCACGCCCTTGACGTATGGTAAGAATGCTCTTGATCTGCTCGGTTTCTGAGTTTCGTCTGAATTAGATCTTGTGCGTGTCTCGTGATATTTTCGTATGGACTAGGATGTCCACGACTAGGATGTCTCCTTACAAAAGTACTTTTTTTTCAAAATGACCAAGCTATCTTCATATAGCAAAACTTTCTTCTGATATCTAATGGAACCTGAAGTATCAGTAACTAATTATAAATAGGATATAAACGAATTTACCGCGTGAAATTTGTAGCAGCCGACGTTTCGGTAACGTTACAGCCAACGGCGGCTGCAACGTCACCGTTGTAAGCAACTTTTTCTAAAAACTTCTCTCTTAAGGCTATTTTTGGATAATAACTCAAATTTAGGAATAATTCAGAACCGACGACCAACGAGACAAGTTTTAGAAAATAGCTTAATAATACCAAGAAGGAAAACATCATTTGGACAAAGACAATACTCTTTCATTGCGCCGAGATTTTACAATCTGATCAATATGGAAATAAAAATGAATTTGACATTCAGGGAGTTCAAAAATAAATTAAAGAAATGGTTATCGAATCATGACAGACTAATCATACATCAAATGCTAGAAATAATAGTCTGATAAAACTTAGGTGCACAAATTATTAACATATTTTTAAACATGTATGTTGAGTATATTTTAACATTGAACTAACTACCAAAAATTATTTGACTTTGACAATGAATTATACTTTTAGACTAGGTATTTTTATATTAAATCCTATATTACTTAACATAATATTAAATATTAATGACTGTTTCTTTCTTTTCTCACATATAATTTTATTTATATTATTTAATCGAATTTTATATTGCCGATTATATAATGGAATTGCATTTTATTTATTATATTATTAAGCTATTGCATAGCTTTTATCGCGGGCCTAGGCCAGGCGGCGACCGAATGAAGAAATTTCTTAACGAAAATTAATGATTTTAAACTGATAATTACGTCTAAACGAGTACTGCTTACGATTCGAAAAAAATATATGTTAAACAAGAACATTTTCCTAATATTCTTAGCTTTGAATATTTCAGATTTTGTTTATATTACATAGTGTAATTAATTTGTGAAATTGGGTCTAACCGAACACAAAAACGACTACTACGCAAATACTATCTGGCGTATTATTATGAAACCTGTACCATTTTAAAGATAATTTAATTATCTATCTTTTTTTCTACGATTTTTTTCGAATAATCCGTTTTTTTGCTTTATCGAATAAAAAATTCGTGCGCGGCGCTCTATCGGAAGACGTTTAAATTATTCCGAATCATTTGCTACCCCAGCCGCAAGTGATTCGGAATAATTTCAACGTTTTTCGATAGAGCGCAGTTATTTGATATCAGAAAAAATAAAATAAATAAAATAAATAAATAATTACAATTGCATAAGTTGTTAAAAATGCTATGCAATAGCTTTACCGCGGTAGTCCCCGAGTGCCACACGTATTTTCTTTTAATATTTTTTATTTATTATTTTTTAATTTTCTTATGAAGACCACATTTTAGGGCCATTTAGTGTTATTAGCTTTTTACTAAAACTTGAACATTTGTAAACAATCAAGCAAACTTGATTGTAATATTAGAGTCCTGTCCACCCTAGAACGGGCTAGTCCCAGTTAGGTGACAGAAACAAATAAGCAAAAGGTTAAGGTTTTGCCATTCGGTTCCTGTTATTTTTGTAAGCTAATCAATGTTTTATAATAATTATTTCTTAAATAAATAAATAAACGTCACCGAAACGTCGGGTGCTATAAATCTCACGCGGCAAATTCGTTTATATCCTATTTATAATGTCAAACAACCGCGATAGTCTTCGATTTTATATCAGTAACTAAGTGTCGAACATCATGTAGATTTCCTGTTTAAAAAAATGCTAAAACGTAATGGACATATTATAGAGTTCATTAGCAGGTATAATTAAACAAAATTATAATAATAATAATTATTAATAATAATAATTAAACGCTTTATTTGCTTTAACAAAACGGCGAGCTTATTGCCTAAAAGCAATATCTTACAGCTAACCTTAACCTAGTGGAATAACATGTTATGCGGTAAAAATAAACTAATAAATTTAATTTTAATCATTTAAATTCAGCAGGGAAACAAAACAATAAATTTAAGAAAAAAAACAAACAATAAACCTATAATGACGCAAGGGACGCAATAGGGAGGAAAAAATAGGGAAAAATAAGGAAAAGTTTATGAGCGTGGGTTCAAGTGTTCTTTGAGCCTGCGTTTGAAGCAATACAAACTAGGTGCTATCCTTATACGCGAGGGTAAAGCATTCCAGAGACGGGCTCCACGTACAGAGAAAGAGTGCGAGAAGAAATCACTACTGTGACTAGGGATCGAGAGCAGTAGGTTGTCTTCAGATATCAGAGGGCGCCCGTGAGAAGATAGAGGTTTGAACCTACTTATAAGATATTTCGGAGCGGCCCCCTTCAGGATTCTGAAGAGCAAACCTAGGACTCTCGTATCTCTCCTTTCTCGGGTCGTCAGCCAGTGAAGTCTCCTTCTGTACTCCGTAATATGGTCAAACTTTCGTAGGTCATAAATGAATCGAATGCAGACATTTTGCAGCCTTTCTACCCTGGTGGCTAGATCTTCCTTGATGTCGAGAAAGGCAACATCTGAATAATCAAGGAGAGGGAGGAGAATTGATTGGCAGATTGTTATTTTGCTTTCCTCGGGGAGAAAATTCTTGAGTTTCTTTATTGCATGAAAGCGACCAAAGAGTTTACGTCTCATCTCCTCAATGTGTGGCTGCCACGAAAGATTTTGGTCGAGGTATACACCAAGATTTTTAACCTGAGAGCTGATTGGGACCTCATCCGCACCTATGCCAATCCTTGGTAAAGAATTTATGTCGATCCTCGAGGTGAAATAGCCGCTTCCGATTATGATAGCTTGAGTCTTGGATGGATTTAGGAGCAAGCCATGAGATTTCGACCAGTCAGATATCATCGCAAGATCAGCGTTAACAGAAGTTATAGCCTCGTCAATGTCTTCTGGGCGACAGTGGGAATAATTTGGACATCAAATTTTATTATCAAATTGACTCTCGTATATCATCAAAACTAAACTAGATAGGTACAAGTACGAGTGGTATTACCCGGCGTTGCCCGTGTTATATCTGTTCTCAAATACCAATGTATACCAATTTTCATTGCGATCGGTTGAGCAGTATAATCATAATCATAATCATAATCATAAGTTTTTTATTCAAAATAGTACGAAATCGTAACTTTTTGACGTCAATAATGCATAGGTACAAACATACATAAATGATAAAAAATTAAGATATTGTGACATTATAACAAATTATTGTGATATATAACGTGATATTAATAATCGAGGTAACCATTTTATTTCCAAGGGTCTTTGTCGTCTAGATAATCATTTATTTTATAGTAGCCCTTTGAGTACAGCTTCTTCTTAATAAATGACTTAAATTGTATCACAGATAAATTTTGCATTTTTACTGGGACTTTATTGTAGAAGCGTATACATTGCCCTTTGAATGATTTTGTGGTTTTGGAGAGTCGACTTTTATGGTCAGCAAGTTTATTTTTATTTCTAGTATTGACACCATGCCTATCAGAGTTTTTTAAAAACAGTTCTTTATTTGTATGCACATACATTAAGTTTTCATAGATGTAATGAGATGCAAGTGTCAAAATATTGATTTCTTTAAATTTTCCGCGTAACGACTGTCTAGCACCCAATTTATAAATAGCGCGGATGGCTCGTTTCTGTAGTATAAATATTTTATCAGCGTTAGCAGCATGACCCCACAGCAAGATGCCATACGACATCAAGCTGTGAAAATAGCTGAAGTAAACCAGCCTCGCGGTGTCTATATCTGTTAAATTACGATTTTTTTTTACAGCATAGGGTAGAGTGCTCTAAGTGTGCGCACTTATGGTATAATTTATGATAATAATTTAACAAATATTGTTATAAAAATGAACTTTCTTTATTCATATTAAACCGTCTTTTATTAGCATTACTGCATACAAAATAAAATAAAATTCAAACAATTAAGGACTAAAATTATTAAAGTTAAAAAAAAGTAATTCGCGCACTCTTACATATACGGGTATTTAAGAGTGCGCACTTGGAAATCTAAGAGTGCGCATGGGACACCTAGGCACAGATATCACATCTGTACTGACCAAATCCGGAATAACCGGTACATTTTTCGTGCCACCACTGAGTACACATTATGCACTCTATCCAATCTTCGGATATCGGTTCCTTAAAGACTTCTTTGCATCCTGGGCAATTCCACATCTTTTTCTTAGGTGTTGATTTGGGTTTCTTGGGATTTGACTTCGGCTTTTTGTTAGTTTTCTTAAGGTTCCACTCTACCTTTCTTTTTCGATTGGCTTCTTCGAGCAGTTGAAGCTTATAAGGTGAGCTTGTAAGTATTTCTGATTTCTTACCTTTGCGATTGGATCGAGGTGCAACTGATTTTGGTAGCGGTGAAAGGTCTATGAAGGTTAGTACAGATTTACTGGGAGTTGGATGAGTTAATTCTGTATTTAGAGTAGTCGATGTTGATCCTGAGATTGCAGCAGGTGTTTCCAGGCCAACCGCGGTCGTTTCGGGGTTTTCAGTAGTTGGTAATTCAGAGGTTGTGGCTGGTATTTCAGTATTTACAGTTGATGATCCTAGTATTGTAACTGGTTCTACGGTTTCAACAGTCGCAGTAGCTCTTTTAGGGATGGTAGTAGTAGTGGATGTTCCTAACTCTTGGGTTGATATCGTGTGAGAATTCGCTAGTGCAGGGTCTTCTCTTTCGGTGATGCTACTGGCCATTCAAAAGCCAAAGCTCTTATGGATTTTGTTGTCAGGCCATAAAACATATTATCTAACGTTTTAATATGATTGGAGAGTTCGGCCTCCATCTCTTTACATAAAGTTATGTCATATCTGCCAAGCTTTGTGGATACGGTACCTCTCTTAAGGCGTTTTCTTAGCGTACTTTCTGCCATTCCAAAGGAAAGTGCGACTTTTCTCTGACTTTCGCCCTCGCTGATCCTCTTTTTAGCTTCATCCAAGACGGTTTGGGAACACAGCTGACGTGTCGACTTTCTTTCTCGTGAAGACATTCTAAAAAAACGTATGTATTACATTTAGTTATAATTAAAATACTCAAGTAAAATCAATTCTTGTTACGAATAATCAGAATCAGGAATCGGTCTGCACATATTGTAAGAGTGCGCGCGCACTCTTACAAATTATAGGGATGCGCACTTTTACAATCCACCCGCATTGTTCACATTTGATGAAAGTGGTGCCATCTCTGTTAGAGTAGGCGACTTATGTTGCCGGTCCACGGTTGCTACATTGATTTCACATTATTGATTTCGAAAAAATACCCCATATCACCATGAACGAACACATCGTACAGATTTCAAGATGTGGAAATAATTTAACAAACAACAGATTTATGTGAAAACTGACCTGAAATCCGTCTGTTCGATTTATTTACGACGCACGGCGCAGAAGCGTGTTCTCTCTTCGCAAATGACATCTAGGAACTGAACTTAGCCACGAATGACATCTACAGCGCGTAATAAGAATGGTGCGCACTCTTATCGTCCGCGCACTCTTAGAGCACTCTACCCTATGCCGCAGAACTTAGCCTGTCGGCCAATTTCTTAATGTGTGGGCCCCATTGTAGCTTTTTATCTAAAGTGATACCAAGGAATACAGTGGAATCGACCAGTTCTAGGCGCTCATTTTTTATTATAATATTTGGCCCTATTTGCTTTACGTTTGGAAGTGAGAATTTTATACATTTTGTTTTCTTTTCATTTAGTAGCAGATTGTTTGCTGTGAACCATTCCACAACATTCGAGATAGAATCATTCACATCGTCATAATTATTTTGTTGTCTACCTACTTTGAATAGCAAAGAGGTATAGAAGTTGGTGTGCTGTAGCGCCGTCTAGTTGAAAGTTGCAACAAAGCGGATATATATAAAAATCTTAACCATGAAAAAATACATATATATGCCAACTTTCATGGTGATCGGTCAAACGGTTTCGGAGTCTATTAAACTCGGACAGACGGGCATACAGATATACCAACATCCATTTTTATATTATATTATTTTGGCCTGTTTTTAAAATTTAAACTTTGAATGCCTATATCTCGCTTATTTATAGCGACCGACACAATTTTCTTCCAGATTTAGCATTAAAATGAAAAAAATTGGAGAGAGGTTCCTTTACTGCAGTTATTCCACTTTTATAACTATGTGATAATACTTACATGTATATATTTTAATTAAAGAGTTTTGAACAATGAAGCACAAATAATTAAAAAGCAGGAATAATTTCACTGTATTACCTTCACAATATTTTGAATTTAGAATAACGCTTGGCCGACTATGACGTTTGTAGGTTTAACATAGCAGCGCCATCTATGGATTACTCAATAGATAACGCCATCTGTTAAAATCGTTTGGAACTAACAGATAATTGCGAATGTCAAATAATAGACATTGCAATAAAATAATATCGCGACTATAAATTAAGACGTAAGTCAATAGAATAAATTAGATACAAGTGCTATTTTCAATTTGAACATGTTTTGAAAGTATAAAGATGCGATTTCCGTCAATAAAGTCGATTCCGAAACTGTGCTCCAAATGCCCTTTTCGAAATGACCGATTCATTTGCTCTTGCAGCTCTTGACAGAGAGACTGCAAGCTCTTGTCTAATAAGTTTGTTTCCTTTGCTTCAGGGTTTATCAACTGTAACAGTGGAAGTCTTCAATCATTGTCACATTTACACGGAGGTAAGCTTCCATTTCAAGTATAGCCGTTTAAAGGAAACAAGCTGTACCCGCGGCTACGCGCGCGTAATTGCGTTGTTGAAATTTTGTTTTTTTTTATTATTTTAATTTGTTGTGTTTAATATTTTTGTTGTCTATTGTGAACGCGCTATAGATCTCTTTCGAGATGAAGACGGATATATACATGACCCCCCCCCCCCTCCCCCTCCCCTCCCCCCGAGACGATCAGGAACATTTACAGACTGAAGTCTGTCAGTGAGTCTGTGTGTATTGCTCCACGATAGCGCCTTATAGCTTCATACGATTTATTTATTTATTTTATTTATTTAGTAGTAACACATCTAGTAAAAAGTTAATGTCATATTTGATTAAGATGTTAGCAAGAAATTGATGCGACATTATTTTTATGATTGACACAGTCGCCTAACTAGGCCTAGGCCTGTTCTAAGGCAGACTTTTAATGATGATATAAAGTGTGCACTGTCAACTTAATCTATAGTTAGTACTTATTTTTAAAACTACAAATATTTACGCATATACAAATATGGATAGATACTTATATACATCTATAGATAAAATATATATCCATATATGCACACATACACATACATATATTTATACGAAAATAATAATAAAACCAAAATAAATGAAATAAAAACTAAAATAATATACATATTATATAAATCAATTACATAACTACAAAACCTTTCTCAATAATCGAGAAAGCTACAGATTGGACTCTGGAGGTTGATTCGGTCTCTAAGCAGTATAAATTCCCTGAAAGTCTCGGATGCACAGCCCTCCGTCCAGATATAACTCTTTACTCTCTATCTCGGAAGGTGGCTCTTATTGTAGAATTAACTGTTCCATGGGAATCAAATATCCCAAAAGACCACGAGTACAAATTAAATAAATACCATGATCTTGCAAATGCCGTAACCCGGAACGGCTTCACTGTTCACCTTCACGCGGTGGAAGTTGGCGCTCGTGGCCTGCCAGCTAAATCTCTATTTCACCTCTTTAAAGATCTTGGCCTTTCCAGAAAAATAATCAAGTCTTTCTTAGAAAAATTATCTAAAACTGCGATTTGCGCATCTCAAATTCTATGGCTTCGAAGGGGGAGTGAATGGGTGGCAAGGTGAACGCTCACATGTGGCAAGACAGCTGTCCTAAACCTACCACAGCCGGTTCGTAAGTCCGGAATCCACTGCTCACCCCCCAGAAGTGTAAAAAATAGTATTATGATGGGCCCGACTCCGGTCGGTGAATTCCATGGCAGCTCCGTTTGTATTTATTGTAAACCCCCTGATCATCAGGATGACAACAACGAAAGAGTTGTGACAGCCGGAGAGACGGTGGACGGCGTGAAAGAACGCATCGGGTCGATGGCCTTGCAAGCCAGACCCGATTATTTATAAAGCAAAAAAGAAAAAAAAGGAAATATGCCCCCAAGCGGCCTATCAGGGGGGGAGAATTCCCGCTACCCCAGTAGAAACCCCAAACAACGACACGGCTAAAACGACACCGGACCTTGCTTGCCCTATCTGCGGGAAACAATATAAACGATTAGCATGGTTAAATAAACACATTGCTGGGCACGATGATAGCGACGCTGCACGTCAGTGTCTTAAACCGTCGCAAGGAGTCACGGACAGAGTTGAACCTCACATGTCCCTTGACTCCACATCTGCCCGCAGTTTGTCACCCGACCGGTCTCCTCTACCCGCGCAAATCGTATCCTTCCCTCCTCTAAAATTCCCTTCACTTGCGAAAGTGGACTGGGAATTTCATAATAATAATTTAACTTCTATTCTTGACCACTCTGTGAACCGTAATGCCCCTGCCAGCGTCCAGCTGTCGTCCTTCCAGGTGGCGGTCCATGAATACTTCTCGGGTGTTTACCCAAAATCTACCCATGTCGACCCGGTTCACAGAGAAAACGCATTTAAGGCAAAGCTCCGTAGGCAAAAGCGGCTACTTCGTCGCCAGTTACGTGAAGCCAAGAAAGCCGGGGATAAAGCCCTCTGCCACAACTTCTCGCGCGCGTACCGCTCTATACTAAAACTCATACAGAGCGTAGCAACGCAAAACGACAAGCGCAAGGCAGCATTTCTCAAATCCAAAGAGGAAGCCCGGTTCGACAAAAACCGTTTTAACTACAGCAAAACGGTTCTGTCTGCCGCCAAGGGAAAAATCCAAATCCCGGAAGATATGGCCACGGAATACTTTTCGACCACGTATGAGGACCCAATGCGGCTCCATAATTACAGCCCTCCGCCGGGCATTACACCTCCGCCCCTGCCTACGGTAGCTTTTGCTTCTCAACCTCCATCACTAGATGAGATTCTTAATCACGTAAAGAGGAAGCCGTCGGGCTCTACTCCGGGTCCCGATGGTATTCCCTATTTAGTATACAAAAAATGCTCCTGCCTTCTGCAATATTTAGGATCCATCTTCCGAAATATATGGAATAGCGGTGTAGTCCCACAGAATTTTGGCCGAGCGACAGTCATCTTAATTCCGAAGGTCCCAGTTTGCACCGGACCAAAGGACGCTCGGCCCATTGCTCTCACAGACACTGTGGCCAAAATCTTTTTTAGCATAGTCCACACGAGGATGAGCGAATTCATGCACCGGAATGAGTACCTTGGAGTATCAGTTCAAAAAGGCTTCATGCGCGGCGTCTCGGGCTGCCTCGAGCACAACTCTCTCCTGGCTGCTGCCATCAAGGATGCGAGACAGCACGAACGCCAAATCAATGTATGCTGGCTCGACCTAGAGAATGCCTTTGGGTCAGTCCGACACAGTCTCCTCCACTTTGCACTCCGCTGGTACAACTTCCCACCAGTCGTGCGTGACATTGTAGCCTCCTACTACAACTGTCTGACTTTCCATGTTAAAACGCAAGAATGGACTACCCGCTCTATACCATATTCAATTGGACTATTTCAGGGCTGTTGCCTCTCCCCGACGATTTTTAATATAGTTTTTAATATACTTCTGGAAAGCCTGAGCCAGTTTGACAGGAAGTGGGGCTACCGTTTTAAAACAGACGGCCATTACACCTCGTCGTGCCTCGCTTTTGCCGACGACCTAACTTTCATCACCAGAAGCCCCAAGCAGCTTTCCCTGCTATTACAGAAAGTGGAGCTTTTCTGCGACTGGTCAGGCTGTATAAAAGTGAAGCCCTCCAAATGTTTTTGCCTTGGACTCGCCCGCATGGGCACAAAATTTACATCCTATGACCCCAAATTGGTCTATAAGGGCTCTAATATCTCCCTTATAGACCCAAACAATCATTTCAAATTCCTCGGCAGAAAAATCACCCATCAGGGAAAAGACGTCTCGGGCGATCATATTATAGAGCATTTCAAAAGTTGCCTGGCGAAAATAGATGCCTTGCTAATTTCTGGCCCTCGTAAGGCCTGGATCTATGACAATTATCTAACGTCACATTTGTCATGGCCCTTTCTTATTTACGATTTTACCAAAACCCAACTGTCCCGTCTAGATGCACTGGTGACAGCTAGTTTAAAATCCTGGCTGTCCTTAGCCAAACCAGCTGACCCCTCGACTCTCTTCAGGTCCAAACAAAATTTTGGGCTAGCGCTTAAACTGCCCTCTCTGCTCTACGCCAACTCCAGAATAACCAAAAATTCGATTCTGTGCAATTCCAAAGATCCGGCAATATCGAAGCACGTAATAAGTGGCTGTAGTGATTCAAATGAACTACAAGCCCGCGTAGACTTCCACAAAAGGTTCCTTACTGGAATCAGCCAGAATGGCACTGGTCTGGGGTATGGCAGTACAACCACGAGCGACGTGGACTTGAAGAAGTCTCTTTTGCGGGGAGATTACGACAGCAAGAGTATGGCTCATGCTATTGGCCTTCAATGCCAGAATGACTGGACAACAATTGGTGACTTTTGCATTCCGCCTCCAATGCACTGGAAGGTAATGCTCTATGACTGGACGCCAGAGATGCTGAAATTTTATTTGAATGCCTTTCAGCATACACTTCCAGACCCCAGTAACCTCGCTCGTTGGAGCTTTGCCGAGGATAGTTCTTGTCCCCTCTGTAGCAATACCCCTTGCACAGCTAGACACATTCTAGCTGGCTGCAAGGTGGCCTTAGATCAAGGACGGTACGCTTACCGCCATGACAAAGTTCTCGCTGTTATTCGCGAGGTAATTAGTCTCTCAGTGGCTCGTGCCAACAAGGGTTTGACAGTATCCTCCAAACCCCCAATACAGTTTGTGCGGGATGGCTCTAAAGGCAAAAAACATTTAACTACAAAACCTTTCTCAATAATCGAGAAAGCTACAGATTGGACTCTGGTGGTTGATTCGGTCTCTAAGCAGTATAAATTCCCTGAAAGTCTCGGATGCACAGCCCTCCGTCCAGATATAACTCTTTACTCTCTATCTCGGAAGGTGGCTCTTATTGTAGAATTAACTGTTCCATGGGAATCAAATATCCCAAAAGACCACGAGTACAAATTAAATAAATACCATGATCTTGCAAATGCCGTAACCCGGAACGGCTTCACTGTTCACCTTCACGCGGTGGAAGTTGGCGCTCGTGGCCTGCCAGCTAAATCTCTATTTCACCTCTTTAAAGATCTTGGCCTTTCCAGAAAAATAATCAAGTCTTTCTTAGAAAAATTATCTAAAACTGCGATTTGCGCATCTCAAATTCTATGGCTTCGAAGGGGGAGTGAATGGGTGGCAAGGTGAACGCTCACATGTGGCAAGACAGCTGTCCTAAACCTACCACAGCCGGTTCGTAAGTCCGGAATCCACTGCTCACCCCCCAGAAGTGTAAAAAATAGTATTATGATGGGCCCGACTCCGGTCGGTGAATTCCATGGCAGCTCCGTTTGTATTTATTTATTTTATATATATTGATATGACGCTCACATACCTATAATAGTCATTTAAAATTATCATGGAAAAACTAAATATTAAGTACTAAATACTATCATTCAAAATACAATAGTCAACATATTCCCTAAACCGTCCCTACCCACCTCCAACAACCAATCAGTTAGAGATTTGCTGAAGTTTGAAATTGAGCTGAAGTTTGGCATATAGGTGTCATTTGGTTATGGTAAGAGCTGAGAAAATTGTGGCTGACCACCATCGGTCCACCTTTTTTTATTTATTATAATTTTATCTTCTTATTATTTGGCTTAAAGTCACGGGCGGCCAGTGTCATTTGTTACCACGTAACTATGTCACTGCGGACTACTACCTATGAACCGCGGCTGTGGTTCGTGTTTTTAATTAGACGCCGACGTGCGCTTTCAAAGTTTTTTCACTTGATTCTGCTAGGTATCGTTACACTACTATACAAATGTTTCGATTTTGCTTGCAATCAAATTAAATGTTATCTATACTAATACTATAAAAAGGTAACGTTTGTGAGGTTGTAGAAGGTAATCTCTGGATCTACTTAAGAGTCTTATTACAAAATAGCGTAGGTATTCTTTTAAAATGAGTTGAAAAAATGAACGCATTTTTTTTTGGATGTAACTATAAAAGATAGGATAAATAAATAAATAAATAAATAAATAACTATTCAACCCTGGGAGAAAACCGCGGCACTGAGCGCTCTTCTCTTGCGCAAGCAAATATATACACAATTTCTAATTGTTTTTTGCAGTGTTTTCTCCTTTCTAATGACAATAATTTATATTATGTCGTATTGCTAAAAGAGTGAACTTTAATATAGTATAAGTATTATATAAGAATCTTATTTTATTTCTGAGAAAATTAGAATGATACAGGAAGATTTTTTTTTAATTTTTTGTAATTGTAAGTAATGTATACCTTGGATATGTGGTCAAAAAACGAAAAAATAAAGCCGTAGTGTACATCAAGAATACATGACGGACATAAAAAAAAATAGTATACGGTTTTCGTCGTAGTGATATTACTGTATTAAGGAGCTCAAAGTTTGCCTTCCGAGCGTTTTACGAATAACGACTTTCGGAAAATGGGCTGAATAAGTAAATAATATTCGTTATATCTAAAATTAAAGGCCGCTATGGTCAACATCAAGAAATGGTCCAGGTAATTCAGTAATTAAAGTTTGTAGAAATCTCTTCATTTCTTGGAATTAGAACGCCAAAAATCCACTTTTCTTGCCTTTCTGGAAAAAATATGTGATAGGGCTCTTAACCGATTTTGAAAATTCTTTTACCAATAGAAAGCCACATTATTTGTGAGTGTCATAGGCTATATATTAATCCGAAAAATGAAAAGACTTTTTCGTGGTAGTCGGATTTCCAAAGTAAGTCGGAAAAAACGGTCGAACGGAAACGTTTCTAACTAACGCTGCCTTAACGATGAGAGATATATGATTAAGTTCTAGAGAAAAGTTGTAGAGCTTGATAATGCCTACAATAAAGTCAATGATAGCATATGTCTAACTTTTATATATAAGTAACAAAAAGTAGTAATTTTTATTTAAAAAATAATTTTAATCGTTAGGTCATGTTTATTGGTCATATTATCAACAATTATGAATTATTACCAAAATAAGTAAATTTATCGTCTCAAGTGTTTAAAACAAAAGACTTTTCCATTTTACTGCATATAATTTCACTTTTACTGCATAAATGGTTAAAGAGATAAGACACTCACAAATAATACACTCACAAGAAGACACTCACAAATAACGGTAATATAGTTAAATTAGCATGCAAATACATACATACATTATGCAGTAAAAATATATAAATCTTCTTTTGGCAGTCAGGAAATAAATCATAGCACTCAGTACTAACCAAACCACAGTCATAATTTTATCACAAGTAAAAAGTTTTACCGCCCAACGAAGTGGGCGCGGGTCAGCTAGTTTATTATAATTTTATGTTCTTATTATTTGGCTTAAAGTTGCGGGCGGCCAGTGTCATCTGTTACCACGTAACTATGTCACTGCGGACTACCACCTATGAACCGCGGCTGTGGTTCGTGTTTTTAATTAGACGCCGACGTGCGTTTTCAAAGCTTTTTCACTGGATTCTGCTAGGTATCGTTACACTACTATAGAAATGTTTCGATTTAGCTTGAAATCAAATTAGATGTTATTTTGTTTATAAATTTTAATGTTGTTTACTAAGATAACGCATCTTTCAACATTACTATGACAGTAACTGTGATTCTGGGAAGTCTTGATGTGACACACCCGATTTTTTTATTTTTCCAGCAGAGCGAAAGCATTGTGAATGCACGATTGTTTGTTTGTTTGAAAAGCTTTATTGCACACACAAAAGAATACAATGTGGTGGGCCTATTGCCAAGTGGCAATATCTACCGACCATACCGCCAGGGTTATTGTGACTGAAGGTTTATGTGGGCAAATTAATTTACAAGTAATAAATGAATACACTTACAAAAAAGTCATCATAGTATAAAATATAATTCAGTGATTAGTAGCGTATGCCAACTCGATATTGAAGGGAGGAGTGAAATATAAGGACAAGCAAAGGAGACGGGAGGGGAGGAAGGAATTCATAAGTTGAGTAAATGTCTCTTTAAAGAATTTTTAAACCCGCTCAGGTTTTCAAGTTGTCTTATCGGTAAAGGCACGGAATTCCAGAGACGGGCCGCTTGCACTGCGAAAGACCTAGAAATAAAAAATGATGAATGCTGAGGTTATAGCCAGTAATAGATTTTCCTGAGAGCGCAATGGAAGACCATGGTCTGAAAGCGGAGAGAAGAGATTAAACAAATACGAAGGACAGTTTGACTAGTACGCGGAAGATTAGGGCGAGTATGTGAAATTAATAATAATAAACTCTTTATTTGCACTTAAAAAGTATACAAAAAAGGCGAGCTTATTGCCACATGGCAATGTCTTACAGCTAACCTAAACATAGTGGTACATGCGCGCATTGTGAAAATAAAGATTATTACATAACATACAGACAAGTGGAAGAATTTAAGACTAATAGTGCCCGAGGAGAGGAAATTGGGGGTGGAACAGGAGAGAAAGGGAAGTTACTTCTTAGAAAGGTAGTAATCCTTAAGGTGAGTCTTAAACGATGGTAAAGAAGGCGAGTTTCTTATATTTGCCGGGAGATCGTTCCAGAGTCTTGCACCATGGACACAGAATAGGAATAGAAATCACTATTATGACTCGGAATTTTTAATAAACTGTCAGAGGCTGACCGAAGTACGAGACCGTGGGAACTTAGTGGTTCCCACGAAAATTCCCGACATCGTCTAATGGGTAGCCACTCTATTTGCCTGCGAAAGTTTGATATGTGATCAAACTTCTTCAGGGAATAAACAAAGCGAATACACGCGTTTTGAATCCTATCTAGCTTATCGAGTAGTTCTTCATTCGCATCTAGGTAGGCCACATCAGCGTAATTAATTAGCGGTAAAAGAAAAGATTGTGCCATTTGGCGTTTAATACAAAGAGGTAAGAGATTCTGAACCCGTTTAAAAGAATGGAGACTTGCAAAGACTTTACGACTGACCTCACTTACTTGAGGATGCCAAGATAAGTTTTCATCAATGAGCAGGCCAAGGTCTTTCACAGAACTGCTGTAAGGGACAACGACGTTGTCGATATTGATAGGGGGAAGATTATTTTTATACTTCGCAATGAGTGAGCGACTTCCGATGACGATTGTGTGTCTTCCTTCTAGATAGCGCCCAAACGCTTCATCCGATTGAGCTGAAATTTGGCATGCAGGCATCATTCGATCATAGCAAGAGTTGTAGTTATGAGATTGCTCCACCAGGATCTAACTAGCTTCAGTCTCGAAATATTAGACTTAAAGACTTGAAACTCAGTACAGAGATGCAGAGCATTGTTGGGCCTAAACTACATTGTGAAATTTCGGTTCGAATATCTCATATACAAACGACAGAAATATTTTGTTAATTCCGCCATATTTATAAAAATACAACATTTCAAAAATACAATTTTACTACCACAAATAATGCTACAAATATAGTACGAAATTACTACAGAGTACCTACATATTATTTATGTAAGTATGTATATGTATTTAAGAATCTGTATGTGTAGGTATATGTATTTAATCATGTGTACGTGTTTATGTATGTATGTATAATATGTATACTTCTTCTTCATCATCATCATCAGCGCGCATTCGCCCACCGTTGGGCATAAGCCTCTCCAATCACTCTCCATCCGGATCGGTTGTCCGTTTCCCTCATACAGACAGGTCCAGCTGTCTCCTTGATGTCATCGGACCATCGGGCCGGTGGTCTGCCCACACTTCTTCTGCCTAGGCGGGGGTCTCCACTCCAAAACGCGCTTGCTCCACCGTTCGTCGTGTCGTCGGGCCACGTGGCCGGCCCGAGCCCATTTCAGCTTGGCCACTCTTTGACCCACGTCGCCCACCTTCGTGCGCTGTCTGATGAGCTCGTTTCGGACTCGATCGCGGAACGATATGCCGAGCATGACTCGCTCCATGTTACGCTGCACCACCTCAAGCTCGTGGATCATCCCAGCAGTCAGTGTCCATGTCTCACAAGCATACGTCATAGCCGGTAACACGCACTGATTAAACACCTTTGTCTTGAGCGATTGGGGAATTCTGGACTTCAGCACGAAGCTCAGCTTCCCGAAGGCTGCCCATCCCAATTGTTTTCTTCGCTGTACTCTGCCATCATCGAGTCCCGGTCGAGCTTTATCACCTGTCCTAGGTATGTGTACTCCTGCACCTGCTCCAGCGGTTGTCCTTCCAATGAAATGGGATTCGGTGTGAGGATTCGGTGTGAGAAATATGTATTCAATTCAAACCATTTTTTTTCTATCCCTACTGCTCCGGATTGGATAACTTAAATTAATTAAAGTTATTTTAAATTGCTAAACACTTATTTTAATAGGTACCTTGAAAACAAGTAAACAGCCTCACATTGATTGCTATACGACACATATGTAAATTAGTTAGCAACGCTGTATGTTTTCTTAAGAAATAAAGGAAGAAAGAAATAAAGAAAATGATTCCATCGCGTTTTTGTGCTACATTTTTATTTATTTATTTATTTAATAATCAATTACTATAAAACATTGATTAGCTTACAAACATAACAGGAACCGAATGCCAAAACCTTAACCTTTTGCTTATTTGTTTCTGTCACCCAACTGGGACTAGCCCGTTCTAGGGTGGACAGGACTCCAATATTGCAATTAAGTTCGCTTGATTGCTTGGTTGCTTACAAATGTACAAGTTTTAGTAAAAAGCTAATGACACTAAAATTGCCCTAAAATGTGGTCTTCAGAATAAAATAAAAATAATAATAATAATAAAAAAAATAATACAAGATAATATAATCAATAAAATGCAATTTCATTATTTAATCGGCAATAAATATAATATAACATTCGATTAAATAATATAAATAAAATTATATGTGAGAAAAGAAAGAAACAGTCATTAATATCTGCATACTAATATCTGCATACGATATATATTCGACTTGCGTAAATTTGATCACGTAAGCGAATATCGCGATGGACTCCATTGGCTTCGAATTCGTGAGCGCAGAAATCTGCACGCCCTCTCACTGCTTTATAAAGTCCTAAATAGTCCCATAGCACCTCCTTACCTTAAAGACCTCTTTCTCCCGTTAGGAAGTCATGGTGTTCCACTCAGGTCAAGCCAGGACAACACCATAGCAATTCCACTACATCAGTCTTCTTTTTTCACTAACTCATTTAGCGTCCATTCTGCTCGACTTTGGAACCAGCTTCCGCATGCTATTCGTCATGCAACATCCTTGCCCTGTTTCAAGGCGTTACTGAAAAAAACATTTTCTCCCTCAAAATATTAACTAAAAACCAACCCTCCCCCTATCCCCTCCCCCCTTCCCCCTTTCGTTGGGTTGTTGACTGGATAGAAGCATAAGAACTTTGTAATATCTATCATTTTATATAAGCAGTTATTTTTATTATTATTTATCTGTAGCTTCTATGTATTTATTATTATAATATACATATATTATATTATAAATTATATATTTTTTTTTTATGTATGTATGTATATTTGGATGTATGTATATGTATATTTATGTGTATATGTTTATGTATGTGAGCTGTATTGATACTTTTATTTAATATTACACGGTTGGCTGTAAGAAATCGTGAAACGATAAGCCCGCCGTTTGTACTAAGTTAAAATAGAATTTAAGTTTTCTTTACCCATGTATTTTTTTTTTGTTAGTACAATAAAGGTATTTTTCATTTCATTTCATTTTTCATTTCATTAATATTTAATATATGTAAGTAATATGGGATTTAATGCAAGCCGTTAGGACAATTTTTGGCGTAAGCAGAGAAACACATTGCGACCCTTTAGCTTCCATGCCCTGCATTTTTGTCCGTCGTAACACTTCTGTGTTTCACACACGCTCTTACCATGTTATCCTCAGGATGTTTCGGAGGTACCTCATGTGGAAGACGTCTAATTGCTTAATCTCTTTCCTGTAGAGGCATCACGTTTCGGAGGCATATAACAATATGGGTAGGACAATCGCTTTGTAGACGGCCAGCTTTGTTTTCAGTTTCAGAACAGAACAGAAACACATTGCGCCCTTTTTTTATTAAAGCTGGTATCCTTACCATGTCGTCCATGTACCTACATATATCAGTGCCATTTATACGCCAAAAAGAATCTTTTAAATTGCGAGCTTCACTCCACTCGACATAGCCATAATACGCGACATGAAAACAATGTGTTATTGCCTAAAGTACGCTTGACTAAATATCAAAAATCATTTTTATATATTAGTTTTAAATTGTTCAATGCTTTGCCGTCATCGACGAGAAGACTTGAGATAGCAGCATATAAAATCTGCTTGAAAAATCAGTTAGTCAAACAGCCTTTTACAAACTGGACGACTTTTATGATATTGCGTCCACAATTTCTTGATTATAAATAACCATATTATGACTATACTTTCGCACTAAGTTTTAGATTTTATTGACATTGTTTTCAGAATTTCTCTCTTTCATTGTATTGATTATTATTTATTGTGTGATTATTGATTATTTTGTAAATTTGACTATTTTTAAGTAATACCTCTGATTACAAATATTTTTATTTCTTTTAATTAATCAAAGCCGTTTTATCATCCGGTAAATTATGATTGTAAAATTTGACATGTTCGTCAGTATTGTGAAATGCTTTTATGGAATGAATAAATGATGATGATGATGATTCCCGATTAGATGAAAACTCAGATTAGAGATTCTTGATTTTCCGCGTTCCGATATAACCGCGATACCGGTGTACGTGGCTATTTATAACGTAGCTTGGGTTATATAAACGCCGAAATTACCCGGGTTCGGGAGTAAGGAGCTCCGAGGGGGTTACGGGGGGGGGGGGTAGAGGGAGGGTCGGGGGGTTAAGGGGGGGACGATGAACTCTCAACACGTGCTAACTACGGGATACGGCATTGGGACGTGTAGCGGCGCGTCGCGCGCCGAGCATGCGTATTGGGGCCGGCGCGCCAAAACGTAAACGGGACGCGTCCTCACCCATCAAGTCGCCGGTCTACAGAATAAACAAAAATAGTTTCAAAAACTATAATAATACAAAAGTTTAACAAAAAAAACCGACTCCATTTTTTTAAATAAATGCAGCAGCCAGCATAGTGAAACTTAGAACAGGCTATCATAATTTAAGAGGCCGTGGCGGCCGTGGCGGCCAAAAGCTATATGAAGCATAAATTTGTGGCCTGGTTGTGAGAACACGAAAAACAATTTTAATACAATTATGCCGGAGTTTAGAAACCCGGTCCTTAAGCTATGATTTCGCTGAAACGAAATTGGTAAATTATTTCTATATTAATTGTAAATTATCTTTATTATTTTACTGTTTTCCAAAAAAATTAAAACGAGCGAGATTTGCCTTCAGTTTTTGAAAAACCAAGAGATGATTCTCAATATTAAAAATTACTATTTACACCAGCGTATGGTCTATTTGCATAGTACTAAGACTTTGTGACAAAGGCAAGACAGGAAGTTTTAGACATTACTTTTGCCTCCGGCCAGACACATAAAAAACTGGCATGTCAGGGATGTCACGTCAATGTCTGATCACAGACAAATAACTTTCAAACTACTAAACACCGTAGACTGTCAAACCACAACTTTCAGGAATCCGAAAGCCACCGACGGGGACGCCTATTGTACCACACTAAGTCTTAACCTTGAAACAATACAAAAAAATATAAAAACACGCGAGAGTCTAGAATTGGCCGTGGCGGCTACCACGAAAGGCATTATATACGCCTACGAGGAAAGCTGCCCGCTCAAGACAAAGACCTCCAAAAGAAAAGTTCCATGGTGGAACCCGAAGTTGGACAAACTAAAGAAGGAAACCCGAAAACTATTCGATAAGGCTAAACAAACTCTCAACTGGGAGGAATACAAAAAAGCCTTAACTGAGTACAACAAAGAAATTAGGGAGCCAAAAGAGCAACATGGAAAATCTTCTTCGAGGACATAGTAGAAACGCCTCAAGGAGCCAGAGTACATAAACTGCTCGCAAAGGACAAACCTAACCAAATTGGTCTTCTGAAAAAACCAAACGGAACCTTTACAACAAATGAAAAGGAAACTTTGGAGGAACTAATATCGACCCACTTCCCAGGTGCTGTGACAACTAGCAACGCCGCCACTGCTCCATACAGACCTCGAAACGAGGACTGGAGTAGGGCTGCTAGGATCATAAGGCCCGATCAAGTTAAATAGGCCGTAAAATCCTTTAAACCTTACAAATCATGCGGGGACGACGGAATCATGTCCGTGCTTTTGCAATTGGGAATTGACATTCTAACCCCATATCTGGTTAAAATCTTCAGAGCAAGCTATGCCTGGGGACATACACCAGAAGAATGGACCAAGGTCAAAGTGCTGTTCATACCTAAGGTTGGCAGGAAGGACTACGCACTGTCAAAGTCCTTCAGGCCAATTAGCCTCACATCCTTTCTACTGAAAGCGATGGAAAAGATACTGGATAGCTATATCACGGAAAAAATCCTAATGGTCAACCCTATCAGCTGTAACCAACACGCCTACCGCAGAGGCAAATCCACGGAAACCGCTCTGCTCTACCTAGTAGACAGAGTGGAAAAGGCGTTGGAAGACAAACAAATCGCATTATGCGCATTTTTAGACATTGAGGGCGCCTTCGACAAAACCCCAATTAAATCACTTGTGAAGGGGCTAGAGTCAATACAAGTTGACAACACCACAACCAGATAGGTGAAAGCGATGCTCTCAAACCGCACGGCCAAGGTAGCTCTTCACGGAACAAACCTTGAAGTCATTACTACAAGAGGCTGCCCGCAGGGAGGCGTACTCTCGCCCCTACTATGGACTCTTGCAATAGATCAACTCCTGCATAGGATGGCAGAGGCCAGGATAGACACACAGGGCTATGCTGATGACCTAGTAGTCATTGTCCGGGGCTTCTGCCAAAACACGATCTCACACATGATGCAAAAAGCGTTAACAATCGTTAGCAATTGGTGCAGAGAGAACGAATTATCGGTCAACGCCGATAAGACCGTCCTCGTGCCATTTACCAACAAACGTCAACTAGGTGGCCTAAAAATGCCAATCCTAAACCACAGGCAGATTCCTTTCTCCAAGGAAGTAAAGTATCTGGGAGTCACGCTCGACCAGAGACTCACCTGGAACAGCCACCTAGACAAAACAATTCAAAAAGCTAAAAGTGCTTTGGTGTAAGTAGAAGACTGGCAGGGAAAAACTGGAGCCTTAACTCCAAGATCTCCCACTGGCTATATACTGCCATTTTGAGGCCGATAATCTCGTACGCCTCGGTGGTATGGTGCAACAAAGCCAACCAGAAAATTGTGATTACCAAACTAAACAATATCCAAAGGACGGCATGCCTCGTGACAACTGGCGCAATGCCCTCCACTCCTGGAGCAGCTCTAGATGCACTGCTGAACTTACCGCCCCTACACATTCATTTGCAACAGGTGGCGAAAGCCAGCATGTACAGGCTATCTGTCCGAGAGAAGGTAAACTGGATCGCACAAGCACTAAGATCAGTTCTTGACTCAGTCAGTGAAAATCCAACCCTCAACATGGTATCAGACACCATGCTTCCACTCCTAAATTTTAAGTTTTACAGTGGAACTGCCGCCCAGAGACGACTGGCTAAAAAGCCAACTGCAATGGGAGGCCGGTAGCATTAAATGGTATACTAATGGGTCCAAATCGGGACTTGACGTAGGCTGTGGTATATATGGAGAGCGACAAAACTTCGAAAGAAGTGTAAACTTGGGGAAATACGCCTCCATATTTCAAGCGGAGGTGTACGCCATTATTGAATGTGCGGATATCAACCTCCAAAAGGACTACGCAAACCACCGTATCTATATCCACTCGGATAGCAAAGCAGCTCTTATGGGACTAGCCTCGAATACCATTAATTCAAAGCTAGTGTAAAACTGCATATCACTACTGAATTCCCTGGGCGAAAAGAACAGGGAAATTCTAAGATGGGTTCCCGGCCATGCAGGAATCGAGGGAAATGAAAAAGCCGATTAACTTGCTAAGACGGGAGCAAAGGGAACGTTAAACGGCCCTGAATCTTGCTGTGGCGTACCAAAAAGCCTTGAAAATCTAATGCTCAAACAAATGTGTTTAAAACAATCCGTCAATCACTGGAACAACACGCCAGGGTTGAATTATTCCAAAGCGCTAATTAAGGCTTACGGCCGTAAGACGGCCCGTGAGGCCCTATCGCTAAATAGGAACAATCTACGCATACTGGTGAGGGCGCTCACGGGGCATTGTGGCCTGAACAGACACATGTTCAACCTCAAGCTCAGAGACACAAAAATGTGCAGGTTCTGCCAAGGAGCAGAGGAAACTCCCCTGCACCTCATATGCGAGTGTGGCCCGCTGATGCGTAAAAGATACACCCACTTGGGTGGTCATTACCTCCAACCTGAGGAGGTAAAACAATCTGGCGCCAAAAGCCTGCTACGGTTCTTAAATGACACGAGGCTTAGCGCAGAACTATAGTAGGCGGCGAACACAATAGATCAGCAATGATCGCAGTGTTACAAGGCTCATAAAGACCTTAGAAAAGCCCCACTCAACAAATAGTAGTAATAGTATAGTACCAAGACAGTTTTTGGAACTTCCATACAAAAAATATAAGAAAAAAATGTTTGAAATTACGTAATTTCCAGAAATGTTATGGCCAAACATTATTTTTTTTTCTATTTATTAAAGATACTTTTGAGTGATATAAAAATAACACAGTGATCTTAAGTTATTTTATTATTGTAATCTAATTAATACTTTATAAAAAACTATTCATTTGATAATTTATTATATTATAATTGAAAATCCAAATCGACTATATTAGACGACGCGCGAAGCCGAAATCGTCATTTATAATTGGCCACTGCCAACGGTGGTACGTATTGCCTTGTCGCCGCGGTATACTTATACATCTTTATGTAATATCGCAAGCGCGCGGGCGCGTGCAAAAATACCTACATTTTTAGTAACGTCAACTCGGAAGGGAGCCTTAATGCGTGTACAATATTTCGTGTCTGTGCTGTTGACCGTTGAGGAGTTCCCTCGTTGGAAGCCAACCCTGGGTGCCGCAGTCCTTTCTTGGTGGAACTTAGAACGGGCTATCATAACTGAATGCTTGATTTTGTGATATGATTACATTCTTCATTATATTAAGCACTATAGACTCTCCGGATGACATAACGATTCTAACAATATCACCTACTTCTAAATCGGTTCAAGCGTTTAGTAGTTATGGGGGAATAATGAAACGGCAAACACACATACATGAATCCTAAACACGTAACACTCCTTTTTCTTGGGCTGTTCGTGTAAAAGCCTATAAATCTATTATGAGCATATATAAGGTTTTGTTATAATTATAAGTTGTTACTATGCCGCTATACTCCTTGACCTAATAAGCCCATTGGTCAACCGTATCAAAGGCTTTAAGCTTATAATAGTACCTACGTTAACCAATCGTCCTAATTCTAACAGCCATCAAATATTTAGAAACCAAATTAGCAATTACCGATCAATAATAAATATCGTTGCTAAGCATGCTCACAGAAAACGGGCACTAACCTTAGTCAGTAAACTTAATACGTGACTCTATTTAAGCCTTTTATCTACGATTTTCCTGAGCCAATGCAAAACTGGTCATTATCCCACCCCCCCCTCCAAGAATAATTAGAAAAAAAAAATGTGACCGGGGATAAGAACCCTTAAATAAATACAGTGCGTGACCCTTACTTCCAACTTCGACCAGATTATTACGGTCTATCGACTGGTGACGAGTTCGAGATCGCTTGCGCGGTCCTCTCTCTTACGAAGCGGTAAACCGAATCTATCGCGGACCACGGCATCCTTTGCCCGGCTGTTCACCCAGAATCGGGTAGCCGATGGTCGTTTCAAGAGCAGTCGCCGTAAGGTCCGCAACCACCCCCGCTCCAGTAAACAGTACTGCTTCCAGACTCCCCCGACTATTAGTCAGAGTGCAGTCGATTGGCTCACGCCGCACGGTGCGCCGACCGTCCAGGAGCGCCAGAAGTTTGCAGTATTAGATGTTGAAATTAGTTTTTTATTTATTTTTTGCATAATCTCCATACCATAGACCATCTATTTCGCATAAATAGAGTTGTCAACTACAACGGGCAAACCCGTCACCTCAGGAAATTTTAACGATTGGTCTTTCTATGTCCCGTGAAGTTAACGCAGAAGACTTGGACAAAACAGTCCACCGTCAAGCTCCACCACATGCCCGTAAGAGGCCAACACCTTATCCGCGAGATAACAAGGTGAGTTACCCAGCGGGCTCACACTCACGCCCTTACTTCCAATTTCGACCAGATTACTCCGGTCTCTCGACTGGTTACGAGTTCGAGGTCGCTTGCGCGGTCCACGGTATTCTTTGCCCGGCTGTTCACCAAGGATCGGGTAGCCGATGGTCGTTTCGAGAGCAGTCGCCGTAAGGTCCGCAACCACCCCCGCTCTATAGGAAACAGCACTGCTTCCAGACTCCCCCGACTGTTAGTCAGTGGCCGCGTGCGTTGGGCGCTCTCCGATTTGGTACCCGGATCTGGTCAGTTGTAGGAGCTGCTTCCAGTCGTTTGGCGAGTTTGTGGGGCACTGGGTGGCTTCTTGGGAAAGCATGAGGCTTCGGGATACCCCCCAGGGGTACCCTCTTCCTTGGTGGCGTGATTCGGCGGCTACTTCCAGCCCGAAGTGCCCGTCTTTGTGTCCGTCTCTTTACCGCCCCGAGGGGCGTTTCGTTCTTTGCAGGATCCAGGGATTCCTCCCCCCCGTGGCTGCTCCGAGACCTGCCCACGGACGTGCGCCTCCACCATCATCGTTTCAGGAGCGTCCTCTACCCCGCTCACCGGCCCTAAATTTGTGATATTTGTTGTTTTTTTCTTTCTTTTCTATTGTGAATATGGTAAATTTAGTATTATTTTTGTAAATTTTTACTTTGTAAATATCTTTTATTTTAAATAAATGGGTTCTCGGGGCGGTACGGGGGGGTGGTTTACCCTATTTCACCCCCTGCGCGTATTTCACCCTTCTGGTACGCGCAGGGTTGTCGTAGCACGACATCCCGGGCAGACAAGACGACCCTCGTCGTTATAACTGCCCGGGCGGTGGGCGGGGTTTGCTGCCCTCACCTATCGCCTTGAAACTCTTAACTGTTAGTCAGAGTGCACAGTCGATTGGCTTTCGCCGCACGGTGCGCAGACCGTCCAGGAGCGTTAGAAGGTTGATTCCTAGGGGAAACTAGCCCTAAGGCCAGAGTTCTGCCCGGGCTCGCACTTCATGCGTGGAGGCCGCCGGATGGGTGTTAGCTGACTTAAGACTTTTCCATTTTTTACGATTTTAATTTCAACCCTCTTGCAGCAGTATTAGATGTTGTAATTAGTTTTTCATTTATTTTTGCATAATCTCCATACCATAGACCATCTATTATGCATAAATAGAGCTGTCAACCACAACGGGCGAACCCGTCACCTCAGGAAGTTTTAACGATTGGTCGTTCTATGTCCCGTGAAGTCAACGCAGAAGACTTGAACAAAACAGTCCACCGTCAAGCTCCTCCACATGCCCGTAAGAGGCCAACGCCTTATCCGCGAGATAACCAGGTGAGTTACCCATCGGGCTCACACTCACGCCCTTACTTCCGATTTCGACCAGATTACTCCGGTCTCTCGACTGGTTACGAGTTCGAGGTCGCTTGCGGGGTCCACGACATCCTTTGCCCGGCAGCCGATGGTCGTTTCAAGAGCAGTCGCGGTGGGGTCAGCAACCAACCCCGCTTTATACGCAACAGTACTGCTTCCAGACTCCCCCGACTGTTACTCAGAATGCACAATCGATTGGCTGACGCCGCACGGTGCGCAGACCGTCCAGGAGCGCCAGAAGATTGACTCCTAGGCAAACTAGCCCCAAGGCCAGAGTACTACCCGGGCTCGCACTTCATGCGTGGAGGCCGCCGGATGGTTGTTGACCCGTGAGTGTGATCAACCCTGAACAAATGGATCTTCGTGGCCAACTCAGCGAGGGCCCATTAGCTCCCATCTATTTCGCATAGGGAGCTTTCGATAAATAACTTTTTTTCTCTCCATACAAGAGCGATATACCCTAACATACGTATACTCTCTAATATTGCTTAAAACCGCCGCCTGGCATTATTTATTATTTATTTATTTTATTTATTTAGGTACATAGGATTAGGTATACAGTTCATTCATAGGTCATGTAATCTTATAATAATTATATAAATTATTTAATAATTAATATAGGGAGGTTTAACACATCTTACATGACCTTTACTGCCAATAGCACATCTAACTAGGCGATAATTTGGCCCGTCTCTAGATGTGCATATTTTTATGCAATTTTAAGAAATGAAGTGTTTTTTTTTAAAGAAATTATTTGGACCCACCACCTGTATATACACATAAATATACCAATTTTATGAAAAATATAGCTATGTAATAAATATATACATTTATAGTTGTAATTTAATGAAATTTAATTTAAAAAAATAGATAAGTGATACTATGTAAATAAATTGTCGTGCGTTGCAAAGAAGTTGATCAGATTTTACATATCCCTTGTTAAGTAGCCATCTATTAAAGTTTGCTTTAAATATTTTTATGTTAGGATAATTTTTCATGTCTTCACTGAGGGAATTATATAATTTTGGGGCTATGTAGAATATATGTCTCTGGGCAAATGTTGTCCTGACTGACGGAATTATATAATTGATACTCGCGGACATTCTTGTGTTCAGATTGTTTTGAGTTCGGGCGTGGTCATCTCTAGATTTGTAGAATGCAAGAAGCGCTTGCTTAATGAATAACTGTTTAGCTGATAGCACATGGGATCGGGAAAATAACAAGGCAGATGGATGACGCCGGTTTTTCCTGTGAATTACTCTCAATAATAATTTCTGCGCTTTTGTCAATCTATCCAGATTATCATTAGTAGTAGCGCCCCATGCCGCGACTCCGTAGGACAAAATACTCTGACACAAGGCCATGTATACCATTCTTATGGTTGTTTTGGACAGAATGTTGCGCAGCCGAAGAAATACATACGAAGGAACAAATCGTACGCCGAGTCAAGCACGTACTTAAAGCACGTTCGTACGCGGCGAACGTCGAATGAAACCACCCTTTGGTTTTACATCCCTCTCAAATGTAGGTACTATAATCGATTTCGACTGACCTAACATGTCAGTACTTGTTAAGCAGCACTTACAGCACAGGTCATTGGACACATCGAGTAATTGGATCAAAGAAAGGTTTCTCCCTCATTTGAGACGCCTACTCGTCGATTAAAAGTACCTCATCGCTCAATAAAAAGTGATATTTAGTGGGATGATATAAACTTTTATTCAATGTTCTTTTATTACTTTTCGCGCAGAGGGAAACTATTGTGAACGCGCATTTTTGACGTGACAACGACTTATAATTCGATGGAGCTGGCTGCACGCACGAAAAAACATGACTTATGCGGCGTTACCTCGCTCTGAGGCGTTCCATTTATTAAGCTATTGCATAGCTTTTATCGCGGCCCTAGGCCAGCGCGGCGACCGAATGAAGTAATTTCTTAAAGAAAATTAATGATTTTAAACTGGTAATTACGTCTAAACGAGTACTGCTTACGATTCGAAAAAAATATATGTTAAACAAGAACATTTTCCTAATATTCATAGCTTTGAATATTTTAGATTTTATTTATATTACATAGTGTAATTAATTTGTGAAATTAGGTCTAACCGAACATAAAAACGACTACTACGCAAATACTATCTGGCATATTATTATGAAACCTGCACCATTTTAAAGATAATTTAAATATCTATCTTTTTATCTACGATTTTTTTCGAATAATGTGTTTTTTTTGCTTTATCGAATAAAATATTCGTGCGCGGCGCTCTATCGGAAGACGTTTAAATTATTCCGAATCATTTGCTTTCGCAGCCGCAAATGATTTGGAATAATTTCAACGTTTTCAGATAGAGCGCAGTTATTTGATATCAGAAAAATTTTTTAATTATAATTGCATAAGTTGTTAAAAATGCTATGCAATAGCTTTACCGCGGCAGTCCCCGAGTGCCAGACGTATTGTTTTTATATTTATTATTCAATATAAATGCTGCCATCTACCGGTTGCGAAAGAATTATTTACTAACCTCAGTCTAAAATAATACGAATGTAAATCACTAGATTGATTTAAATTCTTGACATAATTTTATATGTATTCTTGATATACGGAATGTTATTACTGAACGGACAATTTTCTTGTAGGTACAACGAAGTGCAACGATATAAGCAACTTTTATTAAAAAAAAAATAAAAAAGCATGAAAAGCTATCATTACGATGCGGTATCTAGCGGTTGGTAAAATGTCGCTGATATTGTTTATTTACGACGTATTACCTACCGCTAGATAGCGCAGCATGCTCAAACGCTTCTCAAACCGTTATTTAACAGTTTGAGATTCCAAACTTTCATATAAAAAAAAACAAACTTTAAACAATAAACAATTATACAATTATACTGCTATACAATAATACATTTACATGTTGTAGTCAAATCGGTGAGTATAAAAAGCATATATTTTTGGGTGTTTGTAATAAACAATATCAGAATCTTTAATGAAACTGCTTCAAATGCAACTATTCCATCAGTATTTTCTTATGACGTTGTCACGTTCAACTATCGTCAGTAATCCGACTTTACACACAACCGATTTTTTTTCTTGATGAAGTCGGATATACTTACTAACAAAAATTATTTAACTTTGTTGCTATATTGTTTTGACAATGAATTGTACTTTTTTTGACTAGGTATTTTATATTAAATTATACCCTTCAGCTACGTAACGACCAAATTTGATTGCACATCAGAACAGCGTTGACTACGTAACGACCAATATTAGCGGCTTGCTCTCGGAGCGCACAGTAATATTATTTTCTAATTCGAACGCATCCTAAAATCCATACCAAATATCTCATTATTACCAGAGATACATAGACGGCCGCTAGAATAATTTGGCACCTCATTTCGCGGATATTTATGGTAAAATTCCAGTGTCAAACAATTTTTTTGTTGTTTTTTATGAGCTAATATCTAAATATTTTTGTTTGTAAATTTATTTATTTTATTTATTTATTAATTTACAATAACTTTATACATGTCATATACACACCATTAACATACTATGGTTAACTTGGGAGCTAGGGATGCTGATTTTTGTATGGTATCGACGAGCTGACTCTTTTGATGTTATGAACTTACGTTGCATTGCATAATACATAAGAATATATACATAAATACATACACATACATACGCACATACATAAATATATATATATACATACCTACACATATATATACATAAGCAAATAATACACGAGATTTGATATTAGTTAGTAATATATAATTTAATAAGCGAAACGAAATATTACCTTTAATAGAGAATCTAATAAATATCACGATAGCGTTTTAATTTCTAAATACGATTCCGTATTTTTCCGTAAGACAAGCACAAGTTAGAAATGCCGAGTTTTTTTCACTTTTTCCACTTTCTCATATTTATTTATAATTATCTAATTGATTTATAGAATGAGATTTCAATATCATATATACGAAATTTCAATGCGATCATTGAACAGTCATTCTTTTTATGATTTCTATAGTAGTTCCATAGTTATAGTAATATATTTGTTAAGCGCGGCGATATTGCAAGAAATTCCAATAAATTGCCCTTTTTTTGACTAGGTATTTTATATTAAATTTTATATTTCTCAACATGTATTAAATATTATTCACTTTTAAGTTATTGCATAGCTTTTATCGCGGGCCTAGGCCAGCGCGGCGACCGAATGAAGAAATTTGTTAACGAAAATTAATGATTTTAAACTGATAATTACGTCTAAACGAGTACTGCTTACGATTCGAAAAAAATATATGTTAAACAAGAACATTTTTCTAATATTCTTAGCTTTGAATATGTTAGATTTTGTTTATATTACATAGTGTAATTAATTTGTGAAATTAGGTCTAACCGAACACAAAAACGACTACTACGCAAATACTATCTGGCGTATTATTATGAAACCTGCACCATTTTAAAGATAATTTAAATATCTATCTTTTTATCTACGATTTTTTTCGAATAATCCGTTTTTTTTGCTTTATCGAATAAAAAATTCGTGCGCGGCGCTCTATCGGAAGACGTTTAAATTATTCCGAATCATTTGCTACCGCAGCCGCAAATGATTCGGAATAATTTCAGTGTTTTCCGATAGAGCGCAGTTATCTGATATCAGAAAAAAATAAAATAAATAAATAATTATAATTGCATAAGTTGTTAAAAATGCTATGCAATAGCTTTACCGCGGCAGTCCCCGAGTGCCACACGTATTTTTATTTTTTTAAATTATAGCTTTATCTTCCTCTTTACTTCAGTTTAAAGTCAATTCTGTTTGTCACACTCTATTTGATTGTTTTTTTTTGAGGACCATATTTTAGGCAATTTAGTTTCATGAGAATTTTAATAAAACTAACGGGTCAGTCCCAGTTGGGTGACAGAATCAAATAAGCATTGGGTTCCTGTTATTTTTACAAGCAACAACAATGTTTTATAGTAATTAATTGTTAAATACATAAAAACATATATCAAATATTAATGACTTTTTCTTTCTTTTCTTAGTTATACCTTTATTTTGCCCTTTATTTTAGTTTTATGACTGTTTGTCATTTTGTATTAAAACAAGTGTTACCTATATTCCATTAAATGCCGATTATACAATGGAACTGCATTTTATTTATTATATTGTTTTTTAATATATTTTTTTGGAGGACCAAATTTTAGGGCAATTTAGTTTTATTAACATTTTACAAAACTTTTTTACATAATTGATTTTAATATTAGATTTCTGTTAACCCTAGAACGGGCTAGTCTTAGCTGGGTGACATAATAAAAAAAGCGAAAGGTTAAGGTTTTGCCATTCGGATCATTTTCGGGAAAATATCATTTTAATACCACGGCAAATACTAAAAAATACTACCAATTGACGTTCATGGTTCTCCATGGGATTGCCCCCCCCCCCCCCTTGGGAGAGGAAGGGGCGCTGTTGGCGGGGGGGGGGGGGGGGTCGTCTACTTGCCGGGAAAGTCAGGGGTGACACAACCATTTTTTTCCTTTTGAACGTTTACTAAGCTAATAGGCCCTTGCTGAGTTGGACACGAAGACCCATTCTGTTCAGGGTTTGGCGCTCCTGGACGGTCTGCGCACCGTGCTGTGTAAGCCAATCGATTGTGCACTCTGACTTACAGTCGGGGGAGTCTGGAAGCAGTCATGTTTCCTATAGAGCGGGGGTGGTTGCGGACCTTACGGCGACTGCCCTTAAAACGACCATCGGCTACCCGATCCCGGGTGAACAGCCGGGCAAAGGATGCCGTGGTCCGCGATAGATTCGGTATACACCGTTTCACCGCTTCGTAAGGGAGAGGACCGCGCAAGCGACTTCGAAAACGGAGTAATCTGGTCGTAATTGTAAGTAAGGGCGTGAGTGTAATCCAGCTGGGTAACACACCCGGGGCGTTGGTCTCTTGCGGGCATGTGGCAGCTTGAGAGTGGACTGTTTTGTCCAAGTCTTCTGCGCTCACTTCATGGGAGATAGAACGACTAATCGTTAAAACTTCCTGAGGCGACGGGTTCGCCCGTTGTAGTTGACAACTCTATTTGTTGAACTTTTACTTTAAAACATACATTCTCATCAAAAAACCGTTAAATTTGTAGCACCCGACGTTTCGGTGACGTTGCAGCCGCCGTTGTCCAGGGTAGACTGAAGAGCTGTCAATCCGTTGTTTTGCGGGTAGGCCGCATGCCGCTTCCGCCACTGCATAGGTTATAACGGTGGTGTGGGGCCGGGCTCAGAGCGCGGGAATGTTGAAAATCCGTCTTGCACACAACACTCTCTGTGTCCTGTTTTACATCTTTGCGCTCGGTATTCGGCGGCGAGAACATTTTAAGAAGAGGGTTCCACGTGGAAGAGAGTTTGTAACCGTCGTCTCTATTGAAGTTCGGGGTTCATCTTATTTCAATGGCTTCCCGGATCATGCGAGGAAAGTAGAATTGTTCCTTGGATAGCATAGTGGGATTTTGAAACTGCATCCAGTGGTTACTTCCGCTATCCAATATTCGCAGATCGCCGATTTTTCTCGCTGAACGTTTTTAACAGCTTTGATGTGTTCTGTCAGTCGCGTGGTGGACGTAGGCTAGACCGCAACTGCAGCATTCGACTTTATACACACCCGGGATTTGCAGTGGTATTACATCCTTTACAGGCCTCAAAAATCGAGCTATATTTTCTATCCTATTTATAATGTCAAACAACCGCGATAGTCTTCGATTTTATAAAAAACCGTTAATCGTACATTTTTGAATACTGGGGTTCGAAAAGGAGAAAAACAGTGTTTTCGTTATTTTCTGTTGGCCATTATTCCCATTCCTGACATTTGGTGTGACCGGATATTCGTAGTTATTAATTACAGAAGTGAACTCGCACAGTAGTCGCAGAGGGACAGGATGGCCTATATTACAGATGTGGGTCAGCTGAGGCGGATACGGGCCGTAATAGATTTGACAGGGGGACTACTAAACGTTTTACTACACAGATAGCGATGGAGTACGTTATTACTATACTCGATACCAGAAATAGCTAACAGAAAAGCAGGCAAAAATGTTCAACCCGCACCGTGAAAAATATTAGATGTTGTTATTACGATTCTTTACGAGCTTTTATCTACCTTGCAATGTCTGTCATTATGTTTTGATCTAACCTTTCGAGTAGCGGCATAATTTCATGGCAGACCTCGGAAATTTATTGGAATTTCTTGCAATATCGCCGCGCTCGACAAAAAGTACTATAACTATGGAATTACTATAGCAATCATAAAAAGAATGCATTCGCAATGATCGCATTGAAATTTTGTATATAGAATATTGAAATCTCATTTTGTAAATAATTATATATATATATAATCCTACTACTATTATAAACGCGAAAGTTTGTAAGAATTTATGTATGGATGTTTGTTACTTTTTCACGAAAAAACTACTGAATGGATTTTGATGAAACTTTACAATAATATAGCTTACACATCAGAATAACACATAGGCTATACATTATAAAGATGTATAGTTTTCTATCATCATTATCACAATTTTCCATCACCACGCGGGTGAAACCGCGTGGCGCAGCTAGTTATGAATAAATATGAGAAAGTCGAAAAAGTGAAAAAAACTCGGCACTTCTAACTTGTACTTATCTTACGGAAAAATGCGGTACCCTATTTAGATATTGTAAATGCTATCGTGATCTTTATTAGATTCTCTATCAAAGGTGATATTTCGTTTTGCTTATTTACGTACAAAAATATTTAGTTATTAGCTCATATAAACCATTAATTTTTTGATGATTTCTCGAAAAAAAATAACCTCATTAATTTACAAATACGCCGAAAACTTCATATATTTCAGGGAAAAACAAAATAATACGTATTTTGTCTAGGCAGACATTTTGCATTTTTAGAGTTATTTATCGCAAAAAACTCAATAATTAAAACACAACCATTAAAATCACTGAATTCTGTTGATAAAGTGTTTTAGAATCAAATTTACTTACATTTCTATTCATATTACATCTGAAAAAACTAAAAAAACACTAAAAAACTTCACAACCCGATCTCCGCCAACGGCGACCAACCAGCGATGTTAGACAATTGAATTTTACCATAAATATCCGTTAAAATGACGCGCGGCGTTATTCTAGCGGCCGTCTATGTATCTATGGTAATAATGAGATATTTCGTATGGATTTTAGGATGCGTTCAAATAAGAAAATAATATTACTGTGCGCTCCGAGAGCAAGCCGTCACGCCAATATTGGTCGTTACGTGTTAATTAGAACCGCTTCCTCCTATTCTACGAATTTGAAATTTCATATGTTGGTTCAGTTCCGATGACAATGCATATTTATGGTAAGCATGATCTGATTCTGCACCCAGGATTGGTTCCCGACGAGGGGACTCCTTAACTGTCAACAGCACAGAAACGAAATTTTGTATACGCCTTCAATGATAGTCCGTTACATTTACATTTTTTACATTTTCTTCAAGTCCAATTGACGCCTAAAGACCGCTCTTGGATGTGTCAAATTAATTGGGTTAGGTAGTAGGTAAGTCTCGTTACTACTCTTTACTGAACATACATAGGCAGTCAATAATTAACTACTAGATTGTCAAACTATAAATATAAATAATCAAAATAGAAGCCTAATATTTGAAGTAGTTAGTAATTCGAAAAGATACGTAGTAAAATTATTCATCGTAATATTCAAATTGCCAGTAAAATGTTAAATAATCCAATTAAAGCTACGTTATGCATTTTAAACTAAAAGTACCTACAGTTATAAGACCATATAAAATAATGAGACAATAGGGCTCTACTTTTTTAAGTAATTTAAATAGACACAATATTTGATAAATCATGGCCCTCAAATTCGGCCAGATTATAGAAAGGGTGGCCTATCAGCATCTCCTTGATGTTTTTTTTTAATTTTATGTCCTCCAGCTGTTTAAATTTTGTATGGAGTAGATTATAGAATTTAATGCTAAGGTACAAGTAGCTTTTCTGTACTTTTGCCAGTCGTATTCGGGGCACGCATAAAAGAGAGCTACCGCGGGTATGATGCGAGTGAATGTCTGCATTAATTGCAGTTTCTGCGAGGTGCTGTCTAGCATACATTAAACACTGGTATATGAACGCCGAATACATAGTCATTACCCTTGCCTTGCTGAAATATTCTTTGCATGAGGTCCTATTCGTTACCTGATACATGTTGCGCAGTGCTCTCTTTTGCAAAAGAAAGATTCTTTTACTGGTTGCAGCATTTCCTTAAAATAGTAGTTGTGCGATATCCCGCCTCGTAATTATGCCGTCTGACGGGGATATCAAATGGGTTACGGGTGGATCATTTGGTTGCTTGTGCAAAGTTTAGTTGACAGTGGAAGCGTTTGAAAACTTATGATGAGTATTGAGAGGTGAATTATCGATATGGCGATCGCTAATCAAAACTCACGTACCTTGACGGTCATGTAGCTGCAGCAGTGGGATGCGCGCTGCTGATTCCGCCTTTGCGTAGCGCGCACGGCACGATCGAGGGATTCGTGCGGCGTGTCCGGCGCGACGCGTGCGCTGATCCAAGTGTATGTCGCGTGCGACTCGCTGTTTCCTGTGGGGTGCAGTCGTAACACTCCCGTAGGATCGCTTGTGCCTTTTACAACGAATCCGAGTCCGCGATTCCGAGACAACAAACGAGGTTTTAGTCTAAGTCGGCGAGGCCGTGACAGCGGTCGAAAATCGTTGCTACCGTTCGAATTGACAGACTGACCCGCCGCCCGTTCGAAAGCGGGCGATGTTGCCAACTGTCAGGTTTTTGTGAGTTGACAGCTCTCACCAATCGATAATTGAATTATGCAAAATATAATATTAAAATGAATTCGAATTTATCAATAACAATATCGAACAGTAGTACATAACTCATTAATGAGTTAAAATACGCAAAGTATACTGATTTGGCTGCCGCAAAGCCACAAAGACTTCTGATTTTTTTAATAGAGTATATCGAGCTACATAGCTTACTAGCTAATTGTTGGATGTGCGCATTCCATTGTAATTTACTGTCAATTCTTAATCCTAGAAAATTTATGTCTTCTGTGATGTCGATTTCAAAATAGTCGTGTAATTCATTTAAATAGTCAACATTGGCAGGTCTTAAGCGAAAAGGAATTATTTTTGATTTTGTAATATTTAGACGTAATTCATTAGAATTAAACCAAATCAAGAGTTGATCAATCGTATACCTAATTCAATTTATTAATGATTCCTTATTTTTGTCACAGAAGATAAGCGATGTGTCATCTGATAAGAGATGTGTCTTAATTTTATGTCCTCCAGCTGTTTAAATCTCGTAGGGAGTAGATTATAGAATTTAATGCTAATTTACAAGTAGCTTTTCTGTCGTTTTGCCAGTGGTAGTTATAAGTTCCAAGTTCCACTGTTATAAGTCCCACAGTTATAAGTTACACTATAACACGGTTGCTGCACCCGGCGTTGGCTCGACACAGAGAATTATAAGAAAACATGGTTTAAAAAATGTGTTTTCACTATTAACTTATTATAGATCTTTTAGAAGTCGATGTTTTCGTCCTACGTTGTTTGCACATTATTTCAAACCGTTTCGTCAGCGTAATAAAGCAACTCACCAGCTCATTTTCTCCGACTGGATTTAAAAATACCATGATTTCTTATTGAAAACCAATATTTATCACAATAAATTAGCGTATAAAACATAACCAATATTTATCAACTATAGCACTCATCGATAATGGAGCTTTCTATTAGGGAAAGAATTTTTGAAATCGGATTAGTAGTTTTAGAGATTACCTCCTACATACAAACATTACTACTTTATAATATTAGTGTACTAGCTGACCCGTGCCCACTTCGTTGGGCGGTAAAACTTTTTACTTGTGATGAAATTTTGAGTGTGGTTCGGTTAGTACTGAGTGCTATGATTTATTTCCTGACTGTCAAAAGGAGGGTTATATTATTACTGCATATGTACCTACCTTCTTGTGAGTGTCTTATCTCTTTAACCATTTATGCAGTAAAAGGGAAATTATATGCAGTAAAAGGGAAATCTTTTGTTTTAAACACTTGAGACGATAACTTTACTTAGGTATTTCGATAAGAATTAATAATTGTTGATAATATGACCAATAAACATGACCTAACGATTTAAATAATTTTTTTATTACAATATACTACTTTTTGTGACTTAAATATAAAAGTTAGACATATGCTGTCGCTGACTTTTTTGTAGGCATTATCAAGCTCTACAATTTTTCTCTAAAACTTAATCATATATCTCTCATTGTTAAGGCAGCGTTAGTTAGAAACGTTTTCGTTCGACCGTTTTTTCTCCGACTTACTTTGCAAATCCGACTACAACGAAAAAGTCTTTTCATTTTTCGGATTAATATATGCCTATGACACTCACAAATAACGTGGCTTTCTATTGGTAAAAGAATTTTCGAAATCGGTTCAGTAGATCCTTCTTTATAATATTAGTATAGATTAGGCGATAGCAATAACAACATAGCCATTTTTTTACAGTTTTCGTAAAGCACGACTGTCCATTGGCAGATCCTCGCGTAAGCAACCTTAAACTCATTTTTATGCGATACCCTGACCGTCAGCGCGCGTATACGCCATTTATCTATGAAATTAACAACAATAGCTAAAGAGAACACGCAAATAAGTATGTTTATTGTGTGGCACATAGTGAATGGTGGCATGGCGGCCAGCCGTCACGGAGTCACGAGCGTATCGTCACATGACACCAGAAACCTCGTGATTATCGTTTCTATAATATATAAAATAATTTAAAACCGTATTTAGCAGCGCGAAATTGCAATTATTTTCGATTTAAATAAAACAAGACGCGTTTATGAACGAAAAGCTTCTTATTGGATGCTGCAATGTAGAAAGGACGGGTCCCTAATAAGTCTGTGGACGGGTCCCATCAAACTTGCAGACGGCAAATTTGCAGACGGCAATCTTGCAGACGGCATTCTTGCAGGCGGCAGTTTTGCAGAAGGCAATCTTGCAGAAGGCAGTTTTGCAAATGTCAAAATGACCTAACCTAACCTAACAGAAAAACTTAAAACATTTTTTTTAATGTTTAGTTTGATGTATAAAAGTCATCCACTACAAGGATGCCGGTAATTAATGTCACTTCGATTTTAGGGAAAGAAAAACCTAACCTAACCTAACCTAACAGAAAAACTTAAAAACTGTACTGAAGGTTGCCGCCTGCAAGGTTGCCGCCTGCAAGGTTGCCTCCTGCAAATCTGCCCTCAACAAATTTGGAACTGTCAAAAGTGACATTTGTGCAAAATTGCCGCATGCAAAACTGGCGCCCCCCGAAAGGACTATGAATGCCCGCGTCAATCGATGGTCTTTTTTTATCTTCAAAAAATGAATAAAACTATTAAATATCTGAATAAATACTACGAATAATATATTAATTTAGCATATTTCTTTATTTCTATAATTTTAATGGTATTACTGATGTCACTATATGTGTTTTTAAGGAAAAAATATATTTAAAATAGTGCGTGAATTGAGTCTCTGAATTTTGAATTTCGAATGGCTTCTAGATATTATAGAAAGCTCCGGCCATTTTTTCACGTTCATCAAAGTGTCCTATATTCCGTGTAGAAAAAGTGCTATTTTCAGGTTAATCTAGCTATAAAGTGATTAAAAATGTATGTGCATTCGTTCTTTGCGCCTCGGCCGTTTTTGCGCGGCGCGCGCTACCCTTACAGGAAGAGTACGTTGATTTTTCGTATTAAAAAAAATCGGGCGGAAAACTCGATTTTGATTCCTGTGCTCAAATCGTGGGCATATAAGGATTTAAGCGTGGATTCGATTAAAATCGATATTTTGCGTTTGAAATCGGTACACGAAGTGTTTTATCGTGGGATTCATTGTTATTTTTCCGAATGTGCATTTTTCCGATTTTCAAGCCGCCATTTTATTTTCCAACCCGCTTGGCTTCCCGCCTCGAGATTCCGCGTAGCGCTGGGATATGCGGTTCCTTTCTAGAATCGGTTCTCGGGTACGGAAGTAACGAGTCCATCCATCTGCGAAATATTCGTTTCTCTTAGAGAAGTACTCATATGCGGAATACTGCCAGATATTTTTATAGCGTAAAGAATATTGTTTGACGCAAGTCTACTGTTTTGTTTTAAGTGTCAAAAAGTTGAGCTGTCAAATGTTTGTCGTTTTGTTTTGAATTGTTTCAGACTAATTTCTTTTTATTTTCTCGCGCTGGGCGTTGCGTATCGGAAATTAAACATGGTAAATCGTTATATTTATTTGAATTTCGTGTTTTTACAGTATTTTAACCGTTGTAGCCGCGATTAATTTGTATATTTCGAAAACATCTTTTTTTTCACGGATTGTATAGCGCCGCGACGATTTAAGATGATAAATGGTTTAAAAGTATTTTTTCCTGTTTGTTCCAGGCAAATCGCCGTTTTTCCCTAGTCTGGAAGATCATGGGGTCGGGGTTGCCGCGGGAGGCGGTTCATCCTCAGCGAGCGTCGGAGGAAACACTGACCTCGCTGGCGGCGACATCTCGCTTGCCACTCCAGGTAATAAACATGTTCCTCTAAAGATTGCTTTTAAATTATTTGCTAAAGCTGCTCCCTAAACGGGCCTCATTTTTGCTGCAATATATGTCTGCAATACAATTTCCGGCAACGTTGCTAGCAATACCAACTATATTTTGCAATACACGGCCATACATGTTTGGTATGGCTGAAGCATTTTTATGTGTTGCCATAAAAACGCCATGCTTGACAAGCATGCTTGATCGTCTAGCTAGAGAGCCCCTGACAATGACGACTGAACAGCGATGTTTGACAATGGAATCTTACCAGAAATATCCGTTCAATGACGCGCGAAATTATTTTAGCGGCTCTCTATGTATCTATGGTAATAATGAGATATTTGGTATGGATTTTAGGATGCTTTCGAATTAGAAAATAATTACTGTGCGCTCCGAGAGCAAGCCGCCAATATTGGTCATTACGTAGTCAACGGTGTTCTGATGTGCAACCAAATTTGGTCATTACGTAGCCGAAGGGTTAAAACAAGCAGGTTTTTAAACAAGCAGGCTCGGTCTCTAAGCAGTATAAATTCCCTGAAAGTCTCGGATGCACATCCCTGCGTCTAGATATAACTCTTTACTCTCTATCTCGGAAGATGGTTCTTATCGTAGAATTAACTGTTCCAAGGGAATCAAATATCCCAAAAGATCTCGAGTACAAATTAAATAAATACCATGATCTCGCAAATGCCGTCACCCGGAACGGCTTCACTGTTCACCTTCACGCGGTGGAAGTTGGCGCTCGTGGCCTGCCAGCTAAATCTTTGTTTCGCCTTTTTAAAGATCTTGGTCTCTACAGGAAAATAATCAACTCCTTTCTAGAAAAAATATCTAAAACCGCAATTTCTGCATCTCAAATTCTATGGCTTCGAAGGGGGGGAGTGAATGGGTGGTAAGGTGAACGCTCACATGTGGCAAGACAGCTGTCCTAAACCTACCACAGCCGGTCATTAGTCCGGAATCCACTGCTCACCTCCCAGAAGTGTATTAATTATATATGACGGGCCCGATTTTTGGTCGGTAAATTCCATGGCAGCTCCGTTTGTATTTTATTTTATTACTGTGTGAAGTTTGTAACACCCGATACTTCGGCGATGTTGCAACTGCCGTTGTCTAGGGTAGTTGCAACGTCGGTTGGCGGTCGCAACATCGCCAAAACGTCGGATGTTACAAAATCACGCGGTAATTTCGTTTTTAACATATTTATAAAATGGATATTACCGTCATCATCTCGAAAAAACAATTTTTTTGTTCACAATATTTTTCCTTTTAGGGTGCACCTGTAACCCAGGTAGCCAGACTTCTACGGTTAAAGAATTGAAACAGAGATTTGGCTGACAGGCCACGAGTGCCAACTTCCACGGCATATCCACCCTTGATACCAGAGGAAATGTCATTGATTGAAAAAAATATAGTTTTTTCTCGTATTTGCAGGCATGTCGGGATCGCCGACAAGATCTTCACCTACATCTGGAGGGTCAGAGCACGGGGAGAGATTCTCTCGCAAGGTGTTCGTCGGGGGACTTCCCCCGGACATCGACGAAGGTGAGCGTACAATATTTATTTTGTAAACCTTCCTCAAATAGGTAGAGTTTGACCATTGTTTGGTTGGCATTCTAGCTAAGGGGCCCTTGCTGAGTTGGCCACGAAGACACATTCTGTTCAGGTTTGGTCACACTCATGGGTCAACACCCATCCGACGGTGGCCTTATGGTTAGTTTCCCCTAGAAATCAATATTCTGGCGCTCCTGGACGGTCTGCGCTCCGTGCGGCATAAGCCAATCGATTGCGCACTCTGACTAACAGTCGGGAGAGTCTGGAAGCAGTACTGTTTGCTATAGAGCGGGGGTGGTTGCGGACCTTACGGTGACTGCTATTGAAACGACCATCACGAACAGCCGGGCAAAGGATGCCGTGGTCTGCGATAGATTCAGTATACACCGTTTCACCTCTTCGTGAGGGAGAGGACCGCGCAAGCGACCTCGAACTCGTAACCAATCGAGAGACTGGAGTAATCTGGTCGCAATCGGAAGTAAGGGCGTGAGTGTAAGCCCGCTGGGTAACACTCCTGGCTATCTCGCGGTTAAGGCGTTGGCCTCTTAAGGGTTTGTGGCGGAGCTTGATAGAATAGAATAACTTTATTGTGCTATAAAAACATAACTATTGCGCTGGTTTTATATAAAAGACAATTTATGCACAAATGGCGGACTTATCGCTATAGCGATATCTTATAGTCAACCATTTGATAAAATAATTCCTAATTTTCAGCGTACAATACACAAAGAAGTAGTAAAGTTAAATTTAAAATAAACTTATACAGATACATGTCAGTAACTTATGCTAAGGTTGTCCAGGGAAGGATTAAGGAGAGGACAAGGTGAGGTATTCGGTTAGTGGCTGTGTAAAAATAAATGTTTCTTCAACAATTTTTTGAAAGTATGCAGCGAAGGTGCATGCCTGATAGAGTGAAGGAGCTGATTCCATAAATAAGCAGAATGGACTGTAAAAGAGTGCGTGTAAACAGAGGTGGACTGTTTTTGTCCAAGTCTTCTGCGCTCACTTCAGGGAGACAGAACGACTAATCGTTAAAACTTCCTGAGGTGACGGGCTCCCCCCGGCTGTAGTTGACAACTCTAGTTGTGTGGCATTGTATGTATGTGATTGAGAATCTATTTGTTTCTGACTAGTTAGTTAGTTATACTGGGCGTTCCTCCGCAAGTCGACATCCAGTGTGCCTATTTTGCGTGTAACGGGGGTAGCGCTTTTCCACCCACCCCAGCTCCTCGACGAAAGCCAGCAGGGCTTTCAGGTTTCCTGCCGCCTCGCGCAGGGTGCCTGGGGTCCCAAGGTGTTTTGTCCTGTATACTTCTACCTGTTTACAATCTAGCAGAATGTGTTTTGTGGTTTCTTCCGCCTCCATGCATGCTCTGCACATAGGGCTATTCGTTCCGCCCATTTTGAAGAGGTGTTTGTTTAGTGTGTTGTGTCCTGTTATCAGTCCCACTAGTTTGCGTAGTTGGGGCCTTTTTGTCCTTAGAAGTGTTTTGGTAAGTTTGTGGTTGTATTCCATTACTATTTCTTTGGTTCGTCTGCAGGTGTCTATCTCTTTCCAGTGTGTTTGATGTAGTTGTTTGTAGTGGTTGTCAAGTTGGTTGTTTATGTGCGAGTATGGTAGGGGCACGATAGGTTCGGGTCCGTATGCCGGTGTGTCTGAGCCCTTACGGGCTAGTTCATCCGCAGCATCGTTTCCTCTTGAGTTACTGTGTCCCTTGATCCATTGCAGTGTCACCTTATTGCCTTTTCTGCATACCTCGAGGAGGCTTTGATGGCATTCGTATATGAGCCCTGATGTAAATCTATCGCTTCCCAGTGCCTGTAGCACTGACGTGCTGTCCGATAGAATACATATGTTTTCATGTATTCAACATATGTTAGAATACATATGTCCGATAGAATACATATTGTTTCTGACTATAAATGAAGGGTAGATTGAAAAGTTTCCGGAATGGGCAAGAAAATGCAGTCATTGAACAGGGTTTTGTTTTTATTTTTCAACATAGTCTCCTTCCAGGGCGATTTGCTTTTCCCAGCGGTACTCTAACTTTTTTAAGCCCTTAGAAGCGAAGCCCTGGCGGCTATGACCTTCTCATTTTACGCAAAGCGCTTGCCCCTGAGCCACGTCTTCATGTTTATGAACAAAAAGAAGTCGCACAAGTCTGGAGAGTATGGGGGATGCGGCACCTCGCAGGCCAATTCAACCAATTTGGCTGTGGCGATTCGGGATGAATGGGCCGGAGCGATGTCGTGGTGCAAATGAGGCCGTTTCTCCTTTAATACGCCGCTGAATTGACCCAATAAACCACTGTAGTATTGCCCCGTGATCGTTCTTCCCATCTGCAAAATTCGATGTGTAGTAGTGCTGGATCCATGTTTCGTCCACGGTCACAAATCGGCAAAAAACATGGCCAAACACTTATTCGAAGGGGTCACACGACTTCGCTTGTTGTCCACAAATAGAGTTGTGAGGGACCACCCCTCACTAGACTCCAAGTTATTCAGTGTGAGGTGGTGGTGTCAACTTGCGGGTTATCTCCGTATTAAAAGTCGATTTAAAGTGTATCAGAATGTATTTATTGAGAGTTCGGTATCGCCAGTTTGTAACGCTTCCCGAATAGGATATATATTGACGCGGATGTAGTGGCTATCTGCCTGAAGTTACGAGGGTATGTGGATAAGGTTTGTACTTGTGCTCCTAGTGTCTCGTACTGGGCACGGCTCGAGTCTGTGGGAGTGCAGACTGATGCGTCCCAACTCGACAGAGAAAGGAAGGAAAAGGTAACTAAGAAGCCGGACCCGTTGACTCGTCTCGGGAGAGTGGTACCGGGTAGGCCGTCGCTGTCTTGGGGGGACGTGATCACTCGAGGAATGATACTTTGGTGGTATTTTCGCCGGTTTATATAGGCCGAAAAATGATGCAATCCAAAATATTCCGAGTAAAAGTATTGTTTCATCGTGTTGATTCATCGCTGCACGAGGTAGAATAATAGCTGAATTTGTATCAGTGCATTTCACTGGAAATAAACGCATTTGTTGATTGCATGTAACGATACTTAAGGGTCGTTACAGAGTTGTCAACTACAACGGGCGAACCCGTCACCTCAGGAAGTTTTAACGATTGTTCGTTGGACTTGGACAAAACAGTCCACCGTCAAGCTCCGCCACATGCCCGTAAGAGGCCACCTTATCCGCGAGATAACCAGGCATGTTACCCAGCGGGCTTACAATCACGCTCTTACTTCCAATTGCGACCAGATTATTCCGGTCTCTCGATTGGTTACGAGTTCGAGGTTGCTTGCGCGGTCTTCTCCCTTACAAAGCGGTGAGACGGTGTTCACCGAATCTATCGCGGACCACGGCATCCTTTGCCCGGCTGTTCACCGAGGATCGGGTAGCCGATGGTTGTTTCAAGAGCAGTCGCCGTAAGGTCCGCAAACCACCCCCGCTCTATAGAAAACAGTACTGCTTCCAGACTCCCCCGACTGTTAGTCAGAGTGCACAATCGATTGGCTTATGCCGCACGGTGTGCAGACCGTCCAGGAGCGCCAGAGGGTTGATTCCCAAGGGAAACTAACCATAAGGCCAGAGTCCTACCCAGGCTCGCACTTCATGCGTGGAGGCCGCCGGATGGTTGTTGACCCGTGAGTGTGACCAACCCTGAACAGAATGGGTCTTCGTGGCCAACTCAGTAACAGCCCATTAGCTCCCAGAACCCACTAAAAGTTATTCATCGTCAAATCTTATTAGAAAACAAATTAAAGGCTTATTAATTAAAATATTTAATAATTCTAATGGCTACTTACTAAAAGCCACTCAACACAATAATTAATATAGTCAATAAAAAGTTGAATAATCAAAGCAGAAGTTTAACACTTGAAATAGTCAATAATTCAAATATATACGTAATAAAACCTGTACATAGTAACATCTAAAGTAGTAATTAAAGTGTTAAATAATCAAACTAAAGCTAAATCTTACATTTAAAAAGTAAAAGTACAATTAATATAATTATCATTCGAATTGATAAAATATTTGTATAGTCATGGCTTCATGGTCCTCAAATTCGGTCAGATTATAAAGAATTATGAAAGGGTGGCCTATTTGCATCTCCTTAATGTTTTTATAAAATTTTATGTCCTCCACCTGTTTAATAGTGGTATGGAGTAGAGTGTAGAGAGTAGAATTTAATGCTAAGGTATATATAGCTCTTTTGTATTTTTGCCAGTATTGTTCGGGCACGCAAAAAAGGGAGTTACCGCGTGTATAGTGAAATAGAGTGTCTGCTTTAGTTGGGAAAATCCAACAAAATCACCCTAATGTGGATACCGGGTCACTAAGGCATACCCGGAAACGAAGAGGCCGACAGACTGGCAAAACTGGGCACACTGGATTGCCCAGTGGAGCCAGCTGTAGGGGTCCCCTTCGCTACAGGTAAGAAAATCATCAGGGACTGCTTGGAGCAGGAACATCGGGCTTCCTGGAAACAGAGTCAGGGATGTCGCCAGGCAAAAGCCATGATGGAGCAACCACTACAGAAGAAAACCAAGGCCCTACTTGACATGAGCAAGAAGAACCTTAGAACCACTATCGGTCTCCTCACCGGACACACGACCCTTAGAGCTCATCTATTCAACCTTGGTTTGACTGAGAGCAAGGATTGCCGAATATGTGGCGAGGAACCTGAAGACAGCATACACATCGTTGGTCGCTGTCCAGGGCTAGCCGCCAAAAGACAGTTTACTGGGACGAGCCTTTCTCGAACCCAGCGATCTGCCCAACTTGAAGGTCAGTGACCTACTTGGACTGGTAAGAAGTACCGGGCTACTAGCTGACCACTGACCTAATCACACAGTGGGTAGTTACAAAAGACCTTACAGATCTAGGTGACATCAAGGGCTGGAAACAAGCCCCCCACTCCATCTACTACTACTACTACTACTAGTTGCAGTTTCTGTTAGGTGCTGTCTGGCATACATTAAGCACTGGTATATGAACGCCGAATACATAATCATTTTCCTTGTCCTAATGAAATATTCTCTTCCTGAGGTCCTGGTTGTTACCCAAAACATGCTGTGCAGTGCTCTCTTTCGCAAAAGGAAGATTATTTTACTGTTTACGGCATTTCCATATGTGTAACCTAGTAGTGAACCTATAACTGAAATGAAAATTTGTGTCTTTTCAGATGAAATAACTTCTTCATTCCGAAGATTTGGCGCCTTAGTAGTGGACTGGCCCCACAAAGCGGAGAGCAAAAGCTACTTTCCTCCCAAAGGCTATGCCTTTCTGCTCTTCCAAGTAAGTAAAAATGTGCTCTTTATACTTTCCCAAATAATAATAAATAAATAAATAAATATAAATACAAACGGAGCTGCCATGGAATTCACCGACCGGAGTCGGGCCCATCATAATACTATTTTTTTACACTTCTGGGGGGTGAGCAGTGGATTCCGGACTTACGAACCGGCTGTGGTAGGTTTAGGACAGCTGTCTTGCCACATGTGAGCGTTCACCTTACCACCCATTCACTCCCCCTTCGAAGCCATAGAATTTGAGATGCGCAAATCGCAGTTTTAGATAATTTTTCTAAGAAAGAGTTGATTATTTTTCTGGAAAGGCCAAGATCTTTAAAGAGGTGAAATAGAGATTTAGCTGGCAGGCCACGAGCGCCAACTTCCACCGCGTGAAGGTGAACAGTGAAGCCGTTCCGGGTTACGGCATTTGCAAGATCATGGTATTTAATTAATTTGTACTCGTGGTCTTTTGGGATATTTGATTCCCATGGAACAGTTAATTCTACAATAAGAGCCACCTTCCGAGATAGAGAGTAAAGAGTTATATCTGGACGGAGGGCTGTGCATCCGAGACTTTCAGGGAATTTATACTGCTTAGAGACCGAATCAACCTCCAGAATCCAATCTAGCTTTCTCGATTATTGAGAAAGGTTTTGTAGTTAAATGTTTTTTGCCTTTAGAGCCATCCCGCACAAACTGTATTGGGGGTTTGGAGGATACTGTCAAACCCTTGTTGGCACGAGCCACTGAGAGACTAATTACCTCGCGAATAACAGCGAGAATTTTGTCATGGCGGTAAGTGTACCGTCCTTGATCTAAGGCCACCTTGCAGCCATCTAGAATGGCAATCCTCGGCAAAGCTCCAACGAGCGAGGTTACCGGGGTCTGGAAGTGTATGCTGAAAGGCATTCAAATAAAATTTCAGCATCTCTGGCGTCCAGTCATAGAGCATTACCTTCCAGTGCATTGGAGGCGGCAAAAGTCCCCAATTGTTGTCCAATCATTCTGGCATTGAAGGCCAATAGCATGAGCCATACTCTTGCTGTCGTAATCTCCCCGCAAAAGAGACTTCTTCAAGTCCTTGTCGCTCGTGGTTGTACTGCCATACCCCAGACCAGTGCCATTCTGGCATACATCGTATTACACTAACCGTAGACTAGATAAAATATATTGTACTATTATTGTATTTTCATTACATTAGTATCCAATTGGCAAATTTACAATATGCTATAATAAATAAAATACAAACAGAGCTGCCATGGAATTCACCGACCAAAAATCGAGCCCATCATATATAATTATTATACTTCTGGGAGGTGAAGGGTGGATTCCGGACTAACGACCGGCGGTGGTAGGTTTAGGACAGCTGTCTTGCCACATGTGAGCGTTTACCTTACCACCCATTCACTCCCCCTTCGAAGCCATAGAATTTGAAATGCAGAAATTGCGGTTTTAGATAATTTTTCTAGAAAGAAGTTCATTATTTTCCTGGAGAGACCAAGATCTTTAAAAAGGTGAAACACCACGTGAAGGTGAACAGTGAAGCCGTTCCGGGTGACGGCATTTGCATTTGCGAGGTCATGGTATTTATTTAATTTGTACTCGTGGTCTTTTGGGATATTTGATTCCCATGGAACAGTTAATTCTACGATAAGGACCATCTTCCGAGATAGAGAGTAAAGAGTTATATCTGGACGCAGGGCTGTGCATCCGAGACTTTCAGGGAATTTATACTGCTTAGAGACCGAATCGACCTCCATAATCCAATCTGAAGCTTTCTCGATTATTGAGAAAGGTTTTGCAGTGAGATGTTTTTTGCCTTTAGAGCCAACTCGCACAAACTGTATTGGGGGTTTGGAGGATACTGTGGAACACTTGTTGGCACGAGCCACTGAGAGGCTAAGTACCTCGCGAATAACAGCAAGGACTTTGTCGTGGCGGTAAGTGTACCGTCCTTGATCCAAGGCCACCTTGCAGCCAGCTAGAATATGTCTAGCTGTGCAAGGGGTGTTGCTACAAAGGGGACATGAACTATCCTCGGCATAACTCTAACGAACGAGGTTACTGGGGTCTGGAAGTGTATGCTGAAAGGCACTTAAATAAAATTTCAGCATCTCTGGCGTCCAGTCATATAACATTACTTTCCAGTGCAATGGAGGAGGAATGCAAATTATTATTTATTATTATTTGTTGAGTGGGGCTTTTCTAAGGTCTTTATGAGCCTTGTAACACTGCGACCATTGCTGATCTATTGTGTTCGCCACCTACTATAGTTCTGCGCTAAGCCTCGTGTCATTTAAGAACCGCATCAGGCTTTTGGCTCCAGATTGTTTTACCTCCTCAGGTTGGAGGTAGTGACCATCCAAGTGGGTGTATCTTTTACGCATCAGCGGGCCACACTCGCATATGAGGTGCAGGGGAGTTTCCTCTGCTCCTTGGCAGAACCTGCACATTTTTGTGTCTCTGAGCTTGAGGTTGAACATGTGTTTGTTCAGGCCACAATGCCCCGTGAGCGCCCTCACCAGTATGCGTAGATTGTTCCTATTTAGTGATAGGGCCTCACGGGCCGTCTTACGGTCGTAAGCCTTAATAAGCGCTTTGGAATGATTCAACCCTGTCGTGTTGTTCCAGTGGTTGACGGATTGTTCTAAACACATTTGTTTGAGCATTAGGTTTGCAAGGCTTTTTGATACGCCACAGCAAGGTTCAGGGCCGTATAACGTTCCCTTTGCTCCCGTCCTAGCAAGTTCGTCGGCTTTTTCATTTCCAGTCATACAACATTACTTTCCAGTGCATTGGAGGAGGAATGCAAAAGTCTCCAATTGTTGTCCAATCATTCTGGCATTGAAGGCCAATAGCGTGAGCCATACTATTGCTGTCGTAATCTCCCCGCAAGAGAGACTTCTTCAAGTCCACATCGCTCATGGTTGTACCGCCCATGGTTGTACTGCCATACTAGTAACATACAATACTCGTATTATTATTATAATATTATACACTAGCAGCTTAACACTTAAACAGCAGCGTATTTTGGGATTATTGTAATGGCTATAAAAAAAATCGATATTTATATCTGTCATATTTTCCATCCTTATCGATCTATTGGTGGTTGTGTGCGCGGTGTCATGATGTTTTGTCTCCCTCTCTTCCTGCATGTCTAGTAGGGCCAGTATTTCGATAGCTGCGTTGCCGGTCGGTCGCGCAGCGCATATTTTCCAAATTGAGCGAAGTGTATTTTATTTAAACCGTTGCCGTGTGCTGCGTTTCGAAATCTACTCTGGACGATCGTCCGCATAACCTGGATTTCGAGTTTTCCCCGTCGGGGTGAGGGGAAATCTCCATCGGGCAATCGATGAAACATACTCTGGAGCCGGATTGCGAAATGTGCATATCCTGTCTGTTGACGGTTCGGTCCGGAGTGCTTCGCGATGTCTTCTTTGTCGGAGGGAAGGTTTCGGACGGCCCGGATAGAAAGCGCCCTGCGGCGTCTTCTTAGGGCGTCTTGCGCGTATTGGAAGCGTTAAATTATGATATATTTCATCGCATGGTTTTGCCGAATGTATGATTTCTTGTCGCTCGTTTTATTTACGACGATATCTCTAATGAAATGTGACTGTGCTAAATTCCGTCTTATCCTTCCCGATTCTGCGTAGGATTGTACGTTCGGTTATCGTCTCGTCTGTCGTATCTCGGCTGTCGTACGTTTATCGTACCTCTGTATTATCGCGAGTGCCGTCTTTCGTCGCACGCTGCGGTCCGCAATAAAATATATACAAAGATGACCGGCGACCGAACGTGTCGTAAGATTCTTTTTTCTTTTTCTTCGCATATGTAGCGAAACGCATTGGGACAATTTATGTAACGTCATCTAATTGAACCTATTTCGATTTCTGTTCAAGGACACGACAAGTTATTATTATTATTATTGTTATTATTATATATTTAACAGGCAGGCAGCTTAAGCTGATGCGACTGAGTCCGTGCTTGCATTACAATTTCTGTGGAATAAGTCCAGTTTATTTTTAAAGTCATTGACACTATTGGCATTGATCACTTCACTTGGGAGAGAATTCCATTCGTTTACCACTCTACTACTGAGGAAATGTTTCTTGGGATTTGAATGGAATGATTCATGCTGGAGTTTCAGATGATGCCCACGCAGATGTGTGTTAGTGCTCATGGTGTAGATAGTCTGCAACCCAGGAACGTCATACATACTTATATGTCTCGATTAAGTCACCCCGTGCCCTGCATTGCTCCAGAGTGGTCAAACCGAGAGCCGGCAATCTTTTCTCGTATGTTAGATGCTTCAAGTTAAAGGGCAATTTAGTCGCTCTTCGCTAGACCTACTCTAGAAGATCTATATCCTTCCTAAAGTATGGATTCCAGATTTGAAAGGCGTGTTCCAAAATGGGTCTTACAAATGACTTATGGATTTTCAGCATCAGTTCCTCTGTGATATGGTGAAAAGCTTTTTGAATTAGGAACAATAGAGAGTTTGCTTTCTTTACCAATGCAGTCACGTTTTCTTCCCATTTTAGGTCTTCGATGACTATTACGCCAAGATCCCTTTGTGATTTCACAGCACTAAGACGGGTGTTTTCCAGAAAGTACGGCTGCTTAGGGTTCTTTTTACCGAGATGAAGAACAACACATTTTTCAGCATTAAGAGTTAGGAGTCATTTCGATGTCCAAGCGCTGAGTTTGTCGAGGTAATTCCGTAAGCTGCAGCTATGGAGTTGTGGATTTGCATATATCTTCGTATCGTCTGCGTATAGACTAAGCTCGATGATATACTAGCTCGTAGGTCCGTCAGGTATAGGATGAATAACACTGGCCCCAAAACCGATCCCTGCGGTACACCACTGAGGACATCATACGAGCCCGATAAAGCCGCTTCCGCCCTTACTTGAAAAGTACGATTAGTAAGAAAGTCTGTAATCCATCTCGAGACACTTCCTGTCACCTCCAGATGCTCAAGCTTAAAAAGGAGGCGGTTTATAGGGACTATGTCGAAGGCTTTCTCCTTATAACCGTAAAGTTATATCTACCGTGTTTTGAAGAAACACGGCAGAATCACCCAAAACAAAAAGAAAGAATTTACTAAATGGACGCCACCTGTCTTTTATAGGAAAAGACAGAAACTAATTTAAAAGAAAAATAATACCAAAAAAAAATTACCACAAAAAAAACTATATCAGATACCCTAAAAAATATCAATCTCAGAGTGTACGCTACGTTGGTTTTTATTGGATTTGGCCCACAGAAAATACCTTTTCCCCCTGAAAAACCCAAAAAGAAGCATATATAAAAAGATCACATTTAATACGCCCGAAGGCACAAATTCAACTCCAACTCGCCGAACGCTAACGTGTTCCGCCACAGATTGGGGGGTTAGTTTCCTTCCAATGTAGGCAAAAATCCAGGTGAAATTGAAGGTTGAGGTTGAGCACTCACATTCCGTGATAATTTACTTAACCTTTGCAGCAATTAAAAGCAAAAACAGGTCAAACAAAGGTGCCACTAGCTGAAGCAAACGAAAGAGATCTGTGAAAATCACACCCATCCACTTCCGACAATATTCCCAAATGAAAGAAAAATGCTTACCAGAATTTAAATAAATAGCCTACATTAAAAAAAAAACTCCGTCAACTCGGTATTACAACATTTAAAAAAAACGGCTGGCTAAACGCCGCCTTCACTGCTTCCCACCTTGAAATTTTGACAGCTCCGGTGTCGCCCATAAAGGGTAGGGTTAGACCAGTGTCGCCGCTAGTAAACCAAAGAGCGACTCCTGGCAATATCGAATGATAAGCTCTATCTGTCAAAATTTGACATTTACGAAAATTCGTGAACATGGTATAAACATTGTCAAACTATGGGAGGGATGCCCGAAAAACCACCAGGAACATAAAAAAACACCGGGAAACCATGAAAAACAGGTTTGGCGAACATAATCTGCACACAGGCGCGAAAACAAAATATGCGGTTTTTGTTACATCCTAATCCAGATATATTACGTCCACAGGGTCTCCCTTATCCCAACTCGATGTCCACTCATTGAGACATTGAATTAGATGTTTTTAGTTAATTTCATTATGAATCTTTCCTAAATGAAAAAAATCCGCCTCGGGAGCTTCGACGTCCGTCCGCTGTCGCGGATCGCGAGGAAGCAGTCGTCTCTCTAGGGGACGGGCGTTCCGCAGAGCCGACGGAGAAAAATAGATTTAATATCGGGATGGGGCTCCTAATGTAGCTAAAAGGAGCGGTAGTGTGCGTTGAACCCGTCACCGAATCGACCCAATAAACTACTGTAGTATTGCCCCGTGATCGTTCTTCCATCTGCAAAAATTGGATGTGTAGTGGTGGATCCATGTTTCGCCCACGGTCACGAATCGGCAAAAAACATGGCCAAACACTTATTCGAAGTGGTTACACGGCTTTGCTTGTTGTCCACAAATAGAGTTGTCAACTACAACGGGCGAAGCCGTCACCTCGGGAAGTTTTAACGATTAGTCTTTCTATCTCCCTGGAGTGAGCGCAGAAGACTTGGACAAAACAGTCCACCGTCAAGCTCTGCCACATGCCTGTAAGAGGCCAACGCCTTAACTGCGAGATAGCCAGGAGTATTACACAGCGGGCTTACACTTACGCCCTTACTTCCAATTACGACCAGATTATTCCAGTCTCTCGATTGGTTGAGTTCGAGGTCGCTTGCGCGATCCTCTCCTTTATGAAGGAAGCATGTGTATATTGAATCTATCGCGGTGTATATCAAAAATGGTGTATATTGAATCTATCGCGGACCACGGCATTCTTTGCCCGGTCGTTCACCCGGGATCGGGTAGCCGATGGTCGTTTCAAAAGAGTCGCCGCCGCTCTATAGGAAACAGTACTGCTTCCAGACTCCCCCGACTGTCAGTCGGAGTGCACAATCGATTGGCTTATGCCGCACGGAGCGCAGACCGTCCAGGAGCGCCAGAATATTGATTTCTAGGGGAAACTAACCATAAGGCCACCGTCGGATGGGTGTTGACCCATGAGTGTGACCAAACCTGAACAGAATGTGTCTTCGTGGCCAACTCAGCAAGGGCCCCTTAGCTAGAATGCCAACCAAACAATGGTCAAACTCTACCTATTTGAGGAAGGTTTACAAAATAAATATTGTACGCTCACCTTCGTCGATGTCCGGTGCGCAGATCGTCCGGGAGGACCAGAAGGTTGATTCCTAAGGGAAACTAGTCCTAACGTCGGAGTCCTCGCACAGGTCCGGGCTCGCACTTCATGCGCGGAGGCCGCCGGATGGGTGTTGGCCCGTGAGCGTCACCAACCCTGAACAGAATGGGTCTTCGTGGCCAACTCGGCGAGGGCCCATTAGCTCCCACAGTCGTTCCGCAGAGCCGACGTAGAAAAATCGTTTTTATATCGGGAGGGGGCGCCCCCGACGTAGCTAAAATATGGGATGATAAATGTGTGGTGGGTGCGTTGCAGGACGAGTCGTCTGTGCAGCAGCTGATGGAGGCGTGCATCGCGGACGAGGAGAAGCTGTACGTGTGCGTGTCGTCGCCCACCATCCGGGACAAGCCGGTGCAGGTGCGGCCCTGGCGCCTGGCCGACGCCGACTTCGTGCTGGACGCCACCATGCCGCTCGACCCGCGCAAGACGGTCTTCGTGGGCGGCGTGCCGCGGCCCCTCAAAGCGGGTAATTGCCTCCCCTAGCCCTCGCTCCCGGAGCGCACGCTAATACTGGCCGGCCGGCGCCGGTGCGGCCCTGGCGCCTGGCCGACGCCGACTTCGTGCTGGACGCCACCATGCCGCTCGACCCGCGCAAGACGGTCTTCGTGGGCGGCGTGCCGCGGCCCCTCAAAGCGGGTAATTGCCTCCCCTAGCCCTCGCTCCCGGAGCGCACGCTAATACTGGCCGGCCGGCGCCGGTGCGGCCCTGGCGCCTGGCCGACGCCGACTTCGTGCTGGACGCCACCATGCCGCTCGACCCGCGCAAGACGGTCTTCGTGGGCGGCGTGCCGCGGCCCCTCAAAGCGGGTAATTGCCTCCCCTAGCCCTCGCTCCCGGAGCGCACGCTAATACTGGCCGGCCGGCGCCGGTGCGGCCCTGGCGCCTGGCCGACGCCGACTTCGTGCTGGACGCCACCATGCCGCTCGACCCGCGCAAGACGGTCTTCGTGGGCGGCGTGCCGCGGCCCCTCAAAGCGGGTAATTGCCTCCCCTAGCCCTCGCTCCCGGAGCGCACGCTAATACTGGCCGGCCGGCGCCGGTGCGGCCCTGGCGCCTGGCCGACGCCGACTTCGTGCTGGACGCCACCATGCCGCTCGACCCGCGCAAGACGGTCTTCGTGGGCGGCGTGCCGCGGCCCCTCAAAGCGGGTAATTGCCTCCCCTAGCCCTCGCTCCCGGAGCGCACGCTAATACTGGCCGGCCGGCGCCGGTGCGGCCCTGGCGCCTGGCCGACGCCGACTTCGTGCTGGACGCCACCATGCCGCTCGACCCGCGCAAGACGGTCTTCGTGGGCGGCGTGCCGCGGCCCCTCAAAGCGGGTAATTGCCTCCCCTAGCCCTCGCTCCCGGAGCGCACGCTAATACTGGCCGGCCGGCGCCGGTGCGGCCCTGGCGCCTGGCCGACGCCGACTTCGTGCTGGACGCCACCATGCCGCTCGACCCGCGCAAGACGGTCTTCGTGGGCGGCGTGCCGCGGCCCCTCAAAGCGGGTAATTGCCTCCCCTAGCCCTCGCTCCCGGAGCGCACGCTAATACTGGCCGGCCGGCGCCGGTGCGGCCCTGGCGCCTGGCCGACGCCGACTTCGTGCTGGACGCCACCATGCCGCTCGACCCGCGCAAGACGGTCTTCGTGGGCGGCGTGCCGCGGCCCCTCAAAGCGGGTAATTGCCTCCCCTAGCCCTCGCTCCCGGAGCGCACGCTAATACTGGCCGGCCGGCGCCGGTGCGGCCCTGGCGCCTGGCCGACGCCGACTTCGTGCTGGACGCCACCATGCCGCTCGACCCGCGCAAGACGGTCTTCGTGGGCGGCGTGCCGCGGCCCCTCAAAGCGGGTAATTGCCTCCCCTAGCCCTCGCTCCCGGAGCGCACGCTAATACTGGCCGGCCGGCGCCGGTGCGGCCCTGGCGCCTGGCCGACGCCGACTTCGTGCTGGACGCCACCATGCCGCTCGACCCGCGCAAGACGGTCTTCGTGGGCGGCGTGCCGCGGCCCCTCAAAGCGGGTAATTGCCTCCCCTAGCCCTCGCTCCCGGAGCGCACGCTAATACTGGCCGGCCGGCGCCGGTGCGGCCCTGGCGCCTGGCCGACGCCGACTTCGTGCTGGACGCCACCATGCCGCTCGACCCGCGCAAGACGGTCTTCGTGGGCGGCGTGCCGCGGCCCCTCAAAGCGGGTAATTGCCTCCCCTAGCCCTCGCTCCCGGAGCGCACGCTAATACTGGCCGGCCGGCGCCGGTGCGGCCCTGGCGCCTGGCCGACGCCGACTTCGTGCTGGACGCCACCATGCCGCTCGACCCGCGCAAGACGGTCTTCGTGGGCGGCGTGCCGCGGCCCCTCAAAGCGGGTAATTGCCTCCCCTAGCCCTCGCTCCCGGAGCGCACGCTAATACTGGCCGGCCGGCGCCGGTGCGGCCCTGGCGCCTGGCCGACGCCGACTTCGTGCTGGACGCCACCATGCCGCTCGACCCGCGCAAGACGGTCTTCGTGGGCGGCGTGCCGCGGCCCCTCAAAGCGGGTAATTGCCTCCCCTAGCCCTCGCTCCCGGAGCGCACGCTAATACTGGCCGGCCGGCGCCGGTGCGGCCCTGGCGCCTGGCCGACGCCGACTTCGTGCTGGACGCCACCATGCCGCTCGACCCGCGCAAGACGGTCTTCGTGGGCGGCGTGCCGCGGCCCCTCAAAGCGGGTAATTGCCTCCCCTAGCCCTCGCTCCCGGAGCGCACGCTAATACTGGCCGGCCGGCGCCGGTGCGGCCCTGGCGCCTGGCCGACGCCGACTTCGTGCTGGACGCCACCATGCCGCTCGACCCGCGCAAGACGGTCTTCGTGGGCGGCGTGCCGCGGCCCCTCAAAGCGGGTAATTGCCTCCCCTAGCCCTCGCTCCCGGAGCGCACGCTAATACTGGCCGGCCGGCGCCGGTGCGGCCCTGGCGCCTGGCCGACGCCGACTTCGTGCTGGACGCCACCATGCCGCTCGACCCGCGCAAGACGGTCTTCGTGGGCGGCGTGCCGCGGCCCCTCAAAGCGGGTAATTGCCTCCCCTAGCCCTCGCTCCCGGAGCGCACGCTAATACTGGCCGGCCGGCGCCGGTGCGGCCCTGGCGCCTGGCCGACGCCGACTTCGTGCTGGACGCCACCATGCCGCTCGACCCGCGCAAGACGGTCTTCGTGGGCGGCGTGCCGCGGCCCCTCAAAGCGGGTAATTGCCTCCCCTAGCCCTCGCTCCCGGAGCGCACGCTAATACTGGCCGGCCGGCGCCGGTGCGGCCCTGGCGCCTGGCCGACGCCGACTTCGTGCTGGACGCCACCATGCCGCTCGACCCGCGCAAGACGGTCTTCGTGGGCGGCGTGCCGCGGCCCCTCAAAGCGGGTAATTGCCTCCCCTAGCCCTCGCTCCCGGAGCGCACGCTAATACTGGCCGGCCGGCGCCGGTGCGGCCCTGGCGCCTGGCCGACGCCGACTTCGTGCTGGACGCCACCATGCCGCTCGACCCGCGCAAGACGGTCTTCGTGGGCGGCGTGCCGCGGCCCCTCAAAGCGGGTAATTGCCTCCCCTAGCCCTCGCTCCCGGAGCGCACGCTAATACTGGCCGGCCGGCGCCGGTGCGGCCCTGGCGCCTGGCCGACGCCGACTTCGTGCTGGACGCCACCATGCCGCTCGACCCGCGCAAGACGGTCTTCGTGGGCGGCGTGCCGCGGCCCCTCAAAGCGGGTAATTGCCTCCCCTAGCCCTCGCTCCCGGAGCGCACGCTAATACTGGCCGGCCGGCGCCGGTGCGGCCCTGGCGCCTGGCCGACGCCGACTTCGTGCTGGACGCCACCATGCCGCTCGACCCGCGCAAGACGGTCTTCGTGGGCGGCGTGCCGCGGCCCCTCAAAGCGGGTAATTGCCTCCCCTAGCCCTCGCTCCCGGAGCGCACGCTAATACTGGCCGGCCGGCGCCGGTGCGGCCCTGGCGCCTGGCCGACGCCGACTTCGTGCTGGACGCCACCATGCCGCTCGACCCGCGCAAGACGGTCTTCGTGGGCGGCGTGCCGCGGCCCCTCAAAGCGGGTAATTGCCTCCCCTAGCCCTCGCTCCCGGAGCGCACGCTAATACTGGCCGGCCGGCGCCGGTGCGGCCCTGGCGCCTGGCCGACGCCGACTTCGTGCTGGACGCCACCATGCCGCTCGACCCGCGCAAGACGGTCTTCGTGGGCGGCGTGCCGCGGCCCCTCAAAGCGGGTAATTGCCTCCCCTAGCCCTCGCTCCCGGAGCGCACGCTAATACTGGCCGGCCGGCGCCGGTGCGGCCCTGGCGCCTGGCCGACGCCGACTTCGTGCTGGACGCCACCATGCCGCTCGACCCGCGCAAGACGGTCTTCGTGGGCGGCGTGCCGCGGCCCCTCAAAGCGGGTAATTGCCTCCCCTAGCCCTCGCTCCCGGAGCGCACGCTAATACTGGCCGGCCGGCGCCGGTGCGGCCCTGGCGCCTGGCCGACGCCGACTTCGTGCTGGACGCCACCATGCCGCTCGACCCGCGCAAGACGGTCTTCGTGGGCGGCGTGCCGCGGCCCCTCAAAGCGGGTAATTGCCTCCCCTAGCCCTCGCTCCCGGAGCGCACGCTAATACTGGCCGGCCGGCGCCGGTGCGGCCCTGGCGCCTGGCCGACGCCGACTTCGTGCTGGACGCCACCATGCCGCTCGACCCGCGCAAGACGGTCTTCGTGGGCGGCGTGCCGCGGCCCCTCAAAGCGGGTAATTGCCTCCCCTAGCCCTCGCTCCCGGAGCGCACGCTAATACTGGCCGGCCGGCGCCGGTGCGGCCCTGGCGCCTGGCCGACGCCGACTTCGTGCTGGACGCCACCATGCCGCTCGACCCGCGCAAGACGGTCTTCGTGGGCGGCGTGCCGCGGCCCCTCAAAGCGGGTAATTGCCTCCCCTAGCCCTCGCTCCCGGAGCGCACGCTAATACTGGCCGGCCGGCGCCGGTGCGGCCCTGGCGCCTGGCCGACGCCGACTTCGTGCTGGACGCCACCATGCCGCTCGACCCGCGCAAGACGGTCTTCGTGGGCGGCGTGCCGCGGCCCCTCAAAGCGGGTAATTGCCTCCCCTAGCCCTCGCTCCCGGAGCGCACGCTAATACTGGCCGGCCGGCGCCGGTGCGGCCCTGGCGCCTGGCCGACGCCGACTTCGTGCTGGACGCCACCATGCCGCTCGACCCGCGCAAGACGGTCTTCGTGGGCGGCGTGCCGCGGCCCCTCAAAGCGGGTAATTGCCTCCCCTAGCCCTCGCTCCCGGAGCGCACGCTAATACTGGCCGGCCGGCGCCGGTGCGGCCCTGGCGCCTGGCCGACGCCGACTTCGTGCTGGACGCCACCATGCCGCTCGACCCGCGCAAGACGGTCTTCGTGGGCGGCGTGCCGCGGCCCCTCAAAGCGGGTAATTGCCTCCCCTAGCCCTCGCTCCCGGAGCGCACGCTAATACTGGCCGGCCGGCGCCGGTGCGGCCCTGGCGCCTGGCCGACGCCGACTTCGTGCTGGACGCCACCATGCCGCTCGACCCGCGCAAGACGGTCTTCGTGGGCGGCGTGCCGCGGCCCCTCAAAGCGGGTAATTGCCTCCCCTAGCCCTCGCTCCCGGAGCGCACGCTAATACTGGCCGGCCGGCGCCGGTGCGGCCCTGGCGCCTGGCCGACGCCGACTTCGTGCTGGACGCCACCATGCCGCTCGACCCGCGCAAGACGGTCTTCGTGGGCGGCGTGCCGCGGCCCCTCAAAGCGGGTAATTGCCTCCCCTAGCCCTCGCTCCCGGAGCGCACGCTAATACTGGCCGGCCGGCGCCGGTGCGGCCCTGGCGCCTGGCCGACGCCGACTTCGTGCTGGACGCCACCATGCCGCTCGACCCGCGCAAGACGGTCTTCGTGGGCGGCGTGCCGCGGCCCCTCAAAGCGGGTAATTGCCTCCCCTAGCCCTCGCTCCCGGAGCGCACGCTAATACTGGCCGGCCGGCGCCGGTGCGGCCCTGGCGCCTGGCCGACGCCGACTTCGTGCTGGACGCCACCATGCCGCTCGACCCGCGCAAGACGGTCTTCGTGGGCGGCGTGCCGCGGCCCCTCAAAGCGGGTAATTGCCTCCCCTAGCCCTCGCTCCCGGAGCGCACGCTAATACCGACCGGCCGGCGCCGGTGCGGCCCTGGCGCCTGGCCGACGCCGACTTTTTGCTTCTTTTTCACTAAAATAAAGCTCTCTGTGATGCCGCCATAGGCGACTCACCGCCGTACCATCGCATATGCCGGATAGTGACCTCGCAGAGCTTCCGGAACATGTTCCAACGCATGTCGTCATGACCGAGCATACACTGTATCGTTTTGTCTATTATACAAAACGGTAAATGGAAATTGTCTATGACTGTTTTTCGCGTACTAGCGACACAGCGCTTTTGATTATTGCTTCCGTTTCAGCTTCAACGCCTCCGTAAATAGGTGCCCGGTGTGTCGTTTGTATGCTCGAAGTCCCAAGTGACCTTTTATAATACGCTGGATGGATACCAGCGAGATGTTCATCTATGGAGCTAAATTTTTTTGCTTCGGGAGCGGTTTTCGACAAATTCGACTCTACGGTTTTCTTTCGTTTTTCTGCGCGATTTTTGTATCAAAATGGCTGTCTTTGGAAGGGTTAAAGGTTCATGTTATTGTGTTTTGATTTCAGTGGAGCTGGCTATGATTATGGATAGGCTGTACGGCGGTGTGTGCTACGCCGGTATCGACACGGACCCTGAGCTCAAATACCCGAAAGGGGCGGGCCGAGTGGCCTTCAGCAATCAACAGTCTTACATCGCCGCCATTTCTGCACGGTTCGTTCAGCTGCAACACGGAGATATCGACAAGCGGGTCGAGGTACACACTTTCTTATGTCACCCGAAGAGCCCTTTCTCACTATGACAGACGGTCATCCTAGGAATCACCCTTGTGGCGCTCCTGGACGGACTGTGCACTCTGACTAACAGTCGGGGGAGTCTGGAAGCAGTACTGTTTCCTATAGAGCGGGGGTGGTTGCGGACCTTACGGCGACTGATCTCGAAACGACTATCGGCTACCCGATCCTGGGTGAACAGCCGGGCAAAGGATGCAGTGGTCCGCGATAGATTCGGTATACACCGTTTCACCGCTTCCTAAGGGAGAGGACCGCGCAAGCAACCTCAAACTCGGAACCAATCGAGAGACTGCAGTAATCTGGTCATAATTGGAAATAAGGGCGTGAGTGTTGACACTAGGTTGGCCTCTTACGGGCTTGTGGCGGAGCTTGATGATGGACTGTTTTCGTCCAAGTCTTCTGCGCTCACTTCAGAGAGACAGAACGACTAATCGTTAAAACTTCCTGAAGTGACGGGCTCGCCCTTGTAGTTGGAAACTTTAGTTATGATGGACGGTCTGTTTGCTGAGTTGCAAAAAAATCGGCCGAATGGTCAAGGTCAGACCTCCGTTCTGACGAGTGCGGATGCCTGCGGGGAGAGAGATGTACTTCGGACGGGCAGGGGCATATCGACGCGTGCTATTTATCCGCCCGCTCGTTAGCAAAATGACGGCCCCGGGCGTTTAGACAGCGCTCTGCAGTGACAAACCGTCCGTCCAAAAACTCGAGTCTTGTTTTTTACTCGGATCCATATCGAGAAAGCTTCAGATTGGATTATGGAGGTCGATTCGGTCTCTAAGCAGTATAAATTCCCTGAAAGTTTCGGATGCACAGCCCTGCGTCCAGATATAACTCTTTACTCTCTATCTCAGAAGATGGTCCTTATGGTAGAATTAACTGTTCCATGGGAATTAATTATCCCAAAAGACCACGAGTACAAATTAAATAAATATCATGATCTCGCAAATGCCATCACCCGGAACAGCTTCACTGTTCACCTTTACGCGGTGGAAGTAGGCGCTCGTGGCCTGCCAGCTAAATCTTTGTTTCACATTTTTAAAGATCTTGGTCTCTTCAGGAAAATAATCAACTCCTTTCTAGAAAAATTATCTAAAACCGCGATTTCCGCATCTCAAATTCTATGGCTTCGAAGGGGGAGTGAATGGGTGGTAAGGTGAACGCTCACATGTGGCAAGACAGCTGTCCTAAATCTACCACAGCCGGTCGCTAGTCCGGAATCCACCGTTCACCTCCCAGAAGTGTAATAATTATATATGATGGGCCCGATTTCGGTCAGTGAATTCCATGGCAGCTCCGTTTGTATTTTATTTATATTTATTAAAACGCTTTATTCTTAAGAATAGGCGAGCTTATTGTCTGAGGTATTTTAGAGCTAACCTATACTATTGTATGAACATCATTTGCGAGTAGACTTCAAAACTTAACCTAAAGAGTATAACAAATGAAATAAAAGAGGATGGAAAGAAATATATACCTAATTCTTTGTGGGCACAGGATGAGCCACACCAAAATAATGTAACACCTATAAGGATGCTAAAGTTTAAAAAGGAGGGGAATGGGAGGGGAAAGGGAACTTATCTGTAAGATTTCAAATGCTCTCTGAGTCCGTTTTTAAAACTTGTTAAGCTTGGCGCGGTTCTCACATTTTTCGGCAAAGCATTCCAAAGACGGGCTCCGTGCACGGTGAAAGAGAATGAGAAGAAGTCACTGCTGTGACTAGGGATAGAGAGTAGCAGGTTGTTTTTTGATCTCAGAGGGCGTTCATGAGCCGATAGTGCAGTAAATCTGCCAGTGAGATAATTGGGAGCGACGCCATCCGAGATCTTGAAAAGCATACAAAGAACTCGCATGTCTCTTTTCTCCCCGGTCGACGGCCAGTGAAGCTTTTCTCTGTATTCCGTGATGTGGTAAAATTTTCTGAGGCCATGGATATAACGAATGCAAACGTTTTGGAGACGCTCGACTTTGGCGGATGACTCCTCTGTAAGGTCGAGAAATGCGACATCTCCATAATCCAGAAGGGCGAGGAGAGAACAGCTTCGTATAAATTGTTCAGCCGCTGGCACTTCTGTCTTTTTAGACAGACCGTGGAAACAAACAGTCCGTCGTAGTATGAATGGGCTATTATAGCTCGTTTACGCTCACGCGAGTGGCGAGGCGTGTGAACAGGCACTCGCGCCTCGCCTCGCCACTTGCGGTGCGAGCATCGGGAGCGCATTTTACAACGGTTTGAGTAAACGAAAAACTTATTTTTTGTCTAAAACAAATAAATTTGAGTGTCTAATAAAACATTTTACTTAAATATACCTCAGTAATAGGTTAGTTAGTTAGTAACGGGTCCAGGCCAGGTTAGGACACGTCTCTCCAAAAATATGCTGCCTGGATGGCCTTGTCGTTCGCCTTAGTTAGTTAGTTAGTTAGTTTGTCTGGGCTATTTCCCGCACTTGGCCTCTTGATTGGGCCGTTGTGCGTGGCTCATGTTTCTATTTATGTTACTCCAGCCAACCCAGGCTGTCCCAGAAGGTTAGCAGCCTGTTTGGGTTGCTACAGGCCTCCGGTACAGATGCTGGAGATTGTAGTATTCTTGCCCGTTGCTCTGCTACGCTCCTGCATTCCATGATCACATGCTGTGGCGTTTCTTCTTCCTCCATGCATCCTCTGCATAGAGGGCTGTCTGTCACACCTATGGTAAACAGGTGTTTGTTTAGGGGACAGTGGCCTGTCATAGTACCTATGACTTTACGGATTTTGTCTCTTTTTAATCTGGTGAGGTTGCGGGCAAGTTTTTTAGACGCTTCCGAAACCGCGTTCTTTGTTTGCCTGCATCCTGCGTTTTTTTTTCCATTCTTTAAGGTGGGTTTCGTCGGTGTTCCTGCGTAGCCATGTTTTTATTTGGGCCTGGGGTATGGGCATCAAGGGTTCCGGTCCATATACTATTTCCTTTGATCCCCTTTTGGCCAGTTCGTCTGCCGCGTCGTTGCCCAGTGGGTCGCTGTGCCCTTTAATCCATTGCAGGGTCACTCTATTTGACCTTGCAATGGATTGAAGCGCATTGTGGCATTCCAGTACAAGGACAGAGGTTATAGTAATTTTTACTAGCGCTTGTAGCACGGAGGCACTGTCGGAGACAAATTTCAAGCTTAGGTCTCCGACATCTTTGGCTGCAACTGCCTGTGCTGCTCTGGTGATGCCAATGCATTCTGCTTGGAAGATCGTATTTAAGTTGCCTAGGGTAGTTGATATTTTGATGTTTAGATCATTTGACAAGACGCCGGCTCCGGTACCTTGAGTGGTTTTGGAGCCATCTGTGTATATCCTTACTTCATTTGTACCAGAGTGATCTGCTGGTTCTGCAGTGAGTTGGATATTGTATCTTCCTTTTTGTTCGTCGTCGTTCGCCTTTTGTTTGTTTGTTTATACTCTTTATTGTGAAATGTCACAATGGGCTGGTTTATTGTCATTACCCTACTACGACGTGTTATGTGTATGTGTGCATATAACATGTGTATAAGTGTGTGTCTTGTTATTGCATTCGATCGACAGAATTGAACATGCAATCCCGCTAATTTGATCCCAACGGAAATTACCCCCATTGATCCCAGACACAAAAATGTGCAGGTTCTGCCAAGGGGCAGAGGAAACTCCCTTGCACCTCATATGCGAGTGTGATAAAAGATCCGTTGATGCGTAAAAGATACACCCACTTGGGTGGTCATTACCTCCAACCTGAGGAGGCAAAACAATCTGGCGCCAAAAGCCTGCTGTGGTTCTTAAATGACACGAGGCTTAGCGCAGAACTATAGTAGGTGGCGAACACAATAGATCAGCAATGGTTGCAGTGTTACAAGGCTCATAAAGACCTTAGAAAAGCCCCACACAACAAATTAAAAAAAAATACTCCACCTCTGAACCTGATGGGAAAGTTAATATATTCTTTAAATTAAAATATTTCTTGTTGCGTTTCAGGTGAAGCCGTACGTTCTAGACGACCAGATGTGTGATGAGTGCCAGGGCGCTCGCTGCGGTGGGAAATTCGCACCGTTCTTCTGCGCAAACGTTACCTGTCTACAGGTAATATATCACTATATTATGGTAGTCGATTTGCAGATCAATAATGTTACAGCTGCCACTCTCCACATCAAGAACCAACCTCTGGAGAGGGTTCGCCAATATAAATAATAATAATAATAATAATAATAAACTTTTTATTTGAACTTGTTATACAAAAAGGCGAGCTTATCACCACATGGCAATATCTTACAACTAACCTAAACTCAGTGGTAGATGTGCGCATTGTGAAAATAAAGATTATTACATAATATACAGATTGTCTGCATAACATACAGACAACTGGAAGAATTTAAAACTAATAAAGCCCGAGGAGAGGAAATTGGGAGAGGAAGAGGAGAGAAAGGGAAGAACTCATTACTTCTTAGAAAGGTAGTAATCCTTAAGGCGAGTCTTAAACGATGGTAAAGAAGGCGAGTTTCGTATGTTTGCTGGGAGATCGTTCCAGAGTCTTGCGCCATGGACACAGAAAGAATATTAATAGAAATCACTCTTATGACTCGGAATTTTTAGTAAACTGTCAGAGGCTGACCGAAGTCCGAGACCGTGGGAACTTAGTGATTCAAAAAGCTCGTGGAGATAAAATGGTGGTAATTGGGAGAGTACACGATATAGGAGAGCAAGTATATGAACATTTCTTCTTTGGCGTACTGGCAACCACCCTAACTGTGCCCTATATTCGGACACGTGATCATACTTACGTAGACCGAAGATGAATCGTATGCATACATTTTGCAAACGTTCAAGTTTTGTTGAGCAGTTCCTCTGATAAATCGAGATAAGGCACATCTACATAGTCAAGGAAAGGTAAGAGATAAATACCTTGTCTGTATTGTGAATGATCAAGAAGACCATAGTGTAGAAGTCAGATGTCGCATCGAACAAGCTAGAGCTGCGTTTATCAAAATGAGCCAACTCTTCTGCAACCGTAGTCTCAAACTCTCCACTAAATGCCGTCCGGTGCGGTGTTACATATTTTCAGTTCTGTACGGAGTAGAAGCGTAGACTTTAACCCAGACTGCGCAAAAGGTTAGAAGCTTTCGAAATGTGGATTTACAGGATAATAAGTATTTAATCCTAATTTTAAGTATTTAATAGTTTTTAAGGTAGTTGTTGCACGTTTATTCTTTTGTGATCAAATAATTATTTTATTACGACAATTTAATTTTTTAGCTATTGCATAGCTTTTATCGCGGGCCTAGGCCAGCGCGGCGACCGAATGAAGAAATTTCTTAACGAAAATTAATGATTTTTAACTGATAATTACGTCTAAACGAGTACTGCTTACGATTCGAAAAAAATATATGTTAAACAAGAACATTTTCCTAATATTCTTAGCTTTGAATATTTTAGATTTTGTTTATATTACATAGTGTAATTAATTTGTGAAATCAGGTCTAACCGAACACAAAAACGACTACTACGCAAATACTATCTGGCGTATTATTATGAAACCTGCACCATTTTAAAGATAATTTAATTATGTATCTTTTTATCTACGATTTTTTTCGAATAATCCGTTTTTTTGCTTTATCGAATAAAAAATTCGTGCGCGGCGCTCTATCGGAAGACGTTTAAATTATTCCGAATCATTTGCTTCCGCAGCCGCAAATGATTCGGAATAATTTCAACGTTTTCCGATAGAGCGCAGTTATCTGTTATCAGAAAAAATAAAATAAATAAAATAAATAAATAATTATAATTTCATAAGTTGTTAAAAAATGCTATGCAATAGCTTTACCACGGCAGTCCCCTAGTTCCACACGTATTATTTTATTTTTATTTTTTTTGTTACAAAAATATTTTGTTTTTTGTAATAATCACAATATTGAACAAGCACGCACAAAATTAAACGTTCACCTTAGAACAGGTCCCCGCCTAGTTAGGTGGCGTTGTCACTGGACTTTGCTATGTATTCATTTTCTGCTATTTATCCAATGTTTAAAATATTTCTATACATAGTTCCTAAGCTAAAATTGTTTTAAATTATTCTTGAATTACTTAAATAAATAAATAAATAAATAAATACTGAAAATATCTTCGACGGATAGTCACCAATGAGACGGTGCTGCAAAGAATGCACAAAGGATTGGAATTACTAAAGACCATAAAGAGAAGGAAATTACAATACATGGGCCACATAATGCGCGGTAACAAATACCACCCTCTCCAATTAATCCTGCAAGGAAAGATGAAAGGCCGCCGAAGAGCTGGCCGGAGAAGAACCCACGCGCTACAAAACCTCGTTGAATGGTTCAACTCAAGGACCACCGTGTTGTTCCGCGCCGCAACATCACGAGCCCAAGTGGCCATAATGACCTCCGATTGGAGATGGCACTATAAGAAGAAGAATGTTATTTGGTCCTTACCTAAGAAGTTGCTGTTTTATAAAGGAAATTTAAGGCCAAAAACTTAGTACGATAAATATATATTGAATTAACCCCTCGAGGCCCGCGGTTTTATTTTAATGTGTGCCTTACGGCCCGTAAGAAATTCGCAAGTCTCAAAAAAAAGATGGCGTTTCAGAAAAAAAACGATTACTCCGAAACTGTCACACCGATCGTCTAAAAAAGACCTGTTTTATGTTCCTATTCGGCCTCGCCTGGCCATTTCGGGCCGTCTGGGGTTTGACGGTAAATATCAATTCTGGACGTTTCGGGCCGTCTGGTACGCGAGGGGTTAATAGAAATATTGACCCCTATTATCTATGCAGATCTGTCATTTGAATGGGAGTTGCTTAACCCCTTGAGTATCGGCATAATTTAATGGCAGACCGCGGCAATTTATTGGAATTTCTTGCAATATCGCCGCGCCTGACAAAAAGTAATATAACTATGTAAATACTATAGCAATCATAAAAAGAATAACTGTGCAATGATCGCATTGAAATTTCGTATATGGAATATTGCAATCTCATTTTGTGAAACAATTATATAATTACTAGCTGACCCGTGCCCACTTCGTTGGGCGGTAAAAAATTTTACTTGTGATGAAATTATGAGTGTGTTTCGGTTAGTACTGAGTGCTATGATTTATTTCCTGACTGCCAAAAGAAGGGTTATATTTTTACTGCATATGTATGTATGTATTTGCATGCCAATTTGACTATAATACCGTTATTTGTGAGTGTCTTCTTGTGAGTGTCTTATTTGTGAGTGTCTTATCTCTTTAACCATTTATGCAGTAAAAGGTAAATTACATGCAGTAAAAGGGAAAAGTCTTTTGTCACTTGAGACGATAAACTTACTTATTTTGATATGAATTCATAATTGTTGATAATATGACCAATAAACATGACCTAAGGATTTAAATTATTTTTTTAATATAAAAAACTACTTTTTGTGACTTAAATACAAAATTTAGACACATGATTTCCATTACTTTTTTGTAGGCATTACTAAGCTCTACAACTCTTCCCTAGAACTCAATCATATATCTCTCATCGTTAAAGCAGCGTTCGTAAGAAACGTTTTCATTCGACTGTTTTTCTCCGAATTACTTTGTAAATCCAACGACCACGAAAAAGTCTTTTCATTGTTCGGATTAATATAGGTATAGCCATATCACACACAAATAACGTGGCTACCTATTCGTAAAAGAATTTTCAAAATCGGTTCAGTAGTTCCAGAGATTACTTCCTACAACGTCACAAACTTTACCTCTTTATAATATTAGTATAGAAGTATAGATTACGACACGGTCGCGGTTCCATACCTACGTATTATCTCTCTATTTATTCAGTAAAAGGTAAAAGTTATTTGTTTTAAACGCTTGAGATGATAAATTTACTTATTTTGATAAGAATTTATAATTGTTGATAATATGACCAATAAACATGACCTAACGATTTAATTTTTTTTTTAATAAAAAAAAATTATAATAAAAAATCACCATAATATCGTTCACTCGGTTGGTTATCGTCATATCTATTCAAATATTTGTCCAAATTTGTCCATATGATGTAGGTACTGTAAAAGACAAAATTTATCTACTTTAGATACCAGATGTGATAGAAGTATTCATTTTGATATAATAATCAATTTATTACTACCAAATGTGCGTTAGAAATATTTTTTATTTTTTATTGTATTTATGGTTCACTATTTTGGCGATAATGGCTTACACATAAAATATAGATATATGCTGTCGCTGGCTTTTTTGCAGGACTATTTAAGATAAACATTTCCATTGTATATTATATACGTGTAACTCCAACGGTTTTTGCGGCGCACGCCAGAGTAGCTCGCAGATGGCAGATTTTTTTCCTACTTCTTCTTCTTCATCATCAGCGCGCATTCGCCCACCGTTAGGCATACGCCTCTCCAATCACTCTCCATCCGGATCGGTTAGTTTGGTTTGGCAGGCTGATCGTACCCAGAGATTCTTAGCACCCCCTGCCCGCCGTTACGGTAACCGCTGCCGTGGCTCGGGCTAGTGGGGCTGCTGGGGACTGGGGGCCGTGGTAAGGTTGTACTGTTCATCATCATGATTGGAGGTATTTAGCCCGATACCCGCCACGTCGGCCACACGTCTTGGCGAGCTCCACACTTTCAGGAAAATATTTCCATTTCCTAGGCTTGTGGCAACCTGGTCGGGTTACTTAACCACCGAATTGCACTATATTTTCTAAATTTATTATTTAATTATTATTTATTGTTGAGAAAATTTTCAAAATATATATTGACGCTTACACTCTTACCAATAAAATTATCTTATAACCGCGTTAAACCCTTGTTATTGTTATACCCGGTATAGCCGAGTTATAACGAAGTTGTAAAATCGTGACCAATAAATCAGTTATAACGCGGTTATAACTACTCCCTGAAACCAAAGACAAGTCATATTTCTAGCATGGCAACGCCCGCTTGGAAGCAGTGTGGCCAACTGAAGCGGCATGAAATGCACATGAAATGTCACTTTTTGTTGTCAGAAAGCCCGTGCCCATTGTTTTGTTACGCGAATGCTGATCGAATTTATAGTGGTATTTTGCAGGTCAGCTCTCAGGATATCGATGATTCTTGCGGCGTATGGCTTAGTGAAACGATATTTAGTTTTAAAATTGTAATCATCTAAATCGAACGGGTCGTATCGAAATTTGAAAATTTTTGGTCGCCTATCACGACGCATTTTGATTTCTTCCAATAAATCCAAATCGATCATATCATCCAAGTCGACAAAATCCATTATTCGGCTAAAACGCAGGATTTCACAGCAGTATAAAAGGCGTCGTAACACGGCTATTACAACGAAAGCGCACGATTCGCGAACGAGGAGCTCCACGTCCGCGGCTGTCAGGTGGCTGTCAGTTTGAAACAGCTGTTACGCCGGTCGGCCATTTTTAAGTTAATACTCCGTTAAACCGCTGTTATACCTGGCCTAGGGGGGGTATAGCGGAGTTATAGTGCGGATGGAAATCCAGTACCACTATTCCATGCTTATACCCGAGATGATCAGTGGTGTAAGCTATACCGCGTTTATTGGTCACAGATTTTCTTATACCTAGTAATAACAGAGGTATAAATTTTACAACTCGTTTATTGGTAAGGCTGTAAGAATTTAAATTTCGAATATCAATTTCTTAGATTTTTTTCCCACTTACTTGACAGTTATCGTTATATTTTAGGTAATTCACACTATATCTTTATAAATTATAGCCTATGTGTTATTCTGATGTGTAAACTATATTATTGTAAAGTTTCATCAAAATCCATTCGGTAGTTTTTGCGTGAAAGAGTAACAAACATCCATACATACATACAAACTTTCGCGTTTATAATATTAGTAGGATGAATTCACATGAGAAAGTTGAAAAAGTGAAAAAAGTTGGCATTTCTAACTTGCACTTATCTTATGGAAAAATACGGTACCCTATTTAGAAATTGTAAATGCTATCGTGATCTTTATTAGATTCTCTATCAAAGGTAATATTTAATATCGCGCCACTGCGCTGCTGCTGCACCTTAGTGTGTTGTCTCCGGGGCTCGATTTTATTTACCTAAGAATATATCTATACTTCTATACTAATATTATAAAGAGGTAAAGTTTGTGAGATTGTAGGAAGTAATCTCTGGGTCTACTTAACTAATTTTAAAAATTCTTTTACCAGTAGAAAGCCACGTTATTTGTGAGTGTCATAGGCTATATATTAATCCGAAAAATGAAAAGACTTTTTCGTGGTAGTCGGATTTGCAAAGTAAATCGGAAAAAAACCGTCGAATGAAAACGTTTCTGACTAACGCTGCTTTAACGATGAGATATATGATTAATTTCTTGATAAAAGTTGTAGAGCTCGATAATGTTTCAAAAAAGTCAGCGACAGCATATGTCTAACTTTTATATTTAAGTCACAAAAAGTAGTATTTTATAAAAAAAAAATAATTTAAATCGTTAGGTTATGTTTATTGGTTATATTATCGACAATTATGAATTCTCATCAAAATAAGTAAACTTATCGTGTCAAGTGTTTAAAACAAAAGACTTTTTCTTTTACTGCATATACTTGCATAAATAGTTAAAGAGATAAGACACTCGCAAATAAGACACTCACAAGAAGACACTCACAAATAATGGTAATATAGTCAAATTGGCATGCAAATACTTACATACATATGCAGTTAAAATATAACCCTTCTTTTGGCAGTCGGGAAATAAATCATAGCACTCAGTACTAACCGAACCACACTCATAATTTCATCGCAAGTAAAAATTTTTACCGCCTAACGAAGCGGGCACGGATGAGCTAGTTACTATATAAACCGACCCGCAGGGCAGAGTCCTACCCGGGCTCGCACTTCTGCGCGGAGGCCGCGGGATGGGCGTCGACCGGCGAGTTCGACCGAACCCGAAAGCGCGGAACCCGAACACATTAGCTTCCAAAAGCTTTAAATACAACAGTCGACTTTTCGTCGGGACAGTGCAGTTTTAAAATGTTTTAAACGATGGTTGTTGTTGTTTCAGTATTACTGCGAGCACTGCTGGGCCACGATCCACTCTCGCCCGGGCCGCGAGTTCCACAAGCCTCTGGTGAAGGAGGGGGCCGACCGGCCGCGCGCCGTGCCCTTCCGCTGGTGCTAGGCGGCCCCCCCCGCCCCCCGGCCCTCGCATCCACGCCACGGACGCAGCATCCACATCTTCATATTGCCAACTTCCACTGAATACACTGACATGCAAAACCTGAAATCGAGGGAGGTGAAGCTTGTACGACCCGACGATTCGGCATTGTTGCAACTACCATTGTCCACGGTACATAGACACTACGATCTCGAGTCGGATCATACGTCGATTCTACCCTGGACGACGGCGGTTTCGACATCGCCTAAACGTCGAGTACTAAACGCTTCACGCATTAAATTCGTTTATCTTATTTATAATCCGTAACCTGTTTAAACACAAATAAAATAAAAACGAATTTGTTGCCATGGCCGCTGCGACGTCGCCGAAACGTCGGGTGTTCACGCGGTAAATTCGTTTTTAACTCATTTATAATGTCGAACAACCGCGATAGTCTCCGATTTCATATAACCTGTTTAAACCGAAGCATGCTAAATGTTTCAAGCGTCCCCCGAGAAAATCTGGAATACAAATATGGTAGGATAAGCTAGCGAATGTGCCTATCTTCAATTTTGTGTAATACCCTATCGTTTAACGTCATTTTAACAGTTGGAAGTTTGGCAAATCCTCGAGTAAATAATCTTTTTAATTAATCTAGCGCCTTTGACTGATACCGCGTACCATCCGATAGGGGTGTTTCATTCGGAAAGAAGCGCCCCGTATCATCGTTACGAAGCGATAATATCTTCTACTTATAATAGTGGAATCTGTGAGTCACAGAACCGTTGTTTGTTAGCACTTTAGTCGTATATTATTTAAGCATACGTTAACACTGGTCCAATATTTTCGAAACGTTAGTATTTGAACCGAGAACCTGCGGCGCGCGCGGCGACACTGCGAGAGGTATCCGAAGTATCTTCTTTTTCTCCTCGCCGCTTTCGCCGCGCTGGCCGCGAGGAGTTACCACGCGCCGGACTGTGCAATATTACTATGAAAACATAGATAATAGAATTTCGTAACTTTAAATTTGTGTGTTGTCTCCTGATTGTTAGTAGTTTTAGTTGGGACTGGAAGGTTTGAGCGTTGCGATTTTTCAGTGATTTTTTTTTACGTTCTTTATTTTTCGCAATGTTTGCTACAATGAAGTGTTAGTGACATTTTCCTAAATGCGACTATTATTCAATAAACATTTTAGATTTACTGATACTATATATATCTCACTTTCGTCACAGTATATCAGACATTAGCTTCTCTTAGTTAGTTTAGTTTAGTTTATCTGGGCTTTTTCCCGCACTTGGCCTCTTGATTGGGCCGTTGTGCGAGGCTCATGTTTCTGTTTATGTTACTCCAGCCAACCCAGGCTGTCCCAGAAGGTTAGCAGCCTGTTTGGGTTGCTACAGGTCTCCGGGACAGATGCTGGAGATTGTAGTATTTTTGCCCGTTGCTCTACCACGCTCCTGCATTCCACGAGAACATGCTGTGGCGTTTCTTCTTCCTCCATGCATCCTCTGCATAGAGGGCTGTCTGTCACACCTATGGTAAACAGGTGTTTGTTTAGGGGACAGTGGCCTGTCATAGTATCTATGACTACGAATTTTGTCCCATTTTAATCTGGTGAGGTTGCGGGCAAGTTTTTTAGACGCTTCCGGAACTGCGTTCTTTGATAAGGTTCTCTTAGTACAAAATCAAAATCGAAACGAATACGTCACGAGTCGTAAGGGCTCGGATATGGCCCCCAGATGTTGGCTACTCGGCCCCAAACGTTCCTAAAGGCGCCAGCCTTTATTATACTTGCGCGTACTGCTAATCAAAGGCATTCTTCAAGATGTACCCCTCTGCCCACAATCCATTGTGAGCTAATGGGCCCTGTTAGAGTTGGCCACGAAGACCCATTTGTTCAGGGTCAGCCACACTCACAAGTCAACACCCATCCGGCGGCCTCCACGCAAGAAGAGCGAGCCCGAGCAGGACTCTGACCTGAGGGCTAGTTTCCCCCAGGAGTCAATCTTCTGGCGCTCCTGGACGGCTTGCGCACTGTGCAGCGTCAGCCGATCGATTGTGCATTCTGACTAACAGTCGGGGGAGTCTGAAAACAGTACTGTCTCCTATAGAGCGGGGGTAGTTGTTCACCTTACGGTGACTGCTCTTCAAACGACCATCGGCTACCCGATTCCGGGTGAACAGCCGGGCAAAGAATGCCGTGGTCCGCGATAGATTCGGTAGACACCGTATCACCGCTTCATAAGGGAGAGGTCTGCGCAAGCGACCTCGAACTCGTAACCAGTCGGGAGACTGAAGTAATCTGGTTGCAACCGGTAGTAAGGGCGCAAGTGTCGGCCCGCTGGGTAACATACCTGGCTATCTCCCGGTGACGGTGGACTGTTTTGTCCTAAGTCTTCTGCGCTCACCTCACGGAAGACAGAACGATCAAATTAGGTTAAAACTTCCTTAGGTGACAGGTTCGCCAGTTGCCCACATTCCTCGTACCATCTTCCCGCAATGCCCTGTAGCTCGAGAGTAAACCTACGAAGTAACTGTCAATACGACAAGAGTAAACTGTCAATACCGAAGAGTACGACCATTGATTATGTAAGATTATTAGATCGCTCAATGCCGTACTACGTTTCGGCAGCTTGAATTTTCATAGTTTCAAACATTGATACATTTCATTTCATAGTTTCAAACATTGATACATTTTCTCTTATGTTCATTGACCCATAAATGCCTATACGGTATCCTATCTCGAGTAAACAAATTTTAAAATGATATCTCTTATTATTTTAATATTATTTACATAAATATGTCAATTTTAATTTGCAATACAGGTTTCAATTCATAATAATTAGACGCTTTAACCCCTGGGTGGCCATGCCTGCCGATTGGCAGTTTTTCAGCCTTTACGATTCGCGGCTGTATGCACTGGAAAGTAATGTTGTATGACTGGACGCCAGAGATGCTGAAATTTTATTTAAATGCCTTTCAGCATACGCTTCCAGACCCCAGTAACCTCGCTCGTTGGAGCTATGCCGAGGATAGTTCATGCCCCTTTGTAGCAATACCCCTTGCACAGCCAGACATATTCTAGTTGACTGCAAGGTGGCCTTGGATCAAGGACGGTACACTTATCGCCACGACAAAGTCCTTGCTGTTATTCGCGAGGTAATTGGCCTCTCAGTGGCTCGTGCCAACAAGGGTTTGACATTACAAACTGTATTGGGGGTTTGGAGGTCTGGAAGTGTATGCTGAAAGGCATTTAAATAAAAGTTCAGCATCTCTGGCGTCCAGTCATACAACATTACTTTCCAGTGCATTGGAGGAGGAATGCAAAAGTCTCCAATTGTTGTCCAATCATTCTGGCATTGAAGGCCAATAGCGTGAGCCATACTATTGCTGTCGTAATCTCCCCGCAAGAGAGACTTCCTTAAGTCCACATCGCTCATGGTTGTACTGCCATACCCCAGACCATTGCCGTTCTGGCTGATTCCAGCAAGGAACTTTTTGTGGAAGTCTACGCTGGCTTGTAGATCGTTTGACTCACTACGGCCACTTGTTACGTGCTTCGATATTGCCGGATCCTTGGAATTGCTTAGAATCGAATTTTTGGTTATTCTAGCCCGGGGCCATATAATGCTGTAAAAAAAAGAATCGCCGAAAATCGCAACCAAAGCTCCCTTGTCCACCGAGTACTTAATCGATTTCATTTCTCCGTAGGGCAGTTCTATTAAGGCATTTAGTTAGGTTTTAGTTTGTGTGATTGTCGGTAATCCAATGACGGTTCCCTCAACGTTGAAACGAGAGCGGGTCTGATTGCGTTTTTTCTATTTTTATATTTTTGTACGGATGCGAGGGCGCGACGAGATTCGTCTCTTTTCCTTAGAATTTTCCAAGAAAATGCCCCGCCACTCGGGGTCAGTTAGTTTAATTCGTTTTGTTTGTTTAGTGTTTTCCTGTTTTTTGTTAGCTCGCGATGAAAATGGTCGTAGGGTCGGCATTGTATGTAATTGTATGCAAATCGATGCGTCTGTTGAGAACAGACTCGTCGTGCGGACGGAACGTTTCGCTTTTTAATTGTTTTTTGTTGTTGTTTTCGTGTAAGCTTACGTTGCGCTGGCGCGCGGAGACATTTTCCTCATAATGCGTTTAAATTTCATTACAAATAAATTAATAGTTTAAAAAAAAACACTAAAAACACGCTTTTATAAATGCACGTAAAAACCGCAAACTCGCCGGTAGCATTTGGTAGCAGTGTAGAGCCACCTACTAGTCGTGCTGCAACCATGATTTGAACCCAATGGGCTGGGCGGCCAATACGTGCCAGTTCATACTTGGAGACTTGAAGAAAGATCGCTAGTTGGATCGAACGTCTTTGCCCGACGATAACAGATCGAAGGTTAGAATGTTGTAAAAGAGAGTTGAAAGGCAAGTGTCTCACCTTGTTATCCAGTCCGGCATGCGCCAGGTTGGAAGAGGTTGTTATGATTTCCGTTAATTAATTGAATTAGGTCGATCGATGCGCAAGAGGTTGTTGCAGTATCCTGTGGCTACTGCAACACCATCAATCACCATATTCACTGTCAATCATGTTTGGTAAATCGTTTTTCGGCAGCGGCGACACGTTTGGTAAATCGTTTTGCGGACCTCCAATAGTCAACACCATATTTATTTCATGAACCAAACGGCTATGATACGATATTCCATCATGGAATGCCAGTGCCTATCTTCCGGCTTCATCATCAGACCTCGAAACCTAATCGTGGTCAAAGTTCATTCCGAGACTTTTCTAACAAGTCCAAACACAGCTATGATACGATTTTCCATCATGAAGTTCCAGTTCATATCTTCCGACTCCATCATCAGATCAGTTCGACAGTACCATATTATTGTATTGTCATCAGAACTACATACAGCTGCCAATTTTCATGACGCTACGATCCTTGGAAGATGGTTAAATTAGCTAACTTAGATTCCATTACATAGTTAGTTACATACAGGTCGACCTAATAAAAGCGTGTTAAAAACAACTTTCATGATGATGTTTACGATTCGGGGGGGGGGGGGGGGAGTGGGATAGCTGATTACAAGGCTACCTAAATATAGCCCTACTTTTAGTCCCATTGTGGCTTACTTCTCTGCTACATCCAGACTTCAGTTTCGGGGGCCGGGTGGAGGGGGGGAGAGGCATCTATCAACTTTTCGGAGGCCAGTCTTCGCTGAAAAACAGCACTGCACATTTTCGTTCGTATAAATACTAACAATATATTTTTTTTAATGATTTATTTCTTGTTACCTACCTAATATCTTGTTAGTCATCTATATCATAAATAATATATATGGAGGCCAGCAGAAATGGCTATGCAAGGATCTGTTAACCACCATAACCACCGATTGGCATTTTTGGCCTCCCAGGGGTTAAAACATTTTGGTTTGGTCTAGAACATTATCTAGTTTGGTGAGTGCCGCGCACGCGGCACTCACAACTAGATAATGTTCCAACTTAGCTTCCTTAGCTTAGCAACTTAGCATCAACTTAGCTTCAACGAGTGTCCACGCAGTTGCTTATTGGTGTTCAGGGTATACATGCTCTCGAGGTTGGGCACACTGTAATAACCGTGAAGCATTTTGTAGCTTTCTATTAAGTCTCCTCGCTGCCTACGTTCCTCTAATGTCGTCAGGCGAAGTTCTTTCAGTCGTACTTCGTATGGTTTGTTCCTCAGCGATAGCACCAACTTTGTCGCTCTTCTCTGAACTCTTTCCAGGTGCTCTATATCCTTCCGAAAGTAAGGATTCCATACCTGGCACGCGATTCGAGATGCAGTCAGGATCTTATGTCTCGATTAGGTCACCCTGTTTCCTGCGTTGCTCCAGATTGGTCAAATAGAGAGCCGCCCATCTTTCCTCAAGTTAAAAGGCATTTGTAAAGCATGTTAATAAGGCAATAAGAAGGGAAAAAAAAACAATATTCTCCGTGCGCCATCCAATGAAATATTTCTACAGTCTTATCGTTGCATGCTATTTCATATTTTGCTCGTTTCCAAATCGGCCCTAGAAGCTACGTACTTGTTTAATGCTGAGATCCGAATGCGTTTCATTTAGTGTGAAGAAGAGCACTTGATGGGGTAGAAACGCGTAGAAAGCTTGCTGCATTGCAAGATACTGTCGTGCTATTTCATCATTGAAAGGTTTGTTGAATAAAGTAATATAAATTAGAATTAAAAGCGGAAAAAGCTATAATAGTATAAGGAAGTGTAGTTTTGAGTGCACTGCGCAAAGTTTATTGAACTGTATTGAGAAGGTTTGAAATTTACACATCTTAGGGCCAATTTTTCAATCGTCAGATAAACTGTCTAATAGGTATCCAAGGAATTATTTTATCTGTTGATTTATTCATCGAATAACATTGGCGAGTTTTTCAATCATCAAATAACTGTCAAATAGTTATTGGAAGATTTTTCGCTACGTTGGCAGCACTAACTTCAGACAATACACGAAAAGCAAGGCAGAATGATTGGGTCCCATCAAACTTGCAGAAGGCAAATTTGCAGACGGCAATCTTGCAGACGGCAATCTTGCAGAAGGCAGTTTTGCAAATGTCAAAATGACCTAACCTAACCTAACAGAAAAACTTAAAACATTTTTTTTAATGTTTAGTTTGATGTATAAAAGTCATCCACTACAAGGATGCCGGTAATTAATGTCACTTCGATTTTAGGGAAAGAAAAACCTAACCTAACCTAACAGAAAAACTTAAAAACTGTACTGAAGGTTGCCGCCTGCAAGGTTGCCGCCTGCAAGGTTGCCTCCTGCAAATCTGCCCTCAACAGATTTGGAACTGTCAAAAGTGACATTTGTGCAAAATTGCCGCATGCAAAACTGGCGCCCCCCGAATGATTGAACCACTCTATATGCTAGAGCGAGAAGCTCTTAAAAAATATTTATTTGATATTTGCTTTCAACGTAACCTCGAATTGCGCACTTTGTTTGTCGTGTGCGACTTTCGTGAATTTGCGAGTTTGTCGTTTAAAAATGGAAAGTTTAATAATAAAACGAGATAGGTCTGTTAGTTTCACGACAAGTAATTGCATCATAGGTGGTTTGATGCATCATCATAAGCATGAACTAACCATTATGTATTGTGTTTAATTTGGTCTTCAATCAATGTCATCAGATACTGGACAGTTTCTTTTTGTAGTCTGAATCTTCGCTTAAATTCCACATCGTCCCATTGTACAAAATTATCCGGTCTGTTTCTCACTACTCTTTGTTTTCTCAGAACCGGATTTAAGTAATTATAATTTCTGCTTCTTCTTCAATAGCAACGTCATCTAACACAGCGAATAAATCCATTTCTCAACGCAAAAGATCACCAGAAATTATCACAACCTAACCTCTCACTGTCAAAATCAGTTTGACGGATCAATTTATTGGACGAATAACTCATTATCTGACCCTCGGAGCAGCGGATAACTTTATTCAGCGAATAGTATTTTTATTCCTTTGATAACTGTTAACTGAGTATTGAAAAATTAAATTTTGTACTATCTAATGAATAAGTCCTATCCGACTGTTTATCTGACGATTGAAAAATCGGCCCTTAATTATGGAGACTTTCCGAACACCGGGAAGATTTTTCAACGAATTACTCATTGATCTTTTTGTTCGATCGATCACTAACAATACTTTCAATAATAAAATAAGCATTTTTAATACGAGTCGTACTGCAAGCTTTTTGAGTCACCGAAGAAGAGCGTTGTTTGGGCCGATTTTACCCGTTGTTTTCCCTGGATTTCTTTAAACATTTTAAATGATCGATTTTACGATGTCGTATTTTAATCTGTTTTAACGTTGTTGTTCTGTTTTGTTTGTATTCGCGTACATTAGCTATTATAGCGTTTGGACTGTTGTTTGTTTGTTAGCGGCAGAGCGATCTTTTGGTTGGGTAGCCTAGGAGGTAGGTGAAACGCCCCGCGCGCTTCGGTATTACAGGTGTAATACAGTCAGAGAGCTCACTACAGCTTACCCTTACCTGAACTCACACTCTTACCTGAAAGGGCTATTAGTTAGTTAGTTAGTTTTCCTGGGCTATTTCCCGCACTTGGCCTCTTGACTGGGCCGTTGTGCGTGGCTCATGTTTCTATTTATGTTACTCCAGCCAACCCAGGCTGTCCCAGAAGGTTAGCAGCCTGTTTAGGTTGCTACAGGCCTCCGGGACAGATGCTGGAGATTGTAGTATTCTTGCCCGTTGCTCTGCCACGCTCCTGCATTCCGTGAGCACATGCTGTGGCGTTTCTTCTTCCTCCATGCATCCTCTGCATAGAGGGCTGTCTGTCACACCTATGGTAAACAGGTGTTTGTTTAGGGGACAGTGGCCTGTCATAGTATCTATGACTACGAATTTTGTCCCTTTTTAATCTGGTGAGGTTGCGGGCAAGTTTTTTAGACGCTTCCGGAACCGTGTTCTTTGTTTGCCTGCATTCTGCGTTTTTTTCCATTCTGCAAGGTGTTTCTGTGTAGCCATATTTTATTTGGGCCTGGGTCATCAAGGGTTCCGGTCCATATACTATTTACTTTGATCCCCTTTTGGCCAGTTCGTCTGCCGCGTCGTTGCCCAGTGAGTCGCTGTGCCCTTTAATCCATTGCAGGGTCACTCTATTTGACCTTGCAATGGATGGAAGCGCATTGTGACATTCCAGTACAAGGACAGAGGTTATAGTATTTTTTGCTAGCGCTTGTAGCACGGAGGCACTGTCGGAGACACATTTCAAACTTAGGCCTCCGACATCTTTGGCTGCAACTGCCTGTGCTGCTCTGGTGATGCCAATGAATTCTGCTTGGAAGATCGTATTTAAGTTGACAGCCAGATGGTATAAGAGTATATCTTATATTGCTAAAATCTAGCGATCACTTTTATTATAATTTCATAAAGTGTGTTATGTCTCGATCAAGTCACCTTGTGCCCTGCGTAGCTCTAGAGTTCTCAAACCGAGAGTCGCCAGTCTTTCCTCGTATGTTAGATGCTTCAAGTGAAAAGGCATTTTAGTCACTCTTCATTTGACCTTTTCTAGAAGATCGATATCCTTCTTAAAGTATGGGTTCCAGATCTGATAGGCGTGTTCCAAAATGGGTCTCACAAACGACTTACAGATTTTCAGCATCAGTTCGTCTATAAAATGGTGAAAAGCTCTCCGCATGAGGAACAGTAGAAAATTAGCCTTCTTTACTATTGCAGTCATATTTTCTTTCTATTTTAAGTCCTCAGTGACTATTACGCCAAGATCCTTTTGTGCGTGAGGGACCACCCTTCATAAGACTCCAAATTGTTCAGCGTGAGGTGGTGGTGTCAACTTACGAGTTATCTCCGTAATGAAAGGCGGTCTTGAACGAAGTAAATGGAATTTATTGACTGAAGATTTGAATATTGCCAGCTATAACGCTTTCCGAACAGTTTACGTGGACGCGAGTAGGTATATAGATGCGCGACTGCGGTTACGAGGATATACGGATGAGGATCGTGTGTGTGCTCATAGTATCTTCTACTGGGCACGGCTCGAGTCTGTGGGATTACAGACTGATGTTTCGAGACTCAGGGAGAATAAGGAAAGGAAACCAAGGAGCCGAATCAGTTGTGCGACCTCGTAAGAGGGGTACCGGATATGCCGTCGCAACCTTGGGGGAAGGTGATCACTCGGGGAATGATAATTTGGTTGCTTTTTCGCTGGTTTAAATAGGCCGTGAAATGATGCAATCCGAAAATATTCCGAGTAAAAGTATTGTTTCATCGTGCTGATCCATAGCTACACGAGTCAAATTAATAGCTGAATTGTGTCAGTGGATTTCACTGGAAGTCGATGCATTTGTTGATCGCATGTAATGGACTTAAGGTCCGTTACACACAGCATGAAGTCGGGTCTTTTCCAGTAAGTATTGCTGCTTGGCGTTCTTTTTTCCAAGATGAAGAACAACACATTTTTCAGCGTTCAGAGTTAGAAGCCATTCCGGTGTTCAAGTGTTCAAATCTAGTCTGTTTCATCGAGTCGTTCTACATATTCTACAATGCGCTTCTAGTTTTCATTATCCATCCTTTCCTATCTTTGATAATCTCATGCATTTTTAATAAGGGTATCCTGTAGTGAGCTTTCTAAGGGCGCTTGCGGCGTTTCGCAGTTTCATCGCCCCACAGCGTTACTTACGAATCGATATAGTACCGTTTTTAAAAACTAGACGAAGAAGACAAAAAAAACATCTAGTTATATTTATAAAAAAATAGAGGTAATAGCAATTTTTTTAATTATACATATAATAATTAAATTAAATGAATTTACTCCGCGAAAGTCACTGCGCTGTACACCGTTTTGCTTTTCTACCAATTCTCTCAGATTTGACTCTATGCATTTTTACCATATATTTATGACTCTGTAACGAGCGAAACTGTTGCGACGGCGCGGTCCAAGGCTCGCACCGCCTCACCGCTCTCCACTGTATATTGTAATCTAATCTAATAGGAAATAAATTTAACAAAAAAAAACTGGTTCTGCAACAGACCGACTAGTTCAATTGCCTCATGGCGTTATCATTCTAGCAACTAATAGGCGAAATATTTGTATTTAAAGTAATCATTAAAAAGAAAAAAAACTAGTGAAAATGGTGAGTTAGGTGAATATTCGCAAGAGCAAAAAAACTCTTTTTTAACTCGTAAGTATTGAAATGTAACTGTTTTTCAAATCCATCTTTCAAAATGCAATAATAGTGTGTAAGATTCACGACGATGCTGTTTCTCGAATCTTTCGAATATTTTAGCCCGGCTTTTATTTCTCGCTTTGTGGATTAAATAATATCCTAAGAAATGCCTTTGGATACTAATTAATCTAATGTGTTTTATTATATCAGTAATTATTGTGTTTTATATAGAGTAGATAATTGTAAACAGTAGCACAACGCTAGGGTTTTTATTTTTATTTCTTTTAATTTGTTGTTTGGGGCTTTTCTAAGGTCTTTATGATCCTTGTAACACTTCGATTATTGCTGATCTATTGTGTTTGCCACCTGCTATAGTTTTGCGCTAAGCCTCGTGTCATTTAAGAACCGCAACAGGTTTTTGGCGCCAGATTGTTTTACCTCATCGGGTTGGAGGTAATGACCACCCAAGTGGGTGTATCTTTTACTCATCGGCGGGCCACACTCGCACATAAGGTGCAGGGGAGTTTCCTCTGCCTCTTGGCAGAACCTGCACATTTTCGTGTCCCGGAACCTAAGGTTGTACATGTGTCTGTTCAGGCCACAATGCCCCGTGAGCGTGTACTCTCACCAGCATGCGTAGATTGTTCCTATTTAGCGATAAGGCCTCACGGGCAGTCTTACGGTCGAAAGCTTTATTTGAAGGATTATTCGAAACATATTTTTTTGAGCATAAGATTTGCAAGGCTTTTTGGTACGCCACAGCAAGGTTCAGAGACATTTAACGTTCCCTTTGCTCCCGTCTTAGCAAGTTCGGCGGCTTTTTCATTTCCCTCGATTCCTGCATGGCCGGGAACCCATCTTAGAATTACCCTGTTCTTTTCGCCCAGGGATATGCAGTTTTGAATTAATGGTATTCGAGGCTAGTGCCATAAGAGCTGTCTTGCTATTCGAGTGGATATAGATACAGTGGTTGGCGTAGTTCTAGGGTTACTTGCACGCTTAAAATAATTTTGTAATTTTTATTATTGTTATTATATATTTAACAGGCAAGCAGCCTAAGCTGATGAGTTTGATTCTGTGCTGGCATTACAGATTTTGTAGAATAAGTCCAGTTTATTTTTAAAGTCATTGAAACTTGACACTGATCGCCTAATTAGATAGAGCATTCCATTCGTTTACTACTCTACTACTGAGGATTTGAATGTAATGATTCACGCTGGTTTCAGATGATGCCCACGCGGATGTGTCATACGATGCAGTCAGGATCTTATATGTCTCGATCGAGTTACCCAGTGCTCTGCGTTGCTCCAGAGTGTTCAAACCGAAAGCCGCCAATTCTTCTTCGTATGTTAGATGCTTTAAGTTAATAGGCATTTTAGTCACTTTCGCTGGTCTTTCTCTAAAAGTTTGATATCCTTCCTAGAGTGTGGGGTTCCAGATCTGATAGGCGTGTTTTAAAATGGGTCTCACAAATGAGTTATACATTTTCAGCATCAGTTCCTCTGTAATATCGTGAAAATCTCTCCGAATGGGGAACAATAGAGATTTTGCCTTCTTTACTATTGCAGTCACGTTTTCTTCCAATTTTAAGTCTGGCGACTTTTTATCCGTTTGTGATTTTACAGCACGAAAACGGATATTCGATGATTCAATTATTTCAAGAAAGCATGGCTGCTTGGCGCTCTCCTTTCCAAGATAAATAACAACACATTTTTCAGCATTCAGAGCTAAATGACTTTAATTTGTTGTTACATATTTCCTTATGTTTTGATGGCAATACATAGTGTCCGTGACAATTTGTTAAATCGCCTCTAGATGCTCCTTACATATCTCGATCTTGCACCTTCCCGATTTCTTCAACATTCTCCTTAACCCTTCAGGCCACCGCCCCTCAGCCGATTGACAAGTTGATGTCCCAAAAAAATTTTGTAAAAATTAGTAAATAAATTGAATTATGACACTATCTCAATAAAACATTAATTACTGCCAAACCACTGTACCCATAATTAAAATTAAATATATTAACATAATAAAACATAATAAAATAAAACAAAATAAATTAAAATAAAATTAAAACGGGGCCAGTCGTGTTTGGCCGATATCGGCCAAACGGGGCTCTAGGGGTTAACACTCGACCAGGAGTCTCCGAGACTGTTTGCAACTTTTTCAATCGTTAAAATTGGATTGCTTTCAATTTCAGCAGTCTGTATGGGATTACAACTTTTGTAGGTCTTCCAATTTCAGGGCCATTTTTCAAATTAAAATTTCTCGATCGAAATTTCTTGAACCATCTTTGACACTTGCGAACATCTAAATAATCGCTAAGTAAAGCACAAATGTTTTTAGCGGCAGTTGTTGCAGTCTCTTTTCACACAAAATGATAAAGCATCAAATTTCGAATCAATTCTCAAGTTGGTAAAAATTGATCTATTGTAAATCTGAGTACAGAATAAAGTCACCAAAAATCACACTTAGTTAGGTTTCCTGGGCTATTTCCCGCACTTGGCCTCTTGATTGGGCCGTTGTGCGTGGCTCATGTTTCTATTTATGTTACTCCAGCCAACCCAGGCTGTCCCAGAAGGTTAGCAGCCTGTTTGGGTTGCTACAGGCCTCCGGGACAGATGCTGGAGTTTGTAGTATTCTTGCCCGTTGCTTTGCCACGCTCCTGCATTCCGTGAGCACATGCTGTGGCGTTTCTTCTTCCTCCATGCATCCTCTGCATAGAGGGCTGTCTGTCACACCTATGGAAAACAGGTGTTTGTGTAGGGGACAGTGGCCTGTCATAGTACCTATGACTTTACAGATTTTGTCCCTTTTTAATCTGGTGAGGTTGCGGGCAAGTTTTTTAGACGCTTCCGGAACCGCATTCTTTGTTTGCCTGCATCCTGCTTTTTTTTCCATTCTTTAAGGTGGGTTTCGTCGGTGTTCCTGCGTAGCCATGTTTTTATTTGGGCCTGGGGTATGGGCATCAAGGGTTCCGGTCCATATACTATTTCCTTTGATCCCCTTATGGCCAGTTCGTCTGCCGCGTCGTTGCCCAGTGAGTCGCTGTGCCCTTCAATCCATTGCAGGGACACATAGAGTGACCCTGCAATGGATTGAAGCGCATTGTGGCATTCCAGTACAAGGACAGAGGTTATAGTATTTTTTGCTAGCGCTTGTAGCACGGAGGCACTGTCGGAGACAAATTTCAAGCTTAGGTCTCCATCAAAAATCACACTTTGAAAGGCAAAACACGTCTTCAAAGGGCAGGAGTCAAAACGTAACTAATCCCCGAAACCGGTCAACGAAAAAAAAACACTCTGTTCCGGTACCCCTAATATTTTGTCTAACCATCTTCAGTATCTATAGCTGTTGCAGAATTTCCCCTAAGCTTTGTGCTACTGTTTACATTCATCTACTAACTGCATAAAACCGTTGTTATCTTTAAGTCAGACTCTGTTTTATTTAGACATAAGTTCGCGACTGTTCTCTGCGTAAAGTTTATGTTTCTATTTTTCTCTGTTTAAATAAATGAAATGATTCGTTATGAGTAAAAAATATTTTTTTGGGCGTTACAATGGATATGTGTAGACGCTTTTCGCAGTTGCTATCTCTCAAAAGCTTTCAAATGCGTAAACTTCAAACGTTCTATTTCTATGTTTAATTTCTCGGGCGAAAATAAAAGATTAGGAGAGAGAGAGAGAAAATGCAATATTGCATCTCAACAATCCGTTCTTTTACGATATATATGTATTAATGTAATATATAAACTAATGCAAAATTACCGAAAATATAAAGGAGAATTAATATTTTTTAAGCAGTTGAAGGGGCATTTACACTGACGCTTTTCATTTTGATCAATTTTTCAATTTACCTATGGAATGATCGGGCGGGGTCGCACGGCTGAAGCGCTCTCACTCGTCCGTTCCGCTTCTAGGTGAGGAGGTAGCTTAGTGGGAAATACGGAAGCGCGTCTGCTGCTCGTGGGTCGGACAATTTTCTCATTTAGGGTTCTAAACGTTCAAATGGAAATATTTTGAATTGACATAGGCATGATATATATACCAGCGGGTGGCCATCACAGGATCTCTATGCAATTTCAATACTAATTGGCATATTTCAGTATTCCTAAACGTCTAGACTGATTCTTTCTGAAGTCCACATTAGTTATTTTAATAAATAAATATAAATACACATTTTTTCTATAATTTAACAATCCACAAATAACAGTCCGATAAATAGCATGAGCCCCATTTCTATTCAAGTACTTAAATATTTGATTTGACATTTCATTTTCTCTTTTGTTTTGAATTAGTACTTGTTTATTTAGTAATTTTGATGTTCTTCGATCAATATAATATATAGGTAAGAGGACTATTCAAATTGTTTTTTTTAACGTTATCAAATAATTTTAAAATAATGTTATTTTGAAGTAATTATTTACTTAAATAATGACGAGGCTCACGTTAATTATATTGAATGTTAAATTAGAGGAAATTTATCGTGTGATATTTATTTAATAAAATTATTATTGTGGACGCCAGAAAATATAGACAGTTTAAAAGCTTAGAAATATTAAAAAACCGCCCATTAGTAGCTTGATGTTGCACGGTGGTCCTAATGTGATGACCAGCCACTGTGTGTATATATATATATATATATATATATATATATATATATATATATATATGTATATATATATATATATATATATATATATATATATATATATATATATATATATATATATATATATATATATATATATATATATATATATATATATATATATATATATATATATATATATATATATATATATATATATATATATATATATATATATATATATATATATATATATATATATATATATATATATATATATATATATATATATATATATATATGTATATGTATATGTATATGTATATGTATATGTATATGTATATGTATATGTACATATATGTATATGTATATGTATATGTATACGTATACGTATACGTATACGTATACGTATATGTATATGTATACGTATACGTATACGTATACGTGACCCGCCAGCGCAGTGCGCTCTCCGACTTAGGCAAAATTGAACTTAAAACAAATTTTTAAATCAATCATTGTCTAAATATTATAGAATAAATTGATAATAAATGAATAATATTCGAATAGCGTTTAAAATAAATAATTGGTGGAAAAAAACATTATATTGAAGTGAGGAAGGGGCGCATTCTGGCACTTTCTACGAACGAGCGAAACAGGGAATCAAACACCTCATCTGCCTCTGGAAACCGCCGACCTTCCCACTTCTCTTTGTAAAATTAAGACCACGTTTTTGGGCATTTTTTACATGAAAGATTTTTCGATAAATCGAATAATTATTACTGGCACGTTGACTAAATGCCATATTATTATATACGCGTAAACGTTTTTTATATTATTTTTGATCGTAGGCGTAATATAGCATTAATTTCTTAGCTAATTTGAGTGTTTTTCACTATAATATGTATATACTATGTTTGGATATATTTTTGATGTTTCTGCGGATAGTGCAATGTTGTTGATTTTTCTTTATGTCGGGGTTAGAGTGGGTCCAGGCGGTGTCTTGTTGTGCCTTGGAGCTTGATATAAAGAACACGCATCCTTGGATCATAACATTAGGTTCTTAACTATGAATTTGTCGTACCATAAAGGAAATTGTATGAAAAATATATATTTAAATAGCAGAATTTATGTGGTTTTACCATTTTAATGGTAGTCTATAAATTACCCTGCTGTAAAACTCTCACGAACAGTAATAAATAAAGGCTTTGCAGGAGTTTTATCACAGCCTATTGGGCTTCATATTTTCCATTGTAAAAAGTTATCTAAATTACTATGGAGATGTCAACTACTACGGACGAATCCGCCACCCCAGCAAGGTATAATGGATGATAGATAAATTCTTTCTTCCATGGAGTGAACGCTGAGTCCACAATCTAACTATGCCAACGATCCTGCGAGAATCTAAAGGCCTTACTGCGAGGCACTGAGTAGAGAACTTAACTAGAGCTGTCAGCTACAACGGGTGAACCCGTCATCTCAGGAAGTTTTAACGAAATTTATCGTTCTGTCTCCCGTGAGGTGAGCGCAGAAAACTTGGGATGAAAAACAATCCACAGTCTAGCTACGCCACCTTCCCGTCACCTTCCCGTCAGAGATCCTCTAGTCTGGTCACATTCAAAGCCGCTTGCGCGGCCTCTACCTGATATTAGCGGTAATTAAGTTTGAGTTTATCGCGGACCGTGGTGTCCTTCGCCTGTCGATATCATACGGGATCGGGTGGACAACGGATCGTTTCAAAGGTAGCTGACATCAGGCGAACAACCACCCTCCGCTTCTTAGCTTTCCAGACCCTTCTTGGCTAGCCGGGGTGCACAATCGATTGACTACGCAACACGATACCGCCCGAGGTGTCCCAGGTTAGAAATGGAAGCCTATCAGACGAAAGTCGGGAGAGTACGCTGGAAGATTAAGAGTCCCTTTAATCACTAGCTTCTCAATTGTTGTTTGCAGTTTTTGATACTATGCACTGGGGTTATTCTTGTGCAGACCGCATGAAACTACAATGTATAACTCCGACATGGCCTTGTATTTGAAAAAGGGCCAATTTTATCCTTTCTATATTGCACACAAGAACTATCTGTTAATAACAAACGACATACAAATAAATGATCAATTTGAAAAAAGAAAAAAAACTATTTTGAGTTCCAGCGCAAAACCAAAGTTATCCGAAGTTCAAAAAACTTCAATTAGTGTTAAAAAAACGACAATTACATAGTTAAAGACTTAATATAATACGTTATCGGCTATGCCTTGTAACAGAAATTCTTACAAAAATCAGCTTCACTAAATAAATACTACAAAGACACCGCTGCGACACTTTTCATATATTATTTTCTTGATTTTCCCTATCAAGACTGGATGAGAATAATCACAAATTCATCCAGAAGCCTTATAAGCGGTTGTTTCAATGCTAAAATATCCCTTATAAATGACAATATCAATCGGTCTCAAACGCAATTGATATTGCAGAATTCCAACATTTTGAAGAGTAGTAGCATCACTTTCTGTATCTTATTTACTGATTTACAAGAGTTTGAAACGGATTTCCTAATGTCCGCCTGAGAGGCGATTCTTGAAACCACCAGTGTGCTAAATGTATCGCTCGGTTTTGCGAAACCCTATTCTCGAACGCAATCTATAATAAATCCAGCGTGCCAGATTTTTGGGCTGGAAAATATAGCAACGCTGTACCTCCTGTCAATTATACTAACATAAATCTTATTATTGGCAATAAATACACACACATGTATACATACATATGTATGTATGTATGTATGTATGCATGTATGCATATATATATATATATATATATATATATATATATATATATATATATATATATATATATATATATATATATATATATATATATATATATATATATATATATCGTAAAAGCAACATACATGTAAAGGGCTCTAGACGATCAAGCATGCTTGCCAAGCATCGCGTCGCGGGCTGGTAGGAGATCGTAAACTGCAGGAAAAATGCAAATATTTTTTTTTTTATATTTACCAAAAATGCTTAATTTTGTAGTTGATACCAGGGAGTAATATTAATTAGACGTAATTGATTGATGAATGACGTGACTCCCTGGTATAAACTACAAAATTAGGCATTTTTGGTAAATAGTTTTAAAAAATATTTGCAATTTTCCTGCGGTTTACGATACCTTACCAGCCCGCGACGCGATGCTTGTCAAGCATGCTTGATCGTCTATAGAGCCCCTAAAACCAGTCAAAACTGAGCGAATACAGAAAATGTGGCAACTCTTCATATTTGTTATGTGAAAATCTAATGATGTCCCCCCAAATTCCTCCTTTTTTCGTTTGGCATTAGAATTGCTCCAAACGGTTGTATATTAATTATTATCTTTGACTAGTCCTTAGCGAATATATTCGTACCATTAATGGTATTTTTTTAAACAATATCCGTGTGCTGTGTTATATTAGTAAAATACTTTCGTTTGTTTGTTTTTCATATTACTATTTTTTTTGGGTAGGACTCGTTTTTTCCAAGTTTTTTGAAATACGTTTTTATTTGTCATTTTTTATAAACAAATTTTATATCTTTTTGATTATGAAGCCTTTATAATTATATTATAATATTATTACGATACAATTATATTTTTTGTAGCGACACTTTTTGTATAATGTCTTTTACGGAAGTAATTAAAAAACCATTTTTTAAAATTCAACGAACCGTGCGATTTTTAATTCAATTTTTAAAATCCAGCCCCTCCGCTTCTTCCTGTATTCCTTCCGAAAACTGACGTAGCTGCAAGCGCTGATTGGTTCTTTCTACAGGTTCGTTGTGTCCAAAGGTGAGACTGAAAATACACCAGTAAACAAAGGTGAGACTGACTATGATACATACCTGTGGTCATTTCAACGTTGCCACAACACTAGTTGTGGCCATTCTTACTATTTGACAGTTTGTCTATTTTGCATTACAAAATAGTAGCAAAATAGTAGGCTGGGTGGGTGTGTGTATATAACAACGTTGTAAAGTGTACAGTTAGTAAGAAACAGTGGAATATAGGGTTTAACTAGACTGAACCTCTAAGGAACATTGATATTTAATAATAATAATAATAATAATAATTAAACGCTTTATTTGCTTTAACAAAAAGGCGAGTTTATTGCCTAAAAGCAATATCTTACAGCTAACCTTAACCTAGTGGAATAGCATGTTATGCGGTAAAAAAAAAACTAATAAATAAAATTTTAATCATTTAAATTCAGCAGGAAAACAAAACAATAAATTAAAGAAAAAAAAACAATAAACTTATAATGACGCAAGGGCAATAAACTTATAATGGGAGGAAAAAATATGGAAAATAAGGAAAAGTTTATGAGCGTGGGTTCAAGTGTTCTTTGAGCCTGCGTTTGAAGCAAAACAAACTAGGCGCTATCCTTATACGCGTGGGTAAAGCATTCCAGAGACGGGCTCCACGTACAGAGAAAGAGTGCGAGAAGAAATCACTACTGTGACTAGGGATCGAGAGCAGCAGGTTGACTTCAGATCTCAGAGGGCGCCCGTGAGAAGATAGAGGTTTGAATCTACTTATAAGATATTTCTGAGCGGCCCCCTTCAGGATTCTGAACAGCAAACCTAGGACTCTCGTATCTCTTTTTTCTCGGGTCGTCAGCCAGTGAAGTCTCCTTCTGTACTCCGCAATATGGTCAAACTTTCTTCGGTCATAAATGAATCGAATGCAGACATTTTGCAGCCTTTCTACCCTGGTGGCTAGATCTTCCTTGATGTCGAGAAAGGCAACATCTGAATAATCAAGGAGAGGGAGGAGAATTGATTGGCAGATTGTTATTTTGCTTTCCTCGGGGAGAAAATTCTTGAGTTTCTTAATTGCACGAAAGAGTTTACGTCTCATCTCCTCGATGTGTGGCTGCCACGAAAGATTTCGGTCGAGGTATACACCAAGATTTTTAACCTGAGAGCTGATTGGGACCTCATCCGCACCTATGCCAATCCTTGGTAAAGAGTTTATGTCGATCCTCGAGGTGAAATAGCCGCTTCCGAGTATGATAGCTTGAGTCTTGGATGGATTTAGGAGCAAGCCATGGGATTTCGACCAGTCAGATATCATCGCAAGATCAGCGTTAACAGAAGCTATAGCCTCGTCAATGTCTTCTGGGCGACAGTGGGAATAGATTTGGACATCGTCGGCATAGAGATGATATTTTGCATTAATCACGTTAGATATTGAGTTAATGAATAGTGAGAAAAGAAGCGGGGATAAGACACTACCTTGGGGAACGCCGGCGACTTGTGGTAGAAAATTAGAGAGCTTGTCTTTATATTTAACATATTTATGTTAAGTAAACTAAGAATTTTGTTAGGTAATAAGAAAACGAGAAAAATAAATCTTCCGAGATTAGTTTCATTATTATTATTATTATTATTATTTATTTTGGACAGGCAGCTTTGCTGATACGTCCAGATCAGGTCTTGTAAAGCTAAACAATATTAACAATATCATATAAACAATATTAACAAGTTTTGAAGTACAAATCGAGTCTGTTTTTAAATTGATTGACAGAGATTGCACTAATCACTTCAAATGGTAGTTTATTCCACATGTCCACTGCCCTGTTTGGCAGAACGTTCTTAAGAGGATTAGATTTAAATTTTGTACGGTCGAGTTTTTTGTTGTGACCTCGAAGATTTGTCTTGACGTTGAATTTGTAAATATTCTTCAGTGCAGGTACATCGTAATAGTGTGTTAGAATTTTTATATGTCTCGATCAGGTCCCCTCTTTGTCTTCTTTCTTTGAGTGTAGTAATTCCAAGTAATTTCAAGCGATATTCATAATTCCTATTCTTCAGGCCCACTGGCATTTTGGTTGCCCTTCGCTGAACCTTTTCCAGGATATCTACATCTTTGCAAAAGTAAGGGTTCCAGATCTGATAGCCATAATCAAAAATAGGTCTCACATATGCCTTGAAGATCTTGATAAAAACCTCTATTTACAGATCTTGTCATTGTCACGTTTTGGGGTCATAGTAGACTTCCATAAGGGATACAATTAAAGTGCATAATCACGGTCATAACTTATCAGGAAAAATAGATACAATCCGTGAAGAAAAACTTAGATAAAGCATTAAAATATATACAGTAGAACTCCGAATATCCGGATCGCTGATTGACTAAAATTGATACGGAAAATATGAAGACGGAAACGTACTAATTGTTGATAATGCACCAACTCGTTTCACCAAAGAATGGTTGGAAAAGGGAAAGGCCAGTTTAAAACAATATGTTCACCCCCAAACGTCACTAAAGTACGGGCCAAAAGAAACTTTCCGGTGGGGTAATAAACCGAGCGACCCGGGCGACCCTATTACGCAGGGTGGAAAAGGAAAGCAAGTAGTATGGACTGCACATGAATCGCAGCAAGACCAAACTCATGTTTGTGGACCGGACTGGAACCATGCAACGCACCAATGAGCTGAGTGACCTTCAAGCTGTGAAAGACTTTGTCTATCTGGGTTCCATGATATGCAACGACAGAAACTGTGAAAATGAAGTCTCGCGCAGAATCCAGATGGCAAGATCGGCCATGAGCAAGCTAGAAAAGCTGTGGAAGAATCGAGGTATAAGCAAGCGGACTAAGGTCAGGTTGGTTCGAGCTCTGGTTTTCTCGATCTTTCTCTATGCATCGGAGACATGAACCCTGAAGGCTCGGATACGCACCAAAATCGATGCACTGGAGATGTGGTGTTAGCGTAAAATGCTAGGAATCCCATGGACAGCACGCCGCACCAACAAATCTGTCTTGGAAGAACTCGGCATCCAAGTGAGGCTCTCCACCGTATGCATGAGAAGTGTCCTGCAGTTCTTCAGTCATGTTGCCAGGAGAAACCCAGAAAATCTGGAGAGAATGCTTTCCGGGTGTCAAGTGGAGGGAAGAAGAAGCAGAGGCAGATCACCGGCCAGATGGAACGACCTCATCAAAGAAGTTACAAAAGGGTCAATACAATCTGCGACCCGCCATGCAGAAGACAGGTCGAAGTGGAGGAGCCTCGTAGGCAAACTATTGTCTAGTGGCCACGATCCTCAGTAATGAGGGAACGACGGAGAAGAAGAAGAATAAACCGAGCTGTCAACAAGGATGCGGCTAACGTCGATATTGCTTATCGATGAATTACGTTTGCTCGATGAAACAGTATTATATGTTTGCATTTATTATAGTACCGATTGCTAAATTTATTATTTTCGGTTTAAGTATTATTTTAGAATAAAAGTAATTAATTAATGACCTAGTTATGGGATGTGAGTTATTAAATGAGTACTTAACAGAAATTGATTATCATACCATGGCATATCACATGTCATTATTGATTTCTAAACAGTCATTAGTAAAATGTTATCGTGGCATTTTGTAATAATGAGTCCCACACATGTATAATATTATAAAATGCTGCGCGGATAAAACATCATTACTTGTCTATCAGTTGAGCAATGGGGACCATATTTTCTAACCTGGAGCTATGGAAGTTGAAGGGTGATATTAACATGCAGACTCGGTGCCTTATACATAACATTTTGTCATTTTTGTGTGTGCCAGGATGGATTTTTTGAGAAAAATGGACCACTTGATAATAGGTAACGATTCTCGACTGCTATTTTACCTCGACGAGACTTAAGTTAGCCAAAACCGACACGCATCCCTAAAAGCAGGTAGTAAAAGGGGCGGGGCGGCCTAATAATTTATTGTCTCACCGGAACGTTCCTTTGGCCCGTACTATAGCTCGTTGCAACCACTGGACTTGTCTTTTATCAAAACCATCAAACGCCATTACAGAAGGCAACTTTTAAGGATTTTTTTGGTACATAGCGAATACGAAGGTGTGTTAGTTAGTTAGTTTTCCTATGCTATTTCCCGCACTTCGCCTCTTGATTGGGCCGTTGTGCGTGGCTCATGTTTCTATTTATGTTACTCCAGCCAACCCAGGCTGTCCCAGAAGGTTAGCAGCCTGTTTGGGTTGCTACAGGCCTCCGGGACAGATGCTGGAGATTGTAGTATTCTTGCCCGTTGCTCTGCCACGCTCCTGCATTCCATGACCACATGCTGTGGCGTTTCTTCTTCCTCCATGCATCCTCTGCATAGAGGGCTGTCTGTCACACATATGGTAAACAGGTGTTTGTTTAGGGGACAGTGGCCTGTCATAGTACCTTTGACTTTGACCCTTTTTAATCTGGTGAGGTTGCGGGCAAGTTTTTTAGACGCTTCCGGAACTGCGTTCTTTGTTTGCCTACATCCTACGTTTTTTTTCCATTCTGGTGGGTTTCATCGGTGTTCCTGCGTAGCCATGTTTTTATTTGGGCCTGGGGTATGGCCATCAAGGGTTCCGGTCCATATACTATTTCCTTTGATCCCCTTTTGGCCAGTTCGTCTGCCGCGTCGTTGCCCAGTGAGTCGCTGTGCCCTTTAATTTATTGCAGGGTCACTCTATTCGACCTTGAAATGGATTGAAGCGCATTGTGGCATTCCAGTACAAGGACAGAGGCACTGTCGGAGACAAATTTCAAGCTTAGGTCTCCGACATCTTTGACTGCAACTGCCTGTGCTGCTCTGGTGATGCCAATGCATTCTGCTTGGAAGATCGTATTTAAGTTGCCTAGGGTAGTTGATATTTTGATGTTTAGATCATTTGAGAAGACGCCGGCTCCGGTACCTTGAGTGGTTTTGGAGCGATCTGTGTATATCCTTACTTCATTTGTACCAGAGTGATCTGTTGGTTCTGCAATGAACGAAGGTGTGTTCGCTAACCCCAAAAAAAAAGATTGACCTTAATGTTGAAGTTGAAGCACACACGGGAACATCAGCTCTATTTCTTGTAAACTATTTTTTCACCCATTTTCAACATACATACTTACAGTAAATCATTAAAATGGACCCTTTTTTCGGAAAAAAAACAAATATCCGAATATTTGATTATCCTAATGGGGTCTGGTCCTAATTGATTCGGGTAACTGGAGTTCTACTGTTATATACATACATACATACATACATACATACATACATACATACATACATACATACATACATACATACATACATACATACATGCATGCATGCATGCATGCATGCAATCATGCATACATAAGGCTTTGGTGTAAACGAGAATGATGAATGTCTCTCACTTGCGGAAAGAGAAGTAGGTTTAGTTGGGCCCATTTTACAACTAGTAACGCTCACCCTTCATCCAATTATCTCAAAAATTAAGCAACCATCCTTATTTACACGTAAAATCACTCGAATATTTATTATTTTAAGGGAAATAACAAGACAAGACGAGCTACTTGACAGATGGAAGTATTTAAAATTTAAGTTGCCTAATTTTTGAGATAATTGGATGAAGGGTGAGCGTTACTAGTTGTAAAATGGGCCCAACTAAACCTACTTCTCTTTCCGCAAGTGAGAGACTTTCATCATTCTCGTTTACACCAAAGCCTTCCCGAATTCCATCAAGGGAGTCCTTCATCACGATGTACCTAAGTGGCTTTTATAATTATTTACTTTATAATCATCTTGAAAGTTATAGGCACATTCCCTCAATTCCTCATGAATCCCAATATCAGAACAGGATTTTGATAAAAATGGGAACAATCTGCAAGTACCTATATCCTTTCAAATAAAAAATATTTTTTCAAATCGGTCCATAAACGGCAGAGTTCTGAGGTAACAAACATTAAAACAAATATGTAAAGATACAACTGAATTAATAACTTCCTCCTTTTTTTTGAGGTCGGTTAAAACAATTACTTTCTAATTAAACCAAGCGACGAGCTTATTAATCCCAATCTCATTCAACCCGAGGAACGTCAAACATCTAACTAGGTTTACGCCTATACAATACGCGCACAATATATTGCTAAATGAAATAAAAATACAGAAACCAATTAGTGACTAATATATTATTACCTTTAATATATCTAACAAAACTAAGTTTAGGACTTAAGTTAAATTACATTAACATTTGTGCACATTTTTCCTTTAACCAGTCTTCTGAATATTTTCACTTTAGCAAAGATCGTTGCAATGAAAATGTGCGTATTGTGACATGGGCTACAGATACAAGTTGGATGACCTTAGTACAAAGAAATCAATTGCTTCCAATACAAAACAAAGTAGAATTCAGTTTCAAGTTGATTAAAATAGATGTATTTAAATACGGATTTTGATGCTGCTAATAATTGGTCTGTTTGTTTGAAAAGCTTAATTGCACATACAATAGAGTACAATGTGGCAGGCCTATTGCCAAGTGGCAATATCTCCCGGCCATAACGCCAGGGTTGTTGTGACTAAAGGTTTATGTGGGCAAATAGATTTACAAGTCATACATGAATATACTTACATAATAGTCATTATAGTATAAAATATAAAACAGTGATTAGTAACGAATGCCAACTTGATATCGAAGGGAGGAATGGAATATAAGAACAAGCAAAGGACACGGGAGGGGAGGGGGATAATCATGAGTTGAGTAAATGTCTCTTTAGAGATTTTTTTAACCCGCTCAGGATTTTTAAGGTCTCTTATGGGCAAAGGCACGGAATTCCAAAGTCGGGGTAGTGGCAATAATCCAGTGGTAGTGGTAAGAGCATCTAGATCGCTGTCTTGAGTGGGCCATGGGAAATGTGGTTGGTGAACACGCAAGGAGCGCCGTTTTTACCGCGATGAAGTTTGAGTAGGTACTCTTCCCAGTTGCCATTTGACGGGTGGAGCGTTGTCGTCTTTCAGGATCGCCATCGTGTCTGCTGCCGACTGAACGGGCCCTTCGAGTTTCCATTGGAGCCTTTGCTGGAGTGTCATCAGATAGTCCTTCGTGTACGCTAACGAAGGACTTCGAATAGTCTGCTTGAGGTCAACCAGAGAATTCGAAGTCTGAGAATACGGGTGTTGTTCGAAGTCTGTTAGCCACCTGATCATTTGTAAAACAAAACAAAGTGCACCACGGTCCGAGAGAAATTCGAACTGAATTACCGCTAACACCAGGTAGAGGCCGCGAAAGCAACTTCGAAACCGTGACCAAACTGGGGAACGAAGAAATCCCGCAAAAACTGGTAGTGAGGGCGTGAGACATACCGCTTAGTTCACCTCTTTGAAGTGATTAGTGCAAACTCTATCACTCAATTTAAAAACAGACTGCATTTTTACCTAAAGACTTGTTAATATTGTTTATGACTAGCTTTACAAGATCAGATCTGGACTTACCATCAAAACAGGCTGTCCAGAATAAATAATAATATCAATAATTAATACCATTATTATGTACTGCAAAAACGACCGAATATATTCGTGTTTTGAGTTCAGGTGCTCCAACGAGTCCAGACCACAGGGAAGGCACTTCATCGGAGCCTCATATGCTCCTCCGTACAATGTACTATCCTCAGTTACAGAGGAGTGCGGCAGTCAAATATGTCATGGTCTGCTACGAAATGCTGAGTCAATCGCAAAGGGACTCTACTCTTGAACAAGCCGCTGATAAACAAGCCCTGCTCTGATGAACTACATGACTCTTTATGTTACATATTTTTTTTAAAGTATAATAAATTTGTCAAAATATTTTTTTTATTCATACTACCCTAAACATCATATCGCATAATCATAATTAAAGGTAAACTCAAATTTTAAAAGTTAACTACAAATTTTACACGAATCGTTACATAAAGTTCAAGTTCAAAATTAATTTGAATTAAAAAAAAACATTGCAAGAATATATAACTTGCTATTAATATATTATATATAATTCTAATATCCTAATGAGACATATTTATACCTACGTACTAATTATAATATCGCACCAAAAAAAACTGTAAAATTCAGGCATCTAATATTACTCATAATCTAACATAAGTTAAAACATATACAGAATATGCCGAAAAAATAAATTTTATGATTATGAAAAGTTTTACATGTAAAAAGTTAGAATAAAATGGGAAAAATAAATTAGCGTAAAAAATTAAATATCAAGAAACAAAAAATCTACCACTATATCGTGTAAATATTAAAATTTAAATGAAAAATTAAAATTAGACGAGGGAAAATGTAACGTGTAAGGGTAAGTTCATCACAGTGTGTGAAATCAGGAAATCCAGCTAGATAATATTCAAAATGAAAGATCAGTTATCAGGCGCTCATGCTTACCATCCTGGGCTGGTTACCATCCTTACTGCTATTTGCAATTTGGCACTACAGTTAACGTAAATGCTGCAAACGGAATAAAAATACGGAATAGCTAACAATTAAAAAACTGGAGCAAGCGACGCGTGGAGAGACCGCATAGGGCCATGCATTCAGTACTCGATATTATTTAAATAAAGAGAACAAAATATAAACTAATAATATACGCTATATAAACTTTACAAACGTAATTAACTACATTATAAACCTATGGTTTCTTAACGTTAAAAACCTTAAACTAATTCAAGATTATTATATACGCATCAGCATTAAAATCATAATATTTTAATATCTAAATTAGGGTTAAGGTTAAACTGACGCTGCTGTGTCGTTTCTAAGATAAAATCCCAGAATGTATATGTCGCTTAAAGTGAGACTTTACAAAACTAATGTCTATTTCCAGAGCAAGCGTGGTTACATTCAGCACACATAAACTTCTTCACAGTAAGATGAACAGCGTTCACTCGAAAGCAAAAAACATAACCACGCAATGACGCGCACAGGCAGCTAGTCTACGATACATTACAAATTACTTCCGAGACTGTTGGAGGTTAATCTGATGCTTCTGTTGAGTATGTTTCAATAAACAACTTCCAGAACGTTCATGTCTTTTATAGTAACTATACAGCTTACATTTCGTACAAATGAATGGTTTTATTTACGGATGAACTGCGTTAATGTGTACAACTAAATGTATTTTTTGTGAGCATGCGTAGTTACATTCAGCACAAATATAATTCTTCACTTTAAGATGAACAGAGTTCACGTGTCGATTTAAATTACATCGAATTGAGAAGCACTGGTTGCATATCTTGCAGGCGAACGGCTTTAACTTCAGGTGGACTGAATTCGTATGTTTTTTAAAGGCATTTTGTTCAAAGAAAGCGCTATCGCATTGCTTACATTTAAATTCTTTCATTTTGCGATGGACCCTGTTGAGGTGTTCTTTAACTTTTGCTTGACATGGAAATCGTTTGTCACATATCCAACATTTTAAATTAATTGATTTTCGGTGTACGAAGTTAATATGTCTAGTTAAGCCACTGCGTCGAGAATAAGCTTTTTCACATTCCTGACACGAATACTTTATTTGACTGTGGATTGATTTCATATGTTGGCTCAAACTACCACATTCAGTGAAAGCTTTGTCACATTTACCGCATTTATATTTCTTTGTCTTGAGATGCACCCCTTCGACGTGTTTTTTCATATTGCCTTTATTATTAAACCCCCGGTAACACTCCGCGCACACAAATTTCTTTCTGCAAACATGGCACAGCAACTCCACCATATCTTTCAGACATTTCCAATAACCCATCGGCTTACTCGTATCGATTTTGCAGCCACAAACAATGCAAGAGAAATCAACTAATCTCTTTACCAAAACCCTGACCTCTACTAAACCGACATCTTCTACCTCTTCCTTGACGTCTGATTTCACGGCATCGCTTCGTTCTATTTTGATAATACGCGTTTCACCCTCTTCAAACAGTAGAATGTTTCGTTCGAGGTCGTCGGACCAGTCTGACTGTTCTTCTTCGATAATTTCAATCTTAACATCTGTATTACTTTCATTATTCGCTCGCTTCTCCATTGCGATATTAATAGCAATCGAAAATTCGGGTAAATCAATTTAATAAGTACAACTTTAACACCATCCAAAAGTCACATTGATTTGACATTTGCTTTCATTGTTCTTCTTCTTCTTCTTCTTCTTTTATTTTGGCAATTCCGCTATACAGCAAGCGATTGGTGCCAGTTTTTTATCAGTCTTTCTTCTTAGTGCTTCCCGATGACTGGGGGATCTATGGTTAGTAAACCCCCACCTTGAACAATGACCAAGAACAGACAAATGACTTCACATTTACATGCCTTATAAAATGGAAATATTTCAATTCTACCATGCACTAACTACATGTCCTTTGGGAATATTTCCCTGTGGACATCACATTGTGGATATTAAAAGGACAGGATATTCTAATTAGGATGTCCCATGGGTGTGGATGTTTTTAAAATGGCTAGTAAAAAGGTTAAATTTGCCTCTTGAATTATATCGACACGTTATTAAGGGAAATAAACTTTGTAATGTTTTTATAAACTTTTATCGAATTCGATGCCAATAGGATGTCAATTTTTGTTGGAAGGCAGATTTTATATTTTACTAAGTTTGGAATAAATGATGGGTAGTTGTTGAGAAGGGGACAGTTAAAGAATATGTGATCTAATGTGCAATTGTGGTAGCCACAGTCGCACTGGGGGGAGGGCAGCACGTTTATGCGGAAGAGATGAGAGGGGGTGGAGCAGTGTCCTATTCGCATTCTGCAGATTGATGTTATTTCCTTCCGCTTAAACGGCTTCTTGTAGTACCATGGTTTAGAGGGAATTGTAGGGTTAAATTGGGAGTAGTGTTTGCCCTTGTTGCTGCAGGAGGAGAGCCAGGTCTTATTCCACTTTTCTTTCATCTTTTCTTCTATTACTTGAAAAATGTCTGATGCCGGGATTTTAATTTTCAGGAGAACTCCCCCTGACCGTGCCTCGTTTGCCATTCTGTCAGCGTACTCATTGCCTAAGATTCCGGAGTGCCCAGGGATCCACATCAATATTATCTCGCCCCCAGCTTCACTGATGAGGCGGTATTGTGATCTAATAAGGTTCTCTATGTGAGTCGGACGGTGCGATATAGAGGGGGAATTAAGCTTATCTAATAGGCTTTTCGAGTCTGTGAATACGACTCCTTGGGGAGACCGTTTAACCCGCATATATTCCAAGGCCTTGAGTACTGCGACGCTTTCTGCCGTGTAGATGGAGGCATTGCTAGGCAGCCTAAATTTAAGAGAGATGTTGAGATTGGAATGAAATATACCCACCCCCACGTACGTGCCCGCCTCGGCCTTCGACCCATCCGTGAAGAGGAGATCCCAGCCGAGGAACCTGTCTGCGACCATTCTCGCAAAGGTGCTATTATTCAGTGGCGAGGGATCCTCACCTGCGGGGGTCTTTGTTATTCCTGAGTCATAACATATGGTAGGGTGCTCAAACCTTTCAGGGAAAGGAAGTCTGAAATCCGGGAGGATGTGATCTCTCTGAATAACCTCTTTAAAGTGATGCAGTTTGCGATGGCTCCTACATAGAGCCGAGACTTTGCTATTTGGAGAGCCTTGGGAGAGCTCACATAGGAGCTTTAGTTTTGGCACTAAAGGGTGTTTGGACAGTTGGAGCCTCTTGATGTAAAACTTGTCTGCCAGGAGCTGGCATCGAAGATCAGTGGGAGGCTCGCCAGATTCTACGAGGAGGGCGTTTGTTGGGGAGCTTCTCATGGCGCCAATGACACATCGTAGGCCTTTGTATTGTAGGGAGTTCAGTTTGTCTTGGAGTTTTTTGGTTAAAGGGTAACAAATGAAGGAGGCGTAGTCTAATTGTGAGCGGACTAGGGCGTTGAACAGAAGTTTAGTGGTGAAAGGGTGTGACCCCCACCAAACTCCGCTGGTTGCTCGGAGTATGTTTAGTGCTCTCTCTCCTTTGTTGACCACTTGGTCAATGTATGAGGTCCATTGTAGTTTGGCATCTAGTGTAACTCCTAAGAATTTGGCATGAGATTTAATTGGGATGACTGAGTGGTTGAATTTGATGTTTAAGGGTGTCGGGGTTCTCTTGCGGGTGAAAACTACAGCATTGCTTTTAGATGGGGAGATTGATAGTCCGGAGTCGTTGAGCCATACCTCCAGATCCTCTAGGGCCTCTGAGACTTTCCGGAGGGCGCTTTCATTGTTGCAATGTGAGTATTAAAAAAAAAATAGGTAAGTGTTGCCTTTTCACTTTCTTTGTTTTTACTTTTGCAATAATGTTATTACATTATTGCGTTTTGCAATAATGTTAATTAACTAAACATATGTAAATACAGGACTTTACTCGTAATAATAATAATATATTAAAAAGTTTAAATAATATAATAGGTGTTTCCGTGTCACTTCCAATGTGTTTACTTTGGCTTCTTTTGCATCAAAGTAAATTATATATAATAAATATAGAATACATACTTATTACCAATAACATCACATAAAAAGGTAAAGATATTTTTTTATGCAAACATGTAAATTGCCAAATGACTAGGTACTAAATGGGAACCAATATTTTACTTGGAAACACAACGTGTAGATGGCGTTCATAGTTCCTAAAAATGGATTGTTATGTTCAATATGGCAACTTTCGTGGTATAACGTTATAGAAGTGAACTGTAGACGGCGCTCTAAACACGGCTATACGGTTTACAATAATACATTCGTATTTCTTTAATATTATTTATATAAAGATGTCAATTTTTCATTTGGCATACAGGTTTTAATAAATGATGATTACGCACTTTAATGTTCAGATAGACTTATTTGTCTATCTCTTCATATTATCATTGATTGTAATGGAATTATATTCGTGATGTAACGAGGTCTATACATTGGTATAGATTGCACTAGTAATTATATGTTATTATGGTTATCTTGGCTAAATTATTAGGGTTTTATAAATAATCGGTCCTTTATAAAAAAATATTAAATATCAATGTTATTAAAGATGGACAAATAAACTGCTAATAGGTTGACCGTCAAAGTTATCAGCACCACCTCTATTTCAATGTCTTAGGGGGAAGTAGGTTGCTTTTTTTTATTTTTTTATTTCTAAGTCTTAACCCTTTTGTTCTATCGAGTTGCCCAACCTAATCCCATAATATACAGGATTATTGATTGTGTAGTTGTTTAGTAATTTTATGATTTTGTTAGTTTAGTAAAAGTGTTAGTTGCGAAAAAAATAAGTAAAAAGCATTCCGTACCTAAGTATTTTTTAAAAATAATTTAGGCTTGAATGTCAAATCCTGGGTTATTAAAAAAAAAAAAATAAAATCGAAATTCTCTAAAACTGTTGATTTTCGGCCAAACATATATGGGATAGGGGGGGGGGATTCGATAAATATTGGTTGCCCTAACACTTCTTGCCAGGATTACGTCGAATTATCAATAATCCTTTATAAGAAATGGTTTATAACAAATGTTATATGCGATTTAGGGTACGGTTCGAATTGCGTTTAACCTCTAGAGCCCCAATTGGCCGATATCGGCCACATCACAATTCAGCGTGACGGCCCCGTTTTAATTTTATTTTAATTTAATTTCTTTTATTTTATCATGTTAATGCGTTTTATTGTAATTATGAGTATAGTGGTTTGGCAGTAATTAATGTTTTGGTGAGACAGTGTCATAATTCATTTTTTAACTAATTTTTAATAAAAAAATTTGGGACATCAACTTGTCAATCGGCTGAGGGGCCGAGGGCCTGAAGGGTTAAGGCGCTTACAGAGCTCATACTTGTAAATAGTCAAAAGTACCTATACCAAAACATCATGGTGTAATATTTAGTGACATTACAAATCGGACCAGGTTTTGAAAAAAAAGTATGGTAAATTTGTCTCATGACAAATTTGTACAAAAAAAAATTGACCCTTGAAAATCAAATGTATCATAGACAAATTAGATACGCTTAGTTTTTTAAGAATAAGCCCCTGGGAATGTCTACGCTAACAGCCATATTCACAGTTGATACTTAAGTACACCTTAATAAAGGAACCATACATTGATACTTAAGTACACCTTAAGGTTTAGTTGAAGCTTTGAGGTCGTCTTTGATGCAGTTCAGGGTTCTTCTTATTTATATGACTTCTCGGTTCATGCAGGTAAAATATAATTATTCCTAGGATTGGAAATAGCAACCACTGCATTAATTGATTGGTTCGTTCCGTTATCTACCTCGTCAGGGTTTCTCTCTGATCTTTTTTACCAGCCCTAAAGTGTTTCGTCATTCGAGCGGCTATGGGCCGTTTCGTTTGTCCAACTTAAACAAACTCATTATAGACACTTGGATTTTGCAGTGGTATTACATCCTTTACAGCCCTGCGAGTTTGATATATACCTTGCGTCGCGTCGGTTTGAAGATCGTATTCATATCGAATTTCTTTAGCATCTCTTTTATTCGATCTGTCACGTTTTCATGTATCGTAAGAATGCTGTTGATCTGGTCGGTTTCTGAGATTCACCTGTATCAAATCTTGTGCAAGTTTACAACACAGCGATGTTTGCAACAACAACAACGAGACGTCGTGTACCACTTCACATGGCAACTTTAATTCTTTTATTATATTTTTTGTAAGCCCCAATTTGCTTTCGAATTTCCATTTACAGCAACACCGAAATCGCATAACACACAGCATTATCAAACAACAACTGATCATCATTAGCCCTAAAACTCATTGTGAGTCTTAGCTCCGTCAAGAATCTTCTTGCATCCCACCCCTGAGATTTGAATCTTCAGTTGTCCTCTACGCGTGAATTTATTTGTGCTTTAACCACATAATCAAACAATCGCAAATTTGGTCGTCCGACTTTTTCACTTCAGGTTTTCCGCAAATAATGCCTTTGAACTGTTACTCATTTAAATCCATTACACGTGCTGTAACCGCCGTAACATTCAGGAATTTTCCAATCTTATGACAAGCACTCTCACCTTTAGAGGGCCCACTTATTGAAAATATTGCATATAGATTTAATACCGGAGTTACATACGTATTGTTTACTCAAGAGACAAATTGAAAAGTATGAATTCCAATGCATCTCATCGAAGATATCGAGTGTTTTCAGGTCTCTCTGCACCCTTACGACTCTGCATTGGACATTTTCCAATTGCAGGCTCCACCATGTTTATCATGTTATTAAATATATTCATTTTTTTTAAATATTATAGAGCACGAATCTATAGCTTGGCCTAGCCTTAAAATCGATCGACAGGTAGGTGCAGATAAAAAACTGTCGGTATTTATCTATGATTTGAAGAAGAACAAATGTAGAGTTAAATAAATAATATTCCAGATATAAAACCATCGTTGTATGAATTGCAGTGCATGTCATCGTAGGTGTAAAGATCAGGTCTTTCTGCATTGTATGTTACCATGTTCTGTACTGCTTACCATGTTCGACATATTATTAAATATATATATGAACGTTTTCCTAATACTGTATAGCATGTATCTATTAGCTGGGTGATAGGCAGCTTTAATATCGATCAACAGGAGAATGAACGAATGATTGATTGAATGAATGAATGAATATTGAAAAACTCTTTATTGCACAATTAAAACAAGGTACAATGGCGGACTTATTGCTACATAACAATATCTTCCAGTCAACCAACATGCTGATGTGAAAAGAAGGGTTAGCGAAAGCTAATTGAACGAAAGTACAATAAGATACAATAAAATATAAAATGAAATTTTAAATTACAGCAAATATTATGCATTGTATGCGTAAATAAAGCCAAAATCATATAAATAAATTATTTTTTATATATACATACATATATAAACATATCCATATATACATACATATATTAAACTGTAAATTAAACTAACAAAATAAGGTAAGGAAAGGGAAGGGATAACGGAAAGGTTAGAATTTATAGTTCATATTTATTGTGAAAGGAAGTGCTTTTTCAATGATTGCTTAAAGGTGGACAGCGAGCTAGCGCCTCTAATTGTTGGAGGAAGCTGATTTCACAGTCGAGCTGCATGTACGGAGAAGGAGTATGAAAAATAGTTTGTTTTACGTTTTGGGATACGTAGAGTATTATTCTGACTTGAACGAAGTGGGAGACCATGACTTCCTAACTCGGTAAAAATCCCGTTGAGGTAGGAGGGAGATGTAGGATTGTGTAGGATATTATATAGTAGTGAAATAATATGCAAATTTCTCCGGTTTCGTATCCGAAGCCATTGCAGTTTTACACGGTACTCGGAAACATGGCCATACTTCCGCAGATTGAAAATGTACCTTATGCAAACGTTCTGCAGAAGCTCAAGCATATCCAGTTTGGTCTCGATGAGGTCCAGATATGCGACTTCGGCATAATCTAGCAAATGCAGTAGCAGACTTTGAGCTATGGTCTGCTTAGTGCTTACAGGGAGGAATCTCTGCAACCGTCGAAGGCTATGAAAGCCATTATAGATTCACCTGCTTACTTACTTCATTAATTTGTGCTTGCCAAGGAAGAGTCTCGTCCACGAGTATGCCTAGATTCTTAACGACTTTAGATTACCCAATGACGTTGCCCTCGATTTCTATTTGTCGCAGAGACGACCGAGAAAGAGGAGACAATAATTGTTGAGAGACAATTACAATCGATTGGGTCTTAGTGGGATTTAAGACATTTCTGGTCGGCGCCAATCGTTGGTCAGTTTAATATTGCAAACGTCAAACAACAACCGAGTGTCCAACATGGCTTCCTTTCCGATCTGCAATGAAGAAAAGAGTCATAGCGCATCCCTACTGCCCTACAATGACACGACTCCTGCTACCATTCTAGACTTCGCTATCCCGCCTAGGCTCAATGACAACTTCCGAACTTTAACCGATTCGTAACCAGCGGCACCGACGCGGCTAATTTATTAACCGACTTCAAAAAAGGAGGAAGTTATCAATTAGGTTGTATATATTTTTTTAAATATAATGTTACCTCAGAACTCCGTCATTTAATAACCGATTCGAAACATTTCTTTTTCATTTGAAAGGATTTATTTCTACATTGTTACGATTTTCATCAAAATCCTGTTCTGATGATAAGATCCATGAAGAATTGATGGAACTCCTCAAATATTATCATATGAAGTTGAAAACTTGCATGTTGCTTCAGCTCCGATGGCAATGCATTATGACATTTATGGTAAGCGTGGTCTGATTCTACAAATACAGTTGTCAACTACAACGGGCCAACCCGTCACCTCAGGGAGTTTTAACGATTAGTCGTTCTCTCTCCCGTGAAATGAACGCAGAAGAATTGGACAAAACAATCCACCGCCAAGCTCCGCCACATGCCCGTAGGTAAGAGGCCAACGCCTTATCCGCGAGATAACCAGGTATGTTACCCAGCGGGTTTACACTCACGCCCTTGCTTCCAATTGAGACCAGATTACTCCGGTCTCTCGATTGGTTACGAATTAGATGTCGCTTGCGCGGTCCTCTCCCTTACGAAGCGGCGAAACGGTGTATACTGAATCTATCGCGGACCACGGCATCCTTTGCCCGGCTGTTCACCCAGGATCGGGTAGCCGATGGTCGTTTCAAAAGCAGTCGCCGTAAGGTCCGCAACCACCCCCGCTCTATAGGAAACACTACTGCTTCCAGACTCCCCCGACTGTTAGTAAGAGTGCACATTCGATTGGATCACGCCGCACGGTGCGCAGACCGCCCAGGAGCGCCAGAAGGTTGACTCCTAGGGGAAACTAGCCCTAAGGCCAGAGTCCTGCCCAGGTTCGCACTTCATTCGTGGAGGCCGCTGGATAAATGTTGACCCGTGAGTGCGACCAACCCTGAACAGAATGGGTCTTCGTGGCCAACTCAGCAAGCGCTCATTAGCTCCCATCTTGATAGATAGATGGATAGATAAAGATTCTTTGTTGCACATTTTCAGAAACAAAAACATACAAAAGGCGGACTTATTGCCTAAAATACAATCTCTTACAGCTAACATTCGTGGCAGTGTAATAATTTAAGTGCCAAGAGATAGAAAACAAAACCAAAAAGAAAAAAAACTTATTACGTATCAAAAATTAATAAAGTAACAAAAATGCCATTTTTAAAAATATTTATTATAAAATAATTCGCAAGGAGCGAAGGATAGGAGAGGATGGGATAAGACGTGGGATAACTAGAAATTTAAGGACATGAAATGCTTTTTCAGGGAAACTTTTAAAGTAGAAACCGTTGGTGCGTTTCTGATATTTGACGGGAGCTGGTTCAATAATCCAGCTGCATGAACGGTGAAGGAATAAGTAAAAAAGAAGAATTATGAGTGGAAATCGCAATTTTACTATTCTGACTGGAACGGAGTGGAAGATCATGACTTCTTAAGTGATTGAAGTTTTCGGTTAGTTAGGAGGGTACAGGTCAAGCAATAAGAGCTGGCACGTTCACAGTACTCACACTAATGCGAGCGCGCGCGAGCTCACCGCGAGCGAGAGAGACGGAAAGACTTGTTATGATGCGCATCAAGTGAAAGTCACGTCGCGCGTCACGACATTGCATTCGTGTGAGTACTGTGAACGTGCCAGCTCTCGCTGCGGCACCTGTAGTAGTTACTCAGAGACGTGATCAAATATTTTCGCATTGACATTATGCATACATTTTGCAACCGCTCTAATTTGTCAAGGGAGCAAACATCATTAATCGGCATTTTAATGGGCCCCAAATTAATATGTCTGGAAAAAAAATATTTGACTAAAGCGCCTAGCATCAAGAGGCGTCGTAAAATCGATAACTCGTTCGATTTTTGAACGCAGCGTAACTTGATTTTTTAACGAGTGCGCAGCGTGTGTGATGTCTCGTCTAGAAAAAATCCTCCTAGCAGACAGAAGGGGACGAGGCCACACGGGAGGAGCCGAATAAACTCGAACAAACGAACGCCAAGCGACGGCCAGTCTTCATGGCTCATGACACAAGCTTGATGACACTAGCGAAGCCGTTCGGCTTCGCTTATTCAAGCCTGAACGGCTGGGTGTCAAAGGACGGTCCATATTAATGTGACTGATTACTTGTAAGAGTATTTACCGTTGATTTTCTTTTCTTAACATATACTTTTTATAACGTGTCACTGTAATTATAATTGATGTGGTAATACAAGGATCTATTTTCGCGGAAAGGAAAGCTTGACGAGTAAAGTTGTAGCACGATAAGGTAGTGTAAAATAAGGATTGAAGGTGTGTGTGCAGTCTGGATTATGCGTTGTCTACACTGGTTGTATATATTCTATATACAACCGGTATATACTATTCTACTGACGTCACACAAAAGGGAAACTTTTTGGCAAATAGGTAATAAAGAGTTCAAATATTTTTATATTACGATTTACCCAGTTAAATATTAAGTAATCTGGTCGCAAATGGAAGCAAGGGCGTGAGTGTAACCCCGCTGGGTAACATTCTTGGCTATCTCGCGGTCTTATCGCAAATCACCAAATAGTACCATTTTTGAACGTCTAGTGCGACGTGACAAAGTTAAAATACAACGCTGAAAAAAATACTGTAGATAGATAAAGAAACTAAAAAGACTTATAAATGAAAAGAATTTTGAAAAGAAGTCTAGTTTTTCAACAAAAAAACGCACAAATAATCCCTCTATAAAAACTTTGACATCGAAATTCTCCCAATTTTTAAAGGCGACAACATTTTTTTTTTACGAAATAAATAGCCTGACTGGAGTTCTAAACGTATCTGAAGCCACTTTTTTAATTTGGTTTGTAAATTTTGAAATACACCAAAAATTGTCGTTATATAAGGTGCGCGCATCGCGTCGTCTCTTCAAACACCGAGCAACGCTCGGATGGGACGGTCGTCTCGGCCGCTCTGCATTAGCGTATTCTGGTCGCTATTCAGCGTATTTAATGGAAATCAAATCGCAAGCTGACGTGCACCTGGGCTTTTAAATAGTGCATATATTGTAAATAGTGGCGCTGTATCAGAATAAACAATGGGGAATAAAAATAAAAAACTTCAAAAATCCTTCGTGAGAAAACGACATGGACCTAAGAAAAATGATAGATCGTTTGGGTAAGTAAAGCATGATAGTATACCTTAATCATATGAAATCAAAATTCTTTATTACATTTTCAATAAGTACATTATTTATGTTAATAAGCCATCCTAACTAGGCCTCGCCTGTACTAAAGTAGGTTTAAAGTTATTTATGTGGTGTAGTTTACGGTATAAAGAAGTCAATTTTTATTGATTATTGTATTGTAAAATCAATGTGAATTTACTCAGCATCTACTAAATTGAAAAAATGACTAGTTGCACTTTAATTTGCTATAGATAGTCTACATTACACCGAGAACTAAAGGTTGACTGGCACTAGTAAATGCAAAACTTGCAGATAAATTATTGTATGATACCGCATTTTTGTCATTTACCCATTTTATATTTCTCTTAGATCAAAGAAGCGCAAAGTCAGTGATACTGATATTGGCCAACCGAGTACCTCAGCGGAACTAGTGCACGGAGAGTAAGTATCAATCATTTTGTGAGATACCATATTATGTTTAGTCTATTTAGTAAGATTCATCAAAATCGGTTTAGTAGTTTCGAAGATATGAACTATTATGTGTATTACCGGACATACTAGACAAGTGCCTAGTCAATCCATGGCGTATTTATGAGCAAATAACGATAAAATATGATTGTGATGTGATGTGATGTTGGTTCCCAAAAATATCGGAACCAGTTGGATCACCACTTCAAATCAGAAATCCGGCAAGTTGTTGAGACCGTACGTGGTGCCGTACTTGGCGGATATTTTTATATATTTACGTATATTTACTTGAATCATGGCTTGGCTGGCTGACGAAAAGACGGCTGCTTGTATTCTATGGTTTATTGTAATTGCCTAGCACATGTTTTCCTTGACTATTATCGTCAGGATGGTGGTATACGTTATTTTTAAATTATCATATCTGTCAGTTTGTCTTTCTATGTTTTTTTTTCATAATTTCCTCAAGCAGAAAATCCTTTTTTATAGAAATCCGGCTGGTGAAACATATTACGGGATTGAACCAGAACAAGAACATGACTACACATCTGTTGACGGAAGGAGAATCGTAAATATATTGTACTTTTTTACTAAGCTTAGATATTTCAAAACACAGCAGTCTTTTTAACTGTGGTATTCAATGTCTGAGTTTTGTGGGAGAAAAGAGAATCGGATTAATATCAAAGTTTAAATTTAAGTGCGACATGTGTGGCTTGGTTTTTTTTATTAACTCTGACAATCCTGCATGTACTGAAAATGTCGAGACAAATGTTGGTGCTGTAATAGGAATAGTATCTTTAGGAATAGCCTATTCGCAATTTGAAGAGATATCGTCATCTATGAATGTACCTATATTTTCAGAAAGGTTCTTTGCTAAAACGCAAGATAAAGTATTCGATGAGTGGGAGACGACGGCTGTAGAGGAAATGGATGCTGCTGCAGAGCGTGAACGCCAGGCTGCCATCGCTGAGGGAAGAGTCAAAGATGGAATACCGATAATTGATGTATACGCTGACGAAAATAAATACTGTGTTATTTGCGCACGTGCACATAACAAAAACACCGTCCCAAAATATCATATCTGCTATAAAAATTACGAAGGATCTTCTTCGGGGATGGAAGCTGAAATAATATGTGATGGTTTTCGGCATTCGATAGAAATGTATAACATCATTTATGGGAGGCTAATTGCAGATGGTGACTCGGCAACCTATGCCAAAATTTTAGCACAGAATCCATACCCAAACACGACTGTGGTAAAAATTGAATGCCGGAACCACATACTCCGTAATTTGTGTAATAAATTACGAGCAGTCTCAAAAGAAATAAAATACCCCTTAAAATTCAGAAAATTATTAAGTGACAAAAAAGTCATGACTGTTAGAAAGGTGGTAATTTGCTCAATAAAAGAACAACGCATATTAATACAAGAAGGAAACATTACCAAAATGCAGGCAATACAGATTTTACACGCTGATGTACAAAATTCCCTGTTACATGCTTTTGGAGATCACAGAAGATGTAAAAATTATTACTGCCAGACAGAAAAGTCTTTGATGAGTGCCATGGAAGTTCAAAATTCAACGTTTTGGTTTAGATTGAAAGTAATAATAGGCACTGTAGCTTCCAAATCTCAAAGCTTAGTAGAAGATGCCGACACCAACACGGCTGAACGTTTTAATAGCATAATTGCCAAGATTTAAAAAAGTCTTATTTAATGGCCTAGTCAAGAATCCTGTATATGACTTAAGAGATTTGGATAATGCTGAATTCTTATTCCAGAGCATCCTAATGTAAAATAACGGATAATTCATGATAATCAACTTTGCCAAAGAACGTAATTTTTATTTTTATTTTTATCGACGACGGCTGTATTGCTAGATTTGACAATTAACTTAAATTTAGATATTTTTAATATACCCTCATCTATTTTCTTGACCATCATATTATTGCCTTGATAATTATGACTACAGACATTGAGCTCTTTTTTTGATCAGCAATTCTGATTATTAGATTATTTTCTATTTATCAATGGTTTTCAAACCAATTATAATTTACTAAAATTAATTTATATTGCCACAACTATATAATGATAGTTAATATTCTTTAATTAATTACATTATTTAAAATTTTAGAGACAAAGACGCATCCAAGTGTAGGAAAGCCTACCTACTGGAGCAGAAATAAATTGAAATTGAAATTGAAATTGATTGTTGGTGGGAAACGTGCAAATTTTTCCATGAGACGAGCTTACCAAGGACGGTGTGCTGCGGCTGTTGTTGCTTTTAATAACAAGCTGCCTAGGTACACTATTCAAAAAAAAATCTTGGGTAAAAGTCCAAAAGGTGTTTTAAAAAAGATGGAATTAAGACGATATAACAAAAGACTATGGAACCGAAACAATCCACATAAAAAGAACAGGCTACAAAAAATTAACCAAACAAAAAATGACTATGGTGCTAATAGTGCTGCCCCGGATATGATACCAGAAGTATTGGAAAGAGCAAAGAAAGATTTTCTTGAAAATTTAGCTGTGTTGACCAGCGATAAAGAACGAATTGAAAAGGAAACCAAGTTACAACGCGACTGCAGTGAATGGTTGGAGCTACGAAAAAATATGGTCACTGCGTCTAATTTCGGAAAATTAATAAAAAAGCGCCAAAATACGAGTAGTGCCAATCTAGTAAAAAATGTATTATACTCTGAAAATATTTCGCACGTAGCATCTATTGCTCACGGTGTAGAAAACGAAAAATTAGCCCTGCAACAGTTAGAGCAGCAAGAAAAAATTATAATTGAACCCTGTGGGCTATTCGTTGACAGAAAGTATGCATTTATTGGAGCAACACCGGACTGAATTATCGGAGAGGATACAATTGTTGAGGTTAAGTGTCCTGTAATGGCATTTAAAAAAGGCATAGAACAGGCGATTAAAGAAAACAAAATTCAAATATACAAATATGATAAAAAAAGGATACATACAAATTAAATCGTAACAGCAACTGGTTTTACCAAGTCCAAGGCCAACTCCATGTCTCAAATAGACAAAAATGTCTTTTTGCAATATGGGGTGGCCAAGGCCAAGACTTGAAAACAGAGTACATTGAAAGGGAGGACGATATCTGGACAGAAAAAATGGAAAAAAAAATTGTCGACTTTTATATGCAAAGTATTCTCCCAGAAATATTGGACTCCAGACATATGCGTGGAATGCCGATACGCAACTGTTTCAGTATACCAACAGCGGCACCGCTACCACTTCTATCACCAATGCGATCAACACAATCACCACCGCTAGCACCACTAAATAATTCGCCGCATACGCCGACACAATTTAAGAACATTCAGCCAAGAGTATTAGATTATTCCGAGTTTTAAAAAAATCTCCACAAAATAAGCAATAAAAAAATATCAATAGTGCATGATAATATGTGTATAGTGTATGATAGTGCTATGTGAATACTGTTACGTGTATTGCTATGTGCTATGTGAATAGTGCTATGTGCTATGTGAATAGTGTATGGTGCTATGTGAATAGTGATATGTGAATAGTGCATGATAGTGCTATGTGAATGTGTGAATAGTGCTACGATAGTTGTATGTGAATTTTAGGCGAAAAAGTGCTACGTTAGGCAATAGTTTTTGGGAAACTAAGATGAAGCAACGGCTTGTGGATTTCTATCAAACATGCCTTTTACCCGGAATAGTCGGTTAAAGAAAATCCCGTTTCATGCCCCAGAGAGATACCACATTATAAATTCTTACGAATATCTTAACCGGCGCCGCAATATGTTTTTTCGATGTTTTCTGTTTTTAACATTCTTTTTTCACATTTTTTCCATATACCTACCGACATACCACTCGGGCGGGGTGCATGGCCAAGCTGATTTCTGGACGGTGTTTTTCATCTGAGTCATCATATTTTTTTTATGTATATGCTTATGATACTTATGTAAATTAGGATATTATTAAAGATAATATTATAATTACGGTATCTCCGGTCGTTTTATGGAGGTTTCCTATCCGGACTTAAACGCTCTCATTGATCAGTGATTTCGTGTGACTTCATATTGCTTAAAATTCTTAGTTTACGGATTTTATATATTGTTGTTTTTAAATATGCACCACAAATTAAGTGTAAGCGTTTAAGGCAATGGATACCGTTATTTCCTCCTCAATGAGTCATATTAACGTATACAATAAAGAAAAACTGACTCTTTTGCTGTTATTTTACTGATCATTCTACTGTCTTGTACATTGTGTTAACAGTCTTTTTCAAGTCTTTTTTAATGCCCGGGCTAGAAGATAATCTTTTGGCACTAATAGTCACCTTATGTGATATTTTTAACTCATAAAATATCCATACTAGGAATGTGCCCCTTAAAAACCGCTGTAATTCAAGTGCGATACTAATGGAGTGACTGTCCTTTCGATGATCGTTAAACAAACAAAAAAGAGGCACGGTCTACATAATTATACCTGCTCTAGGAAATGGGTGTTACAAAACCCATATATCTACTAATAATGTGTTAAATGCCACGGTGGCAGTATTTTTTTTATATCCGTAAAAAGAAAAATCACTTCAATTAGAAGTAGATTTAGCAATATGGTGTTGTCGTGGTATTTTGGTTTAACCCTTGGAGTAAATGGGTATTTTCATGGAATCATCTGTCACTTTTGCAAGATTTTCGGCGACATCGACGGCGCTCGACTTCAAGGACTATAACTACGAAACTACTACACCAATCATAAAAAGAACAACTGCACAATGATGGCATTGAAATTTCGAATATAGAATATTGAAATATCATTTTGTAAAACAATTGGATAATTATGAATAAATATGAGAACTTCAAAGAAGTGAAAAAAACTCGCCATTTCTGCCGTATAATTGTGTTACGAGAAAATACGGAAGTCTATTGAGAAATTGTAAATACTTACGTCATCTGTATTATATTCTTTATCAAAACTATTATTTCGTTTTACTTATTAGCATACAAAAATATTTAGATATTAGCTCATGAAAACCACGAAAATTTTTGATGAATCATCGAGTATTTTTTTTTATGTATGTTTTATTTATGAATGATTAGAGGCTCTTTTTATTTGAAATTGTGTTGAAATCAGTCGACTACTATATCATACTATGCTATAAATAGAACAAAAACCTCCAGTTTGTTTTATAGATATAGAAAACTAAATATGTTTCAAATCTGTCCTCAAAAAAGCAGTACTATTTTTGAACCGTCATAATTCCGAAGTCTTTAATAGTTTTTGAAATTTATTGAAATATTGGCGCTTGTTATATGTCCAATAAGTAATTATTATACTCTAAACAGTCACGTTTCATAGTAAAAATAATAATAAATAATACTGGAAGTTTGCAATAATTCCCATACAAAAAGCTAAAGCCGCTAGTGATGGGCAAACACATTTGATAATATCGATAAAATTTGCAGTGGTTGTAATAACATAATTTGTTACGCAATCTTTGCAGAATATAAATTCTTTCATTATTTTACGTATAAAGTTAATAAAAAAAAAATTTTGTTACAAAAATACAAAAAAAAAATATTTACCAAAAAATCATACGAAGAAATAAAACACGATTTTCCCACAAATCAAACATATTTTTTTTTGTTATGACTTACAACTGATTCGAAAATGGCCACTCTGAGAAGAATCAGTAAGCAAATCAAGAGGAAACCTATTTTTAATGTTAGGTATACAAAACAATTACATAATATACCTACCAAAGATAATACAGTACAATTTTAGCCAACAGACTTTTTACAACCACTATCATTTTTTCATCGTTAGGTATAAAAATATATATGTGTGAAACTAAAATAAGATAATGATAGACTCATTAATTCATTCATTCATAATCGGTCTTAGATTCATTCATTCATTCATTCATAATCGGTCTTAGATTCAGCTGCTTTATCTTCGGTAGTTAGTTTTAGTGCGGAAAAGTGACAACCGTTCATTTTACATTCGACGCGCAGAAAGTCGTCCGTGTGAAATGTATCACATGTATCACTAAAACAAATGTATCACAAAATATATGTGTGAAACTAAAATAAGATAATCATTGAACATAATAATTTAGACAATTACCACATTAGTTCTACTTCGCTAACAAATTTTGTAAGTTGTACATATAAAGTAGATCGAAGCTAACATAGCTCGTAAGTTGTACATATAATCTAGATCGTAAGAACATAGTAAAATCAAACTAACACGCGAATAACCTGCGGGACTACAATAGTTCTGCGGGACTACAATAGTACAGGACTTTAGTTTACGAAGAAACGCAATCAATCGAGCCATTATAAAGATAATACATTGCATTTTAGAAAATAAAAGGTAGAGGTGGAGGTACTCGATGGGACGGTCCTGGCTGTGGCGAGCGAGATGTCGACCGCGGAGATGACGTCCAAAAGATACAAGAATTCCGTGAATCTCCAAAATCAATTTGCCAAACTATATTTATTATATATACAAACCGTTCTAAGCTGCGACGACAACAGACGGGACAGTCCAGGCGACCATGGCGGAGACGTCTAGAAGATACAAGAATTCCGTTAGTTGTAGGTATGTAATAAAATCTTCAAATCAATTTCTTTATAATACTTTGATACCTCTCTAACGACAGCAGCGAGTAAGGGATCGGGCGGCGGCGGTGAGTGGTGGAGATCTGGGTGGGCATCCGACAGGTCGCTGAAATTTAGAAAAAAAACACAAAAGAGCAGAATATGAAATGAACGATCGACGATTCTGTCGAACTTATAGCCGTCGGAATAAGGTTGAACGCATTTCAAGCGGTCTTAAATTCAGCTGCTTTATCTTCGGTAGTTAGTTTTAGTGCGGAAAAGTGACAACCGTTCATTTTACATTCGACGCGCAGAAAGTCGTCCGTGTGAAATGTATCACAAAATGTATCACATGTATCACTGAAACAAATGTATCACAAAATATATGTGTGAAACTAAAATAAGATAATCATTGAACATAATAATTTAGACAATTACCACATTAGTTATACTTCGCTAACAAATTTTGTAAGTTGTACATATAAAGTAGATCGAAGCTAACATAGCTCGTAAGTTGTACATATAATCTAGATCGTAAGAACATAGTAAAATCAAACTAACACGCGAATAACCTGCGGGACTACAATAGTTCTGCGGGACTACAATAGTACAGGACTTTAGTTTACGAAGAAACGCAATCAATCGAGCCATTATAAAGATAATACATTGCATTTTAGAAAATAAAAGGTAGAGGTGGAGGTACTCGATGGGACGGTCCTGGCTGTGGCGAGCGAGATCTCGACCGCGGAGATGACGTCTAAAAGATACAAGAATTCCGTGAATCTCCAAAATCAATTTGCCAAACTATATTTATTATATATACAAACCGTTCTAAGCTGCGACGACAACAGACGGGACAGTCCAGGCGACCATGGCGGAGACGTCTAGAAGATACAAGAAGTCCGTTAGTTGTATGTAATAAAATCTTCAAATCAATTTCTTTATAATACTTTGATACCTCTCTAACGACAGCAGCGAGTAAGGGATCGGGCGGCGGCGGTGAGTGGTGGAGATCTGGGTGGGCATCCGACAGGTTGCTGAAATTTAGAAAAAAAACACAAAAGAGCAGAATATGAAATGAACGATCGACGATTCTGTCGAACTTATAGCCGTCGGAATAAGGTTGAACGCATTTCAAGCGGTCTTAGATTCAGCTGCTTTATCTTCGGTAGTTAGTTTTAGTGCGGAAAAGTGACAACCGTTCATTTTACATTCGACGCGCAGAAAGTCGTCCGTGTGAAATGTATCACAAAATGTATCACATGTATCACTGAAACAAATGTATCACAAAATATATGTGTGAAACTAAAATAAGATAATCATTGAACATAATAATTTAGACAATTACCACATTAGTTCTACTTCGCTAACAAATTTTGTAAGTTGTACATATAAAGTAGATCGAAGCTAACATAGCTCGTAAGTTGTACATATAATCTAGATCGTAAGAACATAGTAAAATCAAACTAACACGCGAATAACCTGCGGGACTACAATAGTTATGCGGGACTACAATAGTACAGGACTTTAGTTTACGAAGAAACGCAATCAATCGAGCCATTATAAAGATAATACATTGCATTTTAGAAAATAAAAGGTAGAGGTGGAGGTACTCGATGGGACGGTCCTGGCTGTGGCGAGCGAGATCTCGACCGCGGAGATGACGTCTAAAAGATACAAGAATTCCGTGAATCTCCAAAATCAATTTGCCAAACTATATTTATTATATATACAAACCGTTCTAAGCTGCGACGACAACAGACGGGACAGTCCAGGCGACCATGGCGGAGACGTCTAGAAGATACAAGAAGTCCGTTAGTTGTATGTAATAAAATCTTCAAATCAATTTCTTTATAATACTTTGATACCTCTCTAACGACAGCAGCGAGTAAGGGATCGGGCGGCGGCGGTGAGTGGTGGAGATCTGGGTGGGCATCCGACAGGTTGCTGAAATTTAGAAAAAAAACACAAAAGAGCAGAATATGAAATGAACGATCGACGATTCTGTCGAACTTATAGCCGTCGGAATAAGGTTGAACGCATTTCAAGCGGTCTTAGATTCAGCTGCTTTATCTTCGGTAGTTAGTTTTAGTGCGGAAAAGTGACAACCGTTCATTTTACATTCGACGCGCAGAAAGTCGTCCGTGTGAAATGTATCACAAAATGTATCACATGTATCACTGAAACAAATGTATCACAAAATATATGTGTGAAACTAAAATAAGATAATCATTGAACATAATAATTTAGACAATTACCACATTAGTTCTACTTCGCTAACAAATTTTGTAAGTTGTACATATAAAGTAGATCGAAGCTAACATAGCTCGTAAGTTGTACATATAATCTAGATCGTAAGAACATAGTAAAATCAAACTAACACGCGAATAACCTGCGGGACTACAATAGTTCTGCGGGACTACAATAGTACAGGACTTTAGTTTACGAAGAAACGCAATCAATCGAGCCATTATAAAGATAATACATTGCATTTTAGAAAATAAAAGGTAGAGGTGGAGGTACTCGATGGGACGGTCCTGGCTGTGGCGAGCGAGATCTCGACCGCGGAGATGACGTCCAAAAGATACAAGAATTCCGTGAATCTCCAAAATCAATTTGCCAAACTATATTTATTATATATACAAACCGTTCTAAGCTGCGACGACAACAGACGGGACAGTCCAGGCGACCATGGCGGAGACGTCTAGAAGATACAAGAATTCCGTTAGTTGTATGTAATAAAATCTTCAAATCAATTTCTTTATAATACTTTGATACCTCTCTAACGACAGCAGCGAGTAAGGGATCGGGAGGCGGCGGTGAGTGGTGGAGACCTGGGTGGGCATCCGACAGGTTGCTGAAGTTTAGAAAAAAAACACAAAAAATTAATAATAAATCTATGATAATAAAATCATACAGAAGTCTGAAGAGTAGTCGACAATGGAAAAGCCCTCGATTCAGTCAAGACATCTTGCGCGTACTATTCAAAATGTATGGATAAAGTTAGCACAAAGAACAACCTAAATGAAGAAAAAAGAATTACACTCATACAGTAGAATCCGAATATAACGACTTCGTTTATAACGGCTAACCGGTTTTAGCGACGAAAATGCAAACTGAAGTTAGGTTTCATATCCACTCCACAGGGCACTGCATATGTTGTGCAACGGGCGCAACAACGCCAGTAATAAATATTTATATGCATAGAATGTAGGTACATTATGTACAGTATCTCGGATCAAACAGTAATACATACATTACCTATGTATTTATGTATGATATGTGCAATGTTCAGGAGCACGCAGGCGCACAGAGACTCCGCTCGACAACAGACCACGAGAAATCTTGTTCGACCCGCTGCGCGGGAAGAACAGAATAGACATTTAGAAAATAAGATTTATTGTATTTTATGTACGTAGGTTATATTTTACTGTAAAATAAAGATTGATGTATTATTGTGTTTGTACCTAGGTTAATTACTTATATACTTGTTATGTCTGATTCTATTGTAAAATTGTATTTGTTATGCACCTTGTACCTAGGCTAAGATTTCATGTATGTAAATTTATAGTGTGTCACTCAAAAAGATTATCGAAAAATAATATGCCGTGTTGGCACTTGTGGTAAAAGAGAAAGACTGAGGCATATCGAGGCTTGCAGCAGGTGTCGTGGCCGCCCGTTACAGGGCAAGAGGCGACAAAGCGGTGGACCTCTTTTTACAGTCCTGGGTCCACACAGCGCTAGGTCGGTCCGCGCCACAGGGCACTGCATATGTTGTGCAACGGGCGCAACAACGCCAGTAATAAATATTTATATGCATAGAATGTAGGTACATTATGTACAGTATCTCGGATCAAACAGTAATACATACATTACCTATGTATTTATGTACATATATGTGCAATGTTCAGGAGCACGCAGGCGCACAGAGACGCCGCTCGACAACAGACCACGAGAGATGTTATGTATATTCAATGGCAATTTTGAATAATTTAATCAGCCATATGTTTATTTGTTTATATGATAAAATTGTAATTCACTTACATTCGCCTTTCAGTGCCAGATGGACTCAACCAGTACATCTCTAAAAGCGGCGACAGATCGCCAAAGCCGATGTACTGGTCTCCGTCTTCCGCTTCCTCGTATGTCTCCACCATCAGTTCTTCCACGGGCCCCATACTTCCATCGCTGCTCTCATCCTCAGAAGACTGCTCCTCCACCAGGTCTAGGATTCTGTCCCGTCGCGATGATGCCATCTAATTGATGAAACGATAACGAAATTTATTGAAAAATAACAAAATTGAATTCGAAAACTTTCTAACTGTTTTTTTTCACTAAATATGCAGTTATGTCAAAAAAGTTATATATACTTTTCTACTTTATTTTATATATTCTATAATTCCCGATATAAAGAAATCCAACTGTTATGAAATTACGAAATTTTATCGAAAAAAACTGAGGTTATGTTTTTATCGTATAAAATATCGATTTTTTTATAGAATCCTCTTTTACCCACCCGCAAAAAATGATAAAAAACACGAATTTTAGTATTTTTAGCGGGAATCTTCGAATGCTGAAAAACCTGGCTTTCGAGAAATCAACCATTATCAAAAAAATATTACTTATTGCATAAGTTATATACGGGGAAAACATAATCACATATATTTCCGCGCGATATATCCAAACATTTCTGAGATATCTAGAGAGATTATGCGAGAATCACAAAAAAACATTTATGAAAATTGTAATGGCGGATATTAGGATTTGCGACGCGACATTGAAAGACCCGAAATACTTCATATACACGATAAATGGTACATCTAATCAGTTTAGGGGGACTATATGATGTTGTAGAAATGTTTTTACTTACGATTCGTTCAAAAACATGCCGAAATCCACTCGAAAACCGTTTTTAAAATGCCGACACACGCAAGTCGTATTTGACGTTTCGAGTTGCCGCGTTCGAAGTGGTGCGTTCGACTTCGCGCGTTCCGTAATAATACTTCACATGGACTGAGCAGTTACTGCGGCGCATGATAACAGAGAGAATTTAATTCTGTACCCGATCTGCCATACGCATGAAAGAGACAAAATGCTTTCGATGGTAAACAAAGCGTTCGAAAGCGCGCGCGCCGAGTGGAACCAAATTCGGTCGTATCAGATTCAAGGGATAAAAGTGTCAGAACCAAATTTGGTCGTATCATACTCAAAGGGATAAGATTTTGTGTACTGAATATTGTTCAATATGAGAAATTGAGTTGAAAGTTACATATTACTTTTTTTCGTTGAGGCCAAGGTTACCGTCAAAAAGCGGGTTTTATTTTCAACTTTCAGATCTTTTCAGAATGTGTAATATTTTTAACAATAATATTTTTTATATTGCATTTTTTAAATAATTTATCATAATTCCATATTATCCTAACTGAGAAATCAACAAAAAAATATTTTCAATAGATAAATTTTCTATAAGCAGAATGAATGATGAGGTAGGATAGCTGTTATTTGAAAATTTCATCTAAAATCATTTCTATTTCTGTGCAGAACAACAGATAAGATAGTACTGATATCAGTTATAATAAAGCAGAATCATCCTAACTACACAAAATGCTATTTAAAATAAACATTTTGCATATTAAATTTCATAAAAATAAAGCTTTTAATAAACTATTCAAACTATAAAAAAATCAACTCTTAAGAATTATTCATATTAAAGATAAAAAGAAAATAGAAGAATAGAGAAGGAGAATAAAGTTTAAAAGTGCTCTCCTGACAAATTTGAATAAATCGAGTTAGGCTAGTTCTGCAATTATGGGACGAATATATGTATGTGCATAAGGTCCTATCTATGCGTTTTATAAATGATGATGTTTCCCGAGCTCCCAGGCCGGCGCCTGCGGCCGCGCAGCGATTGTCCGTTGGGCGCAGTAGCATTCCAAACGGACAAAAATTGTACTATTTTGTGATGTTTCTGATTATTTATTGCGGTCAGGCCGCGTCTTAAGGCGTTGGCCTCTAGCGGGCATGTGGCGGAGCTTGACGGTGGATTGTTTTGTCCAATTCTTCTGCGTTCACTTTACGGAAGAGAGAACGACTAATCGTTAAAACTTCCCGAGGTGACGGGTTCGTCCGTTGTAGTTGACAACTCTATATGCTCCCGGGCCGTGTCGCCGTCCACCTTGGGCGAGTTGTAGGCGCCGAGCATGTCGTAGATGGCGGCGACCACTTCGACCATTTCCGCCTTGGAGATCTTGCCATCAACGTCGCGGTCGTACAGGGCGAAGAACCACGACATCTTCTCCTCTACGGAACCGCAACTCACGCGGGACAGAATCGACAGGAACTTGTTAAATAACGATATATTTCATTATATTATATCATGTGGGATATTATATGTAGTAATCTAGGATAATCTCTTTGAAATGTAGCTGGTCTGAATTACAGGACGATATTATGATATTTGTAAGAGACTACCTCAGTGGTTTCAAAATTTAATACTGGTTCAAATCTTATATATATAAAAATGGACGTTGGTATATCTGTCTGCCTGTCCGAGCTTAATAGACTCCGAAACCCTTAAACTGATCACCAGTTATAGGCACATTCCCTCAATTCCTCATGAATCCCATCATCAGAACAGGATTTTGATAAAAATGGGAACAATCTTCAAGTACGTATATCCTTTCAAATATTTTTTTTTTCAAATTGGCCTATAAATGGCAGGTTTCTGAGGTAACAAACATTAAAACAAATATATAAAGATACAACTGAATTGATAACTTCCTCCTTTTTTTGACGTCGGTTAAAAGCAATTACTTTCAAATTAAATGAAGCGTCAACTTGATTAATCTCAATCCTATTCAACCCGAGGAACGTCCAACATCTAACTAGGCTTACGCCTATACAATACGCGCACAATATATTGCAAAATGAAATAAAAATACAGAAACCAATTAGTGACTAATATATTATTATCTTTAATATATCTAACAAAACTAAGTTTAGGACTTAAGTTAAATTGCATTAAAAATTGTGCAAATTTTTCCTTCAACCTGTCTTCTGAATATTTGCACTTTAGCAAAGATCGTTGCAATAAAAATGTGCGTTTTGTGACATTGGCTACAGATACAAGTTGGATGACCTAAGTACAACGAAATCAATTGATTCCAATACAAAACACAGTAGAATTCAGTTTAAAGTTGATTAAAATAGATGTATTTAAATACGAATTTTGATGCTGCTAATAATTGGTCTGTTTGTTTGAAAAGCTTAATTGCACATACAATAGAGTACAATGTGGCAGGCCTATTGCCAAGTGGCAATATCTCCCGGCCATAACGCCAGGGTTGTTGTGACTAAAGGTATATGTGGGCAAATAGATTTACAAGTCATACATGAATACACGTATATAATAGTCATCATAGTATAAAATATAACACAGTGATTAGTAACGAATGCCAACTTGATATCGAAGGGGGGAATGGAATATAAGAACAAGCAAAGGAGACGGGAGGGAAGGAAAGTAATCATGAGTTGAGTAAATATCTCTTTAGAGAATTTTTTTAACCCGCTCAGGGTTTTTAAATTGTCTTATGAGCAAAGGCACGGAATTCCAGATTCAGGTAGTGGCAAGAGTCTGGGTAGTGGCAATATTCCAGTGGTAGTGGCAAGAGCGTCTAGAGTCTAGATCGCTGTCTTGAGTGGGCCATGGGAAATGTGGTTAGTGAACACGCAAGGAACGCCGTTTTTACCGCGATGAAGTTCGAGTACTCTGCCCAGTTGCCATTTGACGGGTGGAGCGTTGTCGTCTTTCAGGATCGCCATCGTGCCTGCTGCCAACTGAACGGGTCCTTCGAGTTTCCATTTGAGCCTTTGCTGGAGTGTCATCAGATAGTCCTTCGTGTACGCTAACGAAGGACTTCGAATAGTGTGCTTGAGGTCAAACAGAGAATTCGAAGTCTGGGAATGCGGGTGTCGTTTGAAGTATGTTAGCCAACCGATCATTTGTGAAAGACGAACAAAGTGCATCACGGTCCGAGAGAAATTCGAACTGAATTACCGAGCTAACACCAGGTAGAGGCCGGGAAAGCAACTTCGAAACTGTAACCAGACTGGGAATGAAGAAATCCGGCCAAATCTGGTAGTGAGGGCGTGAGCCATCCCGCTGGGTTCACCTCTTTGAAGTTATTAGAGCAAACTCTATCACTCAATTTAAAAACTGACTGGATTTTTACCTAAAGACTTGTTAATATTGTTTATGACTAGCTTTACAAGATCAGATCTGGACTTACCATCAAAGCAGGCTGTCCAGAATAAATAATAATATCAATAATTATTACCATTATTATGTAGTGCAAAAACGACCGAATATATTCGTGTTTTGATTTCAGGTGCACCAACGAGACCAGACCACAGGGAAGGCACTTCATCGGAGCCTCATATGCTCCTCCGTGCAATCTAGGTACCTACTATCCTCAGTTACTGAGGAGTGCGGCAGTCAAAAATGTCATGGTCGGCTACGAGACGCTGAGTCAATCGCAAAGGGACTCTACTCCTGAACAAGCCGCTGACAAACAAGCCCTGCTCTGATGAACTACATGACTCTTTATGTTACATATTTTTTTAAAGTAAATTGGTCAAAATATATTTTTTTATTCATACTACCCTAAACATCATATCGCATAATCATAATAAAAGGTAAACCCTTACCTACAAATTTTACACGAATCGTTACATAAAGTTCAAAGTTCAAAATTAATTTGAATTACAAAAAACCTCGCAAGAATATAGAACTTGCTATTAATACATATTATATTATATATAATGATTATATCCTAATGCGACATATTTATACCTACGTACTAATTATAATATCGCGCCAAAAAAATATAAAATTCAGCCATCTAATATTACTCATAATCTAACATAAGTTAAAACATATACAGAATATGCCGAAAAAATAAATTTTATGATTATTAAAAGTTTTATATGTAAAAAGATAGAATAAAATGGGAAAAATAAAACAGCGTTAAAAAACAAATATCAAGAAACAAATAAATCTACCACTACATCGTGTAAATATTAAAATTTAATTGAAAAATTAAAATGAGACGAGGGAAAATGTAACGTGTATCGGAAATTTCATCACAGTGTGTGAAATCAGGAGATCCAGCTAGATAATATCCAAAATGAAAGATCAGTTAGGAGGCGCTCATGGAGGCAATCCTGGGCTGGTCATACCCTTAGTGCTATTTGCAATTTGGTACTACAGTTAACGTAAATGCTGCAAACTTCAAAAAAATACGGAATAGCTAACAATTAAAAAACTGGAGCAAGCGACGCGTGGAGAAACAGCATAGGGCAATGCATTTAGTACTCGATTATTTAAATAAAGAGAACAAAATATAAACTAATAATAAACACTAGGTATATAAACTTTACAAACGTAATTAACTACATTATAAACCTATGGTTTCTTAACGTTAAAAACCTTAAACTAATTCAAGATTATACGCATCAGCATTAAAATCATAATAGTTTAATATCTAAATTAGGGTTAAGGTTACGCTGACGCTGCTGTGTCGTTTCCAAGATAAAATCCCAGAATGTATATGTCGCTTAAAGTTCCCAGACGTGCCAGACGCACGCTTCCATTTCGTACAAATAAATGGTTTAAATTTCCTTTACAAAACTAATATCTTTTTCCAGAGCAAGCGTAGTTACATTCAGCACACATAAACTTCTTCACCGTAAGATGAACAGCGTTCACTCGAAAGCAAAAATATAACCACGCAATGACGCGCACAGGCAGCTAGTCTACGATACATTACAAATTACTTCCGAGACTGATTGAGGTTAATCTGACGCTTCTGTTGAGTATGTTTCAATAAACAACTTCCAGAACGTTCATAATGTCTTTTACAGGCACGTCTATCGCCAAATGCACGCTTACATTTCGTACAAATGAATGGTTTTAATTTCATATGAACTGTTTTAATGTGTTGAACTAAATTTTTCTTTACTGAGCATGCGTGGTTACATTCAGCACAAATATAATTCTTCACTTTAAGATGAACTGAGTTCACGTGTTGTTGTAAACTACCTCGCTCTGAGAAGCAATGTTTGCATATCTTGCAGGCGAACGGCTTCAACTTCAGGTGGACTGAATTCGTATGTTGATTTAGGATATTTTGATTAAAGAACGCGCTTTCGCATTGCTTACATTTAAATTCCTTCATTTTGCGATGGACCCTGTTGAGGTGTTCTCTTACATTTGCTTGACATGGAAATCGTTTGTCACATATCCAACATTTAAAATTAATTGATTTTCGGTGTACGAAGTTAATATGTGTAGTTAAGGCACCGCGCCGAGAATAAGCTTTCTCACATTCCTGACACGAATACTTCAATTGGCAGTGAATTGATTTTATATGTTGTTTTAAATGCTGATTTTGAGTGAAAGCTTTGTCACATTTACCGCATTTATATTTCTTTATCTTGAGATGCACCCCTTCGATGTGTGTTTTCATATTGGCTTTAGTATTAAAGCCACGGTAACACTCCGCGCACACAAATTTCTTTCTGCAAACATGGCACAGCAACTCTACCATATCTTTCAGACATTTCCAATAACCCGTCGGCTTACTCGTATCGATGTTACAGCCACAAACAACGCAAAAGAAATCAACTAATCTCTTTACCAATACTTTGACCTCTACCAAAACGACATCTTCTGCCGCTTCATCCACGTCCGATTCCACGGCATCGCTACCTTCTCTTTTAATAATACGCGTTTCACCCTCTTCAAACAATAGAATGTTTCGTTCGAGATCGTCGGACGAGTCTGACTGCCCTTCTTCGATAATTTCAATCTTGATATCTGTACTATCATTATTCGCTCGCTTCTCCATTGCAATATTAATAGCAATCGAAAACTCGGGGGAATCAATTTAATAAGTACAACTTTAACACCATCCAAACGTCAATTTGATTTGACATTTGCTTTCAGTGTTGCAATGTGAGTATTTTAAAAAATAGGTAAGTGTATCAGTGTCACTTTGAATGTTTTTACTTCGGCTTGTTTGGCAATAATTTTAATTAACTAAACATAAATACAGGACTTTACTCGTAATAATAATAACATATTAAAAAATCCAATGTGTTTACTTTGGCTTGTTGTGCATTAAATTAAATTATATATAAATGAATATAGAATACCTACATAGGTACTTATTACCAATAACATCACATAACAAGGTAGTGTTATTTTTTATGCAAACATGTAAATTGCCAAATGACTACGAAATGGGAACCAATATTTTACTAGGAAACGCAACGTGTAGATGGCGTTCATAGTTCCTAAAAATGGATTGTTATGTTCAATATGGCAACTTTCGTGGTATAACGTTATAGAAGCGCACTGTAGACGGCGCTCTAACCACGGCTATTCGGATTACAATAATACAATCTTATTGCTTTAATATTATTTATATAAAGATGTAAAATTTTCATTTGGCATACAGGTTTTAATAAGTGATGATTACGCACTTCAATGTTCAGATAGACTTATTTGTAGTTGTTATTATGGTTATCGTTGGCTAAATTATTAGGGGTTTATAAACAATCGGTCCTTTATAAAAAAATATTAATTATCAATGTTATTTTAGATGGACAAATAAATTGCTAATAGGTTGACCGTCAATACTATCAGCACCACCCGTATTTCGCATAACACATAGCATTGTCAAACAACAACTGATCATCATTAGCCTTAAAACTCTCCGTGAGTCTTAGCTCCGTCAAGAATCTTTTTGCATCCCACCCTAGAGTTTAGATTTTTAGTTGTCCTCTCCGCGTGCATTTATGAATCAAACAATCCTAAATTTGGTCGTTCGACTTTTTCCCTTCAGGTTTTCCGCAAATAATGCCTTTTAACTGTTACTCATTTAAATCCTTTACACGCGCTGTAACCGTCGAAACCTTCAGGAATTTTCGAATCTTACGACAAGCACTCTCACTTTTAGAGGGCCCATTTATTGAAAATATTGCCCATAGATTTAATAGCGGAGTTACGTATTATTTACTCAAGAGACAAATTGAAAAGTATGAATTACAATGCATCTCATCGAATACATCGAGTTTTTCCAGGTCTCTCTGCACCCTTACTACTCTGCATTGGATATTTTCCAATTGCACGCTCCACCATGTTTATCATGTTATTAAATGTTATCACCTAGAGAGGTTTCTAAAGTCATCGGTACTCTAAAAACTGTTACTGCAGCTGGATTGGACGAAATGGATTCTAATACAATCATTTTCGTTAACCCCTCAAATGTGAGGCGTCCAATAATGGATGCTATGACAAAATGTACCTATACAAAATGTATATAAATTTATATAAATGTAAATATAAATGTAAATGTGCGCCGCTCTATAGTAATGCTATAGCTCTATAGTAAACCCCGCTCTATGTAAATGTAAATATAAATTTATATACATTTTGCAGTAGGCAAACCCGAGCTAATTGCCAGTCATTTCAGGGGTTAAGAAATTATTCGGACTCTGGCCATCCGATCCTGGGTGAACAGCCGGGCAAAGGACGCTGTGGTCCGCGATATTCGGTATACACCGTTTCACCGCTTCGTAAGGGAGATAACCGCGCAAGCGACCTCGAACTCGTAACCAATCGAGAGACCGTAGTAATATGGTCATAATTGGAAGTAAGAGCGTGAGTGTCGGCCCGCCAGGTAGCATTCCTGGCTATCTCGCGGTTAAGGCGTTGGCCTCTTACGGGCTTGTGACGTAGCTAGATGGTGGACTGTTTCGTCGCCAAGTCTTCTATGCTCACTTTAGGGAGATAGATCGACTAATCGTTAAAACTTCCTGAGGTGATGGGCTTGCCCCCTGTAGTCGACAACCCAAGTCAGTTGACACAGCGGGCTGCCTCGCAAAATAGATACTACCAATTATGGCCGATTTTTTCCGTCCTACCGATTGGTTATGGGTCTGAAGTCGCTTGCGCAGCCTCTACCTGATGTGAGGTTATTTTTCGTGGTCATCCTGTCCCTTGACCGCGGTGTGTGGTAACCCAGCAAAAACTTGACAGGGCCTTGACAGCCCCTTCTCTCCAGAATTTGAGTACAATGATTAAAAAATACTCACAACACAAATACCCTTAGTGGGTTTTCTTGTGACCGGAAAAATAAGAACCCTAAATGGGCCCCAAATTAATAGATAGATAGATAGATATATAAAGAGTTGTCAACTACAACGGGCGAACCCGTCACCTCAGGAAGTTTTAAAGATTAGTCGTTCTCTCTCCCGTGAAGTGAATGCAGAAGAATTGGACAAAGCAATCCACCTCCAAGCTCCGCCACATGCCCGCAAGAGGCCGATAGCCAGGAGTGTTACCCAGCGGGCTTACACTACAGATCCTTTAATGCACATTTTAAGAACAAAAACATACAAAAGGCGGACTTATTGCCTAAAATACAATCTCTTACAGCCAACCTTCGTGGAAGTGTAATAATTTAGGTGCTAAAAGATAAAAGTTAACAAAAAAAAAATACGTGAGGCACTCGGGGACTGCCGCGGTAAAGCTATTTTGCATAGCATTTTCAACAACTTATGCAATTATAATTATTTATTTATTTTATTTTTTCTGACATCAGATAACTCCGCTCTATCGGAAAACGTTGAAATTATACCGAATCATTTGCGGCTGCGGAAGCAAATGATTCGGAATAATTTAAACGTCTTCCGATAGATCGCCGCGCACGAATTTTATTCGATAAAGCAAAAAAACGGATATTATTCTTTTCTTTGACTATTCGAAAAAATTCGTAGATAAAAAGATAGATAATTAAATTATCTTTAAAATGGTGCAGGTTTCATAATAATACGCCAGATAGTATTTGTGTAGTAGTCGTTTTTGTGTTCGGTTAGACCTAAATTCACAAATTAATTACACTATATAATATAAACAAAATCTAAAATATTCAAAGCTAAGAATATTAGGAAAATATTCTTGTTTAACATATATTTTTTTCGAATCGTAAGCAGTACTCGTTTAGGCGTAATTATCAGTTTAAAATCATTAATTTTCGTTAAGAAATTTCTTCATTCGGTCGCCGCGCTGGCATAGGCCCGCGATAAAAGCTATGCAATAGCTTAAAAAAGAATACTTATCAAAAATTAATCAAGTAACAAAAATGCCATTTTTAAATATAATTAGGATAATAATTCGCAAGGAGCGAAGGATAGGAGAGGATGGGATAAGATGTGAGATAACTAGGAATTAAGGGGCATGAAATGCTTTTTCAGAGAAACTTGTAAAGTAGAAACCGTTGGTGCGTTTCTGATATTTGACAGGAGCTGGTTCCATAGTCTAGCTGCATGAACGGTGAAGGAATAAGTAAAAAAGAAGAATTATGAGTGGAAATCGCAATTTTACTATCCTCACTGGAACGGAGTGAAAGACCATGACTTCCTAAGTTATTGAAGTTTTCGGATTGTTGATGATGTTATAAAGAAGGGGAAGAATATGCATGTTTCTACGTTCACGTATTTGAAGCCAATGAAGTCTGCTTCTATACTCAGAGACGTGATCAAATATTTCCGCATTGAAGATATAGCTAATGCATACATTTTGCAACCGTTCTAATTTGTCAAGGGAGCAAACATCTTTAATCGGCATTTTAATGGGCCCCAAATTAATGTGTCTATAAAAAAATCACCAAGGCGCCTAGCACCAAGAGGCGTCGTAAAATCGATTGCTCATTAGATTTTTGAACGCAGCGTAACTTGATTTTTTAACGAGTGCGCAGCGTGTGTGATGTCTCGTCTAGAAAAAAATCCTCCTAGCAGACAGAAGGGGACGAGGCCACACGGGAGGAGCCTAAAAACCCGAACAAACGAACGCCAAGCGACGGCCGGACTGGCCGTCGCTTGGCGTTCGCGCGTTGACACGAGCGAAGCCGAATAAGCCCGAACGGCTGGGTGTCAAAGGACGGTCCATATTTATGTGACTGATTAGTTGTGCGAGTAATTACCGTTGATTTTCTTTGACCCTTCTGCTACGTATCGACCAAATTTGGTTGCACATAAGTTGTGCGTTGACTATGTAACGACCAATATTGGCTTCTTGCTCCCGAAGCGCACAGTAATATTATTTTCTAATTCGAACGCATCCTAAAATCCATACCAAATATCTCATTACTACCATAGATACATAGACGGCCGCTAGAATAATTTCGCGCGTCATTTCGCGGATATTTCTGGTAAAATTCCATTAACATCATCATTTTTATTTTTCGAAAAGTCATCAAAAATTTTGTTGGTTTTATGAGCTAATATCTAAATATTTTTGTATGTAAATAAGCAAAACGAAATATTAATTTTGATAGGGAATCTAATATAGATCACGATAGTATTTGCAATTTCTAAATAGGTTTCCGTATTTTTTCGTAAGACAAGTACAAGTTAGAAATGCCGAATTTTTTATACTTTTCGACTTTCTCATATTTATTCATAATTATATAATTATTTTACAATATAAGATTTCAATACTCTATATGAAATTATAAAATTTAGTACTTTTTGTCGAGCGCGGCGATATTGCAAGAAATTCCAATAAATTGCCGTGGTCTGCCATGAAATTATGCCGCTACTCGAAGGGTACTATAAAACTTATATACTTATTAAAACATGTCACTGTAATTATAATTGATGTGGTAATACGAGCATCTATTTTCACAGAAAGGAAAGTTTGACGAGTAAAGTTGTAGCAAGATAAGGTAGTAAAATTAAGGATTAAAGGTGTGTGTACAGTCTGGATTATGTGTTGTCTACACTGGTTGTATATATTCTATATACAACCGGTATATACTATTCTACTGTCTTCTCAAATGATCTAAACATCAAAATATCAACTACTCTAGGCAACTTAAATACGATCTTTCACGCAGAATGCATTGGCATCACCAGAGCAGCACAGGCAGTTGCAGCCAAAGATGGCGGAGACTTAAGTTTGAAATTTGTCTCCGACAGTGCCTCCGTGCTACAAGCGCTAGCAAAAAATACTATAACCTCTGTCCTTGTACTGGAATGCCACAATGCGCTTCAATCCATTGCAGGGTCAAATAGAGCGACCCTGCAATAAATTAAAGGGCACAGCGACTCACCGGGCAACGACGCGGCAGACGAACTGGCCATAAGGGGATCAAAGGAAATAGTATATGGACCGGAACCCTTGATGCCCATACGGCCCAAATAAAAACATGGCTACGCAGGAACACCGATGAAACCCACCTTACAGAATGGAAAAAAACGCAGGATGCAGGCAAACAAAGAACGCGGTTCCGGAAGCGTCCAAAAACCTTGCCCGCAACCTCACCAGATTAAAAAGGGACAAAATCCGTAGTCCTAGGTACTATGGCAGGCCACTGTCCTATAAACAAACACCTGTTTACCATAGATGTGACAGACAGCCCTCTATGCAGAGGATGCATGTAGGAAGAAGAAACGCCACAGCATGTGCTCATGGAATGCAGGAGCGTGGCAGAGCAACGGGCAAAAATACTACAATCTCCAGCATCTGTCCCGGAGGCCTACAGCAACCCAAACAGGCTGATAACCTTCTGGGATAGCCTGGGTTGGCTGGAGTAACATAAACATAGATAGTAACATGAGCCACGCACAAGGGCACAATCAATAGGCCAAGTGCGAAAAAAAAAGCCCAGACAAACTAACTCTTTAAATAACTACTATTCTACTGACGTCACACACGAGGGAAACTTTTTATCAAATAGGTAGTAAAGAGTGAAAATATATTTATATTACGATTTACTCAGTTAAATATTAAAATAATCAAACTTTGGAAAAAGTTGTAACTTTGCACCTTTATGGACCACAGTGATACATATATCTCATCAATTTATACAAAACCTATTAAACCAATTTTCACAAAACTTGGTAAAGGGCGATGTTATTCACATCGCCCATTTAACAGTACTATACTTTAGCATGCTCTATCGCAAAGCTCATGTTTCTCAAAGGGTTCAAATACTAACTTACTTTGAAACTTTATGACGTGAGAATTACGAATTGTGTTGACATGAAATACACAATTATATGGTTCTACAAATACATAATACAATCTCTTATCGGAGAGAAAAAATTGTCGTAAGAATAAATAGTGTCAATAGAATGGTAAAAATATCGAGCTAAATAAAGAAAATTAAAATGAAAATTGTCATTGATTCTTATTCACAAAGCTCTTCAGCAGAGACCTTAGCCGACTCCCATTTAACTGGCAATTCAATAGGTTTGCTAGTTAGTATTAAAATGAGTAATTGCTGACATTAAAGTTTCGGTCGACATGCTCCCGGGCCGTTGCTAATGGGCCCTTGCTGAGTTGGCCACGAAGACCCATTCTGTTCAGGGTTGGTCACACTCATAGGTCAACACCCATCGAGCTGCCTCCACGCATGAAGTGCGAGCCCAGGTAGGACTCTGGCCTTAGAGCTAGTTTCCCCTAGGAATCAACCATCTGGCGCACCTGGACGGTCAGCGCACCGTGCGGCGTCAGCCAATAGACTGTGCACTCTGACTAACAGTCGGAGGAGTCTGGAAGCAGTACTGTTTCCTATAGAGTGGGGATAGTTGCGGATCTTACGGCGACTGCTCTTGAAACGACCATCGGCTACCCGATTCTGGATGAACAACCGGGCAAATGATGCCGTGGTCCGCGATAGATTCGGTATACACGGCTTCGTAAGGGAGAGGACCGCGCAAGCGACCTCGTACTCATAACCAATCGAGAGACCGCAGTAATCTGGTCGCAATTGGAAGCAAGGGCGTGAGCGTAAGCCCGCTGGGTAACATTCTTGGCTATCTCGCGGTTAAGGCGTTGGCCTCTTGCGGGTATGTGGCGGAGCATGGCGGTGGATTGTTTTGTCCAAGACTTCTGCGTTCACTTCACAGGAGAGAGAACGACTAATCGTTAAAACTTTCTGAGGTGACGGGTCCGTCCGTTGTAGTTGACAACTCTATATGCTCCCGGGCCGTGTCGCCGTCCACCTTGGGCGAGGTGTAGGCGCCGAGCATGTCGTAGATGGTGGCGATCGCTTCGACCATCTTCGCCTTGGAGTTAGAAGTTATAGGCACATTCCCTCAATTCCTCATGGACCCCATCATCAGTACAGGATTTTGATAAAAATGGGAACGATCTGCAAGTACGTATATCCTTTCAAATAAAAAAAGAAATTTTCAAATCTGTTTATAATGGCAGAGTTCTGAGGTAACAAATTACATTAAAAAAAATATATAAAGATACAACTGAATTGACACCTTCTTCCTTATTTTGACGTCTCATCAGTTAAAAACAATTACTTTCTAATTAAATGAAGCGACAAGTTGATTAATCCCAATCGCATTCAAACCGAGGAACGTCAAACATCTAACTAGGCTTACGCCTATACAATACGCGTACAACATATTGCTAAATGAAATAAAAATACAGTAACCAATTCTGGAGGCCAGTATCAATAGTGGTTAAGTCCAAATTCGGTGTTTTTTTTTTATTGCTAAAATTGTCTCTTCATATTTAAAAGAATATGATAACCGGTGCAAAAATGGCTAACACCTAATAGTTTCTTCATAAAATACGATAGAAAAACCATGCCTGTTGCAAAAATGGTTAACTTTATCCCATGTCAGTTGCAATCTTGGTCAACTCCATTTTAGCCAATCAGTGCTCTTCATTTCTGGCCGCCATATTGAATTCCTCTAATGTCTGCCATACATCGTGTCTCGCTTGGTGGAGCAAGATTTTTGCAAGATCTCTCGTATTCTTATTCAAATAACAAATTATTTTATTGCGATAGTGTGGGGCAGTATGGAGAAAAACGTAGAAGAAGTCCCTCCGAACGAATCGCGTAAAAGAGCACTTCAAAAATGTGAATGGAAACGTGAAAAAGAGCGCATCAAAAGGTGAGTAATTCTCTGCATTTTTTCCGTTAAACAGTAAGGGCTGTCACTTATTCGCATCGCGAAAGTATTACTGACTATGATTGTTGTACGTAGTTTATGTAAATATAGTACGTTCCCTTAGCTTCGAAAAGGGCTAAAATATTTCGTTTGATGATACCAACACCAACTTCTAGTAAGTTATTAAACATATTATACTCTCTACAAAACCTAGTTTTATATGAAATACCCTGAGTAGCGCTCAGGGTATTTACAAATTACAAAAATGATTTTAAAATTTAAAAATAAAATTCTGAAATACTAGAATTTTGATTATAGTCTCAAAAGTATTCATTTTAGACAAAAGCTCTCTATGACAGAACTATCGAAGAGTTTATCAGCTTTCCACAGAAAAAAAACACATCCTTGACGCCAGCAACAGTTGCAAGACACCTTATTTTAAAAATGCAAGGGACGCTGCATGAGATGTCGATGCGGGAAGAACGAACTATAATGCACCCTCCTTTGTGCATGTGAAGGAGCAGCGAAAATATGTACTTGGTATTTGATTGGGAATTATACAATAAACAGGCTATTCTTACTGCTAATTTCACATACTTGAATTTTTTATGATAATATTATCAAACAAGTAATTTTGTAGTTCACCTATTTATCTTTCCATTGACTCCGACCCGCGAAGCCTGCACGCACTAAAGTGAGTGCCTTGCTATCAGCAGCATAACTAAGGCATTTTCCACCTGATAAATTGAATGTTTTTTTAATTGAAAGCTAATAAATTTTTCGTTATTTCTGTCATATGTAGTTTTTGTCTAAAATCAATGCCTTAGAGACTATAATCAAAATACGGACTATTTAAAAATTTAATTTTCACACAACTTTAATTATTTTCGTAACTGTGTTACTAAGGTAGTCTGAATTGAAAATACTATTGTATAACACTTGATTAAATTAGATTAAATACTATTGTATAACATTGATTATCTTTCATTTGACACCCTGGACATGTATATAGGGCTAAGCCTTTCAAAATAATTCGGGGTTTTCAAAATGCGGCTGCGGCCATTTTGATGATGTTATATCTGCGGATCCAGACTCTTTAGAGTTTGGTGTCCCAACGGTTTTGAAGAGAGAATAACATTTATAACATATTAGAAGTTGGTGTTGATTGCACCAAGTGAACTATTTTTATAATAAGAGAAGGAACTAATAGTAAACCCATGTCCATAGGTATCAATTTACTTAAGTAGGTACTCTGAGCCGAATCGACCTCTAGTTTCACAGGTGAGCCTTGGTTTCTGGAAGCGTCTTTTTCAACTTGTTGTTAGGTTAATCATTCTTAGCTTTTACATTTAACCGATGTTTTAATACTTTAACTGATTTGATTGTTTTAGGTATTCCGCTTCAAACCTGCCAGAACGCCCAAGCTGTGGTCATAACTCCAAAATTAAATGTCTCAGCCTGTCGATGCGCGATATTGCGGCATTTCATAAAACATTTTATGAGTTCAAAGATAAGATATATCAAGACAACTTCATTTTAAAACACTGCTGTATTGAAAATCCAACAAGAATACGGATAAAAACGGGCACTGGAACGTCAAAGTCAATGAGCATCAAATATACAGTTCGAAAGTTTAGTGGGGAGTACGTGCAAGTATGTAAAAGTAGTTTCCTAAAAATATTACAAATAAAGAAGGGCCGTGTGACGAATGTGCTAAAAAGACACAAAGCTACAGGATTAATGGCACGCGAAACACGCGGAGGAGACAGAAAAAAGACCCAGTATAAAGAAATAAAGGAAAAAATTTGCGACTTCATAAAAGGGTTTAAAGGTGTGGAATCTCATTATTGCAGAACAAAAAGTAGGCGCACGTATCTTCCATCTGAATTGAACATTACCAAAATTTACAAGATGTTTGTGGAAGAGCATGGACCTAATGTGAAAAAAGAGCTATTTCGTACCGTCTTCAACACAAAATTTAATATAGGATTTCAAAATCCAAGAAGCGACGTCTGTTCGCAGTGCCTTAGGTACCAAGAGCTAATTAAAATAGAAAAAAATGAAGAAGCTGTAGCAACATTAAGGAATGAGCTAAAGGTACACAAGAAAAGAGGCGATGCGTTTTTTCAATTCTTAAAAGAAGTTAATCCAGAAATAATGACACTTTCCTTTGACTGCCAGAAGAATCAAAACCTCCCAAAAATACCAGATCAGGCTACTTATTATTCAAGACAGTTGTACATCTATAATTTTACTATTGTAAAAGGAAGTTCACACGATAAGCTCACACCGAATAATGTTTTCTCCTACGTGTGGACAGAAGATAAACATGCCAAAGGAGCAAATGAGATTTCTAGTGCTTTGTATGACTGCCTAACAAATGTGCTAACATTCGATGAAATAAAAACATTACGTCTTATGTGTGACGGGTGTCCAGGTCAAAATAAAAATTCAATACTGATTTCTGTTGTATCAAAATGGCTCGCATGCAATGCTCCGACCACACTAAAAAGGGTAGAAGTGATATTCCCAGTTCCTGGGCATTCTTATATTCCACCTGATAGAGTATTTGGATCCATAGAGAAACAAATAAAGTCAGAAAATACTATAGTGAAACCGGAAGAGTACGTAACAATTTTTAGGCAACATGCAACCGTTAAAATATTAGGAATCGACGCAAATGTGTATGACTGGAAAACTGGCATGAAAGTCATAACCAAAGACACAAAGGATCTACACTTTAAGATAACTGAATGCAAAAGGATTGTATTTACAAGATTAAAAAAAGATATTCGAAATATAGTTGTCCGAGGAGAAAAATATTACAACACCGATATGGGAACACGTAAATGCATTACCAAAGACGGCAAGTACCCTGGAGATCTCAATCCACCCCTTATTAGCAGTGGTATACCAGTTAAAGCAGCCAAAGTACAAGACGTCACGAAGCTCCTAAGAACACACTTTGGTCAAGAGTGGCCCAATATGGAAAGCCTAAAATACTACAAAGATGTTATATTTCCCAATATCACTGGTGAAGAGGAAGCAGTAGACCTAGAAGAAAATCTGCTTTGTGAAGAGCACTCTTTATACGAACCACCTACAGAGCTAATATAGCTTGGTGCGGTCCAAATATTATGTCAGACTTAGAGAGTGTTAGTAATTTGTGTTTTGATTAAAATTCTGAAAAATTTATATTACTGTGTTTAGTAAAATAGTAGTATTTATCTGATAATATATTTTAATAAAAAATTGTTTTTTTTTTGTAGATTTATATTATGTAAAGGTTAAATGAATGCGATAACTGCACTATTTAAAAAAGAAGATGATCACGAATGTTATAAAACTTACTTAACTTTGTATGTAGAACATTATTATATGTTGTCTAGTGTAGACTGGACTAAATAAAAACCGATCAGAATCATGATTTGTTTTTGACAACCCTGGCATATGGCAAAATATTTCTTTGGTATCAAAAATGGTTAACTCCAAATTTATATGTCGCAAAAATGGTCAACTCCGAAAATGTCTTTTTCAAACTTAGTCAACTCCACTACCCAGTTTCAAACATGGTTAAGTCCATATTTTAAATCGATTTTCCTGAAAACATATTATACTTAGACAAAGGTTTTTGGATAAATAGTACCGTAAAAAGCCAACTTTATCAAATAAAAGCAGTTTTACTCATGTAAATAGTACCATCACCTGGGAATAAGAAAATGACGATATCTCACGACATCGAAAAGTGGAGATGACCACTTTTGATACTGGCCTCCTGAATTAGTGACTAATATATTATTATGTACCTTTAATAATCTAACAAAACTAAGTTTAGGACTTAAGTTAAATTACATTAAAATTTGTGCACATTTTTCCTATTTACGTATTTCTTATTTTTTAATTCAACTCCTAATGGGGCGAAAAGGGGTTTAAATGATATTAAACATAATATAAGCAAATGCATGTTTCATATTTTTCTTGGGATCTATCTTAACCCAAATTTAACGCGTGCGAAGCCGTGGGCAACAGCTAGTCATAGTATAAAGTATAAAACAGTGATTAGTATAGAATGCCAACTCGACATCGAAGGGAGGAATGGAATATAAGAACAAGCAAAGGAGACGGGAGGGGAGGGGGATAATCAAGAGTTGAGTATTTTTATTCCGCTCAGGATTTTTAAGGTCTCTTATGGGCAAAGGCACGGAATTCCAAAGTCGGGGTAGTGGCAATAATCCAGTGGTAGTGGTAAGAGCTTCTAGATCGCTTTCTTGAGTGGGCCATGGGAAATGTGGTTGGTGAACACGCAAGGAGCGCCGTTTTTACCGCGATGAAGTTTTAGTACTCTTCCCAGTTGCCATTTGACGGGTGGAGCGTGTCGTCTTTCAGGATCGCCATCGTGTCTGCTGCCGACTGAACGGGCCCTTCGAGTTTCCATTTGAGCCGTTGCTGGAGTGTCATCAGATAGTCCTTCGTGTACGCTAACGAAGGACTTCGAATAGTCTGCTTGAGGTCAACCAGAGAATTCGAATCACCTGATCATTTGTAAAAGACGAACAAAGTGCACCACGGTCCGAGAGAAATTCGAACTGAATTACCGCTAACACCAGGTAGAGGCCGCGAAAGCAACTTCGAAACTGTGACCAAACTGGGTAACGAAGAAATCCCGCCAAATCTGGTAGTGAGGGCGTGAGACATCCCGCTGAGTTCACCTCTTTGAAGTGATTAGTGCAAACTCTATCACTCAATTTAAAAACAGACTACATTTTTACCTAAAGGCTTGTTAATATTGTTTATGACTAGCTTTACAAGATCAGATCTGGACTTACCATCAAAGCAGGCTGTCTAGAATAAATAATGATATCAATAATTAATACCATTATTATGTAGTGCAAAAACGACCGAATATATTCGTGTTTTGATTTCAGGTGCTCCAACGAGACCAGACCACAGGGAAGGCAATTCATCGGAGCCTCACATGCTCCTCCGTGCAATGTACTATCCTCAGTTACTGAGGAGTGCGGCAGTCAAAAATGTTATGGTCGGCTACGAAATGCTGAGTCAATCGCAAAGGGACTTTACTCCTGAACAAGCCGCTGACAAACAAGCCCTGCTCTGATGAACTACATGACTCTTTATGTAATATATTTTTTTAAAGTATATTAAATATATCAAAATATATGTTTTTATTTATACTACCCTAAACATCATATCGCATAATCATAATAAAAGGTAAACTCTTAAATATAAAATTTTACACGAATCGTTACATAAAGTTCAAGTTCAAAATTAATTTGAATTAAAAAAACCTCGCAATAATATAGAACTTGCTATTAATATATTATATATAATTCTAAAATCCTAATGAGAACTATTTATACCTACGTACTAATTATAATATCGCGCCAAAAACAACTGTAAAATTCAGCATCTAATATTACTCATAATCTAGCATAAGTTAAAACATAGAATATGCCGAAAAAATAAATTTTGTGATTATAAAGTTTTATATGTAAATAGTTAGAATATAATGGGAAAAATAAAACAGCGTTAAAAATAAAATATCAAGAAACAAAAAATCCACCACTATATCGTGTAAATATTAAAATTTAAATGAAAAATTTAAATTAGACGAGTGAAAATGTAACGTGTATGGGTAAGTTCATCACAGTATGTGAAATCAGGAGATCCAGCTAGATAACATCCAAAATGAAAAATCAGTTAGGTAGGAGGCGCTCATGGTTACCATCCTAGGCTGGTCATATCCTTACTGCTATTTGCAATTTGGCACTACAGTTAATGTAAAAGCTGCAAACTTCAAAAAAATACGGAATAGCTAACAATTAAAATACTGGAGCAAGCGACGCGTGGAGAGACCGCATAGGGCAATGCAATTAGTATTTAAATAAAGAGAACAAAATATAAACTAATAATATACGCTATATAAACTTAACAAACGTAATTAATTACATTATAAGTTAAAAACCTTTAACTAATTCAAGATTATACGCATTAGCATTAAAATCATAATAGTTTAATATCTAAATTAGGGTTAAGGTTATGCTGACGCTGCTGTGTCGTTTCCAAGATAACATCGTTCCATTTCGTACAAATAAATGGTTTAAATTTCCTTTACAAAACTAATATCTTTTTCCAGAGCAAGCGTAGTTACATTCAGCACACATAAACTTCTTCACCGTAAGATGAACAGCGTTCACTCGAAAGCAAAAAACATAACCACGCAATGACGCGCACAGGCAACTATTCTAGGATACATTACAAATTACTTCCGAGACTGATTGAGGTTAATCTGACGCTGCTGTTGAGTATGTTTCAATAAACAACATCCAGAACGTTCATGTCCTTTACAGGTACTTCTATCGCCAAATGCACGCTTACATTTCGTACAAATGAATGGTTTTAATTTCAGATGAACTGCGTTAATGTGTTTAACTAATTCTCCCTTTGCTGAGAAAGCATTATTACATTCAGCACAAATATAATTCTTCACTTTAAGATGAACGGCGTTCACGTGTCGATTTAAATTACATCGCTGTGAGAAGCACTGTTTGCATATCTTGCAGGCGAACGGTTTTAACTTCAGGTGGACTGAACTCGTATGTTCTTTTAAGGCATTTTGATGAAAGAAAGCGCTATCGCATTGCTTACATTTAAATTCTTTCATTTTGCGATGAACCCTGTTGAGGTGTGTTTTAACTGTTGCTTGACATGGAAATCGATTGTCACATATCCAACATTTTAAATTAATTGATTTTCGGTGTACGAAGTTAATATGTCTAGTTAAGACACTGCGTCGAGAAAAAGCTTTCTCACATTCCTGACACGAATACTTCAATTGACGGTGGATTGATTTTATATGTTGTTTTAAATACTGATTTAGAGTGAAACCTGTGTCACATTTACCGCATTTATATTTCTTTGTCTTGAGATGCACCCCTTCGATGTGTCGTTTTAAATGGTCCTTACGAGCAAATCCACGGTAACACTCCGCGCACACAAATTTCTTTCTGCAAACATGGCACAGCAACTCCACCATATCTTTCAGACATTTCCAATAACCCATCGGCTTACTCGTATCGATGTTACAGCCACAAACAACGCAAGAGAAATCAACTAATCTCTTTACCAAAACACTGACCTCTACTAAACCGACATCTTCTACCTCTTCCTTGACGTCTGATTTCACGGCATCGCTTCGTTCTATTTTGATAATACGCGTTTCACCCTCTTCAAACAGTAGAATGTTTCGTTCGAGGTCGTCGGACGAGTCTGACTGTTCTTCTTCGATAATTTCAATCTTAACATCTGTATTACTTTCATTATTCGCTCGCTTCTCCATTGCGATATTAATAGCAATCGAAAATTCGGGTAAATCAATTTAATAAGTACAACTTTAACACCATCCAAAAGTCACATTGATTTGACATTTGCTTTCATTGTTGCAATGTGAGTATTAAAAAAAATAGGTACCTAAGTGTTGCCTTTTCACTTTCTTTGGTTTTACTTTTGCAATAATTTTATTACATTATTGCGTTTTGCAATAATGTTAATTAACTAAACATATGTAAATACAGGATTTTACTCGTAATAATAATAATATATTAAAAAGTTTAAATAATATAATAGGCGTTTCCGTGTCACTTCCAATGTGTTTACTTTGGCTTCTTTTGCATCAAAGTAAATTATATATAATAAATATAGAATACATATGTACTTATTACCAATAACATCACATAAAAAGGTAAAGATATTTTTTTATGCAAACATGTTAATTGCCAAATGACTACTAAATGGGAACCAATATTTTACTTGGAAACACAACGTGTAGATGGCGTTCATAGTTCCTAAAAATGGATTGTTATGTTCAATATGGCAACTTTCGTGGTATAACGTTATAGAAGTGAACTGTAGACGGCGCTCTAAACACGGCTATACGGTTTACAATAATACATTCGTATTTCTTTAATATTATTTATATAAAGATGTCAATTTTTCATTTGGCATACAGGTTTTAATAAATGATGATTACGCACTTTAATGTTCAGATAGACTTATTTGTCTATCTCTTCATATTATCATTGATTGTAATGGAATTATATTCGTGATGTAACGAGGTCTATACATTGGTATAGATTGCACTAGTAATTATATGTTATTATTGTTATCTTGGCTAAATTATTAGGGTTTTATAAATAATCGGTCCTTTATAAAAAAATATTAAATATCAATGTTATTATAGATGGACAAATAAACTGCTAATAGGTTGACCGTCAAAGTTATCAGCACCACCTGTATTTCAAAGTCTTAGGGGGAAGTAGGTTGCTTTTTTTAATTTTTTTATTTCTAAGTCTTAACCCTTTTGTTCTATCGAGTTGCACAACCTATTCCCATATACAGTATTATTGATTGTGTAGTTGTTTAGTAATTTTATGATTTTGTTAGTTTAGTAAAAGTGTTAGTTGCGAAAAAAATAAGTAAAAAGCATTCCGTACCTAAGTATTTTTTTAAAATAATTTAGGCTTGAATGTCAAATCCTGGGTTATTAAAAAAAATAAAATAAAATCGAAATTCTCTAAAACTGTTGATTTTCGGCCAAACATATGGGATAGGGGGGGGGGGGGATTCGTTAAATATTGGTTGCCCTAACACTTCTTGCCAGGATTACATCGAATTACCAATAATCTTTAATAAGAAATGGTACAAAAAATATGTATTTCAAACAAATGTTATATGCGATTTAGGGTACGGTTCGAATTGCGTTTAACCTCTAGAGCCCCAATTGGCCGATATCGGCCACATCACAATTCAGCGTGACGGCCCCGTTTTAATTTTATTTTAATTTAATTTCTTTTATTTTATCATGTTAATGCGTTTTATTGTAATTATGAGTATAGTGGTTTGGCAGTAATTAATGTTTTGGTGAGACTGTGTCATAATTAATTTTTTAACTAATTTTTAATAAAAATTTTTGGGACATCAACTTGTCAATCGGCTGAGGGGCCGAGGGCCTGAAGGGTTAAGGCGCTTACAGAGCTCATACTTGTAAATATTCTAAAGTACCTATACCAAAACGTCATGGTGAAATATTTAGTGACATTACGAATTCGGACCAGGTTTTGAAAAAAAGTACCTATGGTAAATTTGTCTCATAACAAATTTGTACAAAAAAAAATTACCCTTGAAAATCAATTGCATCATAGACAAATTAAATACGCTTAGTCTTTTAAGAATAGGCCCCTGGGAATGACTACGCTAACAGCCATATTCAAAGTTGATACTTAAGTACACCTTAAAGGAAACTTAAATTGATACTTAAGTACACCTTAAGGTTTAGTTGAAGCTTTGAAGTCGTCTTTGATGCAGTTTGGGGTTCATCTTATTTCTATGACTTCTCGGTGCATGCAGGTAACATTGAATTATTCCTAGGATAGGAAATAGCAACCACTGCATTAATTGAGTGGTTTGTTCCGTTATCTACCTCGTCAGGGTTTTTCTCTGATCTTTTTTATCAGCCCTAAAGTGTTTCGTCATTCGAGCGGCTATGGGCCGTTTCGTTTGTCCAACAATCCCATTATAGACATTTGGATTTTGCAGTGGTATTACATCCTTTACAGCCCTGCGATTGTTTGATATATACCTACCTTGCGTCGCGTCGGTTTGAAGATCGTATTCATATCGAATTTGTTTATCATCTCTTTTATTCGATCTGTCACGCATTTCATGTATCGTAAGAATGCTGTTGATCTGGTCGGTTTCTGAGATTCACCTGAATCAAATCTAGTGCAAGTTTACAACACAGCGATGTTTGCAACAACAACAACGAGACGTCGTGTCCACTTCACATGGCAACTTTAATTCTTTTATTATATTTTTTGTAAGCCCCAATTTGCTTTCGAATTTCCATTTACAGCAACACCGAAATCGCATAACACACAGCATTATCAAACAACAACTGATCATCATTAGCCCTAAAACTCATTGTGAGTCTTAGCTCCGTCAAGAATCTTCTTGCATCCCACCCCTGAGATTTGAATCTTCAGTTGTCCTCTACGCGTGCATTTATTTGTGCTTTAACCACATAATCAAACAATCGCAAATTTGGTCGTCCGACTTTTTCACTTCAGGTTTTCCGCAAATAATGCCTTTGAACTATTACTCATTTAAATCCATTACACGTGCTGTAACCGCCGTAACATTCAGGAATTTTCCAATCTTATGACAAGCACTCTCACTTTTAGACGGCCCACTTATTGAAAATATTGCATATAGATTTAATACCGGAGTTACATACGTATTGTTTACTCAAGAGACAAATTGAAAAGTATGAATTCCAATGCATCTCATCGAAGATATCGAGTGTTTTCAGGTCTCTCTGCACCCTTACGACTCTGCATTGGACATTTTCCAATTGCAGGCTCCACCATGTTTATCATGTTATTAAATATATTCATTTTTTTAAATATTATAGAGCACGAATCTATAGCTTGGCCTAGCCTTAAAATCGATCGACAGGTAGGTGCAGATAAAAAACTGTCGGTATCTATCTATGATGATTTTAAACTGATAATTACGTCTAAACGAGTACTGTTTACGATTCGAAAAAAATATATGTTAAACAAGAACATTTTCCTAATATTCTTAGCTTTGAATATTTTAGATTTTGTTTATATTACATAGTGTAATTAATTTGTGAAATTAGGTCGAACCGAACACAAAAACGACTACTACGCAAATACTATCTGGCGTATTATTATGAAACCTGCACCATTTTAAAGATAATTTAATTATCTATCTTTTTATCTACGAATTTTTTCGAATAATTCGGTTTTTTTGCTTTATTGAATAAAAAATTCGTGCGCGGCGCTCTATCGAAAGACGTTTAAATTATTCCGAATCATTTGCTTCCGCAACCGCAAATGATTCGGAATAATTTCAACGTTTTCCGATAGAGCGCAGTTATCTGATATCAGAAAAAATAAAATAAATAAATAATTATAATTGCATAAGTTGTTAAAAATGCTATGCAATAGCTTTACCGTGGCAGTCCCCGAGTGCCACACGTATTTTTTTTATATCACTAGCTGACCCGTGCCTACTTCGTTGGGCGGTAAAACTTTTTACCTGTGATGAAATAATGAGTGTGGTTCGGTTAGTACTGAGTGCTATGATTTATTTCCTGACTGCCAAAAGAAGGGTTATATTTTTACTGCATATGTATGTATGTATTTGCATGCCAATTTGACTATAATACCGTTCTTTGTGAGTGTCTTCCTGTGTGTCTTATTTGTGAGCGTATTATCTCTTTAACTATTTATGCAGTAAAAGAGAAATCATAGGGTATGCAGTGAAAGGGAAAAGTATTTTGTTTTAAACACTCGAGACGATAAATTTACTTATTTTGATAAGAATTTAAAATTGTTGATAATATGACCAATAAACATGATGTAACGATTTAAATTATTTTTAAGCAATTGCATAGCTTTTATCGCGGGCCTAGCAGCGCGGCGACCGAATGAAGAAATTTCTTAACGAAAATTAATGATTTTAAACTAATAATTACGTCTAAACGAGTACTGCTTACGATTCGAAAAAAATATATGTTAAACAAGAACATTTTCCTAATATTCTTAGGTTTGAATATTTTAGATTTTGTTTATATTACATAGTGTAATTAATTTGTGAAATTAGGTCTAACCGAACACAAAAACGACTACTACGCAAATAATATCTGGCGTATTATTATGAAACCTGCACCATTTTAAAGATAATTTAATTATCTATCTTTTTATCTACGATTTTTTCGAATAATCTGTTTTCTTTGCTTTATCGAATAAAAAATTCGTGCGCGGCGATCTATCGGAAGACTTTTTATTAAATTATTCCGAATCATTTGCTTCCGCAGCCGCAAATGATTCGATACGTTGAAATTATTCAATGATGAATAATTTCAACGTTTTCCGATAGAGCGCAATTATCTGATATCAGAAAAAATAAAATAAATAAAATAAATAAATAATTATAATTGCATAAGTTGTTAAAAATGCTATGCAATAGCTTTACCGCGGCAGTCCCCGAGTGCCACAAGTATTTTTTTTTTAATATAAAATACTACTTTTTGTGACTTACATATAAAAGTTAGACATATGCTGTCGCTGACTTTTTTGTAGGCATTATCAAGCTCTACAACTTTTCTCTAAAACTAAAAAATACGTATGGCACTCGGGGACTGCCACGGTAAAGCTATTGCATAGCATTTTTAACAACCTATGCAATTATAATTATTTTTTATTTTATTTATTTTATTTTTTCTGATATCAGATAACTGTGCTCTATCGGAAAACGTTGAAATTATTCCGAATCATTTGCGGCTGCGAAAGCAAATGATTCGGAATAATTTAAACGTCTTCCGATAGAGCGCCGCGCACGAATTTTTTATTCCATAAAGCAAAAAAAAACAGATTATTCGAAAAAAATCGTAGATAAAAAGATAGATAATTAAATAATCTTTAAAATGGTGCAGGTTTCATAATAATACGCCAGATAGTATTTGCGTAGTAGTCGTTTTTGTGTTCGGTTAGACCTAATTTCACAAATTAATTACACTATGTAATATAAATAAAATCTAAAATATTCAAAGCTAAGAATATTAGGAAAATGTTCTTGTTTAACATATATTTTTTTCGAATCGTAAGCAGTACTCGTTTAGACGTAATTATCAGTTTAAAATCATTAATTTTCGTTAAGAAATTTCTTCATTCGGTCGCCGCGCTGGCCTAGGCCCGCGATAAAAGCTATACAATAGCTTAAAAATACATGTGGCACTCGGGGACTGCCGCGGTAAAGCTATTGCATAGCTCTTTTAACAACTTATGCAATTATAATTATTTATTTATTTTATTTTTTCTGATATCAAATAACTGCGCTCTATCGGAAAACGTTTAAATTATTCCGAATCATTTGCGGCTGCGGTAGCAAATGATTAGGAATAATTTAAACGTCTTCCGATAGAGCGCCGCGCACGAATTTTTATTCGATAAAGCAAAAAAACCGGATTGTTTGAAAAAAATCGTATATAAAAAAATAGTCAATTAAATTATCTTTAAAATGGTGCAGGTTTCATAATAATACGCCAGACAATATTTGCGTAGTAGTCGTTTTTGTGTTCGGTTAGACCAAATTTCACAAATTAATTACACTATGTAATATAAACAAAATTTAAAATATTCAAAGCTAAGAATATTAGGAAAATGTTCTTGTTTAACATATATTTTTTTCCAATCGTAAGCAGTACTCGTTTAGACGTAATTATCAGTTTAAAATCATTAATTTTCGTTAAGAAATTTCTTCATTCGGTCGCCGCGCTGGCCTAGGCCCGCGATAAAAGCTATGCAATAGCTTAATAATTAAAATAAAATCATCAGGGACTGTCTGGAGCAGGAACATCGGGCATCCTGGAAACAGAGCCAAGGATGTCGCCAGGCAAAGGCCATGATGGAGCAACCACTTCCCATAGAAAAGATAAAAAACATTCAATTACTGGGCATCGAAATGAATTCTCTGTGTCTCTTTATCTATTATCAGAATATCCTTATCCCTGTCTCTTCTACGGGCGGGCGCATAGTGCGTCAATACTTTCACGCTTTGTTTAAAATCCTGGCAGAATAATAACCAATTTTAGTTACATCATAATATAATTTTGGACATAGCGATAGCAACTTTCGCTGTGTTTAACCCTAAGCGAATAGCGCGGTAACAAAACATCATAGGACACAATATTTTAAAATACAGTATTTTTCCTTGACGAGTCGGGGCCTTTCGATCCTCGGCCTCAATTGATTGTAGATTGACGATGTAGATAATTAAATCAATTTAATTTGTAAATATGCTTATGCCATTAACTCTTCGAGTAGCGGAATAATTTCATGGCAGACCGCGGCCATTTATTGGATTTTTTTGCAATATCGACACGCTCGACAAAAAGTACTATAACTATGGAATTACTACAGCAATCATAAAAAGAATAACTGTACAATGATTGTATTGAAACTTAGTATATAAAATATACAAATATCATTTTGTAAAACAATTAGATAATTATGAATAAATATGAGAAAATCGAAAAAGTGAAAAACTCGGTATTTCTAACTTGCACTTGCCTTACGGAAAAATACGAAACCCTATTTAGAAATTGTAAATGCTATCGTAATTTTTATTAGATTTTCTCTCAAAGGTAAAGTTTCGTTTTGCTTATTTACATACACAAATATTTAGATATTAGCTCAAAAACCAATATTTTTTTTAAGATTTCTCGAAAAAAAAAAATTATGAAGTTTGACAACGGAATTTTACCAGAAATATCCGCGAAATGACCCGCGAAAATTTTCTAGCCGTCTTCTATGTATCTATGGTTCGAATTAGAAAATAATATTACTGTATGATCCGGGATCAAGCCGCCAATAGTGGTCGTTACGTAGTCAACGGTGTTCTGATGTGCAAACAAATTTAGTCGTTACGTAGCCGAAGGGTTAATTTATAAAATAAGATATATGAGATTTTAGAGGTTAAAGAATAAAAGCGGTATTAGCTCTTATTAGAGAATCATTAGGTGCTTAAAATACATTTTTGATGATTAATATCACTGCCGCCGTGACATTTATTTATTTATTTATTATAAAAGGTACACAAACAATACTCTAATATTACATGGCTATCGCTAAGACTTTTACTTTGTTTCTAATTAGAGTATAATATTATATGCGTACTCCGCATGCTTAATTTATAATTGCGTATGTGCCGTATCTCATGATTTACAAAATTATCAGTACCTACACAAATTAATATCCTTAAAAAATATCAAAACAAAAATTAAAAATTTTAGAAATAAGTTTACAGTGAATTCTGAAAAACAATTAAACAATTAAATGGTTAAAAAAAAAATACGTGTGGCACTCGGGGACTGCCGCGGTAAAGCTATTGCATAGCATTTTTAACAACTTATGCAATTATAATTATTTATTTATTTTATTTATTTTATTTTTTCTGATATCAGATAACTGCGCTCTATCGGAAAACGTTGAAATTATTTACACTATGTAATATAAACAAAATCTAAAATATTCAAGGCTGAGAATATTAGGAAAATGTTCTTGTTTAACATATATTTTTTTCGAATCGTAAGCAGTACTCGTTTAGACGTAATTATCAGTTTAAAATCATTAATTTTCGTTAAGAAATTTCTTCATTCGGTCGCCGCGCTGGCCTAGGCCCGCGATAAAAGCTATGCAATAGCTTAAAAAACTATATAATTAAGATTACCTGCAGTATTGTTTTCAAAATACTTTCATGTTTACTGGTCGACATTTTCAAGTCTCTTTTCCACCACAGTCTGTCGCAAATAATACAAGAATGACCAAATAAATTACTCGTAAAGTCTTTATAAAAATCAATATGACTTGTACTGTGTTTATGATAATTTGTGTAAACTGGAATAGTACCATCAACAATAAAATCCATAATTTTTTCACCAATTCGATTTTCTCTATCAATCTCAATTTCATTTTCATGATTTTTATGGTTATCTTCGGTAGGATCTTCATTATAATTGTCACGCAATAGTTGAATATTGGCATCAACATGGGCTTTATTTTGGGTAGCGTCTTGTATTGTCTCCAATAAATCTGATACTTCATAAAAAGGTGTGAAATGTTGGTCACGAAGATGAAGATGAATCCAGTTTTGTGTATCATTCGCTTTAAAATGACAAAAGATAGTGTCTTGATGCGTTGTAGTTATGTTGTAAAAACAATAATGTACACAAACATTTTGATTGTACATTTTTGAAAAAAGGTACAAACAATCCAAATCTCCGTAATCATTCGTGCTTGATAGAATGTTATATGCTTCTTGCGGATTGTGGCAGCCAGTTTAAATAGGGTGAATCGCGTAACTGATTTCTCAATTCACAAGTCTCAATTTGAAGTTGCAAAACACTTATGAGCGAGTGGAATAGACAATTACCATCGCCAGGAATTCCTGTGTTCCTGTATAGAATAACTTCGGGAGTAATGCATTCATTACGCTGTTCATAAATTTGAAGTTGTTGGCTGTGAAATTGATTTTCTTGTAGCGTTACATTTTCTATATTTTCAACAGCTCTACATTGCACGACATTCTCTTCATTACTGTCCAATTTTTGTCTTTTCCTGTGAAAAAGAAGTAGAATGTCAAGTTCGAAATTCAAAGCACAATACAAAATTTCGAAATTTTAATTCGAATTCCGATATTATCGAAATTTAATCGAAATTCCGAATTTCAAATGTCAAAATGTCAAGTTCGAAATTTGAAGTAGAATGAATATTAAGTTCGAAATTTGAAGTAGAATGTCAAGTTCGAAATTCGAAGTAAAATGTCAAGTTCGAAATTCGACGTAGAATTTCAAGTTCCAAATTCGAAGTAAAATATCAAAATCGAAATTCGAAGTAAAATGTCAAGTTCGAAATTCGACGTAGAATTTCAAGTTCGAAATTCGAAGTAGAATGTCAAGTTCGAAATTCGAAGTAAATATCAAATTCGAAATTCGAAGTAAAATGTCAAGTTCAAAATTCGACGTAGAATTTCAAGTTCGAAATTCGAAGTAAATATCAAGTTCGAAATTCGAAGTAGAATGTCAAGTTCAAAATTCGAAGCACAATTTCAAGTTTGAAATTCCAAGTACAATTTCAAGTTCGAAATAGCATTCCAAGTTCGAAATTAGAAGTAGTAGAAATTAGAAAAGAAGAGGTTTAAAAACTGACAAATTTAAAAAAAAGACTGTCTACCTACAGCGTTAGAGTCAGTCAGTGAGTCAGATATGCGCCTAACTATGTTATAAGTAGAATTATTATGATTACTACTAGATTTTTGGCTCAAAACCACAAAATGATCTTATTGCCACAAATAGGTACAACCCCCTCCAACCAAAGTATAATTTACGTCATACTACGAAAATCACGAATGAAATTTTGTCGTTTTATGGATGAATTTAGCAAATCGACGGTTCAACTTATACTTATGTGTAGGTACTTTTACCCGCAGGTTTCATATTGAAATCGACCCTAAATCGATTTTCAAAATCAATATTCAAGTTTGATCTGTAATCACGTCAGTTTATGAAATAAATGACGTACTTATTTTATTTTATAACTGTTAATTAGTTAACTTGTTGCACGAAGCCTATTCGTCTAGTCACCCCAATGTGACGTCAGGCAAGGAACGTCAGAGCAGAGAAATGGTAATAATATACACGTAATAATACACGTTACTTACCTTAATAATCTATTTTTCTCCAGTATACGGCGTTTATGTTGTAAAAATTTTGATTTCCTGGCCATTTTGTTTTTTTAATAACGTAATTTATTTCGTCTTCTTTCGGAACACAATGTCAGAATCCTACCGTAATAGTGGCCGCGGTCACTGATCGCCGCGGTCATACTGTATTAATTCAATTTATTTCTGATATTAGATAACTGCGCTCTATCGGTAAACGTTGAAATTATTCCGAATCATATGGGGCTGGGGAATCAAATGATTCGGAATAATTCCGATAGAGCGCCGCGCACGAATGTTATTCAATAAAGCAACAAAACCGGATATTATTCTTTTATTCTTTGACTATTCGAAAAAAATCGTAGATAAAAAGATAGACAATTAAATTATCTTTAAAATGGTGCAGGTTTCATAATAATACGCCAGATAGTATTTGCGTAGTAGTCGTTGTTGTGTTCGGTTAGACCTAATTTCACAAATTAATTACACTATGTAATATAAACAAAATATAAAATATTCAAGGCTAAGAATATTAGTAAAATGTTCTTGTTTAACATATATTTTTTTCGAATCGTAAGCAGTACTCGTTTAGACGTAATTATCAGTTTAAAATCATTAATTTTCGTTAAGAAATTTCTTCATTCGGTCGCCGCGCTGGGCTAGGCCCGCGATAAAAGCTATGCAATAGCTTAATAAATTAAATATTGTCTGGAATAAAATAATAAAAACTTAAAAATTATCAAAACAAAAATTAAAAATTTTAGAAATAAGTTTACAGTGAATTCTGAAAAACAGTTAAACAATTAAATGGTAAAAAAAAAATTGATCAAATATTGTCTGGAATAAAATAATAAAAACATAGGGTAAATTATAATCAATTTGCTTCTTAATACGTTATTTATAATGGACTTATCTACTTCTAATGGTACATTATAATTATTGCATAATCGACGCCTTATTTGTATATAATTTAGGGTCTAGGCGTTCGACTAATGTACAAGAGAAAAATGCCCAAGGACCTCTTACAGTTTTTAATAGATACATTTATATGACATTACAGATTTACAAGATAGATTACACTTTTTTTAATTTACTTTCTACGTCAGCGGTGGTAACAACAATAATATTATTACAGATAGTGAAAATTTAATTTAGGCTTTACTATTAAAATATTAACAATAAAGATATAATTTAATATTAATTTTATTTTATAATTATTCTATAATGTTATAATTGTGCTATCGACGGTAATGTGAAGGCTTCTGAGATTATAATTTGAGATACAAGCTCTGGATGGGACATAAAGAATATGAAAAAATATTAATTTATCGATTGGATTAAAGTATAACCCGAGTAGCAGAAATTAAGTATAGACATAAAAGTTTTGATCGAGATATCCGACATCTTTGCTACCGTTAGGTAGGAGGGTTTAGAGGCCATTAGTGTTATAAAAAACAAGTGACGGCGGTGGAAGGTTGCGATCGAATACCATTCAGACGCGTAGATAGAATTTCGGAAGTTCTCCCTTTCAGTGTTGAGAAGTTCGCTCAAGTATGAATATATGAAGAGCGAAAGTAAGGCCGGGAGCAGCAATCCGATCGAGTAAATGTTGCCCACGGCAAAGAAGCGAATGACAAAAGTGACCAACAAGCACACGTTTGACGCCATTATCAACTGGTAAATATTTTTCAGTTCTGCTGCAGTCGATATTACCAGGCAGTGGCTGTCCACTGTCGATTCTAGCACCTTCTTAATGTGATGAGTTGCCACATCGGGATTAGCCATTTCTTCGATCAGGTATTTTATTCTGCATGTAAGAACTTTATACTGGCAGCAGCAGCTACCTACCAGAGATGTGTAGGTCGTCAGGAATCCACAAAGGCACATGAACGCAAGAAGCGGGTGCATTTCAAAGACGACAAGCATTATTTCAAAATTGGGAGACTCGTCAATTGGTGTTAAACCTAACAAACAACAATAAAACAAGAAAATGATTAATCGCCCAGTCAGAATAATTACACAAGACGTCATTTAATAGTGGTTACCCACCTATAGGTTGAAACATTGGCATACTGTTTAACGCTTCTTTTGACATTATCATGTTAAGCATAATAAAAACGCTCCCTATTGACACTGTCAAAAAGTACGCCACGGATATTATTTTGATATCCTCCATACCTTTAGAATATACGTTTTTTTCTTTCTCTGAAAGACGACCGATTTCTCGGTGCGCAGTTTCAAGTATCTTCAAAATATTTTTCCTATAAATGTGTAAAACAGTTAGTTATAGAATTGTAAAAAAAATCATTGGAATTATATAGATATATATATTTATTTATTTATATATATATATATATATATATATATATATATATATATATATATATATATATATATATATATATATATATATATATATATATATATATATATATATATATATATATATATATATATATATATATATATATGTATGTATGTATGTATGTATATATATATATATATATATATATATATATATATATATATATATATATATATATATATATATATATATATATATATATATATATATATATATATATATATATATATATATATATATATATATATATATATATATATATATATAATGGGCCCAACTTAAACCTACTCCTCTTTCCGCAAGTGAGAGGCATTCATCATTCTCGTTAACACCTAAAGCATTCCCGAATCCGATCAAGGGAATCCTTCGTCACGATGTAAGTGGCTTTTATAATTATTTACTTTATAATCATCTTATTGATCAATTCTAAAAAGAATATATACACAAAACTATCAAATATTTCAAAATATTGAATTTTTACATATTTTATGTTTCGTTCATTGTAAATAATCCATTTAGGTTAAAGGTAATCTTTCCAACTAATAGGAAAGAGCTGACTGCTTCCTTTCATTGATATGAGGGCATGTCACGCTTTTAGTTTTAAGTTTTCAGCTGAATATTGATCGCAGCTTCTTTATATCGCACCTTTAGAAAATAAAAAAACGAAATTCGAAATTTTAAATTCTTCCATCTGTCAAGTAGCTCGTCTTGTCTTGTTATTTCCTCTGAAATAATAGGAAATTGAGTGAGTTTACGTATAAAGAAGGATTGTAGCTTAATTTTTGAGATAATTGGATGAAGGGTGAGCGTTTACTAGTTGAAAAATGGGCCCAACTTAAACCTACTCCTCTTTCCGCAAGTGAGAGGCATTCATCATTCTCGTTAACACCTAAAGCATTCCCGAATCCGATCAAGGGAATCCTTCGTCACGATGTAAGTGGCTTTTATAATTATTTACTTTATAATCATCTTATTGATCAATTCTAAAAAGAATATATACACAAAACTATCAAATATTTCAAAATATTGAATTTTTACATATTTTATGTTTCGTTCATTGTAAATAATCCATTTAGGTTAAAGGTAATCTTTCCAACTAATAGGAAAGAGCTGACTGCTTCCTTTCATTGATATGAGGGCATGTCACGCTTTTAGTTTTAAGTTTTCAGCTGAATATTGATCGCAGCTTCTTTATATCGCACCTTTAGAAAATAAAAAAACGAAATTCGAAATTTTAAATTCTTCCATCTGTCAAGTAGCTCGTCTTGTCTTGTTATTTCCTCTGAAATAATAGGAAATTGAGTGAGTTTACGTATAAAGAAGGATTGTAGCTTAATTTTTGAGATAATTGGATGAAGGGTGAGCGTTTACTAGTTGAAAAATGGGCCCAACTTAAACCTACTCCTCTTTCCGCAAGTGAGAGGCATTCATCATTCTCGTTAACACCTAAAGCATTCCCGAATCCGATCAAGGGAATCCTTCGTCACGATGTAAGTGGCTTTTATAATTATTTACTTTATAATCATCTTATTGATCAATTCTAAAAAGAATATATACACAAAACTATCAAATATTTCAAAATATTGAATTTTTACATATTTTATGTTTCGTTCACTGTAAATAATCCATTTAGGTTAAAGGTAATCTTTCCAACTAATAGGAAAGAGCTGACTGCTTCCTTTCATTGATATGAGGGCATGTCACGCTTTTAGTTTTAAGTTTAAGTTTTCAGCTGAATATTGATCGCAGCTTCTTTATATCGCACCTTTAGAAAATAAAAAAACGAAATTCGAAATTTTAAATTCTTCCATCTGTCAAGTAGCTCGTCTTGTCTTGTTATTTCCTCTGAAATAATAGGAAATTGAGTGAGTTTACGTATAAAGAAGGATTGTAGCTTAATTTTTGAGATAATTGGATGAAGGGTGAGCGTTTACTAGTTGAAAAATGGGCCCAACTTAAACCTACTCCTCTTTCCGCAAGTGAGAGGCATTCATCATTCTCGTTAACACCTAAAGCATTCCCGAATCCGATCAAGGGAATCCTTCGTCACGATGTAAGTGGCTTTTATAATTATTTACTTTATAATCATCTTATTGATCAATTCTAAAAAGAATATATACACAAAACTATCAAATATTTCAAAATATTGAATTTTTACATATTTTATGTTTCGTTCATTGTAAATAATCCATTTAGGTTAAAGGTAATCTTTCCAACTAATAGGAAAGAGCTGACTGCTTCCTTTCATTGATATGAGGGCATGTCACGCTTTTAGTTTTAAGTTTTCAGCTGAATATTGATCGCAGCTTCTTTATATCGCACCTTTAGAAAATAAAAAAACGAAATTCGAAATTTTAAATTCTTCCATCTGTCAAGTAGCTCGTCTTGTCTTGTTATTTCCTCTGAAATAATAGGAAATTGAGTGAGTTTACGTATAAAGAAGGATTGTAGCTTAATTTTTGAGATAATTGGATGAAGGGTGAGCGTTTACTAGTTGAAAAATGGGCCCAACTTAAACCTACTCCTCTTTCCGCAAGTGAGAGGCATTCATCATTCTCGTTAACACCTAAAGCATTCCCGAATCCGATCAAGGGAATCCTTCGTCACCATGTAAGTGGCTTTTATAATTATTTACTTTATAATCATCTTATTGATCAATTCTAAAAAGAATATATACACAAAACTATCAAATATTTCAAAATATTGAATTTTTACATATTTTATGTTTCGTTCATTGTAAATAATCCATTTAGGTTAAAGGTAATCTTTCCAACTAATAGGAAAGAGCTGACTGCTTCCTTTCATTGATATGAGGGCATGTCACGCTTTTAGTTTTAAGTTTTCAGCTGAATATTGATCGCAGCTTCTTTATATCGCACCTTTAGAAAATAAAAAAACGAAATTCGAAATTTTAAATTCTTCCATCTGTCAAGTAGCTCGTCTTGTCTTGTTATTTCCTCTGAAATAATAGGAAATTGAGTGAGTTTACGTATAAAGAAGGATTGTAGCTTAATTTTTGAGATAATTGGATGAAGGGTGAGCGTTTACTAGTTGAAAAATGGGCCCAACTTAAACCTACTCCTCTTTCCGCAAGTGAGAGGCATTCATCATTCTCGTTAACACCTAAAGCATTCCCGAATCCGATCAAGGGAATCCTTCGTCACGATGTAAGTGGCTTTTATAATTATTTACTTTATAATCATCTTATTGATCAATTCTAAAAAGAATATATACACAAAACTATCAAATATTTCAAAATATTGAATTTTTACATATTTTATGTTTCGTTCATTGTAAATAATCCATTTAGGTTAAAGGTAATCTTTCCAACTAATAGGAAAGAGCTGACTGCTTCCTTTCATTGATATGAGGGCATGTCACGCTTTTAGTTTTAAGTTTTCAGCTGAATATTGATCGCAGCTTCTTTATATCGCACCTTTAGAAAATAAAAAAACGAAATTCGAAATTTTAAATTCTTCCATCTGTCAAGTAGCTCGTCTTGTCTTGTTATTTCCTCTGAAATAATAGGAAATTGAGTGAGTTTACGTATAAAGAAGGATTGTAGCTTAATTTTTGAGATAATTGGATGAAGGGTGAGCGTTTACTAGTTGAAAAATGGGCCCAACTTAAACCTACTCCTCTTTCCGCAAGTGAGAGGCATTCATCATTCTCGTTAACACCTAAAGCATTCCCGAATCCGATCAAGGGAATCCTTCGTCACGATGTAAGTGGCTTTTATAATTATTTACTTTATAATCATCTTATTGATCAATTCTAAAAAGAATATATATATATATATATATATATATATATATATATATATATATATATATATATATATATATATATATATATATATATATATATATATATATATATATATATATATATATATATATATATATATATATATATATATATATGTATTAACAATACCCATTTCGGATTAACATTCCTCTTTCGAGAGTTTCTAATTGCGAGTACAAAAAACATTCATTTTAAAGACCCGGCATCGAAAAGGGAGAAATATATTTTTCGATTTTTCTCTGTTTATCGTTTTACGTATTGCTGTTTATTTTATATTCCTGGCGTATATCGCTCGGCCACTTTCCTTTAGCTCGAAAGTATGTAATTGTAATATATGGCGGTTTTTTAATATAATTTTAATTATTATAATAAAAATATGTAATTTTTACGCCGTTTTTGATCAACGGTTCGTTAAAATGCATTTAAATATAAAGAATTTTAAAATCTTACCGATAATATATATTCCATGTAATTAGCATGAGAACCAATATGGATGACGTCAAAATAAATATTGGATATCCATCGTAAAGACCTTTTCCAAGATTGAAAAACGACCGAACCGGAAACGATAGTATACTGACGTATACAGATAAAACGCAGAATAACATTATTAATCCTGTATGTATGAATATTCTCCAACCTATAATAAAAAAAAGTGACATGTAGACCGTTATTATTTGAACTTGCGACGCTTCTGCCGCAGGACGGGCGGCGCCGCGACGACACACTCAGAAAGCCGGGCAAATGGACTTGGCTCACGTGAAGCTCCTCTAAGGGTCCATTTCCTAGCGGAAGACGCCACGACCCCATCGACTAACTCCAAGAATACGCATTCGAAGAAATTTATACTCTGAAAAAATATGCTTTCTACGCGAAAAAATGTTTTTAATAATTATAAGCAAAAAAAGTGCACTTTTTGTACCGGCAGTCATGTTTTGTATTTTTATAAACTAATATCGCCAACACTATAACATGGTGTGTCATCAATTAAAGTTTTAGAAGTTATAAAATAACATTGAGACTTAGAGTAAGAGTAAGATTTATTAAGATAGTCATAATAGAACGAAATAATCAATCCTTTGAATTTTATTTATTTATTTATTATTTATTTAAAAATTAATTACTATAAAATATTGATTAGCTTACAAAATTAACAGGAACCGAATGGCAAAACCTTAACCTTTTGCTTATTTGTTTCTGTCACCCAACTGGGACTAGCCCGTTCTAGGGTGGACAGGACTCCAATATTACAATTAAGTTTGCTTAATTGCTTGGTCGCTTACAAATGTACAAGTTTTAGTAAAAAGCTAATGACACTAAAATTGCCGTAAATTTTGGTCTTCAAATAAAATTAAAAAAAATAATAATAATAATAAAAAAGATAATAAAATATAATATAATACATAAAATGTAATTCCATTATTTAATCGGCAACAAATATAATATAAAATTCGTTTAAATAATATAAATAAAGTTATATGTGAGAAAAGAAAGAAACAGTCATTAATATTTAATATATTATGGTAAGTAATATAGGATTTAATATAAAAATACCTTGTCTAAAAAAGTATCCTAATTCATTGTTAAAGTCAAATATTTTTTGGTAGTTAGTTGAATTTTAAAATATACTTAACATATATGTATAAAAATATGTTAATAATTTGTGCACCTAAGTTTTATTATACTATTATTTCTAACGTATGGTTAGTCTGTCATGATTCGATAACCATTTCTTTAATTTATTTTTGAATTCCCTAAATGTCAAATTCATTTTTAATTCTATATTGATCAGATTTGAAATGAAATGATGTTTTCCTTCTGGGTATTATTAAGCTATTTTCTAAAACTTGTCTCGTTGGTCGCCGGTTCTGAATTATTCCTAAATTTGAGTTATTGTACAAAAACAGCCTTAAGAGGGAAGTTTTTAGAAAAATACGTGTGGCATTCGGGTACTACCGCGGTAAAGCTATTGCATAGCATTTTTAACATACAATTAAATTATTAATTATTTTATTTTTTCTGATATCAGATAACTGCGCTCTATGGGAAAACGTTGAAATTATTCCGAATCATTTGCGGCTGCGGTAGCAAATGATATATTTAAACGTCTTCCGATAGAGCGCCGCGCACTATTTTTTTATTCGATAAAGCAAAAAAACGGATTATTCGAAAAAACTCGTAGATAAAAAGATAGATAATTAAATTATCTTTAAAATGGTGCAGGTTTCATAATAATACGCCAGATGGTATTTGCGTAGTAGTCGTTTTTGTGTTCGGTTAGACCTAATTTCACAAATTAATTACACTATGTAATACAAACAAAATCTAAAATATTCAAAGCTTAGAATATTAGGAAAATGCTCTTCTTTAACATATTTTTTTTCAAATCATAAGCAGTACTCGTTTAGACGTAAGTATCAGTTTAAAATCATTAATTTTCGTTAAGAAATTTCTTCATTCGGTCGCCGCGCTGGCCTAGGCCCGCGATAAAAGCTATGCAATAGCTTAAAAGTTGCCTACAATCAAGAACTTTAGCTTTCTTATAAAGTTCATTAGTGGGATGGCGGTATGGCCTAGGTAGAATAATTTTAATATAAATTTCTGCGCAACTTACAATGGCTCTAGCAGGGTTTTATTGATTACTAGCTGTGCCCGCGACTCCGTTCGCGTACATTTCGATTTTTACGAAGCATTAGGTGCAATAACATTTTTTATTGCGTGATTTAAAGGGATGCTAATCATATGGTAAGGTGGTAGCAGTCGTCATGATCTCATTGTAACGCTTCTTTGTAAACGATGTTGTGTGTTGTGTTATGGGGAGTGCAGATGTAAAGATCGTTACTGCTGCTCACTCTTGAGCAAGCAACATACAGCTGTCCGTGAGAGAAGCAGCTCGTGCGGAGATCTACACCTGCAGTGCGGAGCGTCTGTCCCTGCGACTTGTTTATAGTCATAGCGAAACAGACGCTCACAGGGAACTGTACACGCTTGAACTCGAACGGGTAGTTGTTGGGGATGAGAGGGATACGCGGGATGAACACGTCTTCCCCTCGGCCGCAACCTGTTAGTATGGTCGCCTCGATGACGTTTCTTTGTAACGACTTCACCAGAAGCCTGGTGCCGTTGCATAGCTTGGGGGTGCTTAGGTTTCTCAGCAACATTATGGGAGCACCAACTTTTAACGTTATCGTATGTGCCGGAAGTCCAGGAGCATTCAAAGAGTTGAGAAACTCGATCGGGTAGTTAGTCGCGTCGCCATCATCAACTACCCTATTAATGGCATGGAACACCATTTCGGGGGCCTCGAACATACTTAAAATTGCGTTATTAATAGCAACCGCCTCATCATTTTTTGGGGTGAGAATGGCTCTTTCGCAGAGCCAAGAGCTTTCCTTGCTAGACAGATTTTCTATGTCAGGATAAACTTGGGCGATCAGCTCATTAACCGAAGTAACAGTTTTACATAATGAAAGTGGAAGCTGAATTTCGCCATTCACTTCGGTCATTGTACCATTACCTATCTTCAACAGCAGATCAGAGAACTCTCCCGTCAGTGAATCCCCTCCGAGTTGAGCTCTCATATTGACGGTAAGTGAGAGCTTTTTTACATTGGACCAGAGAAGGGATCGTTTGAGACAGGCGTTTACTTCATCAGCGCGCGTACCTCTGCTGATGACGGGGAGAGTCTGACGGAAGTCACCAGAAAAGAGGAATGTGACACCACCCATAACTTTGCTATTGTTTCTCATATCCTGTAACGTGCGGTCAACAGCCTCCACTGCTTTTTTGTTTGCCATCGTGCATTCATCCCACACGATGAGAGCACAGTCTCGCAGCACTTTTGCTTTTTCACTATTTTTTGAGATGCCGCAAACAGGATTGTCGGAGCGATCTAGATCTATAGGTATTTTAAACATTGAATGAGCTGTCTTACCCCCGGGCAGTAATGTTGCTGCTATCCCAGAGGATGCCACCGCAAGAGCTATGTCGGCATCTTTTCGAATTTTTGCTAAAATTAGATTTATCAAAAAAGATTTATCAAAATTTCTCCCCACCTCCATCCTGCCTCAGCGCATCTTGTAAATGTACATACTCTTCAGATCTCAGTTTCTTTTGGTTCGTTCTGATAAATATTAGTCTTTCGGTCTCTATCTTTGCGTACATGTCTACTAAATAATGATTAAATAGCTTACGAAAGTAGTGAAGGTGATTGTATACATCCTGTCGAATCATTATTCGATAACAGTAAAACTGGAGAGCGGATGTTTTTTTTCTATTGTTCTCTTCGCGCGTCACAGGATCCACATTAAAAACCATAAAGTTATACCCATCTTCACCGTGGCAGAGTAGCAAGGGATATTGCAGTGCATCGTAAGATCTATGTGTTTCGCATATCCTTAACAAACGGTCATCGTTTGTACGAAGAACGATATCTCTTTTCTCACACTGCTCATTCACCAGCAATACGGCTACCTCGTTCGTTGTTGGTTCGTTGTATCGACCTCTGTGTGCTGTCGACGGCCTTCGGTCTGCATGTATGACTAACTTATAGTCATCCCGATTACCAGTAGGGAGAGATTGTAAAGCCGTCTTGAAGTCTTTTACATGCGGATTACACTCATTAAGCATCGACTGAAGATTTTGTACTAAATTTCTATCTATGTTTGAAATGTGTGACATTCTTGTGTCAGTTTGAGCTTCATAATCTGAAATGAAGTAAATCTGAAGGAATTTTGCTATTGCGTTTTCGACTGGAAGCAATGATCCTATGCGATGATAAACTTGGCCTTGTATTTTAAAAGTTGGCATGAATGGGCCTTCTGATATTTCATTGCCCCCAAAAGATGTCATTTGGAAAGCACTGTTGTAAGAGCGAATGGCATTAAGGAATTGCGCTGAGGATGGATGGTCTCCGTTCAAAAGCGACTTAAGTGGTTCCGGAGGTGGTTCTATTGGTTCCAAGTGAACCTTTCCCGATGAGCAGCACAATCCATTTGACTCATTTTTCCACTTTAAGGCCTTACAGTAACGACAAACGACTTCCATATCCCCAATCTCAGACTCCTTGGCATAGTTTATTTCTGGGTTATAAGAAAACCCACTTTTATATTTTTCAACCCAGTACAAAATGTCAACAACAGCTTCATTCCGCCCCCCATCTATGGATAACTGTAACTGTCTGTTAAGACTGTGCATTTGACGTCGACATTCCAATCGATCATTCCGCTCATTTTGAGACAAAGATGCTCGGAACGTCGCAATCTGTTGTTGGTTTGCATATAAAGCACTTTCTCGTTCTTGACTTAACAGGGCATATCTGTCTCTACTGGCAGCCAGACGTTCAGCTTGTTGTGTTTCGCCCTCCCTTCGAAAGGAATCCAAGTGACGCTCTCGATCGGCAGCTAAACGTTCTTCACGCTCTGACTCGGACTCAAGTTCACGTGTGCGTGTAGCGTATTCACGCATAGCCGTCAAACGCTGTTCTCGAGCTTCATCAGACTCGTGTTCACGTACGTATGTAGAAATATTGCGTTTTAATAATAATCGTCGTTCTCGCGCTTCATCAGATTCGACTTCACGCGTGCGTGTAGCCTGTTCACGCATTACCGACAACCGCTCTTCTCGAGATTCAGCTGACTCGAGTTCACGCATGTGTGTAGCGTGACCACGCATAACCGACAACCTCTGTTCTCGCTGTTGCGAGGACTCCATGTCTAAAGACAAAGCATTCCGCTCGCGATTTGATTGTAGGCGTGCATCTCTTTCTTGCTGACTTTCAGACTGTCTCGCGAGTCTAGCTTTTTTCGCTTTTGAAGACACAGAGTTGAGATTAGTTCTTTTCCTAATTGGCGGCATTGTATAAAAAAAAATCCTAAAAATTATCACACATTATTAAGATTATTATTATCGATTATTCCTACTCTTTCATTTTAGCTAAGGTACCTATGCTTTCAGAATAAACTACATACTTACGAAATTAATACGAACATTCAACTCAATTCAAATAAAAACCAGTCAAGTACATAGGTACTATTCGGTAATGGAAAGTAAAAATTATTGCCTAATATATATTCGCAATAACACCTTTATTGCACTTAAAATTAATCAATAATCAAATGAACATACATAGAACTAAACAAAAATGCTAACTAAACTAAACACAAAGCTATCAACTCAATTCAAATAAAAAACCATTCAAGTACATAGGTACCTACTATCCGGTAATGGAAAGAAAAACTTAAATAAAATAAGACCCTAGAAAACGTTCCCGGCAGTTAGGCAAAATACCTAAGTAGGTACCAAATACCTAAGTAGGTACCTACATAGGAACATCTATTGGTGAAAGAATTGTTAAAATCGGTTCAGTAGATCCCGAGATTACCCCTTACAATTTAACAGATATACAAACACACAAACTTTACTTCTTTATAATATTAGTATATTAATCAATAATCAAATGAACATACATATGTAGATCTAAACAAAAATGCTAACTAAACCCAAAGCGATGAAACAGATTAAAAAAAATAGCGTTCGCTCGAAACAATGCATACGAAACACCACGCTCCGCGCTCTACACGCGACACGACCGTGCAGGTCGAGTTTGGCGTTCTATATGGCGAGCGTCCCCGCTCTGGTCCGTATTTATAGACACTCGCTCCCCGCGCCCCGCGTCATAAACTCGCACGCGCCGCGCGCCAGGCGAAAATGCGATCAGAGTTTTTGATCAGTACTCCGTCATTTTACTACTTCTAGCGATGATTTTTGGCATACTCTTCTTTTAGATGTATGTGATTATAATAGTGTAAACAAAATCTGAATAAAATCACCTCATTCAACATAATAAGCAGCTAAACATGCAGATACTCGAAAAAATAAATTAGGTTTGTATGGGGGCCACGTCTTATCATAACTGGAGCTAGAATTTAAATAGCCTATCCTGTGTCCCAGATGTCTATATGTTTTTATACCAAATTTCATCAAATTCGGATAATTGGTTTAAGAGTTATGGAGGAACATACATACATACACACATACAGAAAAAAATTCTAAAAATCGTGAAATTAGTTTCAGTATCATATATTGAGCCTATAAACACAATATCTCTGAAAACAAACTAACTTACTCCATGACCGACCCTTACAGATTTATTATTAGTATAGATATGTTGAAATATAAATTGCTCATCCAAACACCTGCGTCGACAGCTAGATCATGGAGGCCCACAATTTCGCCATCAAACCTATACGCCGGACATTTTCTGATGCGACTCATTGTCTGCTGGCTGTCCCCGCAAACACATCCAGGATTTGCTGCAAAGACCCATTTCGTCATGGTTGCAGTATAACGGAAACAATTTAAGGTAGATCGTTGCCTATGTGGAAGTATCTAACCTGGTTTTTTTGGTTTCACTTTATATACAGCTATCTGAATTGCATTTGGAGAAACTGCCGCTGAAAATTTTGGTGATACCTGGCATTGAAGAATTTTATGTGACTATAGACAAGGCTATAAATTTCTCTCCTTTGGGATGGACTTGTTTTCAGAGTCTTTTTTATACGCGAAGGCTGTGTGCGTTGGTAGATAACCTATACCTTTCATCCAGTTTTCGTCAAAAATATTAATCCCAATAAAAGATAACATGCAGGATGTATACCACAGTTGATTTCTCAGTGAACGATCCCCGATATCAATGAGAGCCATCTTGTACTGGCACATAAAGAAAAATGAGTCAAAACAATATTGTTACCCACATACGAGTAGCAACTGACAAATAATTAACATGTTAAAGAACCATAATTAAATACGGATTAGTTGAATTATGAAAAGGACCATAATGACAGACAGAAATGACATAACTACCGCCAACCATTACTGACTCAACATTAAAGTTATGTATTTTTATAGATATACAATTATAGATAGCCGTAACATGAAGTAGGTATGATAGAAGTAAAATGTTTAAAGAAATTATTGTTACCTACATTACTATCTAACTGACAAATAATGAACACGGTAAGGAGCCGTCACTAAATACGGATTAGTTCAATTATTTAGGAATCGGTTATTAATAATACGCAATACCAATTTTCGGCAGACAGAAATGACATAAAGAGTTACTGACTCAAAATTATAGATGGGTGGCTAAAACAGTTTGTCAAAATTTTAAAGCAATCGGTGAAGAACTTTTCGACAAACGGACAGTTACATTTTTATTTATATAGATGCTTAAAAAGTCTAATAATACGGCGTTCACATATTTAATATCACCTTGTATATTTTAAGATAATTTTAAAGTTTTTATTTTTTATTTTTTTTATTTTTAACATAACATGCGGAATTCATAAAATGGTCATACCAAGTAATGGTGCGAAGAAACGACGACCCAAATTCACATGACCATGCTCAGCGCATGCCCAACTAAGCCGAATATAGCCTGTATCTGGGCATACGATTTATTTTCAGACTTGGGTGGAGAAGTCTATGCGAAGTCTATTTCTGCTACTCGGGTTACACTTTAATCCAATCTATTGTAATGTTTGGGGTTCTATATATAGAAAAGAGTAAATCGACCTTAGTACGATATTCTCTAACTAATTCACGGCAAAGTATCGTCGACGACATACGCCGTACAAATTACATCCCTATAAGAGCGGACATTGATTAATCGATCGAATCGGACAGGATTCATTTCACTTGTCCCAGAACATTTCCGAGAAAGGGTCGCTCCATTCATTTGACGTGTGTAAATTTCCGATAATTAAATAAAAGTGAGAACATTGGCTTAGACAATTGTTTTATCCATCTAGACGGTTTTTTCGATGGGTTGTCTCCGCCTTCCCATACTTCAATTCTATCGGACCGTCAACGCCCATTATACGAGTAATTCGTCACGGTCATATTTCCGACTGCCTGCTCGCATTGAGAGATCCAAAGTACACCTCCGCCGAATTCTGCTAAAATGAAGTTGAAATCTTCGACAAGCTGTGTCTGCCGAAGCCACTATACTATCCGCATTACAAAGTGGCGAGTCAGGTCATTTATCATCGAAATCGTGCTATCTCTTTCGCACTTGCACGGCCTTATGGAGCGATACTCGCAACCATAGTGTAGGTAGTTTTACTCATACAAAAGGAATATCGATAAAGTTTTGAAACGAGGGAAATAAATATTATTTCACTATTGTTTCATTACGATAAATATTAAATATGTTAAAATATAAATATTGATATTGAATTATTAACATAAAAATATAAAAGTATCAAATTTATATTATACATACGTTATACAAAAAAATATATACTTAAACAAAGAAAGTCAGCCTTTTATAGCAGAATATTTTGTTATCAATAATGCCTAATGACCTACATAATACGTACAATAATTATAGTAGACGAAAACTAATTTGACAAAAGTGTCATTAAATGTCATAAAATGTCGAAATCGAACTGTTACGGTTACCACAATTAATAGTCCTAATCGGTTAGCTACTTACCACTTATTACGGTATTTACTCACCGCTTTTGCCTAAATCTAGGAATTTTATCTATCTATCTAATTTTAGCAGGTAAATTATTATATAAATGATAAATATTTTATCGACATGGTACCATTCCTACGTTAACTGTCTTTTATTGCCCGAGTCGCCACTTTGTACTGCGGATAGTACTGCAGATACGGTTACTCACCTCTTTTAATAACAGGTTTAATGACCTTGACATTTTTTCTCTGGACAGGAAGCCTTTTCTTCACGCAGTCGAAGAAAAGCTCAGGAACGATAATTAATTTAAATTTACTTATTACTTTATTATATACAATATATTTATGTGTGTATGTATGTCTATATGTATTGAAGGACGAACTGAAGGATGAACAAGGATGATGTACGATAGTCGTGTCGATTGCTGATTACCGGTCGATACGATAGCCCGGACGACGATGACGGGACTAGCGGATTGGACATAAAACATAGTTGACGGCGTTGTAACTCGCTCCTCGATATTAATACGATTAAATTCGTTCAATGCATTGAAACAGTGTTTATTTCCTATCTAACAGTTCAGAAGTGGGATATACCATGTGCCGCTACTAAGACTCTGCCGAAAGTATAGTGAATATTGTGCGTTGCAAGACAGTTCTTTGTTCCGAGCGCGCGGCGCGCGGCGGCGACGTAAAGAATTTCGTCGGAAATTTCCCGCCGGGAACTCCCGTGTTTGTCACGAGCGAGGCGAGCGTTTTGTTTACAAAGCGTGCTTCAATGATGGGAGCCGATTGATGGCGGATATTATTGAGGTCATAGGGATGTAACAGCTGTTCTGCAATATCGTTTGTGTACGTGAAAGAAAAGACTTTCTTTGTGAAAAGACACTTATTCGTTTTATACATGCCACTGTTTCTCAACCTGTTTATCGATTTATGCCGATGATCTAATCTGGTGAGTTCATTTTATTTCATTGACTATTGTGACTGTTTTAATGAAATGAACGGAGAGAACATTTTAATTTGAAATATAAAATAGTGTATACGAGATGGCAAGGCATGATAAGAAGAGACGTGCCGCCAGAATATATAAAATTGGAGATTACGTCATGTTGGAAAGACGTATATACTGAGAAAGGGTCTTACGAGTGGAAAATTAGTTGGTCGTTATGCAGGACCATACAGAGTGGAGGCCGTGCTACCTAATGACAGGTACATGGTGACCTCTATGAATAACGATAAACGTGGCTACAAAAATACTGTGGCCCAAGATAAAATGAAACCTTGGTATTCACAAGATACTGTGATGTCTTCGGATGAGGAGTAAGGGACCCCCCCCCCCTTATTGGTTCCTCTGTGTGAGTGAATATGTTCGCTGTGAGAGACACTGAATGTGATACTTATACTTATACACAGGAGATTGGATACGTTCTTCGGGATATGATTATCTTGCGAGATAATGTGAATAATATGGCTGCGCCCTTTGTGGACAGTTGGTGATTGTCTTGCGAGGCAATGCACATGGAGTCCTGTGTGGACATTGATTGCGTCCTTTGTGGACATTTGATGATTATCTTGCGAGATAATGTGAATAATATGGCTGCGCCCTTTGTGGACAGTTGGTGATTGTCTTGCGAGGCAATGCACATGAGTCCCTCGTGTGGACATTGATTGCGTCCCTTTGTGGACATTTGATGATTATCTTGCGAGATAATGTGACTAATATGGCTGCGCCTTTGTGGACAGTTGGTGATTGTCTTGCGAGGCAATGCACATGAGTCCTGTGTGGACATTGATTGCGTCCTTTGTGGACATTTGATAATTATCTTGCGAGATAATGTGACTAATATGGCTGCACCCTTTGTGGACAGTTGGTGATTGTCTTGCGAGGCAATGCACATGAGTCCTGTGTGGACATTGATTGCGTCCTTTGTGGACAGTTGATGATTGTCTTGCGAGACCAATGTACATGCGCCCCGCGGGGACATGACATTTACAAGTTGAATACATTCGCTCTTTGGGGGCTTATGGGTGCGGAGCTCATGACTGGCCATCGTGGCTTCTGATGCATTCGCCTTTTTGAGCATGTGGATTCAGCCATTATTTTCAGGGTCAAGTACAGCGAAACGGACTTATTTCGCTTGTGATCATTACGTTGATGACAAAGATGACAAAGATGACAATCACTGGAGAAGAAATGGTTTTTCGGTCTACCAACAGACTTATCTACTCCTTCGGGGACGCAGGAGTGTCAGGAAGGCCGAACTGAAGGACGAACTGAAGGATGAACAAGGATGATGTACGATAGTCGTGTCGATTGCTGATTACCGGTCGATACGATAGCCCGGACGACGATGACGGGACTAGCGGATTGGACATAAAACATAGTTGACGGCGTTGTAACTCGCTCCTCGATATTAATACGATTAAATTCGTTCTGTGCATTGAAACAGTGTTTATTTCCTATCTAACAGTATATATATATATATATGTCAATAGTATACGTATGTATGTGTTATACCAATCCCTCCCTTCCATTTCCATTCCCCTATTGTAATTATACATTTATATTTAGAAATGCTTCTTTTTCCTTTTTTCTTAAAAAGAAGGTTATAAAATTATTATCTTTTAAATGGGTACTTTATATTTTTTGCTAATTTAAAATGTATTAATGGCTATATTGATGTTAAATTATAAAATGTTTTTTTTATATAAAGAATATGCTGTATACATTTAGTTAATAAAATAAATAAATAATTCGCTTATCTAAATTATATAAAATAAATTATATCTTATATAAAATCCATTTCACAAAATTATATCTTATATAAAATCCATGATCAATATAAATTATCTAAAAATATCTAAAAATTAAATTATCTAAAATCCATTAATAAAAAGTGTTGAAAGACTATCCGCCGCTTGTTGACGCGGAGGAAAAAAGCATATTGGTTCATCAATGATCGTATCAAAAACCAGTCGTGTCGATTAGAAATAAATAATATCCTTATAAATAGGATAGAAAACGAATTTACCGCGTGAAATTTGTAGGACCCGACGTTTCCGAGCCCGGCCCCCCCACCACCGTTATAACCTACGCAGTGGCGGCAGCGGTTTGCGGCCTACCCGCAAAACAACGGACTGACAGCTCTTCAGTCTACCCTAGACAACGGCGGCTGCAACGTCACCGAAACGTCGGGTCCTACAAATTTCACGCGGTAAATTCGTTTTCTATCCTATTTATAATGTCAAACAACCGCGATAGTCTTCGAAATAATATCCTGAAAGATTAAAAATAATAGTATATAAAATATAGTTTAGACATATTCGTTGTGTGAACATCGTGGGCGCACGGTGCGGACTTAATCCGAAAATATCTCGGCCATCCGCGAGGTTTTTATAAATAATAATGTTGTAACCTAAAGCTAATTAACTTAACCCATATATGCCCAGTGGGTCGTTTTTGTCCTGTACAACAGGTTATAGAAAACGTGCAACATTTTAAACGAAAACGCTTATTTGTGGCTTCTAGCGCCACCTATCAGATGGTAAGGGTATTATCTACTAAAACAAATAGGTGATTTAATTTGTATGGTAGTTTTGAAACTTCTGGTGTCAGTTCAAGTCATGACTTCATTTTTGGTGGCAAGAAACCGTGTCTTTGTTGAGAATAATGTGAGTAATATTTTATTCTTTGTAGATATTCCTGTTATGTTTCTTTTATTATGAAATTAGATAGTTTACTGATCCCATAATGGTGAAAGTGCTCAGATATAAATGTTTTTTGACATGGAGACAGCTGTCAAATCACCCGTGGGTCGCTAACGACCCCTCGGGAAAATCTATATAAGTAATAAATATAATTGCTATTTCATATTTCTAGGTCTAGAAGGCCGCTTACAACGAATGAAATCATAGAGGAGTTGGAAAATTTAGACTTCGACGATGAAATACAAGGTGCTGATATTTTTATTGACCCTCCTGGCAACGGCAGGGTATCTGACGGTGATTCCGGCGCTGAAGAAGATGTACATTTCCATCATTTATCCCGTCGACAGCTGCTCGCACCTGCAAGCCTTATTTTGAGGCGTCCATTTGCTGACGAAACCAAGTGCAGCGAAGATGAGGAACCTGATGATACACCACCATTGCGAATGGAAGAAGACAGTTGCAGAGGGGCACGCGGAAGGGGGCCTGGAAGGGGGCGTGGAAGGGGTCGAGGAACAGCTAATCAACGCCAAGCGGGTAGGAATCGCACCTGGGTGAAAAAAGATATTCCCGGGAATAACCGTGAGTGGACCACACCGCTACCTAGGTCTGTTACAACTTTATCAGAAAATACTGACCCTGTGACATTCTTTGAGCTATTTTTCAATCGTGAAGTTATCGATTATTTAGTCAGACAAACAGTAATATATGCTGTTCAAGAGGGAAATATGAATTTCTCTTTGTCTGACAAAGAATTATATTGCTTTATTGCTATCCTTATTTTGTCTGGTTATGCTCCGTTGCCGCGACGCCGCATGTTCTGGGAGAGCAATGAAGATACTCACAATATCCTTGTCACAAAAAGTATGCGACGAAATCGATTTGAAGAGATAATGCGTTATTTTCATGCGGCCGATAACTCCGAACTGCCTGAAAATGACAAGATGGCGAAAGTACGCCCGCTGATTGATATGCTAAATGCTAAATTTCTACAGTATGCTCCTATCGAAAAGGAAATAAGCATCGATGAATCCATGGTTCCATACTACGGTAGACATGGTTGCAAACAGCATATTAGAGGGAAGCCAATTAGATTTGGCTTCAAAATGTGGATTGCTGCGACAAGATTAGGCTGCCTGTTTGCAGATCCCTACCAAGGGCGCTCTGAGCGTGTTGAGACCGGATTGGGACATCATGTCAAGACTTCGGTGTGCTTTATGTAAAAATAAAACTGTAACGGCGTGTAGTAAATGTGGTGTCAATTTGCATGTAAAATGTTTCTCCCAGTTTCATTCTTGAATTTTGTCGGTAAATAAAGAATAAATAAAAAATAACATTTTTATTCAACATCAGTTTAAAGTAACACATTTGACCCAGGGGTCGTTTTCGACCCTTTAAAAAAAATACTCTTCCCCCACTCCCACCTCAAATCTTCACTTGGATTCTTCATAAGAACCCTTCAGGTGTCCACATATCCAAAAACGAAAGATATCGGAGACCAAAATAGTTCTGGGCATATATGGGTTAAGACTTCCAATATGGAAACCTTTGTATGCTAAAATAAAGAACCGTCTAGCAACCGTGTAACTTTCGGATAATAAAGAGTTCAAGTTTAATTTTTTTATTTTGCTGTATGGGAAAAGGAAGGAAGAGCGATTCATAAAAAGGTATATCTCACGCCAAGTCGGCCATCAGCGAGTAGTACCTAATACCAGCTATTTATCAACCCACGCCCTTCCGACCGAGCGAACCGGATAGCTGAGCTGGTGGTTTGGGACTTAGGCAGCGGCATTAGAGGACAGCCTCGATGCCTGCACAGGCGTAAAGGACCGGGAACGCGCGAGGGGAAAGGAAGCCTCTCGAAAGGATCTGGGTATGGCGCCCGCTCGTCCTTAGGACGATACCTACATACATTACTACGATCGTAAATAACTCAGGACTTCTCGAGACGCAAGAAGGTAAGACGCGCGTTCCGGGAACTTTTTGCCGGGCTCACCGAGTCGCTTTCCCTCATCAAGGGAAGAGCCTGGACCCCTGTACTATGTATTAATATTTTTTCATGTTCTTTATGTCCGATCCAGAGTTTTGTATCTCAAATTTTGATCTCAGAAAGCCTTCAAATTACCGTCGATAGCACAATTAGCATGTTATCTAGCTTTATTGTTAATATTTAAATTGTATAACCTAACTTTAATTTTCACTCTCTATAGTTGTTACTACTAAACTATTATTATTGCCACCTCTGACGTAGGTAGTAAATTTCAAAAAATATGCACCTAAATTGAAATATATATTGTAAATTTGTAATTTAAAATATATTTGTCTTTGTTAAAAACCGTAAGAGTTCATTGGGCGTTCTTCTCTTGTAGTGCGTTCGTCACTTTGAGATTACTTTAAAAGTGAGCTATCATTGAGCTGCTAACACGTCACGTGCCAACACCTTTTGCTCTTCGACGATCGTAGGTGCTTAGAGGCGTTTTTTGTTTACATGCCAGCTAACATTAAGCCAAGATTGCGACGGTGGTAGTGACAATTATCATCAAATATATATTACGTCATTTTTCTCCAATACGAGCTATTACCTCTTCTATCATTTCCACCTCTATCTTCTATCTTCTATCATCTCCTATTATTGGCTATTAGAATAATAGTCAATTACGACACTAATGAAAGCACCTATATATACATGTTATATTCTTAACCCTTTAGGCCTCGGCCCCTCAGCCGATTGACAAGTTGATGTCCCAAAAATTTTTAGAAAAAATTAGTAAAAAAATTGAATTATGACACTGTCTCACCAAAACATTAATTAATGCCAAACCACTGTATCCATAATTAAAATAAAACATATTAACATAATAAAACATAATAAAATAAAATAAATTAAATTTAAATAAAACTAAAACGGGGTCGTCACGCTGCATCGTGTTTTGGCCGATATCGGCCAATCGGGGCTTGAGGGGTTAAGTAGTTTTTAATACAGTAGAATAATGTTGAAATAAAATTAAAACACTGTATAAAGCGCAGGATCGAGTATTTGCGAAATGAATAATAATATCAATATAATGAAACAGCCATAACCGCATTAAAATGATTATATTCAAGTAAGTGAATTTAATTTAAATTGAAAGGAAAGCTCCTTATAAGTTTGTTTCGTGTGTTGTTAATGTTGTATTGATCCTAAAGTACAGTATGGGATCGGTTTTTAATTTTCCATGCCGCGTTTGGCCATTTATGTTTAATTTTGGATTTGTAACGGTAAGCGGTAGTTATGTCATTTCTGTATGCCGATATCGTTAATACCTACTTATGTTTATTACCCTATTCTTAAACAATTAAACTAATCCGTATTTAATAGCGGTGATTTACCGCGTTCATAATTTGTCAATTTGATAATAGTATAGATAACACTCATTTCCTGAAACAGTTTACTATGTGTGTCAGTACAAGATGGCGCTCATTTATATCGGGGATTGTTCACTGAGAAATCAATTGTGGTATACATCCTGGATGTTATCTTTTGCGGGGATTAATATTTTTGACGAAAACTGGATGAAAGGTCCTATAGTTTATCATCCCGTATCGCAAAAATCCTTCGCTTAAACGAAAGCCTCTTTAATCTGAAAACCACCCAAAACGAGAGAAATTCATAGCCTTGTCCATAACCATGTAAAATACTGCAATATCAGGAGTCGTCGGAATGTACAGCGGCAGTTTCTCCAAATGCAATTCAGATAGCTCAATATAGGCCCGTATTCCGTTTCTCGCGGGCTTAAACTAAGCTGGTGTTAAAATTAAGAACTTAAGCACTTTCGTTATTTCGTTGGTATTCCGTTTCATCAAAAATTAAGAACTGGTCTTAAATCTTAAAATTTCCGTTTTGTCTATGGCCGTTCTAAAGCGGGGTCCCCTTCCTATGTGAGCTAACCATTTTTGGTTAGACGCTTTCCGCGCTGTGCTAACTGTAATATTTATTCATTATTATCTTAATTGTTTTACGAGATAATGTTGTAACGTTATAATATTTCAAATTTCAATGTGATCATTTTGCAGTTATTCTTTTTACGATCCGTATAGTAGTTTAAAAGTTATGCGCAAAACTATCCCGGGCAGAAATTTTACCCCGCCATAGGAGGGGTTAATTTTGACTGCTCGCCGCCCGACCAGTCGCCCGATCGCTCGCCGCCGCGCCGTTTCGTGTTTGTGTGTCGATTCGCGATTTCGTTTGTTATTTGGCGATTTATCATAACCTACAATAAAATACACAGGATTTGCAGGGAATTATATAGATATGAATGATTACTTACAATAATCTGTGATCATCACCCCTTCTTCGATTTAAAAGCCATTGCTGAACAAAAATCGTTGAAAATTGCAACACGAAAAGTCTTCGGAATCACAAGCAAAAACAAGTTACACGACTGTCAGACGAAGACTGATCGATTTTAGACCGTTCTTAGATAAGCCCCGGAACAAGACTCATCCGCAATGATAGTTGTAGAAACGGAATACCAAAAAGGGTATCGACGGTGGTTTTAACTTCAATTTAAGCACCTGATGATCTCTACATAATCACGCGCCAGTTAGGACCCAAACTTCCAAATTAAACGTGGTTTTAGCGCCTTTTTAGACCCCAATTTAGGCACCTGCGAGAAACGTTTGATGCAAAAAGGCAGCGAACGTTTAAGGAGTGTTCACAAGCTACCAAAGGTAAGAAAGTATGGATAGAATCCAATTTCTTAGAAATCGTCAATCCCGGAAAAGTATTATCGGACATAAAAAGACGACAGATTCATATCCCTGATATCAATAGTCTATTAACGTTATAAGACCCAAGTGTCAAGTCCCGGTTTACGATCTTCCACATAGGCTAAGGTCTACCTTAAATAGTTTCGGCATTCTGCCGTCGTAAATGAAAACACAGTAACTTCATTTACTCTGTTTATACAAGTTTGGTTCTTTAAAATCAGGAGTTGGAGTACTATAAGGCAAATTTGTCGGTTTGTCTGTCGATGGATAGTTACCGATGTACCTTAGATAAAAACACAGTATTTTTTAAAAAATCTGAATATTTTAACCCCTCACGTTGCGAGGTAAAAACTCACCGCGCCCAAAAACATCACTTTTGCGCGCGACATATTCGCGCAAAAAATCGACGCGAGTCAACGGCCTTGAGAAAAACGATCATAACTTATAAACCACTAATCGGATTAAAAAAAGATTAATAGAAAAATGATCGCATTGAAATTTGACATATAAAACATTATAACCTTATCTCGTAAAACAATTAAGATAATAATGAATAAATATTACAAAATTGGCAAACTGAAAAAACTCGCCTATAAAATCATTTCGATTTTTTTGTAAATACAGTTTTTGTAAATATCAAAAATTGTAAATACAGTTATGTTCTTTATTAAATGCTTTACGAAAGCGATATTTTTTTTTTACTTATTTGCATACAAAAATACGGAAAAAATATTTATTTATTCAGCCAAGAAAAATTGTATGTATTCTCGTAAAAAAAAATTTTTTTAATTTTTAATTTGTGACTACTTATGGTATTTTTTTATATGAAATTCTTTCAAAATAACTTTATTACTACATCACTTCTTCTTAGAAATCACACCAGAACTTTGAGCTTTGTCTGATATTATAGAAAAATCTAAAGTTTTGAGAGTTTCCGACTTCCGAACCTAATAATAAACTTTGAATGCCCATAATATAAAATTCGTTAGATTTTTTCAATTATATTGTCTTATCATAGACTTATTATATGTCTAATAACTAATTACTATACTCCAAAGAGTCACATTTCATCGAAAAACTATGGAAAATCACACTTTTTTCTCTCATAGTAATTATCAAAACAAGTTTCATTTTCGCGAGCCATATTTGAAAACAACATATAATGTTCAAAATACGCCTAATTATGTGATAACTTAGGATGTAAATGAAGCAATACCTATTTTATTAGTAAATTAAAGCGACATTACGTCATGTTTCGCGATATAACGGGATATTTCACAAACATTACAAAATAAAAACGGCCATCTTTCGCGAGCCGTTACGTTTTGCCAAAGTGTTTTCTTCGAAAATTCGTGAAAAACAGCAAATGGGCTGTGTAAATTGTTTAATCCTAAGGCCTAAACTACTTAAAAATGGAAATTACTTACTTTTATCCGGTATACACTTCACTTATATACACAAAACAATTCACAACACAAACACATCGCGGAATTATACGCCGCCAGCGGTGGGCAGTTAGCGACTGTCGTCAGAAATGAGGTCACCGATTTTGTAAGGGATGTAGTAATTCATATTTCTAACATCGCATGCGGCAATCGAGCAATTTCATAGTGTTGCATATTTGGCTATATTATGGCATCATTCGATAGAATATACAATCGCATTTCGAAATTTAAACGACATTTTCGTAAGAGCCGAGCGCTATATCCAGTAGTGGACGTTTCGGAATTTCGGCGGCCGCCATTCATGTCCCCAAATGGATGTTACGTGCTCAGCGGGTTAAATAAAAAACACAGTATGTATATTTTTTTGTAATTCACAGTATGTACAGTTAATGGGCCCTTGCTGAGTTGGCTACGAAGACCCATTCTGTTCAGGATTGGTCACACTCACGGGTCAACACCCATCCGACGGCCTCCACGCATGAAGTGCGAGCCTGGGTAGGACTCTAGCCTTGGCCAGTTTCCCCAGGGAATCAAACTTCTGGCGCTTCTGGACGGTCTGCGCACCGCGCGGCGTAATCCAATCGACTGTGCACTCTGACTAACAACTTGGGTTGTCGACTATAGCGGGCGAGCCCGTCACCACAGGGAGTTTTACCGATTAGTCGTTCTATCTCCCTGGAGTGAGCGTAGAAGACTTGGGACAAAACGGTCCACCATCTAGCTACGCCACAACCCGCAAGAGACCAACGCCTTAACCGCGAGATAGCCAGTAATGTTACCTGGCGGGCCGGCACTCGCGCCCTTGCTTCCAATTGTGACCAGATTTCTCCGGTCTTTCGATTGGTTCCGAGTTCGGGGTCGCTTGCGCGTTCCTCTCCCTTACGAAGCGGTGAAACGGTGTATACCGAATCTATCGCGGACCACGGCGTCCTTTGCCCGGCTCTTCACCCAGGATCGGATGGCCGATGGTCATTTCAAGAGCAGTCGCCGTAAGGTCCGCAACCACCCCCGCTCTATAGGAAATAGTACAGCTTTCAGACTCCCCTGACTGTTTTTTTCAACGCTGCGGTAAACCCATTTCCTTTTATTTCTTTGTTATTTGCAGGTAGGTTGGTTATAGATATTTATTGAATTGTATAACATATTTTTTTAAATATAGTTATAGTTATATATTAGTTATAGTTATAGTTATTATAGTTAGTTATAGTTTCAAATTTCAAATTTCAAATTTCAAATTATTTATTGAGTTCAAATCTGTGTTCCCATTTTTGGGTCTGAAGCCGTATTGGTTTTCGGATGACATGTGATTGGTTTCTAGATGATAACAGAGTTGTGTAATTACTATTTTTTCCAAAATTTTTGCTAAAACATCAGGTACTGGTATCGGTCGATAATTTGAGGGATCAAACTTCGGTCCATATCTGTCACCTGATACTTGATAAGAAAAATATTTTATCGGTTGATTATGTTTAAAAAAAAAAATGATAATATTATATTAATTAATTAAATTCACAAGTATATGTGCACAGTAAGAAACCTTTTTAGGCTACTTAATTTATTGGTCAATTTAGTTATATATTAATATATATATATTTATTTATTTTACTTATCTATAAACTTAAATATTTTCTTTTTCTTTATTTAATATTAGTTCTTTATTTATATACACATTTATATATTTATAATAACCTTAAAATTTATAAGAATGAATGAGCGATCGGAATGAATGAGAAAAAAAAAAAAAAAAAGAAAGAAAGTGAAGTCACTATGATTAAAGTGAAGTCTTAAATACTATCACCCCAGAACAGATATACAATCTAGTGGGGGGATAAAATCCACACAAATGCAATCTTATCTGCTTCGCAAAAATCAATTGTATTGTTTTGGATAATTTTATAAAATAAAAAAATAAAATAAATTATGAGTACATTTAATATACAAAAGTCCTAACCTAACTAGGCTGCCGCCTGGTCCAAGGTAGACAATTTATTTTAATTATCTTAAGAAATCTATAATATTATATTATATAAATAAACAAAATCAAATCATACTTAATGTAACAGAAATATCTTAATTACCTAATTAAAATTCGTAAGAAAATGTCATGAAAATTGACAGTATTATTTTATTTTAAAACATGATAAAAAATTGATATATATTTATATATGTATTAATAAGTATTAATATGTAGTAATAATATACAAAATAAATTCACAAAAAATAAATTAAAATAACATTTAGAAATCATCAGTTTATATTACTACATATACTATTTTGTTTTTATTATAAAGATTCCATTATTTAATAAGGTGTTCAATATCTGCATTTGTACAATTTAAGAGGTAGGCACTCAAACTACTTTTAAAATTAACTTGAAATTTTAATGTCTTTAATGTTTGGTGGTAAGCAATTATAAAATTTGGGGGCAAGATATGGAAACTGGATTGGCCAAAAGCGGATCTCCTGAGTGGTATTTCAAAATTTGTTTGTTTCGATCTTCTTGTTACACGAGATTGCTGGCTTTTTTTCTGTTCTCCTAACTCACTCTGGAATTTAGAGAGAGTTACCAGCACAAACATTTTTCTCACACTCAACACTCTATACTCTCGGAAAAGGTCAGTTATAGTTATAGTTATATTTTAGTATGCTTGCACAAACCTTCTACAAACAAATTTTCGAGGGCTTCGACGGGCTTTCGAAAGGTTAACTCGAAAATTACCCAACGAAACTCTCCTCTATACTGCACACAGCCAAATGATCGTTCAATGCGTCAAAGCACATCCCTAGCCGTTCGAGAAGCGGTACGCAATTTTCACATGGAGAGCCGGCCGAAGAACACTAGTGGTAGAACCGTCGCAGGGACGCCACGCGTCCTAGTTGGCCACCACTGCCGGCGAAAACGCGCGAAACCAAACGAATTTACGCGCGTAAAGAAAAAACAAAAAAATATTGTTGGTGAAATTAATTTTATTTTTCGATTTTTAATTTTATTCTCGTATAAATCACAGAGTAAGCCTCTGCGGAGAAAACGTTTAATAAGATTAAAGAGCGGGGTGTTGTTCAGCTGGAATTGCAAGTTTGTGATGCAAGCGATAATTCTTGGGAGTTTATTTAATCTATATATTAATTTGAAACGTGTTTTTCCTGTAACCGCCATATTTAGAAAACATATAGGTAAAAAGAATTGGTTGAGGTGTCTATGAAAATCGCTCGGCCTGTAGATGTGTCATCAAAATGAAAAAAAAGAAAAAGTCATCATAAGATAAAAATAAAAAAAAACAACGTGTTTGCCTCTAACCGCCAAATTAAGAGAACGGCTAGTTGCAAAAAAATGGTTAATAAGGTGTCATAAAAAGAGAATAATAAAAATAATCATCCAAGGAGAAAATTTAAAAATCGATAGTGTCATCTACTGGATTTCCTCTAAGGGGGGGGGGGGGGGAGCGCGGCAAATTGTAGGGGGAGTGGGTAAAGAGTGTTCAGAGGGAGGTGGTAGTTGTGGGATTAAAGGATACAGTTGGGGGGGGTAAGGAGTGGGGTTGCGGGAAGAAGGGGGTAGGTAGAGGGAGGGTTGGGAAGGTAATTTTAAAGGGGGTAAGAAGAGGGGGTGTTGGGGGGAGAAGGTGTGAGCCAGAGAGAGATAGGGTTGAGGGAGGTTGGGGAGGGGGCGCAAAAGGTAGGAGGGGTGAGGTGGGGAGTATTTGAGGGGGTTTGGGGGGGTGAGGTTGAAGTGTTTAGGTGGTTTGGCGCGCGAAGGGGGATTGTCTGCTTGCCGGGAAATTCTAGGGGTGACACAACCTATTTTTTTAATCAACATAGTTAAAAACAAATTTTAGAGTTTCAATCATTTCACTGCTATCTAGCGTATAGTTGCTAAAATAAGCTGAGTTGGCGCGAATCTCAGTTATCACGCAGGGGTCGCATTTTAATTGTTGCTGCACGTTTTCTCCAAGACCTTGGTGAGATTGATTGGGGTTTAGCTAGTAAATATTATTACGATTACTCGCTTAATTACCTTATTTTTTTCGGCTGGAATTTAGTTAGTAAACCGGAATTCTTGCGACGATATACTATAATTGATAGGCCTTAGTACATAAAAAAATACGTGTGGCACTCGGGGACTGCCGCGGTAAAGCTATTGCATAGCATTTTTAACTACTTATGCAATTATAATTATTTATTTATTTAATTTTTTCTGATATCAGATAACTGCGCTCTATCGGAAAACGTTGAAATTATTCCGAATCATTTGCGGCTGCGGTAGCAAATAATTCGGAATAATTTAAACGTCTTTTAATAGAGCGCCGCGCACGACTTTTTTATTCGATAAAGCAAAAAAAACGGATTATTTGAAAAAAAATGTAGATAAAAAGATAGATAATTAAATTATCTTTAAAATGGTGCAGGTTTCATAATATTACGCCAGATAATATTTGCGTAGTAGTCGTTTTTGTGTTCGGTTAGACCTAATTTCACAAATTAATTACACTATGTAATATTAAAAAAATCTAAAATATTCAAAGCTAAGAATATTAGGAAAATGTTCTTGTTTAACATATATTTTTTTCGAATCGTAAGCAGTACTCGTTTAGACGTAATTATCAGTTTAAAATCATTAATTTTCATTAAGAAATTTCTTCATTCGGTCGCCGCGCTGGCCTTGGCCCGCGATAAAAGCTATCCAATAGCTTAAAAACAATCCACAGAATAGCTAAAACTGAGAAGCGGGACCATAAAAATAAATGAGCATTTATGTTTTTTATCTGTTTTTTATGTGGACCAAAGTATTATCAGAAGTGATCTGATGATATCCTGCGTTTAAAACGCTATGCACACAACACTAGCTCTCTATTACGCCATGAATCGCTTATTTATGAATGCTTTCAAATGTGTCATAGTTAATTTTACGCAGAAAAACAGTATTTAAAGTTTTAATTATACAGTGAATGGTTTCCGATAACCAAGGAATATGCAATCCGGGATCTACGAATTCTTTTAAATAGTATTGTATGTAACTCCTACATAGAAAATGAAGCACCTGCAGACAGCATACACATTGTTGATCGCTGCCCAGGCCTCACCGCAAAAAGGCTCACAGCAAAGGCTACCCCATGTGAGACTCTCGCGTCTCTGGCCTCAAAGATAGTAGACCGGTTTCTCCCGGCGGGATTTCATCCCGGCGTCACTGGACGGTTTGCGCGCCGTTCGGCTAAGCCAATCGGTTGTGCATTATGACTAATTGCTGAAGGAGTCTGGAGACACTGTCCCGTAAGCAGCGGGGTGGATGTTGACCTGTTGTCATGCCACTCTTGAGATGACCTTAGGTCTCTCAATCCCGTGTGACACTACGGGCAAAGAACGCCCAGGTCCGCGAGAAATTCTAATTGAATTACCGCTGTAATACAACAAGTCGAGGTCGAGTAAACGACTTCGGACCCGTAACCAGTCAGGACGATGGAGGTATCCTGAAGGGTAATTCTAGACAGAGATATCCTACCAAAACTGGTAGGGTAGTTAGGGGGCGAGGTTGCCTGCTGGTCACCTTTCCCGGTGCCTCGCCGTAAGACGTCGGTCTCTAACGGGCTGCTGGCGAGCTAGACAGTAGTCTCTAAGTCTTCTTGTCTCTAAGTCTTCTACGCTCATCCCACGGCTGAAAGAATGATTACATATTGTTATACCAGCCTGGGATGACGGGTTCTCCCGTTGTAGTCGAAACCATCGAGATAAAATATTTCGAGATTAAAGGAATACTAGTGCATCTCTGGTTAATCGATTTCACCCACAATATTTTCAACCCTTGCCATGACCAAATTATGCGCGCATGCCAAATTTCAGCCCAATTGGATGTAGCGTTTAGGCGCTATAGTGGAGGAATAGACACACACACTCATTTACAAGATTACAGCTGTGGAGAAACCTCACACCGGCCCTGACAGGGTTATCCCCACTACGAAGAGGCTACCAGATAGGAGTTGAACCGTGAGTTGGGCAGGCCAGATGACAAAGAGTTTGGCCAACATCACCCAAGCTGCATGTAACCATTTCGAAGTTTAATATTTATCTAGATCAATAAAGATCAATCTATCTCTCTATCTATAACATATTTTTAAACATGTATGTTGAGTATATTTTAATATTGAACTAACTACCAAAAATATTTGACTTTGACATTGAATTATACTTTTTTGACTAGGTATTTTATATTAAATCCTATATTACTTAACATATATTAAATATTAATGACTGTTTCTTTCTTTTCTCACAAATAACTTTATTTATATTATTTAATCAAATTTTATATTATATTTATTGCCGATTGCATGCAATATATATTTATTGCCGAATGGAATTGCATTTTAGGCCAACTTAGTGTCATTAGCTTTTTACTAAAACTTGTACATTTGTAAGAAACCAAGCAATCAAGCAAACTTGATTGTAATATTGTAATATTGGAGTCCTGTCCACCCTAGAACGGGCTAGTCCCAGTTGGGTGACAGAAACAAATAAGCAAAAGGTAAAGGTTTTGCCATTCGGTTCCTGTTATTTTTGTAAGCTAATCAATGTTTTATAGTAATTAATTCTTAAATAAATACATAAATAAATAAATTAAATAAATCTATATATCTATAAAATAAATAATTATATGGAAAAATGTGCCAAGATTTTTCGGCAGTACTGTCACCGCGTATGCGGAGCTGCAATGCGTCCTCGGAGAGCACGTACGATAAACGTACGACAGAAACAGTCGACATTATCGTGCATAATAGAGTGCGGTCAAATTGTTTCATTTTCAGCTTTCGGGAATAATTGCCAAAAAAAAGGCCTTTCGACGTCGGTCAAAAATAACATATAAACAGTACCGGATAAAGCTGCAATTAAATTATCAAAAATATCAATCATTTGTTCAGAGTGCGTGGGACCAAAAGTTACCATTCATTAAAGAGCATATATGATTGTTCAATGCCATTAGGGAGCTAATGGGCCCTTGTTGAGTTGGCCACGAAGGCCCATTTGTTAGGGGTCGGTCACACTCACGGGTCAACACCAATCCGGCTGCCTCCACGGATGAAGTGCAAGCCCGGGTAGGACTCTGGCCTTAGGGCTAGTTTCCCCCAAGAGTCAAACTTCTAGCGCTCCTAGACGGTTTGGCACCTGAAGATGTTCTGTTTACTATAGAACATATTTTCAGTATAGGGAGGATTTGCAATTCTGAAGAAGGAAAAAACGATCCACCATTATTATATATATTTACTTGCTCAATGTCCGCATGGCGCATAGCTTAGTAGAGTAATTATACAACAATTGTTATTTTTATTTATGTTAATAATACTTTAAACTGGTATAGGTATTTCGGATTTACTTAAAAAAACATTTTTATTCATAATTATGTATTCTCATATTTATTCATAACTAGCTGACCTGTGCCCACTTCGTTGGGCGGTAAAATTTTATACTTGTGATGAAATTATGAGTGTGGTTCGGTTAGTACTGAGTGCTATGATTTATTTACTGACTGCCAAAAGAAGGGTTATATTTTTATTGCATATGCCAATTTGACTATACTACCATTATTTGTGAGTGTCTTCTTGTGAGTGTCTTATCTCTTTAACCATTTATGCAGTAAAAGTGAAATTATATGCAGTAAAAGGGAAAAGTCTTTTGTATTAAACGCGTGAGACGATAAATGTACTTATTTTGATAATAATTCATAATTGTTGATAATATGACCAATAAACATGACCTAACGATTTAAATTATTTTTTAATGTGAAATACTACTTTTTGTTACTTAAATATAAAAGTTAGACATATGCTGTCGCTGATTTTTTTGTAGGCATTATCAAGCTCTACAGAGTTTCTTTACAACTTAATCATAATATCTCTCATCGTTAAGGCAGCGTTCGTTAGAAACCTTTTCGTTCGACGGTTTTTCCGACTTACTTTGGAAATCCGACTACCACGAAAAAGTCTTTTCATTTTTCGGATTAATATATAGCCTATGACACTTACAAATAACGTGGCTTTCTATTGGTAAAAGAGTTTTCAAAATCGGTTCAGTATGTAGATCCAGAGATTACGTCGTACAACTTCACAAACTTTACCTCTTTATAATATTAGTTTAGATTATCTAATTGTTTTACAAAATTATTTTTTAATGTAAAATACTACGTTTTGTTACTTAAATATAAAAGTTAGACATATGCTGTCGCTGATTTTTTTGTAGGCATTATCAAGCTCTACAAATTTTCTTTACAACTTAATCATATATCTCTCATCGTTAAGGCAGCGTTCGTTAGAAACCTTTTCGTTCGACGGTTTTTTCCGACTTACTTTGGAAATCCGACTACCACGAAAAAGTCTTTTCATTTTTCGGATTAATATATAGCCTATGACACTTACAAATAACGTGGCTTTCTATTGGTAAAAGAGTTTTCAAAATCGGTTCAGTATGTAGATCCAGAGATTACGTCGTACAACTTCACAAACTTTACCTCTTTATAATATTAGTTTAGATTATCTAATTGTTTTACAAAATGAGATTTCAATCCTAGTAGAATAGAAATCTCATTTTGTTACTAATATTATATACGCGAAAGTTTGTATGTATGTATGGATGTTTGTTACTCTTTCACGCAAAAACTACTGAATGGATTTTGATGAAACTTTACAATAATATAGCTTACACATCAGAATAACACATAGGCTATAATTTACAAAGATATAGTCTGAATTGTCTAAAATATAACGAAAACTGTCATGTAAGTAGGAAAAAAATCTAAGAAATTGACATTCTAAATTTAAATTCTATCCTACTATCCTACTAATATTATAAACGCGAAAGTTTGTATGTATGTATGGATGTTTGTTACTCTTTCATGCAAAAAACACTAAATGGATTTTGATGAAACTTTACAATAATATAGCTTACACATCAGAATAAGACATGGCTATAATTTATAAAGATATAATATGGTTTTCTATCATCATTATCACAATTTTCCATCACCACGCGGGTGAAACCACTGGGCGCAGCTAGCATTCTATATATGAAATTTCAATGCGATCATTGCACAGTTATTATTTTTATGATTTCTATAGTAGTTCCATAGTTATAGTACTTTTCGTGATATTGCAAGAAATTCCGATAAATTGCCGCGGTCTCCCATGAAATTATGCCGCTATTCGAAGAGTTAACTGTTAATATTAACTGGCAACTGGCAACCAATTATCGGTCGGACTCTAATGCATAAGAGCGCGCGTACATACGATACGGCAACTGACTACTCCCCAGAGCGTGGAACTGGACAGAGCTGCGAGAATTCGCCCGAAGCCCCCAAATTTTGCTCAAACGCCTGCGACAACCCTGAATCGTAAATTTCAGTTATCCATATCTCCGCCTGTCTCGCCTTACAGCTATAACAATAACGTCAACACCAGCAGTATCGGCGCTGTGGCTTCCTCTAATAGATTGAAAGTAGATTTCCATATTTTTTTCACATTGTAAGTAGACGATTTTTTTATCAACAAACACGTACGAGGGGATACTGAAAGTTTTTGGAAAAGGGTCTCTTATAAAAAAAAATCGGTTGTCTGTAAAGTCGGTTTACTGACGATAGTTGAACGTGACAACGTCATAAGAAAATACTGATGGAATGGTTGCATTCGAAGCAGTTTCATTTAAGATTCTGATATTGTTTATTACAAACACCCCAAAATATATGCTTTTATACTCACCGATTTGACTACAACATTTAAATGTATTATTGTATAGCAGTATAATTGTTTATTATAAAATCGAAGACTATCGCGGTTGTTTGACATTATAAATAGGATAGAAAACGAATTTACCGCGTGAAATTTGGCTGCAACGTCACCGAAACGTCGGGTCCTACAAATTTCACGCGGTAAATTCGTTTTCTATCCAATTTATAATAATTGTTTATTGTTTAAAGTTTATTGTTTTTTTTAATTTGAAAGTTTGAAATCTCAAACTGTTAAATAACGGTTTGAGAAGCGTTTGAGCACGCTGCGCCATCTAGCGGTAGGTAATACGTCGTAAATAAACAATATCAGCGACATTTTACCAACCGCTAGATAGCGCATCGTAATGATAGCTTTTCATACTTTTTTTTTTTAATAAAAGTTGCTTACTTCGTTGCACTTCGTTGTACCCACAAGAAAATTGTCCGTTCAGTAATAACATTCCGTATATCAAGAATACATATAAAATTATGTCAAGAATTTAAATCAATCTAGTGATTTTCATTCGTACTATTTTAGACTGAGGTTAGTAAATAATTCTTGTCGCAACCGGTAGATGGCAGCATTTATATTGAATAATAAATATAATAAATGGAACGCCTCAGAGCGAGGTAACGCCGCATGAGTCATGTTTTTTCGTGCGTGCAGCCTCTCCATCGAATTATAAGACGTTGTCACGTCAAAAAGAAATAGCAAAGCAATTACCATATTTAACATGTATCTCTATCTCAGAAGATGGCCCTTATCGTAGAATTAACTGTTCCATGGGAATCAAATATCCCAAAAGACCACGGGTACAAATTAAATAAATACCATGATTTCGCAAATGCCGTCAGCCGGAACGGCTTCACTGTTCACCTTCTCGCGGTGGAAGTTGGCGCTCGTGGACTGCCAGCTAAATCTCTGTTTCACCTTTTTAAAGATCTTGGTCTCTCCAGGAAAATAATCAACTCCTTCTTAGAAAAATTATCTAAAATCGCGATTTCCGCATCTCAAATTCTATGGCTTCGAAAGGGGAGTGAACGGGTGGTAAGGTGAACGCTCACGTGTGGCAAGACAGCTGTCCTAAACCTACCACAGCCGGTCGTTAGTCCGGAATCCACTGCTCACCCCCCTGAAGTGTAATAACACTATGTGATTGGCCCGACTTCGGTCGATGAATTCCATGGCAGCTCTGTTTGTATTTTATTTTACAAAACAAAGTCGGGTTTGTTAAAACACTTATAACTCGAGAATGGCTGGACCGATTTTCATGGTTTTTGATTTGTTGTATTTGTCTCCGTCCCGAATAGCAGAATAACTATTAAAAACATTGTAAAATTAACGAAAAAAATAAAATAAAAGAAAAAACATTTTCCCATACAAAATGTTCATGGGTTTCGTAACTGTCAAACATTTAATGTTCATCCCGTCGATACGGTAAACTCTTCCCTCAAATTTAAAATAGGATTTAAATAAAGGTTTCGAATCGTCAAGATATATCCACAATGTTCGGACCACAATTATTACATAGTTTAATTCGATCATTTCATGCTAACACGCGATTGATATACTTTGAGCTGAAATTCTCATCTATGACATCTATGCCAAGTTTCAAACTATTACCAATTATTTCTCCTAAAATTTCTTATTTGACTGGGATATTAGCCGAAAAACGAAACGCGCTGCCTGAGGCATCGGCAATTAAAGTCCGCGGGGACCGAGAGAGGGCGCTCATCGATTCCATTTATGAAATAAAATTTCAGATTTAATCAGTTTTAACTACTTGCCGGGGAAAATTTCGTTTGACGCAACAAATTTATTTATGCTTTGTTAGTACGAAGTTATGTACAAACGCTGTATTTCACTAAAATACAATTGTCCGATTTCAATGTGCCCTGTTGAGTTGGCTACGACCCATGTGTTCAGGGACGATCACACTCACTGGTCGACACCCATCCAGCGGCCTCCACGCATGAAGTGCGAACCCGGGTCAGACTTTGGCCTGAGGCTAGTTTCCCGCAGAAGTCAATCTTCTGGTGCGCGTGGACGTTTTGCGCACAGGGAGGCATCAGCCAATCGATTGTGCATTCTGAATAACAGTCGGGAAAGTCTGAAAATAGTAATGTCTCTAATAGAGCGCGGGTAGTTGTTCACCTTACAGCGACTGCTCTTGAAACGACCATCGGATACCCGATTCCGGGTGAACAGCCTGGCAAATGATGCCATGGTCCGCCATAGATTCGGTAGACACCGCTACGTAAGGGAGAGGACCGCGCAAGCGACGTCGAACGCGTAACCAGTCGGGAGACCGGAGTAATCTGGTTGCAACTGTAAGTAAGGGCGCGAGTGTCGGCCCGCTGCATAACATTCATGGCTATACCGCGGTAAGGCTTTTTCTTTTACGAGCATGTGGCGGAACTCGACGGTGGACTGCTTTGTCCTAAGTCTTCTGCGTTCACCTCACGGGAGAGGTGTCAAATTTCGTTAAAACTTCCTGATGTGACGGGTGGGAGCTAACGGGCCCATGATGGGTTGGCCACGATGACCCATGTGTTCAGGGTCGGTCATACTCACGGATCAACACCCATCCGACGGCCTCTACGCACGGGGTGCGAACCTGGGTAGGACTCTGGCCAGCGAATCCAGTTTCCCCCGGGAATCAAACCTCTGGCGCTCCTGGACGGTCTGCGCACCGTGCGGCGCAAGCCAATCGATTGTGCACTCCGACTAACATATTGAGTTGTCAACCACAACGGGCGAACCCGTCACCGTAGGACGTTTTAACGATTGTTCGTTCTATCGACCTTGCAGTGAGCGTAGAAGACTTGGGACATAACAATCCGACGTCTAGCTACGCCACAACCCGTTAGAGACCAACGCCTTACCGCGAGTAGCCAGGTATGTTACCTGGCGGGCGGCACTCGCGCCCTAACTACCAATTGTGACCAGATTTCTCCGGTCTCTCGATTGGTTCCGAGTTCGAGGTCGCTTGCGCGGTCCTCTCTCTTATGAAGCGGTGAAACGGAGTGCACCGAATCTGTCGCGGACCAAGGCGTCCTTTGCCCGACTCTGAACCGGGATCGGATGGCCAATGGTCATTTCAAGAGCAGTCGCCGTAAGGTAGACAACTACCCCCGCTCTATAGGAAACAATACAGTTCCCAGACTCCCCCGATTGTTAGTCGGAGAGCACAATCGATTGGCTTGCGCCGCTCGGTGCGCAGACCGTCCAGGAGCGCCAGAGGACTAACAGTCGGGGGAGTCTGGAAACTGTATTGTTTCCTATAGAGCGAGGGGGTGGTTGCGTACCTTACGGCGACTGCTCTTGAAATGACGATTGGCCATCCGATCCCGGTTCAGAGCCGTGCAAAGGACACCTTAGTCCGCGATAGATTCGGTATACACCGTTTCACCGCTTCGTAAGGGAGAGGACCGCGCAAGCGACCTCGAACTCGGAACCAATCGAGAGACCGGAGAAATCTGGTCACAATTGGAAGTAAGGGTGCGAGTGTCTCGAGCCGCCGGGTATTATTCCTGGCTATCTCGCGGTAAGGAGTTGGTCTCTTACGGGTTGTGGCGTAGCTAGACGTCGGATTGTTTTATCCAAAGTCTTCTACGCTCACTGCAGGTCGATAGAACGAGAAATCGTTAAAACGTCCTGTGGTGACGGGTTCGTCCGTTGTAGTCGATAGCTTTAGTTGTCCGCATTCATTAATATAATTTTATATTAATTTAAATTCAAGAAATAAATAACAGGATTTCAAAATATATCAAAATCTAAGAAAACAATAGTGTTTATGTCATCTATATATATATATATATACAACAAAGTCGGGTTTGTTCGAACACTTATAACTCAAGAACGGCTGGACCGATTGTCATGTTTTTTCATTTGTAGCATTTGTCTCCGACCCAAATAGCAGAATAACTATAAAAAAAATGAAAAAAATTGACGAAAAATTAAAATAAAAGTTTTAAAAAATTCCAATACGAAATGTAAATCCTTGTTTGTCTCATGGTCAGTTGTACGTGGCATGTTCACGTGTCAGAAAATCATCCGCTTTATTTTATCTTGCGCCTGATAAAAAAACAAAAAATGTCGTATATCACAAGGTGCTTCAATGAAGAAAATTAAACCGAGTGCATCCCATGCTGCACAATATGTAAATAGTTTAATTCAATCATGTCATGCTGACACGCGATTGATGTACTTATTTTTTGTACTTTTATATTTCTTTTTGTGTTATTATCTTAATAAAGTAGTGAACTTAATATTTATTTTCTATTCATTGTATTACTTTCATAAAATCATAAATTAAGTTCAGCTAATCTGTAACACGACATTCATTGACTGTTAGGTGGTACGAAGTTCGCCGGGAAAGCTAGTTAGTAAGATAATAATTTATAAATATCCTTTAAAAAAACACTAAAAACACGCTTTTATAAATGCACGTAAAAACCAAAAAAGGTTTGTTATAACCTTGAAACCTGATCGTGTTCAAAGTCCATTACGTGACCTTTCTCACAAGTGCAAACACGACTAAGATACGATATTCCATCACGGAATGCCAGTTCCTGTCTTCCGGCTTCATCATCAGACCTTGAAACTTAATCGTGGTCAAAGTTCATTACAAGACTTTTCTATCAAGTCCAAACACTGCTATGATATGATGTTCCATCATGACGTTCCAGTTCATATCTTCTGACTCCATCATCAGATCAGTTCGACAGTACCATATTATTGTATTTTTATCAGAACTACATACAGCTGCCAATTTTCATGACGCTACGATTCTTGGAAGATGGTTAAATTAGTTACCTTAGATACCATTAAATAGTTAGTTACATACAGGTCGACCTAATAAAAGTGTGTTAATAAATTAATAGTTTAAAAACACTAAAAGCACGCTTTTATAAATGCACGTAAAAAAAAGCCGGTCCAAACACGGCTATTATACGATATTCCATCGTGGAATGCCAGTGCCTATCTTCCGGCTTCATCATCAGATCTTGAAACCTAATCGTGGTCAAAGTTCATTCCGACAAGACTTTTCTAACAAGTCCAAACACAGCTATGATACGATGTTCTATCATGAAGTTCCAGTTCATATCCTTCGACTCGACAGTACCATATTGTTGTATTGTCATCAGAACTACATACAGCTGCCAATTTTCATGACGCTGCGATCCTTGGAAGATGGTTAAATTAGTTATCTTAGATTCCATTACATAGTTACATACAGGTCGACCTAATAAAAGCGTGTTAAAAACGCAATTTATCGTGGCGTCGCGTCGAGCGAAATGCGCGCTCGTAAAGTGTGGCGTTCCTTGGGTTAAACGTGTATTTTTCGTAAATATTTTCGGTCCTTAATTTCCTTCATATAGCTATTTAGTCGAGGGTTTAAAAATATGGGGCAAAGTCATAAATTGCGCCGTACATTTCTGTTCATGACGGGAGAGAATTACTGCATGAAAGGTGAAATTAAAAATTCCTCTGACTTCCCCTTTACAGACGGTTGTATAACTCTGTTATCCTGAACAGAGTGTCGACAATGAAAGAGTTTTTTTTTAAAACACAAGATCACTTATTTTGAATGCTAACATTGATCTAAAACTACCGCGGTTTTTTGACATTTGAGGGGTGGTATTTGGGGGTGAAGGGAGGTTTAGGTGGTTTTGTTATTTGGGGGTTTGGGGGCCTGGGGAGAAATGGGGATTTGGTGGGGGGTAAGGGTAAAGGGGTGGTGTTTGGGGGGGTTTGATTTAAGAGGAAGGATTTGGATGGGCGGGGGTGAGAGGGGGGGTTCACGATTCAGGTCCTATTCAGCCTCCTCGAGTGGAAGGGTAAGACTCCCGTATATCCGGCCTCAGAGCTGGTGGACAGCTATCGGGGGTGGTTGCGGACCTTACGGCGACTGCTCTTGAAACGACCATCGGCTACCCGATCCCGGGTCAACAGCCGGACAAAGGATGCCGTGGTCTGCGATAGATTCGGTTTACACCGTTTCACCGCTTCGTAAGGGAGAGGAGCGCGCAAGCGACCTCGAACTCTGAACCAATCGAGTCAGAGTCGAGTCAGATTAGTCAGAGTGCGCAATCGATTGGCTTATGCCGCACGGCGCAGACCGTCCAGGAGCGCCAGAAGGTTGATTCCCAGGGGAAACTAACCATAAGGCCAGAGCCCTACCCAGGGTCGCACTTCATGCGTGGAGGCCGTCGGATAGGTGTTGACCCGTGAGTGTTACAAACCCTGAACAGAATGGATCTTCGTGGCCAACTCAGCAAGGGCCCATTAACTCCCAAACGTAACGACCAAATTTGGATGCACATCAGAACACTAATTCGAACGCATTCTAAAATCCATACCAAATATCCCATTATTACCATAGATACATAGACGGCCGTTAGAATAATTTCGCGCGTCATTTCGCGGATATTTCTGGTAAAATTCCAACATTTTTTTTTCGGGAACTCACCAAAAATTTTATTGGTTTTTATGAGCGAATATTTAATTATTTTTGTATTTAAATAAGCAAAACGAAATATTATGTTTGATAGAGAATTTAATAAAGAATTCGATAGTATTTACAATTTCTAAATAGGGTTCCGTATTTTTCCGTAAGACAAGTACAAGTTACAAATGCCGAGTTTTTTTCACTTTTTCGGTTTTCTTATATTTATTCATAATTATCTAATTATTTTACAAAATGAGATTTCAATATACGAAATTATAATGCGATAATTGCACAGTTATTCTTCTTATGATTGCTATAGTAGTTCCATAGTTATAGTACTTTTTGTCGAGCGCGGCGATATTGCAATAAAGTCCAATAAATTGCCGCGGTCTGCCATGAAATTATGCCGCTACTCGAAGGGTTAAAACATATTACGCAGAACGGAAACAATTGGAGATGTTGATAAAATAGGCGAATCGTTCACCCCAGGAAGCTTTAACGATAATGACAGTTCTGTCTCCCGTAAGGAGAGTGTAGAAGACTTTGGGACGATACAAATCTACTGCCTAGCTAATCCAACATGCCCGACAGAGGCCAACGCCTTACGGCGAGTCACCGGGAAAGGTACTGTAACGGACCTTAAGTCCACTACATACGATCAACAAATGCATCGATTTCCAGTGAAATCCACTGACACAATTAAGCGATTATTTTGACTCATGCAGCTATGAATCAGCACGATGAACAAAACTTTTACTCAGAATATTTCAAATTGCATCATTGCACGGCCTATATAAACCGGCCAAAAAGCAACCAAATTATCAGTCCCCGATTGATCACCTTCCCCCAAGGTTGCGACGGCATATCCGGTACCCCTCTGAACGAGGTCGCTCAACGGATCCGGCTCCTTGGTTTTCTTTCCTCATTCTTCCTGAGTCTCGAAGCATCAGTCTGTATATGAAATCGAAGACTATCGCGGTTGTTTGACATTATAAATAGGATAGAAAACGAATTTACCGCGTGAAATTTGTAGGACCCGACGTTTCGGTGACGTTGCAGCCGCCGTTGTCTAGGGTAAACTAGCCGCCGTTGTCTAGAGTTTACCCTAGACAACGGCGGCTGCAACGTCACCGAAACGTCGGGTCCTACAAATTTCACGCGGTAAATTCGTTTTCTATCCTATTTATAATATCAGTCTGTAATCCCACAGACTCGAGCCGTGCCCAGTACAAGATACTAGGAGCACACATACAATCCTCATCCACTTTCCTACATAACCTCCGTCGCGCAACCCTCGCGTCTCGATAAAGTAATCCGGGCACTCGTTAATTCGAGAAGCGTTATAACTGGCAGTATTCAATAGATTCAATCAATAAATATCTTCTGCTTCATCAAAACCGCCTTTAAATATGGAGATAACTCGTAAGTTGACACCACCACCTCACATCGAATACTTTGGAGTCTTGTGAGGGGTGGTCCCTCACAGTACCCAGCGGGCAGTCTCATCGCTGTCTACCGGTTTTGGAAGGATATCTCCGTCTAAAATTAACTAAGGATCAGGAAACCTCCTTCTTCCCGACTGGTTAAGGGATCGAAATCGCTTACGCGGCCTATACCTGTTGTATTTCAGCGGTAATTCAATAAGAATTTATCGCGGACGCGTCCTTTTCTCGTCTTACCACTCGAGATCTAGTGGTCGATAGTTCGTTTCCAGCATGGCATGACAACAGGTCAACATCCACCCCCGCTGCTTAGGAAACAGTATATTTCCATAGTCTCCAGACTCCTTCAGGGTCTGGAGACTATGTTTTTAAGCATAGCTTTTATCGCGGGCCTAGGCCAGCGCGGCGACCGAATGAAGAAATTTCTTAATGAAAATTAATGATTTTAAACTGATAATTACGTCTAAACGAGTACTGCTTACGATTCGAAAAAAATATATGTTAAACAAGAACATTTTCCTAATATTCTTAGCTTTGAATATTTTAGATTTTGTTTATATTACATAGTGTAATTAATTTGTGAAATTAGGTCTAACCGAACACAAAAACGACTACTACGCAAATACTATCTGGCGTATTATTATGAAACCTGCACCATTTTAAAGATAATTTTATTATCTATCTTTCTACCTACGATTTTTTTCGAAAAATCCGTTTTTTTTGCTTTATCGAATAAAAAATTCGTGCGCGGCGCTCTATCGGAAGACGTTTAAATTATTCCGAATCATTTGCTACCGCAGCTGCAAATGATTCGGAATAATTTCAACGTTTTCCGATAGAGCGCTGTTATCTGATATCAGAAAAAATGAAATTAATAAATAATTATAATTGCATAAGTTGTTAAAAATGCTATGCAATAGCTTTACCGCGGCAGTCCCCGAGTGCCACATGTTTTTTTTTTTATTATTAATTAGTCAGAGTGCACAACTGATTGGCGTCGCCGAACGGTGCGCAATCCATCCAGTAGCGAGTAGTAACCGTTATCCAGTGCCCCAGGAGAAACTGATCCACCAGCTGTGAGGCCTGATACGCGAGTCTTACTCGGGGTAACCTACCACATGAGGACGCTACTGAATAGGAGTTGAATCGTGAGTTGGACCTACCCGAGAATACAATAGATCTATAAGTGAATGATAATTGGCGCCGCCGAGTCTGTTGATGGCCGATGGGATATACGTACGATGACCAGAGCATTTATCAAAGTTATTTCGATTCCTCGACGTCAACAGAGAGTACATAAAACACCTTATATATTTAAACCATTTAATTACAAGTTAATTGAGAGATGAATTACCAGTTTGATGTGCTTGAAATGAAGTGATGAAGTTATTTAATTATTTTGTGAGGGACCACCCCTCACTAGACTCCAAATTGTGCGGTGTGAGGTTATCTCCGTATTAAAAGTCGATTTTAAGTATATCAGAAGGTGTTTATTGAGAGTTAGATATTATCAGTTTGTGACTCTTTTCGAATAGGTTATGTTTACGCGAATGTATTGGTTATCTGCCTGAAGCTACGAGGGTGTATGGATGAGGATTGTACTTGTGCTCCTAGTATCTGGTACTGGGCACGGCTCAAGTCTGTGGGAATGCGGACTGATGCTTCTCGCCTCGATAAGAAAGGGAAGGAAAAGGTAACCAAGAAGCCGGGGTGCCGAGGTATGCCGTCGCTATCTTGGGGGAAACCAAGAAGCCGGGGTACGGAGGTATACCGTCGCTGTCTTGGGGGACGTGATTACTGTGGTTGCTTTTTCGCCGGTTTATATAGGCCGAGAAATGATGCAATCCAAAATATTCCGAGTAAAAGTATTGTTTCATCGTGCTGATTCATCGCTGCACGAGGTAGAATAATAGCTGAATTTGTGTCAGTGCATTTCACTGGAAATCAATGCATTTGTTGATTGTATGTAACGATACTTAAGGGCCGTTACAATAAATTGTAACGGCCCTTAAGTAAATGTATACATTGATCTCTATTTATTATCGTAAATCGAATAAAATATCTGATACTCGGGGTAACGTGCGTCACTGAAATATTGCTACATCCAAAAGACGTGTTTGAAAGAAGAAAAATAAATGTTCTTTGAATAATTGTATTAGTCATTACTGCGTTGACATAAAATCGTATCTTAAAGTTTTTGGGTGACACAGACGTTTTTTAAAATGATTCCTTAGAATTAAAGAGAAAATTAAAAAATGACAGTGACATCTGCTGGATTTTCGCGAGAAGTGGATGGCGGGAGGGGGTGAAGGGTGGGCGGAAGGAGGGGGTAGTTGGGGGTTAGATGTTAGTTGTTGGGGGTGGGGGAGGAGGGGTTGGAGGAAGAAAGGGGAGAGAGAGAGAGAGAGGGGAGGGTTGGGAAGTGGACGGAGTTGGAAAGTTGTAAAGGCGAAACTAAAAAATTTGGAATTAATCCAAAGGAATATTATTGGTACATAAATAAGAAATATGTTTCCGTTTATTTTTCAAACATTACTGTCAATAAAGTGACCGGCAATTTCGATGGGTTGATTAGGAGTGAACAATTATCACGTAAGTGTTGTCAAGTCGTAGTGAATTGTAATTATTTTAATGTAAAAATCTAATACGGTCTATGTTGCTTCACGATAGAATAAAATGTCTAGAGAGTCGAGTGTATTTTCTCGGATTCCCTCACTTGTAGTTTCCTCGCAAATGCAGATAAATGCTCGGGTGTAATATGCAGGCGTGCGGGGGGCGCCAGCTGCGGCAAATGGCTCAACATTGAGCCGCCACGCATGAACAAACCAGTGACCTACGATGTATGGAATCGTCGCACAGCATCAGAGCACTTCCAGACCGAGGCTTCCGCGCTCCAAGGATACATCGAATAACCCAGTGAGTAATCTATACTAATATTATAAAGATGTAAAGTTTGTGATGTTGTAGGAAGTAATCTCTGGATCTACTGAACCGATGTTGAAAATTCTTTTACCAATAGAAAGCCACGTTATTTGTGAGTGTCATAGGCTATATATTAATCCGAAAAATGTAAAGACTTTTTCGTGGCAGTCAGATTTGCAAAGTAAGTCGGAGAATAAGCGGTCGAACGAAAACGTTTCTAACTAACGCTGCCTTAACGATGAGTGATATATGATTAAGTTCTACAGAAAAGTTGTAGAGCTTGATAATGCCTACAAAAAAGTCAGCGACAGCATATGTCTAACTTTTATATTTAAGTCACAAGTAGTATTTTACATTTAAAAAAATATTTTAAATCGTTAGGTCATGTTTATTGGTCATATTATCAACAATTATGAATTCTTATCAAAATAAGTAAATTTATCGTCTCAAGTGTTTGAAACAAAAGACTTTACCCTTTTACTGCATATAATTTCCCTTTTACTGCATAAATAGTTAAAGAGATAATACGCTCACAAATAAGACACACAAGAAGACACTCACAAATAACGGTATTATAGTCAAATTGGCATGCAAATACATACATATATGCAGTAAAAATATAACCCTTCTTTTGGCAGTCAGTAAATAAATCATACCACTCAGTACTAACCGAACCACATTCATATTTTTCATCACAGGTAAAAAGTTTTACCGCCCAACGAAGTGGGAACGGGTCAGCTAGTAGCAAAGTATAATTAAATTACTACATTAAAACCCTTTGAGCGATTTGACCCCCTTCCCAAGTATTGAGCGATTTTTGCCCATAAACAACCATTATCCTGAAGGTCTAAGCTATTCAATAATATATATTTCATTGAGGTACCCGATTTTCCGTTAGCTTCTGGAATCATTAGTAATACTTTACTTGTAATTATTTTAAATACCGGTCTTTTATGAAATATGTATGGTTTATGCATTTGTCCATATAGATACATAATATGTAGAATGGTTCACAGCAAACAATCTGCTACTAAATGAAAGAAAACAAAATGTATAAAATTCTCACTTCCAAATGTAAAGCAGATAGGGCCAAATATTATCATAAAAAATGAGCGCCTAGAACTGGTCGATTCCACTGGATTCCTTGGTATCACTTTAGATAAAAAGCTACAATGGGGCCCACACATTAAGAAATTGGCCGACAGGCTAAGTTCTGCGGAATATGCTGTAAAAAAACATCGTAATTTAACAGATATAGACACCGCGAGGCTAGTTTACTTCAGCTAGTTTCACAGCTTGATGTCGTATGTCATCTTGCTGTGGGGTCATGCTGCTGATGCTGATAAAATATTTATACTACAGAAACGAGCCATCCGCGCTATTTATAAATTAGGTGCTATACAGTCGTTACGCAGAAAATTTAAAGAAATTAATTTTGACACTTGCATCTCATTACATCTATGAAAACTTAATGTATGTGCAAAAAAATAAAGAACTGTTTTTAAAAAACTCTGATAGGCATGATGTCAATACTAGAACTAAAAATAAACTTGCTTACCATAAAAGTCGACTCTCTAAAACCACAAAATCATTCAAAGGGCAATGTATATGCTTCTACAATAAAGTCCCAGAAAACATGCAAAATTTATCTGTTATACAATTTAAGTCATTTATTAAGAAGAAGCTGTAGGTACTCAAAGGGCTACTATAAAACAAATGATTATCTAGACGACAAAGACCCTTGGAAATAAAATGGTTGCCTCGATGATTTATATCACGTTATATGTCACAATAATTTGTTATAATGTCACAATAATTTAATTTTTATGACTTGTATAACAGTATACCAATAAAATGAATCGGAATATGAAACTATCCCTAAATATGATTTTTTTTGTTTAGGATTCTGCGACGGTTAAAGAGGCGTCTAAACTCAGCTGGTCGGGCAAGTTCATTAAGTTCGTCAAAAGGAGACTAAATTCAAATAAAGGTACGATCATTTAATTTTTTATTTAAAAATAACAATAAGTGCCATCTGTCTGCTGGAAATAAAAGCTCGTCGAGCGAATTAAAAAACCACACCACCTATATTTGGAATCTTTTGTATTGTAAGCAGCTCGGACGTATCGCTATATTTAATATTTTAAAATAAAAAGGATTAATAATTCTTTTATTATTTAAAAAAATGTATTTTTTTCGTTGTAATACATCTATCTAATAAGTTTTAATAATAAATCACAATATTGGTAACACTCGCCATCTATCTATTGTGAAGAAAAACGCGTTTAGCGAAGACTAAATCTTGTGGACTCGAAGATACACGGACTGCTTGAAGCAGTCAGGACCGACTGTTTAATGCTGAGACTGCATAACCAACTACAGTCTACTAGTTGTCGGCATACACGGACTGCTCGAGCAGTAGCGACCGCTATGGGCGGTCAGCAGCATGATGAAATTTCATCGTGCAGTCGAGCAGTTGCCAAACATACACGGTTTCGAGCGTTCGACTGCTCTAGCGCAGTTAAACCCCTGCGACCGCCCGGCAGCGCATTTGCCACCGTCTGCGAACCCGGTGATTGTATCTCTAATATCTCGAGGATCAAAATTTACTTAAATTAAATTATGTGTTTTTTACTGCCTCAATGTTACAGCTAGTCTTTCTTCTGGTGGGATACTTCTCTTTATCTTAGTGTCTTGACGTTTAATTGTATTCTTCAGCATATTGTTTGATTCGTCAAACAAAGATATTCTAAATTACATTCTAAAATTTATTCTAAAATAAAACCATTCTAATATAAATTTTAATAGTCATCATCTATTCTAAGTTCCATAAACAACTGATGAAATTGTCCATATTATCTTCATACCAAAATTGGAGGAACCCAGATTTTTTTTTTTGCTTTTTACTCCGTCGTCTCTGTTTTTCAATGCAATATATTTATGAAATAAAAATACATATATATATATATATATATATATATATATATATATATATATATATATATATATATATATATATATATATATATATATATATATATATATATATATATATATATATATATATATATATATATATATATATATATATATATATATATATATATATATATATATATATATATATATATATATATATATATATATATATATATATATATATATATATATATATATATATATATATATATATATATATATATATATATATATATATATATATATATATATATATTATTTTTTCAAATTGAAATTATGTTTATTACTAAATAAATGAAATGATAAAATAATGAAAGGGCACTTATCTGGTCTGTGGTGACCAGGAGTGACTCCACGCCTTTTTCTTCTCTTCTTTCAGTATTTGCTAGGTGTTTCCTGCTGTGGTATTGGAACCTGAATGTCTCCTACAGCGGCAACACAACAAAGCGAGACGAGAATGAATGCTGGAAAATAATAGGCGGTTAGTGTTTCTTAAATATTAATGATTGTTATAAAATGTATATCAATATTTCGGCTCAGCCGTCGTCAAGATATGTGACATTTCTGAAATCTATAAAATATATATATATAAAATAAAATTAGAAAAGCTACTTAAAAAGTAGCGAAGGAAATCCCAGCTTGTATTGGGAAATGCTTATGTTTGAATGAGATATACTTACGGATGTGCACGACTTTCGACGGTGCAATGTAAGTTTAAAGGTCCTTTTGCAGTCGACTAACGATCACTATTCATCCATATATCTCATAAATAGGGCTTATCCTTATGCAACACAAAATGCCTTCAATTGAGACGAATTAAGCAAAAAACTAAAAAATTTGGAAAACGGCTTTCATTTGGAAAACGGCTTTGCCGAAGTGATCAATAGTTTAATTTTTTAGTTTTTCGCTTAATTCGTCTCAATTGAAGGCATTTTGTGTTGCATAAGGATAAGCCCTATTTATGAGATATATGGATGAATAGTGATCGTTAGTCGACTGCAAAAGGACCTTTAAACTTACATTGCACCGTCGAAAGTCGTGCACATCCGTAAGTATATCTCATTCAAACATAAGCATTTCCCAATACAAGCTGGGATTTCCTTCGCTACTTTTTAAGTAGCTTTTCTAATTTTATTTTAAATAAAAACATCATCCTATAAACGGATTTCTTTACAAACCTTATCAAATATAACAATATTATACTGTTTTCTACAATATTTCTTTACAATTTTTTAATATTATACAATTTTATATAGGTTTACCCTATTTTGATAACATTATACAATCCTTTTTATAAACTCCTCTGCCAGAAATTAAGATTGAAGTTTCTTCTTTCATTTCATTGAGCATATGGAGGTTTTTTTAGTTTTATTTCGATTTAATGGCTCGTTGATAACAAACTCAGCCAATTGTATCATATTTTAAATGTTGGTAGCATTCGAAATTTGAATTATTTCGTAATGTCACTTTCATTTGGAAAACGGCTTTGCCGAAGTGATCAATAGTTTAATTTTTTAGTTTTTCGCTTAATTCGTCTCAATTGAAGGCATTTTGTGTTGCATAAGGATAAGCCCTATTTATGAGATATATGGATGAATAGTGATCGTTAGTCGACTGCAAAAGGACCTTTAAACTTACATTGCACCGTCGAAAGTCGTGCACATCCGTAAGTATATCTCATTCAAACATAAGCATTTCCCAATACAAGCTGGGATTTCCTTCGCTACTTTTTAAGTAGCTTTTCTAATTTTATTTTAAATAAAAACATCATCCTATAAACGGATTTCTTTACAAACCTTATTAAATATAACAATATTATACTGTTTTCTACAATATTTCTTTACAATTTTTTAATATTATACAATTTTATATAGGTTTACCCTATTTTGATAACATTATACAATCTTTTTTATAAACTCCTCTGCCAGAAATTAAGATTGAAGTTTCTTCTTTCATTTCATTGAGCATATGGAGGTTTTTTTAGTTTTATTTCGATTTAATGGCTCGTTGATAACAAACTCAGCCAATTGTATCATATTTTAAATGTTGGTAGCATTCGAAATTTGAATTATTTCGTAATGTCACTTTCATTTGGAAAACGGCTTTGCCGAAGTGATCAATAGTTTAATTTTTTAGTTTTTCGCTTAATTCGTCTCAATTGAAGGCATTTTGTGTTGCATAAGGATAAGCCCTATTTATGAGATATATGGATGAATAGTGATCGTTAGTCGACTGCAAAAGGACCTTTAAACTTACATTGCACCGTCGAAAGTCGTGCACATCCGTAAGTATATCTCATTCAAACATAAGCATTTCCCAATACAAGCTTGGATTTCCTTCGCTACTTTTTAAGTAGCTTTTCTAATTTTATTTTAAATAAAAACATCATCCTATAAACGGATTTCTTTACAAACCATATCAAATATATATATATATATATATATATAAATATATATATATAAATATATATATATATATATATATATATATATATATATATATATATATATATATATATATATATATATATATATATATATATATATATATATATATATATATATATATATATATATATATATATATATATATATATATATATATATATATATATATATATATATATATATATATATATATATATATATATATATATATATATATATATATATATATATATATATATATATATATATATATATATATATATATATATATATATATATATATATATATATATATATATATATATATATATTTGATTGTAAATGTGTAAATTATTATTTTTTCAAATTGAAATTATGTTTATTACTAAATAAATGAAATGATAAAATAATGAAAGGGCACTTATCTGGTCTGTGGTGACCAGGAGTGACTCCACGCCTTTTTCTTCTCTTCTTTCAGTATTTGCTAGGTGTTTCCTGCTGTGGTATTGGAACCTGAATGTCTCCTACAGCGGCAACACAACAAAGCGAGACGAGAATGAATGCTGGAAAATAATAGGCGATTAGTGTTTCTTAAATATTAATGATTGTTATAAAATGTATATCAATATTTCGGCTCAGCCGTCGTCAAGATATGTGACATTTCTGAAATCGAACAATTCTTTGAAAATTTAAATTCAAGGAATCGAACAAAAAGAAATGGATTAATAATATTTTACACGATTTAGTTAAGGTACCATAACCAACCGTGCAAAACGTTATTTTAAATGAATGATTATAAATTAAAATAAAAAGCATTTGATGATTATGATAATATGTTAAACCTTATTAATTTTGCCTATTGAGACCGGAACCTTTGCAAGCGCCTAAAATATAAATATAAGCTAATTCCCAAGATTTGACGTCCCTTTCTTTCGCATTATCACCAAGGCATTTTATTATTTTAACTTTAAAACATTGATCAAAAGATAAATTATGCGCCCTGGCATGCAAAGATATTGGGAGTTGGCTTTCATTTCCTACACTAGCCCTATGATTATTTAGTCTAATATTAAGTGGTGTTGTTGTTTCACCGATATAAAAGGCATCACAAGTCCTGCACAGAAGTTGATATACTATATTTTTTGAAATACAACTGCAATGAAAGGGAACCCTGTAACTATTAGTAGTATTTGGACTGGTAAAAAAAGGACTTAGATCTAACAGAGGACACGTTTTACAACGTGGACGACCACAAGGTTGAAGACCAAAAGTATTATTACCAATAGAGAAATTTTGATTATTTTTTGTTTTGTTTAATATTGATCTAATATTAGGTGGTTTGCGGAAAGATAAAATTGGCGGTGAATCTAAGAGATCCTTAGTGGATGCATCATTAGAAATGATGGGGAATAAATCAGATAATATATCTCGCAGTTTCTCAGCACCAGGAAAATAAGTGGTGCTAAGAAAGATTTTATTATTATTATTATTTTTATTTGAAGTAATTTTAGGTTTTGGTATATATTTTACTTCAGAGTTTAGAATATGTTTATCCAATAGAGGAGCAGGGTATTTTCTTTCAAGAAGAGATTGCTTTAGATTATTGAGATATTTATCTAAATTTTCTTTGTTGTTAACTAAACGGTGTCCGCGAATTGACATCGAATAGGGAATGGATCTCTTGGTGTGAAATGGATGACAGCTATCAAAGTGTAAATACTGTTCTTTATTTGTAGGTTTTATATGAATCGCGGTTTTAATTTTACCTTCGGAAATTGTTAAATCAACATCTAAGAAAGTAATTTGTGATTTAGAAACGGTATGAGTGAAATTTAAAGGGCCAAAATTATTTAGGTCGTCAAGAAAGGTTGTTAGAGTAGTTTGTCCGTGTGGCCAAATCATTACTATGTCGTCAATAAATCTATACCATAATATGGGTTTTAAATTTTGCGTTTGAAGAAAATTTTGCTCGAATAATCCCATGAAAAGGTTGGCATACGACGGTGCCATTCGCGTGCCCATAGCAGTCCCTTTAATTTGAAGATAAAATTCATCTTCAAAGGAGAAAGCATTACACGTTAAGACAAACTCGGCTAATTTGCAAAGAAAATCCGTAGAAGGTATTTGAGGATGAGGTCTCTCATCAAGAAAATAAGAAATGGCTTCCAATCCTAAATTATGAGGAATATTGGTATACAGGGATATGGCGTCAATAGTAACAAATAATAGGTCGTCTGACTTTGGAATTACAGTATTCTTTAAAATATCAATAAAATGATAGCTGTCTTTGATATGAGAATTTAGATTTTTCACAAAAGGTTGTAAAAAATAATCTACAAAAGCCGAAATTCTTTCTGTCGGAGAGTTAAAGCTTGCGACTATCGGTCGTCCAGGATTATTAGGCTTGTGAATTTTAGGTAATAGGTAAAAATTTGGAGTTCGGATAGGATCAGGAATTAAAGTTTTAACATCTTCGTCTGATAATTTTTCATTTGATTTATTTTGTTCAATATATTTTTTTATTTTCACTGCAAAATTTTTGTTTGGATCTCTGGATAGTTTTTTATAGAAAGTTTCATCTCTAAGTTGTCTCAAGCCTTCAGTAACATAGTCAGTTTTGTTAAGTATGACAGTAGTGGAACCTTTATCAGCCGGCAAAATGACGATGCTGGTATCCTTGCTAAGACTCTCAAGAGCTGCACGTTCATCTACTGACAAGTTTGATGTTGGTTTGAGGCTATTTAGGAAAGATGGCTGTGTTACTTTGTTTAATAAAATAGTAATAAAATTTTCTACCGGATGATTTTTTGGTAATGGAGGGGGTTCTTTATTAGAGTGTGGACGAAATTGAGATAGTGCATTGTGTAATTTAATATTATTATTGTTATTCTTTTGATTTGAATGCCAAAATTCGCGCCATCTTAAATTACGACAAAATTTAACAACATCATTACCAAAACTAAAATGGTTCACATTTTGAGTCGGTGTGAAATTTAGACCTTTAGCTAATACTAAATATTCATTGTGGTTAATTACTTTGGATGACAAGTTTTTAACAGCATTTTTTTCTCTAGGAGATGGACCTTGTATATTATTAGAATATGATACTGATGGTGTTATACTGTTATTAATTTGGTTTACTAATGTGGCACGTATTGGTACGGAATCTGATACTAATGGAAATATATTGTTAGTAATTTGGTTTACTGATAGGGTGTGCATCGGAGAGGAAAGAGTACCTTGGTGAACTGCTGGGATAACATTTCGAAGTGAATTTGAATTCCTTGTTTTGTTAACATTGGAATGACTGTAATTTGAAATGGAAACTGGATTCAAAATGTTTCGTGTATTGTTACTTGGGATAATGCAAATTTTCTGAAAGTTCTTTAGTAAATTAAGGAACTTTTTATCGTGTTTTAATCTAATATTTCGTAAATCTGTTACAGAATTGTTAACTATTTTATGAGCTTCTTGAAATAAGAAAGGAGAATGTGTTGTTATCATGTTAACATAAAAACACAGTGAGTTTAAATGTTTATCAACTAAAATTTGATATTCATTTCGCAAAACAGACGTAATTTCCATTGAATACCTTAAACGGATTGCGGTGAAATCATATTGAATTTCTGTACTAATTGCTGCGAAAGGAAATTTTGGTAATAACCCTTTAGGGCAAATGTTGTTTTCTAAACATTTAGAAAGAAATTCAACGTGTCCCGTGAATTTAGCTGTCTTAAGTGAATGGTAATTTATTTGGTTTAACCACTGAGTGTACATAATGGATGTGATTGCAACATAATTAAAATTAGGTAATATTTTAATATTTGATTGTAAATGTGTAAATTATTATTTTTTCAAATTGAAATTATGTTTATTACTAAATAAATGAAATGATAAAATAATGAAAGGGCACTTATCTGGTCTGTGGTGACCAGGAGTGACTCCACGCCTTTTTCTTCTCTTCTTTCAGTATTTGCTAGGTGTTTCCTGCTGTGGTATTGGAACCTGAATGTCTCCTGAATGTATAAGGTTTAACATATTATCATAATCATCAAATGCTTTTTATTTTAATTTATAATCATTCATTTAAAATAACGTTTTGCACGGTTGGTTATGGTACCTTAACTAAATCGTGTAAAATATTATTAATCCATTTCTTTTTGTTCGATTCCTTGAATTTAAATTTTCAAAGAATTGTTCGATTTCAGAAATGTCACATATCTTGACGACGGCTGAGCCGAAATATTGATATACATTTTATAACAATCATTAATATTTAAGAAACACTAATCGCCTATTATTTTCCAGCATGATTCATTCTCGTCTCGCTTTGTTGTGTTGCCGCTGTAGGAGACATTCAGGTTCCAATACCACAGCAGGAAACACCTAGCAAATACTGAAAGAAGAGAAGAAAAAGGCGTGGAGTCACTCCTGGTCACCACAGACCAGATAAGTGCCCTTTCATTATTTTTTTTTATATATATATATATATATATAAATATATATATATATATATATATATATATATATATATATATATATATATATATATATATATATATATATATATATATATATATATATATATATATATATATATATATATATATATATATATATATATATATATATATATATATATATATATATATATATATATATATATATATATATATATATATATATATATATATATATATATATATATATATATATATATATATATATATATATATATATTAAAGCTTGCGTATTTTCTCGTACTTATTTACATGCTCTAACGATGTAATTAAAAACTCATGGTGTACATTGACCAAATAATAAGCGCCATCTGTCGGTCGAAAAGCAAAGCGCGTCGAGCGAAGACACAAACCGCATTGCGTCTAATTTGGAACGAACTACTTGCGTTGGGAATGCGTTGGGAACGCAGGTAGTTCGGACGTTTCGCTATAGATGGCATGGTGTATTTTTAATATTTAAAAATGAATACGACTAATAAAACTTTTATAAAAAATCTAGCAATTTAATTCTCAGCGAGATCCAGTGTATAAATTCCTGTTCGTTGCAATTTTCTATTTTCTGATCCTTCTTTGATAATAAAATTAATATCAATAATTCCTGTTGGTAAAGACTTCTAAAAGTCCTAATAAATTCTCTATAATTAGTTATAATATTTCAATAGACCTAGAAATAATTGAACGGCGTTCTCGGTGTTTTTAACGGGGTTGCACCTCAATTAAAAGCTTCTTGAGTTGTGGCCGGGTTCTACACTATTCGAGGACTTTACTTCACTAGAAGCCTACCCCTTGATACGCATCTAAAAATAGAAAGCTCCGATTCTGTATTGCAACGCTAATTCAACAGTCGAATACGAGATGTAAAATGTCTCGATTTTTTCACATGTATTTTCGTTTTTAAACAAGGGTAATTCGATATAAAAACTGAATTGAAATCATGCGTGGCGTTCACAATACTTTCCTCCAGCTCAGTTAGTGGGCCGGGAAAGTAATTAATACTACGTGAATTAAACTGATTGCAGAATCACTAATTACACGAGCGTGTGCAAAGGCCGGCCCAGTGGCATTGTGTTTAGTTCGTCTGATTTTACATTGTAAGTTTCCGAATTCGATTCTTGGTATAATTTTAATTAACGCGGGTATATTTTAATTAAGGATTGCACTCTTATTTAAAAATTCAATATTAATATATCATTCCTTAAAAAGTTTCGTGACTTTTTGTTTCGGAGTTATTTTTATATGAAATTTTATAACTTTCTGCTAATGTAGTACGTCTTTTTTGTTCGTCAATAATTGTCACGAGTACCTAAAGCTTCTGAAAAAGGATGTCTTTTTTGTTATGAATGTTACATTATCGATTACCTAAGTCTACGATATCGATCCCCGCACGTCGTGTTAAGAACGTGAATTATTCATAAAGAACTATTTATTATTAATCAAAAACTATTAAATATAAACTTGGATTTAGCTATCTTTATTTTCACTCTGTTTAAGATTTATAATGTACATAAGTCGAAGAAAAGTCGTTAAAAGTATAATCGATTTATTATTATTGCGTTCACCCCTAGTTTTAGTCACATTGACTTGACCTTGATTATTTAAGAGGGGGTAGAATAACATAAATTAATTAAATAAATAGTTTTTTAGATACACTAAAAACCTATACTTACTAAACTCATTCTAAACCTGTTAACCTTTCCGCTACGTAAGGACCAAATTTGGTTGCACATCAAAACACCGTTGACTACGTAACCACCAATATTGGCGGCTTGTTCCCGGAGCACACAGTTATATTATTTTCTAATTCGAACGCATCCTAAAATCCATACCAAATATCTCATTATTACTATAGATACATGTCTGGCCGTTAGAACAATTTCGCGCGTCATTTCGCGGATATTTCGGGTAAAATTGTTAAACATCATATTTTTTTGTTTTCGAGAAATCATCAAAAATTTTATTGGTTTTTATGAGCTCATATCTAAATATTTTTGTATGTAAATAAGCAATACGAAATATTACCGTTGATAGAGAATCTAATAAAGATCATGATAGCTATGGAAAAATACGGAGCCCTATTTACAATTTCTAAATAGAAATTCTTTGCGTTCGGCGTTAAAGACGTAAAACAGGATACAGTGAGTGTTGTGTGCAAGACGGATTTTAAAAATTCCCGCGCTCCGAGCCCGGCCCCCCAACACCGTTATAACCTACGCAGTGGCGGCAGCGGTACGCGGCCTACCCGCAAAACAACGGATTGACAGCTCTTCGGTCTACCCTGGACAACGGCGGCTGCAACGTCACCGAAACGTCGGGTGCTACAAATTTCACGCGGTAAATTCGTTTTCTATCCTATTTATAGTTGTAAATTATTATTCTTTTCTTTTGTGCTCTTGCACTTAAATGTGTGTGACCAATAAATAAATAAAATGAATAAAATAAAATGAATGAATGAATAAAATAAAATAAAACGAATGAATGAATAAAATAAAATAAAATAAAACCAATAAATAAATAAAATGAACGTAATTGCAATTCTGTCGATCGAATGCAATAAAAAGACAGACACACAAATACGGGGTTGGTTGTAAGAGATTGTCGTGTGATAATAAACCCGCCCATTGTGACATTTCACAATTGAGAGTCGATTTTGGGCAAAAATTTGTCGAATTTTGATTCGATTTTGGACAATAATAACGTTTTCGTTCGCGGTATAGAATCGCGGTATCCCTTTGTGACGTGTGCGTATCGGAGCGAAAGAGACAGGCGTATCTGCGAGCGAGAGAGACGGAGACAATCACAGCTGGCTATGTGTTGGTGAGGGCACACGTACGGTGATGAAATAACGTTTTACATGAAGTGTCATAAGGGGTTAAACTACATTAAAATGAGAAAAAATCGGTTATATCACCCCAAGGCATTCCCGGAATTTAGCCAAGGACGTCGTTTCAATCAATTTAAAAATTGAATTGCAAACGCGTCGCCGTATATTTCGCCTTTCACCCATTGAAATTTAGAAGGAGCGACACAAATCTATCTAGATATTAATTTTTAACGTGCGTCGCGCAATATCAAACGCGCGGGGGTACAAATTTAAATGTTAGATCCCCCCAAACATGGCGGAATTTAAATACTATCTGTGCAGTTTGTACGTGAGATACTTCAACCAAAATTTCGCAATATGATTTCAGTCCAACAAGTAAGTAAATAAGTGAGTATTTATTTTTCCAGTAATCCGACCTTGGTGTAGAAATTTTATTTCCAATAATATTACTACAAATAAAAATACATTTCATAAGTACGCATAAAATATTGAAAAAGTCTATTAAACCCTTCTTCTACGTAACAACGTAACTACGTTGCTCCCGGAGCGCACAGTAATATTATTTTCTAATTCGAACGCATCTTAAAATCCATACCAAATATCTCAATATTACCATAGATACATAGACGCCCGTTTGAATAATTTTACGCGTCATTTTGCGGATATTTCTGGTAAAATTCCTTTGTCAAAATCATATATTTTTTTTCGAGAAATCATCAAAATTTTTATTGGTTTTATGAGGTAATATCTAAGTATTCTTGTAAGTTAATAAGTAAAATGAAATATTACCTTTGATAGAGAATCTAATAAAGATTACGATAGTATTTACAATTTTTAAATAGGCTTCCGTATTTTTCCCTAATACAAGTACAAGTTAGAAACGCCGATTTTTTTCACTTTTCCGACTTTCTATTTCTATATAATAAATATTATTCATAATTATCTAATTGTTTTAAAAATGAGATTTCAATATTCTATATACGAAATATCAATGCAATCATTGCATAGTTATTCTTTTAATGATCGCTATAGTAGTTTCATAGTTATAGTACTTTTTGTCAAGCGCGGCGATATTGCGGAAAATTCCAATAAATTGCCGCGGTCTGCTATGAAATTATGCCGCTACTCGAAGGGTAAACCTAATTACTAAAAAAAAAAAATTAATTACCAAAGATATAAAAAAAAAATACGTGTGTCACTCGGGGACTGCCGCGGTAAAGCATTTGCATAGCATTTTTAACAACTTATGCTATAATTAAGCTATTGCATAGCTTTTATCGCGGGCAGGCCAGCGCGGCGACCGAATGAAGAAATTTCTTAAAGAAAATTAATGATTTTAAACTGATAATTACGTCTAAACGAGTACTGCTCACGATTCGAAAAAAAGATATGTTAAACAAGAACATTTACCTAATATTCTTAGCTTTGAATATTTTAGATTTTGTTTATATTACATAGTGTAATTAATTTGTGAAATTAGGTCTAACCGAACACAAAAACGACTACTACGCAAATACTATCTGGCGTATTATTATGAAACCTGCACCATTTTAAAGATAATTTAAGTATCTATCTTTTTATCTACGATTTTTTTAGAATAATCCGTTTTTTTGCTTTATCTAATAAAAAAATCGTGCGCGGCGCTCTATCGGAAGACGTTTGAATTATTATTCCGAATCATTTGCTTCCGCAGCCGCAAATGATTCGGAATAATTTCAACGATAGAGCGCAGTTATCTGATATTAGAAAAAATAAAATAAATAAATAATTATAATTGCATAAGTGGTTGAAAATGCTATGCAATAGCTTTACCGCGGCAGTCCCGGAGTGCCACACGTATTTTTTTTATTTATTTATTTTACTCGAATACATGCACGAATTTTTTATTCGATAAAAAAAACGGATTATTCGAAAAAAATCGTAGATAAAAAGATAGATAATTAAATTATCTTTAAAATGGTGCAGGTTTCATAATAATACGCCAGATAGTATTTGCGTAGTAGTCGTTTTTGTGTTCGGTTAGACCTAATTTCACAAATTAATTACACTATGTAATATTTACAAAATCTAAAATATTCAAAGCTAAGAATATTAGGAAAATGTTCTTGTTTAACATATATTTTTTTCGAATCGTAAGCAGTACTCGTTAAGACGTAATTATCAGTTTAAAATCATTAATTTTCGTTAAGAAATTTCTTCATTCGGTCGCCGCGCTGGCCTAGGCCCGCGATAAAAGCTATGCAATAGCTTAAAAAGAAAAATAGAAAGCCAGAAAATATGGAACACCGAATCGAGAATCTTTGCACATCGGACAGTGATATAAATCTTAATTTTAGGCTGCTTATCAGCTTTAGTTAAAATAACCCATTTCATACGATATTGTATGGATTCTGCTATTTATTTATTTATTTAGTTATTTATTTATTCGTTACATATACATTCAAACGCAATAGCATGATCACGAATTACTTCAGAACGTAATTACTTCAGAACGAAGTTGTTTCAAAATAAGAGGGTTGAAAATACAGACGTAAGCCCTTATGGCGTTCAGGCCGATCGTATCATTTATATAGCTCAGGGAGCGATCCAGCCTCCTGCAGATGGGGAAAATCAGTCGACTGCAAGCCTCCGACGGAGACGGAAGTGCGCTCCGCACATTAAACAACGCTCGAATTACGCGTCCTGTCAAACTGTAAGATAATTCGAAAGGCCGAAAAATAGGCACGCTTATAGTATTTCATGAATCCTTTTCAGAATTGAAAATTTCAGCATTTATTTTTACATTATTTATGATATTACAGATATTTATAAAAGATTATAAGTGAAAAATTATAACAAAAATATCATAAACTCTATTACTTGGAGGAAATAGGTAGCGATCCTTCTTCGTGCTATGGTATTTTTTTTTGTCGTGCCTGTTTTTCAAACTTTCGTTTGATATACTAAAAAAGAGTGAATGTGAAAGCTGAGTTTGAATTAAAATTCACCCATTTCTCGACGCCTCTCTTCAGAAACTGTCGCTGTGTAAAGAAGGGAAAACTTTGAAGGAAAACGTCGTCTGCTCGGCCGCAACAAAATGAAAGGTAGGCCTCCGGAATTTCAATCTAAACTTCTGAGCGCTTATTGTACTTTGAAAGTTTTCATCCTGATTTTATTGTATTTACTTTTTGGGTTGAATTAACCATGATGATGGAAATTAACATTTTCGTTCAACGATTTTGCATAATTTTATTTCCGAATAACTAAAATAGACTTTTGTAATCGACTTGTAGTAATATTCGTGGATCTTCCTCCTTCTCGATTAACAGAGTCCTATAGTTTTACAAATTCAAACCCAAATATTTTTTTCTTGGCGACCTTAGTCACATTAAAAAAAAAACATTCTTTAAAAAGAGTACTGGTCGAAGGTTCAAAATCTACTTATTCAATCGATAAGACTCCCAAGACCTCTCAATAAGCCAATACATATTATATACTAGCTAACCCGTGCCCACTTCGTTGGGCGGTAAAAAAATTTACCTGTGATGAAATTATGAGTGTGGTTCGGTTAGTAGTAAAACAGGTTTTTTTCACGATAGGTCAAATGTCACCTGCACATCTATTTATAAATGCAAATAATATGCAATGCCTGACCTATTTTATTTCAAAATAGCATCAGCGCAGATCGATCTGTAGCCAGCTCGCTCAACTGTATTTTATGTCATGATATTTTTCTCAAATCCACCCAAATATGGCTTTCAGAAGCTATGCACTGCAATGGTAGGGTTGTCGACTACAGCGGTCGAGCCCATCACCTCAGAAAGTTTTAACGATTAGTCGTTCTATTTCCCTGGAGTGAGCGCAGAAGACTTGGACAAAACAGTCCACCGTCAAGCTTCACCACAAACCCGTAAGAGGCCAACGCCTTAACGGTGAGATAGCCAGGAGTATTACCCAGCAGGCTTACACTCACGCCCTTACTTCCAATTGCGACCAGATTACTCCAGTCTCTCGATTGGTTACGAGTTCGAGGTCGCTTGCGCGGTCCTCACCGTTACGTAGCGGTGAAACGGTGTCAACCGAATCTATCGCGGACTACGGCATCCTTTGCCCGGCTGTTCACCCAGGATCGGGTAGCCGATGGTCGTTTCAAGAGCAGTCGCCGTAAGGTACGCAACCACCCCCGCTCTATAGGAAACAGTACTGCTTCCAGACTCCCCCGACTGTTAGTCAGAGTGGGTCAACCAGTCTCCCCTGGGAATCAAACCTCTGGCGCTCCTGGACGGTCTGCGCACCGAGCGGCGCAAGCCAATCGACTGTGCTCTCCGACTAACAGTCGGGGGAGTCTGGGAACTGTATTGTTTCTTATAGAGCGGGGGTGGTTGTCTACCTTACGGCGACTGCTCTTGAAATGACCATTGGCCATCCGATCCCGGTTCAGAGTCGGGCAAAGGACGCCTTGGTCCGCGATAGATAAGGCTTATACTGTTTTACCGCTTCGTAAGGGAGAGGACCGCGCAAGCGACCTCGAACTCGGAACCAATCGAGAGACCGGAGAAATCTGGTCACAATTGGAAACAAGGGCGCGAGTGTTCGGCCCGCCCGGTAACATTACTGGCTATCTCGCGGTAAGGCGTTGGCTTCTTGCGGGTTGTGACGTAGCTGGACGTTGGATTGTTCTGTCCAAAGTCTTCTACGTTCACTGCAGGACGACAGAACGAGAAAATCGTTAAAACGTCCTGTGGTGACGGGCTCGCCCGTTGTAGTTGACACCGCAAGTTGTTAGTCAGAGTGCACAGTCGATTGGCTTACGCCGCACGGTGTGCAGACCGTCTAGGAGCGCCAGAAGGTTGATTCCCAGGGGAAACTAACCATAAGGCCAGAGTCCTAACCAGGCTCGCACTTCATGCGTGGAGGCCATCGGATAGGTGTTGACCCGTGAGTGTGCCAACCCTGAACATAATGGGTCTTTGTGGCCAACTCAGCAGGGGCCCATTAACTTCCGGCGTAACTAGACAGTTTTCTACGCTTAACTCACGGGAGACATAACGATAAAATGACGTTAAAACTTCCTGAGTTGACGGGTTAGACCATTGTAGTTGACAGCTACAGTTGCCGATCACTGACAAATCAGGGATGTACCAAATCAATCTTCAACATAAGCTTGAACCTTGAACTTTCACCAAACACGATATTTAAAAATGCGCCATCTCGTCGATTCCTTGCGGATCATCTTTCTTATTGAATTGCGAAAAAACTGTATGATTTATTGCTTCCTTAGCGGGACGCCACACGTTCGTGTAAAGCTGTGAAAAATTATATTATTATCGATCGATCTTTATCTGTCGTGTGCCGGGTCGTTTATTTGTAAACAGATCAATCATCTTGTGCTTCCATTAGTGGTGCTTCGCTTTGGGAATTGATAAACGCTGTATAAAAAAATGAGATGACAGAACGTTTGTTTTAAATAAATCAATTTATAAACTTCAATTTTATTTTATTGTCGTTGTTGTAACATGGAGTCATCACCATCATCATCATCATTTAGTCATTCCATAAAAGCTGGTTGTTCAACGTGTAAATAGTTGAACAACGGCGGGATCATAACCGTAAATAAATTATAATAAAATAAATAAATAGGTTTCAATATGCGGGTACTTTGCAAAATGAGACAAATCGATGCGCGCAAATCCTTTTTAAACATCAACACGTAATCAGATATATGGCTGTAAAACACCGACTGACCTGTGATGATGATCCTCGCTTCGCTGAAGTCCCAGCACTGCTACGGACCCTCGAGGATCCTGCTGGTGGATTTTTCGTGGCAAGTCTCTTCGACAATGCCTCACACAAAACTCACTCGACGCGGATTAGTTCCTTCGCGGAGTTTTAACTATGATTTTGCGGAGCGGTTCAATAAATAAAGCGGTAAATAAAGCGGTTCAGAGTCGCGGGAGTATGCAAAACCTCTGAAAATATATATGTAGTCGTCGTGACGGCGCGGCGGATAAACTCGCGGCGGGTAGGCATTTTGAGCGAAATGCAGTACTGGCGGCGTTGAAGTAGTTGTTTTTCTTCTTCGGAGTCAACATCTGTCAGTGAAATCGAACATCCACATATACTAATTAAATGCTGATGCAAAAGATACTTTGCGCGCAACCAAAAGCATTTCACAATACTGAGGAACATATCAAATTTTACAATCATAAATTTACCGGATGATAAAAACGGCTTGATTAATTAAAAGAAGAATAAAAAAAAAATACGTGTGGCACTCGAGGACTGCCGCGGTAAAGCTATTTCATAGCATTTTTAACAACTTATGCAAATATAATTATTTATTTATTTTTTCTGATATCAGATAACTGCGCTCTATCGGAAAACGTTGAAATTATTCCAAATCATTTGCGGCTGCGGTAGCAAATGATTCGGAATAATTTAAACGTCTTCCGATAGAGCGCCGCGCACGAATTTTTTATTCGACAAAGCAAAAAAACCGGATTATTCGAAAAAAAATTGCAGAGAAAAAGATAGATAATTAAATTATCTTTAAAATGGTGCAGGTTTCATAATAATACGCCAGATAGTATTTGCGTAGTAGTCGTTTTTGTGTTCGGTTAGACCTAATTTCACAAATTAATTACACTATGTAATATAAACAAAATCTAAAATATTCAAAGCTAGGAATATTAGGAAAATGTTCTTGTTTAACATATATTTTTTTCGAATCGTAAGCACTACTCGTTTAGACGTAATTATCAGTTTAAAATCATTAATTTTCGTTAAGAAATTTCTTCATTCGGTCGCCGCGCTGGCCTAGGCCCGCGATGAAAGCTATGCAATAGCTTAAAAAAATTAAATAAATGTCTAACAAACTTTACAGGACTTTTTTTCTTATTTTTTTGAGTCACAAAAGCAGTTATTGTAGCTTAAATATAAAAGTTGGATAGATGTTGTGCGTGGACTTTTTTTTAGATCTCTTTGAGACCGACGTTTTTAGTCTACGTACATAGTTTTAAAAAATACCAAACCGTTTCGTCAGCGCACGCCGGTAAAGCACATCACCAGCACATTTTCTCTGACTCGATTTACAAATAACGTGATTTCGTATTGAAAACTAATACGTATGACAATCAAATATAACCTATAGCACTACTTGATAATTTAGCTATCCATTAGTGAAAGAATTTTTGAAATCGGATAAGTAGTTTTGGAGATTACGCCATACATACAAACTTACAAACTTACGCACATTACCTCTTTATAATATTGGTATGGATTTACATATATTGGTTTGAAGTTTGAGCTCGCCTAAAATCGGTAATAGATTATTTATGGTTTTATTTAGCCGGGAAAAGGCCGGAAATTGCCTGATTCCATTATCCCTTCCTCATAGGTTAAATGTACTCAACGCGGGTTAATCTATTAAATATTGCGTACGAACGCATAGAAAATATATAGTAAAGAGTCTATAATATGCAGAGCCGATCGGCGGCGAGTTCATCACCGTATTCAATTTATTCCCGCACTTCATAAATAATTCAGTCGCAGTTTGCACAGCCTCGCCGCTCTCACACTTCGCACAAAGGAGGGGCAAACTTCGGCGGCTTTGTCCGTATGTCCTCTTCGATAAATGTGCCTATGAAAAATGCACGGTTTTACGGCCAGGTGAGCCGAAATTGCGTATTCTAGACGCGGCGAGTTCCGCTGCGTTTGCAGAATTTCAATCGGTGGTCTAGTTAATTTATTATATATTTTTTTTAGGAAGACTAAGGTTTTTTTTATTTATTTTATTTATTTATTGGAATTATTAAATTAACCATTTTACAATAAATATAATATTAAAACAAATGGCAAAAACTTTCCTCTTTCATTCACTGGCTAGTGCTGCCCAACTGGGATATACCCGTTCCAGGGCAAGCAATTTGTATTTTTACATTTAAAAACGAGGGTCGTTGGACCAATCAAATACAATAATAATAATAATAATTTTAAAATATATATAATAATAATAAATAAATATAATAATAAAATTTACAATATTATATAGGAAATAGAAATACTAAATACATTAGAATACACATATACACACATACATACATATATACACAATATATGTTAAGTCAACTTCAATTTATTCTACTACATCGATCATGGAATGGATAGATAAACGCTCTTCTTGCACCAGCCATTTATTTATTTTGCTTTTAAACACATGACAATTGGGGCTGGTTTTAATGCCACTGCTTAATTTATTATAGAGTCTTGTAGCTATGAAAGAGTAGTGTCGCTGTCCGAAAGTCGTCTTCATCCTAGGTACATTCAAATTATCACTCAGGAGTTGTCTAGTGGGTTTCGTGTGCGTAATAATGAAAGATTTATTTTGTTTGGCCACGAAAACCCAACGTAGTGCAGTTTTAATGAATAATAACCTAGCATCCAAAACCTGAGCCTCTTTAAAGAGTTCCTTAGAAGAATATTGATATGGTTTGCGATGCATGATTTTTAAAATACATTTTTGCGCTGTTAGAAGTGGCGTCAGGAGGGTTTTGCAGCACCCACCCCACCCAATTATACCATAGTTAATAAGGGTTTCACATAATGCAAAATACACTATGGTTAGCGTCCTGCGATCCAGAACACTCCTCAACTCTTTGAAAGTATAACCAAGGGTTCTCACTTTCTTTGACACTGCATTGACTTGCTCTTCCCATCGCAATTTATTGTCAACTAAGTGCCTAGATATTTGACTGTGGGGGATCTCTTTAGTGGTGCACAATTACACGAGGTTTCAGAGTGACATTTGTGAATGGTTACGTGGTGATTTACTGTTGGCTGACCCCTATTAGTAGGGCTAAAAGTCATATAACTGGTTTTACTCACATTTAGTGTTAGTTTTGCAGTTTCTAGCCAATCACGAATCTCATTCATGCCCAAATTTGCTTTTGTGAGAGTACTGTCCCAGTACGGTTAAATCATATTTTTTAATAAATATTTGTTGTCCAGAATAGTCGAGTGCAGGCATTGTTATTATTCAGGGTTGCATTTTTATTATTTCCAATAAATGCATCTTGTAAAAATATAACAACTGTTATATTTTTACAAGAGCCTTGTTAACCCTGTAACGGACCTTAAGTCCACTACATTCGATCAACAAATGCATCGATTTCCAGTGAAATCCACTGACAATTCAGCTATTATTTTGACTCGTGCAGCTATGAATCAGCACGATGAAACAATACTTTTACTCAGAATATTTCAAATTGCATCATTGCAGGCCTATATAAACCGGCCAAAAAGCAACCAAATTATCAGTCCCCGATTGATCACCTTCCCCCAAGGTTGCGACGGCATATCCGGAACCCCTCTACGAGTTCGCTCAACGGATCCGGCTTCTTGGTTTCCGTTCCTCATTTTCCCTGAGTTGCGAAGCATCAGTCTGTAATCCCACAGACTCGAGCCGTGCCCAGTACAAGATACTAGGAGCGGACATACAATCCTCACCACTCTCCTACATAACCGCCGTCGCGCAACCGTCGGCACTCGTTAATTCGGCAAGCGTTATAACTGGCAATATTCAATCGATTCAATCAATAAATATCTTCTGCTTCATCAAAACCGCCTTTAAATACGGAGATAACTCGTAAGTTGACACCACCACCTCACATTGAATAATTTGGAGTCTTGTGAGGGGTGGTCCCTCACATTGGTAACCCCGACGTTCGAAATTCACGCACCTTCGCCTCACAGTGATAAGGATAAGGTGAGCGCCTTCCTTCACAACCCTAAGGCTACGTAACGACCAAATTTGGTTGCACATCAGAACACCGTTGACTACGTAATGTCCAATATTGGGGGCTTGCTCCGGAGCGCACAGTAATATTATTTTCTAATTCGAACGCATCCTAAATATCTTATTATTACCATAGATACATAGACGGCAGCTAAAATAATTTCGCGCGTCATTGAACGGATATTTCTGATAAAATACCATTGTAAAACATCGCTCTTCGGTTGTCATTGTCAAACATCGGGTCGTGAACAGTTTTTTTTGTGGTTTTTTTAGAGTTTTCAGTTGGAATATGAATACAAATGTAAGTAAATTTGATTCTAAAACACTTTATCAACCGAATTCAGTGATTTTATGGACATTTTATTCCAATTTTACCATTTTTTTTAGTTGAAAATTGGGTGCGGTTTATCGCTATGGCGTCATTACTAATTTTAATTTTTTTTGCAATAAATAACTCTAAAAATGCAAAATTTCTGCCTAATTTATTGAAAAAATACATATTATTTTGTTTTTCGCGGAAATATTTAAAGTTTTTGGCGTATTTATAAATTAATTTCGGCGTATTCATAAAAAAATCAAAACTTTTTTTTTAAATCATTAAAATTGGTATTGATTTTTATGAGCTAATATCTAAATATTTTTGTACGTAAATAAGCAAAACGAAATATTACCTTTGACAGAGAATCTAATAAAGATCACGATAATATTTAGAATTTCTAAATAGGTTTCCGTATTTTTCCGTAAGACAAGTACAAGTTAGAAATGCTGAGTTTTTTCAGTTTTTCGATTTTCTCATAGTTATTCAAAATTATCTAATTATTTTTAAAATTTTATATAGGAAATTTCAATGCAATCGTTGCTCAGTTATTATTTTTATGATTGCTATAGTAATTCCATAGTTATAGTACTTTTGGTCGAGCGCGGCGATATTGCAAGAATTTCAATTAAATTGGGTCTGCCATGAAATTATGCCGCTACTCGTTTTTTTAACGCTTTGCGAAATCTTTATTATTACTATATCTTATGAAATACTTCAAATCTATATGAATAGAAGCTAGACAATAGAATGCTTCAAGTGAGTAGATCACATTGACTAATGCCATTATCCCTGATGAAAAATATCCCACTGTTAACGAAGGTAAAGGTGGCCGGGCCTCCCTCTGGGGTAAATTGAGTAATTTGTAAAAAGGCATAGGTGACGACCGCGGCGACCTTTTCCCTAATCATTATAAATGTCGGGCTTTCTCTCCTTTTTGCCGCAATAAATCTAAAAATACGGCGACCGCAGTGAGGAATTGAAAAACGCACTTGAACATACTCGTACATGGAATATTACACGAAGTACGAAATTCATGTACCTAATCAATATTTACGAATACGAAACAATATTTGAATTCAATTTATTAATTTCCAAAAAATCTTACCAGATTGTAGAAACGTAATTTCTAGGTACATTTAAATTACAGTGTATACGTCCATTTTTAAACAACTTCAAAATAAATTAATAGATTTAAAAAAACACTAAAAACACGCTTTTTGGCTATGATACGTTATTCACATACACACGGCTATGATATGATATTCCATCATGGAATGCCAGTGCCTATCTTCCGGCTTCGTCATCAGACCTTGAAAGCTAAACGTGGTCAAAGTTCATTTCAAGGCTTTTCTAATAAGTCCAAACACAGCTATGATACGATGTTCCATCATGAAGTTCCAGTTCATATCTTCCGACTCCATCATCAGATCAGTTCGACAGTACCATATTATTGTATTGTCATCAGAACTACATAGGCACAGCTGCCAATTTTCATGACGCTACGATCCTTGGAAGATGGTTAAATTAGTTACCTTAGATTCCATTACATAGTTAGTTACATACAGGTCGACCTAATAAAAGCGTGTTAAAAAGGATAAGTTTATCAATTCTGTATTATCTTTATTATTCGAAATCTTTTTGATTCCTTATTATTCGAAAGGATATACTTACAGATTGGTCCTAGGATTAACTCTGGACTATACAATGAAGTGGGAAGATCATATCAGGTGCACTGCAACAAAATTGAGAAAACTTGTACATATATTCAAGTTAATAAGAAATGCCGTATCCAAAGATTTAGTACGAACGATATATTTCGCATTGGCCCATAACTTACTAGCATACGGAATCATAGCTTGGGGTGGAGCCTCGCTGCAAGCACTTGATCCTCTAATTAAAGCCCAAAAGTCGCTATTAAGAGTAATACACAAAAAACCCTTCCGGTATTCTTCTGAGAGCTTGTACAATGAATCAAAAGTCCTTGACGTTCGTCAAATATACGCTAAGGTAGTCCTACTCTACTACTATAATCATGACAATTATCATCTATATTCAACACACCATAAAGGAACACGAGTAACAACAACCAGACAGCACTTAATCCAAAAAAAGAGAACAAGGTTTGCACAAAAACACTTCTCTTACATTGCTCCTCGACTTTTCAACAAAATGAATAGTGTTTTACCTGCAGGATTGAAATCTAGGAATAGTCACGGCGTAAAGAAAAACCTAACTAAGTCACTTTTGACTATGGGTCGACAAGAAACGGAGACATTAATAACATATATATTAAAATAGTATAGTATTATTTTATATTTATCTATAAAGTATATATTTATTTATATATGTATGTATATATTTATATGTATGTACCTAAATTTAATATTATTACGCTTTCTTATTCTATTTTTAACTTCTCAAATGTACCATATTAATATACAAAGATGTATTACAGCTAGTTACGTAAACCACTATACTTTTGTTTTTATTAAGCCTACCTTAGTACAGGCGAGGCCTAGTTAGGATGGCTTTGAATTTTTAAAATTAATGTAATATTAATGATAAATAAAGAATTTTGAATTTGAATTTGAATTTGAATTTTTATCAAAATTCTGTTCTGATGATGGGATCCTTGAGAAATTAAGGGAACTCCTCAAATAGTATCACATGAAGTTGAAAATATACATGTTGGTTCAATTCCGATGTTAATGCATTTTTTTTCATGGTAAGCATTGTAATGCTGCTGCATTACCCTATACTTAGAAAGTATACCATTATAGTCTAATACTTATAAAATAATTAATCCAGTTAAGCAAATCCATTCATCGTATAAACTTTGCCGTGCAATCGACGGTTAGTCTTTGTACGTCACTAGTCAGCTCATCCGCAGCGGAGAGATTTTTTTTCAGTATTACCATTGCGGGTAATAGTTTTTTTTTTGGCTACCGGACCTCGTGGAAGACGGTCGATATTTCGGAGAGGGCGCGCCCGCTTTGGCGGCGCGGCGCGCCCGATTCACTCACTACCCTGCATCCAGCCACTGCAGATTAAAATTCTTTATTTAAAGCCAGTACGAGATATAGAAGCATTTGAATCTTTAACTAAATTCAGTGTAACACCTGGGCAGGCCATCGAGGAATCCTCAACCCTACAGGCAAGTCGCTCACTGTACCATTAACCGCCTCTATTCTCGCTTCTTTTAATTTCTCGCTTTTTTATAATTTTCTATTACAATTTTAAAATCCATTTATAAGTAAACTAATCTGAAGCAGACGCCAGAAACCGCGTCGCTTCGAAAGGAACCCAGGCTATTGTAATATCGCCGTTAGGCCAGGGTTAGGTTAAATTAACTATAACGTTCTACCGATAGAAATAGATTAAATAGCATAGCCGGCTTGTCCGCCGAATAAACGTGCATAGTTCACTTTTTCCTAAATTTTTCATAAAATGTGCTACCCCCCATTAGGTCGAAAAGGTGAAAGTCGACCCGCGAAACCCTTTCTATAATACCGTATTCTCGGAGTGCAATCCCCTCGATACCAGGTCCCTCAAAATATTCTCTTTCAAATCTCTACCCCACGAAACAAAATCCCAAATCGCAAGCTAAATTTTGAATCTCTTTCCCAAAGTACAAGTCCAAAATCTCGAAAATATTATCTTTCAAATCACGTCTCAATAATACAAAATATCAATCATCTAAACTACTTTCCTTTATTTTATTAAAAAATCTTTACCCAATAAAAAGAATAGAACCAAGGTCAGGTACCCGATAAATAATATTCCTATTCAAACATTTATCTAAAAAATATAAAATCTAAATTCCCGACTTATCCAAATTCCATTAGATTCTTACTCCACCGTAACATAAAATTAAAGCGATCATTTTCCATAATCCTAAACATAAGAATAAATCATTTCCAATCATTATCAATCGACGTCTCTCTCTAGAAAATCTACGGTTCAACCGAAGGAGATACCCGCATCCCGATACCGACAGACTTCAACGCCTACCCGACTCCTAAAAAAATCCGAAACCCTGAATTTCAATCACGAAAATCACGGAAGCTCGATAGAAAATTCATAAAACCTTCGAAACTTAATTCGGCCTTGATATGCGCATTAATTAAAATTATATAGAAAGATCGGAGAACCAATGCACAGGAACGTAACATGTACCATAAATTTTCGTAAAATATATTCCTCTTTATAATAAAAACTCCACTGTAAGGCATTATGTTTCATTTAGTAAAAAAGGTTTAAAAATTGGAAATTCTATAATCTTCTCAGAAAAATTCGTAATAATTCGAATTCGAGACGTAAGACGTGCAAGCGGAGCCAGGGAGAGAAAAGAAAAGTTCACAGGGTTAAGAACCATTAATTTATGTTCGGACAAACCGAGCCTTATCATTTAAATTCTACGAACTCTAGTCTTGGAAATTTCTATACATTTCTTTGTTCAATCAATCGTTCAAAACACGAATCAATAAAGATAGAATCGCGAAACTTCTAGCTATTTGCCTTAGTATTCAATTCTACAGGTCATTTAAATTTGAAATTAAATTCGATAATATAATAAATAAATAGATCCAAAATCATCACCCAATAATAAAGACAAATTTCAATTTAAATTATCATTCAGTAATTCCGGACCGATTGTAAAAGATATTAAATCGCGCCGGGCGAGCGATCTCAGACCGGTTCGTTATCAATAGGCGGGCCCGCGACGGCCCGGCGAGCGCGGCGAGCGCCGGCGCCACCTGTAGGTGCGGAGGTGAAGGAGGGGGCCATTGCCGGTGCGACGTATCCGAAGATAGAGGGCGCTGCGCCGTTTTACCACAATCTACTTCCCGCGAATTGAGTACGGATTTGAATTCACGAAACGCTCTCCATAATTAAATAAATTTTATAATCTGCAAAAGCCAGCATAGGAAATTTCAGTCCATAATTAATAGCCCATAATTAAATAATTCGAGTATATTTTCCAATCCATAGCAAGTATACCCCATCCAACTTGATCGCCCGTCTGCCTCACAGACGACCCGACTTCCGAGGACGCCACTAATAAGGCGGGATAAAAACCACCCCTGAGGATCACATATTCCGACTTGAGCTAGTGAGGCCCCGTCAGTGACGTTCCTCCTCCCGTAATCTAGACCAACCGCTAGGCGAAGGCGTGCGTCTAGCTTTTTGTGCGTGAACCCCATCCCTATAATTATCACGGATTGGCGCCCTGGAACTTGACGGTTTCCTAAAAAATTAGATATTATCCGTGACATAATGGCATTTATCCGATCTTCATACAATACTATATAACCATTATAAACGGGGCACGTAGCAGCATGACCTGATTCTATACCCTGGGTTGGCTCCCGACGAAGGGACTCCTTAACGGTCAAGAGCACAGACACGAAATTTTGTATACTCATTCGGTTATGAGAGCCCGTTATAATTTTTACCATGACATGGCTGCTGCACTCAGGGTTGGCCCCCTACGATGGGATTCTTCAACGGTCAACAGCACAGACACAAAATGTTGTATATGCATTCAATTACGACAGCCCGTTCTGTGGTTCACCTAGACGGGAATGCGGCAAATATAGTTGTCAACTTCAACGGGAGAACCCGTCACCTCAGGAAGTTTTAACGATTAGTCTTTCTATCTCCCGTGAAGTGAACGCAGAAGACTTGGACAAAACAGTCCACCGTCAAGCTCCGTCACATGCCCGTAAGAGGCCAACGACTTAACCGCAAGATAACCAGGTATGTTACCTAGCGGGCTTACACTCACGCCCTTACTTCCAGTTGCGACCAGATTACTCCGGTCACTCGACTGGCTACGAGTTCGAGGTCGCTTGCGCGGTCCTCTCCCTTACGAAACGGTGAAACGGTGTAAAGCGAATCTATCGCGGACCACGGCATCCTTTGCCCGGCTGTTCCACCCAGGATCGAGTAGCCGATGGTCGTTTCAAGAGCAGTCGCCGTAAGGTCCGCAACCACCACCGCTCTATAGGAAACAGTACTGCTTTTAGACTCCCCCGACTGTTAGTCAGAATGCACAATCGATTGGCTTACACCGCACGGTGCGCAGACCGTCCAGGAGCGCCAGAAGGATGACTCCTAGGGGAAGCTAGCCCTAAAGGTCAGAGTCCTACACGGGCTCGCACTTGTGTTGTCCGTGAGTGTGACCAACCCTGAACAAAATGGGTCTTCGTGTCCAACTCAGCAAGGGCCCATTAGCTCCCAACAGGACTGCGGTATATATTGAGTTGTCAACCACAACGGGCGAACCCGTCACCGCAGGACGTTTTAACGATTGTTCGTTCTATCGACCGTGCAGTGAGCGTAGAAGACTTTGGACATAACAAATCCGCCGTCTAGCTACGCCACAACCCGTTAGAGTCCAACGCCTTACCGCGAGTAGCCAGGTATGTTACCTGGCGGGCGGCACTCGCGCCCTAACTACCAATTGTGACCAGATTTCTCCGGTCTCTCGATTGGTTCCGAGTTCGAGGTCGCTTGCGCGGTCCTCTCCCTTACGAAGCGGTGAAACGGAGTGCACCGAATCTTTCGCGGACCAAGGCGTCCTTTGCCCGACTCTGAACCGGGATCGGATGGCCAATGGTCATTTCAAGAGCAGTCGCCGTAAGGTAGACAACTACCCCCGCTCTATAGGAAACAATACAGTTCCCAGACTCCCCCGATTGTTAGTCGGAGAGCACAGGACTGCGTTACCCAGGGTTGGCTTCCAACGAGGGAACACCTCAACGGTCAACAGCACAGATACATTTTTATTGTATACATGTTTAATTATGATAGCCCGTTATAAGTTTCACCATGGCATGGCTGCTGTCAGTTTTTTTTTGTTTATAAAATTTTGCCTGTTATTACTATATCCAAATTGACCACAGGTAGATACAATTCAAAGTTCTTCATTATTTCTTTTATGATACCGATATGCAACATTTTAATGCTGGCGATACTCAAAAATCATTAATAAGATGTATTACTAAACCCACAAATTAAAAAAATCTATAATAATTATCAAGATAATATGAAATCAAAAAAAGTCTAAATAATTCAAACATGTTACTTAAAATGGCCAAAAATTAAAAAAAACCACCTTAAATAAACAAACCCTTCGATTGAATGAAAAGGTTTTTCTAATAACACGCGGCAATCTCGAACTATACATTTGGGAGCTAATGGGCCCTTGCTGAGTTGGCCACGAAGACCCATTCTGTTTCCGGGTCGGTCACACTCACGGGTCAACACCCATCCGATGGCCTCCACGTATGGGGTGCGAGCCTGGGTAGGACACTGGGTCAACCAGTCTCCCCTGGGAATTAATCCTCTTGCGCTCCTGGACGGTCTGCGCACCGAGCGGCGCAAGCCAATCGATTGTGCTCTCCGACTAACAGTCGGGGCAGTCTGGGAACTGTATTGTTTCCTATAGAGCGGGGGTAGTTGTCTACCTTACGGCGACTGCTCTTGAAATGACCATTGGCCATCCGATCCCGGTTTGGAGTCGGGCATAGGACGCCTTGGTCCGCGAAAGATTCGGTGCACTCCGTTTCACCGCTTCGTAAGGGAGAGGACCGCGCAAGCGACCTCGAACTCGGAACCAATCGAGAGACCGGAGAAATCTGGTCACAATTGGTAGTTAGGGCGCGAGTGCCGCCCGCCAGGTAACATACCTGGCTACTCGCGGTAAGGCGTTGGTCTCTAACGGGTTGTGGCGTAGCTAGACGTCGGATTTGTTATGTCCAAAGTCTTCTACGCTCACTGCACGGTCGATAGAACGATGAATCGTTAAAACGTCCTGCGGTGACGGGTTCGCCCGTTGTGGTTGACATCTCAATATATACATTTCGACGGATCGTATATCGATCGATGCAGTATATCGTATATCGATCGATCGATCGTATATCGATCGATATACGATCGATCGTATATCGATCGATGATCAATCGACGGAACTACATTTCGAGGGATCGAATGCAGACCACTTTGGGCAAAGGCATTTTGTGTACATAGCCCCCAGGATATTTAGTATGCTAGACGAAGATTTAAAAATGTATGTGCCTAAGTCTTCTTCTTTTTTTAAAGCCAAGATTGATTCCTGGCTAAAACATGACGCCCGGCAAAATATTCACAAGTTAATATATCGAAACAGTTCCTATCATTAAATACTATCCTTAACAATTCTTATTATTATTTTCGCTGACTTTTTATTTATTACTATTATTTATTCATTAATTTTTGTGACTATTGTTTTGATATTATTTGAAAATTTATTTAATTTTATTAACACGATTATTTATTTTCTGTGTTTTATTTTAAATATTTCCTATTGTGATCATTATTTAGTGATTTTAGTTATAATTTGTAATGGTGACGGTAATATATATATATTTCTTTTCCTTTTCTTTTTTTTCAAATCGCCGAATATATGTGAACTAAAAACTAAAGAGCTCGCTGCCCTGAAACAAGTCCTGGCACTTAGTTGGGCAGCAGCAGTACATACCTGCAAATGCTCATATCGTCCGTGTTCAATTTTAATTTTAATTTTAATAATATATTTTTTTTATTGATATGATTGTTAGTGAGACTTACGCATTGTAAATGAATTGTTAAATGAATTAAAAACTTAAATGAATAAATAGGAGTTATTTTAATAAATATTTGAATAAGTTGTCCATTTGAATTATTTTTAAACTTTTTGGCAGCCTGTTAAAGTACTACATAGGTCGTTGCATTGAAAACTTCTTTTTTTTGTGATATTAAACATAAATTTCTAAGCAAATTAGAAAGTGCTCTTCATTCAAGGTATTGTCCATCGCTAGCTACGATATTCTCCCATATTTCTGCCAAGAGACAGATTCCCCGGCGGAAGAAGTCTTCGTCCTTCGAGGCTATCCACGAATCCAGCCATTTTGCAATATCTTCGAAAGACTGGAAGCGCTGCTCGGAAAGGCCATGGGCCATTGACCGAAACAATAAATGAAAGTCGGATTGCGCAATATCTGGGGAGTAAAGCCGGTGAGGTAGGTTGTACCAGCGAAGCGTTTCCATGAAGTTCTTGACCTGCATCGCGACGTGTGGTCGAGCATGGTCATGCTGAAAAATTACCTCGTCGTGCCTTTTAGCGTATTCCGGCCGTTTTATCTTCACAGCATCGCTCAAATACTTGAGCTGAGCTCGACAGCGATCGCCCGTGATGGTTTCTCCCGGTTTTAGTATACGCAGTGGCGGCAGCGGTATGCGGCCTACCCGCAAAACAACGGATTGACAGCTCTTCAGTCTTCCCTGGACAACGGCGGCTGCAACGTCTCCGAAACGTCGGGTGCTACAAACTTCACGCGGTAAATTCGTTTTCTAACCTATTTATAATGTCAAACAACCGCGATAATGTCATACAACCGCAACCAGTAAAAGAATCTTTCTTTTGCAAAAGAGAGCACTGCGTAGCATGTATCAGGTAACGACTAGGACCTCATGCAAAGAATATTTCAGCAAGGCAAGGGTAATGACTATGTATTCGGCGTTCATATACCAGTGTCTAATGTACATAATGCTAGACAGCACCTCGCAGAAACTGCAATTAATTCAGACATTCACTCACATCATACCCGCGGTATCTCCCTTTTATGCGTACCCCGAATACGACTGAACAAAAGTACAGAAAAGCTACTTGTATCTTAGCATTTAATTGTATAATCTACTCCCTACAAAATTTAAACAGCTGGAGGACATAAAATTTAAAAAAAACATCAAGGAGATGCTGATAGGCCACCCTTTCTATAATCTGGCCGAATTTGAGGGCCATGATTTTTCAAATATTGTGCCCACTTAAATTACTTAAAAAAGTAGAGCCTTATTGTCTGATTATTTTATATGGTCTTATATCTGTACTTTTAGTTTAAAATGCATAACGTAGATTTAATTTGATTATTTAACATTTTACTGACAATTTGGATATTACGATGAATAATTTTACTACGTATCTTTTCAAATTACTAACTACTTCAAATATTAGGCTTCTATTTTGATTATTTATGTTTATAGTTTGACGATCTAGTAGTTAATTCTTGACTACCTATGTATGTTCAGTAAAGAGTAGTAACGAGACTTACTACCTAGCACAATTATTTTGACACGTCCAAGAGCGGTCTTTAGCCGTAAATTGGACACGACGAAAATGTAATGTAATGTAATGAAAATGATAGTCTTCGAGTGAATGAACATTTTGTAAAAAAATGAATTATAAAAATGTTTTTTTTTATGCTTCTCGAAAAAACGCCTAAAATTTAGGCCTCTAAAGCAGTGTGAGGGACCACCCCTCACAAGACTCCAAATTGTTCGATGTGAGGTGGTGGTGTCAACTTACGAGCTATCTCCGTATTTAAAGGCGGTTCTGATGAATCAGAAGATATTTATTGATTGAATCGATTGAATATTGCCAGTTATAACGCTTGCCGAATTAACGAGTGCCCGGATTACTTTATCGAGACGCGAGGGTTGCGCGACGGCGGTTATGTAGGAGAGTTGATGAGGATTGTATATGTGCTCCTAGTATCTTGTACTGGGCACGGCTCGAGTCTGTGGGATTACAGACTGATGCTTCGAGACTCAGGGAAAATGAGGAAAGGAAAACAAGGAGCCGGATCCGTTGAGCGACCTCGTAGAGGGGTACCTACCGGATATGCCGTCGCAACCTTGGGGGAAGGTGATCAATCGGGGACTAAAAATTTGGTTGCTTTTTGGCCGGTTTATATAGGCCGTGCAATGATGCAATTTGAAATATTCTGAGTAAAAGTATTGTTTCATCGTGCTGATTCATAGCTGCACGAGTCAAAATAATAGCTGAATTGTGTCAGTCGATTTCACTGGAAATCGATGCATTTGTTGATCGTATGTAGTGGACTTAAGGTCCGTTACAGCAGAATACCCCCTTAACCCCTTGAGTATGATACGACCAAATCTGGTTCTGAAACAATTATCCGTTGAGTATGATACGACCAGATTTGGTTCCGCGTTTTTTTCACTTCTTTGACGTTCTCATATTTATTCATAATTATCTAATTGTTTTACAAAATGATATTTCAATATTCTATATTCGAAATTTCAATGCAATCATTGTGCAGTTGTTCTTTTTATGATTGGTGTAGTAGTTTCGTAGTTATAGTACTTTAAGGTCGATGTCGCCGAAAATCCTGCAAAAGAGACAGATGCATCCATGAAAATACCCATTTACTCCAAGGGTTAAACTATCGTGACCTTAACCGTAAGTGTGTTATATAATATCCGTATTTATATCGTGGAATTCAATCAATTTTGCCGAGCGTCGCGTCGCATCGGCCAGCACAGAGTCGTAGTGAATCGATAGAATGGAATGCCTTTGCAGTACAAAACAATTATTCAATGTCGGCGGCAGCGAAGGTTCATTGAAGCCAAACAGAGCGAGGCTCCAAGCTTTCCTTTTATCGCCCTCTAGCACGTCGTTATTTAGGAGAAGATTAACGATGTGTTCTCGGCAGCCTCGACAATATTTCCAAATCAACATAGAAACACTACTCGACATCAATTTGACTAATTTTTCCGTTTATTAATGACTAGCTGACCCGTGCCCACTTCGTTGGGCGGTAAAACTTTTCACTTGTGATGAAATTATGAGTGTGGTTCGGTTAGTACTGAGTACTATGATTTATTTCCTGACTGCCAAAAGAAGGGTTATATTTTTACTGCATATGTATGTATGTATTTGCATGCCAATTTGACTGTATGACCGTTATTTGTGAGTGTCTTATCAGTAAAAGGGAAATTATATGCAGTTACAGGGAAAAGTCTTTTGTTTTAAACACTTTAGACGATAAATTTACTTATTTTGATAAGAATTAATAATTGTTGATAATATGACCAATAAACATGACGTAACGGTTGAAATTATTTTTTAAATATTATTATAAAATACTACTTTTTGTGACTTAACCCCTCCTATAAAAATTTAGTCGTCACTTCTGCCCAGGACAGTTTTGCGCGTGAAGTCGATGGCCTTGCGAAAAACGACCATAACTTTTAAACTACTATACGTATCGTAAAAAGAATAACTGTAAAATGATCGCATTGAAATTTGAAATTTATAATATTATAACCTTATCTCGTCAAACAATTAAGATGAATAAATATTTAAAAAGTTGGCATTTTACGCAGCGCGGAGCGCCCTAACCAATATTGGTTAGATACAATTTTAGCATTTGTAAGCGTCTAACCAAAAATGGTTAACTCAAATAGGAAGGGTTAAGTACAAAATTTAGACATATGCTGACACTGACTTTTTTGTAGGCATTACCAAGCTCTACAACTTTTTTCAAAACTTAATAATTATATCTCTCATCGTTAAGGCAGCGTTAGTTAGAAACGTTTTCGTTCGACCAGTTTCTTATCCGACTTACTTTGCAAATCCGACTACCACGAAAAAGTCTTTTCATTTTTCGGATTAATATATAGCCTATGACACTCACAAATAATGTGGCTTTCTATTAGTAAAGAAGTTTCAAAATCGGTTCAGTAGATCCAGAGATTACTTCCTACAACCTCACGAAATTTACCTCTTTATAATATTAGTATAGACTAGCTATTGCCCGCGGCTTCGCTTCGCGTTATGTTTCGAATCGATTTGTTAATTCAATTAGGGTTGCGTTTATTTGCCTATTTAGAGGCTACCTTTAGATATATATGTAGTGCAAGACGTCTCTTTCAGATGCACTCTTCCTATATCGTAGTCGTACGCGTTTTGTTCCTCGCCACCCGCGCCACCTTCTGCTGAACGCTGAACTTACTGGGCCAGCAGCCACCGCCGCCGCCTGCTAGTGCCAGGTAGTTCGGGGTGCTTGCACGCGTTACTAATTTCATGGTATCTCTATTTCAAAAACAAATAAAAACTTACAGTAAATGACTTATATTGTCTATATTAACCAGCCTTGATAATGGATATTTTTTTTATACAAGGATTCTTATTGTATTGCTAACTAGCTGACCCGTGCCCACTTCGTTGGGCGGTAAAACTTTTTACCTGTGATGAAATTATGAGTGTGGTTCGGTTAGTACTGAGTGCTATGATTTATTTCCTGACAGCCAAAAGAAGGGTTATTTTTGTTACTGCATATGTATGTATGTATTTGCACGCCATTTGACTATATTACCGTTATTTGTGAGTGTCTTATTTGTGAGTGTCTTATCTTTAACCATTTATGCAGTAAAAGGGAAATTATATGCAGTAAAAGGGAATAGTTTTTGTTTTAAACACTTGAGACGATAAATTTACTTATTTTGATAAGAATTCATAATTGTTGATAATATGACCAATAAACATGACCTGACGATTTAAATTATTTTTTTTATATAAAATACTACTTATTGTGACCTAAACATAAAAGTTAGACATATGTTGTCGCTGACTTTTTTGTAGGCATTATCAAGCTATAAAACTTTTCTCTAGAACTTAATCATATATCTCTCATCGTTAAGGAAGCGTTAGTTAGAAACGTTTTCGTTCGACCGTTTTATCTCCGACTTACTTTGCAAATCCGACTACCACGAAAAAGTCTTATCATTTTTCATCAGCAGTCACAAAAAAAAATATACGCATTCAATTATGATAGCCCGTTCTAAGTATCACTAATAGAAAGCCAATGTTATTTGTGAGTATCAAAAAGACTTGTTCGTGGTAGTCGGATTTGCAAAGTAAGTCGGAGAAAAAACAGTCGAATGAAAATGTTTCTTTCGAACGTTGCCTTAACTATAAGAGATATATGATTGAGTTCTAGATAAAAGTTGTAGAGAATGATAATGCCTACAAAAAGTCAGCCACAGCAAATGTCTAACTTTTATATTTAAGTCACAAAAAGCAGTTTTTTATATTTAAAAAAAAATCTTTAGTTCATGTTTATTGGTCATATTATCAACAATTATGAATTCTTATCAAAATAAGTATATGTATTGTCTCAAATGTTTAAAACAAAAGACTTTTTCCTTTCAATGCATGTAATGTCCTTTTTACTGCATAAATGGTTAAAGAGATAATACGATATAGGTATGGAAACGCGACCGTATCTCGGGTTGGAGCTCCTGAAAGACAATATATTTTGGTACATTACATCTAATATAGTATACAGAGAAGTTTTGAAAAATTAAAATAAACATAATTTATTCAATGATAATCATTTCATTGACTCATTTGAAACCCGGTAATATAGCTTGACAATGCCTACAAAAAAGTCAGCGACAGCATATGTTTAAATTTTATATTTATGTCACAAAAAGTAGTTTTTTATATTAAAAAAATAATGTATATCGTTAGGTCATGTTTATTGGTCATATTATCAACAATTGAATTCATATCAAAATAAGTAAATTTATCGTCTCAAGTGTTTAAAACAAAAGACTTTTCCCTTTTACTGCGTAAATGGTTCAAGAGATAAGACACTCACAAATAAGACACTCACAAGGAGACACTCACAAATAACGGTAATATAGTCAAATTGGCATGCAAATACATACATACACATGCCCTAAAAATATAACCCTCCTATTGGCAGTGAGGAAATAAATCATAGCACTCAGCACTAACCGAACCACACTCATAATTTCATCACAAGTAAAAATGTTTACCGCCCAACGACGTGGGCACGGGTGATCTAGGAAAAAATAAAATAATAAGGGGGCGTCTGAAAAATCGCGTCATTGTTATGATATGATTGTAGAAGTAAAGTTAATCCAGCCGAAGGTAATACGCCGTCTCCCCTTATTTCCCTATTTCCTGGATGCGTGGGCGCGATCGTATTTCCGACCCTTTCCTTCCCTTATTTCATTTCCTCTTTAGCCGATCCGATAATATTCGGGCTTTTCATACCGTCATCAATATGCGGATTTATCTGAGCAGGTATTTTTCAAGATGCTCATTTTTCTCCAAAATGAGGAGAAGAGTAAGTAGGGAGACTGGATTAAAATAAGCTTCTAGATGAATGGTCGCAGTTGGAAACCATGCTGAATTTGTGACGAGGAACAGCTAAAGAGTAAGAATGTGAAATTTCACGAAAACAGCAACAATTACAACTTGGGTTGTCGACTACAGCGGGCGAGCCCGTCACCTCAGGAAGTTTTAACGATTAGTCGTTCTGTATCAATATCGCGTGTCAAACATTCCAATCGCTGGCGAGTAAGTTTGGCGCGTATCTCCCTGATAAAAACAGCGTTGCCACATCATTTCAATTTTACTCCTGCCGTCTTACAAACTATAACCATGGCCAACTGCAGCAAATGCTCTAAATCTGTGGCGGCGAAAGATAAATTAGTGTGTGCTCATTGTAGAGAGCAATACCATTATAGATGTGCTAACATACTGAAGATGAATTTCGAAAAATTAAATGAGCAAAAACTAGCTCAATGGCTCTGCGATACTTGTAAGATGTCAGACCCTAGGCAAGCACGGCATGCGACTTTGGATACCCTAACACATTTAACCACGCGGTCTCGATCGCTTACACTGACCTCGCCATCAAAAACCAGCAGAGTGTCCCACCTTACTCCAATTACAGCATCTTCTGAAAATGAAATCTCGACGGCCACACTATTTCGCGAAATTAAAAACTTACAATGCGAAATTCAAAAGCTTCATAATCTACGTGACGACTTCAAAGATCTCTGTCTCTTTAGGGACGATATTCAGAAGATCCGAGAAGATTTCGCATCGCATAAGTCGAGTATCGGGCGTGTTAATAAGTTGCTAAATGATTTTGAAAAGCAAAAAGAAGAGGTAAGGGTAAAAATCTTAAAAGTAGATACCATGGAGGCCAACCTGAACACGCTCCAGGAAACGGTTTCCGAACTTCAACTGCAGTGCGAGGTTCGGGACCAATGGAGCAGGTTGGCGAACATTGAGATCGTCGGCGTTCCGGAAAAGAGTAAGGAGGACCTACTTCAGATAGTCACGAAGACTGCACAACTCGCGGGAATACAACTCCATCCGGAGGACATTGAGTTCGCGCCGCGAGTCTCTCCCAGAGTTGTCGTTAAGGACCGCCCAAAAGTGATAGTAGCAAAATTTCGCAATCGGAAGCTAAAGGATTCGATATTGTCTGGATTGACTTTTGAGAACTTTAAAAATGAATTCTTCACTGTAAAACGAACAGAAAAAATAAATTCTGATACATGGGCGAATATGGTAATCGAACAGTCTTATGAACTCTATGAAGGCAAAAGAAGGAGTATCTCGAGGTCAAAGTACTCAAGAAAATGTTTTATATAACAAGGTTTATGGTATATACGCCACAAATACAATTTGTGAAGAAATTGAGAAGTTTTGTGACATTTCGTTAGATTCTGCTAAACAACACGTTGATGCAAGATGATTAAAGATTTGTAAACGATCACCACTTCAATTTAAATTGTAAGAAATATACAGCTGTTAAATAAAGAAAAAAATCTAATATTTTACTTGTTTTATTTCTCCTTAAAATCTACTTTCGATAAATTAATATAAAATTAAGATATAGGGGGATTCCGGGAGAGTTTATCCCCTCCACTAAAATTCGCATATTTTTTTATATTTACATAATTAATATTTTCTATGAATTGTGTCTTTAAGCTGCACTATCTATATTTTCTCTTAAAAACGTTTGATATAACTTTAATAATTTGTCAGTTATTATAAAATTGTCCCAAAAATGATTTTGGCTAATTTCTCCCGCCTGGGTGGGAGACTTTTCCCTCCAAGTAGGGAACCATTACCTGGGTTCAAAAATGGGTAAAATAATAAATAAAAAAAATACGTGTGGCACTCGGGGACTGCCGCGGTAAAGCTATTGCATAGCATTTTTAACAACTTATGCAATTATAATTATTTATTTATTTTATTTATTTTTTTTTTTCTGATATCAGATTAGTGCGCTCTATCGGAAAACGTTGAAATTATTCCGAATCATTTGCGGCTGCTGTAGCAAATGATTCGGAATAATTTAAACGTCTTCCGATAGACGCCGCGCACGATTTTTTTATTCGATAAAGCAAAAAAAAACGGATTATTCGAAAAAAATCGTAGATAAAAAGATAGATAATTAAATTATCTTTAAAATGGTGCAGGTTTCATAATAATACGCCAGATAGTATTTGCATAGTAGTCGTTTTTGTGTTCGGTTAGACCTAATTTCACAAATTAATTACACTATGTAATATCAAAAAAATCTAAAATATTCAAAGCTAAGAATATTAGGAAAATGTTCTTGTTTAACATATATTTTTTTCGAATCGTAAGCAGTACTCGTTTAGACGTAATTATCAGTTTAAAATCATTAATTTTCGTTAAGAAATTTCTTCATTCGGTCGCCGCGCTGGCCAGGCCCGCGATAAAAGCTATGCAATAGCTTAAAAACTGTAATTCTTAAAATAGTTACTTATTATTACTTAATACAAAGTAAGGCACTTATTATTACTTAATACAATGAGAAAAATAGGAACTTTGAGTATTCAAAACAAGAAAATCAACATTAAAATTATTACAAACTTAATCAGTTTCCCTTTTCTTAATTAGAACAATGAGCAGCTTAGAATAATGATCAGAACAGTTTCTCTTTTCTTAATTAGAACAATGAGGGCAAATAAACTCTTCCTTATTATACCTAGTTAGTCCGACAAACATTTCATGGACATATTTGCCACAAACAGCACACAGTCGCATGGCTAATTTTTCGTCCGTCTGACATATGAAACAAAACCAATTATCTTCTTCCCATGTGCTATCGGAGCTGTCGTCATACTTGGGCTCTCCTTCGAGGTCACTCTCGCTGTAAAATTTGTCTCTTAACTGTATTTTTTAAACAGAAAATCAATTCCTGGATATTAGAGTTGGGCCCATCAAAATTAAACGACGAATTACTGATCATTGCTGTTTGAAAGGTTATGTATGTATTTTTATGTATGTTTGTATATATATATATGTATATATATATATATATATATATATATATATATATATATATATATATATACTAGCTGACCCGGCAAACGTTGTTTTGCCATATAAATAATTTTTAAGTAATTTCTAGTGTAGACAAAAAATAGCTTACTTATTGTAAGTGTGTAAGAATGTGGTATATGCGTGAAATAGGCATCGAGCACTGTGAACGATGAGGGAATATAAAAATAACAAAAGGCAAACATTATTTTTAAGTTATTATAATTTATTCCTTAAAATTATATATCATTAATTAATCAATTACGACAGTAACACTAACAAACAATATCAATCTCTTAATGCTATAGCGTGAACAATATTTTTTGTTAGTCCATCTTTAGCTAACACAAACAAACTGGATGGTTTACCCACTCGAGAGCATGCCACGTATAATTGCCCGTGTGAAAAACATGGTGTTCTCAAATCTAAGCCACAAATAGATATCGTTTGACCTTGGGATTTGTTGATTGTCATTGCAAATGCCAATCTAATCGGAAACTGAATACGTTTGAATTGAATTGGCACATCTGTAGGTATAATAGGAATCCGTGGTATTAATATATTTTCACCTCGGAACTTGCTATTTAAAATGCTGGCTTCGATCACGTTTTTCATTAATTTTTGTTTCTTAATGTTGCATACTGCATCAGGGTTATTCTGAATATTTAGTGGCAGCTTAAATACTGAATGAGCTGTTCTGCCTCCATCCAATAAAGTTGCTGCAATGCCCGATGATGCAACGGCCAATGCGATGCCATTATTTGATCGTATTTCAGCAAGAATTAGCGAAATAACGAATGTTTTGCCAGTTCCACCCGGTGCATCCAAAAAGAAGAACCCACCTTGTCCAGCTGAAACTGCGAGCATAATGCGATCATAAATGGTTCTTTGTTCCTCATTCATTAGTGGGACATTGCGGGCAACAATCGCTGCCATTTCTACAGTGCTGTACTGCAGTTCACGATTCATTTCAGTATTCATTAAATCAGATGCAGTTCGATTTGGCGAATTCATACCGAAATGACTGAGTGGTAAGTTGGCAATGACAATGCAAAGATCCTCAATAGCAATTAATGCTTCATTGTACATTGCGTCGCTGAATGTTATGGTTAGATCGTGGCACCGTGTACGATGTTGATGCAATATATCATCAGTCATTGAATCTTTGTGATTATCCCACAATATCTGTGCTCGGGCTGGGAAACATGGTAGTCAACACTATAGCGAATAGTAGACGAATTTGTATTGCTGTACAGTTCAATGCAGCTTCAGCAAGCATACATTCCCACTGGTTGTCGTCTTCCAGCAAGCCGAGTGCAAGGCATGCATCTTTATACGTTGGATAGTGTTGCCCATTCACTTTACGTATATCTTGAAATGATAATGGGCCAGTAACATTAACCAACAACAGTCGAAGATAAAAGCACTCAGTGTGTCTTGGATCGACTGTAAATAATCGCCCCAAGGCGTTTGATTCAAATAAATTGAGACATGCAGCAACTGGTGAGCCTTGCTTGCTGGGCATCCATGTTTTTGTTTGAGTCCATGTGAAATAGCGTGGTACTTGTGAATAGAGTAATGTTCGTGCAAAGGCACCAAAATCATCCGCACGATTACACAATTCAAAAAATTCAGTGAGTGTAGTTTTAGGTGGATTTATTGCAAGATCAATCGCTGTCTCGTTCGTGGAAAATACACGCTGACCGTTTTCAAGATGGACGGCTAACTGAACAACTGCTGGATCCCGTTCATGAATTGGAAAACCAAAGATACGCCAAGCAGCTTCATTGGAGCTGATGTGCCGACCAATTTGGTAGAGCGTTATTTCATCGTTTTTATTCACTGGAGGAGCATTCACATTAGTATTTTCCGCTCTAAACACAGCCATATCACTGCCTTAATGGACATACTTGCAAATGTATTTGATGTTCTTCACAGAACTGCAGAACTCAACATTAATATGAGCATTGTATGTCTTGCTCAGCAGAGGCGAATATGGCACCACCCAACGATTGTCAATATCAATGTCTGTGTTGCTGATATTTTTAATAAATGATTGTCCGCCATTATCGGGATTTCTTCGACGATATATTGGGTATCCGTCGACATTTGTGATCGTATCATTAGTAAAATCTTTAGGGAAATTTTTAGTACATTTTCCATCTGCCATGCAAGGCGATGAACTATTAAGAGTACCATGGACCATGGATCATGTTTGTTGTAACAATAACAAACAGCAGTTGGTCAGTGGACGGATCTGGAATTTCATAATTTTATTATTAATAATTATAAAATAGGAAAGATTAATAGTTAATATGAGAGTTACACTGAGATAGCAAAATAATAATTGTCAACGTTACTACTACACTTGATGCATAAACAATAATGATGGCCGACAACTGTGTAGGGAGTGAGAGAAGTCTTATTGTGCGAGAGAAACAGGAGACCGGCTTCGTTCTCATCCCTACTCCGTGCTGTTTACTGGGTCAGAAGTGACACCTGTAGACAACTGGCGGGGATAACTAATTAAATGACGATTGATCAGTTATCGACCGGGGATGAAAAATGATTAAATTACTAAAATGGCTATTAAAAAATAGGGGTTGGTGATAAAAGGGTAAAAATTTAGGGTTGTATGTATTTTTTAATGCGACATAATAAAAAAATAAAGAAATTAAAAAAATGACTAAAAATTAAAGAAAAATGTTAAGGGTGGACAACCCTTATCACTAAGGGGTATGAAAAATAGATGTTGGCCGATTCTCAGACCTACTCAATATGCTCACAAAATTTCATGAGAATCGGTCAAGCCGTTTCGGAGGAGTACGGGAACGAACATTGTGACACGAGAATTTTATATATAAGATATATATATATATATATATATATATATATATATATATATATATATATATATATATATATATATATATATATATATATATATATATATATATATATATATATATATATATATATATATATATATATATATATATATATATATATATATATATATATATATATATATATATATAATCTTTTTTTAAAGAATTCGTTTAAAGGATGACACTTTGATGAAAAAATTAAAATAATAAAAGCCACTTACATAGCTGGAAGGTTTTCCCGGACTGGACTGGGAAATGCTTATTGTTTAAACGAGATGTATTCTTGGATGAGTACCACTTTCGACGGTACACTGTAGGTTTAATGGGATCCCTTTATCGCTAGCGAACGATCGCCCTTCATCCACATCTCAAAAACAAAGCGTATCCTTTTGCAAACCAAAATAAAATGTCTTTATTAAAGACAAATTTAATTTATTTTTATTTTCATTTAATAGCTGGCTGATAGCGAGCCCTGCAATCGTATATCGTCCTTTTAAAGAGTGGATAATTCGAATTTCAAATCGAATTTTCGAAATGTCATTCCGCATTTAAGAGACGATTGATTGTGATTTTTTTCATTGTTTTTGCTTAAATTACTCATCCAAAAATACTCATCCAAAAATACATCTCGTTTAAACAATAAGCATTTCCCAGTCCAGTCCGGGAAAACCTTCCAGCTATGTAAGTGGCTTTTATTATTTTAATTTTTTCATCAAAGTGTCATCCTTTAAACGAATTCTTTAAAAAAAGATTTTACAAAAAACCAATCAAATATTAACAATATATATATATATATATATATATATATATATATATATATATATATATATATATATATATATATATATATATATATATATATATATATATATATATATATATATATATATATATATATATATATATATATATATATATATATATATATATATATATATATATATATATATATATATATATATATATATATATATATATATATATATATATATATATATATATATATATTATGTATGTTTATGTTATTACATTATATTATATGTATGTTTATATATTTATGTATGTTTGTATATATTTATCTAATATATATATTTATAGATATTATAGCTAGTAAATATTTTGTTTAGTTATATGTAGTTACCTGATATGACGTGCTTATCATTGTCATTATACGTATTGTAATTAGCTCATCTAGATACAGGCCTTAGTTGACCTAGTTAGATGAGTTTTAGGCAGGTGCAAAACACGATGTGACGGTTTCTCTGAACTGTTTATGTTTGATTCTTGAACTTGTTTGGTATAATTAGTCGTAACCATAGTAATAAGTACTTATAAATAAATAAAGAATGTTTTCTTTGCTTTACCTTTATTTTTAGTTACTTTCATTTTCTTATTTTTTGCTTCATAATTAATAATTAAGTCTTGTTTTTCTGCTGTTTTAGTCAAATTTTTATCCGGGCTGTCTACCACGATATATCCACGAAAACCCAAATATTATTTTGGGTATTTTTTTTCTGGAAAAAAAAGAAACCATTATAAAAGGTAATTGCGGGAGAGTTTATTTTTTTATTTTATTTTATTTGGTACCCAAACAGAATATTGACAACACATACAGTGACATATATATATACTACAGTTACATGACTACATCAATATCCTTTTTATATGAGTACACAATTAGCACAATGCATGAACAATGGTTGAATTTTAAAAAAAATACGTATAAAAAAAGGAAAAAAACAAAAAATACCAGAATTACAGTATTTTAAAGAGGGACGCTTTGAAGGAGAATAAACTATCATGAAATATATCGATGCGATTGTCAAGATGAAATTTGTTATACAGACGACATATACGTGGGATTACGTTATTTACTCCGGTATAGTTTTTTGCTAAACGTGTTTTAAATAAGTCTGGGTATCGAAGACTTCTTTTAGTAATGTTAAATTGTATTTTTTCTATACAAGAGGTATCGATTTTATTATTTAAAATTTTGTACAGGAACACTAAATCTGCAACCTGCCGGCGTTTTTCTAATGTCACAAATTTAAAAGCAGTCAGTCTTTCCTCGTAGCCAGTCAGATGATTCTCAAGGCCGCATTTAAATGATAGCATTCTCAGAAATTTCCTTTGAATGGATTCGACTCTATCGGAGTACGTTTTAAAATATGGGTTCCATATCGAGGACCCAAATTCAAGATGAGAGCGCACTAGTGAGTTATAAAGCAGGATCATGCTGTTATGATTTTTGAAATTCTTAGTGATCCGCATGATCAACCCCGCATCCTATTTGCTTTCTCGACTATGTTCTCAATGTGTATCTTGAAATTTAGGTTTGAGTCAAATGTTATTCCTAGGTCACGGATGCTAGATACATTGCTTAGGTTGTGACCATTTATAGAATAGTCGTATTTAACGTGACCCCTGTTTCTACAAAAGGACATCGAGTGACATTTACCTATGTTGAGAGCCATTTTATTTTCAGAACACCAAGTGAATAGCGAATCAAGATCGTTTTGTATTTTATGGCAGTCAGATATGTTCATAATTTGATTATAAATTTTAACGTCGTCCGCATACATTAAGAAATTACAATTTATTCTATTGGAAAGATCATTTATGAAAATAAAAATAAGAGGGGTCCTAAGTTGGAACCTTGTGGGACACCCGATGTTACGTCGAATACCGAAGACTCGAATCCCTTAATGACAACTATCTGGCTACGGTTCATAATATATGACTTTAGACATCGCAGTAAGTCCCCATGTATTCCATTATCCTTAAGTTTTCGAATGAGGATGGAGTGATCAACTTTATCAAAGGCCTTTTGGAAGTCAGTATATATAACATCTACTTGTGTTCGTTTATCTAGTGAAGTACTAATATAATCTACATACTCAATAAGGTTTGTGTTAACAGATTTTTTTAGAAAAAATCCATTTTGCTGTGGACATAAGACATGTCTAACATGGTTAAAAACTTGGTTGTAAACAAGTGATTCTAAAACTTTGCCGAACGTAGATAATAAACTAATTGGCCTATAATTACTGATTTCAGTTTTGTCGCCAGATTTGTGCAATGGTATAATGTTCGAAATTTTCCAAAGTTCTGGAAAAACGCCAGCAGTTACAGACTTAGCATAGATAAATTGTAATGGAGTAGAAAGTTCGTTAGCACATCTTTGTATGAAATAAGGAGGTATGCAGTCCGGCCCCGGACCTTTGCTTACGTCTAAATTTTTTAAATTATAACAAATATCGCCTACATCAATTTTTACCGTATTTAGGCAGTAATTACTACTTTGGGACTGCTCAGGGGAACAAACATAATCAGAAGCCGGATTATAAACTGATTTAAAATGTGGAGCAAATAAGTTACAAATATCAAAACCATTTGATGCTGTGGCTCTATCTAGATGCATTATATTCGGAATTAAATCATGTTTTTTGCTTTTAGCCTTTACAAAGGTCCAAAAAGTTTTCAAATTACCTGCATTTAGTGATTCTTTGACAGAATTTACGTATGTCCTATAGCAGGATTTTAATACTTTTTTTGCCCTTGATCGAAGGAGTGCGAACGTATCTCTATCACGAGGATCGCCATATTTTTTATACTTCAGCCTGTATTTGTTTTTTTCGTTTAACAAACTAATTAATGATTTAGAAAACCATTTTGGGTATTTTTTATTAAAATGTTTTTTAACTGGAAAATTTCTAATTATTAACTTCCAAAGTGTATCATAGAAAATATGAACAACGTCATTGATATGAGGTTTATCTAAGATGTAAGACCAATTAGTATTTCGGATTTCTGCTTTGAAATTATCATAATTTCCTTTGTAAAAGTTGTATTGAACTTGTTCGCGATTGAGCTCAAGCGGAGAAGCAATATCAAGGTTCAAGTTAATTTCTAACGGTGGATGGTATGGATCTATTTTACTAAGTGGATCTGCTTCCTTAACGTCAATAGTTCCTATATCAGACAATACTAAATCTAAAATACGGCTATTGCAGTTTAGTGTATCGTTACTTTGATATAAATGACAAGTAGATAAAAAGTCTCGAATGGTAGTTGATTTTGTTCCAGTATTTAGTGACGGTTGCAAATACTTATTCGCACTGGATCTAGCCCAAGTTAACTCTGGGACATTAAAATCTCCTAAAATTATATTATAGACATTATTGGAGTAAAGACAGATTCGTTGACAGTTCTCTATGCACTGGGAGAAAGTTGACATTGAAATATTTGGCGGCAAATAAATTAGTCCTAAATTAATAACAGTAGACGATCCCAACATTAATTGTAGCCATAGATCTTCAGCGCATGTTTGCCACGTAGGTTTATAGGAAGAACAATGTTTTTTGGAGACTGCAATAAGAACGCCACCTCCAATATTGCTAGCGGAGTCGGAGGTTTCACGGTCTCGCCGATATACCACGTCACGTACCTATCGTCACATATTTCACTGTCTAGAAAAGAAGATGATAAGTTAGTCTCTGTGAAATAGATGATGTCGTAGTCATTATTAAGAATTTCAAGGACAATCGCGTCGATTTTAGATCTCATCCATCTGATATTCTGGTAATAAATAGTTAATGGCATTTTAATTTTAAAGTAATGTAAACTTAAAATATAACGAATTAAAATTAGAATGATAGAAAGATTTTAGAAAAGTGATAATACAATAGTAATGTAGGTAGAAAAATTGTACAAAAGTTGTAAATTACGAGAGGTTAGATAAACAGTCTTGCGAGTGTATAATGATATGTTTGGAGGTATCCCCCTTTCGCATGTATATTTTTCCGTTTCGAACCCATACGTATTTGAAATTCTTGGCAATCGCAGCTTTCCTAGTGGCAGCATGTAGGGCCTTGTTGGCTGGAGTTAGATGTTCACAGACGTAACCCTGGGTAAAGTCTCCCCCCCACGTGAGCCTAATGTCTCCCACCCACGCCAATCTGTTTGTTATTTATATATATTTTTAAAACTATGCCACATTCATAAAATCAATGTATTGTAGGTGTTACTAGGATAAATACACTTGCCATTTATATAGGTAACTTGTTTGAATCTATTCATACAAAACAACACCAATCAAATGTCCAAAATTTTTAAAATTCACTTACCACACGGAAAAACTCGTTATCACTTCGCACTTCCAAGCCTGACTGCCAAATGCATTGGCATTGCGTGAGAGGGGCGGGTTGGGTGTGAGACATTTAAGAACTGCAGCAACGTCGCAATACATTGTGCAACAAAGATTCTATGAGCAGTGGCTATCCCCTCCCCCCTGGTAAACTCTCCCGGACTCCCCTATATTTCACCTACAGTAAGTATTTCATAAATGAGTTTTGAATTACACAAAGTAGGTAAGCAATATTAAATGAATATATTAGATATACAATGTAAAATGTTATTGAATAACCTGTAAGTACCTATTGTCTAATAAATAAAACAAATTATTCATTGGTAATCATAATTTGATGATTTAATAACTTTATTCAGGGCATTATTCACCGAAATTCACAGTTGACCTTGAATTACTGTATTTATGGCGGCTGAGCGCTGCTCGCTCTCCGCCCTCTATCTCAAAAACCGTTGAGGGCATAAAAAATGTTTGATGCAAAATTTGTCGCAAATCGTATGCTCTACATTTTTTATCATAGATGTTAACATCATTGGAGCTATAGAAGCTAGATAATCGCGAAAAATCGATTTTTGTGACTTTTGACCTTGAATAACTCACGACGCAGACACGAGATTTTATGAGACTTTTGAGACAACTTGTAGAACGCCAAAACGAAGGTATATACAAGTTTCCAGCTTATCATCTCTCATTCCGAGGTGAAACCCTAATTTGACTGGACTAAAGTAGATAAGAAAAGTCTACTTATTTAAAAGAATGGAGACTTGAAATGACTTTAGGATTGACTTTTTGTCAATACGCTTGTTTTTTTAAATAATTTAGGACTATTAAATTAATATTAATAAACAAAACCTTACGGCGACGACAAAAAAAGTATGCGACAAAAATTTATTGATAACCGGCACCAAAAATAAATAATAGATGAAATACAAAAGGTGCCACCATGGAATTCCCCGACCGGATTCGGACCCATCATTATGCTATTTTTATACTTCTGGGGAGCGAACAGTGGATTCCGGACTAACTACCTGCTGTGGTATATTTAGGACAGCTGTCTTGCCACATGCGAGCGTACACCCTACCACCCATTCACTCCCCCTTCAAATCCATAGAATTTAAAATGCGGAAATCGCGGTTTTAGATATTTTTTCTAGGAAAGAGTTGTTTTTCTGGAAAGACCAAAATCTTTGAAAAGGTGAAACAGAGATTTGGCTGGCAGGCCACGAGCGCCAACTTCCACCGCGTGAAGGTGAACATTGAAGCCGTTCCGGGTGACGGCATTTGCGAGATCATGGTATTTATTTAATTTCTACTCGTGGTGTTTTGGGATATTTGATTCCCATGGAACAGTTAATTCTTCGATTTGGGTCACCTTCCGAGATAGAGAGTATCCGAAAACATTATTTATGTCACTAAAACTGAGCAAAATTTTAGTAACTATGCACCGATATTGACCAAAAATTACCAAATATTTATAATTTGAATACGAACGAAAACAATGTATTATGGTATGTATTTATACGGGTTTGTTAGAACATTTATAACTCGAGAACGGCTAGACCGAATTTCATGGTTTTTGATTTGTTGTATTTGTCTCCGTCCCGAATAGCAGAATAAATATTTAAAACAAAAATTGGAAAATTGACGAAAAAAATAATAATAAAAAAAAATCCATACAAAATGTAAATCCGTGTTTTTCTCATAGTCAGTTGTATGTGGCATGTTCACGTGTCGGCAAATCATCCGCTTTATTTGCTCTTGCGCCTGATAAAATAATATCGAGAATTAAACCGAGTGCATCCCATGCTGCACAATATGTAAATAGTTTAATTCAATCATGTCTTGCTGTATATATATTTAATTTTTATACTTTTATATTTCTTATTGTGTTACTAGCTTAATAAAGTAATGAACTTAATATTTGTTTTGTATTCATTGTATTCATTGTATTCATAAAATCATAAATTAAGTTCAGCTAATCTGTAACACGACATTCATTGACTGTTAGGCGGTACGAAGTTCGCCGGGTCAGCTAGTAATGTATATACTAGAGATTCAATTAAGTAGAGCTTGTTATGCATTGCGTATAGTTAGGAAAACACTGAGTGAATTAGAAACGAGGAGTATTTATTTTTCCGTCATTGAATCGATACTGAGCTACGCCATTACGATCTGGGGAAACTGTTACGCTTGTCACAAGGAACCCTTATTTATCCTTCAGAAAATAGCATTACGGATTATCGCCAACGTAAAACATATAGAAACATGTAGACCTATTTTTAAAAGATTGAAAATCATGACTCTCACATCACTTTACTTATATAGGCTATTATTAGATTTTTATATACAGATCATAGATAACAAAAACACCAGATACAAGAATAATTTCATTCTACGCTCCTAGGCAAAGTACCCAATTCTCAGGGCCTTATTATTTTAACCGCCTACCATGCAACATAAAAGACAATAGCAATCTCAGAACGTTCCAAAAACTTTTAAAGGATTTTTTTACAACCAATACAATACGTTTTACTCTATTGAGGAATTTATAAATTTTACAAAATGACTTTTTTTACAGCCTCTTTATTTTAATGTAATGCGTATACTGATTATTTCATTTGTTGATTGTTTTAACTTGAATTAATAATTTTATTGATTGTTTTAGTTATATGGTATCTTATATTTAAATGTAATTACAATATATTTAGATTCTTTTTGGACAAAACATTATAAAAATTAATTCGATTGATTAGGTGATTATTGATGATTATTGCTTGTGATTGATCATTTCTGATATTGATTATTTTAAATGTTGATAGTTTTAGTTTTACTGATTGCGCCATAGCTTCTTCTTTATGAAGTTTCTTCTGAAACAAAATGTTGTATGCTCTCTGGGCAGTTTGTTAATTAAACATTGTATGTTTTTTAATAATTCCCACAATAAAGAACTATAATATACTATACTATATATTAAAGTAACATATTATTTTGAATCCATTTTAAATGCTGCTTTAAATTAATGAATTTGATACACTGTTCTTTTGATACAGTATACATTCCTACTATAAAAACTTTACTTCTATAGTTGTTTGTCGATAAAAACATCATTAATGGTCCACCGACATCAGCATAACAACACCCTTTTACACTGCGACATGACACAGTTATCACATTCTCGTCGATATTTTCGATTTTTATCTGAGAATCCCTCTTCTTGGATCGATTTGCAGTTCCGGCCCATCCAGCTATATAAGCTCTGTCATCAGTATCTAATGCTTTGAAATATTTTGAAGAAGGTAAACATATAGGTGTTATAAAATCGGTCCATGTCATTTTAAGTGTCAATTTTATAAGTCCGATTACTTGATTGTTCGTGTGATTTTCGATCGGTATAATTTTGATGGGATCTGCGCAGTCTAAACCACCAGCTATTTCCATGCAGTCTGGATCAGTATTGAGGTCATACTCTCCCAGGATGACGTTTTTTGGACGGCGTCCGATCAAGCATTGCGCAGCTGTCAGAACGTATCGATCGCTCACGATAGATCCTTCGCAGGAGTGATTTTCTTCATCATATTTGATCAAAGCCAACCAGGCGTATTGTCCAAAGTCGGGGTATTCGTTGCGAATGAGGCCGCTTCTATCATAATATCCGCAGTTTCCTTCTGGAAAGTCTATTTCGGAGGCGACGCAGCAGATTTTCGGTATTTCTTGCAGTGAACCACAACGGGATTCTCTCAGCAACTGTACTTCCTCGGCGGTGCGGCTTCGGTTGTGTAAGATATTGTTAAAGATGGTACAGTCGGTGATGGAAATGCAAGACCCGTTCGTTTTTAGTATTGCGTTGTAGCAAGGTTGTTCTGAAAATAAGTAAAATATTAGTGTCCTAGTTGTAGTAGTCTTCAAAAAAGAGTTAACGAAAAAGGCTGCTAGGTGTTGGAAACACTCTTATAGACAAAAATATATTTCAACTATACCTTTCGAGTAGCGGCATAATTTCATGGCAGACCGCGGCAATTTATTGGAATTTCTTGCAATATCACCGCGCTCGACAAAAAGTACTATAACTATGGAATTACTATAGAAATCATAAAAAGAGTAACTCTACAATGATCGCATAGAAATTTCGTACTATATAGAATATTGTAATCTCATTTTGTAAAACAATTATATAATTATGAATAAATATGAGAAAGTCAAGAAAGTGAAAAACTAGGCATTTCTAACTTGTACTTGTCTAACGGAAAAATACGGAACCCTATTTAGAAGTTGTTAATACTATCGTGACCTTTATTAGATTCTCTATCAAATTTAATATTTCGTTTTACTTATGTACATACAAAAATATTTAGATATTAGCTCATAAAACCCATAATTTTTTTTGATGATTTATTGAAAAAAAAAATGGTGATATTTGACAATGGAATTTTAGCAGAAATATCTGTGAAATGACGCGCGAAATTATTCTAGTGGCCGTCTATGTATATATGGTAATAATGAGATGTTTGGTATGGATTTTAGGACGCGTTCGAATAAGAAATTAAAATTACTGTGGACTAGGATGTCTACCCTGGACAGGATGTTTACCCTGGACAACGGCGGCTGCAACGTCACCGAAACGTTGAGTGCTACAAATTTCACGAGGTAAATTCGTTTTCTCTCTTATTTATAATGTCAAACAACCGCGATAGTCTTCGATTTCATATTTATACATATAACAAAAAATAGACGGCCAGTATTAGCATAGTTGTACTGGATGCCGCCCAACTAAGTGCCAGGACTTGTTCTAATGCATCAAGTTCCTAAGTTTTTTATACGAATTAATAGGGAGCTAATGGGCCCTTGCTGAGTTGGCCACGAAGACCCATTCTGTTCAGGGTTGGTCACACTCACGGGTCAACACCCATCCGGCGGCGTCCACGCATAAAGTGCGAGCTTGGGCAGGACTCTGACCTTAGGGCTAGTTTCCCCTAGGAGTCAACCTTCTGGCGCTCCTGGACGGTCTGCACACCGTGCGGCGTAAGCCAATCGACTGTGCACTCCGACTAACAGTCGGAAGAGTCTGGAAGCAGTACTGTTCCCTATAAAGCGGGGGTGGTTGCGGACCTGGGTGAACAGCCAGGCAAAACATGCCGTGGTTAGCGATATATTCTGTATACAAAGTTTCACCGTTTCCTAAGGGAAAGGACCGCGCAAGCGACCTTGAAGTCGTAACCAATCGAGAGACCGGAGTAATCTGGTCGTATTTGGAAATAAGGGCGTGAGTATAAGCCCGCTGGGTAACATACCTGATTATCTCGCGAATAAGGCGTTGGCCTCTTACGGGCATGTGGCGAAGCTTGACGGGGGACTGATTTGTCCGAGTCTTTTGCGCTCACTTCACGGGAGATAGAACGAACAATCGTTAAAATTTCCTGAGGTGACGGGTTCGCCCGTTGTAGTTGACAACTCTATTTTATAGGAAAGAACATTGCCTTATTAGGGATAACTTTGCTTTGAAATTGGAAATATGACTAAAGTTAAAGTTATTGAAGGTCAAAGTGACTATTAGTCAACATCGATGAATATTTTATATCTATTCTTTGTCGTACTTACGCGCCCGTGTGGTAGACAATATTCCAATAAACGCGACGAGGAAAAACATAGTTTTATTAAGCACGACTGAATATACCCGAGGTCGTCAATATACTGGACAGTCCAGTTGTTGAACTTTATTTAAAGGTTTTAATTCATTGTTGCTATCGATATTCAAATGGCAACAGTGAATTGTAGGAACATTATGAATATATTGTTTTCCTCCAGATGGTTTTTCCATGGGGATTAGTATTTAATATTTACCTTGAGTATTTATATTTCTAATATGACTTTTTTTAATAACCTATATTTTTGACGTGACAACGTCTTATAATTCGATGGAGCGGCTGCAAGCACGAAAAACCATGACTCATGCGGCGTTACCTCGCTCTGAGACGTTCCATTTATTACATTTATTATTCAATATAAATGCTGCCATTTACCGGTTGTGACAAGAATTATTTACTAACCTCAGTCTAAAATAGTACGAATGAAAATCACTAGATTGATTTAAATTCTTGACATAATTTTATATGTATTCTTCATATACGGAATGGTATTACTGAACGGACAATTTTCTCGTGGGTACAACGAAGTGCAACGAAGTAAGCAACTTTTATTAAAAAAAAAAAGAAGTATGAAAAGCTATCATTACGATGCGCTATCTAGCGGTTGGTAAAATGTCGCTGATATTGTTTATTTACGACGTATTACCTACCGCTAGATGGCGCAGCGTGCTCAAACGCGTGTTTTTTCTTTAAAATATCTTTCCGTATGATAATTTGGGAAATTATCCAATATTTATTTGATTATTTAGTACTTAGGATTATATAGAAAATTAGATAGAAAATTTTACGAAATTACTTAAGAATTTTGATTGAAAATATTGGAAAATGTTGTTTCCTCTACATAGAAAATCTGCGCTTGGATGTTCAACGTTCATACCTTGCAATACTGACGTTCATATGTTATACCTTAATAGGTATTTATTTAAATATTATACTTGTTATTTTCATTACTTTTGACTTAACCAAGTGTAGGAACTCCTATCAACTGGTTTGAAATAAATAAATAAAAATAAATAAAAACGCTTCTCAAACCGTTATTTAACAGTTTGAGATTTCAAACTTTCAAATTAAAAAAAACAATAAACTTTAAACAATAAACAATTATACAATTATACTGCTATACAATAATACATTTACATGTTGTAGTCAAATCGGTCAGTATAAAAGCATATATTTTTGGGTGTTTGTAATAAACAATATCAGAATCTAAAATGAAACTGCTTCAAATGCTACCATTCCATCAGTATTTTCTTATGACGTTGTCAAGTTCAACTATCGTCAGTAAACCGACTTTACAGACAACCGATTTTTTAAAAATATTTTATATTTTTTGTCTAAACCTGACTATTTGTTTTTATATTTTGGTAATCTGTATTTTTAATTAATACTACAATAATTAGGTGTTTTATTAGCCTAATTTATTTTCAAATTACTTTGTATATATTTTTAAAATGGTATTGTTTTTATAATTTGAAAAAATAAATCAATTTGGTAAAAAAAAAATATTATACGTATCAGAAAAGATAAATAATGAATAATATTGATTGGGTCACCCCAAGACATTCACGGCAAGTAGTCAAGCCTCCCCTCCTGTCCCACTTACGCCAACCCCTTCCCCCCTTCCACCAACTACCAACTCCCTCCCCCCGCGCGCTAACCCCTTACCCCACCACCCCGATAGTGAAAGTATTTGATTAAAATTACGAATATGTTTCTAAGATTTTTGTTGTCTTTAACCGTTTGGATGCCAATACTACCGATTGGTTGTTTTCCTGTTGTGACTGGAACGTCGGCGACTGAGCTACTTATTTATGCTATGCATTAAAGTTTTGTTTATTCCCACTCTTTATTGTGAAGTTTCACAATGGGTGGGTTTATAATCATACGCCATTCTCTTATAACCAACCCTACAATTTAGTATTTATATAATATACATACTAGCCGACCTGTGCCCACTTCGTTGGGCGGTAAAACTTTTTACTTGTGATGAAATTATGAGTGTGGTTCGGTTAGTACTGAGTGCTATGATTTATTTCCTAACTGCCAAAAGAAGGGTTATATTTTTGCTGCATATGTATGTATGTATTTGCATGCCAATTTGACTATATTACCGTTATTTGTGAGTGTCTTCTTGTGAGTGTCTTATTTGTGAGTGTCTTATCTCTTTAACCATTTATGCAGTAAAAGGGATATTATAGGCAGTAAAAGGGAAAAGCCTTTTATGTTAAATACTTGAGACGATAAATTTACTTATTTTGATATGAATTCATAATTGTTGATAATATGACCAATAAACATGACATAACGATTTAAATTATTTTTTTAATATAAAAAACTACTTTTTGTGACCTAAATATAAAATTTAGACATATGCTGTCGCTGACTTTTTTGTAGGCATTACTAAGCTCTACAACTTTTCTCTGGCACTCAATCATATATCTCTCATCGTTAAAGCAGCGTTCGTAAGAAACGTTTTCGTTCGACCGTTTTTTCTCTGACTTACTTTGCAAATCCAACTACGACGAAAGAGTCTTTTCATTTTTCGTATTAATATATTATAGCCTTATGACACGTGGCTTTCTATTGGTAAAAGAATTTTCAAAATCAGTTTAGTAGATCCAGAGATTACTTCCTTCAACCTCACAAACTTTACCTATTTATAATATTAGTATGTATATATATGTGTGTGCGTGTAACATGTATGTAAGTATGTGGCTTGTTATCGCATTCGATCGACAACTTGAGTTCTCGACTACAACAGTCGACCCCGTCACCACAGGGAGTTTTAACGATTAGTCGTTCTATCTCCCTGGAGTGAGAGTAGAAGACTTTGGACAAAACAATCCAGCGTCTAGCTACGCCACAACCCGTTAGAGACCAACCCCTTACCGCGAGATAGCCAGCTATGCTACCTGGCGGGCCCGACTCTCGCGCCCTAACTTCCAATTGTGACCAGATTTCTCCGGTCTCTCGATTGGTTCCGAGTTCGAGGTCGCTTGCGCGGTCCTCTCCCTTACGAAGCGGTGAAATGGTGAATACCGAATCTATCGCGGACCCTGGTGACCTTTGCCCGCCTCTTACCCGGGATCGGATGGCCGATGGTCATTTCAAGAGCAGTCGCCCTAAGGTACGCAACCACCCCCGCTCTATAGGAAACAATACAGCTTCCAGACTCCCCCGACCGTTAGTCAGAGAGCACAATCGATTGGCTTGCACCGCACGGTGTGCAGACCGTTCAGGAGCGCCAGTGGTTTGATTCCCAGAGGAAACTGACCAGGGCCAGAGTCCTACCCAGGTTCACGCCCCGTGCGTGGAGGGCGTCGGATGGATGTTGACCCGTGAGTGTGCATGACCGACCCTTGAGTGTGACCGACCGCATTCGATCTACAGAATTGAATACGCAATTTCGTTAATTTTATCCCAACGGAAAATGGTTACGGGGCCGTACATTGTAATATCAGGCGAGCTAACCACGCCACCGGGCCTTCATCAAATAAGCCACAATTACATATTAGTGCGCGTGCACTAACAACCCCTACGAACACATTTTCGGGGGTTGTATAATGCCGTCGTGAGTTTCAATCCCATGGCTGGCCTTCTAAGGCCTAAGTAGAATTTTCGTACTATATTAAGGTAATTACCGTGGTAACAAAATGGTATTTTCCTAAACGACAGTATTTTCTAAAATATGGCGGAAAATATTTGTGTTGCTTGTATATAAGTAAAATTGCGATTCCTTCTCATAATTCTTCAGCAGCTAGACTATAGAAATAGCTCACGTCAAATATCAGAAACGGTTTCTACTTTTCAAGTGTCTCTGTAAGAAGTAATAAATTTATTTTTGTTTGTTTTGTCTCTTCTTCTTCATCATCATCAGCGCGCATTCGCCCACCGTTGGGCATACGCCTCTCTAATCACTCTCCATCCGGATCGGTTGTCCGTTTCCCTCATTCAGACTGGTCCAGCTGTCTCCTTAATGTCATGTGTTCAGACCCATGTGTTCAAGGTCGGTCACACTCATGGGTCAACACCCATCCGACGGCTCCCACGCACGGGGCGCGAACCTGGGCAGGACTCTGGCCGTGGTCAGTTTCCCCTGGGAATCAAACCTCTGGCGCTCCTGGGCGGTCTGCGCACCGTGCGGCGCAAGCCAATCGATTGTGCACTCTGACTAACAGTCGGGGGAGTCTGGAAGCTGTATTGTTTCCTATAGAGCGGGGGTGGTTGCGTACCTTACGGCGACTGCTCTTGAATTGACCATTGGCCATCCGATCCCGGGTAAGAGGCGGGCAAAGGTCGCCAGGGTCCGCGATAGATTCGGTATTCACCGTTTCACCGCTTCGTAAGGGAGAGGACCGCGCAAGCGACCTCGAACTCGGAACCAATCGAGAGACCGGAGAAATCTGGTCACAATTGGTAGTAAGGGCGTGAGGGTCGGGCCCGCCAGGTAGTCATTGCTGGCTATCTCGCGGTAAGGCGTTGGTCTCTTACGGGTTGTGGTCTCTAGCTAGACGTAGCTAGACGGCGGATTGTTTTTGTCCAAAGTCTTCTACGCTCACTCCAGGGAGATAGAACGACTAATCGTTAAAACTCCCTGTTGTGACGGGCTCGCCCGTTGTAGTCGACAACCCAAGTTGTCTCCTTAATGTCATCGGACCGTCGGGCCGGTGGTCTGCCCACACTTCCTCTGCTTAGCCGGCGTCTCCACTCCAAAACGCGCTTGCTCAACCGTTCGTCGTGTCGTCGAGCCACGTAGCCGGCCCAAGCCCATTTCAGCTTGGATACTCTTTGACTCACGTCTACCACCTTTGTGCACTGTCTGATGAGCTCGTTTCAGACTCGATCGATAAGTCGAGCTTGACTCGCTCCATGTTACGCTGCACCACCTTAAACCCGTGGATCATCCCAGCATTCAGTGTCCATGTCTCACAAGTATACGTCATAGCCGGTAACACGCACAGATTAAACTTTGTCTTGAGCGGTTGGGGAATTCTGAACTTCAGCACGAAGTTCAGCTTGCCGAAGGCTGCCCATTCCAATTGCTTTCGCCGCTTTATCTCTGCCATCATCATCGAGTCCCGGCCGACCTTTATCACCTGTCCTAGGTATGTGTTCTCCTGCAGCTGCTCCAGCGGTTGTCCATTCAATGAAATGGGATTCGGTGTGAGATCGGCTTTCGCCATAACCTTTGTCTTGTCCATGTTCATCTTAAAACTCGTTCGCAGGGACGCGTGATATATGTAGTTGCTCCAGCATGAGTTGTACGTCTTCGGCACACTCAGCGATTATAACTATATCACCCGCGCAGCGCAGGTGATTGAGATACACGCCGTCAACGTTGATTCTCTCGCCACTCCAGTCCAATGTCTTGAATATATCCTCCATAGCGTTGGTGAACAGCTTAGGGGATATAACTTCACATTGTCGGACTTGTGAGAGTGGCCACCCTGTACTAGACTGCGTCACCAGTGTCGAGTACTTGTTAATGTGCGGATACTGTCCGCCAGAGAATGATGTGTAGCCGCGGTAACTGTCCACTAAGGGAATGATAAATTATGTGTCGAATGTACTGCGTTTTATATGGTATGCAGTGATGCAAGAGTTATGAGTGGGGTGAGAAATAAGCGTGTTAATTCGTATCGATCAGAAGAAATGACATTAGTCATCGTTTGACTGTGCATAAAATGCCGAATTTAGTTGGAAATCAATTGCAACTGGCTCGTCTATATTCGAGCGTGTTTGCGATTTCGATTCTATAGAAATTATTTTTTTGTTGTGGGTATGTTGAACCGAGTCTCCAACAGACTCCTATTTGGACTGGTATGGGGTCTGTTAGCTCTTTCAGCTGTACGGTCATTGTTGTCACTTTGTGTTATCTATCGGCACATAAATTCCTACATTTCCACGAAGGTTGGCTGTAAGAGATTGCATTTTAGGCAACAAGTCCGCCTGTTGTATGTTTTTTTCTTAAAATTTGTAATACAGAATATCTATATATCGATAATTCAATTTTAAAATTGGTACAAATATGAAATATACAAGTATACGACTAGGTTAGCATGAAAAAGGATTTTTACTACAATAAGGGTACGGATTCCTGTATAAAGAAACATTCCTGAGTATTCCTTTAAAAAAAAATAAAAAATAAATAAGTAACTTATTTGTCTTTCAGATACATTTTATTCCTTGATATATAAAAACAAATTATTATTACAGGCATATAATAATGAGATCTTATGGTTGTAAGTGAGACTTGATCCAATCCAGGTAGTAGGGAACGCTGGCATACACGCCCGGTATTCCAAGCGTACCGCAGAAGTTCGGTCCGAAACTGACAATTCCTACGATCTGCCATCTGTAACAAATAACGGAGAAATTATATCATCAGCATCAAATTTAATTTAATTTATTTATTCATATATTCATGAAAATATATATTAGGACTTTACATTGAAAACTTCGCTTTCCTAAGAACTTCGTAACTTATATTTCTAGTCATTTACCAAATTGCAACTTACTTCATGTCAAAGCGTCATCCTTAGGCTTCAATTATCAGTCTGTGTCATTTCGTTGAAGTGTCAACAACGGTAATTTTGTTAGCTTCGAAGATGTCGAAATTTGAGCCGACAAAAAGGCATTTGCGGGAAGCTATGCTTTTCTGTTTTCATCTTAAGGAAGCTGCCACAGAGTATCATAGATTGCTGCTGGAGGCTTTCGGGGAATTTACTCCGATAGAAAGGACTGTTGAGACTTGGTTTCTCCAATTCAAAAGTGGTGACTTAGACGTGCAAGACAAAGAGCGCCCAGCACAGGAGCAAAAATTTGAAGAAACCGAATTGGAGTCCATACTCCATGAAGATTCGAGTCTGACGCTGGCAAAGATAAGTTAAGTGCTTAATGTTCATCCCTCAACCATTTAGAGACGTTTAAAATCTATGGGAGTCATTCAAAAGGAAGGGCATTGGGTTCCTCACGAGTTGAACCCGTGAGACATCAAAAGACGTTTCATGACTTGTGAAATTCTCCTTCGCCGTCAAAAAAGAAAAGGTTTTCTCCACCGAATAATAACCGACGACGAAAAGTGGATCTCTTACGAGAACCCCAAATGCAAAAAATATCGCTCGTACCCAGGTGAATCACTTCCATCGACCTCAACAGCCACGCCGAAGAGAGACATCCACGGATCCAAGGTGATGCTTTGCATTTGGTGGGACCAAAAGGGTGTCATTAATTACGAGCTGCTGAAACCGGGAGAAACCACCACGGGCGATCGCTATCGAGCTCAGCTAAAGAATTTGAGCGATGCTGTGAAGATAAAACATCGGGAATAAGCTAAAAGGCACGACGAGGTAATTTTCCAGCATGACCATAGTCGACCACACGTCGCGATGCAGGTCAAGAACTTAATGGAAACGCTTCGCTGGGACATCCTACCTCATCCGCTGTACTTCCCAGATATTGCGCAACCCGACTACTATTTGTTCCGGTCAATGGCTCATGGCCTTTCCGAGCAGCGCTTCCAGTCTTTCGATGATATTGAAAAATGGCTGGATTCGTGCATAGCCTCCAAAGACGAAGACTTCTTCCGCCGGGGAATCTGTCTCTTGCCAAAAAAAAAATCGGTTGTCTGTAAAGTCGGTTTACTGACGATAGTTGAACGTGACAACGTCATAAGAAAATACTGATGGAATGGTTGCATTTTAAGCAGTTTCATTTAAGATTCTGATATTGTTTATTACAAACACCCCAAAATATATGCTTTTATACTCACCGATTTGACTACAACGTGTAAATGTATTATTGTATAGCAGTATAATTGTATAATTGTTTATTGTTTAAAGTATATTGTTTTTTTTAATTTGAAAGTTTGAAATCTCAAACTGTTAAATAACGGTTTGAGAAGCGTTTGAGCACGTTGGAGCTCGCGTTTCAAATTAAAAAAAACAATATACTTTAAACAATAAACAATTATACAATTATACTGCTATACAATAATACATTTACACGTTGTAGTCAAATCGGTGAGTATAAAAGCATATATTTTGGGGTGTTTGTAATAAACAATATCAGAATCTTAAATGAAACTGCTTCAAATGCAACCATTCCATCAGTATTTTCTTATGACGTTGTCACGTTCAACTATCGTCAGTAAACCGACTTTACAGACAACCGATTTTTTTTAATAATCTATTGTTAGTATAAGGTAAAGCCAAAATAATTACAGAATTGCTATTGTAAATTAAAAAAATATATAAGAAAAATATAAACCCTTCGAGTACCTAGCGGCATAATTTCATGGCAGACCGCGGACATTTATTGGAATTTCTTGCAATATCGCCGCGCTCGACAAAAAGTACTATAACTATGGAACTACCATACCATTTTTAAAAATAATAACTGTGCAATGATTGCATTGCAATTTCATATATACAATATTAAAATCTCAGTTTGTAAAACAATTAGATATTTATGAATAAATATGAGAAATTCGAAAAAGTGGAAAAAACTCGGCATTTCTAACTTGTAGTTGTCTTACGGAAAAATACGGAAGCCTGTTTAGAAATTGTAAATACTATCGTGATCTATATAAGATTCTCTATCGAATGTAATATTGGTTATCGAATGTAATATAAACACAGTCGATTGGCTTACGCTGCACGGTGCGCAGACCGTCCAGGAGCGCCAGAAGGTTGATTCCTAGGGGAAACTGACCCTAAGGCTAGAGTTCTACCCAGGCTCGCACTTCATGCGTGGAGGCCGTCGGATAGGTGTTGACCCGTGAGTGTGACCAACCCTGAACAGAATGGGTCTTCGTGGCCAACTCCGCAAGGTCCTATGAACTCAACGGTCAACAGCACAAACACGAAATTCTGTATAGTATTCAATTATGATAGCCTGTTCTAGGTTTTACTATAACATGACTGCTGAACCCAGGGTTAGCTCGGGACAGAGCATTTTTATAAAAGCTTGTTTTTTAAAATGCGTTTTTGCTATTAACTTATTTGTTAGAGCCTAGTATATAGTAACCGATACCCTGAATAAAGTGTAAACCATAGTCTTTAATAAAAATATTACTGACCTTAGGCTTTGCTCATCGTATGACATGAGAGGACCGCCGGAATCGCCGCTGCAGGAATCCTTTCCCTTTTCACCGCCTGCACAGATTTGGCCCTCAAACAGCTGAACCTGGTAATCAGACAACAGAAATAAAATACTGAACATATATGTTTGGAAGGTAATGGGCTCAGTGCAGTGGGAGGCAATGGGCCCATTGGGACCCACGTACTAAGGTCGGCCGAAATCACGGGTCAACACCCATCCCAAAAGTGCACTAAGAGCAATTGCAGGAGTATCCCGTGACACGCTCTGCGAACCATATTTTCTAAAGTACAAAATACTGACTTTTACGTCTCAATATATTTTACAATGTCTACTATATGCTAAATCAAATATTAACGAACAAGAGGTAAACGGGAATATGCACTCCCGCAATACACGCAGACGTGATGACGTTATCCTGCCTAAAGTACGCCTTACGAAGACACAAAAATCCTTTGGATATTTGAGCTATAAGCTCTTTAACCAGCTACCACTCTCCACAAGAAAGATGGAAACAAAGTCGTTTAAAAGATTTATTAAACAAAAGCTACAATCCACACATGCTTTCTTATAAGCTGGGTGATTTTTTGAGCATGCCAATTCTTTCAAATGGGAATAACATTAATATGTAACTTTCAGGTACCTCATTTTAGTTCTTATTGTTTAATAATAATATTATGAATTTAACATTTAATATGTAGATTACAATGTGTAATGTAACATACCTGATCATATACATACTACGTTGTTTTTTCCAATTTTGTTTTGATACTTCCTATTGTGTGATTATTTTTTGTATAAAGTGCTTGATGACTATTAATATTCTTATAATAATTATCTATTTTATATGTATACTCATGTAGGTACATGGATTCAGCTTTTTTTATTTTTTTATTTTATTTGTCTGCCGTGTAAAGCCGACTTTAGTCAACATTATTGTCGAATTAATATTTATGCTTTAATCTTTTTATATCTACATTTAAACTGACGAATTCTAATATGGGATAATTAGCTTTAATTCATAATTCATGCTTTTATTGTATATTCTGAATGAATAAATTGAATACTGAATACTGAATCCATGCAGAAGTGCGAGCCCGGGTAGGACTCTGGCCTTCGAACCAGTTTTCCCTGGAAAACGCCCTTCGGGCGCTCCTGGATGATTTGCGCACCGTGCGGCGTTACATTACATTATCATCGTGTCCAATTGACGGTTAAAAACCGCTTTTGGACGTTATAAGCATCATTTGTCGACCAATCACAAATCAGGGATGTACCGAACCAATCTTTCAGCGTAAGCTTGAACCTTGAAGATTCACCAAATATGATATATAAAAATGCGCGATCTCGTCGATTCCTTGCTGAGCTCATCTGTCTTATAAAATTGCGAAAAAACTGTATGATTTATTGCTTCCTCAGCGGGATGCCACACGTCCCAGTAAGGCTGTGAAAAATTATAATATCCTCTATCGTACTTTATCTGTCGTGTGTCGGGTCGATAGAAGTAAGTGTGTAACGGTAACTCCCTTCTGGGAAAGTATACAATAGAATAGAATAACTTTATTGTGCTATAAAAACATTACTTAATGAATATTACACTGGTTTTATAAAAAAGACAATTTATGCACAAATGGCGGACTTATCGCTATAGCGATATCTTATAGTCAACCATTTACAATACAATACAATCAACTACTCCAGTAGATAGGCATTCCTACACTTGGATGCGTCACAAAATTAAATGCTCAAAATTTAATTATTAAAGACATAACTATCATGATAGTTGTCATGGCTGTAATATTATGTTCAATATTACCTACTTACAAATAATCAAAATATACTAATGTCATTAAATAGTAAGAGATATTAATATATTAAAATAGAAATGCAAATTCTATGTAGAATAATTAACGTAAAATAATTTAATTGTCAATCCAGCAATATGCCTTCGTATTTTTTAAACATAAATAGATGTATACTAAATTATATGACAATTAGAATATCAGCTATCATAATACCGTTATGTTTAAAATTTTACAAATTTTGCTAATTATCAACATGGAAAATAAACTCGGAATTTCCAAACTCCCTTATACCATAAATTAGGGTTCTTACCAAATTATTTATAATTATCTTTTTAAATTGGTCCTATCCAAGGCTTTTCACTTGCTCTTGAATCTTATTATAGAAGGACAAATTTTGGTGCATAAAACTGTATCGCACTTTGCTAAGTCGCTGTCGGTTTATCTGGAGATTGGATTTATTCCTCGTATCGTGATGATGAAAATCACTATTCACCGGAACTTCTGCTAGGTGTCTACGAGCGTACATAAGATTTTGGTAGATGTAGGAAAGAAAATAGAGTCATGATTCCTGATTCTACGAACAGTGGCTTACAAGAACTTCTGGGAGAGACTCTATATAAACTGCGTACCGCTCTTTTCTGGAGGAGAAAAATTAGTTTTGAATTTGGTGCCATTCCCCAAAACAGAAAGCCATACGTTATGAGGGAGTGGAAAAATGCAAAATAAACAGATTTATCGGCTTCAAAACCGCATAAATTTCTTATTTTTCTAATGGCGAATATGGCACTGCACATTTTTGTACTGAGATCATTTAAGTGATCGGACCATTGTAATTTTTGATCAATTTCTAAACCGAGAAATTTAGTGGAGGGGATATTTTCTAGTTTGTCAGACCCAAAGTATACGTCCATTTCATTGGAATGAGACGGCCGCAAAGAGAAGCCGCATTTGATAAACTAATTCTTAACTGTCACCGTACAATACACACAGAAGTAGTAAAGTTAAATTTAAAATAAACTTAGACATATATATATGTCAATAACTTATGTTAAGGTTTCCCAGGGAAGAATAAAGGAGAGAACAAGGTGAGGTATTTGGACAGTGGCTGTGTAAAAATAAATGTTTCTTCAACAACTTTTTGAAGGTGTGAAACGAAGGTTCATGCCTGATGCGGTCAAAAGTAAAAGTATTAATCTATACTAATATTATAAAGAGGTAAAGTTTGTTACGTTGTAGGAAGTAATCTCTGGATCTACTAAACCGATTTTGAAAATTCTTATACCAATAGAAAGCCACGTTATTTGTGAGTGTCATAGGCTATATATTAATCCGAAAAATGAAAATACTTTTTCGTGGTAGTCGGATTTGCAAAGTTAGACGGAGAATAAGCGGTCGAACGAAAACGTTTCTAACTAACGCTGCCTACAAAAGTTGTAGAGCTTGATAATGCCTACAAAAAAGTCACCGACAGCATATGTCTAACTTTTATATGTAAGTCACAAAAAGTAGTATTTTATATTAAAAGAAGAATTTAAGTCGTTAGGTCATTTTTATTGGTCATATTATCAACAATTATGAATTCTTATCAAAATAAGTAAATTTATCGTCTAAAGTGTTTAAAACAAAAGACTTTTCCCTATTACTGCATATAATTTCTCTTTTACTACATAAATAGTTAAAGAGATAATTAAAAAAAATATTTAAATCGTTAGATCATGTTTATTGGTCATATTATCGACAACTATGATTTTTTATCAAAATAAGTAAATTTATCGTCTCAGGCGTTTAAAACAAAAGACTTTTCCCTTTTACTGCATAAATAGATAAAGAGATAATACGCTCACAAATAAGACACTCACAAGAAGACACTCACAAATAACGGTAATATAGTGAAATTGGCATGCAAATACATACATAAATATGCAGTAAAAATATAACCCTTCTTTTGGCAGTCAGGAAATAAATCATAGAATTCAGTACTAACCAAACCACACTCATAATTTCATCCAAGGTAAAAAGTTTTACCGCCCAACGAAGTAGGCACGGGTCAGTTAGTATCATATAAATTGCTTCTTTAGTAGAGCAAACTGTGATGACTTGATTATGTAGTTAAATACGTAAATGAAATTGTAGCGAGTAGCGATTATGATGATGATGACAATTCCACCCTTGTCTCGGTCTACTTTGACGTTGTAATAGCAATGATTTGTAAGTGCGTAGCATCCAATAGACGTCGACGAGTCGTACGTGGTTTGAGAAACTGCCTGTCTGCTCGTCATCTGTCCTGCCTTCTGTCTGTCTCCCAACAAAAGGCTGAATTTATTTAGGCCAATTCCATTTCTCCTTTGAATAACACCGCAGTGTTTGCGTTCAGAGCAATTTCAAGCACATTCTCATTGTGACCGACGGCACTGAAATTCCTGTATAGATATTATAATAACGGTTAATGGAGGATATATTCTTCTTCTTAACCCTTCGAGTAGCGGCATAATTTCATGGCAGACCGCGGAATTTTTCTGCAATGATCGCATTGAAATTTCGTATATAGAATATTGAAATCTCACTTTGTAAAACAATTAGATAATTATGAATAAAATATGAGAATTCGAAAAAGTGAAAAAACTCGGCATTTCTAACTTGTACTTGTCTTACGGAAAATACGGAACCCTATTTAAAAATTGTAAATACAATCGTGATGTTTATTAGATTCTCTACCAAAGGTAATACTTCGTTTTGCTTATTTACATACAAAAATATTTAGATATTAGCTCATAGAAACCAATGAAAATTTTGATGATTTGCCGAAAAAAAAACATTTATGTTTTTTTATGAATACGCCGAAATTAATTTACAAATACGCCGAAAGCTTCTTATATTTCAGAGAAAAACAAAATAATATGTATTTTGTTAACACATTAAGCAGACATTTTACATTTCTAGAGTTAATTATAGCAAAAAAAAACTCAGTAATTAGTAATGACGCCATAGCGATAAACCGCACCCAATTTTTCAACTCTGAAAACAGGTAAAATTGCAATAAAATGTACATAAAATCACTGAATCCTGTGGATAAAGTGGTTTAAAATTGAATTTACTTACATTTCTATTCATATTCAAACTGAAAACACAAAAAAACTGTTCACTGACCTGATGTTTTACAATGACGACCGAACAGTGATGTTTGACAATGGAATTTAACCAAAAATATCCGTTTAGTGACGCGCGAAATTATTCTAGTGGCCGTCTCTATATCTATGGTAATAATGAGATATTTGGTATGGACTTTAGGATGCGTTCGAATTACTGTGCGCTCCCGGAGCAAGCCGCCAATATTGGTCGTTACGTAGTCAACGGTGTTCTAATGTGCAACGAAATTTGGTCGTTACGTAGCCGAAGTGATAACCTTTAGTTTCCGATCCATTTGGCGGAACGCAGTAACCGAATGACGTGACGTCCAAATTAATATGCCTAGCTCGATAAAAACTGTAGATAATAGGTTCTTATCATGGATTAACCAGTCGGACAGATCCGCACCTGATCCCTATATATAATAAACTAGCTGTGCGCCTATGTTTCACCAGCCGTTTAATTTAAAAGAACTATATTTTATAAATTAGGTGCTAGACAGTCGTTACGCGGAAAATTTAAAGAAATCAATATTTTGACACTTGCATCTCATTACATCAATGAAAACTTAATGTATGTACATAAAAATAAAGAACTGTTTTTAAAAAACTCTTATAGGCATGGTGTCAATACTAGAAATAAAAATAAACTTGCTGACCATAAAAGTCGACTCTCCAAAACCACAAAATCATTCAAAGGGCAATGTATACGCTTCTACAATAAAGTCCCAGAAAACATGCAAAATTTATCTGTGATACAATTTAAGTCATTTATTAAGAAGAAGCTGTACTCAAAGGGCTACTATAAAATAAATGATTATCTAGACGACAAAGACCCTTGCAAATAAAATGGTTACCTCGATGATTTATATCACGTTATATGTCACAATAATTTGTTATAATGTCACAATATTTAAATTTTTATATCATTTATGTATGCTTGTATGCATTATTGACGTCAAAAAGTTACAATTTCGTACTATTTTGAATAAAAAACATATGATTATGATTATGATTATATATTATAAATAATTTCCATTACGTCGGCATAGAAAATATTTTAAGTCATATTTTAAAAAGATCAGTATACAGGGTTGGCCATATTAGGTGGACCCATCTGGCAACACTGTAACTTTGAAAAGAAAGGTTAGAATAACTAATGTCTTTGTAACGTTAGTCTTAGGAAATTTTCGCTATGAAGTAGTACACACCAGTCGAACGCGCTAAAGTTTTTGAGATGTACATTTAAAATATGAAAACTCAACGTGCATGGAGAAAAAAAAACGATTGTGTCACACAACAATTCCCTGTCAAGTAGCTAGGAACTTAATTTATCTGAATATTTTCGACATTTCGACTTTTCCGACTTTTTAGATTTTTTCGACTTTTTGACTTTTTGACTTTCGACTTTTCGAATTTTGTGTCTGCTGTTGACCTTTGAGGAGTTCCCTCGTCGGGAGCCAATCCAGGGTACATCACCGATGTCAAAGTGAAACATGGAAGTTGCTATCATAAATGAATACGTACCTACACAAAATTTTGGGTCTCTGCTGTTGACCTTTGAGGACTCTGGCCCTAGGGTTAGTTTCCCTTAGGACTCAACCTTCTAGCGCTCCTGGACGGTCTGCGCTCCGTGCGGCATAAGCCAATCGATTGCGCACTCTGACTAACAGTTAAGAGTTTCAAGGCGATAGGTGAGGGCAGCAAACCCCGCCCAACGCCCGGGCAGTTATAACGACGAGGGTCGTCTTGTCTGCCCAGCATGTCGTGCTACGACAACCCTGCGCGTACCAGAAGGGTAAAACGCGCAGGGGGTGAAATAGGGTAAACCACCCCCCCCCCCGTACCGCCCCGAGAACCCATTTATTCGAAAAATAAAAGTTATTTACAAAACAAAATAAAAATTTACAAAATAATACAAAATTTACTCTGATTAACAGTCGGGGGAGGCTGAAAGCAGTACTGTTTCCTATAGAGCGGGGGTGGTTGCGGACCTTACGGCGACTGCTCGCGAAACGACCATCGGCTACCCAATCCTGGGTGAACAGCCGGGCAAAGGATGCCGTGGTCCGCGATAGATTCGATATACACCGTTTCACCGCTTCGTAAGGGAGAGGACCGCGCAAGCGACTTCGAACTCGTAACCAATCGAGAGACTGGAGTAATCTGGTCGCAATTGGAAGTAAGAGCGTGAGTGTGAGCCCGCTGGGTAACACTCCTGGCTATCTAGCTTGACGGTGGACTGTTTTGTCCAAGTCTTCTGCACTTACTCCAGGGAGATAGAACGACTAATCGTTAAAACTTCCTGAGGTGACAGGCTTTCGTTGTAGTTGACAACTCTAGTTGTTGACTTTTCAGCTCATGCCATGACCAAATGATGCCTGCATGCAAAAGTTCAGCTCAATCGGATGAATCGTTTCGGGGCTATTATCGGAGAATACAAACACACACACACACACACACACACAGACACACAGAAGTGCGTCCACAATACTTTCCTTTAAACAGGAAAGTAAAAGCCGATTTCTTTTAAATTAAACGACTGGTGAAACCGCCGAACACTGCTAGTATAAAATAAGGAAAACAGTTGATTACTTACTCTCCATCTGCTATAAGCACTTTGGCAAGTCTGCGGAGTAGCCATTTTTATTTTTACATCCAACTTCACATCGGATCTTGAGCTGTTTTCGGTCTTTCCCCAACCAGCAGCGTACACCTCAGCAGGAGCTTGAAGATATCTTACTACATTAGCCTCCGGCAGACAGATTGGTCTTATGAAATCTGGAAAAATAACACGCAAAAATGAGGTATACTCAATTGTTTTTAGCACGCTTTTATTAGGTCGACCTGTATGTAACTATGTAATGGAATCTAAGGTAACTAATCCATCTTCTAAGGATCGTAGCGTCACGAAAATTGGCAGCTGTATGTATTTCTGATGACAATAAAATAATATGGTACTGTCGAACTGATCTGATGATGGAGTCGGAAGATATGAACTGGAACTTCATGATGGAACATCGTATCATAGCTGTGTTTTTTACTTGTTAGAAAAGTCTCGGAATGAACTTTGACCACGATTAGGTGTCAAGGTCTGATGATGAAGCCGGAAGATAGGCGCTGGCATTCCATGATGGAATATCGTATCATAGCCGTGTTTGGACTTGTTAGAAAGGTCTTGTAATGAACTTTGACCACGATTAAGTTTCAAGGTCTTATGATGAAGCTGGAAGACAGGAACTGGCATTTCCATGATGGAATGCCACTTGTGAGAAAGGTCACGTAATGGACTTTGAACACGATCAGGTTTCAAGGTTATAACAAACCTATTATATATTGACTTGTAAATATTGAGTGTAAATAGTGTAAATACTGACATAAGTGTCTGTATAAAGCGTGTTTTTTAGTGTTTTTTTTTAATATTAATTTATTTTTCTTCGGCTACCTCAATGTGCCACAAAGGTGAATCTCGATTTTCAATACAGAAGAACAGTGTCAGCATTGATGATATATATTATTGGATTGCTCAACTCTACAGTACATGTTCACTACAGTACAACTCTACAGTACAACCCTAACAATTTCACTTTTCACTTTAAAAAATGCTTGTATATTTTAAACTTTTGTTTTATATAGAATAGCGCACTATATGACCGTTTAATTGGTGGAAACTTATAAATGGTTTATGTTTGTTATATTTTGATTAAGTAAATATGTTTTTTGTACTGTCTGTTTCCTGAATAAAATAAAATAAATAAAATAAAATATTGGCAACGCTTCTGCGCCGGAAAAATACCGGTGGCGCTGATAGTACCGACGGCGAAACTAATAGCAACATATTTGGCCATATACGTTAACACTACTGTTTTAAATTTCCCGGCCCAAGGAAGTGTTGTGAAAGCGCTAACATATATTGATATTAGGAGGGAAAGATCCATTTTGACCCAACCTAAGATGACGAGGGCCATTTGCAGATTTTTAAAGTAAACTAATACAAATATATGTCAATAACTTATCCTAAGGATGACCAGGGAAGAATAAAGGAGAGGTATTTCGGTAGGGGTTGTGTGAAAATAGATGTTTCTTCAAAAACTTTTTGAAACTGAGCAACGAATGTGCATGCCTGACAGAGTGAGAAAGCTCAATTCAATTTCAATTTATTTTTCTAAAATCATTACAGATTGTTGAAATTTACTCTAATATATGTAAATAATTCAAAATTAGCATAGTACACTGTTACCTAATAAACAACTAGAGCTGTCAACTACAACGGTCGAACCCGTCATCTCAGGAAGTTTTAACGAAATGATCGTTCTATCTCCCATGAAGTGAGCCCAGAAGACTTAGGACAAAACAATCCACCGTCAAGCTCCGCCACATACCCGTAAGAGGCCAACGCCTTATCCGCGAGATAACCAGGTATGTTACCCGTGGGATTACACTCACGCCCGTACTTCCAGTTGCAACTAGATTACTGCGTTCTCTCGACTGGTTACGAGTTCGAGGGCGCTTGCGCGGTCCTCTCCCTTACGTAGTGGTGAAACGGTGTCAACCGAATCTATCTAGGACCACGGCATCCTTTGCCCGGCTGTTCACCCGAAATCGGGCATCCGATGGTCGTTTCTAGAACAGTTTCCATAAGGTCAGCAACCACCCCCGCTCTATAGGAAACAATACTACTTCCAGACTCCCACGACCGTTAGTCAGAATGCACAATCGATAGGCTTACGCCGCACGGTGAGCAGACCGTCCAGGATCGACAGAAGATTGACTCCCAGGGGAAACTAGCCTCAGACCAGAGTCCTACCCGAGCTCGCACTTCATGCGTAGAGGCCGCTGGATGGGTGTTGACCAACCCTGAACAAATGCATTTTTTTTCGTTCTTCTTCTTCTTCGAGGCCGCCAGGAATAAAATCTGTAGGGCCAGTAGCGAATAAACGTTTTTGGAATATTAATTTAGGATATAATAACGATAACTGACCTGTTTTGGACCAATCCACGGGGTAGGCCAATCTGATGAGGCCAATGTCGTTGTGTCCTGACTTTTCCCCGACTTGGTACTGTTCATGATAGACGAACGATTCGACGGGTACTATCGTTGGTGGATCGTTGCAGTCTTGATCTCCTTCGTTATTTATCACTCTGCAGTCTCGTTCTGTCCTCAAATCGTGTTCGCCAAGGACCACGTTTAGGCTGGAATAAAACGTTACAAAATGACATCCAGGCAATTTATAATAGCACTAGCTGACCCGTGCCCACTTCGTTGGGCGGTAAAACTTTTTAGTTGTGATGAAATTATGAGTGTGGTTCGGTTAGTACTGAGTGCTATGATTTATTTCCTGACTGCCAAAAGAAGGGTTATATTTTTACTACATATGTATGTATGTATTTGCATGCCAATTTGACTATATTACCGTTATTTGTGAGTGTCTTCTTGTGAGTGTCTTATTTGTGAGTATTATCTCTTTAACTATTTATGCAGTAAAAGGGAATTTATATGCAGTAAAAGGGAAAAGTCTTTTGTTTTAAACACTTAAGACGATAAATTTACTAATTTTGATAAGAATTCATAATTGTTGATAATATGACCAATAAACTTGACCTAACGATTTAAATTATTTTTTTAATATAAAATACTACTTTTTGCGACTTAAATATACAAGTTAGACATATGCTGTCGCTGACTTTTTTGTAGGCATTATCAAGCTCTACAACTTTTCTCTAGAACTTAATCTTATATCTCTTATCTTAAGGCAGTGTTAGTTAGAAACGTTTACGTTCGACCGCTTATTCTCCGACTTACTTTGCAAATCCGACTACCACGAAAACGTCTTTTCATTTTTCGGATTAATATAATAATATAGCCTATGACACTGACAAATAACGTGGCTTCTTATTGGTTACAGAATTTTTATAAAATCGGTTCAGTAGATCCAGAGATTACTTCTGGTATAAATCCGGCTATAGATTGGTAATAAATGGTCTGTTTCAAAATGACTGATAAAAAGCCACTGCGGAGCTAATGGGCCCTCTTGGCGTTTGGCCTCTAAGACCTATGTGTTCGGGGTCGGTATTACTCGCGGGTCAACTTCCATCCAGCGGCCTCCACGTAGAAGTTCGAGCCAACTAGGGTTGTCGACTACAACGGGCGAGCCCTTCACCTCAGGTAGTTTCTCCATGGAGTGAACGCAGAAGACTTGGACAAAACAGTCCACCGTCTAGCTCCGCCACAAACCATTAAGAGGCCAGCGCCTTAACCGCGAGATAGCCAGTAGTGTTACCCAGCGGGCTTACACTCACGCCCTTACATTCAATTGCAACCAGATTACTCCAGTCTCTCGATCGGTAACGAGTTCGAGGTCGCTTGCGCGGTCCTCTCCCTTACGAAGCGGTGAAACGGTGTATACCGAATCTATCGCGGACCTCGGCATCCTTTGCCCTGCTGTTCACCCAGGATCGGGTAGCCGATGGTCGTTTCAAGAGCAGTCGCCGTAAGGTCCGCAACCACCTCCGCTCTATAGGAAACAGTACTGCTTCCAGACTCCCCCGACTGTTAGTCAGAGTCAGGGAGTCAGAGTCAGGGAGCTAATGGGCCCTTTGGGAGCTAATGGGCCCTTGCTGGGTTGGCCACGTAGACCCATTCTGTTTCAGGGTCGGTCACACTCACGGGTCAACACCCATCCGATGGCCTCCACGCATGTGGTGCGAGCCTGGGTAGGACACTGGGTCAACCAGTCTCCCCTGGGAATCAATCCTCTGGCGCTCCTGGACGGTCTGCGCACCGAGCGGCGCAAGCCAATCGATTGTGCTCTCCGACTAACAATCGGGGGAGTCTGGGAACTGTATTGTTTCCTATAGAGCGGGGGCAGTTGTCTACCTTACGGCGACTGCTCTTGAAATGACCATTGGCCATCCGATCCCGGTTCAGAGTCGGGTAAAGGACGCCTTGGTCCGCGATAGATTCGGTATACTCCGTTTCACCGCTTCGTAAGGGAGAGGACAGCGCAAGCGACCTCGAACTCGGAACCAATCGAGAGACCGGAGAAATCTGGTCACAATTGGTAGTTAGGGCGCGAGTGCCGCCCGCCAGGTAACATACCTGGCTACTCGCGGTAAGGCGTTGGTCTCTAACGGGTTGTGGCGTAGCTAGACGTCGGATTTGTTATGTCCAAAGTCTTCTACGCTCACTGCACGGTCGATAGAACGATGAATCGTTAAAACGTCCTGCGGTGACGGGTTCGCCCGTTGTGGTTGACATCTCAATATGTTAGTCAGAGTGCGCAATCGATTGGCTGACGCCGCACGGTGCGCAGACCGACCAGGAGCGCCAGAAGTTTGATTCCTAGGGGAAACTAACCCTGAGGCCAGAGTCCTACCCAGCGAGGTAGGACTCCAACTTCATGAGCGAGGTAGGCTTGCGAGTTATGGTAGGACTCTGGCCTACGGGTTAGTTTCCCCTAGGAGTCTACCTTCGGGGGCTGCTGGACGGTTAAAGCATCGTGCAGCGTCAGCCAATCAATTATGCATTCCGACTGACAGCGGGGGGAGTCTGGAAACAATATTGTTTCATATAGAGTGGGGTAGTTGTTATCTGTTCGGCAAATGCTCTTGAAACGACCATTCGTATATCCGATACTGGGTGAAGAGCCGGGCAAAGGATGAAGTGGTCCGCGATAGATTCGGTAGACACCGTATCACCGCTACGTAAGGGAGAGTAACCACTTCAGAGACTGGAGTAATCTGGTCGCAATTGGAAGTAAGGGCGTGAGTGTAAGCCCGCTGGGTAACACTCCTGGCTATCTCCCGGTTAAGGAGTTGGCCTCTTACGGGTTTATGGCGGAGCTTGATGGTGGACTGTTTTATCCAAGTCTTCTGCGCTCACTCCAGGGAGATAGAACGACTAATCGTTAAAACTTCCTGAGGTGACTGGCTCGCCCGTTGTAGTTGACAACCCTAGTTATTTCTTCGCGTGTTCGCCCATTTCGGATATTTTCTGTGGGCTCATGTCGCCTTAATGCCATGTGATAGATGATTCCCAAGGTAACTTACAGCTTTAAAAATATACTCACGGTGTACTATAATCTCTCTGGTCGACTGTGAGGCAATGTGCTGCTGTTAATACATAGCGATGACTGATGAGAGACCCACCGCATAAGGGTTTAACAACGTTCCTCAACCTGAAATTAAGGAGAAAAAGAATCTGAAAGTCTGGATCATCTTTTAGTCGATCTAGATCCAAATGAATGACAATTGTTAAAATGCTTCACTGAATAAAAACGCGCATCAACTTTTATCTTACCAATTATATAACACTAGCTGTAGCGTTGGGCGGTAAAACTTTTTGCCTGTGATGAAATTATGAGTGTGGTTCAGTTAGTACTGAGTGCTATGATTTATTTCCTGACTGCAAAAAGAAGGGTTATATTTTTACTGCATATGTAAGTATATATTTGCATTCCAATTTGACTATATTACCGTTATATGTGAGTGTCTTCTTATGGGTGTCTTATTTGTGAGTGTCTTATCTCTTTAACCATTTATGCACTAAAAGGGAAATTATATGCAGTGTAAGGGAAAGGTCTTTTGTTTTAAACATTTGAGACGATAAATTTACTTATTTTGATGTGAATTCATAATTGTTGATAATATGATCAATAACCATGACCTAACGATTTAAATTATTTTTTACTTTCCTGACGACCTATCGGAAAGGAAAGTATTGTGATCGCGCTAAAAAAAAATTTTGAGATGAAGATGGGAATATATATTTTGAGACTCCCTGAGACGATTGAGACTATTTCCAGACCGATCTCTGTCTGTATGTATGTCTGTATGTCTGTCTGTATGTATGTATTCTTCCACGATAGCGCCCAGACGCTTAATCGGATTGAGCTGAAATTTGGTATATAAGCTTCTGTTAACCGTCGGAGGAACCCATTAGTTTTTGGAGTCCCTACGCCCTACGGTTGTGGTACCTCCCATACAAATTTGGGGTTCCCGGCGAAAAAATTGTTTCCGCGATAGCGCCCAGACGCTTAATCTGTCTAAGTTAAAATTTGGCATAGAAGCTTCTGTTAACCATCGGAAGAACCTATTAGTTTTTGGGGTACTTACGACCAACGTTTGGGGTACCTGCCATACAAATTTGGGGTACTAGAGTAAAAAATGTCGCTGTTTTTTCGCACCTCCCCGGATACTAGTCAGGAAAGTCTTGGGGTGACACAACCGATTTTTTTTATATGTAAAAAACTACTTTTTTGTGTGTAAATATAAAAGTTAGACATATGCTGTCGCTGACTTTTTTGTAGGCATTATCAAGCTCTAGAACTTAATCATATATCTCTCATCTTAAGGCAGTGTTAGTTAGAAACGCTTACGTTCGACCGCTTATTCTCCGACTTACTTTGCAAATCCGACTACCACGAAAAAGTCTTTCTATTTCTCGGATTAATATATAGCCTATGACACTCACAAATAGCGTGGCTTTCCATTGGTAAAAGAATTTTCAAAATCGGTTCAGTAGATCCAGAGATTACTTTCTACAACGTCACAAACTTTACCTCTTTATAATATTAGTATTGATTTGTCTGTGAAATTACGCACTTGTCTCTGTATTGGATAAGCGTGAGCCATGGATAGTCATCCAGAGCCGTCTCAGTACCGCCAACTATCCTGTCCGCTCCCGACGCCGACTTCCCGCAAACCCTGGGCAGTAGCTCATCCCCAGAGCCGCCGCTGTGTTGTAATGGATCGGTGCAGCAAACCGAGGGTATCCTCGCTGCCGGGCCGCACGTGGACGATCTCAACAGCTGCGCTTCTTGGCGACTGCGCGACGTGTTCAGGAGGATTTGCTTCATGGTCGGACAGTCGGTCACCAAAATGCACCGACCCTGGGCGCGCTTGTAAGAATTGTAGCATGACGACTCTGGAAAGATACAAAAATATTATGTTTATTAGTGTATTAATTAATTAATTTATTTATTTATAACATCCTCAACAATCCTACCGCTCCCTCCTACCTAACCGAAAAATTCAATCACTTAGGAAGTCATGGTCTTTCACTCCGTTCCAGTCAGGATAGTAAAATTGCGATTCCCACTCATAATTCTTCTTTTTTTACTTATTCCTTCACCGTTCATGCAGCTAGACTATCGAACCATATCTCGCCACTTCGCAAGACATCAGAAACGCACCAACGGTTTCTACCTTTCAAGTGTCTCTAAAAGGCATTTCATGTCCCTAAATTCCTAGTTATCCTAGGTCTTATCCCATCCTCTCCTATCCTTTGCTCCTTGCGAATTATTCCAAATCCTAATTCTATTTAAAAAAATGGCATTTTTGTTACTTGATTAATTTTTGTTATGTAATAAGTTTTTCTTATTTTTTTGTTAATTTTTATTTATATCTGGGCACCTAAATCTTTTACACTTCCACGAAGGTTGGCTGTAAGAGATTGTTTTTCAGGCAATAAGTCCACCTTTTTTATGTTTTTGTTTAATGTGCAATAAAGAATCTCTATCTATCTATCTATCTATCTATCTATCTATCTATCTATCTATCTATCTCTCTATCTATTTATGTATTAGTTTCAAATATTTATTTATTTTATTATTTATTTATTCAAGAGCATTATATATAAATCCAATTCGCCCTGAATATTAAAGCTAGAGTGTAAGTCTAAAAATAAACGACTTACATAACTAAATTAATGCTAACATTGAACAAGAAAAACAACATAAAATATAAAACTAAACAAAAGACAGATTATGATAAATATGAAATAGCAGGGAGTTGCCTTTTTAGCTGCCAAAGGGATATACAAAAGATGTCTATTTCTGTGGGTAAGGAATTAAGAAGAGCTAAAACTCTTCCCACTTCTACAAAAAAAATTGTATGATGGTACGGCGCATTAAACAATAGATGCGATCTCCTCGCTGTGTAATTTACCGGTACGTACAATTCAAAGTTACGTAGTATCTCTGGCAAATAAATAGTTCCTTGAATTAATTTGTATGCAAATATAATTAGGGAAATATATCGACGCGTTTCAAGACTGTTGTATCCTACCATTCCTAGCACAAAATCGGACGGAAATAAGTATCCACATGGATAAATATTGTATTTTCTGTAATAAATATATCTTAAAAATTTTCTTTGAATACGCTCTACCATCTGAATGTATTTGTTTTCACTTGTACACCAGATGACCGAGTTACATTCAAGTATGCTACGGACTAAACAATTATATAGTAGAAACATTACATGAATATAATTAAACTGTTTGCATATGCGAATAACAAAACCGACCATTTTGCTAGCACGATTGCAAATATTTGTAATGTGTGCACGGAAGTTCAACTGCGAATCAAATGTAATTCCCAGGTCCCTCACCTCGGTTGACCTTTTTAAATTGACCCGTTTATTGTGTATGGGAAAAAGCAATGTGTTTTCTTTTTAGTGATCGCGCCCCATGGCTCGCGAAGTAAAAACTCGGCCGTCCCTTTTGTACGCGACAGTTTCGCACATGAAATTGGCGCGAGTCGACGGCCTTGAGAAAAACGACCATAAGTTATAAACCACTATACGGATCATAAAAAGAATAACTGTAAAATGACCGCATTGAAATTTGAAATATAAAACATTATAACGTTATCTCGTGAAACAATTAGGATAATAATGAATAGATATTAGAAAATTGGCGAACTGAAAAAACTCGCCTATAAAATCATTCGTTGTTTTTATCACAAAATACGGAAAATATGCAAAAATTGTAAATACCGTTATGTTCTTTAATAAATGCGTTACCAAAACTGTTATTTTGTTTTACTTATTTGCCTACAAAAATATTTAGTTATTCAGCCAAGAAAAAATTGATGTATTCTCGTAAAAAAAAATATATAATTTTATGTTTGTGACTACTTAGTTTTTTTTTTAATATGAAATTCTTTCAAAATAACTTTACCACTACATTACACTTCTTAGAAAATCACACCAGAACTTTCAGCTTTGTCCGATATTATAGAAAAATCTAAAGTTTTGAGAGTTAGCGTCCGAAACATGGTAATAAATGTTGATGGCCCATAATATAAAATTAGTTATAGTTTTTCAAATATATTGTCTCATTATATGCTTAATTATGTCGAATAACTAATTATTACACTCCAAAGAGTCACATTTCATAGAAAAACTTATTATGATTACTGAGTGTGCACAAAATCGTACGTTACACTAAGAATTATACGGTGTCATTTATTACATGGTTGCATGGTTGCTAAGTCTATACACACTTCATTTATGTAGGAAGGTTTTATTATTCCTACAAGTTTATGCTAGGTTATTAATTTGACTTGCGCGTTTGGCCACGCATCTATAATATGAATTCAGGAATTATTAGTGATATTTATGTCATTTCTGTATGATGAATTACGTCATTTCTTATTATGATTGCCCTATTTTTTATGGAGTTAATGGGAGTTAATGGGCCATTGCTGAGTTGGCCACGACAACCCATTCTGTTCAGGGTTGGTCACACTCACGGATCAGCACCTATCCGACGGCCTCCACGCATGAAGTGCGAGCCTGGGTAGGACTCTGGCCTTAGGGTTAGTTTCCCCTAGGAATCAACCTTCTGGCGCTCCTGGACGGCGTGGGGCGTAAGCCAATCGATTGCGCACTCTGACTAACAGTCGGGGGAGTATGGAAGCAGTACTTTTTCCTATAGAGCGGGGGTGGTTGCGGACCTTACGGCGACTGCTCTTGAAACGACCATCGGCTATCCGATCCTGGGTGAACAGCCGGGCAAAGGATGCCGTGGCCCGCGATAGAATCGGTATACACCGTTTCACCGCTTCGTAAGGGAGAGGACCGCGCAAAGGACTTTGAACTCGTAACCAATCGAGAGACTGGAGTAATCTGGTCGCAATTGGAAGTAAATGCGTATAAGCCCGCTGGGTAATACTCCTGGCTATCTCGCGGTTAAGGCGTTGGCCTCTTACGGGTTTGTGGCGGATCTTGACGGTGGACTGTTTTGTCCAAGTCTTCTGCGCTCACTCCAGGGAGATAGAACGACCAATCGTTAAAACTTCCTGAGGTGACGGGAGTGCCCGTTGTAGTTGACAACTCTATTTGGTCAAATCCTACAAAATTGACCACGCCTATTTCTCGCGTGTACGCCCATTTCGGATATTTTCCTGCGGTCTCATGTCGCCTTAACGACTACTGTTAACCCTTTCTATTTGAGTTAACCATTTTTGTTTAGACGCTTACAAATGCTAAAATTGTATCTAACCAATATTGGTTAGGGCGCTCCGCGCTGCGTAAAATGCCAACTTTTTAAATATTTATTCATTATTATCTTAATTGTTTGACGAGATAAGGTTATAATATTATAAATTTCAAATTTCAATGCGATCATTTTAAAGTTATTCTTTTTACGATCCGTATAGTAGTTTAAAAGTTATGGTCGATTTTCTCAAGGCCATCGACTTCACGCGCAAAACTGTCCCGGGCAGAAGTGACGACTACATTTTTACCCCGCGATAGGAGGGGTTAAGGTAGTTCCTTAGCTGTCTCCATACAATCCCTCTAATACCAGCCTCTCCATAAACTTTTAGAAAGTGGTGTGGATTAAGGTATTAAATATTTGAGAAAAATCTAATTGATTAACGAATAATTAAATAATAATGAAATTAAATCGAATTGATTAATTGATTAAATATGAATAATGTCTCTTGTCTTTTATAACTGTGTTTAAACTTATATTGCTTTGATGTGGGAAGGTTTCATTGATCGTAAAATATAGTTTAGGCCAGGCTTTTAATTTGACCTGCGCGTTTAGCCACGCATCTATAATTTTGAGTCAGTAACGTTTAGCGGTATTTATGTCATTTATGACTGATGAGTTATGTCATTTCTTATTATTATTCGTCTACTTTGAAATATTTCAACTAATCCATATTTAATGACGGTCCTTATAAATGGTAATTATTTGTAAGTTACTATGAAGATAGCAATAATTTTCCTGAAATATTTTAATGTTTGTGTCAGTACAAGATGGCTCTCATGTATATCGGGGTTTGTTCGCTGAGAAATCAACTGTGGTATACATCCTGGATGCTATCTTTTATCGGAATTGATATTTTTGACGAAAACTGGATGACAGGTAGAGCTAATCTACCACCTAAAAGCACATACCCCTTGCCTAAACAAATTAGCAATCTGAAAATATGTCAATCTCTAAAGAGAGAAATTCATAGCCTGGTCAATAGTCATGTGATATGCTGCAATGTCGGATATCGTCGGAATTGTTAACGGCAGTTTCTTTAAATGCTATTCAGATAGGTGTATAATATAAAGGGTAGGTAGCCCATACGCCACGTAAGCCAATACGGCAGGTAGAGTTCGCGCAAGTGACTTCGGACCTGTGTCCAGTCGGGAGGTTGGAGGTATCCAGATGGTTAATTCCAGACGGAGATTCTGAGAGACTTCCAAAACTGGTAGTCGGGGGACAAACTGTCCCGTGGGCCCGGGAGCTAACGCACCCATGATGAGGTGGCCACGATGACCCATGTGTTCAGGGTCGGTCACACTCACGGGTCAACACCCATCCGACGGCCTCCACGCACGGGCTGCGAACCTGGGTAGGACACTGGGTCAACCAGTCTCCCCTGGGAACAATCCTCTGGCGCTCCTGGACGGTCTGCGCACCGAGCGGCGCAAGCCAATCGATTGTGCTCTCCGACTAACAGTCGGGGGAGTCTGGGAACTGTATTGTTTCCTATAGAGCGGGGGTGGTTGCGTACCTTACGACGACTGCTCTTGAATTGACCATTGGCCATCCGATCCCGGTTCAGAGCCGGGCAAAGGACGCCTTGGTCCGCGATAGATTCGGTGTACTCCGTTTCACCGCTTCGTAAGGGAGATGACCGCGCAAGCGACCTCGAACTCGGAACCAATCGAGAGACCGGAGAAATCTGGTCACAATTGGAAGTGAGGGCGCGAGTATCTCGAGCCCGCCGGGTTTATTCCTGGCTAACTCGCGGTAAAGCGTTGGACTCTCACGGGTTGTGACGTAGCTAGACGTTGGATTGTTATTGTCCAAAGTCTTCTACGCTCACTGCAGGGCGATAGAACGACTAATCGTTAAAACGTCCTGTGGTGACGGGCTCGCCCGTTGTAGTCGACCCCGCAAGATGTTAGTCAGAGTGCGCAATCGATTGGCTTATGCCGCACGGTGCGCAGACCGTCCAGGAGCGCCAGAGGGTTGATTCCCAAGGGAAAATAACCATAAGGCCAGAGTCCTACCCAGGCTCGCACTTCATGCGTGGAGGCCGTCGGATAGGTGTTGACCCGTGAGTGTGACCAACCCTGAACAGAATGGGTCCTTGTGGCCAACTCATCAAGGGCCCATTAACTCCTGGCTGCGGAGACAGCCAGTCAATGAATCGCATCAGAAAATATCCGGTGTATGGGTTTGATGGCGAAAAATTGGCCTCCATAATTTAGCTGCCGATCCAGCCGATTAGCTTAGCAATTTAAATTTATGCTATTAATGAATGAAATTTAATGCTTGCTCATTGTTTGATTCTACACTTGCGAGCAACTAAATCGACTCACCTCCTCAGTGCGGAAAAAACTTACTTTTTTCAGAAATGGCTAAGCAGATCCATAGTATTATATATTTTTAAAACCCTTGTTTTGTTAGCTGTCCGTTAATATCATAATCATGAAAATCCGCTTAGGTTTTTTTTTAAATTAAATAATATTTAAAGAGGGGAGTCAAATGGATGTTCAGGAGTAAAATCTGGAGATACTTAAAATTAAATTAAAACGGAAAATGTAAACCTAAGAAGGAAAGATAAATAAATTTATATTTAGTGTTACCCCCCCCCCCCCCCCCCTTGCCCAGATGACAGCTCGCATGCGGTTCCTCAACGTCTTGATTAGATTTTTGGTCAAGCCTTGAGGAATACCACCCCATTCCTCTAACAACGCTGTCTTGAGCTCGTAGATATTAGAAGTTGCCGGATTTCTGGCTCGGACTCTTCGTTTAAGCTCGTTTCACAAATTCTCGATGGGATTCATGTCTGGACTGAGATCTGGCCAGTCCATCGTCTCCAAACCAACTTCATCTAAGAATCGCCGAGTGATACACGCTGTGTGACACCGTGCATTATCATGTATTAAACAGAGTTTTTTTCCAATAAATCGTTCATACGGTATGACATGATCCAGGAGAATAATTTGATAAAGTGTTCAGCATTCAGGCATTCTCTCCGACCTCCCCCTGGCACGAAAGCGAGGTTGGACCTTCCTTCTAAAGAAATGCCAGCCCACACCATGCAGGAAACGCCGCCGTAGGAGACTGTTTTAGCGAAGCAGCACTTCGAAAATCACTCACCTGGACGCCTGGAGACCCAGCCTATTCTGTGACTGCCATACAGAGACATTCTGCTTTCGTCAGTAAATAAAACTGACCGCCATTGCTATATACTCCAACTGACGTCCTCTCGAGAAAATTTAAGGCGCGCTTGCTGGTGGCGTGTGGTCAATTTAAGGCCTGTGACAGGTCTTTTTGGAACGAGGTTGGATTTTTTCAAGCGCCTTCTGATCGTTCACTGACTGACAGCTACCCCTTCAAGTTGTCTCTGCTCCGGCTGTACATTAACGCCAGCGAGGTCGCGATTCTGCAGTAACGTCGAAGCTATGTAACGGTCGTCTCTCTCAGAAGCGCATCGGAACCGGCTACTATTTGGTCTCTGATTGATGGTACCAGTTTGTTCAAACCTCCTTTTTACTCTTCAGACGGCAGACTGACTAAAATTGCACTTGACGAGCAACTGTACGTTGACTAAGGCCCTGCTGCAATAAAGCAATAACCTGAGCGGTCTTTTTTGGTGTAGTATCCATACTTTTACGATAATAATGAGTTTGGCTTACGGAGATTTTTTCGCGTTAACTTCTGATGAGTGACTGCTAAAAATAAACCTGTTCCGGCGGGATTTATGAGTGAATAAAACGCGGAAACTTTTTGCGACGAATATCGTACTTTCCAATACTTCCTTTCAGTTATTATTATTTTAAAAAGTTCTGAACCGATTTTTATAAAATAGGTGTCATTAGAAAGCTAAATAATTATGTTTTCATAAAAGTATATATTTAGTGTACATCCGATTAGTCATTTTAGAAAAAAACTAGTTTTTATCCGAACTGAAGGGGTGAGTCGATTTAGTTGCTCGCAAGTGTAGTTTGATGATCCTATTCTATTTTGTCATTATTTAATTCATATATTATACTAGCTGACCCGTGCCCACTTCGTTGGGCGGTAAAACTTTTACCTGTGATGAAATTATGAGTGTGGTTCGGTTAGTAGGTACTGAGTGCTATGATTTATTTCCTGACTGCCAAAAGAAGGGTTATATTTTTACTGCATATGTATGTATGTATTTGCAAGCCAATTTGACTATAACTCTACCAATACCGTTATTTGTGAGTGTCATATTTATGAGCGTATTATCTCTTTAACCATTTATGCAGTAAAAGGGAAATTATATGCAGTAAAAGGGAAAAGTCTTTTGTTTAAAACACTTGAGCCGATAAATTTACTTATTTTGATAAGAATTCATAATTGTTGATTATATGCCCAATACACATGAACTATCGATTTGAATTATTTTTTTTAATTTAAAATACTACTTTTTGTGACTTAAATATAAAAGGTAGACATATGCCGTATGTGACTTTTTTGTAGGCATTATCAAGCTCTACAACTTTTCTCTAGAACTTAATCATATATCTCCCATCGTTAAGGCAGCGTTAGTTAGAAACGTTTTCGTTCGACCGCTTATTCTCCGACTTACTTTGCAAATCCGACTACCACGAAAGAACCTCTTCATTTTTCGGATTAATATATAGCCTATGACACTGACAAATAACGTGGCTTTCTATTGGTAGAAGAATTTTCAAAATCGGTTCAGTAGATCCAGAGATTACTTCCTACAACGTCACAAACTTTACCTCTTTATAACATTAGTATAGATTAAAATTTATGACATTATCAATATCACAAATTCGATGCCTTATGCGGTAGAAAAAGCGCAAACGGTCAAGAGTTTAAAGAATTAGAAAGCTTTGGCACATTCTACTTGTCACTTTTTGTACATATAATTTTTACTAACTGTATTTTAGGTTGGAGAATACTCATACATACAGGATTAATCCTGTTATTCTGCGTTTTATCCGTATACATCACTATGCTATCGTATCCGGTTGAGTCGTTTTTGAATATTGGAAAGGGTCTTTTTGATGGATATCCACTGCTTACTTTGATATTAGCCGTATTGGATGTCATAGTAATTACCTGGACTATTTGTTATAGGTAAGATCCAATATTGTTTTATGTTTAGATAGATTTTTAATTTGAAGACGACCACTAATGGAATAAAAACAAACAAACAAATTTCTCCGCTACTTTTGGAATTTGGAAGACATGAGATTGAGGTGCTCATCTCCGTCATTCTCCATTAAACACCTAATATTTACCCTGACAAATAATCTTATCTTTTTATTTGTTGCTACTAGGATAATTATTATCTTTTGATTCTGTTTTATTTCTTGACTAGCCACTTGACTATTTTAATTATTGGTTTGTTATTTCATTTTTATTTATTTTTTTTATTTATCAAATTATTACCCTGTTATTTTTTTCTACTTACTGATTATCACTGCAATTATAATTTTATTGTATTTTATTACTATTATTATTTTAACATTTTTTTTACTGGATATATTTTGATTTCATCATTACTTTTTTATTTTTCAACATGATTATGAATTAGGTAATAGTTATCATTAAAATAACTCTTGAAATTTATGCTATGTATTTATTAGAGTTATTAGATTTACTATATTTCATTTATTTTTGACTTTTTCTTTTTCTCAGTAATAGTACTTTATTAAGTGTGCGCACAATATAAACAAACCTAGTCGAGTCTACCTTGGTACGGGATTCTTTATTTCTTTATTCTTTATTCTTAATTCTTTATTCTTTATTGTGAACTGTAAGTAGGTCGTACAAAATGGATAGGTACTTACTATTATATGTGCTATACAGTTTGCCAATCAGGCGTACAATATGTATTTCGGCCTAGTTAGGCAGACTTTGTGAATAATGTTTATGGAAAATTACTTAGGAAAATAAATTTATTCTTATTATTATTATTATTATTCTTATTCTTATTTGGACGAATGAAACTAAGTTTACAATGGAAGTGCAAGAAAAATTGGGGATACTTTGGAGCCAACGGAAAATGGCCAGGCGATCTACGCGAGGAATACCGAAATAATCGGGAATAGGTCAAACGACAACCAGAGTACAACTAAAACATGTTTTTTTCTTCTTCGATATACCCCTCTTTAAAATAAATATATTTTTCATTTGCAATAAGTGACGCTGGAAAGAATAATTTGAATCCGAAATGAGGATTGTTAAAATTGCCGTTTTGGACGCTTGGACAAGTTCAAAGCCAACCGCTGACTAAAAAAGTTATCTATGAATCCCGGGAATATAAAATAATAATTGGGTCTCAGGTCAGGACTCGAAGGAACACGAATATTTTGATGCCCCATAAATTTTGTAATTTTCCTAACCGTATGAGTACTCGCATTATCGTTGAGGATGTTTTGTTTTCGTGTGATCCATACGAAGTTCCACTATTATTTTCCGGAAATACGTAGCAGTGTACCCATCTGCGGTAACCATTCGCCGTTCTTCTGAGGCAACTGTGGCAAGATGCAAGTGTCAAATGAAGCGACCGTTTCTTCGATAGGCATGCGATAACGAACGATTTTGTAGGCTTAAGCTGATTTTCGAACAACCAAACTGCCGATTGACACAAACCACCCAGTATCGCCGAGAGGCAATCCCCCGGGAGAAACCGATCCGCCAGCCGTGAGGCCTGAGACGCGAGAATCTTACCCGGGGTAGCCTTCCACACGAATAGGCTTCTGAATATGAGTTGAATTGTGAGTTGGGCCGATCGATCGCGACTTTGAGCTTGTGTATGAGGTCAATATTTAGCGGCCACGTCTCAGTGTTACATGTCATTACTGGCAACACGCACTAGTTATATATATTTGTCTTTCAAAGCTACCATTAATTCAAAGCTAGTGCAAAACTGCATATCACTACTGAATTCCCTGGGCGAAAAGAACAGGGTAGTTCTAAGATGGGTTCCCGGCCATGCAGGAATCGAGGGAAATGAAAAAGCCTATGAACTTGCTAAGACGGGAGCAAAGGGAACGTTATACGGCCCTGAAACTTGCTGTGGCGTACCAAAGAGCCTTGCAAACCTAATGCTGCAAACAAATATGTTTAGAAAAATCCATCAACCACTGGAACAACACACCAGGGTTGAATCATTCCAAAGCGCTAATTAAGGCTTACGACCGTAAGACAGCCCGTGACGCCTTATCGCTAAATAGGAACATTCTACGCATACTGGTGAGGGCGCTCACGGGGCATTGTGGCCTGAACAAACACATGTTCAACCTCAATCTCAGAGACACAAAAATGTGCAGGTTCTGCCAAGGAGCAGAGAAAACTCCCCAGCACCTGATGTGCGAGTGTGGCCCGCTGATGCGTAAAACATATACACCCACTTGGGTGGTCATTACCTCCAACCTGAGGAGGTAAAACAATCTGGCGCCAAAAGCCTGTTGCGGTTTTTAAATGACACGAGGCTTAGCGCAGAACTATAGTAGGTGGCGAACACAATAGATCAGCAATGGTCGCAGTGTTACAAGGCTCATAAAGGCCTTAGAAAAGCCCCACTCAACAAGTAAATAAATAATAAATATATACATTTGTCTTGAGGCTCTGCGGTATTTGTGACGAGAAGATATGGCGTAGTTTCCTGAACGCTTAGCATTCAGAGTTAGCTTCTTCGGCAGACCTCCTTGTCGAAATTGAATCACACTGAATCATGTTGAATCACCCAAATAAACACACTGGTCAACAGCCTCAATAGTATCGTTCCCAGCGTGTACCGGTATGGGCGTTCGGCGTGATTTTTATCTTACACATGTTCATTCTTAGACCCACCAGCGGTAGAGATGGAAATGAGGTCTCTGAGCATTGTTCCGAGGTTGTCCATCCATTCCGCCACGATAACCACATCATCGGCGAATCTGAGGCGAGTGATGTATTCGACATTGATGTTGCTGCCATATCCATAAAATGCCATATAAAAATCCATATTCATTGTTAATTGTTTTTATCAACTGGAAGTACTGAGGCCTGCGAGCTCTTCCAGCGTGATATTGATGCAGTTTATGCATGGAGCCAAGCTCGTAACCTTCACTTCAATATTAACAAAATTAAATGTGCAGTGATGACATACACAAGATCGCCTGCTCATCTGATGTATGATTACTCCATCGCTGGATGTGTGCTTCCAGAGTTACTGATGTTAAGGACTTGGGAGTTTTTTTCGACCCCAAGTTAAACTTCAAGGAACATATTAGGCAACTATCTACAACTTCTTTCAAGCTTCTAGGGTTTGTGATACGGCAATCCAAGCACTTCAATAATATTCGGGTTATGCGCACGTTGCACAACTCGATTGTTAGAAGTCGCATGGAAACGAATGCAGCTATTTGGAATCCACATGAAGATACTTATACCCTCATGCTGGAAAAGGTGCAGAAGTGTTTTTTGAGATGTCTGTACTTCAAGCAGTACGGATATTATCCATTTTTGTATCCGACTGCATTTATCACAGGCATGGTTGGCTATAATTCTCTCTGTCTCAGAAGAGAAATGCTGACCATGTCCTATGTTTTCAATCTAATTCGTGGTAAAACTGATAACCCTAGCTTACTAGCCAAGGTGGATCTATTCATACCAAATAATTATCTCCGTGCTCGATCGCACCATCTTCTCGCGGAGCCGTTCTCGCGCACTAACCTTACAAGGTGGAACTTGTTGGCGCGTGCTTTGCGGCGCTTAAATGAAATTCACTCGATGGCACCAGATTTTGATATTTTTACCGCCAGCCCTCACTTGTTTAAATTGCAAGCCATTAATTATTTATTTTTACATGATAGCTAGTATTATAAGTGTCATTCTATTTGTATAGTTATGGTAGTATATTAATTTTACTTCTCAATTCCTTGGTTTTACTGTTATGTTGATCAGTAATAAGTGAATAAACAAAAATAAATAAATAAATTTTAAAAAAAAATTAAAAATCTCCCCCATCAATTCTTCCGAAATAATTAAAGTTGCTAAATCTTTAAATTGAAAAATTCAAGAGACCTATGAAACATATCCACCAAAATCCTAAAGAGTTTTGTAACCGTAATCTTGCACAGTCTATCTTTTATATTTAATCGATGCATGGAACATGGATTCTTTCCCACCGAAATGAAGATGTCCAAAGTAGTGCCGATATTTAAAAAAGGTTGCCCTGAAAACAGACATAATTATCGACCCATATCTCTTTTACCAGTTTTCAGCAAAATTTTTGAAAAATTACTTCTTATCCGACTTGTTAATTTCTTTGCTGAAAATCAAATCCTGATTAAAAAACAATTTGGATTTCAAAAAAATCTCTCTACGCAAGATGCAATCGCAAGTCTAATTAAAAAAACACTACTTGGGCTAGACAATATGAAAAAAAACCGTTGGAATTTTCTGTGACCTCTCTAAGGCTTTTTATTGCGTAGACCACTCAAGTCTACTTGAAAAATTGGAATATTACGGCATTAGGAATAAGGAACTGCAACTCATGGAATCTTATTTGCAAGAACGCACTAAGACTACGCATGTCGAAAATAGCAAGAGCGCGTCACAGAATATCCGCAGAGGTGTTCCTCAAGGATCGATACTGGACCTTTTCTCTTCCTCGTCTATATTAATGTCATCCCAGTGTGCCTGAAATCCGTGGATGATGAAATCATTTTATTCGCCGATGATACTTTACTTCTTTTAGGGATAAAAATAAAGACACTTTGGCCCAAAGATTAAAAGAAACAATAGACAGGCTTAGTATATGGTTCCAAGGTAATATATTGTCACTTAACGTAAATAAATCAAAATCAATATGCTTCTCGTTGCGGCCGTCTGATTTTAATGAAATAGACGTATACTTTGGGTCTGACCAACTAGAAAATATCCCCTCCACGAAATTTCTCGGATTAGAAATTGATCAAAAATTACAATGGTCTGATATGATCTCAGTAAAAAAATGTGCAGTGCCATATTCGCCATTAGAAAGATAAGAAGTTTATGCGGTTTTGAAGCAGCTAAATCCGTATATTTTGCATATTTCCACTCCTAAATAACGTGTGACTTACTGTTTTGGGGAATAGCACCAAACTCAAAAAGAATTTTTCTCCTCCAGAAAAGAGCGGTACGCAGTTTATATAGAGTCTCACCAAGAAGTTCTTGTAAGCCGCTATTTGTAAAAGCAGGAATAATGACTCAATTTTCTTCTTACATCTACCAAAATATTATGTACACTCGTAAACACCTAACAGAAGCTCCGGTGAATAGTGATTTTCGTCATCACGATACGAGGACTAAATCCAATCTCCACATAAACCGACAGCGACTTAGCAAAGTGCGATACAGTTTTATTCACCAACATTTGTCCTTCTATAATAATATTCCAGAGCAAATGAAAAGCCTTGGAGAGGAACAATTTGAAAAGATAATTATACATAATTTGGTAAGAAACCCAATTTATGGTATAAGGGAGTTTGAAAATTCTGAGTCTGTTTTCCATGTTGATGATTAATGAAATGCGTAAAGTTTTAAACATATTTGTATTATGATAGCTGACATTCTAATCTTCATATAATATTTATATTATACATCTATGATTTTTTTAAATACGAAGGCATATTGCTGGATTGACAATAAAATATATATTTTTTGATTATTCTACATAGAATTTGCATTTCTATTTTAATTTATTATTCTCCCTGACACTTAAATCACATTATTATTTTTTGATTATTTGTATGTAGGTAAAATTAAATATAATATTACAGCCATGACAACTATCACGATAGTTATGTTTTTAATAATTACATTTTTAGCATTTAATTTTGTGACGCATCCAAGTGTAGGAATGCCTATCTACTGGAGTAGTTGATTGTATTGTATTGTATTATATTGTATCCATCCCAGTTCAATAGCTTGAAAACATCCTCCAATGCAGGGGTGAACAGTTTCGGAGAAATATCTCCCTGTCTCACATTCTTTTGCAATTTGATTGGGTTTCTGCTGTGATCCTGAAGTCGGATACACATCGCGGCCTTGTTATACAAACACTTTAACACTTCGATGTACATGTAGCCTGGTCGAGTGGTAGGTATTATAATGTCGGTCATAGTTAATGTTTTTACAATATGTATATTTCACATCCAATCATTTATACAATTCTATAAGTAGTAATTTTCTGGCTGGCGAACATGCAGCGATCAGTGTGTATCACTCCTGCCCCCATTCAAAGATGTCTTATGCGATACTACTATGGGGTAATGCAACCGATATCCATCGCGTTTTTGTGCTACAAAAGCAAGCCGTTAGGACAATCTTTGGTGTAAGCAGAGAAACACATTGCGCCCCCTTTTTTTTAAAGCTGGTATCCTTACCATGTCGTCAATGTACATATATCAGTGCCTTTTATACGCCAAAGAGAATCTTTAAAATTGCGTGCTTCACTCCACTCGACATAGCCATAATACGCGACATAAAAACAATGTGTTATTGCCTAAAGTACGCTTGACTAAATATCAAAAAACATTTTTATATATTAATTTTAAATTGTTCAATGCTTTGCCGTCATCGACGAGAAGACTTGAGATGGCAGCATATAAAATCTGCTTGAAATATCAGTTAGTCAAACATGCCCTTTACAAACTGGACGACTTTTATGATATTGCGTCCACAATTTCTTGATTATAAATAACCATATTATGACTATACTTTCGCACTAAGTTTTAGATTTTATTGACATTGTTTTTAATTACGCATGTTTCAGAATTTTTCTTTTTCATTGTATTGATTATTATTTATTGTTTGATTATTGATTATTTTATAAATTTGACTATTTTTAAGTAATCACCTCTGATTACAATTATTAATTTTTTTCTTTTTTATCAAGCGGTTTTATCATCCGGTAAATTATGACTGTAAAATTTGACATGTTGCTCAGTATTGTGAAATGCTTTTATGGAATGAATAAATGATGATGATGATGATGATGATGATAGCTAACTCTCTGGACAATTTACAGGAAAGATATATTGAAGATAGTTGAAACGGCACACCGAGAGATCGCAGTTCATTCAAAGAAAGAACAAATCATTTACTTTGACAGTATGAGGTACATAAAAATAATATCCGTGGCGTTCTTTTTGACAATGTCCTCGGTATTTGCTTGTCTCATGTTTAATTTGATAATATCCAGAGAAGTGTTAAACAGTTTTCCAATGCTTCGGCCCATAGGTGGGTAACCGTTATTTGATGACGTCCTGTGTAACTATTCTGACTAAGCTTATTGTTTTTTGTTATTTTCTAGGTTTAACACCAATCGATGAGTCTCCCAATCGCGAAGTAATTCTGTTAATCTTTGAAATTCATCCGGTTCTAGCCATGTTGTGCCGTTGTGGATTCTTAACGACCTACATATCTCTCGTAGGTAACTGCTGCTGCCAGTATAGTGTTCTGACCTGCAGAATGAAGCACTTGATCGAAGAAATGGCGAATCCCGAAGCTGCAAATCATCACATTAAAGAGATACTTGAGTCGACGATTAAAAGTCACTGCTTATTAATATCGACTGTAGCGAAACTGAGAGAGATTTACCAGTTGATAATGGCGTCAAACGTTTGTTTAGTGGTGACCTACCTCGTTCGCTCCTTAGTCGTACGCAGCATTTACTCGATCGGGTTGATGATCCCGTCCTTACTTTACCTTTTCATATATTCTTACTTCAGCGAACTGCTCAATTCTGAAAGGGAGAACTTCCGAAACTCCATCTACGCATCAGAATGGTATTTGACCTCAACATTCCACCGCAAACACTTGTTTTTTATAGCACTAATGGCATCTAAATCATCGTATCTAACGATAGCAAAGATGTCGGATATCTCTCTCAAAACTTTTCAGTCTGTACTTAATTTCAGCTACTCGAGTTATGCTTTAATCAAATCTAAGTATTAATATTTCTTCCTCATCTTTATATCCGATTCGATTACAGAAACACAGAAATATTTCACATTTTGAGAGCACAATTTTATTCCATCTAGCTTTCATAATAATTATTAGCTAATACGGAATAAAATTTACTTTTTACTAGCTTTGTTATTATTGTCATCTATACTAATATAGACCTAAGATTCGCCGATGATACGACCATCATAGGTGCCGATGAAAATGAGTTGGCCACCCTATTACGCAGAGTGGAGAAGGAAAGCAAGGAGTATGGACTGCACATGAACCGAAGCAAGACCAAACTCATGTTTGTGGACCGGGCTTGAACCATGCAACGCACCAACGAGCTGAGTGACCTTCAAGCTGTGAAAGACTTTGTCTATCTGAGCTCCATGATATGCAACGACGGAAACTGCGAAAAGGAGGTCTCACGCAGAAGCCAGATGGCAAGATCGGTCATGAGCTAGCTAGAAAGGCTGTGGAAGAATCGGGGTATAAGCAAGCGGACTAAGGTCAGGCTGGTTCGAGCTCTGGTTTTCTCGATCTTTCTCTATGCATCGGAGACATGGACCCTGAAGGCTCGGATACGCACCAAAATTGATACACTGGAGATGTGATGTTGGCGTAAAATGCTAGGAATCCCACGGACAGCACGCCGCACCAACAAATCTGTCGAGGAAGAACTCCGCATCCAAGTGAGGTTCTCCACCGCATGCATGAGAAGGATCCTGCAGTTCTTTGGTCATGTTGCCAGGAGAAACCCAGAGAATCTGGAGAAAATGCTTTCCGGGGGTCAAGTGAAGGGAAGAAGAAGCAGAGGCAGATCACCGGCAGATGGAACGACCTCATCAAAGAAGTTACAAAAGGGTCAATACAATCTGCGACCCGCCATGCAGAAGACAAATCGAAGTGGAGGAGCCTCGTAGGCAAACTGTTTTCTAGTGGCCACGATCCTCAGTAATGAGGGAACGACGGAGAAGAAGATACTAATGTAATAAGGAAGTAATGTTTGTTAGTTTGTAAGTTTGCATGTTTGTAAGTTTGTTTGGAGGGGGTAATCCCCGAAACTACTTATCCGATTTTAAAAATTCCTTAACTAATGGAAAGTTTCGTTATCGATGACTGCTATAGGCTATATTTAATTGTGATAAATATTGGTTTTCAATAGGAAATCATGATATTTGTAAATCAAGCCGGAGAAAAATGAGCTGATGAGTTGCTTTATCGGCGTGCGCTGATGAAACGGTTTGATATTAGGGAAAATAATTTAAAATAAAAACATTTAAAAATCTAATTATGAATATATTACAATTTAATTAAGTAATCTGTTTATTATGAAAATAGTTATTCTCCTCTTATCTTTGTATTTACATAACTTATTCCTTTTTTCTATTTTTTTCTCTCATAAAATGTGTCATTATATAATTATATATTTTATTTTCTTATTACCATCTATTTAATAATTAATTCATTTATTACCATATTAACCCCTCAACTGTGAGGCGTCCCTTAAGGGATGCCTTGGCAAAATGTATACAAAATGTATATAAATTTATATAAATGTAAATGTGCGCCGCTTTATAGTAATCCGCTCTATAGTAATGCTATCGCTCTATAGTAAACCCCGCTCTATGTAAATGTAAATGTAAATGTAAATATAAATTTATATACATTTTGCCGTAGGCAACCCGAGCTAATCGCCATTCATTTGAGGGGTTAATATACATGTTTATGAATCTATTTACTATTTTTCTGCTCTATTTACTTTATATTTACTCTTTTAATACTTTGGACTATTTAGTAACTTAGCAATTACTTTTCAGAATATTTTCTGTCTATAAACCCTAATAATTTCACTTTTCACTTTAAAAAATGCTTGTATATTTTAAACTTTTCTTTTATATAGAACTAGCTGACCCGTCCCCACTTCGTTGGGCGGTAAACATTTTTACTTGTGATGAAATTATGAGTCTGGTTCGGTTAGTACTGAGTGCTATGATTTATTTCCTGACTGCCAAAAGAAGGGTTATATTTTTACTGCATATGTATGTAAGTATTTGCACGCCAATTCGACTATATTTCCGTTATTTGTGAGTCTTCTTGTGAGTGTCTTATCTCTTTAACCATTTATGCAGTAAAAGGGAAATTATATGCAATGAAAGGAAAAAGTCTATTGTTTTAAACACTTGAGACGATAAATTTACTTATTTTGATAAGAATTCATAATTGTTGATAATATGACCAATAAACATGACCTAACGATTTGAATATTTTTTTATAAAATACTACTTTTTGTGACTTGAATATAAAAGTTAGACATGCTGTCGCTAACTTTTTTGTAGGCATTATCATGCTTTACAGCTTTTCTTTAGAACTTAATCATATATCTCTCATCGTTAAGGCAGCGTTAGTTAGAAACGTTTTCGTTCGACCGCTTATTCTCCGACTTACTTTTCAAATCCGACTACCACGAAAAAGTCTTTTTATTTTTCGGATTAATGTATAGCCTATGACACTCACAAATAAACGAGGCTTTCTATTATCACAAGAATTTTCAAAATCGGTTCAGTAGATCCAGAGATTACTTCCTACAACGTCACAAACTTTACCTCTTTATAATATTAGTATAGATAATGCACTATATGACCGCTTAATTGGTGGAAACATATAAATGGTTTAAGTTTGTTATATTTTGATTTAGTAAATATGTTTTTTGTACTGTTTGTTTCCTGAAAAAAAAAAACAAGTTGCTGTGGGTTTTTTTTATTTTTAAGTTTAAATTTTATTCAATGTTTTTACATATTACCTAAGCTTATTGTTACGCTTGTTGCAAACCGCTGTACATTACTATAAATAAATAAAATAAAATATAAAGCTTTTAAAAATAAATCATTTTTTAGGCCTAATCGAAAATACTCTCTAGGGCAATAGGTAGCAAAGTATTTCCGCGGTCTGTGGGAATATGCCACGGTACTGTGAAAGATGTTCTAAATAAATGAACTCCGCATAAAAAATGCATCTCAATTGACGACCTTGGAGCCAGAGTGGTCTAAGCCACAAAATTATATTTCTGAGAAAATGAGGTAAACGCGTTAGAGGTTGCTGTTAATAACCTACTAGCCTTTTATTACTTTTTTTAAGTTAAGTGTAATCCTGATGAGTGTCAAATATAATGGAAAATAGTTTTGTCAAAATATTTTATTAAATAATGCTTAAATTCTTAGTTTTTAAAAAAATCACTTAGATCACTATGGTATTTAATAAATTAAAAAAAAAGGAAAAAACTGTTTAACTTATAAAGAAAAAAAATTATCTTCTTTCGCATCATAAGATAAACCAAACCTTAGTTATCACCTACTACAGCAGGCAACAGGTTTTCATCGCCTGGTGCTTTGTCACCGACTCCTCTTCGCGGGACATGTGGTAATTTATTTATTTATTGGTCCACAATTTTTTTTACAGCGTTAGCACTTGACATAGATTGTGTTGCTCCTAACTAGGCAGAGCCTGTTCTAAGGAGAACACCAATACAAATGATTATAAACTAAATACTTCCAAAATTAAAATAAAAAAATTTGAATCAAATCAAGTTAACGTGAAATTCTCACTACACCAAATAATATTAGAACTATAAACAAGTAATATATTAAAACTAAATAATAATGTATAATAATAATAATAATAATAATATATAATAGCAATAATAAATAATCATTTATAATAATAACTAATAATATATAACAATTAGTAAAAATAGGTATATAAAATATATAGAAAATAAATATATTTATTTATTTTAAAATTGTGATGAATGTTTTCTCCGTCTCTCTCCTACCAAGGTTTAATAACCATAATGTAAGGTGATATTTTTGTTGGTTGCTGCTAATTTCCAATATGTTCTCTTTACTCATGATATTGACCATTCTTGGAGCAAGAAAGCTGTAATGACGTTGTCCAAAAGACGTTAGACGTTTCGGTACTTCAAAGTTTCCCTTATAACGAACGACCTGATCTCTCCCTGTTTTCCGGAGAAACACAATATTCGTCTTCATTGTTGTTTTTAAGATGAAGTATTGATTTGAGGCAATACAACTGCCTCAAATCAAGCAATTGTGCCTCAACATACAGGTCGTCAGAAGGGTAACGCCTAGGCTTCCTTAACATGATTCTAATTATTGCCTTTTGGACGACGTTCACTTTCTGGAGAGGGTTTTTTCCGTAAGCTCCCCATTTAAGTATACCGTATGTCATTACTGATTGGCATATAGCGTAATATATAGTTTTTAAATAGGGCACGCCCAGAATATCTCGCAATTGAATAAATATATAAATCAATTTCCTTAGTTAAGTAAAACGGTAATTTTAGGTAAAACGGGTGATGGATGGGTGGAATGAATTTGAGAGTTTTTTTTTATGTCTTGTAATTTATGATACGATATTGATATAGTTTCGGGGACTTTTTCCGGTATATAATTCCTGGGGTTTAAAATAAAGTTATGGAATCTATACCGTCTGGTTTCAGGTCAACCGTTTCATAAGTTTCGGTGTAATCATCATTGTAACTTAGTGAGCTTGAATCTTTACACAGCTTTATCTTAAAATTTGCTGAAAAAAAGCATCTTTGAAATTTTTGCGTCTGCTCTTAATACAATTAGATAATCTTTGAATAACCCTGTGAGGCTTTCAAGATCAAGAAACTTGCCTTTCGTATCCCGAACTATAAAGGGTTTCTGCTTCCTATAGTCACGGATGAACTCCATCCAATTTTCTGGTGTATATATATCATTTCTTCTTTTGTTCACGACTTATGAATGAAAAGTCTGTGTCGTTCGGCAGGTAAGTATGGCCACTAACAAGATAATGCATGGTGATCGTTTGTAGATATGGACATTTATTGACCGGAAGCATCATAAAGTGCAAAACATTCCAGTTTCTATTTTTACCAGAGCAACAGTCGCTAAAAAAGCACAGGGATTTGACGGTATCCGGTACGGCATTTTCTAGAAAGTAGTACTTACAATGAGGACAGTGCAGTTTGTTACGTAGATCACTCTAGCGTTCTGCCTGTTTTGTAGGTACGATTTAATGAGTGAATTGGCCACTCCTCTAATTCCATAATGGTTTAGCTTGTCTACCAGGGTATTGATATTTATACAGTCGAATGCTTTGCTTAGATCGCAGAACAGTCCTGCTGAAAGCATCTTCTTGTTTCGACTATTCTCAATCATGAAACATGCATACAGCGCGGCATCCTGTGTAGATTTTTTTTGTTGTCCGGAATCCATATTGACTGTCTGAAATGACCACAAATTTTTCAAGGAAACCATTTAGTCGTTTTTCGGTGACCTTCTCCAAAATTTTTGAGAAATTGCTCAGTAGGGCTACGGGTCGATAATTTTCTACGCTCGTGGGATCGCCCTTTTTTATATATCGGTGTAATCTTGGCTACTTTATGACAGTCTGGAAATATTCCCTCTGAAAAGCTTAAATTGTAAAGATATGTTAGACAAGGTACCAGTACACGTTTATGGATTTTAATTACGCTAACAGGTATATATATATCATCGAGACCAGTTGATTTTTTGTTCTTTGAAGAGTCGATGCATTTTTCTATTTCTTGATTGTTGATTGATAGTTTGATCCTTATTAAATGTAGTCTAAATAGAACTCTTTGGATGCTTTCTATTTTTCTACTTTTCATATATTTTAGTTATTGAATTGCTGATTCTCTATGTTTTTCATTATTTCTGTTTATTTTTATTTTTCTAGTTTTTATGTCTTTGTTATTTTTGAATTTCTATGTTTTTTTTCAATATTAGTTTTTTATAGACTTGTTTATAATTTGAAATGTAATTTTATTTGTAGAAATACCATTTTTTTGATATGTAATTTCTATACCCAGATCGGGTTTTTGAAAATAAATTTTTCTTCTTATTTCTTATATTATTTTGCAGATCGCACTAATTCTATAGTGAGATGTTGCGATTTATCAAGGAAAATATCACTGAAGAGCACTTAGACCAGTGTGGCATGGAAGAATTATGAATTTTATATGACATTAAGTAAAAAAGTATATTTTGCTAAAAATGTCACTTAGACCAGTCTGGCTGCAAGGTCGTCAATTTACGTTTATTACGGGGGGTAATATGATATTTTATCGATAAAATGAGTTAGAGCGCTGAAGACTACGACTGAAATGTTTTACTGCAATGTCATCTCGCGTGATTATTATGTAATACCCATTTCCGAAACCTGGAGTGCGATTTTATAACTCCTTCGCTAAAAACTCGAAACAAACAGAAACTTTACGCCTCGAAAACGATTTTAGCGAAGCGAATATCTTGTATCGGCCGATTTTATAGCAAACACGTTTCGCTTCGCTCAATTTTTACTATTAGCAATAGAGAATTGACATCGTTGCATACTAAAGAAAGATACAAGTCGAAACAAGTCCACTACTAAAGCTATCGAGGATTTCATATCTTATGTAAATGACAAACTAATGGACAAGTAGGTACTACACCTTAGGTATTTTTTTGCGATTTGAGTAAGGCATTTGATTGCGTTAGGCATGATATTTTACTAAACAAACTAAATCATTATGGAGTCAGGGGAGACTGCTTAAAATGGTTTGATTCATATTTAACAAATAGGACGCAAATCGTGGAAATTACACACTGTCAAAATCAAAACATTACAAAACACTGTTCGATCCCTTTAACTAATAAACTTGGAGTCCCGTAGGGTTCCATTTTGGGCCCTATTCTATTTTTAGTATATGTAAATGATTTACCAATGTATTTCAACGATATAAATGTAACGATGTTTGCTGACGACACTAGTTTAATCGTTGCCGGTAAAGATATGGAAGAATTATTGATTAACGTTAAAATTAATCTATTCAAACTAAATAGTTGGTTTGAGAGCAACAACCTCACACTAAATGCGTCTAAAAGTAACTTCATACATTTTACAAATCATCGAAATCGGAATAAAGGTTCGCCAATAATACTTTCAATAAATAACACTGCCATTCCTCAAACTCATTGTACTAGATTTTTAGGTGTTCATGTCGACGAACTTTTAAAATGGAATTTTCACTGTGAAAACCTCGAAAGTAGGTTAAGTCGGGTATGTTATGCTTTAAGTATTGTAAGAAGGTCGTTGGATAAATTGGAAAAAAAGATTTTTTTTTTCAGCTATATTGAAGCTATCCTAAGTTATGCCATTACGATCTGGGGAAATTGTTATGCTTGTCATAGGGAACCCATATTTATACTCCAAAAGAGAGCAGTGCGAATAAATGCAAAGGTGAAAAGGGAGGAGTCGTGTCGACCCATTTTTAAAAGGCTAAGAATCCTCAACTTAACCTCACTCTATCTCTTTAAGTTACTGACTGAGTTTTTTAAGAATAAAGAAACACATTATAAAAAGTTTTCAGATACACATTCTAAAAATACGAGAAATAAATTAAACATTTTATACCATGTATTAAACTAAACACAGCAAGGCAAGACACAAAATACTCCGGGCCATATTACTTTAACAGGCTACCGGAAAGTTTAAAAACTATTCAAGTGGAAAGCTTATTCAAAAGTTACTTAAAGAATTCTTATTAGACAAAGCTTTTTACTCGATCGATGACTTTGTTAATTTTAAATAAGTTTTCAAATTTTTTGGCCATTTTTTTGATAATTTTAAATAGCATTTTTTAATTATTCTGACTTTTTCTGATTTTAATTTCTTGATTATTTTTATCGATTATTTTAATTTGTGGTTTTAGTAAATAAATCTTAAAAATGATTTGGATGCCCTAAAAGTAACTGTATGTACGAGGTGATAAATTTAAATATTGTAAAAACGGACTAATAGACTGTAATTTACATGTACCTAAATATTAAGTTTCTACAATCTGTGAAATAAATTGAAATTGAAAATTGATGCGCGCATGCGTGGGCTATCACGCATGCGCGCAGCGGTGGCTGCCATTCAAATCAAATCAAATAATTTATTGTCCTAAAAACTAATACATAGTTGTATAGACAGTTGTATTACATTTACATTTGGCCGTGATATGATTGAATTCTTCATTAATGATCAAATTCTTCTATTAAAAACATAAAAGGTTACTCGTAAGAATAAAAAAGGTATTATTGTAGAATTGAATTGAGTCTCACCATTTAGTTTCCCAGATAAAAAAACACAGAGTAAGATATATAGAAAGTAAGATATAGAGATGTAAGATATAGAGATGATATGTAGAAATTAATTCAATTAGTAGTGATTCTATTACATTGAATATAATGAATAATGTAATGAGAAAAAAAAATAAAGTTTAATGAACATAATTAATTCTTTAAAACACCGACACAAATAAGTTTATTTTAGTATAAAATTAATAAATGTAATGTCAAAAAGAAACAAATAAAAAATCGGTTGTCTGTAAAGTCGGTTTACTGACGATAGTTGAACGTGACAACGTCATAAAAAAATACTGATGGAATGGTTGCATTTTTCAAAAGAAAATTTTAATTTTATTTGTTTGATAGATATTTTGTATGGATATAGAGAAGGAGGTAAATGGAAATCACAATTGAATCGATCAAGTTACATTTATTTGTACGCATAAATACAATTATGTCAATTTCTTTTTCACAATTTTGTATGATATGTGGAAGATTTAACATTTATGTTTTAATTTTTTGAAATCATAGCTACGCTCGATAATTATTTCGATCGAATAGTAAAGCCATTGATTTTTTACTCATCGTGAAATAGTTCTGTTAACTTATTGTCATAGTTTTGTCAATTATAGCATAACCTACAATCGCTGCACTAGCGGACCGATGCTATTTATTTTAATGATGAAAGCACGAATATTCGACAATATATCACTGAACATATATTTAGTATCGAAAGAATCATTACCTTTATCGCCGCAATTATCGTTGCTATAAACAATTGACACCACATTCACTTTTCACTGCACTTCATACTTGACGATAACATGTAAATGTATTATTGTATAGCAGCTGTCCACGCGGACGCATCGCTCACTCGAGTAGAAGAGAGACAGATGTCGAACGCTGCCGAACGCGGAGGCCGATTGTGCCTCTTTGTCGCTCGTTCCGCGCTCTCGCTTGCACTTCAAGCCTTAAATGGAACGCCTCAGAGCGAGGTAACGCCGCATGAGTCATGTTTTGTCGTGCGTGCAGCCGGCTCCATCGAATTATAAGACGCTGTCACGTCAAAATGTGAAGATTGTCAAAAGTAAAATATAATGTCTTAGTGATTATATTGCAAATAAAATTAGTCAAGATATAATTAATATGTGCCTACCTAATAATAGAAATGATGAATACATTTTAGCCAAATTTAAAATTGATTAAAAACCTATTAGAGAAAGAGATGCATACAGTTTTTAGAGATCATTAATGTCGTACAATTCTCTTGCAATGAGGTATAGCTGGAGTTTATTTTTAAATTGGGGCATTTTTCCTTCGCGGCATATTTTTTTGATACTAGAGAATAGCTTATTGTAGCATATAATATCGACGTAGTTCGGATCCCTTTTAAAATCAAACGTCATCGTTTTGAAAACGGTATTTAACCTAAAATGTGGATCCATATCTGGAAAAAGCATAATTTTTTATTTGATAATAAATGTTTTTCGTAAAACCTTTTGCCAAAAAACACATAGCTATTCATACTTGTGATTTTTAACTATTTAAATTCGAAAGTCGCAGAAAGTTTGCGAAGCGAAACTGACGAAATCGCGAAGGACGTTTCGAATAAACATTACAAATCAGCTAGGGCCATAGTAAAATAAGAATAGTATAAAATCTCCATAGTTCGCACCGATTTCGCACTCATACAAGCGCCCGTTGTCCATACGCTACCACTACATAGATTCTCGGGCGCCTTGGTGCCAGCCAGTCAGGGCTGTCGCGCGACAGCTAAGTATACAAAAGTGGAATGTTTTCTGTACAGGCTGTAATGCAACCTATCAGAAATTATGTTTACGAGTATTTACATTTACGTTACGAAATTACATTTACGAGATAACGTTTATTGTTCATTTGCGTAGGTAAGTATGTGTCTAGGTTAGTAGGTGCATAGGTATGTAAGTGCGTAGGTAGGTAGGTAGATGCGTTTTTATTAACTTACTAGAATGTAGGTATGTTGAACATGCAACAAGTGATGAATGATTTCACACAAAGTCAGCACTAACTCATATATTCTGTTACAGTACAATTTTAGGACCCGACTCATGATATATAAACCAAAAATACATAAACGTACAACTAGAGTTGTCCACTACAGCGGGCGAGCTTGTCACCTGAGGAAGTTTTAACGATTAGTCGTTCTGTCTCCCTGAAGTGAGCGCAGAAGACTTGGACAAAAACAGTCCACCATCAAGCTCCGCCACAAGCCCGTAAGAGGCCAACGCCTTAACTGCGAGATAGCCAGGAGTGCTACCCAGCGGGCTTACACTCACGCCCTTACTTCCAATTGCGACCAGATTATTCCAATCTCTCGATTGGTTACGAGTTCGAGGTTGCTTGCGCGGTACCCTCCCTTACGAAGCGGTGAAACGGTGTATACCGAATCTATCGCGGACAACGGCATTCTTTGCCCGACTCTGAACCGGGATCGGATGGCCAATGGTCATTTCTATCGCGGACCAAGGACGCCTTGGTCCGCGATAGATTCGCTGCACACCGTTTCACCGCTTCGTAAGGGAGAGGACCGCGCAAGCGACCTCGAACTCGGAACCAATCGAGAGACCGGAGAAATCTGCTCATAATTGGAAGCAAGGGCGCGAGGGTCGGCCCGCCAGGTAACATTACTGGCTATCTCGCGGTAAAGGCGTTGGCTTCTTGCGGGTTGTGACGTAGCTGGACGTTGGATTTTGTTCTGTCCAAAGTCTTCTAGCTAATGGGCCCTTGCTGGGAGCTAATGGGCCCTTGCTGAGTTGGCCACGAAGACCCATTCTGTTTCAGGGTCGGTCACACTCACGGGTCAACACCCATCCGATGGCCTCCACGCATGGGGTGCGAGCCTGGGTAGGACACTGGGTCAACCAGTCTCCCCCGGGAACAATCCTCTGGCGCTCCTGGACGGTCTGCGCACCGAGCGGCGCAAGCCAATCGATTGTGCTCTCCGACTAACAATCGGGGGAGTCTGGGAACTGTATTGTTTCCTATAGAGCGGGGGCAGTTGTCTACCTTACGGCGACTGCTCTTGAAATGACCATTGGCCATCCGATCCCGGTTCAGAGTCGGGCAAAGGACGCCTTGGTCCGCGACAGATTCGGTGCACTCCGTTTCACCGCTTCGTAAGGGAGAGGACCGCGCAAGCGACCTCGAACTCGGAACCAATCGAGAGACCGGAGAAATCTGGTCACAATTGGAAGTGAGGGCGCGAGTATCTCGAGCCCGCCGGGTTTATTCCTGGCTCACTCGCGGTAAGGCGTTGGACTCTCACGGGTTGTGACGTAGCTGGACGTAGAATGTACTGTCCAAAGTCTTCTACGTTCACTGCAGGGCGATAGAACGACTAATCGTTAAAACGTCCTGTGGTGACGGGCTCGCCCGTTGTAGATGACACCGCAAGATGTCCAAAGTCTTCTACGTTCACTGCAGGGCGACAGAACGAGAAAATCGTTAAAACGTCCTGTGGTGACGGGCTCGCCCGTTGTAGTTGACACCGCAAGTTGTTAGTCAGAGTACGCAATCGATTGGCTTATGCCGCACGGAGTGCAGACCGTCCAGGAGTGCCGTAAGATTGATTCCTAGGGGAAACTAACCATAAGGCCATAGTCCTGCCCAGGCTCGCACTTCATGCGCGGAGGCCGCCGGATGGGTGTTTACCCGTGAGTGTGACCAACCCTGAACAGAATGGGTCTTCGTGGCCAACTCAGCAATGGCCCATTAGCTACCCAGAGCTCCAAGAAAATTGGTTGTTGTGGAACAACAACCAATTTTGGACGAACTTAAAGAAATTCGCCCTGGAGCGAACTACAACCACGGTTAAATTAAGAAAACTAGAAAAAAACGGTGGCCCAGAATGGTGCTTCATCACCAAAAGCTTAAAACTTCCTGAGGTGACGGGATCGCCCGTTGTAGTTGACAACTCTATTTGGTCAAACCCTACAAAATTGACCCCGCCTATTTTTTCGCGAGTACGCCCATTTCGGATATTTTTCTAAGTCGACTGTACGACTACTATATACCACCGTACAACTACTGCTAAGGTAGTTCCTTAGCTGTCTCGATTTAATACCTCTAATACCACCCTATTCATAAACTTTTAGAAAGTGGTGTGGTTTAAGGTATTAAATACTCGAGAAAAATCTAATTGATTAACGAATAATTGAATAATAATTAAATTACCCTTCGGCTACGTAACGACTAAATTTGGTTGTACATCAGAACACCGTTGTCTACGTAATGACCAATATCGGCGGTTTGATCCCGGAGCGCACAGTAATATTATTTTCTAATTCGAACGCATCCTAAAATCCATACCAAAAATTTCTCATTATTACCATAGATACAAAGACGGCCGCTAGAAAAATTTCGCGCTTCATTTCGCGGATATTTCTGTTAAAATTCCATCGCCAAACATCATCATTTTTTTTTCGAGAAATCATCAAAAAATTTATTGGTTATATGAGCTAATATCTAAATATTTTTGAATGTAAATAAGCAAAACGAAATATTAAATTTGATAGAGAATCTAATAAAGATCACGTTAGTATTTACGATTTCTAAATAGGGTTCCGTAAGAGAGACGGCAATATATGCGATAAAAAAGATTAAATTCTTAGCTGGTGAAATCGCTGCATTAACTGCGTACCATGCCTGTTTCCATTCTAAAATGACTTATGGTATACTGATATGGGGGAATGCCACAGACAGTTCTAGGGTTTTCATTTTACAGAAAAGTGCACTAAGGGCAATCAAAAATTGCAGGAGTATCCCGTGACACGCACTGCGAACCATATTTTCTTAAGTACAAAATACTGACTTTTACGTCTCAATATATTTTACAATGTCTACTATATGCTAAATCAAATATTAACGAACAAGAGGTAAACGGGAATATGCACTCCCACAATACACGCAGACGAGATGACGTTATCCTGCCTAAAGTACGCCTTACGCAGACACAAAAGTCCTTTGGATATTTGAGCTATAAGCTCTTTAACCAGCTACCACTCTCCACAAGAAAGATGGAAACAAAGGCGTTTAAAAGATTTATTAAACAAAAGCTACAATCCACACATGCTTTCTATAAGCTGGGTGATTTTTTTGAGCATGCTAATTCCTTCAAATGGGAATAACATTAATATGTAACTTTCAGGTACCTCATTTTAGTTCTTATTGTTTAATAATAATATTATGAATTTAATATTTAATATGTAGATTACAATGTGTAATGTAACATACCTGATCATATACATACGTTGTTTTTTCCAATTTTGTTTTGATACTTCCTTTTGTGTGATTATTTTTTGTATAAAGTGATTGATGACTATTAATATTCTTATAATAATTATCTATTTTATATGTATACTCTTGTACATGGATTCAGCTCTATTTTTTTTTTTTTTATTTGTCTGCCGTGTAAAGCCGACTTTAGTCAACGCTATTGTCGAATTAATATTTATGCTTTAATCGTTTTATATCTACATTTAAACTGACGAATTCTAATATGGGATAATTAGCTTTAATTCATAATTCATGCTTTTATTGTATATTCTGAATAAATAAATTGAATACTGAATACTGAATACTGAATTCTGAATACAAGTACAAGTTAGAAATGCCTAGTTTTTTCACTTTTTCGACTTTCTCATATTTATTCATAATTATCTAATTGTTGTACAAAATGATATTTCAATATTCTATTTACGAAATTTCAATGCGATAATTGCACAGTTATTCTTTTTATGATTTCTATAGTAGTTACATAGTTATAGTACGTTTTGTCGAGCGCCGCGATATTGCAAGAAATTACAATAAATTGCCGCGTTCTGTCATGAAATTATGCCGCTAGTCGAAGGGTTAAATCGAATTGATTAATTTATTAATGTCTCTTGTCTTTTATAACTGTTTACACTTATGTTTCTTTGATGTGGGAAGGTTCTATTGATCGTAAAATATAGTTTAGGCTAGGCTATTAATTTGACTTTTGGCCACGCATCTATAATTTTCAGTCAGTAACGATTAGCCTTAGTTATGTCATTTATGACTGATGAATTATGTCATTTCTTATTATTATTCCTCTACTTTGAAATATATTAACTAATCTATATTTAATGGCGGTTCGTTTAAATGTTAATTATTTGTAAGTTACCATGTACGTAGCAATAATTTTTTTGAAATATTTTACTGTTTATGTCAGTACAAGATGGCTCTCGTGTATATCGGGGATTGTTCGCTGAGAAATCAACTGTGGTATACATCCTGGATGCTATCTTTTATCGGAATTGATATTTTTGACGAAAACTGGATGAGAGGTAGGTATAACCATATACACTAGTGGCCTTAATTATGGACACTTTTTTTGAATTCGTTAACCCTTCGAGTAGCAGCATAATTTCATGGCAGACCGCGGCAATTTATTGCAATTTCTTGCAATATCGCCGCGCTCAAGAAAAGGACTATAACTATGGAACTAATATAGCAATCATAAAACTCAAAACTGTGCAATGATCGCATTGAAATTTCGTATATAGAATATTGAATACTCATTTTGTAAAACAATTAGATAATTAGGAATAAATATGAGAAATTCGAAAAAGTGACAAAATCGGAATTCTAACTTGTAGTTGTCTTACGGAAAAATACGCAATCCTATTTAGAAATTGTAAATGCTGTCGTGATATGTATTAGATTCTCTATCCAAGGTAATATTTCGTTTTGCTTATTTATATACAAAAATATTTAGATATTAGCTCAAAAAACCAATGAAAATTTTGATGACTCGAAAAAAAAACGTTTATGTTTTTTTATGAATACGCCGAAATTAATTTACAAATACGCCGAAAACTTCATATATTTCAGCGATAAACAAAACAATTTGTATTTTAATAATGAATTAAGCAGACATTTTGCATTTTTAGAATTATTTATCTTAAAAAAACTCACTATAATTAATAATGACGCCATAGCGATAAACCAGCTCATAAATCGAATAAAAAGTTTGATGATTTCTCGAAAAAAATAACGTCATTAATTTACAAATACGCCGAAAACGTCATATATTTCAGCGAAAAACAAATTTGTCAACGAATTATGCAGACATTTTGCATTTTTAGAGTTATTTAACGCAAAAAACTCAGTAATTAGTAATGGCGCCGCACCCAAGTTTTCAACTCAAAAATACAGCTAAAATTGGAATAAAATGTACATAACATCACTGAATTTGGTTGATAAAGTGTTTTAGAAACAATTTACTTTCATATCTATTCATATTCCAACTAAAAACACTAAAAAACACAAAGAAAACTTCACAAACCGATGACAGCGACGGCGGCACACCAGCGATGTTTGGCAATTGAATTTTACCATAAATATCTATTAAATCAAGCCGGACGTTATTCTAACATATATATACCTATATATATATATATATATGAATCTATTTACTGTTTTTTTTCCTCTATTTACTTTATATTTATTCTTAATACTTTGGTCTGTTTTGTAACTTGGCAATTAACTCAGAATATTTTTCTGATTTAAAAAAAACTATAAGAATTTGACCTAAAAGAAAATTGCATGTATCTTTTAAACTTTTCTTTTATATCACTATATGTCAGTTTAATAGGTGGAAACATATAAATAGTTTATGTTTGTTAGGTTTTGATTTAGTGAATATGTTTTTTTGTACTGTCTGTTTCCCGAATAAAATAAAATAAAATAAAAATCAATGCGTAAAAAAGCACAAAGCGTCACGAGTTTAAAAAAAAATGGTTGCCTCGGCACATTTTACATGTCATTTCGTGCACGTAGGACATTTTAACATAATAACTTTATTTTAGGTTGGAGAATATTCATGCATACAGGATTACTTCTGTCATTATGCATTTTATCTGTATACAGCAGTATACTATCATTTCCGGTTGAAGCGTTTTTTAACGTAGGAAAGGGTCTTTACGATGGATTTCCAATATTTTTTTTGACATCCGCCATATTTGATACTATAATAATTACATGGACTCTTTATTATAGGTAAGATTTTACAATGATTCGCATTTAGGTATATTTTGACGAATTTTTGATTGACAAGAACATTTGGAGATCGGAGTCGACTACAACGGGCGAACCCGTCACCTCAGGACTTTTTCTGAGGAATCGTTCTGTCTACCGTGAGGTGAGCGTAGAAGATTTTGGGACAAAACTAAACTACCGTCCAGCAAAGCCACGAATCCGCCAGAGGCCAACGCCTTATTTCGAAGCCAATGGGGCCACATTGCCGCTGGCTACCAGTTTTGGCGGGATATATCCCGATCTTCCGTCTTTCCGACTGGTTACGGAACGAAATCGCTTGCGTGGCCTCTACATGTTGTATTACAGCCGTGGGCCCTTGCTGAATTGGCCACGAAGACGCATTCTGTTCAGGGTTGGTCACACTCACGGGTCAACACCCATCCGACGGCCTCCACGCATGAAGTGCGAGCCTGGGTAGGACTCTGGCCTTGGTCAGTTTCCCCCGGGAATCAAACTTCTGGCGCTCCTGGACGGTCTGCGCACCGTGCGGCGTAAGCCAATCGACTGTGCACTCTGACTAACAACTTGGGTTGTCGACTATAGCGGGCGAACCCGTCACCACAGGAAGTTTTAACGATTAGTCGTTCTATCTCCCTGGAGTGAACGTAGAAGACTTGGGACAAAACAGTCCACCATCTAGCTACGCCACAACCCGTAAGAGACCAGCCAGGTATGCTACCTGGCGGGCGACACTCGCGCCCTTACTACCAATTGTGACCAGATTTCTCCGGTCTCTCGATTGGTTCCGAGTTCGAGGTCGCTTGCGCGGTCCTCTCCCTTACGAAGCGGTGAAACGGTGAATACCGAATCTATCGCGGACCATGGCGTCCTTCGCCCGGCTTTCACCCAGGATCGGATGGCCGATGGTCATTTCAAGAGCAGTCGCCGTAAGGTACGCAACCACCCCCGCTCTATAGGAAACAATACAGCTTCCAGACTCCCCCGACTGTTATGACGTAGCTGGAGCTAACGGGCCCATGATGAGGTGGCCACGATGAGCTGTAGCTGGACGTTGGATTGTTCTGTCACGTTCACTGCAGGGCGACAGACCGAAAAATCGTTAAAACGTCCTGTGGTGACGGGCTCGCCCGTTATAGTTGACACCGCAAGTTGTTGTGAAGTAGCTAGATGGTGGACTGTTTTGTCCCAAGTCTTCTGCGCTCACTCCAGGGAGATAGAACGACTAATCGTTAAAACTTCCTGAGGTGACGGGCTCGCCCGCTGTAGTCGACAACCCTAGTTATGTTTAAAATAAATAAATATGTACCAATGTTACTATTATATTGTTTATTTTTAAATACAGAAATAATTTAACATGATTTAAAAAAAAAACGAATACTATGAGCACCTAACCCCAACTAGTCACAACTAGTTATTTTTACGAAAGATAATTATTAGGTAGTCCCCTTGAAAGCATTTCTGACAAGAAAAAAAAGTTTTTTATTTTGGTCGTCGCAAATTGATAATTTGGCTTTATGTGCGGCGTAAGACTCAGGGCCAAGCCGTGATCGATTGGTAGCTAGTAAAATATCGGCATAACTTATATTATAACATACGTATTTTACATACAGTTAACCATTCTTACTATTCTATAAATGAATTTTCGGAAAATTTATAGGAAGGATATCTTGAAGATATTTAAAACGGCACAACAAGAAATTGATCTACATTCAGAGAAAGAAAATAACGTATATTTTAAAAGTATGAAAGACTTCAAAATTATAACCTTGGCGTTCTTTTTGACAGTGTCCACGGGGAGCGTTATTTTTGAGCTTATCATGATAATGTCCATAGAAGCGTTACACAGTATTCTAATGTTTCATCCTATAGGTGGGTAATTTATATTTAATGACGCCTAGTGGGAGGTTAATTGGTCAATGTTTTTTGTTGTTTTTTAGGTTTAACCCTTGGAGTAAATGGGTATTTTCATGGATGCATCTGTCTCTTTTGCAGGATTTTCGGCGACATCGACCTAAAAGTACTATAACTACGAAACTACTACACCAATCATAAAAAGAACAACTGCACAATGATTGCATTGAAATTTCGAATATAGAATATTGAAATATCATTTTGTAAAACAATTAGATAATTATGAATAAATATGAGAACGTCAAAGAAGTGAAAAAAACGCGGAACCAAATCTGGTCGTATCATACTCAACGGATAATTGTTTCAGAACCAGATTTGGTCGTATCATACTCAAGGGGTTAACACCAATTGAAGAGTCTCCCAATTCTGAAATAGCGATGTGCGTATTTGGAATGTACCCGCTTCTATCGTTGATGTGCCTTTGTGGATTCGTGACGACGTATGCGTCTATCGTAGGTCACTGCTGCTGCCAGTATAAAGTTTTGGCCTGCAGAATGGAACACTTGATCGAAGAAATGGCAAATCCCGAAGCGGCAACTCATCACATTAAAAAGATACTAGAATCAACAGTGGACAGTCACTGCAGACTAATATCGACGGTAGCGGAACTGAGAGAGATTTACCAGTCAATAATGGCGCCAAATATGTGCTTAATAGTGACTTTCATCATTCGCTTCTTTATCGTGCGCAGCGTTTACTCGATCGCATTGCTGCTCACGCCCTTACTTTTCCTCTTTATATTTTCATACATAAGCGAACTTCTCAACTCTGAAATGGAGAACTTTCAAAAGTCTGTCTACGCGTCACAATGGTATTCGACATCAACATTTCATAGAAAACATTTGTTTTTTATATCACTAATGGCGTCTAAATCATCGTATCTAACGATAGCAAAGATGTCAGATATCTCGCTCAAAACTTTTCAGTCTGCATTAAATTTCTGTTACTCGGGTTACGCTTTAATCAATTCTATGTGATTTCTCATAGGTTAGTTCATTCATAAATGAAAAATCAGCGATTCAAAACTTTCTACAGTTTATATACAAATCTAAAACCAATGAATTGTTTCAATAATTTTCTGATACCCTTTTGCATTATTAACTAAAGTTTATGATAGGCAATCTCGATTGCGGATTTACTGAATAATGAAAAAATTAATAATAAAATGACCCAGAATTAGTAAAATGACCTTAAAATTTATATATCACAGAAATACTTCACACACGATGCATAATTGAGCATTTTATCTAGCTCAAACCAACCCCTCGCGAAATAAAAGTTTACCCTCGCGAAGTAAAAATTTAGCAGTCACTTCTGCGCGGAACAGTTTCGCGCGTGATGTCGATGGCCTTGAGAAAAACGAACATAACTTTTAAACTACTATATGGATCGTAAAAATAATATTAAATGATTGCATTTAAATTTAATATTTTAGCATTTGAATAATTTAAAATGATTGCATTGAAATTTGAAATATAAAACATTATAACTTTATCTCGTAAAACAATTAAGATAATAATGAATAAATATTACAAAGTTGGCGAACTGAAAAAACTCGCCTATAAAATCATTTCGATGTTTTCATCACAAAATACGGAAAATGAACAAAAATTGTAAAAACAGTTATGTTCTTTATTAAAGGCTTTACCAAAACTATTATTTTGTTTTACTTATTTGCATACAAAAATATTTAGTAATTCAGCCAAGAAAAAATTGATGTATTCTCGTAAAAAAAAAAAAAAAAACATTATATTTGTGACTACTTAGGCTCTTTTTTATATGAATACCTTTCAAAATAACTTTACCACTACATCACATTTCTTAGAAAATCATACCAAAACATTGAGCTTTGTCTGATATTACAGAAAAATCTAAACTTTTGTGAGTTAGGTAGCGATGTAAACTTGGTAACTTTGACGGAAACTTTGATAATACAAAAATGGTTATTTTCAAATAATGTGTCTCATTATATGCTTATTATATGTCCAGTAACTAATTATTATACTCCAAAGAGTCACGTTTCATAGAAAAAATACGTGTGGCACTCGGGGACTGCCGCGGTAAAGCTATTGCATAGCATTTTTAACAACTTATGCAATTATAATTATTTATTTATTTTATTTTTTCTGATATCAGATAACTGCGCTCTATCGGGAAACGTTGAAATTATTCCGAATCATTTGCGGCTGCGGTATCAAATGATTCGTAATAATTTAAACGTCTTCTGATAGAGCGCCGCGCACGAATTTTTTATTCGATAAAGCAAAAAAACGGATTATTAAAAAAAAATCGTAGATAAAAAGATAGATAATTAAATTATCTTTAAAATGGTACAGGTTTCATAATAATACGCCAGATAGTATTTGCGTAGTAGTCGTTTTTGTGTACGGTTAGACCTAATTTCACAAATTAATTACACTATGTAATATAAACAAAATCTAAAATATTCAAAGCTAAGAATATTAGGAAAATATTCTTGTTTAGCATATATTTTTTTCGAATCGTAAGGAGTACTCGTTTAGACGTAATTATCAGTTTAAAATCATTAATTTTCGTTAAGAAATTTCTTCATTCGGTCGCCGCGCTGGCCTCTAGGCCCGCGATAAAAGCTATGCAATAGCTTAAAACAATAGAAAATCGCACTAAAAAATATTGTAATACTTTCGTACTAATTGTCAAAACAAACTCCAAAGTGCGATCGCATTTTATGAAACTACTCGTAATGAAAAAATACGGCTTATTATGTAATTACTTACGATGTAAATGAAAGAATAACTATTTTATCAGCGAATTGAAACAATATTATATCATATTTCGGGAGATTTCATAAAAATAACGGAACAAATTGCGGCCACGTAATCTGACACATATGTTTTCGCCGAAGCAATTTGCTAAAAATACACGAAAAACAGCAAATGGACAATCATGACAAATGCTCATTCATAAACAGTTTTAAAATGCAAATTACTCACGTTTTTGAAGTATATCGAACTATAACACGCACTAAATCACATTAATGTTCACTACACTGCGGCACAAGGACGGACGCACGTAATGGCGTGTGCGCGAAGGCGAACGCGCCAATTACTGAGCTATAGTAAATAAAAAATATGACCGAGCGTTTATCGAATGAAATATTCGAATAGAGATGGGCATTAAGCCGTTATGTAACGCTCTCGGAAGCGAAAATAACCGTTTTTGGAGTTTTAATGATTTTTTTCGCAAACGGTGAGCGTTGCATCCATTATTGGACGGCTCACATTCCGAAGTATTTAGGCTTGCATCCAATGGTGGACGGCTCACATCAGTCGGGATTATTATAATAACTATTACAAACCTCGCTCATTTTACTGACTATACTTTGGGACGTATGGATCGGTGTATTCAGGTGGACGCAATATATACTGACTTCTCAAAGGCCTTTGATCGTGTCAATCATGTTGATCTAATAACTCGTCTGCCGTGTATGGGCATACATGGAGATCTGTTAACCCTAGAAAGATAATCTACGTCAAAATGACTCCCGCGCCGACGAAATTTTGCTGTAACTTTTTAAATTGTGGGAATCCGGTGACGTGCATTCCGGACATCTCAGTGCGCGCCGGGAACTAGCGAAGGGCGCACGTGTCAAACTGGTAAGTACCCGCCATTTCGATATCTTACCGCCATAGGAGTCAAAATGACGTATGATTATCTTTTACGTGACTTTTACGATTTTTGCTATAGCGAATAAGTTAGTTTTTTTTGTTGGATCGGTTTGTTTTTGCTGTTTTTGACATTGGTTTTTGTTTTATAGAGAGCTTGAACGTATATTCAGTAAAATGGCGAGAAGAAATTTAGACGAGGAAGGCATTCTGGCTGCACTTTTAGATAATGAGGAGAAGGCCATATCCGCTGATACAGACAGTGAAGTCGAAGATCACGTAAGTGAGGATGAAGTCCAGAGCGATTATGAGGAGAGATGTGAAGATGCTTCTGTCAATGAAACAACCGGCAGACCAGAAATGATTATGTTCTACAATCAAACCAAAGGCCACGCTAGACCAAATGTGTTCCATAATGTCCTGTAGTAGAAACATTGCCGTTTTCTATGGGATGATAAATATTGCCTGCATAAATGCTTATATTATATACTCCCACAACGTTGCCAGTAAAGGTGAGAAGGCTCTGAATCGCAAAAAAATTATGAAAAACCTAAGTAATGCTCTTACATCGCCCTTTATGACGAAGCGATTGGATATACCAACTTTGAAAAGGTATTTACGAGACAGTAACGCGTCTTTCGTGCCAAAAAAACCCTCAAGATCAAGAAGAAGAGCGTCCCGAGGTACCAGCAGCCAGAAAACGGGCCTATTGTAATTATTGCCCTTCCAAAATAAAGAGGAAGGCGAATGCCTCGTGCATAAAATGCAAAGCAATAATTTGCCGAGAGCATAACGTTGACATGTGCCAAAAATGTTTTCAGTGATGTTTCAATAGTTATTATCTAGTTTAAAGACAATAATATCTAATGTTACTTAAATTATAAGATAAAAAGGCTGATTAATGTAATAGGTAAAAAAAAACATACTGACGAAAATAATGTTCCTATTTTTTGTTAATTTTTCAGAAATTTGAGTTTTGTTGTAATTTTCTTAACAAAGAGTAAACATAATTTCGTAAATATCGGATGTTTTATTTAAAAATACATGATACAACACATATCTTTTTAATGTATTAAAATGTATAAAAAACTATTGATTTTACAGCTAATTAAACCTACGGAGTCAATTTGACGTATGATTGTCTTTAACGTACAACTCAATATGATTATCTTTCTAGGGTTAAGGTGGATAGCATCCTACGTATTCAAGCGAAGGCAGGGCGTTGTCGTTGGTGGATTTAGATCTATTTTTTTTTGGCATTGAGTGTGGTGTTCCACAGGGATCCTATTTAGGGCCTTTGCTTTTTAATGTTAATATTAACGACATCGGTACTTGCTTTAATCACTGCGACTATCTCCTTTACGCAGATGATTTAGAAAATCTTCATAGGAGTGAAGAACCATGGCGATTGTCAACTGATCCAGGAAGATCTGAATCGTTTCAATCGTTTTTGTGAACAGCGTAAACTTTCTATAAATGTAGCTAAGTGCCATAAAATCTCATTTTCGCGAAATGTCAATCTGATTTACATTAAATATACAATTGGCAATGATGAAACCCTGGAAGTAGATCGAGTGCTTGATCTAGGAGTCATCTTAGATCGCAAGCTTTTAATGGATAAGCACATTGATTCAGTCGTCGACAGGGCTTACAGCACCCTCGGTTTTATTATGAGAGTTTGTAGACCTATTAAAAACACGCATTCTTTGAAGGCGGGTTATGTCTATGCTACATACAAGCTGAGGATTGAGCGTATTGGGGTGTTGAGGTTGTCATTAGTTCCCCCAATGTTGTTTATTCTTCAATATTGATCGTTGAGTAAAAGATATGTTCCTCTGACTCGTTTATTATTTCTTCTCGCGATATACAGGATCGATACGGATCTTCTCTTATGTTAACGCCGTATATAATGATCTACTCGTAAGGCGGCGTAATGACGAAGTGTTTTTTAATGACAATTGTATGGGCTTATATACAAATTTAGCGTGTGAACGGTTTACAAATGTGTTCCCATGATTAATGTCTAGATCGAGTACAATGAAAATGTCACGTATGTCACGTAATGTGTCGCTAAAAATGGTATGCGAATGATTCTGGCAAACACCTATGAGATCATCATTTTGCTACTTTTCAAATGCATAATTAATTCAAATGATATTCTTATATCTGCTATAAGCGTATTCAAAAACGAATTATACGTCATTTAAATTTTCGCTTATTTTCCACCGGCTTGTCGTACGCTAAAGGTCAGCAACGCTATGGTTTAGAGACATTAGAGGACCGGCGAGTAGTATCAGATATGTCGTTCCTACATAAAATTATTCATACTGGGTTAGACAGTCCATACCTCCTGAGTAGGGTGAGTATACGAGCGCCTTCCCGACTCGCGCGCGCTCACTTAACTTTTTACGTACCAAGGTTCAACACTATAGTACGGCCATTATCAACGTGCACTTGGAGTCATAAATCATTAGGCCGGACCTCTCGCTCACACTCGCTGTCTTTCGCTCGTACTATGGGGATGCGTGTTTTAAAAATAATAATAGCAGTATCGATGTATCGATGGAATATCGATGGATTATGATGGATCGATGGTTGGATCGATAAAGATGACAAGAGATATCGATGGATATTATAGATTATGATGAAAATTTTCGATGGGTTTATTTGTAATAATTGGTATAGTTAGTTTTAAACTCATTTATTAAGAAAAATTTTCATAAATACAAACTAACGTATACATGCAACAATAAAGTGAAATAAAAGTTTAAAGAATATTAAAAAAATATCTACATTAACCTAAATATTATCTACAATTGATTACAGAGCTACATTTAATTAGGTGACAATGACACAAATGCTTGAATTTGGTCGTTAAATATTTTACAATCGCTACTTTTATCTATCAGAATATTTCAATTCATCAGTTATGTATTTCGCAACACTGTAATGTATTGGCTTAGTCATTATTGATTTCTCTTGAATTCCCTTTATTCCCTGAAAGCTCATTATAATGATAGTGATGAAAGCGATACGAAGAATTTCAATTTTAATGCCATTTAAAATACCAAATCAAGAAACTCCACATTAAAAAAAATGGTTAAAAAAACGATTTCTATAAAAAAATCCCGATGTATTTTTGTAGACATTCTAAATAATAAATATTTTTCATTTTGTTCGGCAACATTATAGGGAATTAAATAATGTAAGAAGTATAAATTTAAGCAATGATACAATGTCTACGCAACTACACATAAGTTTTTAAGAGAATAAATTATTTGATTTGATTTGAGTAAATTATCGATAAGCAACGTCGACTTGTTGGACATCCTTACGCGCGTCGTCCGGCCTAATGCTTTATGACCTCAGGTGCACATTGATATTGGCCGTACAATAACTATGGTCCCAATGCGTTATTGCCACGCGTAATGCATGTATACAATGTATGCTTTAACGATATTGACGTTTAACCACCAAAATCGTGGATTCTTTGTTGAGGAGGTAAGTGAAAAGCTGATTATCAGATCGGATTGAATCAGCATGCACATACAAGCATTCACAAGCACATTCGCATTACAGATAAACACACACATGCACACACATACAAACACACCCTCACGCACCCATACATGCTCTCCTTCACACAAACACACATCAACGCCCATATACATAGCGATTTTAACTGTTAGTTTTAAATTCTTTTAAGCTATTGCATAGCTTTTATCGCGGGCCTAGGCCAGCGCGGCGACCGAATGAAGAAATTTCTTAACGAGAATTAATGATTTTAAACTGATAATTACGTCTAAACGAGTACTGCTTACGATTCGAAAAAAATATATGTTTAACAAGAACATTTTCCTAATATTCTTAGCTTTGAATATTTTACATTTTGTTTATATTACATAGTGTAATAAATTTGTGAAATTAGGTCTAACCGAACACAAAAACGACTACTACGCAAATACTATCTGGCGTATTATTATGAAACCTGCACCATTTTAAATATAATTTAATTATCTATCTTTTTATCTACGAATTTTTTCGAATAATTCGTTTTGTTTGCTTTATTGAATAAAAAATTCGTGCGCGGCGCTCTATCGAAAGACGTTTAAATTATTCCGAATCATTTGCTTCCGCAGCCGCAAATGATTCGGAATAATTTCAACGTTTTCCGATAGAGCGCAGTTATCTGATATCAGAAAAAATAAAATAAATAAATAATTATAATTGCATAAGTTTTTAAAAATGCTATGCAATAGCTTTACCGTGGCAGTCCCCGAGTGCCACACGTATTTTATTTTTTGTTTTTCTTTGTATTGTATTGTTTAGCAAATTATTTTGTAATCCTTATATAGCAAATAATTTAAAACATAATTGTCTTTACTACTGTTATATAATATGCTTATGGTATTTTTTATTCTGTATGTTTTTAACAACAATAAAATAAAAAATATTTCCACCTAACTTCACTTTTTACTACATTTAATGTTATTATACTAAATATTGCTGAAGCAATCCCAAGTAGCACGAATTGGCTATATAATGGTTACGGTAACGTTATCGCTACAGATTTTAGTCACAAGAACATTATAGCAGTCACATAAACGTTTATATAACGTATTTACCACCGGCTTAGACGCATTTTATAAGGCTTTTAGCTGAATAGCGGTCATAACGGTTACATTTGGTAGTATAAGAAAGCTGAACAAGCTTTTTTAAAGCAGTTATAGCGCTTGCTGTGGGACCCTTATATAGCCAGCGGCTGTTAAAATGTCTCCAATTGATACTTTATTACAACTTATAATCGGATAATGCCTTGAAATGATATAATTTTTCAATTTCAATTTCAATTTATTTCCAAAAAATCTTAACAGATTGTAGAAACTTAATATTTAGGTACATTTAAATTACAGTATATTAGTTCGTTTTTACAATATTTAAATTTATCACCACGTACATACAGTTACTTCATTATTGCTTTTAGGGCATCCAAATCATTTTTAAGATTTATTTACTAAAACCACAAATTAAAATAATTGATAAAAATAATCAAGAAATTAAAATCAGAAAAAGTCAGAATAATTAAAAAATGCTACTTAAAATTGTCAAAAAAATGACCAAAAAATTTGAAAAATTATTTAAAATTAACAAACTCATCGATCGAGTAAAAAGCTTTGTCTAATAAGAATTCTTTAAGTAACTTTTTGAATAAGCTTTCCACTTGAATAGTTTTTAAACTTTCTGGTAGCCTGTTAAAGTAATATGGCCCTGAGTATTTTTTGTCTTGCCTTGCTGTGTTTAGTTTAATACATGGTATAAAAATGTTTAATTTATTTCTCGTATTTTTAGTATGTGTATCTGAAAACTTTTTATAATGTGTTTCTTTATTCTTAAAAAAATCAGTTAGTAAGTTAAAGAGATAGAGTGAGGTTAAGGTGAGGATTCTTAGCCTTTTAAAAATGGGTCGACATGACTCTTCCCTTTTCACCTTTGCAATTATTCAAAATGGAAACGAACGGAAGCTGCATGATCATTTGTCGTCGCAAACATAAAATTCCTAATAGCTACGAATATATTGTATTTTATTGACTTTAAAATGATTGTGTTGTAGTTTAATACACTAAATTCTTTTGCGGACATCATAACATCGACAATATTAACCCTTCGGCCAGGTCACAACCAAATTTGGTTGCACATCAGAACACCGTTGGCTACGTAACGACCAATATTGGCGGCTTGCTCGTGGAACGCGCAGTAATATTATTTTCTAATTCGAACGCATCCTAAAATCCATACCAAATATCTCATTATTACCATAGATCCATAGACTGCCGCTAGAATAATTTCGCGCGTCAGTTCGCGGATATTTCTGGTAAAATTCATCATTTTTTTTGAGAATTCATCAAAATTTTTATTGGTTTTTATGAGCTAATATCTAAATATTTTAGTATGTAAATAAGCAAAACGAAATATTGCCTTTAATAGAGAATCTTATAAAGATCACGATAGTATTTACAGTTCCTAAATAGGGTTCCGTATTTTTCCGTAAGACAAGTACAAATCCCAGGGTATAAAATCGGCCTCTTATGAGAAATCCAAATGTTTAAAAATTTAGACAAAACAAACAATAATAAAAATGTATATTTATATAGCTACAATAAAGAAACAGTAGACATGAATTGGCGATTTTAATTGACCTTGAAGTCTTGAAATAGACATCTATTCAAATTCATTTTCCAAATACACTAGATATAATAACGATTTTGATAATTATTTGACCGTGCGGTATCACGGTTTTACTAATTACCGTTATTATCACAAATCAAAAACAACAAATGTCGTTAGCATTCTTTCTCAAAATACGCTGGTCGTTTTAAAATAAAAACATCTACAAATTACTACACATAGCTACTCATAGGCTGCCTTTCTGGAACGAGACAACTATAAAAAAAATACGTGTGGCACTCGGGGACTGCCGCGGTATAGCTATTGCATAGCATTTTTTAACAACTTATGCAATTATAAATATTTATTTATTTTTTTTTTTCTGATATCAGATAACTGCGCTCTATCGGAAAACGTTGAAATTATTCCGAATCATTTGCGGCTGCGGAAGCAAATGATTAGGAATAATTTAAAAGTCTTCCGATAGAGCGCCGCGCACGAATTTTATTCAATAAAGCAAAAAAAAACGATATTATTCTTTGACTATTCGAAAAAATTCGTAGATAAAAAGATAGATAATTAAATTATCTTTAAAATAGTGCAGGTTTCATAATAATACGCCAGATAGTATTTGCGTAGTAGTCGTTTTTGTGTTCGGTTAGACCTAATTTCACAAATTAATTACACTATGAAATATAAACAAAATGTAAAATATTCAAAGCTAAGAATATTAGGAAAATGTTCTTGTTTAACATATATTTTTTTCGAATCGTAAGCAGTACTAGTTTAGACGTAATTATCAGTTTAAAATCATTAATATTCGTTAAGAAATTTCTTCATTCGGTCGCCGCGCTGGCCTAGTAGGCCCGCGATAAAAGCTATGCAATAGCTTAAAAAAAATGGCATCGAAAACTAAAAAAACACGCTTTTATAAGTACAACTAGAGCTTTCAACTACAAAGTGCGAACCCGTCACCTCAGGAAGTTTTAACAATATGGTTCGTTCTGTCTCCCGGTAGGTGAGCGCAGAAGACTTGGGACTAAAACAATCCGCCGTCTAGCTACGCCACCTGCCTTTCAGAGGCCAAATCCTTACAGCGAGGCATCGGATGTCTCCATCTGGAATTAACCTTCAGGATACCTCCTACCTCCTGGCTGGTTACAGGATCGAGGTCGCTTGCGCGGTCCTCTCCCTTACGTAGCGGTGAAACGGTGTCAACCGAATCTATCGCGGACCACGGCATCCTTTGCCCGGCTGCTCGCCCGGAATCGGGTAGCCGATATCGTTTCAAGAGCAGTCGCCGTAAGGTCAACAACCACCCCCGCTCTATAGAAAACAGTACTGTTTCCAGACTCCCCTGACTGTTAGTCAAAATGTACAATCGGTTGGCTTCGCCGCACGGTCCGCAGACCGTCCAGGAGCGCCCGAATGTTGACTCCTATGGGTGGTCCGCGATAGATTCGGTATACACCATTTCACCGCTTCGTAAGGGAGAGGACCGCGAAAGCGACCTCGAACTCGTAACCAATCGAGAGACCGGAGTTATCTGGTCGAAATTGGAAGTAAGGGCGTGAGTGTAGGCCCGCCGGGTAACACTCCTGGATATCTCGCGGTTAAGGCGTTGGCCTCTTACGGGCTTGTGGCGTAGCTAGACGGTGGACTGTTTTGTCCTCAAATCTTCTGCGCTCACTCCACGGAGATAGAACGACCAATCGTTAAAACTTCCTGAGGTGACGGGTTTGTACGTTGTAGTTGACAACTCTAGTTGGTCGAACCCTACAAAATTGACCCCGCCTATTTTTTCGCGTGTACGCCCATTTCGGATATTTTTCTGAGGTCTCATATCGCCTTAACTTTATTTTCGATGTAATTAATCGTTACATTGTTGTTTGATTGTTGCATAAATGGTTTACTCAATATAAATATTGATTTGGTCAAGTAACTGTATAATTTTACAAGAATGTATATTATCATACAATTACGTAGTATATTATGTGGAAACTAATTAGAAGAAATAAATTGTTGACGTGACAACGTCTTATAATTCGATGGAGCCGGCTGCACGCACGAAAAAACATGACTCATGCGGCGTTAACTCGCTCTGAGGCGTTCCATTTATTATATTTAATATTCAATATAAATGCTGCCATCTACCGCTTGCGACAAGAATTATTTACTAACCTCAGTCTAAAATAGTACGAATGAAAATAACTAGATTGATTTAAATTCTTGACATAATTTTATATGTATTCTTGATATACGGAATGTTATTACTGAACGGACAATTTTCTTGTGGGTACAACGAAGTGCAACGAAGTAAGCAACTTTTATTAAAAAAAAAAAAAGTATGAAAAGCTATCATTACGATGCGCTATCTAGCGGTTGGTAAAATGTCGCTGATATTGTTTATTTACGACGTATTACCTACCGCTAGATGGCGCAGCGTGCTCAAACGCTTATCAAACCGTTATTTAACCGTTTGAGATTTCAAACTTTCAAATAAAAAAAAACAATAAACTTTAAACAATAAACAATTATACAATTATACTGCTATACAATAATACATTTACATGTTGTAGTCAAATTGGTGAGTATAAAAGCATATATTTTTGGGTGTTTGTAATAAACAATATCAGAATCTTAAATGAAACTGCTTCAAATGCAACCATTCCATCAGTATTTTCTTATGACGTTGTCACGTTCAACTATCGTCAGTAAACCGACTTTACAGACAACCGATTTTTTTTCTTCTAATCAGGATGATTAAAGTTTAAATTAAGACATCTACTAAATATTCGTATTTTATATATCCGTCATTAGCATATATTTTGGCATGGATAAAAATAAAATTGACAAAAACCGTCTGTGGTAATGGCAACTCGTCTAGACATTGTCCAGTGGCATATAGGATAGGTCGCCTGATCTCACATTGTAATGCTGCGTACAGACTGACGAAAGGTAACACAATGTAACATGAAAGGGATATTTCATCAGTGTGGACGCAGCGCGAGCACGAACCGAACACGTACTACTCGCTTCTCATTCCGGCGTGCGCGCGAACGTCGTCAGTCTGCTGAGAACACGCTGTGTCCATACCATTTTTATAGTTTCCGCCCCTATAGGTACATTCATTTGGAACAGGTGGCGAAAGCCAGCATGTACAGGCTATCTGCCCGAGAGAAGGTAAACTGGATCTCACAAGCACTAAAATCAGTTCTCGACTCAGTCAGTGAAAATCCAACCCTCAACATGGTATCAGACACCATGCTCCCACTCCTAAACTTTGGAAAACTTTTTACAGTGGAACTGCCGCCCAGAGACGACTGGCTAAAAAGCCAACTACAATGGGAGACCGGTAGCCTTAAATGGAATACTGATGGGTCCAAATCGGGACTTGACGTAGGCTGTGGTATATATGGAGAGCGACCAAACTTCGAAAGAAGTGTAAACTTGGGAAAATACGCCTCCATATTCCAAGCGGAGGTTTACGCCATTATCGAATGTGTGGATATCAACCTCAAAAAGGACTACGCCAACCACCGTATCTATATCCACTCGGATAGCAAAGCAGCTCTTATGGCACTAGCCTCGAATACCATTAATTCAAAGCTAGTGCAAAACTGCATATCACTACTGAATTCCCTGGGCGAAAAGAACAGGGTAATTCTAAGATGGGTTCCCGGCCATGCAGGAATCGAGGGAAATGAAAAAGCCGACGAACTTGCTAAGACGGGAACAAAGGGAACGTTATACGGCCCTGAACCTTGCTGTGGCGTACCAAAAAGCCTTGCAAACCTAATGCCCAAACAAATGTGTTTAGAGCAATCCGTCAACCACTGGAACAACACGCCAGGGTTGAATCATTCCAAAGCGCTTATTAAGGCTTACGACCGTAAGACGGCCCGTGAGGCCCTATCGCTAAATAGGAACAATCTACGCATACTGGTAAGGGCGCGCATGGGGCATTGTGGCCTGAACAAACACATGTTCAACCTCAAGCTCAGAGACACAAAAATGTGCTGGTTCTGCCAAGGGGCAGAGGAAACTCCCCAGCACCTGATGTGCGAGTGTGGCCCGCTGATGCGTAAAAGATACACCCACTTGGGTGGTCACTACCTCCAACCTGAGGAGTTAAAACAATCTGGCGCCAAAAGCCTGCTGCGGTTCTTAAATGACATGAGGCTTAGCGCAGAACTATAGTAGGTGGCGAACACAATAGATCAGCAATGGTCGCAGTGTTACAAGGCTCTTAAAGACCTTAGAAAAGCCCCATTCAACAAATTAAAAAAAAAAATAAAAAAAACCTAGTTTAAGTTCGTGTTCGCGCGCGTCTCAACACAACTTGTCCACACTAGCTCTCCGAGTGCGCGCCCCATTGTGTTCGTTCGAAAAACCGACAAATGCTCGAAGTGTGTGCATGATACAACAGTCTTGAAACGCGTCGATATATTTCCCTATTTATATTTGCGTATAAATTAATTCAAGGAACTATTTATTTGCCAGAGATACTATGTAAGTTAGAATTGTACGTACCGGTAAATTACACAGCGAGGAGATCGCATCTATTGTTTAATGTGCCGTACCATCGTACAAATATTTTTGTACAAGCCAGTGGGAAGGGTTATAGCTCTTCTTAATTCCTTACCCACATAAATAGACATCTTTTGTATATCTCTTTGGCAGATAAAAAGGCAACTCCCTGCTATCTCATGCTTATCATAATCTGTCTTTTATTTAGTTTTATATTTTTTTCTTGATCAATGTTAGCATTTATTTATTTATGTAAGTCATTTATTTTTAGACTTACAAGCGATTTATAGCGATTATCTTTTTATTACTTGAGCACCGAGTGCAACCGACTAAAGTGCGATGAGGGTGCAGCGGCGCGCGATCGTTTCAAGATACCTGCCGCAGGGCGCAGAGCGAACTTTTATTCTTGTACATATCGTGCTTTTAAGCGCGAACAAATTGTTTCTAACAATTCTAAATACAACAATTCACTTTTTGTAAGTCGCGTTTTTTTTTAATATTATTGTTCTTGTTTCAATATGGGATTTCCAAAATCGCAATTTTTTACAAGAATTATTTAGTCGAAAACAGGAAACTTACGCGAAGCCGAATATGCAAATAACTCAGCGAACAGCAGGAAAAACACAGCGCGAAATCGTCGCGAATACATGTCGAAACCGGTTTTTCTAGAACGACAACTCGTACGGCTGGAGGTCAAATCTACACTGACCATTTATTGCTCGACTGACACTAAAGCGACCACGACCGCCGATTCAAAACAGTATACACCAAGAGCCAGCGTCGGAAAACCACGTCATTTTTACTCTATTGATCAAAAGGATTGTTGTGTTGGTCACACTCACGGGTCAACACCTATCCGACGTCCTCCACGCATGAAGTGCGAGCCTGGGTAGGACTCTGGCCTTATGGAGAGTTTCCCCTGGGAATCAACCTTCTGGCGCTCCTGGACGGTCTGCGCACCGTGCGGCGTAAGCCAATCGACTGTGCACTCTGACTAACAGTCGGGGGAGTCTGGAAGCAGTACTGTTTCCTATAGAGCGGGGGTGGTTGCGGACCTTACGACGACTGCTCTTGAAACGACCATCGGCTACCCGATCCTGGGTGAACAGCCGGGCAAAGGATGCTGTGGTCCGCGATAGATTCGGTATACACCGTTTCACCGCTTCGTAAGGGAGAGGATCGCGCAAGTGACCTCGAACTCGTAACCAATCGAGAGACTGGCGTAATCTGGCCACAATTGGAAGTAAGGGCGTGAGTGTAGGCCCGCCGGGTAACACTCCTGGCTATCTCGCGGCTAAGGCGTTAGCCTCTTACGGGCTTGTGACGTAGCTAGATGGTGGACTGTTTTGTCCTCAAGTCTTCTGCGCTTACTCCAGGGAGATAGATCGACTAATCGTTAAAACTTCCTGAGGTGACGGGCTCTCCCGCTGTAGTCGACAACACACGTTGTTGTGTTCAGGAGCCACAAGATCCATTTTGGTCTCGGATCGGCTCAACTCACGATTCAGCTCTTATTCAGAAGCCTCCTCGGGTGGAAGTCTACCCCGGGTAAGACTCCCGTGTCTCAGGCTTCAGAGCTGGTGGACCGGTTTCTCCCGGCGGAATTGCATCCCGGCGCCACTGGACGGTTGTGCATTCTGACTAACTTCTAAAAGGGTCTGGAGACTATGGAAATATTTTGTTTCCTAAGCAGCGGGGGTGGATGTTAACCTGTTGTCATGCCACTCTTGAAATGACCTTGGGCCACTCGACTCCGTGTGGCACTACGGGCAAAGAACGCCCAGGTCCGCGATAAATTCAAACTGAATTACCGCTGTAAGAGGTTGCGTAAGCGACTTCGGACCCGTAACCATTCGGGAGGACGGAGGCATCCTGAAGGTTAATTCCAGACGGAGATATCCTGCCAAAACTGCTGGGCAGGAGGCGGAGCTTGACGGTGGATTGTTTTGTCCTCACCTCACGGTCTTCTGGGCTCACTTCACGGGAGACAGAACGTTACATATCGTTAAAACTTCCTGAGGTGACGGGTTCGCCCGTTGTAGTTGACAACTCTAGTTGTATGATGAGTACTTTCTAATTCACATTATGACGAGGGTCTGAAGATGGAGCAACTGGAACTCCCACTTGAACTCCCTGGAAAGGGGAGCCTGTAAATATAAAAAATATATATTTTAATTTAATTGATAATCTATACTTATCTATACTATAATAGTATAAAGAGGTAAAGTTTGTGACGTTGTAGGAAGTAATCTCTGGATCTACTGAACCGAATTTGAAAATTCTTTTACGAATAGAAAGCCACGTTATTTGTCAGTGCCATAGGCTATATATTAATCCGAAAAATGGAAAGACTTTTTCGTGGTAGCCGGATTTGCAAAGTAAGTCGGAGAAAAAACGGTCGAACGAAAACGTTTCTAACTAACGCTGCCTTAACGATTAGAGGTATATGATTCAGTTCTAGCGAAAAGTTGTAGAGCTTGGTAATGCCTACAAAAAAGTCAGCGACAGCTTATATCTAACTTTTATATTTAAGTCACAAAAAGTAGTATTTTATATTAAAAACATAATTTAAATCGTTAGGTCATGTTCATTGGTCATATTATCAACAATTTTGAATTCATATCAAAATAAGTAAATTTTCGTCTCAAGTGTTTAAAACAATAGACTCTTCCCTTTTACTGCATATAATTTCTCTTTATTGCATACATGGTTAAAGAGATTTAATAAGACTCTCACAAATAAGACACTTACAAGAAGACACTCACAAATAACGGTATTATAGTTAAATAGGCATGCAAATACATACATACAAATGCAGTAAAAATATAACGCTTCTTTTGGCAGTCAGGAAATAAATCATAGCACTCAGTACTAACCGAACCACAGTAATAATTTCATCACAAGTAAAAAGTTTTACTGCCCAACGAAGTGGGCACGGGTCAGTTAGTTGTAGGATATAATAAGGACCTATTATTTTTATCATTAAACGATGCAACTTTTAGTCTTTGTCTCTGAGGTTACTTTGATGTCATAATGATAATTTTAATAATTATGGATATATCATCGCAGACTCGCCTTATTTACGGAAAATGTACATTTATAATGTGTCGAAGATCGTTCATTACAGCGCGGAAGGCGATGCCACACGGTTCGAAAAGTGCGACGGGGATTTTGGAGTTGCGTACCGAAGCGTACGAATGTCGCTTGCGGTGTGTCGCCTTCTTCTTCTTTAAGTGCCATCTCCTATCGGAGGACGGCGGTCATTGCGGCCACTTGGGTCCGTGGTGTTCCGGCGCTTAACAACTCGGTGTTGCTTGAGTTGAACCATTCAACGAGCTTTTATAGCCAGTGGGTTCTTCTTCGGCCAGTTCTTCGGCGGCCTTTAACCTTTCCTCGCAGGATTAACTGGAGAAGGTGTATTTGTTACCACGCACTATGAGGCCCATGTATTGTAATTTCCTTCTCTTTATGGTATTCAGTAATTCCAATTCATTGCAGCGTCGTCTCATTTGTGACTATCCGTCCAAGATATTTTCAGTATTCCCCTGTAAATCCACATATCGAAAGTTTTGTGAGGGACCACCCCTCACTAGACTCCAAGTTATTCGGTGTGAGGTGGTGGTGTCAACTTGCAGGTTTCTCCGTATTAAAAGTCGATTTAAAGTGTATCAGAAGGTATTTATTGAGAATCGAAGACTATCGCGGTTGTTTGACATTATAAATAGGATAGAAAACGAATTTACCGAGTGAAATTTGTAGCACCCGACGTTTCGGTGACGTTGCAGCCGCCGTTGTCTAGGGTAGACTGAAGAGCTGTCAATCCGTTGTTTTGCGGGTAGGCCGCATACCGCTGCCGCCGCTGCGTAGGTTATAACGGTGGTGGGGGTCCGGGTCGGAGCCGGAAAGCCATTGAAATAAGAAGAACCCCGAACTTCAATAGAGACGACAGCTACAAACTCTCTTCTACGTGGAACCCTCTTCTTAAAATGTTCCCGCCGCCGAACGCCGAACCCAAAGTCGTAAAACAGGATACAGTGAGTGTTGTGTGCAAGACGGATTTTCAAAATTCCCGCGCTCCGAGCCCGGCCCCCCACCACCGTTATAACCTACGCAGCGGCGGCAGCGGTATGCGGCCTACCCGCAAAACAACGGATTGACAGCTCTTCAGTCTACCCTAGACAACGGCGGCTGCAACGTCACCGAAACGTCGGGTGCTACAAATTTCACGCGGTAAATTCGTTTTCTATCCTATTTATAATATTTATTGAGAGTTCGATATTGCCAGTTTGTAACGCTTCCCGAATAGGATATATTGACGCTAATGTGGTGACTATCTGCCTGAAGTTACAAGGGTGTGTGGATGAGGATTGTACTTTTGCCCCTAGTATCTCGTACTGGGCACGGCTCGTGTCTGTGGGAGTGCAGACTGATGCGTCTCGCCTCGATAGGGAAAGAAAGGAAAAGGTAACCAACAAGCCGGACCCGTTAACTTGTCTCGTGAGAGGGGTACCGGGTATGCCGTCGCTGTCTTGGGGGACGTGATCACTCGAGGAATGATAATTTGGTCGTATTTTCGCCGGTTTATATAGGCCGAAAATGATGCAATCCAAAATATTCCGCATAAAAGTATTGTTTCATCGTTCTGATTCATCGCTGCACGAGTAGAATAATGGCTGAATTTGTGTCAGTTCATTTCACTGGAAATCAATGCATTTGCTGATTGAATGTAACGATACTTAATGGTCGTTACAGTTTCTAATCTTTTACACAAAGTCTGGGTCAGTGTGTATCACTCCTGCTTCCATTCAAAGATGTCTTACGCGATAATACTATGGGGTAATGCAACCGATACCCATCGCGTTTTTGTGCTACAAAAGCAAGCCGTTAGGAAAATTTTTGGTGTAAGCAGAGAAACACATTGCGCCCCTTTTTTTAATAAAGCTGGTATCCTTACCATGTCGTCCATGTACATATATCAGTGCCTTTTATAGGCCAAAGAGAATGTTTTAAATTGCGAGCTTCACTCCACTCGGCATAGCCATAATACGCGACATAAAAACAATGTGTTATTGCCTAAAGTACGCTTGACTAAATATCAAAAAACATTTTTATATATTAGTTTTAAATTGTTCAATGCTTTGCCATCATCGACGAAAAGACTTGAGATGGCAGCATATAAAATCTGCTTGAAAAATCAGTTAGTCAAACATGCCCTTTACAAACTGGACGACTTTTATGATATTGCGTCCACAATTGCTTGATTATAAATAACCATATTATGACTATACTTTCGCACTAAGTTTTAGATTTTATTGACATTGTTTTTAATTACGCATGTTTCAAAATTTTTCTTTTTATGGTATTGATTATTATTTGTTTAATTATTGATTATTTTGTAAATTTGACTATTTTAAGTAATCACCTCTGATTACAATTATTTTTTTTTCTTTTAATTAATCAAAGCGGTTTTATCATCCGGTAAATTATGATTGTAAAATTTGACGTGTTCCTCAGTATTGTGAAATGCTTTTATGGAATGAATAAATGATGATGATGATGATGATGATGAACAACCATGAACCATGAACTTGGTTTTCTTGATGTTTATATTCCGACCATTTTTTGCACTGATCGACTCAACTCGTTTAACCCTTCGAGTAGCGGCATAATTTCATGGCAGACCGCGGAAATTTATTGAAATTTCTTGCAATATCGTCGCGGTCGACAAAAAGTACTATAACTATGGAACTGCTATAGCAATCATAAAAAAAGTTACTGTGCAATGCTTGCATTGAAATTTCGTATATAGAATATAAAAATCTCATGTTGTAAAACAATTAAATAATTATGAATAAATATGAGAATATCGAAAAAGTGAAAAAAAACTCGGCATTTCTAACTTGTACTTGTCTTACGGAAAAATACGGAACCCTATTTAGAAATTGTAAAAAACTATCGTGATCTTTATTAGATTCTCTATCAGAGGTAATATTTCGTTTTGCTTATTTACATACAAAAATAATTTAGATATCAGCTCATAATAACCAATAAAAAGTTTGATGATTTCTCGAAAAAAAAAACTATGTTTGACAATTGATTGATTTCTCGAAAAAAATAACCTCATTAATTTACAAATACGCCGAAAACTTCATATATTTCATCGAAAAACAAAGTAATATGTATTTTGTCAACGAATTGGGCAGACATTTTGCATTTTTAGAGTTATTTAACGCAAAAAACTCAATAATTAGTAATGACGCCATAGCCGCACCCAATTTTTCACATCAAAAATACAGGTAAAATTGAAATAAAAAGTACATAACATCACTGAATTCGGTTGATAAAGTGTTTTAGAATCAATTTACTTTCATATCTATTCATATTCCAACTGAAAACACTAAAAAAACACAAAAAACTTCACAGCCCGATGACAGGCGACGGCGGCACACCAGCGATTTTTGACAATTGAATATTATCATAAATATCGATTTATGAATATTTATGAATCTATTTACTGTTTTTTTTCCTCTATTTATTTTGTATTTACTTTTTTAATACTTTGGTCTGTTTTGTAACTTGATTTTTTATTATAAACAAATTTGAATTGCACAATCTTCTCGAAGAGCCATTTCCTTAGCTCTTCGAGAAGATTGTGTACGACCAAGTTTAACCTATAATCTCCAGCGGCCTCCCTGCGCAGCAGCACGGTTTCCTTCGCAAGCGATCGGTGTTAACCAACTCGGGAGAGTTTAACTTGGGAGGGCTGCAACGTCGCCGAAACATCGTGCGCTAAAAACTTCACGCGGTAAATCCTTTTTATCCTATTTATAACGTCAAACAACCGCGATAGTCTTTTATTTTTAACTCATTAATGACTTATGGACTACTATTTTGAGGAAATGCTGCAACCAGTAAAAGAATCTTTCTTTTGCAAAAGAGAGCACTGCGCAGCATGTATCAGGTAACGACTAGGACCTCATGCAAAGAATATTTATTTCAGCAAGACAAGGGTAATGAATATGTATTCGGCGTTCATATACCAGTGTTTAATGTATGCCAGACAGCACCTAGCAGAAACACCAATTAATGCAGACATTCACTCGCATCATACCCGCGGTAGCTCCCTTTTATTCGTACCCCGAATACGACTGGCAAAAGTACAGAAAAGCCACTTGTACCTTAGCATTAAATTCTATAATCTACTCCCTACAAAATTTAAACAGCTGGAGGACATAAAATTCAAAAAAAACATCAAGGAGATGCTTTCTATAATCTGTCCGACCCTTTCTATAATCTGGCCGAATTTCAGGGCCATGATTTTTCAAATATTGTTCCCATTTAAATTACTTAAAAAAGTAGAGCCTTATTGTCTGTTTATTTTATATGGTCTTATATCGGGTCGGTCACACTCACGGGTCAACACCTATCCGACGGCCTCCACGCACGAGGTGCGAACCTGGGTAGGACGTTCGGGCGAAGGATCTCCCCTGGGAATCAAACCTCTGGCGCTCCTGGACGGTCTGCGCACCGTGGCGCGCAAGCCAATCGATTGTGCACTCCGACTAACATCTTGCGGTGTCAACTACAACGGGCGAGCCCGTCACCACAGGAAGTTTTAACGAATATTCGTTCTATCGCCCTGCAGTGAGCGTAGAAGACTTTGGGCAATACAATCCAACGTCTAGCTACGTCACAACCCGTGAGAGTCCAACGCCTTACCGCGAGTTAGCCAGTTATGGTCCGCGATAGATTCGGTATACACCGTTTCACCGCTTCGTAATGGAGAGGATTGCGCAAGCGACCTCGAACTCGGAAACAATCGAGAGACCGGAGAAATCTGGTCACAATTGGTAGTTAGGGCGCGAGTGTCGGGCCCACCAGGTAACATAACTGGCTATCTCGCGGTAAGGCGTTGGTCTCTAACGGGTTGTGGCGTAGCTAGACGTCGGATTGTTTTGTCCAAAGTCTTCTACGCTCACTCCAGGGAGATAGAACGACTAATCGTTAAAACTCCCTGTGGTGACGGGCTCGCCCGTTGTAGTCGACAACTCAAGTTGGTCTTATATCTGTACTTTTAGTTTAAAATGCATAACGTAGATTTAATTTGATTATTTAACATTTTACTGACAATTTGAATATTACGATGAATAATTTTACTACGTATCTTTTCGAATTACTAAGTACATCAAATATTAGGCTTCTATTTTGATTATTTATATTTATAGCTTGACAATCTAGTAGTTAATTCTTGACTACCTATGTATGTTCAGTAAAGAGTAGTAACGAAACTTACTACCTAACGCAATTATTTTGACACGTCCAAGAGCGGTCTTTAGCCGTCAATTGGACACGATGAAAATGTAATGTAATATAATTTCAGATTGTTTACTATACTTCAAAACAACCTCATTCTGTCTTATTCATATGGACGCGCATCGCATTGCTACACGTTAAAAGTGTATTTCTTTCCTTTCATCCGTTCATTTCAGACACACGTTTTTCGCTTTTCATCACACGAAATGAATCTCTTTTTATATTTCAAACGGTGAGCAAGCATTTATTTAGGCCCAGTATAAAAACCGTTTTTATGGCTGAATAGGCTGCAAACTCTTTCAAGACTGAAGGGCTGTATATGCATATAAGGCCAGTACCACGAACGTATATAAAGGGGGGTTTAGGGGGTCCGGACCCCCCCCCCCCCCCTTTAGCATACAACGAGAAAAATATTTAAACTGTAGACTAAATTCTTGAAATATTTAAATTATAGATTTTACTTCACACTTGACAATTCTTACGGCATCAACGTTCAACACTCGTACAACTTTACTTCTTTGGCTGATCGAAGGATGTACCATGATCTAGTCTTCCTACATAAAAAAATAAATTATATGCAGTAAAAGGGAAAAGTCTTTTGTTTTAAACACTTGAGACGATAAATTTACTTATTTTGATAATAATTCATAATTGTTGATAATATGACCAATAAACATGACCTAACGATTTAAATTATTTTTTAAATATAAAATACTACTTTTTGTTACTTAAATATAAAAGTTAGACATATGCTGTCGCTGACTTTTCTGTAGGCATTATCAAGCTCTACAACTTTTCTCTAGAACTTAATCATATATCTCTCATCATTAAGACAGCGTTCGTTAGAAACCTTTTCGTTCGACCGTATTTTCCGACTTCCTTTGGAAATCCGACTACCACGAAAAAGTCTTTTCATTTTTCGGATTAATATATAGCCTATGACACTCACAAATAACGTGGCTTTCTATTGGTAAAGAATTTTCAAAATCGGTTCAGTAGATCCAGAGATTACTTCCTACAACGTCACAAACTTTACCTCTTTATATACCATCTTTATATATATATATATATATATATATATATATATATATATATATATATATATATATATATATATATATATATATATATATATATATATATATATATATATATATATATATATATATATATATATATATATATATATATATATATATATATATATATATATATATATATATATATATATATATATATATAATGATGTTTTTATTTAAAATAAAATTAGTAAAAGCTACAAAGTAGCGAAGGAAATCCCAGCTTGTATTGGGAAATGCTTATGTTTGAATGAGATATACTTACGGATGTGCACGACTTTCGACGGTGCAATGTAAGTTTAAAGGTCCTTTTGCAGTCGACTAACGATCACTATTCATCCATATATCTCATAAATAGGGCTTATCCTTATGCAACACAAAATGCCTTCAATTGAGACGAATTAAGCGAAAAAATAAAAAAATTAACTATTGATCACTTCGGCAAAGCAGATTTCCAAATGAAAGTGACATTACGAAATTATTCAAATTTCGAATGCTACCAACATTTAAAATATGATGCAATTGGCTGAGTTTGTTATCAACGAGCCATTAAATCGAAATAAAAATAAAAAAAATACGTGTGGCACTCGGGGACTGCCGCGGTAAAGCTATTGCATAGCATTTTTAACAACTTATGCAATTATAATTATTTATTTATTTTATTTTTTCTGATATCAGATAACTGCGCTCTATCGGAAAACGTTGAAATTATTCCGAATCATTTGCGGCTGCGAAAGCAAATGATTTGGAATAATTTAAACGTCTTCCGATGAAGCGCCGCAGACGAATTTTTTATTCAATAAAGCAAAAAAAACGGAAATTTCGAAAAAAATCGTAGATAAACAGATAGATAATTAAATTATCTTTAAAATGGTGCAGGTTTCATAATAATACGCCGGATAGTATTTGCGTAGTAGTCGTTTTTGTTCGGTTAGACCTAATTTCACAAATTAATTACACTATGTAATATAAACAAAATCTAAAATATTCAAAGCTAAGAATATTAGGAAAATGTTCTTGTTTAACATATATTTTTTTCGAATCGTAAGCAGCACTCGTTTTAGACGTAATTATCAGTTTAAAATCATTAATTTTCGTTAAGAAATTTCTTCATTCGGTCGCCGCGCTGGCCTAGGCCCGCGATAAAAGCTATGCAATAGCTTAAAAACCTCCATATGCTCAATGAAATGAAAGAAGAAACTTCAATCTTAATTTCTGGCAGAGGAGTTTATAAAAAAGATTGTATAATGTTATCAAAATAGGGTAAACCTATATAAAATTTTATAATATTAAAAAATTGTAAAGAAATATTGTAGAAAACAGTATAATATTGTTATATTTGATAAGGTTTGTAAAGAAATCCGTTTACAGGATGATGTTTTTATTTAAAATAAAATTAGTAAAAGCTACTTAAAAAGTAGCGAAGGAAATCTCAGCTTGTATTGGGAAATGCTTATGTTTGAATGAGATATACTTACGGATGTGCACGACTTTCGACGGTACAATGTAAGTTTAAAGGTCCTTTTGCAGTCGACTAACGATCACTATTCCTCCATATATCTCATAAATAGGGCTTATCCTTATGCAACACAAAATGCCTTCAATTGATACGAATTAAGCGAAAAAATAAAAAAATTAAACTATTGATCACTTCGGCAAAGCCGTTTTCCAAATGAAAGTGACATTACGAAATTATTCAAATTTCGAATGCTACCAACATTTAAAATATGATGCAATTGGCTGAGTTTGTTATCAACGAGCCATTAAATCGAAATAAAAATAAAAAAAACTCCATATGCTCAATGAAATGAAAGAAGAAACTTCAATCTTAATTTCTGGCAGAGGAGTTTATAAAAAAGATTGTTTAATGTTATCAAAATAGGGTAAACCTATATAAAATTTTATAATATTAAAAAATTGTAAAGAAATATTGTAGAAAACAGTATAATATTGTTATATTTGATAAGGTTTGTAAAGAAATCCGTTTATAGGATGATGTTTTTATTTAAATTAAAATTAGTAAAAGCTACTTAAAAAGTAGCGAAGGAAATCCCAGCTTGTATTGTGAAATGCTTATGTTTGAATGAGATATACTTACGGATGTGCACGACTTTCGACGGTGCAATGTAAGTTTAAAGGTCCTTTTGCAGTCGACTAACGATCACTATTCATCCATATATCTCATAAATAGGGCTTATCCTTATGCAACACAAAATGCCTTCAATTGAGACGAATTAAGCGAAAAAATAAAAAAATTAAACAAATTGATCACTTCGGCAAAGCCGTGACATAAATAAAGGTGACATATCGAAATAATTCAAATTTCGAATGCTACCAACATTTAAATTATGATACAATTGGCTGAGTTTTTTATCAACGAGCCATTAAATCGAAATAAAAATAAAAATAAAAAATCTCCATATGCTTAATGAAATGAAAGAAGAAACTTCAATCTTAATTTCTGGCAGAGGAGTTTGTAATAAAGGCTGTATAATGTTATCAAAATACTGTAAACCAGTATAAAATTGTATAATATTAAAAAATATGTAAAGAAACATTGTAGAAAACGGTATAATATTTTTATATTTGATAAGTTTTGTAAAGAAATCCGTTTATAGGATGATGTTTTATTTAAAATAAAATTAGTAAAAGCTACTTAAAAAGCAGCGAAGGAAATCCCAGCTTGGATCGGGAAATGCTAATATTTGAATGAGATATACTTCCGGATGTGCACGATATGGCAGAATCATTGGAAATCTATGACGGAAAAACCATCCACCACACTAGAAACTCTTGACCAGTGCGAAAATCAGTTCTTTCCTACAATACAAATTTCTAATAATAAATTGGTAAAGGGACCCATAAACTAACATGCACAGTCGAAAGTCGTGCACATCCGTAAGTATATCTCATTCAAACATAAGCGTTTCCCAATCCAAGCTGGGATTTCCTTCACTGCTATTGAAGTAGCTTTTACTAATTTTATTTTACTGCGAATCATCATCCTATGAACGGATTATTTACAAAACCTTATTAAATATAAAAATATTATACAGTTTTTTTACCATGTTTCTTTATACATTTGCTAATGTTATACAATTTTATACAAGTTTACCTTATTTTGATATTATTATATAGTCTTTAGTATAAACTTCTCTGCCAGAAATTAAGATTGAAGTATCTTCTTTCATTTCATTGTGCATTGGAGGTTTTTAAGCTATTGCATAGCTTTTATCGCGGGCCTAGGCCAGCGCGGCGACCGAATGAAGAAATTTCTTAACGAAAATTAATGATTTTAAACTGATAATTACGTCTAAACGAGTACTGCTTACGATTCGAAAACAACACGACGTTAAACAAGAACATTTGCCTAATATTCTTAGCTTTGAATATTTTAGATTTTGCTTATATTACATAGTGTAATTAATTTGTGAAATTAGGTCTAACCCAACACAAAAACGACTACTACGCAAATACTATCTGGTGTATTATTATGAAACCTGCACCATTTTAAAGATAATTTAATCATCTATCTTTTTATCTACGATTTTTTTCGATTAATCCGGTTTTTTGCTTTGTCGAATAAAAAATTCGTGCGCGGCGCTCTATCGGAAGACGTTTAAATTATTCCGAATCATTTGCTACCGCAGCCGCAAAAGATTCGGAATAATTTCAACGTTTTCCGATAGAGCGCAGTTATCTGATATCAGAAAAAATAAAATAAATAAATAATTATAATTGCACAAGTTGTTAAAAATGCTATGCAATAGCTTTACCGTGGCAGTCCCCTTGTGCCACACGTATTTTTTTTTATTTTTATTTCGATTTAATGGCTCGTTGATAACTAACGCAGCCTAATAATGTCGTATTTTAAATGTTGGAAACGTTCGAAATTTTTAATTATTTCGGTACGTCATCCTCCATTTATGAAATGGCCTTTGCCGAAGTGACCAAAGTGTTTTATTTTAGTTTTTTCGCTTTAATTCGTCTCAATTGGAGGCATTTTGTGTTGCAAAAGGAAAAGTTCGATTTTTGAGATATGGATGAGGAGTGATCGTTCGTCGACGGTAAAGGGACCCATAAACTTACATGCACAGTCGAAAGTCGTGCACATCCGTAAGTATATCTCATTCAAACATAAGCATTTCCCATTCCAAGCTGGGATTTCCTTCGCTGCTATTCAGATTAAATACACCCCCCCCCCCCCATTGTGAAAGCTTCAGCTACGCCCGTGGCCAGTACCATTTATGATGAGTTTGGTATAGGGTTATATAGGTGAAGCACTACTGGTAACGAGAGAAAACGTACTTCATAATTGGTTACTAATAGTTCCGTACAGATTGGGTGGCGTTGGGCCAAAAATCTATGTAATCTGGCCTACCCGACTCACGGTTCAACTATTATCTGGTAGCCTCCTCGAAGAGGGTCTAACCCTGTTAGGTCCACATTTTGAAGTTTAAATAAACGGTTTACGGGGTGCCGGCGGGGGCTGAAGCCCGGAGAATCCTTCCTAAGGTCTCCGTTCGCTCACCCCTTACGCGCTACCCTTCCGGCACGCGTGAGGTTGTCGTTGCATGACATCCTGGGCAGATAAAACGACCCACGTCGTTAGAACTGCCCAGGTGGTGGGCGGGGTTTTCAACCCTCGCCTGTCGCCGCGTAACTATTAAATATCAGGTCCACTGTGGGAGCTAGTGGGCTGAGTTGGCCACGAAGACCCATTCTGTTCAGGGTTGGTCACACTCACGGGTCAACACCCATCCAGCGGCCTCCACGCATGAAGTGCGAGCCCGGGTAGGACTCTGGTCTTGGGCTAGTTTACCCTAGAAGGCAATCTTCTGGCGCTCCTGGACGGTCTGCGCACCGTGCGGCATAAGCCAATCAACTGTGCACTCTGACTAACAGTCGGGGGAGTCTGGAAGTAGTACTGTTTCCTATATAGCGGGGGTGGTCGCGGACCTTACGGCGACTGCTCTTGAAACGACCATCGTCTACCTGATCCTGATAGATTCGGTACACACCGTTTCACCGCGTCGTAAGTGAGAGGACCGCGCAAGCGACCACGAACTCGGAACCAATCGAGAGACTGGAGTAATCTGTTCGCAATTCGATGTAAGGGCGTGAGTGTAAGCCCGCTGGGTACCATACCTGGTTATCTCGCGAATAAGGCGTTGGCCTCTTACGGGCATGTGGCGGCCCTTGACGGTGGATTGTTTTGTCCAAGTCTTCTGCTTTCACTTCACAGGAGAGAAAGCGACTACTCGTTAAAACTTCCTGAGGTGACGGGTTCGCCCGTTGTAGTTGACAACCCTAGTTGTAACCAGTCGGAAGACCGTAGTTATCTAGTAGCAACTGGAAGTAAGGGCGCGTGTGTTAGCCGGCTGAGTGATTAACCTGGTTATCTCGCGTACTGTGCTTCTCAAGGCGTACTGTGGATTTATGTATGCCAGTCTCATAGAACTTCTCCTTTTCAGGTATTGCGTGACTTCCTTTTTCAGTTCTTCATCTGTCGCCATCCGTTTTCTTCCCAAATGCTCTATTAAGCTCGAGAGCAAGTGGTAGACAAACGGGGCAAAGTCTGAGGTATAAGGGGGATGTGAGATCACGGCTTGAACAAACTGTTCCAAAAGGGCCGAGCATTTTCACGAAGAAGACAACCCCTATTGTCAGCATGGCTAGTCTTTAATTTGGATGGCTCTTCGAAGTTTTTCAAAAGTCTCACAATATAAAGCTGCTGTTATGGTTGTCGCAACTGGCGTAAACTCAATCAGAAGAATCCCGTTACTGTCCCAAAAAAAGAGATGGCGGTGTACGAGAAGCGTCCACCCCACTGATCATATAAATAAGAGGCGGAACTCAGTACATTTGAATCGAAATTCACTTTTGTTAGTACCGGCGACTATAATATAGCCAACAGCACAAAAACCACATTGCAGCCAACCGTCCCAATTTCTTGTAGAATGTGTCTGTCACACTCTTTTTCAACACTCTGGTTTTAGCGGAATGGCAACCCTCTGGTCTTGCGAAATGGCAACATCTGACCAATGCAATAGTTAATCATTAACCAGCCTATTTATCGATATCGATAAAAACGCCACAAGCCAGCGCAGCCCACCTATCGATATCGATAAAAACGCCACAAGCCAGTGTAGCCCACCCTTACCGGATACATAAATCGATAGAAATAAAAACAAAATTACGAATCAAGCATACGGTTTATTGATGTTTCGTATTAGAATAAATATTAATACTATGAAAAAATGCGCCATTAAAAATACTGCCATAAAAGACACTCACACCCTCAGGTTCTCCTCTCTTGCGCCTAATTAGTCCGCAAACTACAATACACATTTCTTATACATCGTCACTTCCCGAGAGGCGGCACAAAACTCGAAAAACCCAAAATGAAGCCGGTAAGACGTAAAACACAAGTGACGCAGCAAACGGTAAGCAAACAACGCACATAAGACGCACCATTGATCACACGCACGACTGACAGCAGAGCGGAAGCGGTGTGCGGACGCTATGCGTGCGTATGCGCAGCAAAATGCCCAGTATGTGTGATGGTCAGACAGAGCAAAGACAATATACAGCTCGCGGAAAAGTGGGCAGACGCGTCTCGCAGGCTGACAACCGCATTTCGTGTTATTGTGGCATAGCCTCCGGCTCCATACAAATTTTCTTTCTATGGAAGTGGCCGCCCACTGGTCCACCCCAAATGCATGTTAGACGCAAACTAAACATCGGATCGAGTCGGGCTACCTCTTGTTGGAAGGGGAGGAGCGAGGATACATAACAGTGTTACCAAATTTGGAAAAATGTATTTGTTTCCTGTGCTAGGAGCGTGAAGACCTTACTTTTGGGATATGCCTAGTATTTAATTTTAATGAATTAAAGAATATTATAATTCGAAATAAATTACACAGCGAATTAAGGGCATTTTTATCCACTTCCTCTTACACTATGAATTTGAAATTTTTACACGTTGGTTCCGTTCCAATCCAAAAGATGACAGAATGACAAGCTGAAATTCTGACAATGTTGGTGCTGAAGACCGTTAGGTAGAGTTGTTCAAATACTTCCGTGTTAACAACCTCAACTGTACTAACTTTCGTATAATTATTGAGTACGTTTTATGTATGCCTGGAAATAACGCACCTGTCTAAAGAGTTTTTTCTCTAATGAATAAAAATGGACAAGCGAATAAAACACAGTTACATAAGTGTCGCAGTTTAAGATGCCATTTTTATAAACAAGACAAACATGAATAAATCATGCAATCAGCTTCATTCTTACTTAAAAAGTAGACCCGATATTTTGAAACAATTTGCTCCTCAGACAAATATAAAACAACTGCGTAGATATCTACTTATTATTAGTAATACTGTTATCATGATTTTCATTTTTGAATAAAAAGTAGTAAAAGACCAATACATTATAATATTATAATTCGAATGAAACTATACAGCGAATTAAGGATGTAAGTGAGTTTTTATCCAGTCTAGGTAGTAGGGAACGCTGGTGTAGACACCTGGAACTTTGTCGGTGCCGCACACTGTTGGCCCAAAACTTACCACGCCTAATATATTCCAGCTGAAACAGAAGTACACATAGCATTAAAATTCCTCACTGACTTGTACATTGAGACAATGCAAAAGTCAAGAATAATAATTCAAAAGGTTAATATCTTGGCCTTTCCAGAAAAATAATCAACTCTTTCTTAGAAAAATTATCTAAAACTGCGATTTGCGCATCTCAAATTCTATGGCTTCGAAGGGGGAGTGAATGGGTGGCAAGGTGAACGCTCACATGTGGCAACACAGCTGTCCTAAACCTACCACAGCCGGTTCGTAAGTCCGGAATCCACTGCTCACCCCCCAGAAGTGTACAAAAATAGTATTATGATGGGCCCGACTCCGGTCGGTGAATTCCATGGCAGCTCCGTTTGTATTTATTTATTATAGTAAAAACACATTTTTAAAAAGAAGCTTTTAATAAAATGTTCCGTCTCAAACCAACCCCGGGTGCAGAGGCCGTTTCATAGTGGAACTGAGAACGGGCTCTCATAATTGAAATTTGGTTGCACATCAGAACACCTTTGACTACGTAACGACCAATATTGGCGACTTGCTCCCGGAGCGCACAGTAATATTATTTTCTAATTCGAACGCATCCTAAAGTCCGTACCAAATATCTCATTATTACCATAGATACATAGACGGCCGCTAGAATAATATCGCTTGTCATTTCGCTGAAATTCTGGTAAAAATCCATTGTCAAATATCATTTTTTTTCGAGAGAGAAATAATCTAAATTTCTATTGGTTTTTTATGAGCTAATATCTAATTATATTTGTATGTAAATACGCAAAACGAAATATTACCTTTGATCGAGAATCTAACAAAGATCACGATAGTATTTACAATTTCTAATTAGGGTTCCGCATTTTTCCGTAAGACAAGTACAAGTTAGAAATGCGGAGTTTTTTTCACTTTTTCGAATTTCTCATATTTTTTCATTAATTATCTAATTGTTTTACAAAATGAGATTTCAATATTCTATATACAAAATTTCAATGCGATCATTGCACAGTTATTCTTTTTATGATTGCTATAGTAGTTCCATTTATTTATTTATTTAAGTAATTCAAAAATAATTTAAAACAAATTTGATCTTAGGAACAATGCACAGAAATATTTTAAACATTGAATAAATAGCAGAAAATGAATAGGTACATTGCAAAGTCCAGTGACAACGCCACCTAACTAGGCCGGGACCTGTTCTAAGGTGAACGTTTAATTTTGTGCGTGCTTGTTCAATTTTTATAGTACTTTTTGTCGAGCGTGGCTAAATTGCAAGAAATTCCAATAAATGACCGCGGTCTGCCATGAAATTATGCCGCAACTCGAAGGGTTAAATTTTATGTTAAAATAACTTCAATAAAATGGATACTAAATATTTCATAAGAGACTCACCACACAATTTATAATAGTTATATTAGATATTTATAACTACGGTAGTCATGAAATTGTAATATTAAAATTAAATGGTCCTACAAATAAAAAATATAATTGCTTATCGGAGACAACTAGAAATAATAGAAATAATATCAATAAATCAATGATCAATCAAATCAATCAATAAAATGGTACAAATGTCAAGTTAAATAAATAAATTCGAGATGAAGTTGTCAGTCATTTAATTATAATTCGTTAATATTATATAATTCTCTCGCAATAAGGTAGCCTTTTAATTTCGATTTAAATTGGGCTATTTTTCCGTTTCTACATATAATTTTAATATTCTCAGACAGTTTATTGTAACACACCTGTCTCGGCAAATCCGGCTTGCCTTGCATGAAATACCAAAAAATTAATTTCGTTTGCTTACCGGGTTGAAGTACTTGCCGAAGACGTGGCAAAACTCAGTTTGCCTCTTTCGTTCTATATTTCCACTAAACAAATAAACACCCATGTAGTCACGGCCTCTTTATTCAAAAGACAAAGTTCAGATCTCTTAGAATAGGCGAAAAGTTAAGCACATTCGTAAAGTCATTAACCTACTTTTTACGGACTAAAACACTATATTAACACAAAATAATCACCAAAGAAATTTACTGTTCACCAAATAAAGTCAGAGTATATCGCACATACTTCCCACCGCCACTGATCATGAAAAAATACACTCTTCCCTGATCGTATAAAAACACACTCTGCCCGCTCTGCAGCCGAGCATCGCTTTATATTCGCTTCATCCCCTCCAGAGCGCTACCCCTGCCTGCTGTCATCAACTAGATATATCGTCAAAATTTCTTATTATTCTATACTTTAAACCTTTTATATCTGTTACAAGAATTAAATGTTCTTATGCTATTTTTCTAATGACATTTCATAATAACTATACATAGTTTTTAATTACTTAAACATATTATAACGTTACTTTTTTATACAATAATGCATGCTTATAATGTTTCTTATAATAAACATAACATCTTATAATAACATATGGTTGTACACTTAAGCTTTATTATATATTTCTAATACTATATTATTTACTAAAATGCGACTCTCATTTTTAAATTGTCAAATTCGGTATTTGCGATGGAATTTTTTCAAGCGCACGTGCGTCCTTTGTTGCCTGGCACCGGGCGCCGTCGGCGCCACTCGTCTGAGTGGTTTCGCTGTTGTTTTTATGATACCTACGCATATTTGTATTTTCGGGTGGAACTTTTTGATTTATGGCTTTGTTTGTGCGTTGTGCACTTTATTGGGGTAAAGCCGAAAGTCGGTATTATAAATGGAATTTTCCGAAAGTGGTTTTATTTTTTTTATATTTTGCCTGAACCTAATGCTTTTATTTCCTGCCTTCCGGATGACTGATTTCGGCATGTGTCGCCTTGTCGTCGTTTCTTTGTCTGGTTGCAACATTCCCCTCCTTATAAGAGAAGCTCATCTCTTATTTCTTTTACTTGGAAGCAACCAGAAGTGCTATTTTTGTAGCAGGTCTTGTGTAAAGTTTGCCCTGACTTTTCACTGTGACAGTCCTGACTTGTCCGTCCTTTGCTGGGAAAGTTGATACGATCACGCCTCTGAGCCATACATTTCGTGGAAGTTGCGGGTCAACAATGAAGACTACATCGCCCTCTTTGATTGGATCTACTTTTTCGTGCCATTTTTCTCGTTTTACGAGTGTTGGCAAATATTCTTTCACGAAACGCTTCCAAAAGTGCGTGGCCAGCGTTTGAGCTATTCTCCACTGTCGACGTAGGCAAAAATTACTTGGATCTATTGCTCCAATATTGGTGTTGCCAGAAGACGAACCCACTAAAAAGTGGTTTGGTGTCAGGCTTTCTGCGTCTAAACTATCTAATGATACGTGGGTTAAAGGTCTACTGTTTACGGTGTTTTCCGCTTCCGTCATTAGGGTGGCTAGCGTTTCCTCACGTGGTGCTCTCTCTTTCAAAGTGGCGTATAAAGCTTTCTTTACGGACTGAACTAGTCGTTCCCATGCCCCTCCTTTGTGTGCAGAAGCAGGCGAAATGAAATGCCAGTTTATGTTTCGCATTGCACTCTGTGTAGCTATTTCATCAGTGTCCAGTTCAGTGAGCGCTCTTTTTAACTCGTTGTTAGTACCGTGCATACTTGTGCCGTTGTCAGAATACATGTTTGTCGGTACCCCCCTCCTTGCTATCATCCGTTTCAGCGCCATCATTGTCGCGTCAGTAGATAGTGAATGGGTTATTTCTAAATGAACCGCTCTCGTGTTTAAGCACGTAAAAAGAGCTCCATATCTCTTTTCTCGCCGTCTTCCTATCGTGACCTCTAAGGGACCAAAAAAATCAAGAGCTGCATTGGTGAATGCCCTTAAATGGTGTTCCAACCTTATGCCGGGTAATTCGGCCATCTGTGGTGGAAGGGGTAACGCCCTTTGCACCCTGCAGTACTGGCATTCAAATGCAATCTTTCTTACGGCGCCCCGTAAACGTAACACCCAGAAACGCTGTCTAACTTCATTGCATACGTATTCGCGTCCTTGGTGTCCCGCTCTCTCATGTTCATGCTGTAGGAGTAGTCTGGTGTACGCATGTTTTGAATCAAGTATTGCTGGATTTTTTGTTTCTGGAGATATACCTTTGACAGCACTTATCCTGCCTCCGACTCGTAATATGTTTTTTGGGTCAATATAGGCATTTAATTTACTCAGGTGACTATTTTTTAGCACGCATTTTAACTTGTCATTTTTTAGTGACTCGATTTCATGCCCAAAACTTTCCCTTTGGGCCTGTGTTATCCAGTAGTTTTCTGCCCTCTTTAATTCGGCTACGGATAAGGTTTTTTCATTATTTCCTTGTTTTATGCATTTATCGATAAACCGATATATCCATGCAGTGCTTCGTATCAACCGTGTCCATTTTGAAAACCGCTCGATTTCAATCAGCCGTGTTCCTTCTTCTCCTTTCTGAATGGTACAAATTGTCTTTTTCAATTCTTCGTCTCCTTCATGCGGTATGGATGTGTCCCTTTCTTGCGGCCACCGACTTTCGTCTAAACTAAGGAATTGTGGGCCGCTTAACCATCGGTCCCATGGGTTCATAGCATAATGTGTGACATCCCGTGTCGCGTCATCCGCCGGATTGTCACTCGATGGCACCCATTTCCAGATCGCTCCGTCGGTGATTTCATCAATCTCGCCTAGACGGTGCGCGACGAAAATGTGATACCTTCTCGGATCTGACTTGATCCAATGTAAAACAGTTTTTGAGTCTAACCATATGTAGGTTTTTTCAAACTTCCAGTCATGTTGGTCTTTTACTAACTTTGTTAACCTACTAGCTAGTGTCGCTGCCTGGAGTTCCATTCTTGGCAGAGAAAGTGGTTTCAACGGACTCACCTTAGTCTTTCCGGCCAGAAACGACGTGCATACGCGTCCATCTTCTGTCCTATAACGTGCATACGCAACGGCAGCATAAGCCTGCGAACTGGCATCTCCGAAGACATGCAAGTCTACCGTACTTGCCTTACGCCCATGACTTTGATAACTACGGGGTATTGCTACAGTTTTAACTTTTTGTAATTCCGTTAACCATACTTTCCACTTTTCTGTTGGTGAATCGCCAATCTTTTCATCCCAACCTGTCTTTTCCCTCCAAATTTCTTGCAATATGATTTTCGCTTTTACTGTCAACGTACTGATTATACCTAACGGGTCGAAAATTGACATAACGACACGTAACGTTTCGCGCTTCGTTGGTCGTATGTCTCCGGTTATTAATCCTGTTGGAATCTTATTGAAATTCGTATCGAATGAAAGCAGATCGGTATTTGGATTCCAATTCAAACCTAATATTCGTTCATTTTTTATTTCTTCGGGGTTCGTCCAATTTACTTTCGAGTTGGAAATTATTTCCGTGTGTAACTCAGCCAATGCTTCTTTATGGCTACACGCCCAATTTACGAGCTCAAACCCGCCCTGTTTATGCACAAATAAAACGTCTTTGATTAGAGCTGCTGCCGTTTTCACGTCATCAGTACTATCAAGATAGTCGTCGCAGTAATGACGTTGCTGAATTGCCTCAACGGCTTGTGGGTATGTTTCGACAAACCGATTTGCATTTTTGTTTTTTACAAAATTCGCTGACGTTGGCGATGATGCTGAGCCAAATAAAACTACTCTGATAAGGTATTCGTCGGGCTTGTCATTCGTCCTCATGTTTCGCCATAGAAATCTTTGGCTATGTTGATCGGCCTCTCTCATATTTATTCGTAAGAACATCTCACGTATATCAGATGTAAAGCCTACGAGCCCCTGTCTGAATTTAAATAGTACACCTACTAGCGGGTTTAAAAGATCAGGTCCCGTTAAAAGGTGATCATTTAAACTGGTTCCGCGCGCTTTCGCGGCACAATCAAACACTAATCTTATCTTACCCGGTTTATTCGCGTTTATTACAGCAAAGTGTGGAAGATAAAATGTTCGATTACCCTGTGTTTGCGTCTCTTCGGACGTTAGTTTGCGCGCGTATCCCTTTTGGAGGAATTCCTCTATTTTAGATTCATACTGCGCTGCCAAATCTTTGTTCTGCTTAAGTCGATTTTCTATATTTATTAATCGTTTTAATGCCATCTCCCTACTAGGGGGTAAAATGACATCGTCCGTACGCCATAATAGACCTGTCGTCCATCTTCCGTGATCGTACGTTGTGGTGGTATCGAGCAGCATTTCGGCTCGCTTGTTTTTGTTTTTATTGTGCTCTCTTATGGCGGTACCTAAACTCTCAACCTGAAAATAACCGCGAACGAGCTCGTGTAGCTCCCGATCGTGGTCTTCTTGTCGGATGTGGTTAACCTGGTCGTCATTTTGGGCTCCACCTACATTTCCCGCCAGTGTCCAACCTAAACGTGACGCCACTGCTGTTGGTGCGTCAGGTGCTCCTGCTCTTATTGTACGCGGGATAATTAAACTCCAATGGTCTATTCCAATCAGCATCTGCGGATTTCCCTGAATACTGCAGAGTGGTATATCCTTCAGATGTGACCATTTTTCTTTCATCTTTTTTGCGTTCATCGCCTGGCATGGCAAATCTAAGGTATCTATAGTTCTCACTCCTTGCATAGGAAAATATGCCCCTCCTTGTATAGGCCGTATTTCCATGGAGATCCTACGTGCGGGCCCGGTACTGCCTTGCATACCCGTCGCGCCTACTAAATTTAAATTCGTTATTGGACCGTCCGCTCCGATTTCATTGGCGATCTGGTTTTCAATAAGGCTCACCGTAGAGCCTTCATCGAAAAGTGCCAGAATGGTTTTGGTACCTATTGGCCCTTTCACTTGTACCGGCGCGACTCTGAGTAAAAACTTTGCCGTGTCCATCCAAGTACTGGTCACTGTGGATGTTGTACCTTGCTCTGATTCCTTATTGGTTTCCTCTACATCTGTGGGATTTCTATCTTGATGAAGAAGCGTATTATGTGGCCTCCTACAATTGGCTACACCGCAATTCTTCTTCTTCCTACAATCGCTAAATCTATGGCCTCGTTTTAAACAGCTAAAACATATTTTATTTCCTTTAACCCATTCCCAACGTGCATCTACGCTCATCGCGAGAAATATACGGCATTCGGAAGTCGAATGATTTGTCTTCCCACAACGTAAGCATTCGGATCCTACTTCTTTATTCATCGTCGCGTTAATGGACCTTTTCGCGGCATAATTTTGACTTTCACGTGGTCGGTTAGGTGGATTTACGTGACTACGTTTGTAATCACGTGAATTCACGTGACTACGATTGTAAGCACGTAGATTTGCGTTCGGCGGCGTGTTTTCGCGAGAATTTACATTTTGAGGCATATTTCCCCGCGTCGGCATATTGCGAGGATCGGCTACAGGTTCCTCGTGACATGCAGCGTCTACTATTTTTTCTAACCAATCTCCGAAATCGCCGAGCGTCGGATGGTCACCATAGCCTGCAGCGTACCACTGCAGTCTCAAGTGCTGCGGCAACTTCCCTACCAGTTCTTTCAACAGTTGTGGGTTCATTAAATACGCCGTGTGACCCATATTTCGAATTGAATAAATAACATTACATACGATAGTACCGAATTCAACAATTTTACTAAGAGAGTCGCTTACCCCTATCGCTGGCGCGTTCTCAGCTTCTCTTATCAGCTCCTCGATCCTGGCTGTAGGTCGGCCATATCGACGATCGAAGGCTCTCATGATGTCTGGCACGTTCTTTGGGTCCAAAAGCATCGCCCTTACGACGTCCCTCGCTGGCCCTGTGACGCTCTGCTGAAGCCGGATCAGGTTGTCTGCGTTCGAAAATCCACATGTTTCCGTTCCTTGATAGAATAATGAGCGGAAAATCAAGTATTCGCTCGGGCAACCGTTGAACCTCGGGAGATCTTTTAGTAGATTCGCTCGTGCGGTGAATAACAGGTGATCTACTGCGATATTTGATGACGTAGCTTTCTCCGCCGCCGGCTGGTATGCGGTAATCGGTTTTTTATTTTCCGCTATTGTTGAATTTTCGACTTTCGGCTTATTTTCTCGTGACGCTGCGTCGATGTTGATTTCGCGTTCGATCTTGCTTGTTGTTTTCGATGAATCTATTATTGTTTGATGTTTCTTTAGCCAGTCGTTCGTTCGCCGTGTTGAATGTCTTGATGACACTTGACTTTCACACACGCTTTCTCCGTCGTCAAGCGAATCTTCCGCCCCCGCTTCTAACATCAATTTGTGGATAGCCAGCTTCTCTTCCAATAACTGGAGCGCAATTTCCACCTCGGCGTCTGCTTCCGCCTTTGCTTTTTTGGCCTCGGCTTCGGCCTTTCGAGTTTCGGCTTCGGCGTTTGCGGCTGCGATTTTCTTTTTAAGCCGCGCTCTTTCCTCGGCCGCCTCCATATCTGCTTGTAATATTTGCAGTGCTATGGCGTTTGCGGTCGTAGATCTGCCCGATCTGCTAGATCTGTGACTTATTATAGACCTTGCTTTCGTTGAGTGCTTTATTTTGGTGTTGCCATCTACGGAAATGATTTTTGGCTCTCTGACGTCTTCTTTTTCTGCTGCTGCCGTCGGCTCTAACAATCGTATGCTTGAGTCGGAGGTTTTCACAGTATCCGTCGAATCGTCGTCGCCGTCTTTATCTTCCGTTGGTGGTTCCGTCGAGTATGGTGACTTCTCAGCTCTTCGCTCCTGGCGTCGAGCCGCTGTCCTGCCTTTTTGTTGTCTACTTACTCGGCTCTCTGGTTCAATATTTAGTGTGTTTTTTCCCGCTATTCTAGCACTTCTTTTTGGTGTCGGAATTATGATTTCGCCCGTGTCTGTTTTCGCGGACGTGCTTGGTTTTTCGTCGCCGTTTGCCATGGTATTTTATTTGTTTTATCTGCTTTCTGGAATATCGTCGGTTCAGCAGTTCTCTGGCTGTCACTGATCCAACGCTCGGAGGACCAACAAATGTCTCGGCAAATCCGGCTTGCCTTGCATGAAATACCAAAAAATTAATTTCGTTTGCTTACCGGGTTGAAGTACTTGCCGAAGACGTGGCAAAACTCAGTTTGCCTCTTTCGTTCTATATTTCCACTAAACAAATAAACACCCATGTAGTCACGGCCTCTTTATTCAAAAGACAAAGTTCAGATCTCTTAGAATAGGCGAAAAGTTAAGCACATTCGTAAAGTCATTAACCTACTTTTTACGGACTAAAACACTATATTAACACAAAATAATCACCAAAGAAATTTACTGTTCACCAAATAAAGTCAGAGTATATCGCACATACTTCCCACCGCCACTGATCATGAAAAAATACACTCTTCCCTGATCGTATAAAAACACACTCTGCCCGCTCTGCAGCCGAGCATCGCTTTATATTCGCTTCATCCCCTCCAGAGCGCTACCCCTGCCTGCTGTCATCAACTAGATATATCGTCAAAATTTCTTATTATTCTATACTTTAAACCTTTTATATCTGTTACAAGAATTAAATGTTCTTATGCTATTTTTCTAATGACATTTCATAATAACTATACATAGTTTTTAATTACTTAAACATATTATAACGTTACTTTTTTATACAATAATGCATGCTTATAATGTTTCTTATAATAAACATAACATCTTATAATAACATATGGTTGTACACTTAAGCTTTATTATATATTTCTAATACTATATTATTTACTAAAATGCGACTCTCATTTTTAAATTGTCAAATTCGGTATTTGCGATGGAATTTTTTCAAGCGCACGTGCGTCCTTTGTTGCCTGGCACCGGGCGCCGTCGGCGCCACTCGTCTGAGTGGTTTCGCTGTTGTTTTTATGATACCTACGCATATTTGTATTTTCGGGTGGAACTTTTTGATTTATGGCTTTGTTTGTGCGTTGTGCACTTTATTGGGGTAAAGCCGAAAGTCGGTATTATAAATGGAATTTTCCGAAAGTGGTTTTATTTTTTTTATATTTTGCCTGAACCTAATGCTTTTATATCCTGCCTTCCGGATGACTGATTTCGGCATGTGTCGCCTTGTCGTCGTTTCTTTGTCTGGTTGCAACAACACCATTCCAACGTCATTTGAAGCCCTTTTGAATAATTCCAGAGATGGACGGGGTAATGGTAAATTGTGCCTGGTGAAGTGCGAGTGACTTTCTTTTTGGGTCTTCAACTTTCCTATGTTTTTTAATATTAACTTTATGCATTCAAATATATATAGTGATGGTAGCATTAGAATACTGAGATTTTTGAAGTGACCACGACATGATTCATTATGGTTAAGGTTTATCAATCTGCTTGTATGTCTCAAAAAAATAAGAAAAATAAGTAGGCAGTGTTTGTTGAAGACATTAGCAATAACATAAGAATCCTCATCAAAATAAATTATTCCATTATCACGGGTGGTTAACAGTGATAAAATTAGAGATTTACTGTAAGTTTTTAAGTGGTATAGCTATAGAGTTATCATAAAATTAGTAAAGCGTGCGAGCACCCCGAAATACCTAGGAGGTGGCGGCGACGGCTGCTGGCCCACCAAGGTTATCGTTCAGCGGAAGGCGGTGAGGGTTGCAAGGAACAAGACGCGTACATCTACGATATTGGTAGTGTGCATCTTATGGGGGACGTCTTGCACTATATATCTAAAGGTAGCGTTTAAAAAGGCAAATAAACGTCCCCTACTGAAATTAACAAATCGATTCGAAACTTTACGCGAACTGAAGCCGCGGGCAATAGCTAGTATGATATATTATTGTATAAGTATCGTACGCCAAAATATACGTTATAGATACCCTCTAAAAAGTAAGTTACATCTCAGAATTTGTTAGTTTGGATCTGTGAGGTTAATGTAGTTGGTACTAACCTTCCGCTTTCAAGGTCGAAGGTCATAAGAGGTCCCCCAGAGTCGCCTTGGCACGAGTCTTTGCCCTTTTCACCGCCTGCACATATTTGACCTTCGAAGAGGCTGTCCTGAAAAAAATAACATTTTGCATATTATTTTCATATCTTGCCTTTGTAAAGGAGGAATTCTAATAAGCCTGTGCGACAGACATATATGTATCTGCTCCTATTCAGAAGCCTTCTCGAGTTTAAGGCTACCCCACGTAAGACTCCCGTGTCTCAGGCCTCAGAGCTGGTGGACCGGTTTCTCCGGGCGTGATTGCATCCCGGCGCCACTGGGCGGTTTTAACTGGCTCCACCGGGAATTCCAGTGTTCCCAGTTTTACCAGTCTGTCGGCCTCTTCGTTGCCGTGTATGCCTCGATGGCCCGGTATCCATATTACAGTGATTTTGTTGGCTTTTCCCAATTCGTTGCGCTCTTGGTTGTTGAGTTCCAGACCACAGAAGATTCTGTAGTTTTTTTTTTAAATTTAATCTTAAATCAGTTAATAGGATTTCCTACACTTATCAAAAACTAACATAAATAACAAGCGTAATATTTAAATATGTAGGTACCTTTTAACATTAAGGTATAAGGTATAAACGTCGGTATTGCAGGGTATAAACATTGAACATCCAAGCGCAGATTTTGTAGGTTATATAGAGAAAACAACATTTTCTAATAATTTCAATCAAACTTCATACATAGTTTCGAAGAATTTTTATGTGTACAATAGTACTAAGTAATCAAACAAATATTGGATAATTTCACAGATTATCATACGGAAAGATAGTTTAAAGAAAAAACACAAATACAAACAAATCACTAATAATAATAATAGTCAATAGCCAATAGTTAGAAAAAAAATAGGTGTGGCACTCGGGGACTGCCGCGGTAAAGTTTTTAACAACTTATGCAATTATAATTATTTATTTATTTTATTTATTTTGTTTTTTTTTCTGATATCAGATAACTGCGCACTGTCGGAAAACGTTAAAATTATTCAGATTCATTTGCGGCTGCGGTAGCAAATGATTCGGAATAATTTAAACGTCTTCCGATAGAGCGCCGCTCACGATTTTTTTTTTCGATAAAGCAAAAACACCGGATTATTAAATTATCTTTAAAATGGTGCAGGTTTCATAATAATACGGCAGATAATATTTGCGTAGTAGTCGTTTTTGTGTTCGGTTAGACCTAATTTCACAAATTAATTACACTATGTAATATAAACAAAATCTAAAATATTCAAAGCTAAGAATATTAGGAAAATGTTCTTGTTTAACATATATTTTTTTCGAATCGTAAGCAGTACTCGTTTAGACGTAATTATCAGTTTAAAATCATTAATTTTCGTTAAGAAATTTCTTCATTCGGTCGCCGCGCTGGCCTAGGCCCGCGATAAAAGCTATGCAATAGCTTAAAAAAAACGCAATTTTAAAAGTTATTTAGCATTTGATTAGCTTACAAAAATAACAGGAACCTAATGGCAAAACCTTAACCTTTTGCTTATTTTTTTCTGTCACCCATCTGGGACTAGCCCGTTCTAGGGTGGACAGGACTCTAATATTACAATCAAGTTTGCTTGATTGCTTGATTGCTTACAAATGTAAAAGTTTTAGTAAAAATCTAATAACACTAAATTGCCCTAAAATGTGGTCTTCAAAATAATATTTTTTGAAAATTAATAATAAAAAAATATTAAAAGATGATAAAATAAATAAAATGCAATTCCATTATATAATCGGCAATAAATATAATATAAAATTCGATTAAATAATACAAATAAAATTATATGTGAGAAAATAAAGAAACGGTAATTAATATTTAATATATGTTAAGTAATATAAGATTTAATATAAAAATACTTAGTCAAAAAAGTACAATTCATAGTCAAAATAATATATAACAACAAAGTCAAATACTTTTTGGAAGTTAGTTCAAGGTTAAAATATACTCAACATACATGTTTAAAAATATGTTAATAATTTGTGCACCTAAGTTTTATTAAATTATTATTTTTAACATTTGATGTATGGTTAGTCTGTCATGACTCGAAAACCATTCCTTTATTTTATTTTTGAATACCCTAAATGTCAAATTAATTTTTTTTCCATATTAATCAGATTGTAAAATCTCGGCACAATGAAAGAGTAATGTCTTTGTCCAAATGATGTTTTCTTTCTGGGAAATGCTATTTTCTTAAACTCGTCTCGTTGGTCTTCGGTTCTGAATTATTCCTAAACTTAAGTTATTGTCCAAAAATAGCCTTAAGAGGGAAGTTTTTAGAAAAAGTTGCCTACTATCAAGAACTTTAGCTTCCTTATAAAGTTCGTTAGTGGGATGGCGATATGGTCTACGTAGAATAATTTGTTAATATAAATTTCTGCGCAAATTGCAATGGCTATAGCAAGGTTTTACCACATCCACCCCATCCAATTATGCCGTAAGTAATAAGTGATTCACATAAAGCATAATAAACAGTTTTTAGCGTTTTGGAATCCAGAATATTCCTCAGTTCTTTGAAAACATTTCCAAGGATTCGCACCTTCGTAGTCACGTTATGTATATGAGAGTCCCAATGGAGAAAGCAACCTATCAATAGTCAATAATAGAAAGAATAAGGAATAATAATAGTCAAGTAGGTCAATAGAGCTGCGAAAAATTGATGTTTTCGAAATCCTTAATGCTATAAATAGGGTGTTAATCAAAATACCCTGTACCTTTTTCTTAAAGGTATTTTTCTTCTTCTTTTATTTTTTATTGGCTTTAACCCGAGCGTCCAATGCTGCTCTGCTGTCAGATCAGATGAGGATTTTTCTATTTTTTACCTTTGACTACGTGTGAATAAAGCGAATTATAACGTGAGCGGATAAATACCCCCCACCCCCCTTAACCCCCTTCTCAAGTCTGACGATAAAGTCCACTATAAAGTTTAATGTAACGAAGACTATCGCGGTTGTTTGACATTATAAATAGGATAGAAAACGAATTTACAGCGTGAAATTTGTAGCAACCGACGTTTTGGTGACGTTGCAGCCGCCGTTGTCCAGGGTAGACTGAAGAGTTGTCAATCCGTTGTTTTGCGGTAGGCCGCATACCGCTGCCGCCACTGCGTAGGTTATAACGGTGGTGGGGGGCCGGGCTCGGAGCGCCCGAATTTTGAAAATCCGTCTTGCACACAACACACACTGTACCCTGTCTTGCGTTCGGCGTTCGGCGGCGGGAACATTTTAAGAAGAGCGTTCCACGTAAAAGAGAGTTTGTAACCGTCGTCTCTATTAAGTTCGGGGTTCTTCTTATTTCATTGGCTTCCCGGATCATGCGAGGAAAGTAAAATTGGTCCTTCGATAGAACAATGGGATTTTGAAACTGCATCCAGTGGTTACTTTCGCTATCCAATATATGTTCGCAGATCGCTGATCGTCGTTTTATATCCTATTTATAGGAGTTTAGTGTATTAGGAATACTCACATCTGAACTTTGAGGTCCTCCGTATGCTGCTTGGCAAGTGTCTCTATTGACCATATTGATCTTAACGTCTAGTTTAACCTGTGAACTTTGTCCATTTTCCGTTTTACCCCAACCAGCAGTATATAATTCACATCCAGCAGCAAGACTCCTTAGCAGATCCGGAGTCGCCATGCAGATAGGTTTAATAAAATCTAAAATAAAGAGAAATTCGTGATGTCTGCTGCATTCAAAATTTACAGTAATAGAAATAGGTGTTGGAAATCTTTGAAATTTGCAGAGGTGAAACGTTTTCGCGTTTGAAAACGCGTTAAAACGACGCCTAATTTTAAACTGACATTTTGGTTTTGCCTTTCATGGGTGAAGCGAACTTATATAGAGCTCATCAGGCGCTTAAATTAAAGTTAAGCATTATCTAGATCATCTTGGTATTCCGTTTCTACAAGTGTCATACCGGATGGGTCTTATTCGGGGCCTTAACCTAGAACGGTTTAAATCGAGCAGTCTGCGTCGAGCAGTCGCCTCGTAGCTCTTGTTTCTCTCGTGATTTTGAAGATTTTTCGTCGCAATGTCAAAGATATTTATCAGCATTGGCTTCTGATTCAAATAATGGACGATGAGCGCCGATTATTGTAAGTAATCGATAATCTATATTTTGCCCTGAAAATGCTATGTTAATATTTTTTGTAGATTATGTTAAAAAGACTTGTATATTTTTTTTCTTGTATATTCAATAATAAAAAGACTTCTGTAATTGTATATTTTAGAACAAACAAAACTTTGCGACAATCAGCATGCGGTGATAGGACGGCGCGCGGCGTGCGGGCGAGCGAGTGACCGAGCTGTCTAAATAAAGACCCCGCTTTGCAACGGCCATAGAAAAAACGGAAAATTTTTAAGATTTAAGACCGGTTCTTAATTTTGATGAAACGGAATACCGATATACAGAGTTGTCAATTACAACGGGCCAACCCGTCACCTCAGGAAGTTTTAACGATTAGTCGTTCTCTCTCCAGTGAAGTAAATGCAGAAGACTTGGACAAAACAATCCACCGCCAAGCTCCGCCACATGCCCGTAAGAGGCCAACGCCTTAACCGCGAGATAGCCAGGAGTGTTGCCCAGCGGGCTAAAACTCACGCCCTTACTTCCAATTGTGACCAGTTTACTCCGGTCTCTCGATTGGTTACGAGTTCGAGGTCGCTTGCGCGATCCTCTCCCTTACGAAGCGGTGAAACGGTGTGTACCGAATCTATCGCGGACCACGGCCAGGATCGGGTAGCCGATGGTCGTTTCAAGAGCAGTCGCCGTAAGGTCCGCAACCAACCCCGCTCTATAGGAAACAGTACTGCTTCCAGACTCCCCCGACTATTAGTCAGAGTGCACAATCGATTGGCTTACGCCGCACGGTGCGCAGACCGTCCAGGAGCGCCAGAAGTTGCCCTCTGGAAACCGTAATGTTTCCTACAGAGCGAGCGTGGCTCTTAACCTTATGGCAACTGCTCTTAAAACGGGCAAAATGCCTTGGTCCGTGATAGATTCGGTTGATACCGCATCACCGCTGCATAAGGGAGAAGACCGCGCAAGCGACCTCGATCCTGTAACCAGTCAGAAGGTAGAAGGTATCCTGAAGGTTAATTATAGATGGAGATATCCTTCCAAATTAAAGTCAGAGGGCGAGACTGACTTCCTTTCCCGGTGCCTCTCCCTAAGGCGTTTGCCTCTGACGGACGGCGGCTTCTGCGTACATCTCACGGAAGACAAAACGATCAATATCGTTAAAACTTCCTGGAGTGACGGGTTGTCGGTTGTAGTTGACAGCTCTAGTTTTCTCTACTGCTCGAGATATTGCAATATAAATAATGTATTTCAATGTACTCTCAAATACCTGTATGACTCCAGTCTACCGTATTGGCCATCCGTATAAGGCCGATATCGTGATGCTGCGATCCGCGAGCCTTGTCATATTGTTCGTGATATACGTAAGATTCAACGGGTATCGTTATTATAGGGTCGTTGCATTCCTCTGCATCATCGACTTTTCTGCAGTCTGGATCTGTGCGAAGATCGTGCTCTCCAAGAATAACATTCAATCTGAAATCATGGAGACCCACTCGTATAATATCAATAGTCAATAGTCAATAATCAATAACTAGAGTTGTCAACTACATCGGGCGAACACGTCACCTCAGGAAGTTTTAACGAAATTCTCGTTCTATCTACCGTGAAGACTGAAGAGTGAACGCAGAAGACTTAAAACTAAACAGTCCACCGTCAAGCTCCGCCACATGCCCGTAAGAGGCCAACGCCTTATCCGCGAGATATACAAATTAGCCTTATAATACCCAGAATGAAAATATCATTTGGACAAAGACATTGCGCCGAGATTTTACAATCTGATCAATATGGAAATAAAAATTAATTTGACATTTAGAGAATTCAAAAATTAAAGAAATGGCTATCGAATCATGACAGACTAACCATACATTAGAAATAATAGTTTAATAAAACTTAGGTGCACAAATTTAAACATGTTTTTAAATATGTATGTTGAATATAATTTAACATTGAACTTTAATACCAATTAAATCCTTTATTTATTTAAAGCAATGCACATAATAAGCGACAAGCGTAACAAATTATATTTAATATCTACACTGCACTAAAACCCACAGCAAGTTGTGTCACGCTTATAGTGAAGATCGGTCCCATGTCGCCCAACTAAGTATGGACACTTGTTCTAGGGCAGACATATTAAACAAATACTAGTTTGAAAAGAAAACATAATCAAAAGAAAAAAAAACTAGTTTAAACAAAAAGAAAGAAAGCGAAAATGGAAAAAAAACATTGAATTAAATATAAATATGCATAAAAATAAAATATGTAAATATATAAGTATAATAAAATAAAACATTTAAGTAAATAGATAATTAAATACACATATCCTTCAGTTAATAATAAACTATATAGTCATAATTTAAATTATAAATAAAATTTGTAATATTTGTAAGAAAAATAAAAAGTCACAATAAAATTATAATACCATTAATAGTAAAGTTTCTAAAAAAATTAAATAGTCACAAAGAAAAATTAAAATAATAGAAATAGTCACAAAGTGCAGCCAAACAAAGCTAGATAGTTGAGAGTTCTTGGTGTATTCTGTACCTTCCTGGCCCAAGCATCCACGAGACCAGTTGTTTCTTAAAAATTGGAATGCTCGGGCTAATCTTTATACCTGCAGGTAGGATGTTATATATCCTAGGCCCTAGATAAGTGAAATTTCTTTGGCCAAATGATGTACTCCTTCGGGGAACTGCAACGTAGTCACTAGTGGCACGTCTTGTGTGTTTAGTTTGCTGGGATTTATTTTTTTCCTTAAGAACGAACCGACCTAAAATCATTTTCACATATAACATGCGCACTTCTAAAACATGCATTTCCTTAAATGTGAGATCTGATGCATACGTGAACGGTTTTCTTAATATTATTTTGATCAAACCTTTTTGCGCGACAAGAAGTGGTTGAAGAACCGTTTTCGCACATCCTCCCCAACCAATAATGCCGTAGTATAAAATGGACTCACATAGAGCATAATATGTCAATTTAATAGTACGTCGGTCTAATATGTTGCGGAGATCCCTAAACACGTAGCCAAGTTGTCTAATTTTTGTGGATAAATAATCAATATGCTCAGACCACCGTAGGTTGTTGTCGATTATGATTCCAAGATATTTAATAGAGTTTACCCTTTCTACGTTCAAACATCGGCAGGTCAGCTTATTGTCACAGTCATGTATAACCAGATGAAGATTTTCTGGTGCTTGTCCAGCTTTTGTAGCACTAAATGCAACAAATTTGGTCTTGCCGATATTAAGTGTGAGCAAAGCCTCATCTAACCAATCTTTTACCAATTCCATCTCGTGATTTGCCATTTGAAATACTTCATGCCAATTACTGCCTTGAAAAATAATTACTGTGTCGTCAGCATATGTGATAGTTTTATTTGTCACTAGATCGCATAGACTATTAATATAAACTAGAAACAAGATCGGTCCCAGAACACTGCCTTGTGGTACGCCATAATTTAAGTTTCTCAGATTGCTATTAACATTTTCAATGCACACATATTGTTTTCTGTCAGTAATGTAACTTCTGAACCAGGCTAATGTCTTGTTTTTCGCTCCTATATCCTGTAGTCGCTGTATTAGACCGTCATGTGGGACAGTGTCGAACGCCTTTGCTAGATCTAAAAAGACAGCTAAACATTTTTCACCTCTGTCTATACAAGATGACACAGTTTTTGTTAGCTCGGCCAAAGCATCTGATGTACCTAGGTCCTTAAGGAACCCAAATTGGTTTTTAGAGAAAAAATCGTTGGAATTTAAATATTCTATTAGCCTTTTCTTTGTTACTTTTTCAAAAATTTTGGACAGTGTGTTAAGCAAGGAGATCGGTCGGTAGTTTTGAATGTTCGAATGATCACCGCCTTTGTAAATTGGAATTACTTTTGCACATTTCAGGCACTCTGGAAATATCCCTTGTTGGTAGCTAATATTGACTAGGTGACAAATGGGCCCGATTATATAATCAATAGCACTTTTATATATAGAAACACTAATTCCGTCCATGCCCGAGGATGACGAATTTTTTAGTGAAGTTATTATTGTTTTTACTTCTTCTTCAGTCGTTTGCGTCAGTTCGAAGCTAACTCCGTTAGAATCTAACTTAGTGGAGGCTAACTTCGTTTTTTTACCGTGGTCTGAAATTCCCTTGTTGAAGTTAAGTTTATTTTTGGCAAGTTCTAATCCTACCTTAGAAAAGTGACTATTTATGAAATTTGCCATTAGCATTGGATTATCTCTAGAAAAAGTTTCGCCTCCGGCCTTAATTTCCTTAATTGGTGCCTGCTTACCAGAATCCATGGACGTTGCCTCTTTGATTACAGCCCAAGTTTTTTTACAGTCGCCTTTAACTGCCTCTAGTTTATTTTTATAAAATCTTTCTTTAGTTGATTTAATGATTTTATTGCACATATTTCTATATTTGGCATATTTTTCCTTGACAATTAAATTTTCTGGATTGCGTTTAGTTGCCGAGTGCAGCTTGTCCCTATTGTGCAAGCATCGTAGAAGACCGTCTGAAATCCATGGTTTAATTTTTTGCGATCTGTGAGGTATCCTAACATATTTGTAGGATGTATTCTTTTCTATAATATGTGTTAGCGTTAGTGTAAAATAATCCACAGCTTTGTTTATTTCAGTCGCATCATATAAGAGATTCCAATCTATTTCGCTAATATTTCGACATATATCAGGTAGGTTTATTATTTTCTTTTTACTTTGTAAATTGTTAGTTTTATTGTACGGAGTTTTACCGTGTAATTTTATGCATATGGGATAGTGGTCAGTTACAGCACTTTGATAAATAACCGAGGATATATCTTTATTAGTTCGACACATGAAGTGATCAATACAGGAACTCATATTAGCAATTACCCTTGTAGGTTCGTTTATTTGAGAGCTTATTACTTAACATATTAAATATTAATGACTGTTTTCTTTCTTTTGTCACATATAATTTTATTTATATTATTTTACTAGCTGTTGCCCGCGGCTTCGCTCGCGTTAAATTTTGGGGTAAGATAGATCCCTATTTTTCAATTAAATGGTAAGTTTTTGCGTGTAATATATAAGGTATCCTACGTCCTTCTCTGTACCCCTGTCAATATATACTTCATGATGATCAACTAAGTAGTTAAGGCATGAAGATTAAACCATCGCGGTGCTAGCGCTACGCATGTTATCGAGACAAATGTTGAATTTATAATGAGGTTCTAGCGCCGTTTTTTACCCCTTCTCACCCCCTCAGTGGTAAATTTTTGAAAAACATGAAACATGTATTTGCTTATTTGTTTAACATAAATGAAACCCTCTTCGCCCTTTTCTGCCCCCTTTTCGCCCTTTTGGGAGTTGAATTTCAAAAAAATACGAAATACGTATTTGCCTATAGATGTTTATTACATTATTCCTACAAATTCCATCTAATATCGTTTTTCCATACAAACTTTTCACCCCTTTTCACCCCTTTAGGGATTGAATTAAAAAAAAACATGAAACACCTATTTGTTATTTGTTTATAAGAGTAATCTTACAAAGTGTTGAAAAAAAGTCCATCTAATATCATTCATCCATAGAAATTTTTAAACCCCTTTTCACCCCTTTAGGGGTTTAATTTTGTAAAACTTAGTACATCTATATGCATATTTGTTTATTAGAGTAATCTTAAAAAGGTTCGAATCATAAGTCCATCTATGTCGTTTCTCCATACAAATTTTACAACCCCTTTTTACCCCTTTAGGGGTTGAATTTTAAAAAAGCACGAAAGACGTAGTTTCTTCTTTTTTATTAGAGTAATCCTGCAAAGTTTAGAAATAAAAAGCACATATAATATTGTTTATTCATACAAAGTTTGAAACCCTGTTTCACCACTTTAGGGGTTGAATTTTGTAAAAATATGAAACACATGTTTTCTTATTTATTTATTAGTGTATTCTTACAAAGTTTCTAATGTAAAAGTACATCTATATCGTTTCTTCAAACAAATTTCGAATTTTATTTATATTATTTTATATTATTGCCGATTATATAATGGAATTGCATTTTATATTTCCTTTTAATATTTTTTTATTATTAATATTATTCTTATTATTATTTTTGAATACCACAGTTTAGGGCAATTTACTGTTATTAGCTTTTTACTAAAACTTGTACATCTGTAGGCAATCATGCTCAAGCAAACTTGATTGTAATATTAGAGTCCTGTCCACCCTAGAACGGGCTAGTCCCAGTTGGGTTACAGAATCAAATAAGCAAAAGGTTAGGGTTTTGCCATTCGGTTCCTGTTATTTTTGTAAGTGAATTAATATTTTATAGTAATTAATTCTTAAATAAATAAATAAATAAATAAAAAACCAGGTAGTCTGGGTTACACTCCCACCCAGCGGGCTTACACTCACGCCCTTACTTTCAGTTGCGACCAGATTACTCCGGTCACTCGACTGGTTACGAGTTCGAGGTCGCTTGCGTGGTACTCTCCCTTTCGAAGCGGTGAAACGGTATAAACCTAATCTATCGCAGACCACGTCATCCTTTGCCCGGCTATTCACCCGGAATCGGGTAGCCGATAGTCGTATCAGAAGCAGTTGCAGTAAGGTCAGAAACCACCCCTGCTCTATAGGAATCAGTACAGCTTTCAGAGTCGACTGTTAATCAGAATGCACAATCGATTGGCTTACGCTGCACGGTGCGCAGGCCCTTCGGCTACGTAACGACCAAATTTGGTTGCACATCAGAACACCGTTGACTACGTAACGACCAATATTGGCGGCTTGATCCCGGAGCGCACAGTAATATTATTTTCTAATTCTAACGCATCCTAAAAGCGATATCAAATATCTCATTATTACCATAGATACGTAGACGGTCGCTAGAATAATTTCGTGGATATTTCTGGTAAAATTCCATTTTCAAAAACCATCATTTTTTTTTTCGAGAAATCATTAAAAAATTTATTAGTTTTTATGAGCTAATATCTAAATAATTCTGTTTGTAAATAAGCAAAACGAAATATTAACTTTGATAGAAAATCTAATAATGATTACGATAATATTTACAATTTCTAAATAGGGTTCCGTATTTTTCCGTAAGACAAGTAGGTACAAGTTAGAAATGCCGAGTTTTTTTAACTTTCTCGAATTTCTCCTATTTATTCATAATTATCTAATTGCTTTACAAAATGAGATTTCAATATGCTATATACAAAATTTCAATGCCATCATTGCACAGTTATTCTTTTTACGATTGCTATAGTAGTTCCATAGTTATATTACTTTTTGTCGAGCGCCGCGATATTGCAAGAAATTCCAATAAATTGCCGCGGTCTAACATGAAATTATGCCGCTACTCGAAGGGTTCGTACTTTCTTGTCAAACAACGCCATCTATGATCAAGATAGTACTAAAATAATTTTCGGTTTTCACATTTTTCTCACTTTTCCGAGAGATTTTCTGGATTTTTTATAGCCTATTTATTTATTTATTTATTTATTTACGAATTAATTACTATAAAACATTGATTAGCTTACAAAAACAACAGGAATCGAATGGCAAAACCTTAACCTTTTGATTATTTGTTTCTGTCACCCAACTGGGACTAGCCCGTTCTAGGGTGGACAGGACTCCAATATTACAATCAAGTTTGCTTGATTGCTTGGTTGCCAACAAATGTACAAGTTTTAGTAAAAAGCTAATGACAGTAAATTGCCCTAAAATGTGATCTTCAGAATAAAATAAAAAATAATAATAATAAAAAAATATTAAAAATATATAATAAATAAAATGCAATTTCATTATTAAATCGGCAATAAATATAATATAAAATTCGATTAAATAATATAAATAAAGTTATATATGAGAAAAGAAAGAAACAGTCATTAATATTTAATATTATGTTAAGTAATATAGGATTTAATATAAAAATACCTAGTCTAAAAGTATAATTCATTGTCAAAGTCAAATATTTTTTGGTAGTTAGTTCAATGTTAAAAAATACTTAATATATAAGTTTAAAAATATGTTAATAATTTGTGCTCCTAAGTTTTATTATACTATTATTTCTAACATTTGATGTATGGTTAGTCTGTCATGATTCGATAACCATTTCTTTAATTTATTTTTGAATTCCCTAAATGTCAAATGACATTTAGGGAATTATTATAGGGGGACCCTATAGTAAGTCCGATTTGATTATGAACAAAACAAAGAAAAATATTTAAATTGGGCCAGCCGCTCGTGAGTTATTAGGTAGCATACCATAAATCCCGACTCATTCTTATTATATATGGTAGTAGATAGCCTCGGCCCTGATCATAAAACGTACTTTGTATTATTTTTTGTAGCGTGGTATTTTTCCTAATTAAATGAATATTTAAAAAATAGGGTACTCACGGGCCAACGTAGGATATTCGGTCGATCTTCAAGCAATGAGCGGCAGTTATTACGTATCGATTGCTTATGAGGGACCCTCCGCAATTGGTGGTCAACGTATTACTAGAACTGAAATAAATAGAAAAGTATAAGATAATGCAACACGGCACAGTGGTTAAGTCGCCTGATCTTACATTGTAAGGTCCCGGGTTCGATTCCCGGCTGGGTCACCATTTTCCGTTGGGATCAAATTAACGGAATTGCATTTTCAGTTCTGTCGATCGAATGCAATAACAAGACACACACTTACATACACATACATATAACACGTCATAGTAGGGTTGGTTGTAAGAGATTGTCATATGACAATAAACCCGCCCATTGTGACATTTTCACAATAAAGAGTATAAACATTTTCACATACTCGCCCTACTCTTCCATGCAGTACAGTCAAACAGGCCTAATGATTTGTATAATCTTTTCTCACCGCTTTCATCCCATGGTCTTCCATTGCGCTCCCAGGAAAATTGTTTACTGACTATGGCCTTAGCATTCGGTGCGAATCCTTGGATATGTTTTCAAAGAACTGAGGAATATTCTGGATTACAAAACACTAAAAACTGTTTATTATGCTTTATTTGAATCGCTTATTACTTACGGCATAATTGGATGGGGTGGATGTGGTAAAACCCTGCTAGAGCCATTGCAAGTTGCGCAGAAATTTATATTAAAAAATATTCTACGTAGACCATATCGCCATCCCACTAATGAACTTTATAAGGAAGCTAAAGTTCTTGATTGTAGGCAACTTTTTCTAAAAACTTCCCTCTTAAGGCTATTTTTGGACAGTAATTAAAATTTAGGAATAATTCAGAACCGGCGGACAACGAGACAAGTTTCAGAAAATAGCTTAATACATAATACCCAGAAGGAAAACATCATTTGGACTAAGACATTACTCTTTCATTGCGCCGAGATTTTACAATCTGATCAATATGGAAATAAAAATGAATTTGACATTTAGGGAATTCAAAAATAAATTAAAGAAATGGTTGTCGAATAATGACAGACTAATCATACATCAAATGTTAGAAATAATATTATAATAAAACTTAGGTGCACAAATTATTAACATATTTTTAAACATATATGTGAAGTATATTTTAACATTGAACTAACTACCAAAAATTATTTGACTTTGACAATGAAGTATACTTTTTAGACTAGGTATTTTTATATTAAATCCTATATTACTTAACATTTATTAAATATTAATGACTGTTTCTTTCTTTTCTCACATATTACTTTATTTATTTTATTTGATCGCATTTTATATTATATTTATTGCCGATTAAATAATGGAATTGCATTTTATTTATTATATTATCTTTTTTTTTTTTTTATTTTTTTTTTTATTTTATTCTGAAGACCACATTTTAGGACAATTTAGTGTCATTAGCTTTTTACTAAAACTTGTATATTTGTAAGCAAACAAGCAATCAAGCAAACTTGATTGTAATATTGGAGTCCTGTCTACCCTAGAACGGGCTAGTCCCAGTTAGGTGACAGAAACAAATAAGCAAAAGGTTAAGGTTTTGCCATTCGGTTCCTGTTATTTTTGTAAGCTAATCAATGTTTCATAGTAAATAATTCTTAAATAAATAAATAAATAAAAAATTCAACTTTCATGTCCAGATCTTTCGCAGTGCTGGGAGGCCTGACTGGAATTACGTGCCTTTGCCCATTTTTCTTATATTTTTTATTTGTTGTGTGGGGCTTTTTTAAGGTCTCCATGAGCCTTGTAACACTGCGACCATTGCTGATCTATTGTGTTCGCCACCTACTATAGTTCTGCGCTAAGCCTAGTGTTATTTAAGAACCGCAACAGGCTTTTGGCGCCAGATTGTTTTAACTCCTCAGGTTGGAGGTAATGACCACCCAAGTGGATGTATCTTTTACGCATCAGCAGGCTACACTCGCACATGATGTGCAGGGGAGTTTCCTCTGCCCCTTGGCAGAACCTGCACATTTTTATGTCTCGGGGCTTGAGGTTGTACATGTGTTTGTTAATGCCACATGCCCCATGAGCGCCCTCACCAGTATGCGTAGACTTATTTAGCGATAAGGCCTCACTCGCCGTCTTATGGTCGTAAGCCTTAATTAGCGCTTTGGATTGATTCAACCCTGGCGTGTTGTTCCAGTGGTTGACGGATTGTTTTAAACATATCAGTTTGAGCATTCGGTTTGCAAGGCTTTTTGGTACGACACAGCAAGGTTCAGGGCCGTATAAGTTCCCTTTGCTCCCGTTTCAGCAAGTTCGTCGTCTTTCTCATTTCCTTCGATTCCTGCATGGCCGGGAACCCATATTAGAATTACCCTGTTTTTTTCACCCAGGGAATTCAGTAGTGATGAACAGTTTTGCACTAGCTTTGAATTAATATTATTTGAGGCTAGTGCCATAAGAGCTACCTTGTTATCCGAGTGGATATAGATAATGCGGTTGGCGTAGTTCTTATGCCTTTGCCCATAAGACAACTTGAAAACCTGAGCGGGTTTAAAAAATCTCTAAAGAGACATTTACTCACAAATACCCCTCTGTCCTCTCGTCTACTTTGCTTGTCCTGATATTCACTTCCTCCCTTCGATATCGAGTTGGTATTCGTTACTAATCACTGTTTTATATTTTATACTATGATGACTATTATGTAAGTGTATTCATTTACCCATATATGTGAATCAATTTTACCATATAAACCTCAAGTCACAACAACCCGGCCATACTGCCGAAAAATATTGCCACTTGGCAATAGGCCCACCACATTTTATTTATTTATATATAACTAGCTGACCCGTGCCCACTTTGTCGGGCGGTAAAACTTTTTACTTGTGATGAAATTATGTATGTGGTTCGGTTAGTACTGAGTGCTATGATTTATTTCCTGACTGCCAAAATAAGGGTTATATTTTTACTGCATATGTATGTATGTATTTGCATGCCAATTTGACTATATTACCGTTATTTGTGAGTGTCTTCTTGTGAGTGTCTTATTTGTGAGTGCCTTATTTGTGTTTATCTATTTAAACATGTATGCAGTAAAGGGGAAATTATATGCAGTAAAAGGGAAAAGTCTTTTGTTTTAAACACTTGAGACAATAAATTTATTTATTTCGATAAGAATTCTTAATTGTTGATAATATGACCAATAAACATGACCTAGCGATTTAAATTATTTTTATAATATGAAAAACTACTTTTTGTGACCTAAATATAAAAGTTAGACATATGCTGTCGATGACTTTTTTGTAGGCATTATCAAGCTCTACAACTTTTCACTAAAACTTAATAATATATCTATCATCGTTAAGGCAGCGTTAGTTAGAAACGTGTTCGTTCGACCGTTTTTTCTCCGACTTTGCAAATCCGACTACCACGAAAAAGTCTTTTCATTTTTCGGATTAATATATAGCCTATGACACTCACAAATAACGTGGCTTTCTATTGGTAAAAGAATTTTCAAAATCGGTTTAGTAGATCCAGAGATTACTTCCTACAACATCACAAACTTTACCTCTTTATAATATTAGTATAGATATAGATAATCCTTCTACCTCCCGTGAGGTGAGTGTAGAAGACTTTGGAACGAAACTGTCTATTTATGCTACTCGTCCGTAAGAAGCCTCCCCCGGCTATCAGTCGGAATGCAGAGTTGATTGGCTTACGCAGCACGGTCCGCAAAACGTCCAGTTGCGCTTGATGGTTGGTTCCTAGGGGAAACTGACCCGCAGGCCAGAGACCTGCCTGGTCTCGCACACGGGACTTAATGGGCCCTTGCTGAGTTGGCCACGAAGACCCATTCTGTTCAGGGTCGGTCACACTCAAGGGTCAACACCTATCCGACGGCCTCCACGCATGAAGTGCGAGCCTGGGTAGGACTCTGGCCTTATGGTCAGTTTCCCCTAGGAATCAAACTTCTCGCCCTCCTGGATGGTCTGCGCACCGTGCAGCATAACCCAATCGATTGCGCACTCTGACTAACAACTTGGGTTGTCGACTACAACGGGCGAGCCCGTCACCACAGGGAGTTTTAACGATTAGTCGTTCTATCTCCCTGGAGTGAGCGTAGAAGACTTTGGACAAAAACAATCCACCGTCTAACTACGCCACAACCCGTTAGAGACCAACGCCTTACCGCGAGATAGCCAGTGATGTTACCTGGCGGGCCCGACACTCGCGCCCTAACTTCCCATTGTGACCAGATTTCTCCGGTCTCTCGATTGGTTCCTAGTTCGAGGTCGCTTGCGCAGTCCTCTCCCTTACGAAGCGGTGAAACGGTGAGAACCGAATCTATCGCGGACCATGGCGTCCTTTGCCCGCCTCTTACCCAGGATCGGATGGCCAATGGTAATTTCAAGAGCAGTCGCCGTAAGGTACGCAACCACCCCCGCTCTATAGGAAACAATACAGCTTCCAGATTCCCCCGACTGTTAGTCAGAGGGAATGGGGGCTAATGGGCCCTTGCTGAGTTGGCCACGAAGACCCATTCTGTTTTCAGGGTCGGTCACACTCACGGGTCAACACCCATCCGATGGCCTCCACGCATGGGGTGCGAGCCTGGGTAGGACTCTGGGTCAACCAGTCTCCCCTGGGAATCAATCCTCTGGCGCTCCTGGACGGTCTGCGCACCGAGCGGCGCAAGCCAATCGATTGTGCTCTCCGACTAACAATCGGGGGAGTCTGGGAACTGTATTGTTTCCTATAGAGCGGGGGCAGTTGTCTACCTTACGGCGACTGCTCTTGAAATGACCATTGGCCATCCGATCCCGGTTCAGAGTCGGGCAAAGGACGCCTTGGTCCGCGATAGATTCGGTGCACTCCGTTTGACCGCTTCGTAAGGGAGAGGACCGCGCAAGCGACCTAGTCCCCGGAACCAATCGAGAGACCGGAGAAATCTGGTCACAATTGGTAGTTAGGGCGCGAGTGCCGCCCGCCAGGTAACATACCTGGCTACTCGCGGTAAGGCGTTGGTCTCTAACGGGATGTGGCGTAGCTAGACGTCGGATTTGTTATGTCCTAAGTCTTCTACGCTCACTGCACGGTCGATAGAACGATGAATCGTTAAAACGTCCTGCGGTGACGGGTTCGCCCGTTGTGGTTGTTAGTCAGAGTGCACAATCGATTGGCTTGCGCCGCACGGTGCGCAGACCGTCCAGGAGCGCCAGAGGTTTGATTCCCAGGGGAAACTGACCAGGGCCAGAGTCCTACCCAGGTTCGCACCCGGTGCGTGGAGGCCGTCGGATGGGTGTTGACCCGTGAGTGTGACCGACCCTGAACACATGGGTCTTCGTGGCCAACCCATCATGGGCCCGTTAGCTCACAAACTCTGACTAACAGTCGGGGGTGTCTGGAAGCAGTACTGTTTCCTATAGAGCTGGGGTGGTTGCGGACCTTACGGCGACTGCTCTTGAAACGACCATCGGCTATCCGATCCTGGGTGAACAGCCGGGCAAAGGACGCTGTGGTCCGCGATAGATTCGGTATACACCGTTTCACCGCTTCGTAAGGGAGAGGACCGCGCAAGCGACCTCGAACTCGTAACCAATCGAGAGACTGGAGTATTCTGGTCACAATTGGAACTAAGGGCGTGAATGTAAGCCCGCTGGGTAACACTCCTGGCTATCTCGCTGTTTAGGCGTTGGCCTCTTACGGGTTTGTGGCGGAGCTAGACGGTGTACTGTTTTGTCCAAGTCTTCTGCGCTTACTCCAGGGAGATAGAACGACTAATCGTTAAAACTTCCTGAGGTGGCGGGCTCGCCCGCTGTAATCGACAACCCTAGTTGGTCTCGCACTTCTGCGTGGAGGTAGCCGGATGGATGTTGACCCGTGTATTTCGCTGACCCATAAACAAGCTAACGAGTTAGTTTAACAGTACATACAGGCGTCTATATTGGATTAGCGTCAGCCATGGATAGTCATCTATCGCTGTTTCCGTCCCGCCGACTATCCTATCCGCTCCATTGACCGACTTCCCACAGGCTTGGGGCAGAAGAAGCTCTCCATCTCGAACGGTGCCTAGGGGGTTGTTGTTCCTGCTGTTGCCATACGTCGAAGGTTGGGTCTGGACCTGATCCGTACAACACACGGACGGGACCTTTGCCTTCGGTCCGCAAACGGAGGATCTGAGGAGCTCAGTGTCTTCACGGGTTCGTGACTTATCGTGTAGGATTCGAGACATGGTCGGACACTCAGTCACTAAAATGCACTGCCCTTGAGCGCGCTTCGCGTAATTGTAGCATGATGATTCTGAAACAATAACACTTAAATCATATCATTCTTTGTTATAACCGCTTAACCCTTCGAGAAGCGGCATAAAATCATGGCAGACCGCGGCAATTTATTGGTATTTCTTGCAATATCGCCGCGCTTGACAAAAAGTACTATAACTATGGAACTACTATAGAAATCATAAAAATAATAACTGTAAAATGATGGCATTGAAATTCTGTATATAGAACATTGAAGTATCATTTTGTAAAACAATTAGATAATTATGAATAAATATGAGAAATTCTAAAAAGTGGAAAAAATCGGCATTTCTAACTTGTACTTGTGTTACGGAAAAATTCGGAACCCTATTTAGAAATTGTAAATAGTGTCGTAATATTTATTAGATTCCCTATCAAAAATATTATTTCGTTTTGCTTATACATACATACAAAAATATTTAGGTATTAGCTCATAAAACCAATAAAAATTTTGATGATTTCTCGAAAAAACAATATGATTAGGGTATGTTTGACAATGGAATTTTACCAGAAATATCCGCGAAATGCATCGTGAAATTATTCTAGAGGTTGTCTTGTATATATGGTAAGAAAAAGATATTTGGTATGGATTTTAGGATGCGTTCGAATTAGAAAATAATATTTCTGTGCGCTCCGGGAGCAAGCCCCCAATATTGGTCGTTACGTACGGTGTCCTGGTGTGCAACCAAATTTGATCGCTACGTAGCCGAAGGGCCGGAGCGCACAGTAATATTATTTTCTAATTCGAACGCATCCTAAAATCCAAACCACATATCTCGTTATTACCATAGATATATAGAAGATCGCTAAAATAATTTCGCGCGTCATTTCGCGGATATTTCTGGTAAAATTATATTGTCAAACATAACAATTTTTTTTTCGAGAAATCATCAAAATTTTAATTGGTTTATATGAGCTAATATCTAAATAGTTGTGTATATAAATAAGCAAAACGAAGTATTACATTTAATAGAGAATCTAATAAAGATCGCGATAGTGTTTACAATTTTTAAATAGGGTACCGTTTTTTCTTGTCAGACAAGTACAAGTTAGAAATGCCGAGTTTTTTTCACTTTCGATTTACTCATTTTTATTCATAACTAGCGGAACCCGGCGAACTTCGTCTCGCCACGAATTTGTTCGCTTAGCAGCAGATGGCGTTAACATAGGTAATTTTCATCGACAGTTGTTTGAAATTTGCATTGTTTGTTTAAATTCTTCATTGAAAGCAGTCTGATTGTTTATTTTTTGTCTCACCAAAAGAGCAGTTTCATCAATTGCCATTTGTGGATTGCTAGTGCTCGTTGTGTCTTAAATGGAGGAGAAAAGTGTGTAAAAAGTACGATTTTGTTTGACAGAGAATGTTAGACATAAAATGCTTAGAATCTGGTGCATTTCCAGACACGAACGATCCTAATGGAACCGATGGTGTCAATCTCATTTTACCCCCTGCGCAACACAAAGCGAGTGGTTCGTGGCGGTACTTCAATGCATTGCAATATTGGCACAAATGGTCCATTTCTCCAATTTGCATGCATTTATAATCGCTGTAATGTTTCGTCAGGTCATAATAGATTGCCTCTCTGTATGTGTTTCGTCTCAAATTCAATCGTCTTCGCACTGCAACATTACGGATCCGTGCAGCTTTATTCAATTTTTGGCGACGCTCATCGCTTTCAGTTGCTCGAACCTCTCTTCACGAGTTACACAAATTCAGTTAATTCAGTTGATTTACCTTCAGCGTCACGAAAACGCTATCAAGAAATCGTAAAATTCAACTTAACTGTCAAATGTTAACTGTACCGCCATCTTGATTTTCGAATTTTTATTCTTGTCAAGCAACGCCATCTATGATCAAGCTTAGTACTAAAATAATTTTCGGTTTTTCACATTTTTCTCACTTTTCCGAGAGATTTGCTGGATTTTTTATTGCCTATAGTAAGACCGACGTGATTATGAACAAAACAAAAAAAGAATCATCCAAATCGGGTTAGCCGATCGTGAGTTATTAGGTAACATACATAAAACCCGACTCATTTTTATTATATAGATTGTCTAATTGTTTAAAAAAATGAGATTTCAACATTCTATCTACGAAATTTCATAGCAATCATTGCACAGTTATTCTTTTTATGATTGCTATAGTAGTTCCATAGTTATAGTACTTTTTGTCGGGCGCAGCGATATTGCAAGAAATTCCAATAAATTGCCGCGGTCTGCCATGAAATTATGCCGCTAATGGAAGGATAGATGAGTACGAAACGAAACGAGACGTGACTTGAACGAATTTCGACACATGTCGTGATAAATGGAGCCTCATCTACAAAAAAAATCCAGACGAGATGGCTATCAGTATCGCCTGCCGCTCGTGTAAGCATATTTCAATAATTTCGCATCCAGGTTTAAAATAACCTGTTTAATATTGCGAAAAACTTGTCTTGCACTAATTATGTGAATGACGCAAACCAAAAATACGTATAAAAAGTACACTGCTCTGAATAAGGAAATCGTTGACGATACTTTTTCTAAGGCTGTAGCCAGAAAAGCATATGTCGGTGGTATTATCCGAAACGTCTGAACATCATGAATAAAATAAATATACTCTCTTACTTAAAATTATATAAATATGTTGAAATTGAATTATTTAGGAATATATATTTTAACGCTTAATGTTGGCAAAACCAAATACATGCCATTTAGTATAACAACCAGAGGTCAACCCACTACTAATAAAACTATTGTAATACACGAATGCGATAGCATAGAGTCTTGTAACTGTCAGCCTCTACAAAGAGAAATAACTTGGAAATATCTAGGCATCACTCTAGATTGCTTTCTCCGTTGGGATTCTCATATACATCGTAGCCAACGAAGGTGCTAATCCTTGGATATGTTTTCAAAGAACTGAGGAATATTCTGGATTCCAAAACACTTTAAAACTGTTTATTACGCTTTATGTGAATCGCTTATTACTTACGGCATAATTGGATGGGGTGGATGTGGTAAAACCCTGCTAGAGCCATTTCAAGTTGCGACGAAATTTATATTAAAAAATATTCTACGTAGACCATATCGCCATCCCACTAATGAACTTTATAAGGAAGCTAATGTTCTTGATTGTAGGCAACTTTTTCTAAAAACTTCCCTCTTAAGGCTATTTTTGGACAGTAATTAAAATTTAGGAATAATTCAGAACCGGCGGACAACGAGACAAGTTTCAGAAAATAGCTTAATACATAATACCCAGAAGGAAAACATCATTTGGACTAAGACATTACTCTTTCATTGCGCCGAGATTTTACAATCTGATCAATATGGAAATAAAAATGAATTTGACATTTAGGGAATTCAAAAATAAATTAAAGAAATGGTTATCGAATCATGACAGACTAACCATACATCAAATGTTAGAAATAATAGTATAATAAAACTTAGGTGCACAAATTATTAACATATTTTTAAACTTATATGTTAAGTATTTTTTAACATTGAACTAACTACCAAAAAATATTTGACTTTGACAATGAATTATACTTTTAGACTAGGTATTTTTATATTAACTCCTATATTACTTTTAAATATTAATGACTGTTTCTTTCTTTTCTGACATATACCTAACTTTATTTATATTATTTAATCGAATTTTATATTATATCTATTGCCGATTTAATAATGGAATTGCATTTTATTTATTATATTTTTTATTATTTTTTTAATAATATTATTTTATATTTTATTCTGAAGACCACATTTTAGGGCAATTTAGTGTCATTAGATTATTAACAAAACTTGTACATTTGTAAGCAACCAAGCAATCAAGCAAACTTGATTGTAGTATTGGAGTCCTGTCCACCCTAGAACGGGCTAGTCCCAGTTGGGTGACAGAAACAAATAAGCAAAAGGTTAAGGTTTTGCCATTCGGTTCCTGTTATTTTTTTAATCTAATCAATGTTTTATAGTAATTAATTCTTAAATAAAAATAAAAATAAAAAAAAAACTTGTAACATGGACATTTTATATATAATTGTATCCTCGGACTATTTAAATTTGATTCTTTTACTATTTATTGCGATATCATTTTTCCATATATTTCGATTCATTAATGGGTCTACGTGGCCGACTCAACAAGGGCCCATTAGCTCCTGATCTTGTTGGATAGTGGTGGTCTATAACATTCACTTTATAATCGGTTAGATTTCTGCGAATAAACAGCGCTACTTCCATTATATAAATGAACGGCAGCGTCATGATGCAGATATCTCTAAACAGAGGCTTAGCGGGCGTATCAAGCGCCACACGCGCTATTGTGCGGACTGCACGCTTCTGCATAATGAAGGCCCTCTGCCTGTCGGCTGCACGCCCCATAACTCCGCCCTGTACACCGTGAATGAACATATCTAAAGTAACACTTGCGCAGCCCGGATAAATCGAGAAATGAAGCGATGTGATAGAGTGCATCGCACGCCCTTCCCAATTTATTCCATAAAACATCGATATATAGGTGCCGTCGTAACTCATTATCGATTACGAATCCCATGAACTTTGTGGAGGATATTTGAGTTATTTCTTCGTTATTGACGGCCACATGTATTTCTATTTTAGTAGGTCTAAGGCTGAAATTCATAATATTAGTTTTGTTATGTTATGTTATTATAGTTTTGTTAGTGTTGTTATCAAGCCATTATTGTCACACCATGCATAAAACTCATTCAACACAAGTTGGGTATTGCTGGTTAACGATGGTACACTCTCGCTCTCTGTTACTGTCGAGATGTTCGTCCGGTGCATAGCCCGGTTCAGAACCGGGCGAAGGACGCCTTGGTCCGCGATAGATTCGGTGTACTCCGTTTCACCGCTTCGTAAGGGAGAGGACCGCGCAAGCGACCTCGAACTCGGAACCAATCGAGAGACCGGAGAAATCTGGTCACAATTGGAAGTAAGGGCGCGAGTATCTCGAGCCCGCCGGGTTTATTCCTGGCTAACTCGCGGTAAGGCGTTGGACTCTTACGGGTTGTGGCGTAGCTAGACGTCGGATTGTTATTGTCCAAAGTATTCTACACTCACTGCAGGTCGATAGAACGACGAATCGTTAAAACTTCCTGTGGTGACGGTCTCGCCCGTTGTAGTCGACACCTCAAGATGTTAGTCAGAGTTTCGGGAGCGAACGGGCCCATGATGGGTTGGCCACGAAGACCCATGTGTTCAGGGTCGGTCATACTCACGGGTTAACACCCATTCGACGGCCTCCACGCACGGGGGGCGAACCTGGGTAGGACTCTAGCCCTGGTCAGTTTTCCCTGGGAATCAAACCTCTGGCGCTCCTGGACGGTCTGCGCACCGTGCGGCGCAAGCCAATCAATTGTGAATTCCGACTAACATATTGAGATGTCAACCACAACGGGCGAACCCGTCACCGCAGGACGTTTTAATGATTCATCGTTCTATCGACCGTGCAGTGAGCGTAGAAGACTTTGGACATTACAAATCCGACGTCTAGCTACGCCACAACCCGCAAGAGACCAACGCCTTTACCGCGAGATAGCCAGTAATGTTACCTAGCGGGCCGACAGTCGCGCCCTTGCTACCAATTGTGACCAGATTTCTCCGATCTCTCGATTGGTTCCGAGTTCGAGGTCGCTTGCGCGGTCCTCTCCCTTACGAAGCGGTGAAACGGTGTGCACCGAATCTATCGCGGACCATGGCGTCCTTTGCCCGACTCTGAACCGGGATCGGATGGCCAATGGTCATTTCAAGAGCAGTCGTCGTAAGGTAGGCAAACCACCCCCGCTCTATAGGAAACAATACAGTTCCCAGACTCCCCCGACTGTTAGTCGGAGAGCACAATCGATTGGCTTGCGCCGCTCGGTGCGTAGACCGTCCAGGAGCGCCAGAGGTTTGATTCCCAGGGGAGACTCGTTGACCCAGTGTCCTACCCAGGTTCGCACCCCATGCGTGGAGGCCATCGGATGGGTGTTGACCCGTGAGTGTGACCGACCCTGAACACATGGGTCATCGTGGCCACCTCATGATGGGCCCGTTAGCTCCCCATTCCGACTAACAGTCGGGGGAGTCTGGAAGCTGTATTGTTTCCTATAAAGCGGGGGTGGTTGCGTACCTTACGGCGACTGCTCTTGAAATGACCATTGGACATCCGATCCCGGGTAAAAGGCGGGCAAAGGACGCCATGGTCCGCGATAGATTCGGTATTCGCCGTTTCACCGCTTCGTAAGGGAGAGGACCACGCAAGCGACCTCAAACTCGGAACCAATCCAGAGACCGGAGAAATCTGGTCACAATTGGTAGTAAGGACGCGAGTGTCGCCCGCCAGGTAGATTGCTGTGGAGGAGGGGGTGGGGTATTCTTCTTTCGTGGGTTTCTATTCCGCCTTATCTAGAATGCTTCGAAGATAATAGACCTAGAAGTGCTCAGGATGTATAAAGTTCAGACAAAAATATTCTTTTTTTTTCGTGGGTTCCTATCACGCCTTATCTAGAGGGTTTTGGGGGTTCGTGTTAGAGGGAGTAGCGATAGGGGGATAGGGATTGGATGGGGGCTTAGGAGTGGGTTGGGGGAGGGGTTTTTAAGAGGCAAGAAGGTTGAACGAGGGCACGGGGTTTAGGGGTTAAGGGGGGTTTAAGAGGGTAGGGAGAATGTAAATTGGGGTGAGGGGGGGGGCGAAGAAGATGAATCCTCTTCCTCTTTCTCTTCCTTTTGCTTTAATAGATACCCAATTACCTAATAATGGTTAACCGGATGCCGGAGGGGTAGAAACCAGGAGAATCTTCCCCTATATCTCCGTTCTTCCACCCCTCACTTGATACCCTTCTGGTACGCGTGAGTTTGTCGATACATGATATCCCGGGCAGATAAAACGACCCATGTCGTTAGAACTGCCCGGGTGGTGGGCGGGGTTTTTCCCCCCGCCTGTCACCGCGTAGCCTAATAATGTTCTTTAATACCCTCATCGAGCAGGCTAGCAGATGGAGAAGGTTGTTGAATCGTGAATGGTGCAGGCCAGATTAAAAAAATACAGGCTGAACTAGGAAAACAAAAGTTCATAAAGCTTTAACGCCTTTTGGTCAACGCCAATAAAGTTTTCTTCCTCCAATAATGGCTAAAATTGCGAGTCAACACTTTTTGGATTTGAGTAGGAAACAGTAAAAATATCGCCTAAAATTATGGTTTAACCCTTCCGATTTGAGTTAACCATTTTTGGTTAGACGCTTACAAACGCTAAGATTTGAGCTAATCAATTTTGGTTTGGGCGCTCCGCGCTGCGTAAAATGCGATTTATTACTCGAATTGCGATCCTATCCGCGTATAAAGTATGCGATATCGAAAAAGTCGAACGGTCGAACTCTAGTCGACGACTGTTAGCCAATAATTTCTTAGAATAATCAGTTTTTGCTAGTCTCCCGCCGCCCGCCCGCCGCGACTCTTCGAGCCGCCGTGCGGCCGTTGTGCAACTCTGTGATTTTGTGATTTTCGTGTAATTTTTGTGCTATTTCCTGCAAAACCGTAAGTGATTTGCATTCTAGGAAGATATCCGAAAGAGAATTTCTAATTTGGGACAGCTCATCTGCTTTTTTTCACGATTTATCGTGTAAAATAGTCTGACGTTAGCTTTGCAAAAAATGTTCGTTTCTTTTCCCGAATTATGACGAAAAATCGCGAATTATGACTTAATATTCGTTTAATTCGCTTATGAAACAGCTATTATTTGATTTACATCGTATATAATCACAAAATTGGCTATATTTTGCTCAATTCAACTTGATTTCTAATTTGACATCAGACATCGGACATTCGGAGAATACATCGATTTTTTCTTGGCTGAGTAACTAAATGTTTTTATATGCAAATAAGTAAAACAAAATATAAGTTTTGGTAAAGTATTTAATAAAGAACATAACTGTATTTACAATTTTTGCATATTTTACGTATTTTGTGATAAAAACATCGAAATTATTTGAATAGGCGACTTTTTTCAGTTCTCCAACTTTGTAATATTTATTCATTATTATCTTAATTGTTTTACGAGATAATCTTACAATGTTTTACATTTCAAATTTCAATGCGATCATTTTACAGTTATTCTTTTTATGATCCGTAGAGTGGTTTACAAGTTATAGTCGTTTTACTCAAGTTCATTTACTTGCGCCGAATTTACAAGCGAAAATGTCGCCGGCGTAAGTGACAGCTGAATTTTTACTTCGCGATTGGAAGGGTTAACTTTGGTAGAAGAGAGACGGAAAATCCATTTATGCCAATGTTTATTTATTTATTTTATTAAAAACCTACAGCATAAAAAATAACATATACCTAAGCATAATATATAACGGTAGTGAAGCCAATAATATTTTAACCCCTCTCCTCGCGGAATAAAATTCAGCCGTCCCATTCGCGCGCGACCTTTTTGCGCGCAAAATCGACGGCCTTGATAAAAACGACCATAACTTGTAAACCACTATACAGATCATAAAAAGAAGAACTGTAAAATGATCGCATTGAAATTTGACATATAAAACATTATAACCTTATCTCGTAAATCAATTAAGATAATAATGGCGACAAATTACAAATTTGGCGAAGTGAAAAAACTCGCCTATTTATCATTTCGATGTTTTTATCACAAAATATGAAAGTCTATGCGGAAATTGTATTTACAGTTATGTTCTTTATTAAATGCTTTACCAAAACCATTATTTTGTTTTACTTCTTTGCATACAAAAATATTTAGTTTTTCAGTCATAATAACCAAGAAAAATTTGATGTCTCCTCGTAAAATTTTTTTTTTTTAATTTTGTATTTCTGACTACTTAGGGACTTTATTTATATGAAATTCTTTCATAATAACTTTTCCACTACACTACACTTCTTATAAAATCATACCAGTTCTTTCAGCTTTGTCTGATATTACAGAAAAATCCAAACTTTTGCGAGTCGGTGACGAAAACTTGGCATTAACCCGCTGAGCACGTAACATCCATTTGGGGACATGAATGGCGGCCGCCGAAATTCTGAAACGTCCACTACTGGATATAGCGCTCGGCTCTTACGAAAATGTCGTTTAAATTTCGAAATGCGATTGTATATTCTATCGAATGATGCCATAATATAGCCAAATATGTCTCACTGTGAAATTGCTCGATTGCCGCATGCGATCATAGTTTTATGAATAACTACGTCCCTTACAAAAACATCGATGACATCATTTCTGACCGACGTGTGACCGACGAACTGCGACGCGAGCCGGCTACACTAAAAAGTGATTTTTTGTGCGATTTTGTGTGATTTGGTGATTAAAAGTGAGTGATTTCCTTTCTAAAACTCTTAATCAACGAGCATTACTTATTGTGCGTAGCCCATTTCCTTTTCTTCATTTGTTTTCGAGTGAAAAACTTTGTGCGGCCAGGCGCCTTGTTTATCAAAATGGCTGGTAATTTTCGTCACACTTTTGAAACGACGAAATATCACTTGATATGACGTAATATTTGTTTATTTCGCTAATTAAATAGTTATTACTTCATTTACATCAAAAATAATCATAGGATTAAACGTATTTTGTGAATACAAAGTGTTTGAAACTGTCACCAGTTTTTTTGAGTTTGTAATTTGGCGGCAAAAAGCGATATTTCTCAATGTGTATAGTGAAACATAGTATTTCTATCGATAATGAACTAAAAAAAAAAGCCGACGAAAAATTTTTTTTCGATATTTTATTTTTGAAGAAATTTGTATATTTGAATATTGGATTTTATAGTGAAACTAAAATAACATAAAACTTATCATGCATAAATAAATAAAAAATGCAGCAGTAACATAAAAGTTTTTTCAAAATTTGGGCTTATTTACTGAGAAAAAATTGGACTGTTTCGTCCTAAAGCTTCTGTATGCTCACCTGACCAGTCAAAACGATCTAATATCTTTATAACTTCCTGAAGTGACGGGCTCGCCTGTAGCTGCGCCCATGGTTGACTCACGGGCGAGGAACTCCTCAACGGTCAAAAGCACAGACGCATTGGGATGACTATTTTGACTTTTTTCTTAAAAAATGTGTTTTTGTTTTTTTAGATGTCAAGAAGATTCAATCTAAGCCCTGATCGGACCCCTCCTCGTGCCTTCATGGAGCTCCTGGAGGGGTCCGTGTCCGAATATTCGGACGAGGAAGCGGGTCCGGTATTTTGTTACGAGGACGGTGACGATGAATTGGACGACGATTACGCCTACGTTCCCTGCGATGTTGATATCGAGGAACGTCTCGATGCCACATCGCAGGCGATAGATCTGCCAATCGATCGGCAAGCCGTTGAAATCGAGGGCCATCTCGATCTCAACGACTTGCCGATAGATTGGCAGAGCCCAGGTGGTACTCTCCGACAATTGTAAGTATATATGTCAGTCTCTAGTCAGACTGTCAGACAGTATCAGTCAATTTATTTATTGTGTTTTTATCTTTCGATAGTCACTCGTCACCGTCCTCGGCGGACCCGCAACCGTCCACAAGTGCCGGCGCGTCGGCTGAGCCGCAACCATCGACCAGTGCCGGCGCGTCGGCTGCCGAGCCTCAGCCGCCGTCGCCGTTCAAGAGGCCGACGATTCGCCGCCCGCCGCCCAGGACTGAACAGCGCTCGCCGCCCGGCACGGCCTACTACTGGCCGGACCATTTCCTCTCTCCAAGCTACAGAGAGGTAAGAAATACAAATATTTATTTATTTTCCAATATTATTATCCAATATCAATATTATATCAATATTTTCCAATATCAATATTATATCATAGTGGAACTTATAACAGCCGTAAGAGGCCAACGCCTTAACCGCGAGATAGCCAGAAGTGTAACCCAACGGGCTTACACTCACGCCCTTACTTCCAATTGCGACCAGATTCGAGAGTTCGAGGTCGCTTGCGCGGTCCTCTCCCTTACGAAGCGGTGAGACGGTGTAAACCGAATCTATCGCGGACCACGGCATCCTTTGCCAGGCTGTTTACCCAGGATCGGGTTGCCGATGGTCGTTTCAAGAGCAGTCGCCGTAAGGTCCGCAACCACCCCCGCTCTATAGGAAACAGTACTGCTTCCAGACTCCCCTGACTGTTAGTCAGAGTGCGCGATCGATTGGCTTATGCCGCACGGTGCGCAGACCGTATAGGAGCGCCAGAAGGTAGATTTCCAGGGGAAACTGACTAAAATATCCTCGTTTAAAACGACGTTATCAATTTAATCAATTATAATAAATAAATACAAACGGAGCTGCCATGGAATTCACCGACCGGAGTCGGGCCCATCATAATACTATTTTTTTACACTTCTGGGGGGTGAGCAGTGGATTCCGGACTTACGAACCGGCTGTGGTAGGTTTAGGACAGCTGTCTTGCCACATGTGAGCGTTCACCTTGCCACCCATTCACTCCCCCTTCGATTACTAATAAATACATGTACGTAAATGCAAATGTATGTAAATAATAATAGTATGTAAATAATAGAAGTAGGTAAATGTATATATTTATGTATAAATGAGAATATTATATGTATAATGTTAAATATTATATAAACAAGTAAAATATTACCATAGTTCTATAATTGCAGTATAAAATTACGTGCGCATCTTAATTTAAAAGAAAACAATCTACCCTAGTACGTGCACCTAGTTGGGTAGTTTTTAAGACATAATTTTTGTACTACTTTCTCTTAAATAAAGCATTATCTATATAGCTATATCAAGCTCTCGCTAGCTCGTTCACAGAGCACCAACACGGGTTTCTTAAAAATCGGTCGGTTGTTACAAACCTCGCTCATTTTACTGATTATACTTTGGGACGTATGGATCGGCGTATTCAGGTGGACGCGATATATACTGACTTCTCAAAGGCCTTTGATCGTGTCAATCATGTTGAGCTAATAGCTCTTTTATATACAATTGGCTTTTATTATAATTACAATATACATAGACAATTGACTTTTATATATAATTAACTTTAAATATACAATTGGCAATGATGAAATTCTGGAAGTAGATCGAGTGCGTGATCTAGGAGTCATCTTAGATCGCAAGCTTTAATGAATAAGCACATTGATTCAGTCGTCAACAGGGCTTACAGCACCCTCGGTTTTATCATGAGAGTTTGTAGACCTCTTAAAAACACTCATTCTTTGACAACGGTTTATGTTGCATACGTACGCAGCCTGCTTGAATTTGCTTCTAATATTTGGTCTCCACAGTATGCTACATACAAGCTGAGGATTGAGCGTATTCAAAAACGATTTATACGTCATCTAAATTACCGCTTATTTTCCAGCGGCTTGTCGTACGCTGAAGGTCTGCAACGCTACGGTTTAGAGACATTAGAGGACCGGCGAGTAGTATCAGATATGTCGTTTCTACATAAAAGTGTGTAATGATATAAAATCGAACGCCTCCTGTCAAATAGAATACTTAATATCTAAACCAAACCATGCCAAGTAAGTACACCTATTGCCATCTATACGCAGCAACGGGAAGGCAAGGTGAATGGTCTTCAAAGCGTAAAAGTAGTAATTAGTCGATTCATTCATTATCCTAAAATTTAAATCAATTTCAAAACTTGTAGCGACATCTAGCGGAAAAGAAAAGCGAGAAATGTTACCGTCGATAAGCAGATAACTGTAAAAATGCCGACAAGAGAATATAAAATGTATTAAAATAAGATTAAAACTCAATAAAACAATAAAACGTTTATATATTCGTTAAAAATGAAGCGTAATAGCAATAAACCACTAAATAAAATAAAACTAAATAGACTGAGCTAAATCATAATTAGAAATTGATTCGATAGATCAGATGCAGCACTAACGGATGAACGAACGCAGTAAAGGAATACGCGAGATTGGCGCCTTGGTATAAATTTATCTCGTGATCCAATAAATATATAAAAAAAATAACTCCTGAGTTCACAACGCCCTGACGGAAGACTGTAGCATCCGTCAGTGTGATAAATAGTGCATCGACAAATCAAACGATGTCGGATATTCAGTAATGACAAATATCGTACTTATAAGTACCTTAAAAAATAAAAAAATCTCAGCTGATTGGAGCAATCGTCAACCGATATTGAGAAAGTGACTTAAAACTATTAGCATACATTGATCTGGAAGTATTTAACTATAGAACACCTTTGATAATCCACTAGATAAGAATTGTGTCATAGAACATCAAAAATCAATATTTCTCATCAAGACGAGATCTTAAAAGTGTAGGTTACAAGCGCCGATCTTAACTTATAAACCTCAAATTGATTCAAACTATCTAAAACCAAGTGCATAAGGGTCTAACAAATTGGTCTAGACACATAGAATACTCCTTATTATTCTTCTTCTTCTTTTGGAGAATACATTTTAGTCAGGACAGGAGAAATTCACATATGAAGGAGCGCGTACAAGAGGAAACAGGGCTATCCACTTGAAATCTTATTCTCTGCATACTTTGAATATCTTTATACATATATTAGCATCTTCCTCTTCGTTTAGTCACTTCTCCGTTCAATTTTATCTTCTTCATCAAGCGCTTATCGCTGATGACACATCGCGCGCACGTCTAAGTAAGTAATAATATAAAAATAAAAGTTATACGCTACAAATGTCTCCCAATTGGTGGGGCTGTTTGAAGGTTGTTTGAAGATTGGTTGAAGATTGATTAGCATAGATATTAAAATTATAATCCATAGACTCAAACAATATAACAAGAAATTAAATATAACAATAAAAGAAAATAAAAAGATAAATTTAAAAAAAATTGCTACAAAATGGCGTGCCCAAAGTGGGGCCAATAGAAGCAACAACAATAAGTAATGTAAATAAAAAATAATTCGCTACAAAATGGTGCCCAAAGTGGGGCCAATAGTAGCAAAGCAAACAATCATAATTAAAGAAAATAATCATAATAAATAATCATTATAAGAAGAAATTACAAGTAATATAAAAGATAATATTAAAAAAATTGCTACAAGTGTTCATACTGGGTTGGACAGTTCATACCTCCGGAGTAGGGTGAGCATATGAGCGCCTTCCCGACTCGCACGTGCTCACTCAACTTTTTACGTACCAAGGTTCAACACTAACTATGGTTCCAATTCGTTATTGCCGCGCGTTATGTATGCATACAATGTATGCTTTAACGATATTGACATATTTAACCATCAGAATAGTCGATCCTTTGTTAAGGAAGTACGTGAAAAGCTGATTATCAGATCGGATTGAATTAGCATGCACAAGCACTCACAAGCACATTCGCACTACAGATACACACACCCACACATACATACACGCACCATATTTTGTAATCCTTATATAGCAAATATAGTAAAGGCGGAATATTCTTACTTTCCAGAGGTCTCCGTTGCGCGCTCTTCGGTCTTCGCCCGCTGGCTCTGGCACATCATCACCTGCCTCTGTTTGGTCGCCGAGTGCTCTAAGGTTAGAACTTATTCATTTTATATTGACTTTTTGATCGATCGATTGGTGGGGGTAGGTACATCAAGACAGTAGACAGAGTACAAACGCGAGAATTAACCGAAGCGGCCAGACTACATTTGCCATTGTGCGTCGTAAGTGCGACGGGGTCGCACGTGTCTTCGTTCTCCCATAATCTCTCCTATATAAGCGCACTATAACGCTCGTCACCAGTTAAAGGTTATCTTATTTTTACTTTGTTTTCACCATCGAGTAAGTTTTCAGAAATTCACAAAACGATCACAAACAAATTTATTGAAATTTATGTTGGCAATTGCAATTTAGGGGCAATTGTAGCATTCGTTGAGGATCTTATATGTTTCAACGAGGTCACCCCTGGTCCGACGATCCTTAAGTGTAGGCAGCTGCAATCTGCGGAGTCGTTCTGCGTATTCCAGATTTTTGAACCCCATTGGCATCTCGGTCGCTCGGCGGTTTCAGGCTGTGACCTCTTAAGTGACGGTTTGAATTGAACACAAACATGCTTTCCAACTCTAGGCAGTCATAGTGTTGCCTCAGTATTTTGTATGTCTCTATGAGATCTCCTCTGCATCTCCGTCGCTCCAGAGTTGTCAGTTTGAGGATTTTTAATCTACGTTCATAGGGTGTTTTTCTTAAGGTTTTTGGCAGTTTTGTCGCTCTACGTTGTATACTTTCAAGCGGGTCGATGTCCTTGGCAAAATAAGGATTCCAGATTTGAAAACAATACTCAATCAGAGGACGACTGTAGGTTTTGTTAATTTTTTGAAATGTCTGTATCGTCAATACTTGAAAAGCTTTCTTTACCAAATATAGAAGTGAGTTTGCCCGTTTTACGATGTTTTCAATATGGTTTGCCCATTTCTAGTTGTCCGTTATCGTTATACCGAGATGCATTTCTTAGGGTTGATTTTAATAACCCAGACTTGAGTCCATTTTGTGATTTCATCTAAAGCTTCTCTTAACTTTCCACAACTCAAAACAGCATCTGCAGTAAGCTAACATCATTGTTTAAATTTGAATTTTCAGCGTCCCTTTGGCGGCGGCGGGGCGAGTCCAGGGGAGAGCAGCGGGCGGCCGGCGCTTGAGAGCCGGCGCACGGGGGGGAGCGGCGGGCAGCGGACGGGCCGGCGCGGCGGCTGGCGAAGGAGGCGGCGCAGTGGCTGGCGGGCGAGGCGGCGCGGCGGGCGCCGGGCGCCGGGGGCGGGCAGCCGGCGGGGGGCGACGGGGGCGAGCGGCGGCGGGGTCGAGGGGGTTTAGAGGCGGTAGGCACGCCGCCAACAGAGCTGTGCTCGGTGAGACTGTGTGGTGTCGAGGTGATCCGATTATTGAAGTATGTAAGAATGATGAAGACATCCCCGCGCCATTGAAAGAGTTAGTGGATAAGGCGGAGAAGGTTTCTCGTGATCGGCGCGCTAGGGAGACAGCAAGGTTATTGCGGCTGCGGGACGTCGGCACGAATGCGGACGAAAGCGACGAGAACGAGTTGTCAGTGGATGCGGAATCCATCATATCGCGGGAACTGTTCGAAGGAGATAGAACGGCAATGCAATTCCAGTGGTTCCCTATGGATACTTTTAGGGGCCGCCGGGAAGAATTTCATTGTCGCGCTGGTCCTACCGTTCAGGTCCAAAGTGAATATGAGGCGTTCCGCTCTTTTTGGGACGATCAAATTCTGGAGCATATCGTGCAGGAAACTAATCGGTATGCTATAGAACTGTCGGCTGCTTCGGAAAGGTTTGCTAGAGATTGGTACGAGACAAATGTGCATGAAATAATGATACTTCTTGCATTTTACCTTTTGAGTGGCATTGTTAGGCTGCCATCACAAAATGATAAATTTTCAAATCATCCCCTGTTGAAAAACCCCGTGTTTAGAAATCTAATATCAAAAGACCGTTTTTGGTATTTAAGCGGAGCCCTTCATTTTGTAGACAAGTCTACCCGCACGCCCGACTCACCCAGGACTTTCTGTCTTGGTCCATTGGTTGATCACTTCAACGAAAAGTTTCAAACTAATTACGTGATGGAACAAGACATATCGTTGGATGAGTCGTTGCTGTTATGGAAAGGTAACCTGCTCTTCAAGCAGTTCATTAAAACTAAATCCGCCAAATTCGGCATTAAAACATTTGAAATTTGCGAATCGACTACTGGTTACCTGTGGTCGTTTCATATTTATACGGGTAAAAATCACGCTGATCAATCTCCGCTTCCAAAGAGCACCGAGATTGTCGCACGCCTCATGAAGCCTCTTCTAAACAAAGGCTATATTTTGTACATGGATAATTGGTTCAATTCGCCTATGTTATCAAGGTTTCTGAAGCGGAACAAAACAGATTGTGTTGGCACTTTGCGTAGATCGCGCAAAAATGTGCCGGCACTGCTCCAACTGGCAAAGGTTGATCAAGGCACTTGTCTAGCACGGCATTCCGGGGATGTTGTTGTGATGGCTTACCAAGATAAGAACCAGATTTACGTAACGTCAACATACCATACCACTGAGTCTCTACTAATAGACGGTAGACCTGGACGTCCATCACACTATAGACCGGCGCTTATTGCGGACTACAATCTCAAAATGGGTGGTGTTGACAAGAAGGATCAACAGCTAGAGCCTTTCCTGGTTGAAACTAAAAAAAATATGAAGTGGTACAAGAAACTTTTCAAGAGACTCCTCAATGTATCTGTATTTAACAGTTGCATTGTCTTCAGAAAGTGTTTTCCCGAGAAGAGAATGATTTCTCACAAGGACTTTCGATTAAATTTGATTGAAGAGATTATGGAGCAGCATTTGGCTCATGTCCCTCTTCGAGCAAGTCATGTACGACCAACCAGAGACGTCCGCTTACCAGCTGTACGTTTTTCAGGCTCTGGGCATGGACATTACCCAGAGCTAATACCTGCCAATGCTGCAGGTAGTACTCCGCGAATTCAATGTATCTGGTGCAAACTACGTCGTCCTCGAGTACCAGGTAAGATTGGACCAAGAACCAGGTTCCAGTGTAAGAAGTGCTTAAAGCCACTGTGTTTGGAACCACCTTGTTTCGAGGAATTCCATACATTGGAGTAGGCTGATTCTCTGTTTTATAGTGATTTTTATAAAAATAGTTGACATTAGTTTACCTATAGTATCATTATTTCAGTACGATGGATGGATGGATGTGTGATGATTGATTGGATCTGTAGAATTTGGGGGGGGGGGGTGTTGGCTCGGTGCTCGATACAAACTAAAAGTTATCCAAAATCGAAGACTATCGCGGTTGTGACATTATAAATAGGATAGAAAACGAATTTACCACGTGAAATTTGTAGGACCCGACGTTTCGGTGACGTTGTCTACCCTAGACAAAGGCGGCTGCAACGTCACCGAAACGTGGGGTCCTACAAATTTCTCGCGGTAAATTCGTTTTCTATCCTAAAAAATAAAAGTTATCCATCTCTGATACTTGGTAATAACTGTATTTCATCATTAGGTATAATTTTATGTACCAACTGATAAACTGTATGACTCACACTGAGAAAAATATTAGATTGATTCTTACATAATGTTTTATATAGAATAACGATGTTTTACTCTAAAATCGAAGACTATCGCGGTTGTTTGACATTATAAATAGGATAGAAAACGAATTTACCGCGTGAAATTTGTAGGACCCGACGTTTCGGTGACGTTGCAGCCGCCGTTGTCTACCCTAGACAACGGCGGCTGCAACGTCACCGAAACGTCGGGTCCTACAAATTTCACGCGGTAAATTCGTTTTCTATTCTATTTATGAGGTTTTACTCGAAATTTTGTTGTATTACAAGGAGTTTTGATGAAACTCCATTACTCGATTATATGTATCATTATATTTTAACATGATTCATGTGTCCGACTAACCGTACGTATACTACTACATGCTGCCATGTTAGAAGCGAGATCCCAAGTCGCACCTAATGAAATATACGTAATCCTTGTTGAAACATGCGTATTTCCGTGTATTACAGCGCTATATTTTTCTCAGTGTACAGCTTGTTTGTATCGGCAAGCCACAAGTTGCCGCCGTCGCTCACTACTCACTACCGTTGAATAAGCCGATACTCCGCAATTTTTTAATTGTTTATATTTTTCTATGTTTCGTTTGTATTCTATTTTTTTTATTCATACGTAATCACGCTGTGATGTAACATGATGTGTTTTTTGTGATACATTATAAGTTTTTATCAAATGTGGCAATTTTTAAACGTTCATGTATTTTGTACTGGAAATTTAGTACCAATAAAAAAATTGAAAGCATAAGTCGCATAAAATATAATTGATAAAATCCAATCTTGTCAACTTTTTTCACTTAGATTTTTTTTGTCAAATTTTTCTATGTTTCCTTTGTATATAAAGAAACCAATACATGTATACCTAATCCAACTGATGAAAGTTTTTATTTTAGTCGGTACAATTGTTTTATTTGTTTATTTTGTATTACATGTTTGTTTTATTTTTATCAAATGAGTGTTGTTACTATAAAATTTTGTACTGGAAATTTAGTAAATAAAAAAAAAATGGTTTGTTGAGTTTTCTTCTAGGATTTTTTAATAATAATAATTATTATTATTATAAATAGCTTTTAAAACGAATTTACCGCGTGAAGTTTGTAGCACCCGACGTTTCGGCGATGTTGCAGCGGCCGCTGTCCAGTCTACTCTGGATAACGGCGGCTGCAACGTCGCCGAAACGTCGGGTGCTACAAACTTCACGCGGTAAATTCGTTTTTTAACCACTTTGTATAATGCCTTTGCCATTATTATAAAATCAAAAACTTAACGCGTTTGTTTGACATTATAAATAGCTTTATAAACGAATTTACCGCGTGAAGTTTGTAGCACCCGACGTTTCGGCGATGTTGCAGCGGCCGCTGTCCAGTCTACCCTGGACAACGGCGGCTGCAACGTCGCCGAAACGTCGGGTGCCACATAGTTCACGCGGTAAATTCGTTTATAAAGCTATTTATAATGTCAAACAACCGCGATAATCTTTTTCATAATAATTGCAAAGGCATGATACAAATGTGGTTAAAAAACGAATTTACCACGTAAAGTTTAGACACCAACGTTTCGGCGACGTTGCAGCCGCCGCTGTCCAGTCTACCCTGGGCAACGTCGCCGAAACGTCGGGTGCTACACACTTCACGCGGTAAATTCGTTTATAAAGCTATAATGTGAAGCAACCGCGATAGTCTGATTTCATAATAATTGCAAAGGCATACAAAAGTGGTTAGAAGTTTTTCGAATGTATTGAAAACTTGACGCTTATTAGATGTCCAATAACTAATTATTATACTCCAGTCACATTTCATAGAAGAAACTAGAAAATCACACTCCGAATTTGCCTAAACAAATGAGCACGCACCGCGGCGATATTGCATAGACAGGCGCGCTGCCTAATTTTATCGATATTCGCGAAATCGCGGGGTGCGCATACCTATTTGTTTACGTAATTAGTATGAAAGAATTACCATATTTTGAGTGTGATTTCCTATAGTTTTTCTATGAAATGTGACTCTTTAGAGTATAATAATTAGTTATTAGACATATAATAAGCACATAATAACACAATATATTTGAAAAACTTTATCCACTTTTGTATTATGACCTGTCAAAATTAATACCAAATTTTCGTCACCGACTCGCAAAAGTTTGGATTTTTCTGTAATATCAGACAAAGTTGAAAAGTCTGGTATGATTTTATAAGAAGTGTAGTGTAGTGGAAAAGTTATTATGAAAGAATTTCATATAAATAAAGTCCCTAAATAGTCAGAAATACAAAATTAAAAAAAAAAATTTTTACGAGGAGACATCAAATTTTTCTTGGTTATTATGACTGAAAAACTAAATATTTTTGTATGCAAAGAAGTAAAACAAAATAATGGTTTTGGTAAAGCATTTAATAAAGAACATAACTGTAAATACAATTTCCGCATAGACTTTCGTGTTTTGTGATAAAAACATCGAAATGATAAATAGGCGAGTTTTTTCACTTCGCCAAATTTGTAATTTGTCGCCATTATTATCTTAATTGATTTACGAGATAAGATTATAATGTTTTATATGTCAAATTTCAATGCGATCATTTTACAGTTCTTCTTTTTACGATCCGTATAGTGGTTTACAAGTTATGGTCGTTTTTATCAAGGTCGTCGACTGGCGTTGATTTCGCGCGCGAAAATGTCGCGCGCAAAAGTGATGGGTGAGTTTTTACCTCGCAACAGGAGGGGTTAACTTTGACAGGTCATAATACAAAAGTGGATAAAGTTTTTCAAATATATTGTGTTATTATGTGCTTATTATATGTCTAATAACTAATTATTATACTCTAAAGAGTCACATTTCATAGAAAAACTATAGGAAATCACACTCAAAATATGGTAATTCTTCTATACTAATTACGTAAACAAATAGGTATGCGCACCCCGCGATTTCGCGAATATCGATAAAATTAGGCAGCGCGCCTGTCTATGCAATACGCCGCGGTGCGATCTCATTTGTTTAGGCAAATTCGGAGTGTGATTTTCTAGTTTCTTCTATGAAATGTGACTGGAGTATAATAATTAGTTATTGGACATCTAATAAGCGTCAAGTTTTCAATACATTCGAAAAACTTCTAACCACTTTTGTATGCCTTTGCAATTATTATGAAATCAGACTATCGCGGTTGCTTCACATTATAGCTTTATAAACGAATTTACCGCGTGAAGTGTGTAGCACCCGACGTTTCGGCGACGTTGCCCAGGGTAGACTGGACAGCGGCGGCTGCAACGTCGCCGAAACGTTGGTGTCCAAACTTTACGTGGTAAATTCGTTTTTTAACCACATTTGTATCATGCCTTTGCAATTATTATGAAATCAAGGATTATCGCGGTTGTTTGACATTATAAATAGCTTTATAAACGAATTTACCGCGTGAACTTTGTAGCACCCGACGTTTCGGCGACGTTGCAGCCGCCGTTGTCCAGGGTAGACTGGACAGCGGCGGCTGCAACGTCACCGAAACGTCGGCTGCTATAAATTTCTGTTCGACCATTCGGCTACCCGATACCAGGAGATAGCCGGACAAAGGATGCCATGGTCCGCGATAGATTCGGTACACCGATCCATCATTAAAATTTCGTAGAAGAAAACTCAACAAACCATTTTTTTTTATTTACTAAATTTCCAGTACAAAAATTTTACAGTAACAGTCATTTGATAAAAATAAAACAAACATGTCATAAAAACAAACAAAACAATTGAACCGACTAAAATAAAAACTTTTATTAGTTGGTAGGTATATTCGGTATACAATTATACGTTTCTTTATTTTTTATGCGACTTATGCTTTTTATTGGTACTAAATTTCTAGTACAAAATAGTATTTACTAAATTTCCAGTACAAAAATTATACAGTAACAGTCATTTGATAAAAATAAAACAAACATGTCATAAAAATAAAGCCGCCCTATCGCGTACATAGCCGCGTACATAGCCGCCCTATCGCCACCGAACAGTTCCCGCGCTATGACGGATTCCGCGTCTAACGACAACTCATTCTCGTCGCCTTCGTCCGCATTCGTGCCGACGTCCCGCTGTCGACGTCTTGCTGACTCCCTAGCGCGACAATCACGACGAACCCTCTCAGTTTCATCCACCATCTCTTTCAATACAGCGGGGACGTCTTCATCGGTCTTACATACTTCTACAATTTCACGACCTTGACACCAGACATTCTCACCGACCACAGCTCGCATGGCGGCGTGCCTACCGCGTCTATATGCCCCCGGCCGTCCACCTCTGCCCGCGCCCCGCCGTGCCCCGCCGGCTACCCTCCCCCGTCGTCCGCGGCCTGCCGCGCGGCCTCCTCGGCCGGCCGTCGCGCCGCCTCCTTCGCCGCCTGGCTCGCCGCCTGCCGCGCTGCCCGGCAAGCCGCGCGTCGCTCTTCGTCGCGCGCCGGCTCTCCCGCGTCCGCTGCCCGCTGCTAGTCGCCCCGCCGCCGCCAGAGGTTGCCTGAAAATTAAAACAATATTGAATTTCAATATTGAAAGTCTGAATTTCAATTCAATTTCAAAAACCTAATTCTGTTGTAGTGATCGAAAATTTCCCCTGACCGCAAATTTCTGTTTCTTTATTCCATCATAACTTCTAAACGCTTAGACCGATTTAGAAGTCTGCGGTATTACTAGAATCGTTATGTCATCCCGTAACAGTCCAGTGAAAAATGAATCCCCTTAGGGAATATAAAATCAATTGATACGTAGTAAAATTATTCATAAGTAGTAGAAAAGATATGTAGTAAAATTATTCATCGTAATATTCAAATTGTCAAACGGTACGCAAACCGTCCAGTAGCGCCCGGGGAAATCCACCAGGAGAAACCGATCCACTAGCCGTGAGGCCTGAGACGCAAGAGCCTTACCTGGGGTAGCCTTTCACACGAGGAGGCTACTGAATTGAGTTTCACAGAATCAAGGATCAGCAGACAAGAAGCCAACAAACTAAAAACACAAGGCAAGCTACTGGGTCGAATTATAATATTCCGATTGTAAAGTCCTCATTTGCCCAAAGGCATTTTTACTTCCTTGCGCCGAGATTTTATAATAATTTAAATGAGAGTTATAAGAATGCAAACAACATTCATTCAAAATACTTATAAAGAAGTACCTGCTTGAAAGGGGTCCAATGTATGCGGAGTCTCAATTGCTCTCGCTAATAATTTAAGTTGTTTTATTAAATTATATATTACTACCTAAACCAAATCTCGTGTATTATTTCCTATGTATACTATATGTACTAATATATATGTAATAATATATATATGTACTAATATATGTATAAAGATATTCAAAGTATGCAGATAATTGAGATTTCAAGTGAAATAGCCCTGTTTTCTCTTGTATGAGCTCCTTCATATACGAAATTCTGCTATCCTGACTAAAATGTATTCTCCAAAAGAAAAAGAAGAATAATAATGAGTATTCTATGTATCTAGACCCATTTGTTAGGTCCTTATGCACTTGGTTTTAGCTAGTTTGAATCAATTTAAGGTTTATAAGTTAGAATCGGCTGGTAACATACACTTTTAAAATCTCGTCTCGGTGAATAATATTGATTTTTGATGTACTATGACACAATTCCTATATAGTGGATTATCAAAGGTGTTCTATAGTTAGAGACTTCCAGATCAATGTATGCTAATAGTTTTAAGTCACTTTTCCAATATCGGATGATGATTGCCCTGTTTTCACTTGTACGAGAGCTCCTTCATATATGAAATTCTCCTATCCTGACTAAAATGTATTCTCCAAAAGAAGAAGAAGAATAATAATGAGTATTCTATGTGTCTAGACCCATTTGTTAGGTCCTTATGCACTTGGTTTTAGCTAGTTTGAATCAATTTGAGGTTTATAAGTTAGAATCGGCTGGTAACATACACTTTTAAAATCTCGTCTCGGTGAATAATATTGATTTTTGATGTACTATGACACAATTCCTATATAGTGGATTATCAAAGGTGTTCTATAGTTAGAGACTTCCAGATCAATGTATGCTAATAGTTTTAAGTCACTTTTCCAATATCGGATGATGATTGCCCTGTTTTCACTTGTACGAGAGCTCCTTCATATATGAAATTCTCCTATCCTGACTAAAATGTATTCTCCAAAAGAAGAAGAAGAATAATAATGAGTATTCTATGTGTCTAGACCCATTTGTTAGGTCCTTATGCACTTGGTTTTAGCTAGTTTGAATCAATTTGAGGTTTATAAGTTAGAATCGGCTGGTAACATACACTTTTAAAATCTCGTCTCGGTGAATATTATTGATTTTTGATGTACTATGACACAATTCCTATATAGTGGATTATCAAAGGTGTTCTATAGTTAGAGACTTCCAGATCAATGTATATAGTGGATTATCTATATATAGTGGATTATCAAAGGTGTTCTATAGTTAGAGACTTCCAGAAAAATGAATAAATACAGACCTTAGAGTGCTAGGCGGCGAAAGGCAGACAGGGGAAGCAGAGCGCGTACGCAGCGGCGATGTCTGAAAAGTAACAAAATACTGCTTAGTAGGATCGTCGATAATCTGACCGTCCTTAGAAGAATTGGTGTATTTGTACCCGCCGAAGACCGAGATTGAGAGAACGGGTGACTCTATAAATATCTCGGTCTCTCCGGGAAAATTTCAAACTCCTTCCTGGAAAAATTATCTAAAACCGCAATTTCCGCATCTCACATTCTTCGGCTTCGAAGGGGGAGCGAATGGGCGGTACGGTAAACGTTCACATGCGGCAAGGCAGCTGTCCTAAACCTACCTAAACTAGCGATTAGCGATTCGAAACTGGTTACAGGTTCGAAGTCGCTCGAGTGATCCTCTCCCTTGTCTTGCGGTGATCGGTGTGTACCGAATCTATCGCGGACCATGGCATCCTTTGTCCGGCTATCTCCTGGTATCGGGTAGCCGAATGGTCGAATAGAGTCGTCTTCGGATACTTTTAAACGCAATTTTGCTACTTAAATCTATGGTTTTAATGATATTGAGTATTCATGTGAGTTATTAGGAAGGTAAAGTACTCGTACCGAAAAGTTTTGGAAAATAAATAAATATTTGTATTTTATACCTCTCTGTAGTTGGGCGAAAAATAGGCGTCGGGTGGGCGGCCCGGCGGGCGAGCGCTGGGTTCTAGGCGGCGGCGGGTGGCGGATGCTGGGCCGGAACGGGCAGTCCCCGCGCTGTGCCAGCGAGGGCTGCAACCGGCCCGCGTGGTGGAGGCAGCGGCGCAGCCGACAACCGGGATGATGACAGCGGCCACTCACTATTGAAAGACAAAAATACAATAAATTGACGATAAATTCTGAAAATAACATGGAATTCTTTATATACTTACTAATTACCCAGAGTTCCGCCGGGGCTTTGAAAATCGATCGACATTTTCACGATATCTGCGTCGTCATCGTCATATCCAACGTCATCATCCCAGAACGCCGGCGCTGCACCCTCATCTATTTCATCCGAATTGGACCCCGACTCCTCCAGGAGATCTAGGAACGCCTGGGGCGGCGTCCGATCCGGATCTCGATTAAAAGACATCTAAAAAACAAAAATACATTTTTCAAAAAAAAAACAAAATAGTTAGTAACCCAATCGTGTCTGTGCTGTTGACCGTTGAGAAAGTTAATGGGCCCTCGCTGAGGTAGCCACGAAGACCCATTCTGTTCAGGGTTGGTCACACTCACGGGTCGACACCTATCCGACGGCCTCCACGCATGAAATGCGAGCCCGGGTAGGACTCTGGCCTTATGGTCAGTTTCCCCTAGGAATCAAACTTCTGGCGCTCCTGGACGGTCTGCGCACCGTGCGGCATAAGCCAATCGACTGTGCACTCTGACTAACAACTTGGGTTGTCGACTACAACGGGCGAACCCGTCACCCCAGGCTGGTATAACGATCTTACACCGCATGGTGAGACACAGTCTAGATTTCCTCAGTAAATAAGCCCAAATTGAAAAAAAGTTGTATGTTATTTTAAGCTGCATTTTAGTTTTCCTATAAAACCCGATATTCAAATAACCAAATTTCTCAAAAATAAATATATCGAAAAAAAAAATTTTTTTTCCGTATTTTTTTGTTGTTTCATATCGATAGAAATCCAAGCCTTCTCTACAAACATTGAAAAATCTCGGTTTTTGCCGCCAAGATATAAACTATGAAAACGTGGTTGCATTTGTAAACGACGTGTAAATATCAAAATACATCTAATTCCTTGAGTATATACCTCCTATATTGAATAATAACGATTTTATAAGCGAAATAAACCAATATTATTACTACATTCGCCTGATATCATTCGTTTCGAAAATATTTTCGCTGCGACGCCATCGAGAATGCGATACGTCACTTCACAAATTTACTAAAAACTAAGTGAAAAAAAGGAAATGGCCTGCTCCAATCGGTAATTATCATTCCTACACAATTTTAGAATGCATATAACTCACTTTTACGGGTAAAATCCAACTAAAAACACTTAAAATCACAATAATTGTAGCGCGCCGCGTAGCACTCGTTCGGCGCTTTGTGTCGCTGTCAACAGTGGAAAGTTCCACGACGTTTGGAGTGTTGCAATATCTCATACAGCTTTTATCGCATGATACTATCGTAGAATTTAATAGTAACGAATCTTTGGCTATTTTCTGGCATCATACGATAAAATAAAGAAGCCCGTTCTATTTTTAAATGGATTTTTTCGCAAACGGCCCCCCATCGCGTCCCCAAATGGACGCCCTTCATTTCAGTGTATTAAAACTTGCATCCCCAAAAGGACGCCTTTCATTTGAAGGGTTAAATTATTTACGATATAATTATTACAATACTAGCTGCGCCCCGCGGTTTCACGCGCGTGGTGATGGAAAGTTGTAATAATAATGATCGGAAGTATTTTTTATTTTCGTTAATTTTTCAATGTTTCTATATTATTCTTCTATTCGGGACGGAGACAAAACAACAAATTAATAATAATGAAAATCGGTCCATCCGTTCCCCAGTTATAACTGTTCGAACAACTATACCACTATACATTATATACGTGTCACTCCAACGGTTTTTGCGGCGCACGCCAGAATAGCTCGCAGATGGCAGATTTTATTCCTACTTACTTGACACACTATATCTTTATAAATTATTGCCTATGTGTTATTCTGATGTGTAAGTTATATTATTGTAGAGTTTCATCAAAATCCATTCAGTAGTTTTTGCGTGAAAGAGTAACAAACATCCATACATACATTCTTACAAACTTTCGCGTTTATAATAGTAGTAGGATATTATGTTAATCCGCACAATACAAAGAAAATTAAAAACAATGTTAAACTTAGAGTTAAAATTACTACGTGTGAGTGTGTGGGTGGTGGTGTGTGTATAAGTGACGTATGTGTGCGTGTGTGTGTGTGGAGCTCGTGTATATATAGAGGGTGTGTATCTGTGTATATGTAGTGTGTATGTGCATGTGAGTGCTTGTATGTGCATATGGAAATGTGGAATGCTAACTCAATCCGATCTGATGATTATTTTGTTAAATAAAAAATACGTGTGGCACTCGCGGACTGCCGCGGTAAAGCTATTGCATAGCATTTTTAACAACTTATGCAATTATAATTATTTATTTATTTTATCAGATAACTGCGCTCTATCGGAAAACGTTGAAATTATTCCGAATCATTTGCGGCTGCGAAAGCAAATGATTCGGAATAATTAAAACGTCTTCCGATAGAGCGCCGAGCACGAATTTTTTATTCGATAAAGCAAAAAAACCGAATTATTCGGAAAAAATCGTAGATAAAAAGATAGATAATTAAATTATCTTTAAAATGGTGCAGGTTTCATAATAATACGCCAGAGAGTATTGGCGTAGTAGTCGTTTTTGTGTTCGGTTAGACCTAATTTCACAAATTAATTACACTATGTAATATAAACAAAATCTAAAATATTCAAAGCTCAGAATATTAGAAAAATGTTCTTGTTTAACATATATTTTTTTCGAATCGTAAGCAGTACTCGTTTAGACGTAGATAATTATCAGTTTAAAATCATTAATTTTCGTTAAGAAATTTCTTCATTCGGTCGCCGCGCTGGCCTAGGCCCGCGATAAAAGCTATGCAATAGCATAAAAAAACGGATTATTCAAAAAAAATCGTAGATAAAAAGATAGATAATTAAATTATCTTTAAAATGGTGCAGGTTTCATAATAATACGCGAGGTATTATTTGCGTAGTAGTCATTTTTGTGTTCGGTTAGACCTAATTTCTCAAATTAATTACACTATGTAATATAAACAAAATCTAAAATATTCAAATCTAAGAATATTAGGAAAATGTTCTTGTTTAACATATATTTTTTTCGAATCGTAAGCAGTACTCGTTTAGACGTAATTATCAGTTTAAAATCATTCATTTTCGTTAAGAAATTTCTTCATTCGGTCGCCGCGGTGGCCTAGGCCCGCGATAAAAGCTATGCAATAGCTTAATAAGATTCGGGTTAAATACGTCAATATCGTTAAAGCCTATATTACCCTAAAAAGTTAAGAGATCTCGCGTGAGTCGGGAATGCGTTCGTGCATATGCTCACCCTACTCAGGAGATATGGACTGTCCAACCCAGTACAAATAATTTTATTTAGAAACGACATATCTGATGCTGCTCGCCGGTCTTCCATGTCTCTTAACCATAGCGTTGCAGACCAGCGTATGTGAGCGGAAATTTAGACGACGAAAAATAATATTTTAAAATAATAATAATAAAATATATATTTTTAAGCTTTTGCATAGCTTTTATCGCGGGCTAGGCCAGCGCGGCGACCGAATGAAGAAATTTCTTAACGAAAATTAATGATTTTAAACTGATAATTACGTCTAAACGAGTACTGCTTACGATTCGAAAAAAATATATGCTAAACAAGAACATTTTCCTAATATTCTTAGCTTTGAATATTTTAGATTTTGTTTATATTACATAGTGAAATTAATTTGTGAAATTAGGTCTAACAGAACACAAAAACGACCACTACACAAATACTATCTGGCGTATTATTATGAAACCTACACCATTTTAAAGATAATTTAATTATCTATCTTTTTATCTACGTTTTTTTTAAATAATCCAGTTTTTTGCTTTATCGAATAAAAATTTCGTGCGCGGAGCTCTATCGGAAGACGTTTAAATTATTCCGAATCATTTGCTTTCGCAGCCGCAAATGATTCGGAATAATTTCAACGTTTTCCGATAGAGCGCAGTTATCTGATATCAGAAAAAATAAAATAAATAAATAATTATAATTGCATAAGTTGTTAAAAATGCTATGCAATAGCTTTACCGCGGCAGTCCCCGAGTGCCACACGTATTTTTTTATTTTATTTATTTATAATTATTCTATTCTAATTATAGTATACTTCTTATAACTAATTATACTTTATTATAACCTGTTATTTATTGTTATTTATTACATATTTATATAGTTACGACATTTTTGTCTACAAAAAGTAAATTTGTTTAGTATAATTTATTTCAGAAATTTTGTTTTAGACGATACTTTTCTTAATAAACATATTTGTTAGTGTCCTCCTTAGAACAGAAACTGCCTAGTTATGTAGAAGCGACAAAAACACGTTTAATTTAAATACCGACCATGTAATTTTTGATCTTATATTAAATAAAGAAATATAATAAATTGACTCACGCGCAGCTCTCGAATATGCAAATCCGAAGACAAACAGGACAATCGTCGCTACAAAACGTGAAATAAACATGTTTTAAAACAGCATAAAAACTTAAATAATTGACATAATATTTTTCAAAAGACACGACTGATATGCCAAAAGGCCAACCACTCAATAACGAGCTGGTTGTGATAACTTCCAATATACTCTATACGATAATATTACATTTTTTTAAATATAATTACACTTTTTTTACGTGAACCACAACTCGTGTTATGTGGACTATACTTTTTAAGCTATTGCATAGCTTTTATCGCGGGCCTAGGCCAGCGCGGCGACCGAATGAAGAAATTTCTTAACGAAAATTAATGATTTTAAACTGATAATTACGTCTAAACGAGTACTGCTTACGATTCGAAAAAAATATATGTTAAACAAGAACATTTTCCTATTATTCTTAGCTTTGAATATTTTAGATTTTGTTTATATTACATAGTGTAGTTAATTTGTGAAATTAGGTCTAACCGAACACAAAAACGACTACTACGTAAATACTATCTGGCGTATTATTATGAAACCTGCACCATTTTAAAGATAATTTAATTATCTATCTTTTTATCTACGAGTTTTTTCGAATAATCCGTTTTTTTTGCTTTATAGAATCAAAAATTCGTGCGCGGCGCTCTATCGGACGACGTTTAAATTACCGCTACCGCAGCCGCAAATGATTCGAAATAATTTCAACGTTTTCCGATAGAGCGCAGTTATCTGATATCAGAAAAAATAAAATAAATAAATAATTATAATTGCTTAAGTTGTTAAAAATGCTATGCAATAGCTTTACCGCGGCAGTCCCCGAGTGCCACACGTATTTTTTTTTATTTTTATTTGTTGAGTGGGCCTTTTCTAAGGTCTTTATGAGCATTATAACACTGCGACCATTGCTGATCTATTGTGTTCGCCACCTACTATAGTTCTGCGCTAAGCCTCGTGTTATTTAAGAGCCGCAGCAGGCTTTTGGTGCCAGATTGTTTTACCTCATCAGGTTGTAGGTAGTGACCACCCAAGTGGGTGTATCTTTTACGCATCAGCAGGACACACTCGCATATGAGGTGCAGGGGAGTTTCCTCTGCCCCTTGGCAGAACCTGCACATTTTTGTGTCTCGGAGCTTGTGGTTGAATTTATTTATTTATTCCGTAGCCGGCGATTTGGGAGGGGGTCGCCCTCGCAGCCAATACGCTGCTATCGGTGCCGCTGGATCTCGTACTCCATTCACGATTCGCTTCCATTCTTGACGATTTTTTGCCACGTCTCGAGCATCCCTAACCGATAATCGTTGATTTTTAAAACAATAAGGCGGCTGACTGATGCAGATACAGCAAGAATAGTATACTTTAGTTACTTTCATAGTATTATTTCCTATGGGATTCTTCTCTGGGGAAGCTGTGCAGATATTAATAACATCTTTATACTACAGAAACGTGCTGTAAGAGCTATATAGGTATAAACTTGGTCCTCGGGTTTCCCTTGGAGAAAAATTCTAAGAGATAAATATTCTTACTGTTGCATCACAATATGTATATACGAAAATGTGTTGTATGTCCACAAGAATATTGACAAGAATAAAAAATAAATTATTAGTAAAAAAAAACACTAAAAACACGCTTTTATAAATGCAGGTAAAAACCAAAAATTATTCTATTTACACTCTGCATGTACAGGTCTATATACATTTTATACCGGCACCTATGTCAATATTTACACACTATTTACACTTAATATTTACAAGTCAATATATAATAGGTTTGTTATAACCTTGAAACCTGATCGTGTTCAAAGTCCATTAAGTACGTGACCTTTCTCACAAGTACAAACACGACTATGATACGATATTCTATCATGGACTGCCAAATTCTGTCTTCCGGCTTCATCATCAGACTTTGAAACTTAATCGTGGCCAAAGTTCATTACGAGACCTTTTCAACAAGTCCAAACACGGCTATGATACGATATTCCATCATGGAATGCCAGTGCCTATCTTCCGGCTTCATCATCAGACCTTGAAACCTAATCGTGGTCAAAGTTCATTCCGAGACTTTTCTAACAAGTCCAAACACTGCTATGATACGATGTTCCATCATGAAGTTCCAGTTCATATCTTCCGACTCCATCATCAGATCAGTTCGATAGTACTATATTATTGTATTGTCATCAGAACTACATACAGCTGATAATTTTCATGACGCTACGATCCTTGGAAGATGGTTAAATTAGTTACCTTAGATTCCATTACATAGTTACATACAGGTCGACCTAATAAAAACGTGTTAAAAAGCGACACTCATAATGTTAATACTAGACATGAGCATAACCTGTTGTACGTGCTACTCGTCTCCACAAAATAAGCAATTCTTTTTTGGGACAATGTATACGCTTCTATAACACACTTCCTCATACTATTAGAGAACTATCTGTAAATAAGTTTAAAGCCACCATCAAAGCAAAATTGTATAAAAAAGCATATTATACAATATCTGATTATGTAAATGACAAAACGGCTTGGGAGCAAGACTTGGACGCATCATAAGAACATACATTAAAAATAATATTTATTTGTATCTATATGAATAAAGAACATTTTGATTTTGATTTCTGATTTTGATAATTCTCTTTTCGTTGTTACAGAGGACGCGCTTGAAGAATATGACAATCGAGTTGTCACTAGACACAGACCTGAACAGTTAGACAAACTCGCCCAGGTTACCAATTTCTCTCGCGGTGAGATCAAACTCATTTACAGAGGGTTCAAACAGGTATGTTGCTATCTCTATTAGTACTCTATTGATATGCCCTATTTCAGTCCCAAAAATATAATTTTAATTTTTAATTTTATTTTATTTTATTTTTGTTAAAAACATAAAGCATAAAAAAAAATAATTATAAGCAAAATATATAACAGTAGTAAAGCCAATGATGTTTTAAATTATTTGCTATATAAGGATTACAAAATATACTAAACAATACAATACAAAGAAAACTAAAAAAAATAAAACTAACAGTTAAAATCGCTATGTGTATGGGTGTTGGTGTGTATTTGTGTGATGGAGAGCGTGTATGTGTGTGTGTGTTTGTATGTGTGTGTGCATGTATGTGTGTGTGTGTGGGTGTGTGTATATGTAGTGCGAATGTGCTGTGAGTGCTTGTATGTGCATGCTAATTCAATCCGATCTGATAATCAGCTTTTCACGTACATCTTTAAGAAAGGATCGACTATTTCTATGGTTTTAAATATGTCGATATCGTTAAAGCATACATTTTATGCATGCATGACCCGCGGCAATAACGAATTGGAACCATAGTTAGTGTTGAACCTTGGTACGTAAAAAGTTGAGTGATCGCGTGCGAGTCGGGAAGGCGCTCGTATGCTCACCCTACTCATGAGGTATGGACTGTCCAACCCAGTATGAACAATTTTATGTAGAAACGACATATCTGATACTACTCGCCGGTCCTCTAATGTCTCTAAACCATAGCGTTGCAGACCTTCAGCGTACGACAAGCCGTTGGAAAATAGGCGGAAATTTAGATGATGTATAAATCGATTTTGAATACGCTCAATCCTCAGCTTATATGTAGCATACTGTGGAGACCAAATATTAGAAGCAAATTCAAGCAGGCTGCGTACGTATGCAACATAAACCGTCGTCAAAGAATGAGTGTTTTTATACGAGGTTTAGCCCATGCCCGCAGGGCACATATCAATATCCTAATTTTGATGATGTTGTACTCTTTTGTTGTCGATGTTTTTTTTTTTTTTTTTTTTTTTCTCTTTCTTTGAAAAAAACGACAGATTTACATCAGTCTTACGTACTAGAGATAATATTATTATTTGATATAAATCAAATATTACGTACGATTAACGATTAACGATTATTACGTACGATTAACGATTAACGATTACGTACGATTAATAATATTATTACGTACGATAATGTAAGATTATCAAATAACTTAAGTTATTTGATATAAATCTAAAAACGTTTTCTACTTATTGATAATTTACCTATTTTGTTATACTATTCTAACAACTTAAATATTTTATAAAATCGAAGACTATCGCGGTTGTTTGACATTATAAATAGGATAGAAAACGAATTTACCGCGTGAAATTTGTGCGCGAGACACGCACACGATCTAATACGGACGAAACTCAAAAACCGAGCAGATCAAGAGCATTCTTACCATACGTCAAGGGCGTGACTGATCGAATAAGTAAGATGCTAAACAGATTCGATATAAAAACGATCTTCAAACCGACCCAAAATATAGCTCGATTTTTGAGGCCTGTAAAGGACGTAATACCACTGCAAACCCCGGGTGTGTATAAAGTCGAATGCAGCTGCGGTCTAGCCTACGTTGGACAAACGAAACGGCCCATAGCCACGCGACTGACAGAACACATCAAAGCTGTTAAAAACGTTCAGCGAGAAAAATCGGCGATCTGCGAACATATATTGGATAGCGGAAGTAACCACTGGATGCAGTTTCAAAATCCCATTGTTCTATCCAAGGAACAATTCTACTTTCCTCGCATGATCCGGGAAGCCATTGAAATAAGAAGAACTCCGAACTTCAATAGAGATGACGGCTACAAACTCTCTTCTACGCGGAACCCTCTTCTTAAAATGTTCCCGCCGCCGAACGCCGAACGCAAAGACGTAAAACAGGATACAGTGAGTGTTGTGTGCAAGACGGATTTTAAAAATTCCCGCGCTCCGAGCCCGGCCCCCCACCACCGTTATAACCTACGCAGTGGCGGCAGCGGTTTGCGGCCTACCCGCAAAACAACGGACTGACAGCTCTTCAGTCTACCCTAGACAACGGCGGCTGCAACGTCACCGAAACGTCGGGTCCTACAAATTTCACGCGGTAAATTCGTTTTCTATCCTATTTATAATGTCAAACAACCGCGATAGTCTTCGATTTTATAGAATTTGCATTCCTATTTCAATACCTATATTATTCTCCTTTTTTTATACATTTTGCCAAGGCATCCCTTAAGGAACGCCTCACATTTGAGGGGTTAACCCGGCGTGCGTAAGGTTGGTTGTAATACACCCAGACCCTAGTAGTAGTAGTAAACGGAGTGGGGGGCTTGTTTCCAGCCCTTGATGTCACCTAGAGCTATAAGATCTTTTGTAACTACCCACTATGTGGTTAGGTCAGTGGTCAGCTAGTAGCCCAGTACTTCTCACCAGTCCAAGTAAATCATTGACCTTCAATTTGGGCAGATCGCTGGGTTCGTCCTAGTAAACTGTTTATTTTAGCGGCGCGGTCTGGGCAGCGACCTACGATGTGTATGTTGTCTTTAGGTTCTTCACCACGTATTCGGCAGTCCTAGCTCTTGGTCAAGGTTGAATAGATGTGCTCTAAGGGTCATGTGTCAGGTGAGGAGACTGATAGTGGTCTAAGGTTCTTCTTGCTCATTTCAAGTAGGGTGTGAGAGTTGCCACCCTTCACTAGACTCCAATTGATTGTGAGCGAAGGGTGGATCTCATCGTGAAGTTTTCTCCGTGAATGAAAGTCGTGGATGTCGAAGTAGAAGTATTTAATCGGAAGGTTGAAGTGAGTCGCCAGTTCTTAACGCCTTGATTGTTATTTCGCCGTAGTGTATTAGCGTGGGCGCGAGGTGAAGCCGTAGTAGTGTGTCCGAAGTGTGTAGTCGAGGAGCGAGGCTTGACGATCGGTATCGCGGGTAACGCAGGTACTGCTTGATAATGAAGCGTAGTCGCCGTAACTATCCGCCAATGAAATGATATGTCGAGTAACTGTCCACCCAAGGAATGATGCGTAGAGCACGGTAACTATCCGCCAAGGGAATGATATCGATTGATTGAAATGTACTACGTTTTATACCGTGAGCGGTGATGTAATAGCTATGAGTGCGGTGCGACATGTGTATCGATCAGAAGAAATGACATGAGTCATCGCTTGACTGAGCATAAATTGCCGAATTTAGTTGGAAATTAACTGTAGCTGCCTCGTGTAGATTTGAGCGAGTTTGCGGTTTCCATTCTGTAGAAATTACTTTTTTGTTGTGGGTATGTTGGACCGACAGGGCTCCAACAAGGGCTTTGGTTTTTTCTTGTAGTGGTTGCTCCATCGTGGCTTTTGCCTGGCGATTTCCTCTATGTCATCAACTGTTTCCTATGTTCCTGCTCCTAATGCATCGCTCAATAATACAAAGTATCGCTCAATAATACAAATACAATAATACAAAGCTATTTATTGAAATGCGTTGTGCGTCTCGTAACTGCGCAGGGGGAGGTAGGTAAGCGATGAGTGTCACCACTCAGTCGAGCGCTGACCGGCGGATGTTTAGAAAAAGTCAAAGTTAGTGCCGGGTCAGTTAAACCACCTTACTCTCCTTATAATTATTTATTACCGAATACATATCTTTGTGAAAAAGTGACAAGTTGAAAAGAGTGATTTCATTTGTTTTGTTCATTGTAAATTTAGATTTAAAAAATCGTTTCGTTAGTTTTTTAAATATTTTAAAAACAAAAAAGAATTATGTGTCATATTATCTTACAATATAAGCTAGAAAATAATGATTTGTTAAATACGTAAATAAATATTAAAGAACCTTACTTAAATCTTTTTATTTCATTTATTTATTTTCTTTCAAATATGCAGAATACTTATATAAAAAAGAAAATTAAAATAATCTATAATCAAATGTTGAAATGTGTAATGTCCCGCTCGGGACGATCGCCTACCTACGGCAAAATGTCTAATGGGCAGTTAAAAAAAATCATATCCAATGCAATATGGCGTCGCTCCCAATTATCTTATCGGCAGATTTACTGCACTATCGGCTCATGGACGCCCGCTGAGATCAAAAGACAGCCTGCTACTCTCTATCCCTAGTCACAGCAGTGACTTCTTCTCATTCTCTTTCACCGTGCATGGAGCCCGTCTTTGGAATGCTTTGCCGAAAATTGTGAGAACCGCGCCAAGCATAACAACTTTTAAAAACAGACTCAGAGAGCATTTGAAATCCTCCAGATAAATTCCCTTTCCCCTCCCATTCCCCTCCTTTTAAAACTTTAGCGTCCTTATAGGTGTTAGATTATTTTGATGTGGCAAATCTGTGCCAACAAAGAGATACTTCTTTCTATCCTCCTATATTTTATTTGTCATACTCTTTATATAGGTTAAGTTATGTAGTCTACTCGCAAATAATGTTCTTACAATAGTATTGGTTAGCTCTAAAATATTGCCTGCAGGCAATAAGCTCGCCTTTTCTTAAGAATAAAGAGTTTTATTATTATTATTATTTTACAGTTCTTCTTTTTATGATACGTATAGTGGTTTATAACTTATGGATGTTTTTCTCAAGGCCGTCGATTTACGCCGATTTCACGCTCGATGGTTTCACGTTCGAAACAGTACGGGCGAGTTTTACTTCACAAATTAAAGGGTTAATCAGTCATATGGGTTAGTCACACCCACCATATGCTTCGTGTTACAAGTTCTATCCTTATGCACGCCGGGTTAATAATACCGCACAATTAACCCCTCAGGAGCCTAAGTTTAAAATTTCAATAACTACGCCGTTTAACCTAGACGCCGATCCACCTAGAGATATAGGAACGCAAAACTATTATATTGATGTAATAACTTTGATTTTCATTTTATTTTCTTTATTCAGGAGTGTCCTACGGGGATGGTGGACGAGGAGCGCTTCAAGCATATTTTCTCTCAGTTTTTTCCTTTGGGAGATGCGACCAATTACGCGCACTACGTTTTCAACACTATCAAGCACAAACAATCCGGAAAAGTAAATTTTGAGGTACGTATTTAAATACTTGCTGAATACTTAAATATCGAAAAATGGTATGGATTCAATGCGTTATCAAATTATCGCACTGATAAATAATTACATAAAACTTAGTAAAAGAAATCCAGAGTCCTTTGGGCATCTATGTTTTTTTTTAATTATTGAAAGCATGCCAACCTGAAACTAAATTAAAGAGGTTCCGAAAATACAAAAATTACAAAGTTTTTTTAAGCTATTGCATAGCTTTTATCGCGGGCCTAGGCTAGCGCGGCGACCGAATGAAGAAATTTCTTAATGAAAAACTGATAATTACGTCTAAACGAGTACTGATTACGATTCGAAAAAAATATATGTTAAACAAGAACATTTTCCTAATATTCTTAGCTTTGAATATTTTAGGTTTTGTTTATATTACATAGTGTAATTAATTTGTGAAATTAGGTCTAACCGAACACAAAAATACTACTACGCAAATACTATCTGGCATATTATTATGAAACCTGCATTATTTTAAAGATAATTTAATTATCTATCTTTTTATCTACGTTTTTTTCGAATAATCCGTTTTTTTTGCTTTATCGTATAAAAAATTCGTGCTTGGCGCTCTATCGGAAGACGTTTAAATTATTCCGAATCATTTGCTACCGCCGCCTCAAATGATTCGAAATAATTTCAACGTTTTCTGATAGAGCGCAGTTATCTGATATCAGAAAAAATAAAATAAATAAATAATTATAATTGCATAAGTTGTTAAAAATGCTATGCAATAGCTTTACCGCGGCAGTCCCCGAGTGCCACACATATTTTTTTTAAACGTAGTTTTTGTCAGAGCCTGTGTTGAGGCAAAGCATTTCCTTTGACTAACTTTCAAATAAAAAATCGAAATTAAATTAGGGTAAAGGCGATATTTATCTTTGTTTTTTGCTTATTCCTAGTATGTTGTCACTCCTTATATTAGCCATTTGTGGAGCAAGAAAGCTGTATTATCGTTGTCCAAACGACGTTTCTGCGAAATTCGAAATATTCCTTATAACGACCTTTTCTCTCACTGCTTTCCAGAAAATTGTAATATTCGTCGCCAATGGGAATTTAAAATTAAACATTTTTATGATAATAAATTTTTTGCACTGATCGACTCAACCCGTTTTACCCTTCGAGTAGCGGCATAATTTCATGGCAGACCGCGGCAATTTATTGTAATTTCTTGCAATATCGCCGCGCTCGACAAAAAGTACTATAACTATGGAACTACTATAGCAATAATAAAAATAATAACTGTGCAATGATTGCATTAGAATTTCGTATATAGAATATTGAAATATCATTTTGTAAAATAATTAGATAATTATGAATAAATATAAGAAAGTCGAAAAAGTGAAAAAAACTCGGCATTTCTAACTTGTACTTGTCTTACGGAAAAATACGAAACCCTATTTAGAAATTGCAAATACTATCGTGATCTTTATTAGATTCTCTATCAAAGATAATATTTTGTTTTGCTTATTTACATACAAAAATATTTAGATATTAGTTCTTAAAATCAATGAAATTTTGATGATTTCTCGAAAAAAAAAAAAATGATGTTTGACAATGGAATTGTACCAGAAATATCGGAGAAATATCCGCGTGAAATTATTCTAGCGATCGTCTATGTATCTATGATAATAATGAGATATTCGGTATGGATTTTAGGATGCGTTCGAATTTGAAAATAATATTACTGTGCGCTCCTGGAGCAAGCCGCCAATATTGGTCGCTACGTAGTCAACGGTGTTCTGAAGTGCAACCAAATGCACAATGTCAATAATAATAAATATCAATAATAATAAATATCCATGAACTAAATTAAATGAAATATAATATGTATAAATGTTTTGTGATCATCTAGCTAGATAGAGAATAGATTTTTTTTTATTGAATTCTTATAAGAGGTTTTTGATGAGTGTAATATGTCCACACTTAAAAAGTCTGTATTATATCTATGTATGACACGCTCTGTATAGAAATACATTTTGAGATGCTTTGGTTTTCACCACAGCGAGATGAAATAGTCGATGCGAGTGAACAGGGCGAGGAGGAACATAAAATTCAATGAGCTCCAAAATCGCGTTCGCATCGATTGAATTATTTACCAACCCATGCGAGTATACGGCATCGATCAAGACTCTATGGCTCTCCAATGACATTAACTTGTGGGCTTTTAAGGATTCCTCATAGGAGCTACGAAGGTGCGAATCCTTAGATATGTTTTCAAAGAACTGAGGAATATTCTGGATTCCAAAACACTAAAAACTGTTTAATATGCTTTATGTGAATCGCTTATTCCTTACGACATAATTGGATGGGGTGGATGTGGTTAAACCCAGCTAGAGCCACTGCAAGTTGCGCAGAAATTTATATTAAAAATTATTCTACGTAGACCATATCGCCATCCCACTAAAGAACTTTATAAAGAAGCTAAAGTCCTTGATTGTAGGCAACTATTTCTAAGAACTTCCCTCTTAAGTTTATTTTGGGATAATAACTCAAATTTTGGAATAATTCAGAACCGAAGACTTATAGAAAATAGAAGAAGTTATAGAAAATAGCCTAATATTACCCAGAATGGAAACATCATTTGGACAAAGACATTACTCTTTTATTGCGCCGAGATTTTACAATCTGATCAATATGGAAATAAAAATGAATTTGACATTTAGGGAATTTAAAAATAAATTAAAGAAATGGTTATCGAATCATGACAGACTAACCATATATCAAATGTTAGAAATAATAGTTTAATAAAACTTAGGTGCACAAATTATTAACATGTATGTTGTGAATATAATTTAACATTGAACTTTAACACCAAAAATATTTGACTTTGTTGTTATATATTATTTTGACAATGAATTGTACCTTTTTAACTAGACATTTTTATAATAAATCCTATATTACTTAACATACATTAAATATTAATGACTGTTTTTTCTTTTCTCACATATAACTTTATTTATATTATTTAATCGAATTATATATTATTGCCGATTATATAATGGAATTGCATTTTATTTATTATATTATTTATTTATTTATTTATTTAGGAATTAATTACTATGAAACATTGATTAGCTTATAAAGATAACAGGAACCGAATGGCAAAACCTTAACCTTTTGCTTATTTGTTTCTGTCACCCAACTGGGACTAGCCCGTTCTAGGGTGGACAGGACTCCAATATTACAATCAAGTTTGCTTGATTGCTTGGTTGCTTACAAATATACAAGTTTTAGTAAAAAGCCAATGACACTAAATTGCCCTAAAATGTGGTCTTCAGAATAAAATAAAAAAATAATAATAATAAAAAAATATTAAAAGATAATATAATAAATAAAATGCAATTCCATTATTTAATCGGCAATAAATATCATATAAAATTCGTTTAAATAAAATAAATAAAGTTATATGTGAGAAAAGGAAGAAACGGTCATTAATATTTATTAATATAAAATTACCTAGTCTAAAAAGTATACTTCATTGTCAAAGTCAAATAATTTTTGGTAGTTAGGTCAATGTTGAAATATACTTAACATATATGTTTAAAAATATGTTAATAATTTGTGCACCTAAGTTTTATTATACTATTATTTCTAACATTTGATGTATGGTTAGTCTGTCATGATTCGATAACCATTTCTTTAGTTTATTTTTGAATTCCCTAAATGTCAAGTTCATTTTTATTTCCATATTGATCAGATTGTAAAATCTCGGCGCAATGAAAGAGTAATGTCTTTGTCCAAATGATGTTTTCCTTCTGGGTATTATTGAGCTATTTTCTAAAACTTGTCTCGTTGGTCGCCAGTTCTGAATTATTCCTAAATTTGAGTTACTGTCCAAAAATAGCCTTAAGAGGGAAGTTTTAGAAAATGTTTTTATTTTATTTAATATTTTTATTTAAAAAAAAATAAGACTTCATTTTAGGGCAATTCAGTGTTATTAGATTTTTACTAAAACTTGTACATTTGTAAGCAATCAAGTAAACTTGATTGTAATATTAGACTACTGTCCACCCTAGTACCTACGTACGGATAGTCACAGTTGGGTGACAATCAAATAAGCAAAAGGTTAAGGTTTTGCCATTCGGTTTCTCTTATTTTTGTAAGCAAATCAATATTTTATAGTAATTAATTCTTAAATAAATAAAATGAACTGATAGTGAAAATGAAGCTAAATAGTGATAAAATGAAGCTAAATAGTGAAAGAAGTGAAATTTAATCGCTTCACAAATCTTTTTTGTATAGATTCGATCCGCGATATGTAAGTCCGCGATATAAAGTCCGTTCAACCAACTTGCATAATGAAACTTCGAATTCGGATGTGCAACATTTGCATGACACCTAGTAAAAGCAGGGATAAATGCGTACCGCAATCAAATATTCAGGGGCTATTATTTGATCAACATTTGAAATGGGACGAACACATGAACTCGTTAGCCTCCAAAATTGAATGCAACTTCGAAAGTCTACTTTAGAACATGCTTATAGCTTCGTTATCTGTAATATTATTTGATGAGACAATGATAATAAGGATAAAAAATAAGGAATTTCAAAGGGACCAGGTAGGTCGTTTTACAATTTTTGATTGCATTTATATTGTGGATTGATAGATGTCTGCATTAGTTTTATACATGGCCTCAGAAAATTTAACCACATCACGGGGCAGTGGCGGTTCCTTCATATAAGCCGAAAAGCCCGGCTTGCCTAATATTTTAAAAATCTTCTTAAAAAGGTCGCTAAACTAATATATCAATTTGCGAGCGCCTATTGCTATCTAGCGGGTACAGATGGCTCCATGCGACAAAACAACTTATCGACAAAGCGACAATTTGCTGCAATCTTATCGAATTCAGTTCAGCTAGTCATCTCGCTCGTACACATGGGCTTGCAACGGAGTTTTCAAAAGCAGTGGTCCTCTCATTCTAACCTGTGACAAATTACGCAAAACAATATATGAAACTCTGTCTAGCAGTAGCATGCCTTCAGTGTGCTTTATTGAATCAATCTACGATACAAGCAGTAAATTTCAAACTGAAGATTGAAGAGTAGAGGTAACACTTTTTTTATATAAAAAGCGTAAAAAACACAAAAAGAAATGTCGGGCTTGCACCATTCACCAACCCTGGGCACGCCACTGTCACGGGGTACAGTGAAAAACTTCATTAGCTGTCGACCCGGGAGAAAATAGACATGAGAGATCTCTGTATGCTTTTCAAGAACTTGAATTGCGTCGCTCGCAATTATCATACATGCAAATTTACTGCACTATCGGCTCATGGACGCCAGTTAACTTGCTACTCTCTAACCTTAGCCACAGCACTGACTTCTTGTCATTTTCTTTTATCGTGCATGGAGCCCGTCTTTGGAATGCTTTGCCGAAAAATGTTAGAAACGCGCCAAGCATAACGAGTTTTAAAAACAGACTAAGAGATTTGAAATCTTCCACAAAAAATCCCTTTCCCTTTCCATTCTCCTTCTTTTTAAACCTTAGCGTCCTTATAGGTGTTAGATTCTGTGCCCAGAAAGAGTTAAATATATATTTCTTTCTATCCTCTTTTTATTGTTTTAGTCTCTTTATATAGGTTAAGTTATGTAGCATCTACTCGCATATAATGTTGTTATAATAGTATAGGTTAGCTCTAAAATATTTCCTGCAGGCAATAAGCTCGCCTTTTCTTAAAAATAAAGCGTTTTATTATTATTATTATCAGGGGCAGCGCAGTGTTGGTACTAAAGAATGGCGGAAATACTCGATTAACTTCCTCTTCCCTTCCGAGACGATTAAGACCATTTCCAGACCAAAGTTTGTCTGTGTGTCTATGTGTCTGTTCGTCTGTTTTAATAGAGAGCTAATGGGCCCTCGCCGAGTTGGCCGCGAAGACCCATTCTATGCAGGGTTGGTCACACTCACGGGTCAACACCAATCCGGTGCCCTCCACGCATGAAGTGCGACCTTGGGCAGGACTCTGGCTTTTGGGCTAGTTTCCCCTAAGAATCAACCTTCTAGCGCTCCTGGACGGTCTGCGCACCGTGCGGCGTGAGCCAATCGCTTATGCATTCTGACTAAAGGTCAGGGGAGTCTGGAAGCAGTACTGTTTCCTATAGAGCGGGGGTGGTTACGAACCTTACGGCGACTGCTCTTGAAATGACCATCGGCTATCCGATCCTGGGTGAACAGCCGGGCAAAGGACGCTGTGGTCCGCGATAGATTCGCTTTACACCGTTTCACCGTTTCGTAAGGGAGAGGACCGCGCAAGCGACCTCGAAACCGTAACCAGTCGAGAGACCTGAGTAATCTGGTCGCAATTGGAAGCAAGGGCGTGAGTGTAAGCCCGCTGGGTAACATACCTGTTTATTTCGCGGATTAGGCGTTGGCCTCTTACGGGTATGTGACGGAGCTTGACGGTGGACTGTTTTGTCCAAGTCTTCTGCGTTTACTTCACGGGAGATAGAACGACTAATCGATAAAACTTCCTGCGGTGAAGGGTTCGCCCGTTGTAGTTGACAACTCTATTTTCTAAATTGCTCTAAACCTAGTTTCGACAAGTAATTGAAACGAAACACAAAATTATTATATTTAAAAATAGCCAATTAGCATGGTCATAGATTTAAAATTAATATTAAATATCGGAAATTTATGTCTGTATGACAAATAAATTAATAATATAAAGTACTCTGCAATGTATGATAATAATAACGTAAATGCATATATTTTATTTTTAAAGTTAAATACCATTTTACCTTATTTCTCTCAAGTTAAAATAAGAGTTCCATAATTTTATGTTTAAATCGAATTGACATTTTATTTCTGAATGTTTTAACCCCTCAAATGTGAGGCGTCCCTTAAGGGATGCCTTGGCAAAATGTATACGAAACGTATATGAATTTATATAAATGTAAATATAAATGTAAATGTGCGCCGCTTTATAGTAATCCGCTCTATAGTAATGCTATAGCTCTATAGTAAACCCCGCTCTATGTAAATATAAATGTAAATGTAAATATAAATTTATAAACATTTTGCCGTAGGCAACCCGAGCTAATCGCCATTCATTTGAGGGGTTAATAGATTCTTATAAAAAGTAAACTTGATTATTGTAAATATTTAAACTCTTAAAATCGCTGTAGACTCTTAAAATCGCCAATTTCCACAAGTACCTCTGGTTGCGCGAAAAGTATCTTTTGCATCAGCATTTGATTAGTGTTGTGGATGATCGCCTTCACTGACAGATGTTGATTCCGAAGAAGAAGAAGAACGACTTGAACGCTGCCAGTACTGCGTTTGCTCGAAAATGCCTACCCCCCGCTAGTTTTTATAATTATCCGCCGCGCTGTCAGAACGACAGCAAATATATTTTTCAAAGGTTTTTGCATAATCTCGCGACCCTTTACCGCTTTTATTTATCGCCTTCTTAAACCGCTCCACAAAATCAGAATAAAACTCCACGAAAAAACTAATCCGCGTCGAGTGGGTCGTGTGTGAGACATTGTTGAAGATATTTGCATGAGAAATCCACCAGCAAGCCTCCAGATAGGCGAGGATCATCATCACAGGTCAGTCGGTGTTTTACAGACATATATCTAATTACGTGTTGATGATTGAGGGATTTCCGCGCATCGATTTCGTCTCATTTTGTAAAGTACCCACATATAAGAATCTATTTATTTATCTTATTTATTTTAGTATAATTTATTCACGGTTATGATCCCGCCGTTGTTCAACTATTTACACGTTGATCAACCAACCACCTTACAAGTTATGAGACGCGGCTACACATTGCAATAATATTACGTTACTTAAAATTTTATTAGAGAAATATAAATGTAGAGAGGCTATGTTCGCTACGATTGTAAAACGTAAATATTGAGTGTTGGGTGACGTTTTGCTGGGTGTGTTTGTTTTGGGCGGTTTTAACATGGGTTGCGCGGCACGGCCGGGTGATAAATGGCGGCCGGGTCGCTTACGTACTGCATATTCGGTGAAGCAATTAGCGAAACCCTTGACAACAGCCTGCACTCTTGGCGAACCCCGCTTTATGTACTTCCAGCATGCGAAACTATTATTTAAACATTTTCTCCTCAATTAATGAAGGGGAAATCGAGAAAATGGCTTCCTTATGGGTCGGCGGGCGAAGGTATACGACGGCAATGATGTCGGTTACCTTTTGTTCCCGAATATCTAATGAAAGTCAAGAGGGGTGTACCTCAAGGGTTAATAAATTATTAAATTAAAAAAACACTAAAACACGCTTCTATAAATGCACGTAAAAACCAAAAAATGATACGATATTCCATCATGGAATGCCAGTTCCTGTCTTCCGGCTTCATCATCAGACTTTGAAACTTAATCGTGGTCAAAGTTCATTACAAGACCTTTCTAACAAGTCCAAACACGGCTATGATACGATATTCTATCATGGAATTCCAGTGCCTATCTTCCGGCTTCATCATCAGACCTAGAAACCTAATCGTGTCCAAAGTTCATTACAAGACTTCTGCGGTTCTTAAATGACACGAGGCTTAGCGCAGAACTATAGTTGGTGGCGAACACAATAGATCAGCAATGGTCGCAGTGTTACAAGGCTCATAAAGACCTTAGAAAAGCCCCACCCAACAAAATAAAAAAAAATATAGAAAATCCTCATGACGTTTAAAAAATGACAACATATTTATAGATACACACATAGTTTACAAACCCTTATATCTCTGACAATTGCCCGATAGAGCCAGTTGTTAGGGTCATGAGGGACGACGTCCTTTGGAATCAGGCGCCTTAACAAAAAGAGATAATTATATTCTGATGACTTTTTCAAGTTTCCTGGCACATTATTAATCAGGAAAAAAATCCCAACTAAATTGGATACTTTTTAGGATCAGTTAGAGGGTCCCTTCGAGTATCGGCATAATTTCATGGCAGACCGCGGCAATTTATTGGAATTTCTTGCAATATCGCCGCGCTCGACAAAAAGTACTATAACTATGAATCTGCTATAGCAATCATAAAAATAACTGTGCAATAATTGCATTGAAATTTTATATATAGAATATTAAAATCTCATTTTGTAAAACAATTAGATAATTATGAATACATATGATAAATTCGAAAAGTGAATAAAACTCGGCATTTCCAACTTGTACTTGTCTTACGGAAAATACGGAACCCTATTAAGAAATTGTAAATACTGCCGTGATCTTTATTAGATTTTCTATCAAATTTATTACTTTGTTTTGCTTATTTACATACAAACATATCGATGGTGTAGAACAGTACTGGAACATTTCAAAAAAAGGCGGTTTTGAGTTATGAATGCCAAATTTTTCGTTATATTTTTCTTCATCTAAAACAGTATCGGGACAAGTCAAGTCGCCACTCCAACATCCTCTAATTTGCTTGTTCGGATAAATAACTGAATGCATTGCTAACATAAAAATATTACTGTATTGGAACATTCAGAAATGTTCCCCTACAACATTCAACTTTAAAAGATGAATTGGAATATTTCGAAATGTACTGGTACTGAACTGAGCCACAGGCAAGGTCACACGTTTTTTCTCGGTACTTGTCAGTCTAAACAAAAGCCACTTTATTGCTGACACCTGTGCTCAATGGAAGACACCTCTCTGTCTTTCAATATTGATTTAGAAAGAGATAAGACTTTACTAAAATTAGGAATTGTTGTTTGTGTGGTTGATTATAAAGTAAGCATCTCTAAACTGGACATGAGCTTTGAGGTTATTCTCGTGAATGGTGATAGATTTTTGTGAATGTCGTGGATTTTTGTAGAATTGCTAAACATCAGCTATGAGAAGATCGAAGACGAGAACGGAGGTTATGTGGAGATTGCTCAAGGCAAGATGGATTATCCAAGTGATTATAAGAAGGGTAAGTTTCACTCACATAACCTCAATTACATAGGTATTTATCGTAACCAAATTTTTTTGTATTGATCGATTGTATCGATCAACGATGTTTTCTTTGTACGATTATTGTGCAATATTAGGAAGATTTATAGTGCAAATCCATTCAACATAAGTATTAAGTTATATTGATAATGTTTAGGATTCCGTAGCACCGTATGCTGGCATGTAAGAAAATCAGCCAGGTGTCTGTCCGTCAGTTTGGAACTGGATCTTATCTCGTGAACTATTCACGCTATGAACTTGAAACTTTGTATAATTATTTCAGGTGCTTCATTTTGTATGATGCCACCGGCGGAACATTCACCAATCACTCTGGCCCCTCCAACACGGCTGAGCGCTCCAAAAATTTCTGAAGATGGGCGGACACAGTCAGAACCTGGACTGTTGTTGTGGACACAAAATACGAATGATCCGACGAATTCCGAGCCTACATTGTTGTGCGAAGCTCCTCTAATGAACATTCAAATTATTTCTAAGGCGCCGGAGGAACATTCACCTATCAATTCGGAGCCTCCAACACAGCTGAGCGTTCCAAAAATTTCTGAAGATGAGCGGACACAGTTAGAACCTGGACTGTTGTTGTGGACACAAAATGCAAATGATCCAACGAATTCCGAGCCTCCATTGTTGTGCGAAACTCCAATGAACATTCAAATTATTTCTACGGCGCCGGAGGAACATTCACCTATCAATTTGGAGCCTCCAATACAGCTGAGCGCTCTAAAAAATTCTGAAGATGAGCGGACACAGTTAGAACCTGGACTGTTGTTGTGGACACAAAATGCAAATGATCCAACGAATTCCGAACCTGGATTGTTGTGCGAAATTCCAATGAACATTCAAATTATTTCGACTGATGACACTGGGACAAGTAAGCTATACTTTAAATTTATTTAACTATTTTTGGATACTTGAAAATATTAAGGTGAAGTTAAACGGCTGTTAGTTTTTAAAAATAATTTTTGTTTTTAAAAATAACGACTAAAGTACCATCAGTCAAAAATATTTAAACTCATAACATTTTTCTTTTCTTTCCAGGCAACGCTGAATTTTTCAATAATACAAATTATACTACAGTGGATGCCGTTATCGAAGTTACGAGTTATGGTCAGATTAGTCCTGCGATTTCGAAAAATAATATGCGGAATATCTCAAATGGTATGTAAAACAATTTTCAGACAAAGTTGTAAGCTTAAATAATAAAAATTATTGTTTACTGCAGTTACAACTTCTGGGCGGATTAGTCCTGCAATTATTTAAATTAATTATTTAATCTTTTTCACAGATACTGAACATTCCAACGAAGCACTAAACAATAGAAATTGCCTCAATATTTTGACTAATCAAGCAGAAGATGATTCGATCAACAGTATACCACTTTCGCCGGATGCTCTGAATGAAGAGTTTCGAATTTCTACACTGCCTGGTTTGAAAAGAAAGCCAAATATTATTATTTCGTCTAGTTCTGAGAGTGATAATGAGTTGCCATTAACCAAAAAGAGACCTAGAAAACCTGATCAATGGAAGGCTAATAATAAAAAAAAACTTCGTAATACAGGTAAGCGTTATAAGACGGTCACTGGAAAGTCTATACCTGAAAGGAAAATGAGAGCAGGCTGCAACGAAACATGTCGGTTGAAATGTTCACAAAATATCTCCATGGAAAACCGAAAAAAAATATTTGACCAGTTTTGGAATATTGGAAACCTGGAAAGACAGCGTGATTTTGTTAACAAATGTATGAGTATAATCAAACCAAAGTATTCACTTCACAAAGAAACTAGCAAACGTTCTCTCAATAATGGATATCATTTTGTAGTCAATTCAGAAAGAATAAGAGTATGCAAAAAAATGTTCACTCATACTTTGGACATAGGACACTCCTTTCTTTCCACCACCATTAAAAAAGTATCTCCAGAAGGAATTTTGGATGGAGACAAAAGAGGCAAACATCATAAGAAGGGCAGAATTGTACCCGATCTGGTTAAAGAAAGCGTGAGGAACCATATAAATTCATATCCACGGAAAGAATCCCACTATTGTAGGGAAAATACAAGAAAAACATACATCGATGGTGACCTTAATTTGAAAATATTATACAGACACTACATTACTTATTGTAAAAGTAAAAATTTAACTAGTGTGACTGAGAGCATGTACAGAAACATATTCCGAACAGAATTCAATATTTCCTTTTACGAGCCTAAAAAGGATGCTTGTTCTTTGTGCTCTACCTACAAGAATGCTACCGGCTTAGAAAAACAGTCCCTCGAAGAAGACTTCAGTACTCATCAGAAGCAAAAGGAACTGAGTCGAAGCGAAAAAGAAAATGATATTGCCTTGGCAAAAGAAGATAATGAAAATAGAGTTGTTGCATGTTTTGATTTGCAAGCAGTGCTGCAAACACCTTGTGGAAACGAATCTCTTTTCTATTATAAGAGTCGTCTTAACGTTTACAATTACACGGTATATGATATTGTTAATAAAAAGGGTTATTGCTACTTGTGGGATGAATCTTTGGGTGACAAGGGTTGCGACGAAGTTGGTACATGTATATTTAAATACCTAAAGGAACATTGTGTGGGAAAACATGTCATATTTTATACAGACAACTGTTCTGCACAAAATAAAAATCTGATGTCTCTATACCTCTACTGCATAAAACATCTGGGTATTAAATCGATAACCCACAAATATTTGGTAGTGGGTCACACTCAAAATGAAGGTGACAGTGTACATGCGATGATTGAGAAAGAAAAGAAACGTATTTTAAAAAATGGGTCAATTTATATCCCAGCTCAGTGGAATTCAATTGTACTTGGTGCTAAGAAGAATGGTAATCTATACCAAGTCATCAATCTAAACTTTGACGACATTCTTGATTTAAAAAGACTAAGTAAACTGGTTGGAAAGAATTTCACGCATAATCTGGACGGGGAAAAAATAGTTTGGAACGATGTTAGAAAATTTTCGGTGGAACCTGAAAATCCTACATTTTTGCAATATTCATACACGTACGAGGACAGAAATATGCAGAAAATAAATGTACGTCAGAAAATGAGAAGCAAGCCAGTTTTGGAACTAAATAAAAAATTTACGGTTAGGCCTACTATTTCAGCAGCAAAGCAAAAAGATCTTTTAGCACTTTGTAAGTCGAATGCTATTCCGAAAGTATATTGGTCTTACTACGAAGGACTACAGACGTCTGATTAGATAAGAATTAAAATAAGATATAACTATTTTAGGATGATTTTTTAAAGTTGAATTTCAGTTATTTTAAAACGTTATTTTATGTGAAAAATATGTACCTACATAGAATAAGAAGATTTTATTACCATAACAATTTATGGAAATGTAAAACTTTTGACCATTGTTTGTGAATTGAATAAAATACTGTTTTATAGCTGGAAATGGCTTTTTGTTAATTTAATATAAAGTTAAGACAACCGTTTTTAACCTCCGATGCAAAAAGAGAGGTGTTGAAGTCTTCACAAACAGTAATGGATCGTTTCAAATTCTTTTAATCTGCTATGTTTTAATGATTTGATCTAGAATAAGACTGGAACATTTCAATATATTCCAATAATCTGCTAGGTTTTAATGATTTGATCTAGAATAAGACTGGAACATTTCAATATATTCCATTAATCTGCTAGGTTTTAATGATTTGGTCTAGAATAAGACTGGAACATTTAGAATTTTAGGCTATAACTCAGTAAACACTAAAAACGCCATGACACTTTAACATAATTATAATAGCTTGCTTAAACTCACATATTTTGATATATAAAACATATTAATTTTTTGTACATAGACTTAGTAATGATTTTTAAAAAATAGAATTGCCATTTCCTCAAAATGGACGATTTTGAAATGTACCAGTACTGTTCTACACTATCGATATTTAGATATTAGGTCATGAATACCAATAAAAATTTTGATGATTTCTCGAAAATGCGTTTTAATTAGAAAATGATATTACTGTATGCTCCGGGAGCAAGCAACCAATATTAGTCGTTACGAAGTCAACGGTGTTCTGATGTGCATCCAAATTTGGTCGTTACGTAGCAGACGGGTCTCTCTAACTTAACATAATTATTCTTTCGTTGAAACATACGAGGTATACCTCGTAGGAATAATTTAACAATGTTTTAATAATTATTGTCTCTTTACCTATGCGATTATTGAGCGTTTATCTTTTATTTTGTCTGACTTTGGTTATTATTAGTATTATGATTTTTGATTATTTGTTGCATTTGTTTAGTACTATTGATCTCCTTGTTTTTTTTCTTTTGATTATTTAGTTGATCTATATTTTTTGATTATTTGTGTTTGTATTAAATATTTTTTATCGCAGTTAGACGCATATATTATTACGGAATATACGAAATTGACTGATAAATATGTCTGTGGTTAGGACGCACGTCGCATGCAGTGGCTTATCAAATGATTCGTAGGCGTAAAGCGTAATACACGTTTCGGTTGTCCTCTAGTGCGCGTTGCACATCGCATATGGAATTACCAAATTCACCCAGCTTCGAAGAGAAATGTCAACGTTTCCCCAACTTAGCGCCCAATCTCCAATCTCAACGCGCACAGTCCGAAATTGCTTCCGCACCAATTGCCAGCACGCCGTTTAATTTACATATCTAGCAGTGCTTAAAATATACGGTGGATTGAATTGAAACGAGGGGAAAACAAATAATTCGGACCTAGGCAATACATCAAGACCTCGTATATGTAAAATCGAAGAATATCGCGGTTGTTTGACATTATAAATAGAATAGAAAACGAATTTACCGCGTGAAATTTGTAGGACCCGACGTTTCGGTGACGTTGCAGCCGCCGTTATCTAGGGTAGACTGAAGAGCTGTCAGTCCGTTGTTTTGCGGGTAGGCCGCAAACCGCTGCCGCCACTGCGTAGGTTATAACGGTGGTGGAGGGCCGGGCTCGGAGCGTGGGAATTTTTAAAATCCGTCTTGCACCCAACACTCACTGTATCCTGTTTTACGTCTTTGCGTTCGGCGTTCGGCGGCGGGAACATTATAAGAAGAGGGTTCCACGTAGAAGAGAGTTTGTAGCCGTCATCTCTATTGAAGTTCGGAGTTCTTCTTATTTCAATGGCTTCCCGGATCATGCGAGGAAACAACGGCGGCTGCAACGTCCCCGAAACGTCGGGTACTACAAATTTCACGCGGTAAATTCGTTTTCTATCCTATTTATAACTCGTATATGTGTTCTGCTAAGAGATTTTATCTCCTCTATTCTTCTCTCAACCCACATATGCCCAGTGATTCGAAAACGAAAAAAGAAGTAGTGTTTTGTAAAAGCATCGGAAATCCTTTGTGAGCTCAGTAAAATCAAAATACTGCCATCTTTCGCAAGAGTACGAAACTACCTACTATTAAAAACGAAGTTTTAGCAGAATTTACACCTTTGATTGAAACAGTAAGCAATGGCAGTTGTGTCGTGTTCGCATCGTGCAAAAAACATGTCGTCTCCCGATAAAGTAAGTAATTATTCAGTTGAGTTAAGCTTTGTACAATCATCATAGTTTTATAGTAAATTTGGGTAAATTAAGGACTTATTCGTGTTCAATAATGCAATAAGCTCATCATCACATCTTCGTTTGAATTACCTATAACGAATGTAGGATATTTGCCCATTCTTTCGTTTGCGAACACCTCTAAAATAACTAGTTAACAAAAAAATATATACCAAAACTAGATAATACTGTTATAGCGCAGACGTGGTGTTTTTCCATAAAATATTGGCAGGTTATATTGATTGTTCTGAACTTCTTGAAATGGTATCTTTCCGTGTACCATCGCGACTCACTCGCCAAACGGAGTTATTTCACCTTCCGCAGGTTAGTACTAATTGAACAAAACTGTTTCATGTATAGGGTATGTAAAATTTGTAATACGCAGCTCGGCGATATTGACGTATTCAATACGTCATCATTCGCTCTTAAGAAAGCAATTATTAATGATGGTATTGATTTATCATTGTAATCGCAATATATAATATATTATAAATAATATTTATTCAAGAATATATTTAAATAATATGTATGTCTATATTATGGAACGTGTATTTACATAAAATTTTATTTACTTATTATGGCCCCTTTCTTCCCAGTTCCCACCTGTCCGGGCTATGAGATTTAGGGAGCTAACGGGCCCATGATGAGGTGGCCACGATGACCCATGTGTTCAGGGTCGGTCACACTCACGGGTCAACACCCATCCGATGGCCTCCACGCATGGGGTGCGAACCTGGGTAGGACACTGGGTCAACCAGTCTCCCCTGGGAATCAAACCTCTGGCGCTCCTGGACGGTCTGCGCACCGAGCGGCGCAAGCCAATCGACTGTGCTCTCCGACTAACAGTTAAGAGTTTCAAGGCGATAGGTGAGGGCAGCAAACCCCGCCCACCGCCCGGGCAGTTATAACGACGAGGGTCGTCTTGTCTGCCCGGGATGTCGTGCTACGACAACCCTGCGCGTACCAGAAGGGTAAAACGCGCAGGGGGTGAAATAGGGTAAACCACCCCCCCCCGTACCGCCCCGAGAACCCATTTATTCAAAAAATAAAACTTATTTACAAAAAACATAAAAAAATTACAAAATTTTACAAAATTTAACGAGAAAAGAAACAACAATATCGTAAATTTAGTAGCCGGTAAGCGGGGTAGAGGACGCTCCAGAACAATGAACGTGAAGGCGCACTGTCCGTGCGCAGGTCTCGGAGCAGCCACGGGGGGGAGGAATCCCTGGATCCTGCAAAGAACGAAACGCCCCTCGGGGCGGTAAAGAGACGGACACAAAGACGGGCACTTCGGGCTGGAAGTAGCCGCTGAATCACGCCACCAAGGAAGAGGGTACCCCCTGGGGGGTATCCCGAAGCCTCATGCTTTCCCAAGAAGCCACCCAGTGCCCCACAAACTCGCCAAACGACTGGAAGCAGCTCCTACAACTGACCAAATCCGGGTACCAAATCGGAGAACGCCCAACGCACGCGCCCACTGCATCCATCAATTTCTCCCGTGCAGCCGCTAGAATTGGGCAAGACCAAATTACGTGTTCCGCAGTTTGGCGACCATACCCACAGGCGCACCGGGGGTCATCGGCAAGTCCAAAGTCAAATAGTTTGGCTCTGAACTCTCCGTGGCCCCCAACCAGCTGCGTGGTATGGTGGTCGAACCGCAGAAACGAATTTGCCATCCGCACTGCAACAGACGGGAAAAAGCAATGGGTGAGGCGGCCCGTACCCCCGGCGTCCCATCTAGCCTGCCAGACACGCAAGGACTCCACCCGAATCAGGCGGGCAAACTCCCCAGCTCGGTGCGCCACCGGGTCGATCGATAGGCCATGAAGGACTACCGGCTCGCCCCGACTAACAGTCGGGGGAGTCTGGGAACTGTATTGTTTCCTATAGAGCGGGGGTGGTTGCCTACCTTACGGCGACTGCTCTTGAAATGACCATTGGCCATCCGATCCCGGTTCAGAGTCGGGCAAAGGACGCCTTGGTCCGCGATAGATTCGGTGCACACCGTTTCACCGCTTCGTAAGGGAGAGGACCGCGCAAGCGACCTCGTACTCGGAACCAATCGAGAGACCGGAGAAATCTGGTCACAATTGGAAGCAAGGGCGCGAGTGTCGGCCCGCCAGGTAACATACTGGCTATCTCGCGGTAAAGGCGTTGGCTTCTTGCGGGTTGTGTCGTAGCTAGACGTCGGATTTGTAATGTCCAAAGTCTTCTACGCTCACTGCACGGTCGATAGAACGAAGAATCGTTAAAACGTCCTGCGGTGACGGGTTCGCCCGTTGTGGTTGACATCTCAATATGTCCCTATGAGTGTTAGTACATTCTTCAAAAAAATTATATTGTTGTGTTTAAATTATGAATGTTTAAGTGGAAACATGTAATTAGCTTTATTTTTTTAACTTAATAATTCTGTAACAAATTTATTGTAACAGCTGTATGTTTCCTTAAAAATAATAATTAAAAAAAAAATAGGAACCTATCAATATAAACATATCTGAAAATAAACAAAATCGAAATCCCAAAATAGTTCCGGGTATATATGGGTTAATATTTTATGGTAATCCATCCAACAATCCAATAATGCATGTTTCCACCGAAGGCTGTCGTACTTGCTGTCCATATTACCGGTCTTTAGCAAAAAAATTTAAAAGGTAATGTTGAATCGCTTACTAAATTTTTCGACACTCACGACATTAAACAGTTTGGTTTTCGGGCAGTATTATCCACTGTTAATGCTATATCGAAACTACTGCATGAGTTATTGAATGGGCTGGATAGTTCAATACAGTTAGTTATTGGTCTATTTTGTGACCTATCAAAAGCATTTGACTGCGTTAACCACAATAATCTACTGAGTAAATTAAAACACTGTGATATTAGAGACAAAGGGCTAAATCTAATTCAATCATACCTACAAAATATGTATCAAACGACAGAAGTAAATGGAACAAGAAGCCAACCGATTCTGGTAACAAAGGGTGTACCTCAAGGTTCCATTCTAGGCCCATTTTTTTTTAGTGTACACCAATGACTTGCCAGGATGTGTGTCATCTGAGAATGATGACATGACACTGTTTGCAGATGACATATCTCTTATCTTCTGTGACAAAAATAAGGAATCATTAATAAATAGAATAAGGTATACGATTGATCAACTCTTGATTCGGTTTAATTCTAATTAATTACGTCTAAATAATACAAAATCAAAAATAATTCCTTTTCACTAAAGACCTGCCAATGTTAACTATTTAAATGAATTAAACGACTATTTTGAAATCGACATCACAGAAGATATACATTTTCTAGGATTAAGAATTGAGAGAAAATTACAATGGAATGCGCACATCTAACAATTAGCTAGTAAGCTATGTAGCTCGATATACTCTATTTAAAAAATCAGAAGTCTTTGTGGTTTTGCGGCAGCCAAATCAGTATACTTTGCGTATTTTAACTCTTAATGACTTATGGACTATTATTTTGGGGAAATGCTGCAACCAGTAAAAGAATCTTTCTTTTTCAAAAGAGAGCACTGCGCAGCATGTATCAGGTAACGACTAGGACCTCATGCAAAGAATATTTAAGCAAGGCAAGGGTAATGACTATGTATTCCGCGTTCATATACCAGTGTTTAATGTATGCTAGACAGCACCTAGCAGAAATACCAATTAATGCAGACATTCACTTGCATCATAACCGCGGTAGCTCCCTTTTATGCGTACCCCGAACGTACGACTGGCAAAAGTACAGAAAAGCTACTTGTACCTTAGCATTAAATTCTATAATCTACGACCTACAAAATTTAAACATCTGGAGGATATAAAATTTAAAAAAAACATCAAGAAGATGCTGATAGGCCACCCGTTCTATAATCTGGCCGAATTTGAGGGCCATTATTTTTCAAATATTGTGACCATTTAAATAACTTTAAAAAGTAGAGCCTTATTGTCTGATTATTTTATATGGTCTTATATCTGTATTTTTAGTTTAAAATGCAAAACGTAGGTTGAATTTGATTATTTAACATTTTACTGGCAATTTGAGTAATACGGTGAATAATTTTACTACGTATCTTTTCGAATTACAAACTACTTCAAATATTAGGCTTCTACTTTGATTATTTATATTTATAGTTTGACAATCTATGTAGTTAATTCTTGGTTACCTATGTATGTATGTTCAGTAAAGAGCAGTAACGAAACTTACTACCTAACCCAATTATTTTGACACGTCCAAAAGCTGTCTTTAACCGTCAATTGGACATGACGAAAATGTAATGCATTGTAATGTACGCGATCCTTATTTAGGGTAATGCCACGGAAAGTAACCGTGTTTTCGTCCACCAAAAACCGTCGACGAGGACGATAGCCGGTGTCCGGAGAGACAGATATTGCGCGCCTCCTCTCAAGAAATACAAAGTTCTTACTATGGCATCAGCGTAAGTTCTCCGGTTTAGGTGTATACTAAGAAAAACATTACGAGTAGATACTTAACATTCACGTACATGATCACGACACTCGAAGCAAAGCCGATTATAGAGTTTAATACTGGCACATCTTATTCGCTATCTTTAAGGTAGGCAACATTTTAAAAATATTACAATACCTTTAACCCGTTGAGTATGAGTTAACCAAATCTGGTCGCGAAACAATTATCCGTTGAGTACGAGTCGACCAAATCTGGTCGCGCGTTTTTTTCACTTCTTTGATGTTCTCATATTTATTCATAATTATCTAATTGTTTTACAAAATGATATTTCAATATTCTATATTTGAAATTTCAATGCAATCATTGTGCAGTTGTTCTTTTTATGATTGGTGTAGTAGTTTCGTAGTTATAGTACTTTAAGTCGAGCGCCGTCGATGTCGCCGAAAATCCTGCAGATGCATCCATGAAAATACCTATTTACTCCAAGGGTTAATATTATGAAATCGGAAACTATCGCGGTTATTTCACATTATAAATAAGATAAAAAAACGAATTTACAGCGTGAATTTTGTAGCACCTGACGTTTCGGCGACGTTGCAGCCGCCGGCTGCCAAGAGGCGGGCTCACGAGCGCGAATTTAGAAAGTCCGTCGGGCATACAACCATCACTGTATCCTGTCTCACGTCCTTGCGTTCGGCTTTTGGCGGTGGGAACATTTTAAGAAGAGGTTTCCACGTAGAAGAAAGTTAGTAACCGTCGTCGTATCTATCGAAGTTCGGGGTTCTTCTTATTTCAATGACTTCCCGGATCATGCGAGGAAAGTAGAAATTGTTCTTTGAATAGCACAACTGGACTTTGAAACTGCATCCAGTGGTTACTTCCGCTATCCAATATATGTTCGCAGATCGCCGATTTTTCTCGCTGAACGTTTTTAACAGCTTTGATGTGTTCTATCAATCGAGTTGCTATGGGCCGTTTCGTTTGTCCAACGTACGACAAACGTTGACACGTTACGTTGGACAAACGAAACGGCCGACAGACGACGGTTACAAACCCTCTTGTGGTACCCTCTTCTTAAAATGTCCCCATCGCCAAAAGCCGAACGCAAGGACGTGAGACAGGATACAGTGAGTGTTGTATGCACGACGGACTTTCGAAATTCGCGCTCGTCGAGCCCGCCCCCCACCACCGTTATAATTTGCGGCTTACCCGCGTAACAACGGATTGACAGCTCTTTCAGTCTACCTTGCACAACGGCGGCTGCAACGTCGCCGAAACGTAGGGTGCTACAAAATTCACGCAGTAAATTCGTTTTTTATATTATTTATAACGTTTATTATTCATTTTTTCCAAGAAAAATAAACTAGAACTTCGAGTGGCGGCATAATTTCATGGCAGACCGCGGCAATTTATTTGAATTTCTTGCAATATCGCCGCGCTCGACAAAAAGTAATATAACTATGGAACTACTATAGCAATCATAAAGAGAATAACTGTGCAATGATCGCATTGAAATTTTATATATAGAATACTGAAATCTTATTTTGTAAAACAATTAGATAATTATGAATAAATATGAGGAAGTCGAAAAAGTGAAAAAAACGGCATTTCTAACTTGTACTTGTCTTACGGAAAATACGGAACCCTATTTAGAAATTGTAAATACTACCGTGATCTTTATTAGATTGTCTATCAAATTTAATATTTCGTTTTATTTATTTACATACAAAAATATTTAGATATTAGGTCATAAATACCAATAAAATTTTTGATGATTTCTCAAAAAAAAAATTGATGATGATTGACAATGGAATTTTACAAGAAATATCCGCGAAATGACGCGCGAAATTATTCTAGCGGCCGTCTATGTAACTATGGTAATAATGAGATATTTGGTATAGGTTTTAGGATGCTTTCAAATTAGAAAATAATAATACTGTATGCTTCGGGAGCAAGCAACTAATATTGGTCGTTACGTAGTCAACGGTGTTTTGATGTGCAACCAAATTTGGTCGTTACGTAACAGAAGGGTCTCTCTAAGACACAATTATTCTTTCTTAAGTTGGAACATACGAGGTATACCTCGTAGGAATAATTTAACAATGTTTTAATGACTATTGTCTTTTTACCTATGATTATTGAGTGTTTATCTTTTATTTTGTCTGACTTTGGTTATTATTAGTATTATGATTATTGATTATTTGTTGCATTTGTTTAGTACTATTCATCTCCATGTTTTTTTCTTTTGATTATTTAGTTGATCCATATTTTTTGATTATTTGTGTTTATATTAAATATTTTTTTTCATGTCATATCCAACTTTATTTAAGGTTTTGGATCAATAAAATACTATTGCCAAGATTGTAATCGTTATTTCTGCGATTCGGCTGACCTTATTCGACTACCTATTAGATATTCGACTTTCTCGAAAGGCTGGGTGTAAATTGGTCATCATTAGAGATTGGCCAGTTTCCGTTTCCGTTTTCAGTGCGGATGCACCGCATATTCGACTTGCTGGAGTGTAATCGCTATAGTCGCGGAGCCAGTAAACATTATTTATTACAACTTAACGATTAGCTTAAATAAATTATTTAGCGAGAAGTAAACGGCTTTGAAAATTGAAATATCTTGGCGATTAGTAGATGATACAAAATGTTAACAAAAAAAAAACCGACTTTGAGGCGCTATTGTGGAGGAATACACAACGACGTACAACTAGAGTTGTCAACTACAACGGGCGAACCCGTCACCTCAGGAACTTTTTAGCAAAATATCGTTCTGTCTCCCGTGAGGTGAGCGCAGAAGACTTACGACAAAACAATCCACCATCAAGCTTCTCCACCTGCCCGACAGCGGCCAAAGCCTTACGGCGAGGCGCCAGGAAAGGTATTCAGCGGGCAGCCTCACCCCCTGACTATCAGTTTTGTCAGAATATCTCGGTCTGGAATTAACCTTCAGGATAACTCAGTCCTCCCGACTGGTTACGGGTCCGAAGTAGCTTGCGCAACCTCTACCTGTTGTATTACAGCGGTAACTCAGTTAGAATTTTTTTAGAATTGCCGGTAGTGCGACACGGGATCGAGTGGCCCAAGGTCATTTCAAGAGTGGCATGACAACGGGTCAACATCCTCCCCCGCTGCTTAGGAAACAGTGTATGTCCTTATGGACATACGTGTATGTCCCTAGAGACTATTCTCTAGAACCCTTCAGCAATTAGTCAGAATGCACAACCGATTGGCATCGCCGACCGGTACGCAAACCGTCCAGTGGCGCCGGGATGCAATCCCGCCGGAAGAAACCGGTCAACCAGCTCTGAGGCCTTAGACACGGGAGTCTTACCCGGGGTAGCCTTCCACTCGAGGAGGCTTCTGAATAGGAGCTGAATCGTGAGTTGAGCCGATCCGAGAACAAAATGGATTCTGTGTCTCAAGCTGCAGGAAACCGTTCACCACCCAAAGACAAAGACGTACAACTAGGGTTGTCGACTACAGCGGGCGAGCCCGTCACCTCAGGAAGTTTAAACGATTGGTCGTTCTATCTCCCTGGAGTGAGCGCAGAAGACTTGGACTAAAACAGTCCACCATCAAGCTCCGCCACAAGCCCGTAAGAGGCCAACGCCTTAACCGCGAGATAGCCAGGAATGCTACCCAGCGGGCTTACACTCACGCCCTTACTTCCAATTGCGACCAGATTACTCCGGTCTCTCGATTGGTTACGAGTTCGAGGTCGCTTGCGCGGCCCTCTCCCTTACGAAGCGGTAAAACGGTGTATACCGAATCTATCGCGGGCCACGGCATGCTTTGCCCGGTTATTCACCCAGGATCGGGTAGCCGATGGTCGTTCCAAGAGCAGTCGCCGTAGCGTCCGCAGTTAACCCCGCTCTATAGGAAACAGTACTGCTTCCAGACTCCCCCGATCGTTAGTCAGATTGCGCAATTGATTGGCTTATGCGGCACGGTGCGCAGACCGTCCAGGAGCGCCAGAAGTTTGATTTCTAGGGGAAACTAACCCTGAGGCCAGAGTCTCACACAGGCTCGCACTTCATGCGTGGAGGCCGTCGGGTGGGTGTTGACCCGTGAGTGCGTGAGTGTTGACAAAGACGTACAGACAGAATTCCTTCTGGAAATATACTTAATCGTCTCAAGGGAGCTCGAAATGGATATCTTCGTCCTCATCTCGAAGAACATTTTAGCGCATTCACAATACTTCCCCTCCTTGGTTGGTGGGTGGGCCGGGAAATTAAATACAATGAAAATAGTTTGTATGCCTCCGAGGCTATGTCGGATGGTAGCTGAAGTCGTCGGGGCGTAGGATGCGGACACTGAATGCACATTGCCAGAGCTGCGTGCAAATTAAAATCCGCCTGGGTAAACCGCCCTCCTCGCTGCCCATTGAGCTCAGCTCGGCTCTTTATCTAGTGGGCAATTTTCTTTTTCTCTCTGATAAAGCCACGCAGTTGATTTTATAACTCGGAAGTATTGGGGAGAATTGCAGCCACGTACCTACATATCGCGAGTATTATGTACGTTGGAAACTTCTGTATGCTGATAATCAGAATATGGATTCTTCTTCTTCTCTGTCGTTCCCTCATTGCTGAGGATCGTGGCCACTAGACAACAGTTTGCCTACGAGGCTCCCCCACTTCGACCTGTCTTCTGCATGGCGGGTCACAGATTGTATTGACCCTTTTGTAACTTCTTTGATGAGGTCGTTCCATCTGGCTCTGCTTCTTCTTCCCTCCACTTGACCCCCGGAAAGCATTTTCTCCAGATTCTCTGGTTTTCTCCTGGCAACATGACCGAAGAACTGCAGGACCCTTCTCATGCATACGGCGAAGAGTCTCACTTGGATGCCGAGTTCTTCCAGGACAGATTTGTTGGTGCGGCGTGCTGTCCATGGGATTCCTAGCATTTTACGCCAACACCACATCTCCAGTGCATCAATTTTGGTGCATATCAGAGCCTTCAGGGTCCAACCAGAGCTCGAACCAGCCTGACCTTAGTCCGCTTGCTGATACCCCGATTCTTCCACAGCCTTTCTAGCTTGCTCATGGCCGATCTTGCCATCTGGCTTCTGCGTGAGACCTCCCTTTCGCAGAATTTGGATAATGAATATGAATTTTCCGAAGCGATGTTTCCGCGGCAGCGTCAAAGCGCTTGCGTCGGTTTCTGCTGTGAGGATGAAATCCCTCTTCATTAATTTGCTACACTTAGGATAATCCTTCGTTTCAGCAGTACTACGCGCGGCGGCTCGCGATAGAGCGCGGCGCGGTGTCGTCGTTAGTGAAAGACAGTAAAGACAGACGTGGCCAATTCATTAGACTCACCAAATATTATTTGGCTTTTGTTGAAACAATTGTTATGTAATCTTTCCTTACTACATGGAATTCATAATGTGTCGGCTCAATCATGGGCGCCCGCAGAAAATTTTCTAGGGGGGGGAAAATATTTTTAGTAATCTTTTAATGTAGTTTTAATTTACTTTAGTTGTTGCTGGTAATGTTAGCAAAACTAGTAAGGCATACCTGACACTCGGATTAAACTTTGTAAAAGGTAACAAGTCGATGAAATCTTGACTACTTTTGTATTCTCGCGTTTTCCAAAAATCGAACCAACTCAAGGCATCAGTTTCAAAACTATCAATGTGGTATACCTGATTAATAGTAGATATTATATCCTTAAACTGTTGACGATTCAGTTTGCACAATTTCGAAGGATGTAGCAACGCTAAGTTAAATTGTGCACTGTTAGCTTCACAAAATCGACTCTCCATTGAGTTAATTAGAGAACCTAAGAATGGAATGTAAACTGTTTGTCTGAAGTACTCTTCAACACTTATGGTTCCTGGATTACTTCGATGCTTTTGTCTTCCACACTGTCTTGGGATAATCAGTTCAATATCCAGTTTCTGTGCAAGTTGTACTGTTTTCTCAAAAATATCCCTGAAATAGTTATCGGAATCACCTTGGTGAAGTTTTACTACACTGAGCAGGTTTTGAACTTGCAGTTGGACTTCTGGAATATCAACTTGGACAGCTTGAAGAGCCTGAGTAACTGGTTCCAGTATGACAGAGTACTGTGAAATAATATTGAGACAAAATAAAAACGTGCTGGACTTTGATGAACAATATAACTGATGTACAGCCTGTCATTTATTACCACTTGCATGCAATGAAAATTCTTCCAGTTGACAATAAATATCTTCAAATTCACTAGAAAAAATCCGACGCAGTCTCGCCGCTTCGTAAGGGAGAGGACCGCGCAAGCGACCTCGAACTCGTAACCAAACGCGAGACCGGAGAAATGTGTTCACAATTGGAAGCAAGGGCGTGAGTGTGAGCCCGCTGGGTAACTCACCTAGTTATCTCGCGGTTAAGGCGTTGCCCTCTTACGGGCATGTGGCGGAGCTAGACGGTGGACTGTTTTTGCCAAAATCTTCTGCGTTCACCTCACGGGGGATAGAACGACTAATCGTTAAAACTTCTCGAGGTGACGGGTTCGCCCGTTGTAGTTGACAACTCTATTTGGCCATCGTTCTGTCTCTCCACACTTTCTTTATGCCAACACAAAGTGATTTTAAATAAAAGTAACATTATTTATTTGACTATTTTCAATCAATCCAGGGGGGGGGGGCAAGCGCCCCCCCCTTGCCCCCCTTGCCCCCCCTTGCGGGCGCAATCGGCAATATGTCCTCTTAAGTTGTTAAGTACTTGCAACACATAATGGAACTTTAATTACTGGAAACACCCATAAATGCATATGACAGGTGTTTGACACAATACTTCTGCAGTTCAATTGTATTGTTTTAAATGAGTTTAAAGTGTTTTTGGTCGGACTTTAATAATTCTTTTTGAATATTGTTTTAAGATACTGACAGAATTAGATCTACCAGATATTTTTTTTAAATCTACAAGATATTTTCAATTTTATACCAAGTAACCATTTCTAAGGTGAAATTTATAATTTTATCGTCGAAAATCGAAAATGGGTCGAAAAAAAGACTTGTCTCTGCGAAGAGTTACTGTTGTAATAATTCTGCTGAAATAAAAAACACTTTCAGAGCGAAAAATCGCCCAGAAAAAAATGTTTCGCAAAAAACTGTGAGACGTGTTGAGGACTTCGCCCAACATATCAGTCAACAAAAGAAGTAGATTCTCTAGAATCGAAACCGCAAATACGCTCAATATTACATGCGTCAAACAGCATTGAATTCCATATAAATTTCGGCAATTAATGCATAGGTACACAGCCGATGACTAATATCATTTCTTCTGATCGATTTAATTAACACACTTATTCCCCCCACGCATTGAACATTTCATCATACACACGATATATAAAGCCATACATTCGATCGATAATTCATCATCCTCTACACAGCAGTCATCGCGTTTATACCTCGCTCTTCATTCATCCTCCAGTCGGTAACCAGCGCGTCTGCACATCTTCATCTTCATCCTCTGGCGACAGTCAGCCACGCATAGTACACGCGATCATCATCATCTTCAAATCTATCGCCGCGCTCCACACTTCGGCTACACAACTGCGACATATACTTCGAGCAACGTTACAAACTGGCAACCATCGCATACCTTCTGGAATAAACACTTTAACTTCAACAACATCGACTTTTAATACGGAGAAAACCCACTGATGAGAACCACCTTTCACTCACGAGCAATTGGAGTCTAGTGCGGGGTGGCCACCTCACAGACGAATCAAAGTGAGTCTTGACAGTGATAAGTAGTACAATCATAATCAAGTGGGAAAAACTTATCAAAATCCTAAATTAACCCCTCGATCGACCAGAACATTGATGAATTTATGCCGGAAGAGCCGCAAGCAACTTCAGCCAACCTGAAAAAAAAGATGGCAGACTATGGAATCGATGTATCCTTCAGAACAATCTACCGTAAAGTTTTTGATGGTGGTCTGAAAGCTAGAAAGCCAAGCCAGAAAGCCAAGAAAAAAGACAAAGATTACACATGCCATGGAAATAAAACGTCTAGATTGGGCTCGTGAACATGCAAACAAATCAGAGGAAGACTGGGGCAAGGTAACAAACACAAATGTAGGTATATTTTACATATCTGAATAAATCGTGAAAAAAAATTACCGCACACCACTTTGGTTGAAATAATTTTTTCCATCAATCTACTATCCAGGACAGAGTGTTGCTATTTTTTTGGGGCATAATGAGCAACTTTTCTATTCAGGTATGCTTTAGTGACGAATCAATATTTTCCATTAGTGAGTAAACTGCTTAGTACGTTCGAAGACAGCCTAAGGTAGTTCTTCACAGTGACTGCATTCAGCAATGTGTGAAGCATCCGACGTTAGTCAAGGTGCTGGAGCCGCATGTCTGTGAAGGGACCAGGAAGGCTATACAGTGTAGAAGCAACCGTGCGTCTAGACCAGTACATTAAAGTATTCCAAGAACGACTTTTGCCTTAAATGAATCAGTGATTTCCTGAAAAAGATGGAACTTTCATGCACGACGGTGCAACGTGCCACAAAGCTAAGAAAGTCACCAATTTTTTGGCTGATAACCAAGTTTCTGTGCTATCCTGGCCAGGGAACAGCCCGGAATGAATCCCACTGAGAATTTGTGGTCAATTATCAAAAAAAATCGGTTGTCTGTAAAGTCGAAAATACTGATGGAATGGTTGCAATTGAAGCAGTTTCATTTCAGATTCTGATATTGTTTATTACAAACACCCAAAAATATATGCTTTTATACTCACCGTTTTGACTACAACATGTAAATGTATTATTGTATAGCAGTATAATTGTTTATTGTTTAAAGTTTATTGTTTTTTTTTATTTGAAAGTATGAAATCTCAAACTGTTAAATAACGGTTTGAGAAGCGTTTGAGCACGCTGCGCCATCTAGCGGTAGGTAATACGTCGTAAATAAACAATATCAGCGACATTTCATCAACCGCTAGATAGCGCATCGTAATGATAGCTTTTCATACTTTTTATTTTTTTTAAATATAAGTTGCTTACTTCGTTGCACTTCGTTGTACCCCCAAGAAAATTGTCCGTTCAGTAATAACATTCAGTATATCAAGAATACATATAAAATTATGTCAAGAATTTAAATCAATCTAGTGATTTTCATTCGTACTATTTTAGACTGAGGTTAGTAAATCTTGTCGCAACCGGTAGATGGCAGCATTTATATTGAATAATAAATATAATAAATGGAACGTCTCAGAGCGAAGTAACGCCGCATGAGTTCTGTTTTTTCGTGCGTACAGCCGGCTCCATCGAATTATAAGACGTTGTCACGTCAAAAAGATTATTAACAAGACGAAAAACAGTCAAGACTCAGCACATCGCAAAACAACTCTATATGGCATCGTGATGACGAAGTCAAAAACATGTTCCAAACCTTGTTTTTTTCCATGACAATGTGCATCAAAACTCTAGTAGAAGCTAAAGGAATACATACTAAATAGTAGCTTTTATTACTGTCCTATTAATTTAGAATGGCTTAGAAATAAACGTTGAAAACCACAACTTTTTCGTTTGAGTCTAATGAATTGGCCACGTCTGTTTCTGGTTGACGATTTAATTACGACTGTTGAGCGGGCACGGCGGTCAAACGTTCAGTGTTTACAAAGATGTAAATCCGTAATCTGACTCGGGATTCTACGCAGTGGCAACATGCTGCGGCGGTAAGTTTGAATTGTTATCGTGCGGAGCAAATGAAATATTGCATTGGGTGGGACGTAGTCTCCACACTGCTTTTATCTTAGGTACTAGGCGCGAATTTATGTTCGTTTCTTGTTACTCTTTATTGTGAAGTTTCACAATGCGCTGGTTTATTACCATACGATAATCTCTTACAACCAACCATACTATGATGTTTTATATGTGCTTGTAACACGTGTGTAAGTATGTGTTGTATTATTGCATTCGATCGATATGGTTTAAAATTCAATAAACTTAATTTAATCCCAACGGAAAATGATGGCCCATTTGACAGTTAAGATGTGTAGGTATAGCTGCGCTGCAATAGCAGTCTTTGATTTATAACTGTATTAATATTTTAGCTGATAACGCATGCTTCAAAACTAACTATAAATAAATAATAAATAAATGTTTTAATCACCGTAGGTCGGCATCTTCTTGAAAAGAAAGCCATTGAAAAACTTTCGTGGCTAACCGAATAAACAAGAAATAACCTTTAGGTGCTTCAGAATTACCAGTTTAAAGTAACTGAACATTGACGCAAGTACGCCTCTGATTATCAACAGGAACACATCAAAACTTGGTGCAGAAAAAAATCCAGCAATCTCGTGTGACAAGAAGATCGAAACAAACAAATTTTGCAATACCACTCAGGATATCCGCTTTTGGCCAATCCAGTTTCTCTTATCTTGTCCCCAAATTTTATAATTGCCTACCGCCAAACATTAAAGACAATAAAATTTAATATACATTAAAAAATAGTTTGAGTGCCTACCTCTCAAATTGTACAAATTGTACAAATGCAGATATTGAACACCTTATTAGACAATTAAATCCTTATAATAAAAACATAATAGTATGTAATGTAGTAATATAAATTGATGATTTCTAAATAAAATTTTATTTTTATTTTTGTGAATTTATTTTGTATATTATTAATACACAGTAATACTTATGAATACATATGTTGATACTTCGCCCAACATATCAGTCAACAAAAGAATTAGATTCTAGAAATCCGTAACTGCAAACACACTTAATATTACACGCAGCAACCTAAATTGAATTCTATATAATTTCGGCAATTAATGCAGACACAGCCGATGACTAACATCATTTCTCCTAATCGATTCAAATCGGACATACTCACTTCCCCCACGCACGGTATTGCGTCCTTAACGCGCTATATAAACCCATACATTCGATCGATTATTCATCATCCTCTAGTCGGCAACCATCGCGCCTATATCTCGCAGCATCATCCTATAGTGGACGGCTACCGCGATCACTCATCATCATCATCCTCTAGTAGACGGCCATCGCGCTCACTCATCATCATCATCTTCTGGCGACCCTCAGCCACGCATAGTACACGCGATCATCATCATCACTCACACATTATTACGCACCGCGACTTATCATTCGAAGCGTTATCAACTGGCAAGCATCAAATACCTTCTGCAATAAACGACTTCAACTTCAACAAGACGACTTTTACTACGGAGAAAACCCCCTGATGAGCTCCACTCCTCACTCAAGAGCAATTGGAGTCTAGTGAAGGGTGGTCCCTCAAACATATATATATATATATATATATATATATATATATATATATATATATATATATATATATATATATATATATATATATATATATATATATATATATATATATATATATATATATAGGTATATATATATATATATATATATATATATATATATATATATATATATATATATATATATATATATATATATATATATATATATATATATATATATTGTTAATATTTGATTGGTTTATTGTAAAATCTTTTTTTAAAGAATTCGTTTTTAAGGATGACACTTCGATGAAAAAATAAAAATAATAAAAGCCACTTACATAGCTGGAAGGTTTTCCCGGACTGGACTGGGAAATGCTTATTGTTTAAAAACGAATTCTTTAAAAAAAGATTTTACAAAAAACCAATCAAATATTAAAAATATTATACAATTTTATCTTATGTTTTGAACTCTTGTAAATATCATATAGCCTTAAGTATAAACTTCTCGACCAGAAATTACGATTTATATCTTATTTCATGGGAACGAGCAAATGAAGTATTTTATTTTTATTTTCATTTAATAGCTGGCTGATAGCGAGCCCAGCAATCGTATATCGTCCCTTTAAAGAGTGGATATATTCGAATTTCAAATCGAATTTTCGAAATGTCATTCCGCATTTAAGAGACGATTGATTGTGATTTTTTTCATTATTTTTGCTTAAATTTGTCTTTAATAAAGACATTTTATTTTGGTTTGCAAAAGGATACGCATTGTTTTTGAGATGTGGATGAAGGGTGATCGTTCGCTAGCGATAAAGGGATCCCATTAAACCTACAGTGTACCGTCGAAAGTGGTACTCATCCAAGAATACATCTCGTTTAAACAATAAGCATTTCCCAGTCCAGTCCGGGAAAACCTTCCAGCTATGTAAGTGGCTTTTATTATTTTTATTTTTTCATCGAAGTGTCATCCTTAAAAACGAATTCTATATATATATATATATATATATATATATATATATATATATATATATATATATATATATATATATATATATATATATATATATATATATATATATATATATATATATATATATATATATATATATATATATATATATATATATATATATATATATATATATATATACATATATATATATATATATATATATATATATATATATATATATATATATATATATATATATATATATATATATATATATATATATATATATATATATATATATATATATATATATATATATATATATATATATATATATATTATTATTTTTTCAAATTGAAATTATGTTTATCACTAAATAAATGAAATGATAAAATAATGAAAGGGCACTTATCTGGTCTGTGGTGACCAGGAGTGACTCCACGCCTTCTTCTTCTCCTCCCTCAGTGTTTGCTGGTGCTTCCTGCTGTGGCACTAGAATCCGATTAAAATGGCCTCACACAGCGGCAACACAACAATGCGAGACGAGAATGAATGCTGGAAAATAATAGGCGAAAATAATTCTCGTCTCGCATTGTTGTGTTGCCGCTGTGTGAGGCCATTTTAATCGGATTCTAGTGCCACAGCAGGAAGCACCAGCAAACACTGAGGGAGGAGAAGAAGAAGGCGTGGAGTCACTCCTGGTCACCACAGACCAGATAAGTGCCCTTTCATTATTTTATCATTTCATTTATTTAGTGATAAACATAATTTCAATTTGAAAAAATAATAATATATATATATATATATATATATATATATATATATATATATATATATATATATATATATATATATATATATATATATATATATATATATATATATATATATATATATATATATATATATATATATATGTATATATATATATATATATATATATATATATATATATATATATATATATATATATATATATATATATATATATATATATATATATATATATATATATATATATATATATATATATATATATATATATATATATATATATATAAATATATATATATATATATATATATATATATATATATATATATATATATATATATAGATTTTTATCATGTTTTAAAATAAAATATAGATTATTGACAATTTGCATGACATTTTCTTACGAATTTTTAATTAGGTAACAAGGATATTTCTGTTACTTTATGTATGATTTTGTTTATTTATATAAATACAATATTATAGATTTCTTAGGATAATTAAAATAAATTGTCTACCTTGGAACATATACATTATCATGTTTTAAAATAAAATATAGATTATTGACAATTTGCATGACATTTTCTTACGAATTTTTAATTAGGTAACAAGGATATTTCTGTTACTTTATGTATGATTTTGTTTATTTATATAAATACAATATTATAGATTTCTTAGGATAATTAAAATAAATTGTCTACCTTGGAACATACGGCAGCCTAATTAGGTTAGAACTTTTGTATATTGAATCTACTCACAATTTGAAATCAATAAATAATTTATAATTTGTAATTTGTAGATTCGCTGAGGAGGAATTCAGGTAGTGCAAATTTGAATAGCCAGCGAGTCAGGAGAAGAAGTGGGCGACAAAACGAACCACTTAAATGAGACATCAGAGAACACATCTTTATTTAACACTAGCTTTTGACCGCGGCTTCGCATCGCGTAAAGTTTCGTCAACGATCACCTCAGAACGATCGTTATCGTCAAAACTTCCTGGGGTGACGGGTTCCACCGTTGTAATATCCACACCTCCAACGACGATTCTCTCAGGTCTCTCTGCACTCTTACCCGGCATTGAAATCTCCCCATGTCTACTGGTTTTTAGGTCGATGATAATATATACTAATATTATTAAGAGGTAAATTTCCTGATGTTGTAGGAAGTAATCTCGGGATATACTGAACCGATTTCAAAAATTCTTTTACCAATAGAAAGCCACGTTATTTGTGAGTGTCATAAGCTATAAACTAACCCAAACAATGTAAAGACTTTTTCGTGATAGTCGGATTTCCAAAGTAAGTCGGAAAAAACGGTCGAACGAAAACGTTTCTAACGAACGCTGCCTTAACGATGAGAGATATATGATTAAGTTCTAGAGAAAAGTTGTAGAGCTTGATAATGCCAAAAAAAGTCAGCGACAGCATATGCCTAACTTTTATATTTAAGTCACAAAAAATAGTATTTTATATTTAAAAAATAATTTAAATCGTTAAGTCATGTTTATTGGTCATATTATGAACAATTATGAATTCATATCAAAATAAGTAATCGTCTCAAGTGTTTAAAACAAAAGAATGTTCCCTTTTACTGCATAAATAGTTAAAGAGATAATACGTCATAGGTATGGAACCGCGACCATGTGGTCTATCTATTAATATTATAAAGAGGTAAAGTTTGTGACGTTGTAAGAAGTAATCTCTGGATCTACTGAACCGATTTTGAAAATTCTACCAATAGAAAGCCACGTTATTTATGATTGTCATAGGCTATATTGTAATTCGAAAAATGAAAAGACTTTTTCGTGGTAGTCAGATTTGCTAAGTAACTCGGAGTAAAAACGGTCGAACGAAAACGTTTCTAACTAACGCTGCTTTAACGATGAGAGATATATGATTAAGTTCTAGAGAAGTGCTTGATAGAGCTTGATAATGCCTACAAAATAGTCAGCGACAGCATAAGTCTAAATTTTATATTTGTCACAAAAAGTAGTTTTTTATATTAAAAACAAACAATTTAAATCGTTAGGTCATATTTATTTATTTATTTATTTGCAGCTGTTATAAAAAACATATACAAAAAAAAACAAGAACACACAGACTAAAAATTAAAACTATAAAGACTATGAAATAAAGCTACAAACGCTGCAAATTAGGGGTATCCTCAGGATATCTCTTATCCTGGTTTTCAGGAAACACCTATTAATTATTGATACATAGGTATATGATTTTTAAAATAAAATAACCAAATCAAATAAATCTTAAAACAAAAAATCCAAATAATCATAATCAAATAAATACACAAATCGAAATAATCAAAATCAAGATATTTAACATCAAATGATATTAAAAGAAAATAACGTAATTACATAAATTTAATAATCTACATATAATAAATGAAAAATAATCAAAATCAAAATATTTAACATTAAATAATCAGGTTACAAATTAATAAATAAACGTAGACAATAGCAATAATCCAATTAGCAATAGTTATTATAAAATAAAATCAAATTATGACATCTAAATATCTTCCTTTAATAATAAATGTTTAAAGTGGTCCTTAAATACTGCAATTGATTTCGATCGCAAAGCCATTCCCAAACGATTCCATACAACCGCAGAATAATACGAAAAGCTGCACTGGAAATGTGTAGTTTTGTGCTTGGGTATTATAGCAAGTTGTTCACGTGCCCGTGTTGAATGGACATGCCGGTTACGGGACCACGTCATAATCGGGTAAAGATATCGCGGCTGTTTATTGCGTACTACCTTGAGTACAAGGGTCGCAAGATGGAACTGCCTTCTTTTACTCATATTCAAAATGGAAGCTTTCGCAAGGAATGATTTATTGGTCATATTATCAACAATTATAAATTCTTATCAAAATAAGTAAATTTATCGTCTCAAGTATTTAAAACAAAAGACTTCTCCCTTTTACTGTATATAATTTCACTTTTACTGCATAAATGGTTAAACAGATAAGACACTCACAAATAAGACAGTCACAAGAAGACACTCACAATAAATAACGGTAATATAGTCAAATTGGCATGCAAATACATACATACATATGCAGTAAAAATATAACCCTTCTTTTCGCAGTCAGGAAATAAACCATAGCACCGTACTAACCAAACCACACTCAAAATTTCATCACAAGTAAACAGTTTTACCGCCCAACGAAGTGGGCACGGGTCAGTTAGTTGTGAATATCTTAAAACATAAATATTATCACGCTGATATCAGGGTTTGTCGGTTTCTGTTATTACTTGACCGCCACTCTGACTATCAATCTAATGCAAGCTAATGCGCAACATGCCACCAATGCCACGTTACTAATTTCTACTGTAATTATTAATGCCGTTTCATTAATGACATGCATGGAGGCAGCGGACACCACAACAAAGCGAGCCTTTATGTTGGTCATAAATTACGTGTCATTTGTTTGAAGTAGTTACAGTCGTACAGAGCTGGACCTTTTTTAACCGACTTCAAAAATAGAAGGAAAATATCAAGTCAGTTGTATTTTTTAAATCAAATCAAATCAAATCGCATTTATTGTCTTCAAAAACTGTTATATATTTGTTTAGACACATTATATAGCCGCTTAATGTTAAAATAACTTTAAAATGTATACTAAATATTTCATTAGAGTCTCACCACACAATTGAGTTATATTAGATATTTATAACTACAGTTAGTCATGAAATTATAATATTAAAATTAAATGGTCATATAAATAAGAAATATAATTGATTATGGGACACAATTAAAAATAATAGTAATAATATAATAATCAATAAAATGGTACAGATGTCAGCTCCTATCCTGGCCCCCCACCACCGTTATAAACTACGCAGTGGCGCAGCGGTATGCGGCCTACCCTCAAAACAACGGATTGACAGCTCTTTCAATTTACCCTGGACAGCGGCGGCTGCAACGTCACCGAAACGTCGGGTGCTACAAATTTCATGCGGTAAATTCGTTTATGGGGCACTAAAGGGAGTGCAATGTGTCTACGACTCATGTATGTATATTTGTTTTCCGTTTTTTTTATTTCGCAATAACTATTAAATTCTTAAACCGATTTCGTAGTGTGTAGTAATGTTAGAATCGCTGTCATCCCGAGTGTCAAAGGGTACGTGTCGCGACCCTTGTTCTTATATATGGGGAGAGCAGCGTAAATCGCCATGTTACGTGTTAGCTGTATTACGACCATTGACATATAAGTAACTAGACCTCGTGAGAATGCGTCAGCCGCATAGAAAGAGACTCCAGCATATAGTACCCCCTCCATCCTTGTCTATAATAGTCTTGCATTCACGGAGACACGTACATATATCACTATGGCAAAGCTTCGACGCCATAAGTCTGCTATGCTATGGCTAAACGCTCATGCGCAACTAGACAAGGATAGATAGAGTCTCATATACCCCTATCTCTTTTTATTCGGTGAACGCATTCACTCACAGCCCACCTTCGCACTCCCTTTCTCTATTTTCTTACCCTCTATGGTTACGACAGTCATAATTTAATAGGTAATTTTATCTTTCTTCTTCTTGGCGGCTGCCAGGAATAAAATCTCTTGTCAACAACGCGATGTCAAAGAAAAATCAAATGGTGTGAAAACAAATGAATCACTAAATTCGAAACTCAAATACACAAACATAAATTCGAAATAAATTTAAATGTAAAATTCTCAATCCTTCGGCTACGTAACGACCAAATTTGGTTGCACATCGGAAAACCGTTGACTACGTAACGACCGATATTGTCGGCATGCTCCCGGAGCGCACAGTAATATTATTTTCTCTTTCGAACGCATCCTAAAATCCATACCAAATATCTCATTATTACCATAGATACATAGACGGCAGCTAGAATAATTTCGCGCGTCATTTCGCGGATATTTCTGGTAAAATTCCATCGTTAAACATCATAATTTTTTTTTTCGAGAAATCAAAATTTTTATTGGTTTTATGAGCTAATATTTAAATATTTTTGTATATAAATAAGCAAAACGAAATATTACCTTTGATAGATAATCTAATAAAGATCACGACAGCATATACAATTTCTAAATAGGGTTCCGTATTTTTCCGTAAGACAAGTACAAGTTAGAAATGCCGAGTTTTTTTCACTTTTTCAACTTTCTCATATTTATTCATAATTATTTAATTCAATATTCTATATACGAAATTTCAATGCGATTATTGCACAATTATTCTTTTTTATGATTGCTATAGTAGTTCCATAGTTATAATACTTTTTGTCGAGGGCAGCGATATTGCAAGAAATTCCAATAAATTGTTGCGGTCTGCAATGAAATTATGCCGCTACTCGAAGGTTTAAACAAACGTTAGATATTGGAGATCAAAATGACCAGTTCGAGAAACAACAATTTTATAATATGTAACAACCTTATTTAAGATTTGAACTTAAATTAAATTTTGAAACCATCGTAACTAGACTGATACACATTTTATGGGAGTTAATGGGCCCTTGCTGAGTTGGCCACGAAGACCCATTCTATTCAGGGTCGGTCATACTCACGGGTCAATACCTATCCGACGGCCTCCACGCGTGAAGTGCGAGCCTGGGTAGGACTTTGGCCTTATGGTCAGTTTCCCCTAGGAATCAAACTTCTGGCGCTCCTGGACGGTCTCCGCACCGTGCGGCGTGAGCCAATCGACTGTGCACTCTGACTAACATCTTGCGGTGTCGACTACAACGGGCGAGCCCGTCACCACAGGACGTTTTAACGATTAGTCGTTCTATCGCCCTGCAGTGAGCGTAGAAGACTTGGGACAATACAATCCAACGTCTAGCTACGCCACAACCCGTGAGAGTCCAACGCCTTACCGCGAGTTAGCCAGGAATAAAACCGGCGGGCTCGAGATACTCGCGCCCTCACTTCCAATTGTGACCAGATTTCTCCGGTCTCTCGATTGGTTCCGAGTTCGAGGTCGCTTGCGCGGTCCTCTCCCTTACGAAGCGGTGAAACGGAGTACACCGATTCTATCGCGGACCAAGGCGTCCTTTGCCCGGCTCTGAACCGGGATCGGATGGCCAATGGTCAATTCAAGAGCAGTCGCCGTAAGATAGGCAACCACCCCCGCTCTATAGGAAACAGTACAGTTCCCAGACTCCCCCGACTGTTAGTCGGAGAGCACAATCGATTGGCTTGCGCCGCTCGGTGTGCAGACCGTCCAGGAGCGCCAGAGGTTTGATTCCCAGGGGAGACTGGTTGACCCAGTGTCCTACCCAGGCTCGCACCCCATGCGTGGAGGCCATCGGATGGGTGTTGACCCGTGAGTGTGACCGACCCTGAAAAAGAATGGGTCTTCGTGGCCAACTCAGCAAGGGCCCATTAGCTCCCAAAACTAACATATTGAGATGTCAACCACAACGGGCGAACCCGTCACCGCAGGACGTTTTAACGATTTTTCGTTCTATCGACCGTGCAGTGAGCGTAGAAGACTTTGGACATAACAAATCCGATATCCAGCTACGCCACAACCCGTTAGAGTCCAACGCCTGACCGCGAGTAGCCAGGTATGTCACCTGGCGGGCGGCACTCGCGCCCTAGCTACCAATTGTGACCAGATTTCTCCGGTCTCTCGATTGTTTCCGAGTTCGAGGTCGCTTGCGCGGTCCTCTCCCTTACGAAGCGGTGAAACGGAGTGCACCGAATCTGTCGCGGACCAAGGCGTCCTTTGCCCGACTCGCACCCCATGCGTGGAGGCCATCGGATGGGTGTTGACCCGTGAGTGTGACCGACCCTGAACACATGGGTCATCGTGGCCACCTCATCATGGGCCCGTTAGCTCCACTGACTAACATATTGAGATGTCAACTACAACGGGCGAACCCGTCACCGCAGGACATTTTAACGATTCATCGTTCTATCGACCGTGCAGTGAGCGTAGAAGACTTTGGACATAACAATCCAACGTCTAGCTACGCCACAACCCGTTAGAGACCAACGCCTTACCGCGAGTAGCCAGGTATGTTACCTGGCGGGCGGCACTCGCGCCCTAACTACCAATTGTGACCAGATTTCTCCGGTCTCTCGATTGGTTCCGAGTTCGAGGTCGCTTGCGCGGTCCTCTCCCTTACAAAGCGGTGAAACGGAGTGCACCGAATCTATCGCGGACCAAGGCGTCCTTTGCCCGACTCTGAACCGGGATCGGATGGCCAATGGTCATTTCAAGAGCAATCGCCGTAAGGTAGACAACTACCCCCGCTCTATAGGAAACAATACAGTTCCCAGACTCCCCCGATTGTTAGTCGGAGAGCACAGTCGATTGGCTTGCGCCGCTCGGTGCGCAGACCGTCCAGGAGCGCCAGAGGATTGATTCCCAGGGGAGACTGGTTGACCCAGTGTCCTACCCAGGCTCGCACCCCATGCGTGGAGGCCATCGGATGGGTGTTGACCCGTGAGTGTGACCGACCCTGAAAAAGAATGGGTCTTCGTGGCCAACTCAGCAAGGGCCCATTAGCTCCCAAAACTAACATATTGAGATGTCAACCACAACGGGCGAACCCGTCACCGCAGGACGTTTTAACGATTTTTCGTTCTATCGACCGTGCAGTGAGCGTAGAAGACTTTGGACATAACAAATCCGATATCCAGCTACGCCACAACCCGTTAGAGTCCAACGCCTGACCGCGAGTAGCCAGGTATGTCACCTGGCGGGCGGCACTCGCGCCCTAACTACCAATTGTGACCAGATTTCTCCGGTCTCTCGATTGTTTCCGAGTTCGAGGTCGCTTGCGCGGTCCTCTCCCTTACGAAGCGGTGAAACGGAGTGCACCGAATCTGTCGCGGACCAAGGCGTCCTTTGCCCGACTCGCACCCCATGCGTGGAGGCCATCGGATGGGTGTTGACCCGTGAGTGTGACCGACCCTGTACACATGGGTCATCGTGGCCACCTCATCATGGGCCCGTTAGCTCCCCTGACTAACAGTCGGGGGAGTCCGGAAGCAGTACTGTTTTCTATAGAGCGGGGGTGGTTGCGAACTTTACGGCGACTACTCGTGAAACGACCATCGGCCATCCGATCCTGGGTGAAAAGCCGGGCAAAGGACGTCGTGGTCCGCGATAGATTCGGTAAACACCGTTTCACCGCTTCGTAAGGGAGAGGACCGCGCAAGCGACCTCGAACTCGTAACCAATCGAGAAACCGGAGTAATCTGGTCACAATTGGAAGTAAGGGCGTGAGTGTCGGCCCGCCAGGTAACATTCCTGACTATCTCGCGGTTAAGGCGTTGGCCTCTTACGGGCTTGTGGCGTAGTTAGACGGTGGACTGTTTCGTCCCGAAGTCTTCTACGTTCACTTCCAGGGAGATAGAACGACTAATCGTTAAAACTTCCTGAAGTGACGGGCTCGCCCGCTGTAGTCGACAACCCAAGTTGATACACATTTTGTATCATCGTGCAATTCAGATCAGATACATTTCAAAGAGATTATTCTAGAATACTACATCCGATTTCACACTTGATATAATATTATTAAATCTATCGGTATTTCAGGAGTTCCTGTCAATTCTGTCTCGCGTGAGTCGCGGCTCCGTCGAGGAGAAGATGTCGTGGATCTTCGCCTTGTACGACCGCGACGGTGATGGCAAGATCTCCAAGGCGGAGATGGTAGAAGTGGTCGCCGCCATCTACGACATGCTCGGCACTTACACCTCGCCCAAGGTGGACGCCGACACTGCCCGGCAGCATGTCGATCGAATCTTCCATGTGAGCAAATACTCATTTTCATTACATTACATTACATTACGTTATGCAGAAACGTGCAGTCCGCACAATAGCGCGTGTGGCGCTTGATACGCCAGCTAGGCCTCTGTTTAGAGATCTCTGCATCATGACGCTGCCGTCCATTTATATAATGGAAGTAGCGCTGTTCGTTCGCATAAATATAGATGATTTTGAAGTGAATAGTGTGCATCATCACTATCCAACAAGATCCCGTAGCATGCTACGTTCGGTAAGTCATGCATTATCCAAGTCGGAGAGGCTAGCCTATATCGCCGGCCTAGCGGTTTACAACAAACTCAGCGAGCACATTAGGCAGGCGCAATCTCTTGACGTGTTTAAGAGACGCCTTAACCTTACAGATAACGCGTTTTAATCACTGGAGGAATATTACTCGAGTGAAGTCTAAAATGCTTTGGTAGCAAAATTATTTACCGATCTCTTTGCATATTGCCTCGTATTTTTTCTTTTTACATTATTTTTGTGTTTTTTCCTTCGTTTTGTTTTGTTTATTTTATCTTTTCTTTACGTTAAAAAATGTTTGTTTACTAATCTGTATCTGACTTGTATACCAGTATACTAAAAAAATAATTATAATTATGAAAATGAATAATACATTTTCGTCGTGTCCAATTGACGGCTAAAGACCGCTCTTGGACTTGTCAAAATAATTGGGTTATGTAGTAAGTTTCGTTACTACTCTTTACTGAACATACATATGTAGGTAGTCAAGAAATAACTACTAGATTGTCAAACTGTAAATATAAATAATCAAAATAGAAGCCTAATATTTGAAGTACTTAGTAATTCGAAAAGATACGTAGTAAAATTATTCATCGTAATATTCAAATTGTCAGTAAAATGTTAAATAATGAAATAAAATCTACGTTATGCATTTTAAACTAAAAGTACAGATATAAGACCATATAAAATAATCAGACAATAAGGCTCTACTTTTTTAAGTAATTTAAATGGGCACAATATTTGAAAAATCATGGCCCTCAAAATTCGGCCAGATTATAGAAAGGGTGGCCTATCAGCATCTCCTTGATGTTTTTTTTTTAATGTTATGAAGCTACCGAGGGTATGATGCGAGTGAATGTCTGTATTAATTGGTGTTTCTGCTAGGTGCTGTCTAGCATACATTAAACACTGGTATATGAACGCCGATTACATAGTCATTACCCTTGCCTTGCTGAAATATTCTTTGCATGAGGTCCTAGTCGTTACCTGATATGCTGCGCCTTGCTCTCTTTTGCAAAAGAAAGATTCTCTTACTGGTTTCCTACTAGCTAGCAAACCTATGAATTTGAAAATATAATGGGATTGGGTTAAATTTTAGAACACTCGTGAACAGGAATCAGTTACTATTTCCATTCTGATTTTCTTCATTTGGCTTGACATTTTACCATTTTATTGATTACTAGCTGACCCGTGCCCACTTCGTTGGGCGGTAAAACTTTTTACCTGTGATGATATTATGAGTGTGGTTCGGTTAGTACTGAGTGCTATGATTTATTTCCTGACTGCCAAGAGAAGGGTTATATTTTTACTGCATATTATTATGTATGTATGTATTTGCATGCCAATTGGACTATAATAACGTTATTTGTGAGTGTCTTCTTGTGAGTGTCCTATTTGTGAGCGTATTATCTCTTTAACTATTTATGCAGTAAAATAGAAATTATGTGCAGTTAAAGGGAAAAGTCTTTTGTTTTAAACACTTAAGACGATAAATTTACTTATTTTGATAAGAATTCATAATTGTTCATAATATGACCAATAAACATGACCTAACGATTTAAATGATTTTTTTAATATAAAGTACTACTTTTTGTGACTAAAATGATTTGTGATTTTGTGACTTTGTCGCCGACTTTTTGTAAGCATTGCCAAGCTCTACAACGTTTCTCTATAATTTAATGATATATCTCTCATCGTTAAGGCAGCGTTAGTTATAAACGTTTTTGTTCGACCGTTTATTCTCCGACTTACTTTGCAAATCCGACTACCAGGAAAGAGCCTTTTCATTTTTCGGATTAATTTATAGTCTATGACACAAATAACGTGGCTTTCTATTGGTAAAAGAATTTTCAAAATCGGTTTTGTAGATCCAGAGATTACTATAAATAGGATAGAAAACGAATTTACCGCGTGAAATTTGTAGGACCCGACGTTTCGGTGACGTTGCAGCCGCCGTTGTCTAGGGTAGACTGAAGAGCTGTCAGTCCGTTGTTTTGCGGGTAGGCCGCAAACCGCTGCCGCCACTGCGTAGGTTATAACGGTGGTGGGGGGCCGGGCTCGGAGCGCGGGAATTTTTAAACCCTAGACAACGGCGGCTGCAACGTCACCGAAACGTCGGGTCCTACAAATTTCACGCGGTAAATTCGTTTTCTATCCTATTTATAATGTCAAACAACCCCGATAGTCTTCGATTTTATATCCAGAGATTACATTCTACAACGTCACAAACTTTACCTCTTTATAATATTAGTATAGATAACACAAAACGAAATATAAAAGTACAAAATTAAGTAGAGATAAAGATGAAGAAGCACCTTGTGATATACGAAATTTTTAGTTTTTTTATTAGGCGCAAGAACAAATAAAGCCGATGATTTGCCGACACGTGAACATGCCACGTACAACTGACCATGAGAAAAACACTTATTCACATTTTGTATAGGAAAATGTTTTTTCTTTTATTTTAATTTTTCGTCAATTTTTCAATTTGCGTTTTTAATAGTTATTCTGCATTCGGGACGGAGACAAATACAACAAATAAAAAAACATGAAAATCGGTCCAGCCGTTCTCGAGTTATAAGTGTTCGAACAAACCCGACTTTGTTTTATATATATTTATTTATTTATTTATTTATGTGTTTTAAGAAATGCGCATTTTTTAAAACTACAGTACATTACATATTATCATTAGAGGTTCCATTGTAAATAGTAGCAAAAAAGAGATTACCGCAGCCCAGCCCTTCTTTAGATCGACGCTGCCCAACTAGGTTTAGGCTTGTACTAAGGCAAGCGTACCAATAAAATAGTGGTTTGAGCATACTTTAATCTATATATGTTAAAAGAGAAAAAAAATAAAAAAAATATATCTAATAATATCAGGACTTGGCAATAAACAATGTATGTAGAAATTAATCATTACTCTAAAAACTAGGTCATTGATATGTCAATGCGTCTGTTAGTCTGTCAGTCTGCAAATTATGTTTGTTAAATACCTATCATAAAACACAATAAAATTAATTTCAATAACACGAAAAAGGTAAATAATAAATTGGAATTGCAATGAATAGTGATATAATCAAATTGAAATAATTATAGGTTAGATATATTTGTTAAATATTCTTTGTTTATGTTTCAGCTGATAGACGCGAACCGCGACGGCGTGGTGACCCCCGACGAGCTATACCAGTGGTGCGCTAGAGACCAAACCGTCATTGACTCCTTCGGCAAGCTAGATACTGTTTTGTGATATTCGGCCCCCAGGTAAGCACACACAAACATAACTACGGGGCGAATCCAGCTTTGGATTTCGGAGGGGTAGGATTCCCCTAGAATTTGAGGCGGTTACCTAAGGCAAAATGTATATAAATTTATATAAATGTAAATATAAATGTAAGTGTGCGCCGCTCTATAGTAATAGTATAGCTCTGTAGTAAACCCCGCTCTATATAAATGTAAATGTGTGTGTAAATATAAATTTACGTACATTTTTCCGTAGGTAACCCGAGCTGGTCGCCTCACATTCTAGGGTTATTCATTATATTTTTACTGCTCCTTTCCTAAAAGTACTCCACGGGATCATAGTGAAATAACACCAGTAGGAAATCTCGAGCCCGTTTTCGAAATAAGTAAATACGCTTCGCCGAACCACCAGGGTTGCCACAACAAATACACAATTGACAATTTGTGATCCCATTAAAGCAGAAATGCAATTCTATATAATTATTATGTACGTTTATGTATTTTTGGTGTATAGATCAAGAGTCGGTTCCCAAAGTTGTACTGTAACAGAATATATGAGTTAGTGCTGACTTTGTGTGACAGCATTCATCACTTGTTGCATGTGTTCAATATACCTACATTTTAGTAAGTTAAAGCAGGTACTTAACAAAAACTCATCTACCTACCTACCTACGCACTTACATACATATGAACCCACTTAGCTAGATACATGCTTACCTACGCAAATGAACAATAAGCGTTACCTCATAAATGTAATTTCTTAACGTAAATGTAAATACTCGAAAATGTAATTTCTGCAGTGTTGGGTCAATCGATTGAATATTTCAATCGACTAATCAGTCACGATTGATTTAGTCGCGACTAACTCAATTAATCGGTAATCGTCAATCGTCAATCGCGACTAACTTGCTCTTCAGATGCTACTTGACAATTCATTCTTGTCGGTCGCTCGGTCGCTCGGTCCGGTCGGTCCGGTCGGTCCGAACAGACCGGACCTACTGGACGGACCGGTCGGACCGGTCGGACCGGACGGACCGGACGGACCGGACGGACCAACGAAAAACGCAAAACGCAGTCGTTAGTCGTCAATCGCGATTAATGTATTCAATCGTCAATCGTTAGTCGACTGAATTTTGCCTAACAGAGAATTTCTGATAGATTGTATTACGGCCTGTATAGAAAACATTGCACTTTGTATATTTAGCTGTCGCGCGACAGCCCTGACTGGCTAGCACTGAGGAGCCCGAGAATCTATGTAGTGGTAGCGTACAAACAACGCGCGCTTCTATGAGTGCAAAATCGCTGCGTAGTATGTAGATGTTTTACTTGTATAATTTTATTATGACCGGATTGGTAACCCGGCGATGTCCCTCTTCGCGATTCTTGCCTATTTTCCGAACGACTTCTACAAGGATAAAACCATGTATCGCCGGTTCGCCTGCAATATCGACCTTTTCGATATCGCTTGTTATTTCTCCAGTGCCGTTTCCTAGGTTAACGCCGTGTGTCATCCGTTAGCTTGAAAAGTCGTAGTTTTTTACAGATTACCTCTTCCTGTTATTATATTTTACTTTCCGGGAAGAGGGTAAGTATTGTGAACGGGTAAATGTTTTTTTAGAGATAAAGACGGATATATGCATTTTTAGCACTAGATACGCACGTTTAGCATTGAGCCCGGAAACTATAGTACGGGCCAAAGGAACGTTCCGGTGAGGCAATAAATCATTAGGCCAACCCGCCCCTTTCACTACCTTTTGTAGGGATGCGTGTCGTAACCTTCGTAGATCAGATTATTATATTATTGAGATTGAGCAGCGAAACTTTTGTCGGGTCACTTTTCAGTTCGTCAAAAAATGACAATACATATGTTATGTATAAAGCACCGAGTCTGCATGTTAATACCACCCTTCAACTTCAATAGCTCCAGGTTAGAAAATATGGTCTCTATTGCTCAACTGATAGGCAAGTAATGATGTTTTATCCGTGCAGCATTTTATAATATACATATGTGGGACTCATTATTACAAAATGCCGCGATAACATTTTACTAATGACCGTTTAGAAATAAATAATGACCTATGATATGCCATGCTATGATAATCAGTTATTTATTAAGTACTCATTTAATAACTCACATCACATAATTAGGCCATTATTTAATTACTCTAATACTAAAATAATACTTAAAACGAAACGATTAATAAATATAGCAATCGGTACTATAATAAATGCAGATGTATAATACTGTTTCATCGAGCAAACGTAATTCATCGATAAGCAATATCGATGTTAGCCGCATCCTTGTTGACAGCTCGGTTTATTACCTCATCTGAACGTTCCTTTGGCCCTTACTTTAGTTAGATACGGCTGAAAGTGTCGGTGAAACTGGCTACGGGCGGTAGCGGTTGGTAGCGGTTGTACCCACTGGTTGGTAGCGAATGGTTTCGTGCATCTTGGGCCATGAAATCCACTTTGTTCTCGGATCCGCCCAACTCACGGTTCAACTCCTATTCAGAATCCTTCTCGTGTGGAAGGCTATCCCGGGTAAGACTTTTGCGTCTCAGGTCTCACAGCTGGGAGATCGGTTTCTCCTGGTGGGATTGCCTCCTAGTGCTACTGGGTAGTTTGGACGCCGTTCGGCGACGCCAATCGGTCGTGCACTCTGACTAATTGCTGAAGGAGTCTAGAGATTATGGAAATATACTGTTCCTAAGTAGCGGGGGTGGATGTAGATCTGTCGTCGACCATTCTTGAAATGACCATTTGGCTACCTGATCTTTAATTCAGAGAAGAGGAACATACGGCAGGTAGAGGTTCGAGCAAGCGACTTCGGACCCGTGACCAGTCGGGAGGTTGAAGGTTTCCCGATGATTAATTCCAGACTGAGATATCCTCCCAAAACTGGTAAACAAGGGACCAGGCTGTTGATTAATTTATTTATTTATTAATATACATTTGGGTTATCAGTTATCAGCATAAGCTATAAGTAAATTAACACAACATATATGATCATTCTAGACGAATGCCCAACTAGACCGAACAGCCGCTAACGGGCCCTTGCTGAGTTGACGACGAAGACCCATTCTGTTCAGGGTTGGTCACACTCACGGGTCAACACCCATCCGGCGGCCTCCACGCATGAAGTGTGAGCCTGGGTAGGACTCTGACCTTAGGGCTAGTTTCCCCTAGGAATCAACCTTCTGGCGCTCCTGGACGGTCTGCGCACCGTGCGGCGTAAGCCAATCGACTGTGCACTCTGACTAGAAAGTTGGGGAACCCGTTACCTCAGAAAGTTTTAACGATTAGTCGTTCTATCTCCCGTGAAGTGAGCGCAGAACACTTTGACAAATCAGTCCACCGTCAAGCTCCGCCATATGCCCGTAAGAGGTCAACGCCTTATCTGCTAGATAACCAGGTATGTTACTTCGCGGGCTTATACTCACGCCCTTACTTTCAATTGCGACCAGATTACTCCGGTCCTCTTCCTTACGAAGCGGTGAAACGGTGTAAACCGAATCTATCGCGGACCACGGCGTCTTTTGCCCGGCTGTTCACCCAGGATCGGGTAGCCGTTGGTCTTTTCAAAAGCAGTCGCCGTAAGGTCCGCAACCACCCCCGCTCTATAGGAAACAATACTGCTTCCAGACTCCTTCGACTGTTAGTCAGAATGCACGATCGATTGGCTTATGTCGCACGGTGCGCAGACCGTCCAGGAGCGCCAGAAGGTTGACTCCTAGGGGAAACTAGCCCTAAGGCCAGAGTCCTGCCCGGGCTCGCACTTCATGCGTGGAGGCCGCCGGATGGGTCTTGACCCATGAGTGTGACCGACCCTGAACAGATTTCCAATCACGTCGATGTGCCCTGCCATAGCAGAGCAATATTTTCACGGATGTATTAAATGATCGTATATTTGCAGGTCGCTGGGTCGACACAGCGCTATCGAAGCGGCCAAGTCGCTGTCGACCGCTCCTTCGAGAAAGCAGTCAATGCGGGCGGTAGAGGCCGACTGCAACCCCCAGGTCCAGGTCCAGGTCCGAGAGCAGTCCGCGGAGAACGCCAACGAAGTGCGGCCGCGGCAGCGCGTCTTCCATCGCGACATCCACGACGAGATCCTCAAACAGTCCCAGCAGATCCTTCAACATCAGAGATCGCTGCACATGCAAAAGGCGCAGCTCAACCAGAGCCCGAGGAGGCACTCCAAATGGTGAAGGGGTCGTCGTTTCAAGTCTTATGATGTTTCTACAATAGTGGTTCTTTATACGGCTCCTTTGAAAAGTTTTGTGCGATCAAATTTGGTTTAAAATGGGAATCTATCAAAATTACGCTCTTAATATATTTATTGATTCTAATCGATTAATGTACCTAAATTAGACACTTTGACGCCGCTGCCGCTGCTTACGAACCAGTTAAAGTTCAGAGGTTGGTCATTGAGCCGAGGCGGGATATCAATGTCTAGAAGGATAGCCGGAGGCGTGTCGTTGCAAAGTAGTAGGGATGTGCTATGACTCTTTGCTACATTATAGATCTGTGAGGGACCACCCAGTGGCGTGCCCAGGGTTGGTGAATGGGGCAAGCCCGACATACCTTTTTGTGTTTTTTACGCTTTTTATAGTAAAAAAGTGGTACCTCTTTACTCTTTAATATTCAGTTTGAAATTTACTGCTTGTGTCGTAGATTCAATAAAGCACACTGAAGGCATACTACTGCTAGACAGAATTTAATATATATTTATCAGCAGTCGCATACCCCTGCGGTGGCTTTAAGAAATGCCGTTTTATTTGCTCGAGCGAATGAAATCAAGTTAAGACAGAGCTCACCACAAGGGACTCCTCCATTGTTTATCAGGCAATAAAAACCACAAATCAATTCAAATTATACTAAATACGGAACACGCTCGCATTCTACTTCCATAACGCAAGCCTGCCTTAAACGTCAATACAAAAGTCGTATAGATATATGTATATTATACTAGCTGCGCCCCGCGGTTTCACCCGCGTGGTGATGGAAAATTGTGATAATGATGATAGAAAACTATATATCTTTATAAATTATATCCTATGTGTTATTCTGATGTATAAGCTATATTATTGTAAAGTTTCATCAAAATCCATTCAGTAGTTTTTGCGTGAAAGAGTAACAAACATCCATACATACATTCTTACAAACTTTCGCGTTTATAATAGTAGTAGGATAGTTTAGCGTAATTTGCCACAGGTGAGAATGAGAAGCCTACTGATTTTGAAAGCCCCGTTGAAAGACCATTGTGTCAGCGAGAAGACTATCTAAACCGAACTCGGTAAGATTGCAGCGAATTGCCGCTTTGTCGATAAGTTGTTTTGTCGCGTAGAGCGATCTGTGCCCGCTAAATAGCAATAGTTGCGCTCGCAAATGCATATATTAGTTTAGCGACATTTTTACGAAGATTTTAAAGAAAAGGCAAGCCGGGCTTTTCGGCTTGTATGAAAGAACCGCCACTGGGACCACCCCTCACTAGACTCCAAGTTGTGCGGTGTGAGGTGGTGATATCAACTTACGAGTTATCTCCGTATTGAAAGACGGTTTTGAATGAAGTAGAAGGTATTTATTGATCGAAAGTTTGATATTGCCGATTAGTTTGTGGGATCCTCGACCGATTTGAAGTTAATTTAAAGTTTGGAGGAACGTATTCGCCAGTGAGTAACGAGTGTTCGAATATGTTTATCGAGACGCGAGGGTTGCGCGTCGGAGGTTATGCGGGAATAGTGGATGAAGGATTCTTTCCCAGTCACGAGGACTGGGAAAGGTAAGGAAAGGAAACCAAGGAGCCGGACCCGGTCACCTAACTCGTTAGAGAGAGTGCCGGGTATGCCGTCGCAACCTTGGGGGAAGGTGATCACTAGGGGAATGATACTTTCGTTGCATTTTCGCCGGGTTTATATAGGCCGGGAAATGATGCAATTCGAAATATTCCGAGTTAAAGTATTGTTTCATCGTGCTGATTCACCGCTGCACGGGTGAAAATAATAGCTGAATTGTGTCCGTGTATTTCACTGGAAATTGATGCATTTGTTGATCGCATGTAATGGTACTTAAGGGCCATTACAGATCCAACAACAAGCCATTTTAGACACTCTGTTGTTGTTTGACGTTTGCAGTTTTACACTGACTAAAAGTTAATCATTAACTCTATATTCGTTATTATCCAAATCATAGTTAAAAACCCACAGTTTGTCATCTGCACTCATCATCTGTTGATCGATTTTAAAGCTGCCTATCAACCAGCCAGTAGATACATGCTCTACAATATTAGGGAAATCTTGCATATATTTAATAACATGATAAACATGGTGATTCCTTCAATGGAAAGTTTCCAATGCCACGTAAGGGAGCAGAGCGACTTGAAAACATTCTTCATCTTCGTTGAGATGCATTAACGTTCATAATGTTCAATTCGTCTTTTGAGAAGGTAATACTCAACTCCGATATTAAAGCTCCCGGCACCATTTCCATGTCGGCCCTACGGGGAGTGATAGGGCTTGTCGTAAGACTCCTGAAAACTGGAAGACCGGTGGTTACAACACGTAAAAAGAATGAATAACCTGGAGGGGATCGAAAACTCTGACGACCAAGTTTGCGATGGTTTGATTCTGTGGCTAAAGAAAAAATAAATGCACTCGAAGTTAACAACTGCAAAACCAAAGCTGAGCGGTGGGATGGAAGTAGATTTTTGACGAGGCAGCAGTTCGACAGTAGGTACTGTGTGCTAGTCAATTTCGCTTTTGTTTTAAAATGTGGTAAAATTATTAAAATTCAAGGGTAATACGGTGTTTATAAAAATAATCAAAATGAATTTTTCCACGTAAGTTGCTATGTGAAGTGAGAGCCGACATTTCGTTGTTATTGCATATATCGTTATATTGATACATACATCGTTGTATTTTAACACGCTAACGGTCCAATACAGATGCATTTCAGAAACCGATCAGATCAGCAGCGTTCTCAATATACATAAAGGTTGTGAAAAGTCAAAAAAGTTATATGCTTAACAAATTTGTACAAAAATGATTCTTAACTGACCCAAAGTATAACTAGAACTCTGAAGGATGTAAAAGACGTAATATCACTGCAAACTCCGAATATGAATAAGAATGCATCGACGGGTTAGTTAAAGTTGGACAAACGAAGCAACCCATAACCAATCGAATGATGGAAAACATTAATGCTATTATAAACGTTTTAGAGAGAAAATTTGGCAGTCTAGATAATGGATCGAACCACTGCAAACAGCGTTTTTAACCGCTAGTGCTATGCAAGGAATAAATCATAGAAATAAGGAAAACATCAAACTGTAATAGAGACGAAGGCTTCAAACTCTTTACTATCCTGAACTCTCTTCTGAAAACGTCTTTAACACCAATCAACGAGTACAAAGACGAGATACGAGATACAGCGAGTGCGAATTTATTTATTTCAGTAATACGGCAAATACAAATAAAGAACAGTCTCTGAGCCCAATGGAGCCAAGAATTTTAGAGTTCGCATTTTTTGAGTAAACAAGGTTTTATGTAAAAGTGGCAGTCCCAAGTCCCATTGAGCCCCCAGGTATATTCTTAGTCACACAGACGGGGTAATATAGAAGTTTGTCGATTTCAAATCGAAAAAGTCATCATAGCAGACGAGCCTCCGAGTTGGCTGGCGCAACATGTGAATCAGTAGGCCAGAGAGCAGGCGAGCATATGGCCGTATCGGAGCTGCAAAGAAGACCAACCCCCATTGCAGGAAGACCACATCACCATGACAACGGAGACGCTTACGGTCGCTGGAGAATGCTAAGCCGTTACATCAGCGAGAAAGCTAGCGAGTCCTAGGTTACCGAACGGGGATATCTTCCGCTAGCATGACACTTTTGATTACAATGTTGATGGTCATGAGCCGGGCTTACATGTGGCAGAGGTCCAGATTTCAAATCGAAAAAGTCATCATAGCAGACGAGCCTTCGAGTTGGCTGGCGCAACATGTGAATCAGTAGGCCAGAGAGCGGGCGAGCAAATGGCCATATCGTAGCTGCAAAGAAGACCAACCACCATTGCAGGAAGACCACATCAGCATGACTACGGAGACGCATACGGTCGCCGGAGAGTGATAAGCTGTTACATCAGCGAGAAAGCTAGCGAGTTCTAGGTTGCCGAACGGGGATATCTTCCGCTAGCATGACACTTTTGATGACAATGTGGATGGTCATGAGCCGGGCTTACATGCGGCAGTGGTCGCGATCTATAGAGAGCCGTGGCGATTTCAGCCGGGCGTTAGGCTCGGGTAATGCTGTGTGTATAGGCTCTACGTTGAATCTTCCAGCTGCAATTTCTTTAAACTCCTGAAAAGGCGGTTTTCGGGGAATACCAGACCGCGGCGATATAGAGCATCACGCAGAGTCCGAAGCGACTGGGTCAGGACATTCACAGCTGATCCGGCGACGCAGTTATTGAGGGTTTCGCTTAATCGTCGTATCCAAAACTGGAACTTCAACAATTCCGGCGCCATTGGGATCACCAGCGCTACCGCTGACGTCATTAACCTGAGTGAAACTGCTCGAATCCAAGCCCCGAGGAGTATCATTTATAGAGTTGAGCTTGCGGTAAAAAGAAAGCGACCAAACGAAAAGAAGCAGAAAGCGAACGCAGCAGGACTGCTCATGAGTATCGAGTCGCTTGAAGTGCTTCAGCGTAAGGCGACATAGAGACGATTAATTTAAACTGGGTCACAACAACTCTGTTGATAGCTAACGTTTAAGATACCAGCTAGATCACCAATAAGATCGAAAAAGCTCACCAAATTATACTGGATAATCACCAAGACCATAGAAAATTAGAATTTAAACGAAAGTCAGAGGTAGATATCAATTTAGAACATGTTACCCAAGTACAAATTTAGCTCGGAAAAGAGAGATTAATATCGTACAAGGAGATCATAGCATCTGTATTCTGATACTCTGCAGCGTAAAACGTCTCCTTAAATGGGTGAGATTTGTGGGGTTATAGGTGTTACTAAAATGTATGTCTTTAGAAAAATAATACCGCATTTAGCAAAGAAATACTTTCATCTAAATTAAACACAAAACTTTTCAGAAGACCACACTACCACATTCGTCAAGATCGATCTATCTTTCAAAAGCTTCCGATTACTTTGTTTTTTATATATCCAAAACATACTGATATGTATAAGATCTCTATCGTATGAAAGTAATATAAATGATTATTATTTCAATATATTATATATCCTTCTAGGCGCGTGTTCGGCCATAGCGACTGCATTGTAGATTCTAGTGACTTCTTTAGTCTTCTCAGAGTCCATTGTTCGGAAGCAGTCAAGTGCGCAGGCTATATTATAGTGCACAGGTGGGCGCGCGACCACGGGTGCACTCTCTCTTCCTCCCTCTTCTGAACCCGATGGAACGGAGACCGTTACAACCAGAGAAAAGTTTGGATGCAGATAAAATAAAATAAATTAATTAATCGCCAACACAGCAATGGCTGTCATTGTTAAATTTGTACTCAATATTGCAGAGCTATTTTTTTCGGATTTAGTTCGTTTTTCCACACTGTCATTTAAAAAATTAGTAGGGATGGCTCGTGGCGATGTTTAAGGTTTTTCTGGAGCTATTGTAGAGATGCCCGGTGACTTATTGGTAGTTGTTGTAGTAGACGGTGATGTAGAAGATGCATTATTGGGTTTATCCTGGTTTTCTGATGATCTCGTGTTGTTGCTCATGGGTCTGTGTTGAATACAACATACAGTCTCTTGTTCCGACATTATACAAAATTGTGATAGTTTCCCTTTTGGCAAATCCCCGCCAGTTTTTGGACAATTTTTCGGCGGTAGACATACTCCTAAAACGCCATTTATTTCACATGACTCTTCACGACAGTGTATATGCCAGATCCCTTGGCACTTCCGCAAGGGCTCTTTCCAATACTGGTAACGGCGATTATGTTGAAGAGGCATTGGTTGTCAGCTATCGTCACTTGCAGAGGTCAATATATCTTCTTCGTGTAAAATCGAATATGAAAGACAGTCGGTTAATTTCCCGATTTCCGTGATATTGATGTATGTATTAACAATTAACTAATATCATTCTTAACATAAAAATATGAAATAATATGATTGCGTAACACCATCAGCAGAAACATCATAACGCTAAAAGACGACCGTTAGGTATATTGCATACTTTTCATACTCGATAAAGTTGTGATTCTGTAACACTGTAGCAATAATAAAATAAGGATTTTTTTTTTAAATACTTTAATTCATAGACTAACTTTTTTTGAGAATGTAGAAAAAGTTATTAGAGAAATTTCTAAAGTTCTAAAATTGTATTCTTGTTATTTATCGAATATTTAAAACTTGGTGCAAAGGACCATTACTAGGTAAAAAATGTTGAAATGGTATAGGACCAATGCAGCATGTTAATCGTTTTGGACCACTAAATACCACGCGTGTGCCTAAATCTATAAAAGTATTACCATCGACCAAAAAGTGTGTCAGTGCAACCTTTTACTTTGTATAAACTACCCTACCATATCTCTTTTTAACACGCTTTTATTAGGTCGACCTGTATGTAACTAACTATGTAATGGCATCTAAGGTAACTAATTTAACCATCTTCCAAGGATCGTGGCGTCATGACAATTGGCAGCTGTATGTAGTTCTGATGACAATACAATAATATGGTACTGTCGAACTGATCTGATGATGGAGTCGGAAGATATGAACTGGAACTTCATGATGGAATATCGTATCATAGCTGTGTTTGGACTTGTTAGAAAAGTCTCGGAATGAACTTTGACCACGATTAGGTTTCAAGGTCTGATGATGAAGCCGGAAGATAGGCACTGGCATTCCATGATGGAATATCGTATCATAGCCGTGTTTGGACTTGTTAGAAAGGTCTTGTAATGAACTTTGACCACGATTAAGTTTCAAGGTCTGATGATGAAGCCGGAAGACAGGAACTGGTATTCCATGATGGAATATCGCATTATAGTCGTGTTTGCACTTGTGAGAAAGGTCACCTAATGGACTTTGAACACGATCAGGTTTCAAGGTTATAACAAACCTTTTTTGATTTTTACGTGCATTTATAAAAGCGTGTTTTTAGTGTTTTTTTCAAACTATTAATTTATTAGTCTAGTAATTTAAAATAAGACTCCGAGGACCATATGAGACGCGTTCGAGCAAAAGCAAACTTATCATTTGTATCAAACTTAATAAATATTGTCGTTGTATTCAGTGGGATATAATACGCCTAATACTATCCAAAGTAAAATCAGTCAGAAACTAAAAATCACATACTAAGAATGAAATATATAGAGTTGTGAACAACCACGGACGAACCCGTCACCTCAGGAAGTTTTAACGATTAATCGTTCTCTCTCCTGTGAAGTGAACGCAGAAGACTTGTACAAAACAATCCACCGCCAAGCTTCGCCACATGCCCGCAAGAGGCCAACGCATTAACCGCGAGATAGCCAGGTGTGTTAGCCAGTGGGATGACACTCACGCCCTTGCACCCAATTGCGTCCGGATTACTCCGGTCTCTCGATTGGTTACGAGTTCGAGGTCGCTTGAGACCACGAGTACAAATTAAATAAATAACATGATCTCACAAATGCCGTCCCCCGGAACGGCTTCATTGTTCACCTTCACGCGGTGGAAGTTGGCGCTCGTGAACTGCCAGCTAAATCTCAAACCTTTTTAAAGCTCATGGTCTCTTTAGGAAAATAATCAACTCCTTCTTAGAAAAAATACCTAAACCGCGATTCCCGCATTTCAAATTCTATGGCTTCGAAGGGGGAGCGAATGGATGGTAAGTTGTACGCTCACATGTGGCAAGACATCTGTCCTAAACCTACCACGGCCGGTCGTTAGTCCGGAATCCACAGCTTACCCCCCAGAAGTGTAATAATAATATGTGATGGGCCCGACTTCGGTCGGTGAATTCTATGGCAGCTCCGTTTGTATTTTTTTTATTAATACCTCAACAATACAACAAATATGCGCGAGGGGAAAGATTCGGGTTTTTTTTTCAAACAAGGGTTGTTGCCTATCGGCAACATCTCCTAGGCAGGCATTTGTAGCATCACTCAGTCAAACACTAAGGCGGTCACCCATCCAGGTTTTGACCGCGCCCAACGCTGCTTAACCCTTCAGGCCTCGGCCCCTTAGCCGATTGACAAGTTGATGTCCCAAAAAAATTTAGTAAAAATTAGTAAAAAAATTGAATTGTGACACTGTCTCACCAAAACATTAATTACTGCCAAACCACTGTACCCATAATTAAAATAAAACATATTAACATAATAAAACATAATAAAATAAAACAAATTAAATTAAAATAAAATTAAAACGGGTCCGTCACACTGAATCGTGTTTTGGCCGATATCGGCCAATCGAGGCCTGAGGGGTTAACTTCGGTAACAACGAGGAAAACTGTTGTCAACGCGGCTAAGGACGCTACCTCGCATTACGGACGTTAGCGCGGGGGGAGGGACTTGCCGACTTGCCAGAAAATCTCGATGTGACACAACCATTTTTTTAAACTCCTTTCGTAAACATTAATGATATGCCAGTTTCCTTGTTTTCTCCATTTGACATAAAGTGGATAAGTTTGCTTTTAAATATTTGCTCCTCATATCTGTTCGCCCGAGGTTACTTTAATAAGTAACATCGCTATGTTGTCGTTGCGTTTTGCAGATTTTCTCTCCGGAAAGTTTCCAACCGGTACGATTAAAGTCCTTTCACTCTACTTTGTAAAACTTTCTGAGACTCGCTTATATTATCTACTAAGTCGAGATCGACTCGCGAAAGTTACGGACATTTCATTCAACCGTAATATTCCTGCCTTCAACTTAATGCAATTTATAACAAAATTTACTTATTTTTCCATTTCCGCAATCCTTATAAGACACGTAGCATTTTTATTGATAACAGATTTTAAAATATTTCGGTAGAAGCTTATGAAGCATTGTTGATTTAAATAAAAGAGCTTTTGCTATAGACATTATATTATATAGTTTTAATTAATGATAAATTATCGCTTCGCGCATTTTTACATATTTTTGAAATTACGAAAGCGAAATTTCTTGTTATTAAATTTTAGATCATTCTAAATTCTTCCTTTTGAACTGTCCTCTTGTGATATTAGAATAATTATCGTTTAATACAATAATCATATTAATATTATATTATCACGACGTTGTGATTTTAAACATTTAACAAATAAAATTAATTCTTATATTCTACAATAAAGTGTTTTATTATCTGATAGATATACAGGGGTGGAACATCTTCTACAGTTATTTATTTGGGGCATAGAACTGTTAGTATGCGAGACGTCGACGCCCCCAACGGCGCCCCCTGCCGTTTGCGGCTGGAAGTCAGGACCATTCCGGGGTTTGGATTCACCTCCTCACCGCCCATTTTAAACTTACTAGGAGTTGTCAACCTCACTACAAATATTATGTCGATGTAGATATCTAACTAAGTTCTTAAGTAGTGTGTAAGTGAAATTGTTAAATTTTATGATTTTTAAATAAACGGTTTACGAAGTTCCGGAGGTGGTAGAAACCCGGAGAATCCTTTCCTATGCCTACGTTCGTCCACTACTATAGTACAAGCCAAAGGAACGTTCCGGTGAGGCAAAATATTATCAGGCCGGCCCAGCCCCTTTTACTACCTGTTTGTAGGGATGCGTATCGTAACCTTCGCAGATTATCTATCAGATTATTATATTGAGATTGAGCAGCGAAACTTTTGTCGGGTCACTTTTCTGTTCGTCAAAAAATGACAAAATGTTATGTATAAAGCACCGAGTCTGCATGTTAATATCACCCTTCAACTTCAATAGCTCCGGGTTGGAAAATATGTACTCCATTGCTCAACTGATAGGCAAGTAATGATGTTTTATCCGCGCAGTATTTTATAATATACATATGTTCGACTCATTATTACAAAATGCCGCGATAACATTTTAATAATGACTGTTTGGAAATTAATATTGACCTACGATATGCCATGCTATGATAAACGTACTCATGTAATATCTTACATCACATAATTAGATCTTTATTTAATTACTCTAAATCTAAAATATTACTTCAACCGAAAATATTAATAAACTAGCTGACCCTTGCCCACTTCGTTGGGCGATACAACTTTTTACTTGTGATGAAATTATGAGTGTGGTTCGGTTAGTACTGAGTGCTATGATTTATTTCCTGACTGCCAAAAGAAGGGTTATAATTTTACTGCATATGTATGTATGTATTTGAATACCAATTTGACTACATTACCGTTATTTGTGAGTGTATTCTTGTGAGTGTCTTATTTGTGAGTGTCTTATCTCTTTAACAATTTATGCAGTAAAAGGGAAATTATATGCAGTAAAAGGGAAAAGTCTGTCTCCCTGGAGTGAGCGCAGAAGACTTGGACAAAACAGTCCACCGTCAAGATCCGCCACAAACCCGTAAGAGGCCAACGCCTTAACCGCGAGATAGCCAGGAATGCTACCCAGCGGGCTTACACTCACGCACTTACTTCCAATTGCTACCAGATTACTCCAGTCTCTCGATTGGTTACGAGTTCGAGGTCGCTTGCGCGGTCCTCTCCCTTACGAAGCGGTTAAACGGTGTATACCGAATCTATCGCAGACCACGGCATCCTTTTCCCGGCTGTTCACCCAGGATTGGGTAGCCGATGGTCGTTTCGAGAGCAATCACCGTAAGGTCCGCAACCACCCCCGCTCTATAGGAAACAGTACTAATTCCAGACTCCCCCGACTGTTAGGAGTGCGCAATCGATTGGCAATGCCGCACGGAGCGCAGACCGTCCAGGAGTGCCAAAAGATTGATTACTAGGGGAAACTAACCATAAGGCCAGAGTCCTACCCAGGCTCGCACTTCATGCATGGAGGCCGTCGGATGGGTGTTGACCCGTGAGTGTGACCGACACTGAACAGAGTGGGTATTCCTGGGTAACTCAGCAAGTGAACATAGTGCTTCAACCGCCCAGTTTCGTCGAAGATATTCCCCCGAATTCGCGATCTTCTGATTACAACCACCTTTCACTGCAGGATTACGGCCGTGGTAAAAGCTTACAGCGGCCCTGACAGGGTAAGCCCCTGTTCGAGGCGGCTACCAGATAGGAGTTAAAGCGTGAGTTGTGCAGGCACCTAAGCTGCAAGAAACTATTAGGGAACAGGTATGTCAGATTTCAGGTCACGCAACTATTTTCGATATTGTTCGCGAAGTCAGCGCAGCGCATCTCTGCACGATCAGCGGTCCGGCTCACTCGCCATGCGGATGCTGTAGGCAAGCAAGATCAAAAATATACGGCGAATTATATTTTTTTTATGTTTTATGTTTAAAACGGGTTTTATGTCATATGTATAATTTTATGAGATTTATTACAACATCAAATTGACGATAACGTAATGAAAAACTCAAATGTTTCCTAGAATTCCCTGGCGTGGAAATCCCACAATATCGAAATATTCATTGCTAATATTAATACCGCTATTAAATTTATACTACAATAATAATAACAAAATAGAATTATTAATAACTAGCTGCGCTCCGCGGTTTAACCCGCATGGTGATGGAAAATTGTGATAATGATGATAGAAAGTATTTTATGTACCTATTCGTCAATTTTTCAATGTTTTATATTATTCTGCTATTCGGGACGGAGACAAATCCAACAAATTTAAAATCATGAAAATCATGGTTCACTATTTTAGCGATAATGGCTTACACATAAAATATAGATATATGCTGTTGCGGGCTTTTTTGTAGGACTATGTGAGAGTAGCCACCCTTCACTAGACTCCAATTATTCGTGAGCGAAGGGTGGTTCTCATCAAGAAGTTTTATCCTTATTGAAAGTCGAAGTCGTTGAAGTTGAAGTGTTTATTCAGAAGGTATGTAGTAAGTTCGTAATGCCTCGTTTGATATTTCGCCGGTGTGTAGGTAGTGGGCGCGAGGTGAAGTCGTGGTTGTGTGTCCGAAGTGTGAAGCGCCGCGATAGATTCGAAGATAATGATGGTCGCGTATACTATGCGTGGTTTGTCGACTCGAAGATAATGAAGAGCGCGAGTACTTGTAGATGAGCGGTTACTGTCCGCCAGGGAATGATAAAATAAGTGTCGAATGTACTGCTTTTTATATGGTATGTAGTGATGCAATAGTTATGAGTGGGGTGAGAAATAAGTGTGTCAATTCGTATAGATCAGAAGAAATGACATTAGTCATCGTTTGACTGTGCATAAACTGCCGAATTTAGTTGGAAATCAATTGCAGCTGACTCGTGTATATTCGAGCGTGTTTGCGATTTCGATTCTATAGAAATTACTTTTTTGTTGTGGGTATGTTGGACGGTGTCTCCAACAACCATTTAAGATAAACATTTCCATTATACATTATATTATACGTGTAACTCTAACGGTTTTTGCGGCGCACGCCAGAAAAGCTTGCAGATGGCAGATTTTTTTCCTACTTACTTGACACTTATCGTTATATTTTGGATAATTCATACTATATCTTTATAGCCTATGGGTTATTTTGATGTGTAAGCTATATTATTGTGAAGTTTCATCAAAATCCATTTAGTAATTTTTGCCGTGAAAGAGTAACAAACATCCATACATATATTGTTACAAACTTTCGCGGTTATAATAGTAGTAGGATAACAAAATAGAATTATTAACCTGACATTATTTAATATAGAATGAGAAAGTCATATATTAACCCCTCGCGTACCAGACGGCCCGAAACGTCCATAATTGATATTTACCGTCGAACCCCAGACGGCCCGAAATGGCCAGGCGAGGTCGACCGCTAATTATGGATTATTTAATCGACTAATAATTATGAATAATCTTTATTGCTTTACATAACGACGTTACAAATATCTAATAGCAAATTTCAATAGGAACATAAAACAGGTCTTTTTTAGACGATCGGTGTGACAGTTTCGGAGTAATCGTTTTTTTTCTGAAACGCCATCTTTTTTTTGAGACTCGCGAATTTCTTACGGGCCGTAAGGCACACATTAAAATTCAAACCGCGGGCCGCGAGGGGTTAAAAGAGATATATTGACGAAGTAAAATATGTAGATGATAATACGCAAAATAAGCAAGATAGCCAAAAACTTGAAATGTCGCTTTAACTGTTTTTCCGTAAAGTTAACCTACGCATATTATTTTTCACCTAAACATGCCACATAACAGTTCCAAAAATTTCCCAAGAAAAACTTCCCAAAAAGGGCCGCTTTTACCATAATATGTGTATTTTAAATTAGATATTTCGTTATTGTCGACCCTCTATAACTAATGTTACAATTCAAAATCATATATCGTTATAATTATATATATTCAAAATCATAAAACATCAGAGATTGTCAAAACAATCCAAAATATGCTACTTTTTAGAGTTGAAATACCAAATAATTTTTTTTCTGGTCACCGAAAAAGCTTAAAAATTTAATTATCTAGCAGGAAAAGAAATTATATAATTATCATTAAGTAGAAATTTGACTTATTTACGCGCAAACCGTCTGAGTTGCAACTGATAATGAGTCACTTTTAAGTCTTTACAATGGTAAACATGCCGTCAACAAAAAGTGTTCTGATGCTGAACACTATGTAGTATCATTTGTGTAACTTTTGCAGATCATGAAGACTATGAACAAATGCATGTTCCTGGCCAGACGATATTGATGGCATCATAATATTACATTATATTTTCGACCTGTCCAATTGACGGCTAAAAACCGCCCTTGTCTTGAAAATTCCATAAAGTTGATATGCATTTCTGAATTTATAGTGCATCGTCGGTCATCGACACATCGCAGTCAATATTTGAATCTGTTTATTTTTAAATGTCCATTACGGAAATCCACATTCTATAAAAATAAAGAACCGTGACGGCAGATAATATACAAATATTTACATTTAATTATTTATTTATACATCATATAAATACACGTATTACACAAATATTTAAAACCATTATATTTAAAGTTCGATTATAAATTACGTAAGCTATATTTGTTTAAATGTGTTTAGAGTGTGCAAAATGATATATATTTATACAACATAATACACGTATTACAGAAATATTTAGAACCATTATATTTAAAGTTCGATTATAAATTACGTGAGATGTGCTTGTTTAAATGTGTTTAGAGTGTGCGAAATAACTTTTAGACTAATAATTAAACTTTCCGAAATCCAGAACCGACAAAAGTTGCAATAATATTTCCCAAAGGATTATAAACTAGCGTGCCACTGTGCAGGTGCGACGTGAAAATATATGTTTAATTTAATGGTGACTCTTTCAATTATCGATTAACATTTCTGAGGATGGTGAAATAGGAATATGCAGTTTTCATGATCTGGAAAATAAAAAAAACGATTTAAAATAAACTGGCATGAGGCCGTCAAAAGATTATCCAAGAAAGGCTAAGCTCACCGCAACAAAAGTAACCAATGAGAGTGGATAAATCTTGCCCGCCCTGAATTGAAGTTGTCTATTAAAGCGTTGCATTAAAATGAGAGTATCTTGCATGTAATCCTTTTTGTTAAGACACTCGTACCAATTCAGTGTATAAAGAGTTTGCAGCAACGCTTCGTGCTGAATTTCGATTTCATTCCCGCAATAATTGTAAAGGAGCAAATCGTTTGTCATCATAGAAGATAATAATATTATTCCCAATGTGTCCAGAGTTAATGGCATCTAAGAAAATTATTAAAAATTTATCAATTATTAAAAGACGAAAGGTTATTATAATAAATAATATGTTATACGGATACTCACAATACTAGCATAATACGACATAATTGGCAAAATTGCCGCTGATAAACCCAGCGATACAAGAGTCGATAATTCAAACAAACTTTCATATTCATCGAAAAGTCTTGAAAAAAAAAATATTACTCTCTAAGACAGTTAAAGATTCGTTTGTTTCTGACAAATGGTGTTTTATGGAGGTTCACATAATCTGTAACTAGTTATAGTCCCTTCCCTTAACATCGAAAAGTGACCAAATAGTTCACTTTGTGATACCAGCACCAACTTTTAGTATGTTATTAAACATGTCGTTTTCTCTACAAAGCCGTCGGGACCCCAGCTGTATAGTGCCTGGATCCGCAGATATGACGTCATCAAAATGGCGGCCGCCGCATTTTGAAAACCCCGAATTATATCGAAACTCTTAGCCCTATGTGCATATGCAAGGTGTCAAATGAAAGGTAATTAAGTGTTCTACAATAACTTCTTAACATAAAATAACCTGACTATCCCAGTTAAGACAATAATTCAAAAAATGTGAAAAATAAATTTTTAAATACTCCATATTTTGATTATAGTCTGTAAATTATTCATTTTAGACAAAAACTATGTATTAGAAAAATATCAAAAGGTTCATCAGCTTTCCAAAAAAAAAAATCAGTAAACTAATCGGTTGGAAAATGCCTTAGTTAAGCCGCTTTTAGCAAGGCGCTCTCTCTCGCGCGTCGCGAAGTCGCCGCGTCGTCTTGCATTGTTGCCGTCGTTATAACGGCCGCCCGCGCTGCATCGCACGTGTTACTTGCACGTAGTTGCCAATTTTACTTCACCTATGATATTCTAAATCAGTTCCACTGCAAATGCCCTCAGAGAAAGTTATTCGAATCCCCTTATTTGTGGATTAATTACATTACTAAGGAATTGTTATTGTTGTCAATTGTTGGTGTTATTGTTAATAGTTTTTTAATGGTGTTATTGTTTTTAGTTTTTTCTATTAATATTAAATATACCGTGATTTATTGAATCTGCACGAGTTGGTAGGTAGGTGACCATGAATCTGTCATTTTGCATGAGCTTTAGATACAATGTAGGTACAAAATCTAACGCTATCGTGGTTTTTTGACATTATAAATAAATAAGATCCGCACCCGACGTTTCGTCGATGTTGCAACCGCCGCTGGACTGACATGCTAGACACTGTCAGTCTACCCTAGACAACGGTATTTGCAAAATCGCCGAAACGTCGGGTGCTCCAAAAAACTTCACGCGGTAAATCCATTTTTATGTTATTCATTTATAATGTAAGTACCTTTTGTAATTCCTGTAAAAAAATATGGTGTTTATTATTTACCGATTTCTTTTTATTATTTGACTTTTATAATTAGTTAATAGTTAAGGATTATGTCTGTTATTTACATTTTGTTATCCCCTTTTTTCACTGGGATTAAAGAAACGTACTTCGACAATAATAGTCACCAATTATGTAGCTATACCTTAATTTTTATGACGATCCGGTATTTTTTCATTATAAAGTTTGGATATTAGGTATCTACCTGTCAGTAAATCTGTTTACAGTGGTATGACAATTTCTAATATATAGTAGCATAAAATGATGACTACCTAGGTAAGTATTTGGTGTTTTAGTAGGCACCAAAGTAGTAAGGTACTTTCTTTTACTAACCAACTCCTTTATTTTTAGGTGACAAACGAAATCAATATGTCAGCTCCGTTGCGATCTATGAAAATAATAGAAACGACTCCAGTTAATCCTACATTAAAATGGGAAGAATGCGTAATTTGTCAAAAGGACGACAACCAGCCCTTAATTATTCCAACGGCTCGCGGGTATCAGTCGCTAAGCGATAATTTAATTGAATATGCGAAGTATGATTCTATTCCATTTCATATGCATTTTGAGAATATTTACAAAACGCTTCAAGATAACACAGCTAAATACCATAAAACATGTCGGTTAAAATACGATGCCCTAAAAATTTCCAGGCTGAAAGCAAAGTCGAGCAAACTGCCGAATATAGAAATAATACAACAACCAGACACTGAAACGAGTATGAATACGAGGTCTAAAAAACCACAATGTTCGGACATCTATCAACAGTGTTTATTCTGCGATAAACCTGAAACAGTTAAAAAGAACCTTATTTCAGTGTCAACCCTTAGAATTGGACCCGATATTCATCGCTATGCGGTACTGTTACAAGATGAAGTACTTATGAAAACATTACATTCTACCGATTTAGTTGCCATGGAGGCAAAGTATCATAAAGTATGCTACGTTAAGCTTCTGAATAAAGAACGAAAGATGACAAACAGGCAATCATCTGAATCAGAAAGCTCAACCAATCAAACAGCATATTATGGCTCCATATTCTCCGAACTCGTCTCTCATATACAGGAAATCTACCTATATAGCGGTGAAGCTCCGGTTTTTCGTCTTGCTGACCTGGTCACGAAATTCCAGCATAGGAATCAACAGTTAGGTTTAGAAAAAATCGACCTCAACCGCACCCGACTGAAAGAACAGCTACTGCAATTTATCCCAGGCCTTCGCGAAGACAAAGTAGGCAGAGATATTTTGCTGTTTTTTGAAGGTGATGTGCGATATGCAATTGAAAGTGCTTGTCAGTATAGTGCGATGAGCGATGGCATGTGTCTAGCTCGTGCTGCAAATAATATTCGCAAACAAATGTTTGAAGAGTATCCCAAATTCAACGGTTCTTTTAAAGACAAATTTTCTGGCGAAAATTGCGTTCCTAAGCAATGCATTTTGTTTTGTCGAATGGTATTTGAGGGTGCACTTACTGAATCTTTAGAGAAGTTTACTACCGAAGAATCCCAAATATATAGACACTTGGTTGCAACGAACATTGCTCAGTTGATGAGGTTTAATTGTAAAAAGACAGTTACGCAAAGCGACAATAAACGGCACTTTTCCGATCGAGAAACGCCGCTACCATTATATGTTGGTATGAAACTATATAACGCTCATGCACGAAAAGACGTAATCGACAAGATGTTTGAGTTAGGTTTAAGCGTTTCCTACCGAAGAATAATCCAGGTTACAGAAATGGTAGCAAGTAGTGCCTGTGACCAATACAAGCAGCAAGGATTTGTTTGCCCTCAAAACATGGAGAAAAATGTATTTACATGTGCAGCGATAGACAACATTGACCACAACACGTCTTCAAACACCTCTCTTGACTCTTTTCATGGTACATCCATATCTCTAATTGTACATCCTGAAGAAGAAACCAGTCAAGTGAAAATTACTCCATTGTACCTGAGTAAAAAAGATAAATACGAAGTATCACTTCCCGATTCATATACTAATATACCTCCAACGCAAAAACAACAATCGGACGTTCCTATGCAAACAATAAACTACGTAACTCATGACCAAAATACATTAAGCTCTGTTGCGAATACCAAGGATTGGTTAGACCACGTTACGATGGCTCTTAAAAATAATAAAGAATTTCTGCCTTGGGCAGCTTATAATTCCCGCAAAGAAAACCCAAAATTTATTTTTCACTTTTTTGTTATTATTCTCTTAACTGGGCTAGTTGGGTGGTTCTATGTTAAAGTGTTACTATAGAACCCTTAATTACCTTTCGTTTGACACCTTGCATATGTACATAGGGCTAAGAGTTTCGAAATAATTCGGGGTTTTCAAAATGCGGCGGCAGCCATTTTGATGACGTCATATCTGCGGATCCAGGTACTATACAGCTTGGGTCCCGATGATTTTGTAGATAGAATAATATGTTTAATAACATACTAAAAGTTGGTGCTGGTATCATAAAGTTAACTATTTTTATGCTAAGAGAAGGGACCAGCGCGAGCGGCCGCGAATACGACAGCAACAACGCGAGACGACGAGCGGTGAGAGATCGACTTGCTAAAAGCGGCTTAACTAAGGGATTTTCCATCCGATTAATTTTCTGTTTTTTTTAATGGAAAGCTGATAAAATTTTGATATTTTTGTCATACATAGTTTTTGTCTAAAATCAGTAATTTACAGAGTATAATCAAAATATGGAATTTTTCGAAATTCAATTTTCACATTTTTAAAAAATATTTTCTTAACTGGGCTAGTCAGGTGGGCATAGTCTAAGGCTTTATTGTAGAACTTTTAATTACCATTCATTTGACATCTTGCACATCTACATAGGGCTAAGAGTTTCAAAATAATTCGGGGTTTTCAAAATGCGGCGGCCGCCATTTTGATGACGTCATATCTGCGGATCCAGGCACTATAGAGCTGGGGTCCCGACGGTTTTTTAGAGGGAACAATATGTTTAATAACATATTAAAAGTTGGTGCTGGTATCACAAAGTGAACTATTTTCATGTTAAGGGAAGGGACTATTATTGGCTGTGTTATTGGCGTATATAGACTTCTTGTACGACCAAAAAAAAAAACGGATTCTGTTACTCCATATGATGTAGGTAATAAAATATGAATAGTTACCTGAGTAATTCCTGGTGAAATTTTATGCATTCCACAAGATTTTTGTTTTTCAAGTTGTTTCCTAATTCATGAAACAATCCTCTCGTGGCATACATCAATCCCAGGATAACGAATGTTGATATGTAATAGATAATTAATCGAAATATTTCCATGATTGATTGGTATATGTAGACGATTTCGTAACTAAAAAATAGGAATGTTAAATTAACATTTTAGTTGTTTGAAGGTTTGCGGGCCTCGCTCCTCGATGTAAGTCTTCCGCCATCTTTGTCGGACTTTTGGCCCTTATAACAACTATTGGGCAGTATAATGAACACTGTAATTCGTTTGTTATTGCCAAAAAGTTAGAAATTGTATATCACGAACTAAAAACGATGACCTATGGTTATCTGGTAAACTTTTTTACATTCTGTAATCGCTTATAGATCTTGGTAAAACATATATTTTTTATTTATTTATTATTCTACCTTAACAATACTCTAATAATACATTGGTTATCGCTAAGATTTTTATATTATTACCAATTATAGTATAAA